>OY728121.1:165521894-166831061 GCA_963277665.1 Viscum album | reverse complement strand
GGTCTTATATTCTCACCCATTTTATAAAAAATTTCCTCATTATTTTAGCATCTTCAATATAATAATGTGTTTTATATATTTAAATTACTTTTTTTAAACCACATCTATTAAGCAGAAATAAAATTTCTTCTTGAAATGAGTGAAATGGAAATAATAAGGTTGTATCTAATAAAAAATAACATAATGTATCAAACACTTTGGGTCCTATAATTTTCCAAAATCTGGAGTTTGGAGTGTTCTTTGGATCATCGGATACTCATTAAAGAGTTTTCCAAATTTCAGGTTTGAGCATCGGTGGCACTGATGGGCGTTGGTGGAAACGATAAGAGTTGGTGGAACCAATGGGCATAAGTGGATCCTATGATAATTGATGGAACCGATTGGCATCATTGGAATCAATGTGGGTCAGTGGCACCATTGGGAAGCGGTGGTACCGATGGGCATCAGTGGCATCAATCAGAATTGGTGGCACCGATTAGCATTGGTGGCACTCATGGGAGTCGATGACACCAATGGCTCTCAGCAGCACAAATCAGCATCGATGGAACTGATGAGCATTGTTGGCATAGATGGGAGTCAGTGGCACCAATGGGCCATCTATTATACCAATCAGCCTCAGTTCAAGGGAGACGGTGACAAGGCAATATTTCCAGGGTGATGGTGAATCACATAACAGTGAGCCCTTCTCTGTTTTTCTAGGACCTTTCAGTTTTCCCCAATAACATATCTTTTGACATAAATGATTATTAATACATTTTCCAAATCTATTTACCTGCAATAAAATATGTTTTTAATCCAAAATGGTTGAGATAACCCTAAGCTGCTGAAACTTTTGGCCCTTTTCCTCATTGTCACACCCTTCAACTGTTTTAATGTTTCATTGTTTTTTCCATTTAAAAAAATATATTACCTAGTATCTGTTGTTTCCACCACTCCAAGAGGAATTGTTATATTCCAATTAATCCAAACATGTGAAAATTCCAAACCTCATAGTTAACCCACTATATAACTTTTATGTACTTCGAGATTTCCTCCCTGATTTTAGGATCTGGCCTTTTTTGAAGCCATAATCGTCTCTATTTTTCCTTTCACTCTCTCTAGGTGCGTTTAAAGTCCCTCTTCAAAAGATGAATCATTACCCATGCTAGTTCCATTTCAAGTCACCCATAGAGGCCCTGGAGTCCTTCTTCTGCATGTCTCACATTCCCAGTTCTTGGAGTGAGGAGAAAACATCGATCGTTGATCATCCATGTAGGGTTTTTCTTTCGTCACTTCTAACTGTGAAACATGTAGGGTGGGTGTGGTACTGATTTCCCTTAGGAGGTATATTGAAACCAAAACATAATGAAGATAATAAAAAGACATTAAAGAATGATGGGGTGTGATTGATGGTGATTCTGGTGTACTCAGTCATCTTATCTTATATTTTGTGAATTGTATGGGCTTATGCCCACGAAAAATAGTGGTTGTTTGTGGTCCATTCTTGCTCACTAATGAATCGATGTTACTCTGTATAAACATGTGATTTCATGGTTGTAAAATGGAAACTGGTAAATCAAATAAACTCAGTGGATTAAATATATTCCCACTGAACTATAATCCTTTTTTGACCAACCCGGTTAACAAAACGTAATATGAAACTTAATTAGTGGTGTAATTAAATCTAAAAACTACATTGATCTGTTATGGTGATGTGTATGTTTGTTCTTTTTGTTCCCTTGTGGGATGACGTGAATGGGGATGGGATCTCATTTTTCGGAGTTCATGGTTTGTGGACCTGAGGCCATGAGGGGCCACAAGTTGGGGCTTGGTTTGGTTCAAGACCTTCATGGGATCACACAGATCCCTTTTGTTATTTTTACTTTACTAGAGAACCATGTGTGAATGCCTAAATTGCCGCATGGTAGTTTTTCGTTCATGTCTTGTGGCTATACATGTTAGTTTCATGGTAGTGAAGGTTTATTTTTTAAATTGATCTCTTCAACATGATAACATGAATGGGTGGTGTTCTAGTTTTAGTAGTTGTTCTTTTGTGCATGAATGAATAGTAATGATGGTGTTTGTGTATAGGATGGTTTCGGTAACCTTAGGTTGGGATGAGATCTTATTCCACTATATGTATAAATTAGTTTTTGGGTTTCTTATTCGTACCCTACCCATGTGAAGCACCTCGTGCAAAACCCACCCAATTCACGGGGGAGGGTGTTTTTCCCTCCATCTTACTGCGGGACAGGTTATTAGCTCTTTTCTGCTCTCTCTCTCTCATGAATCCCAAGACTCTTTGGGCAGGCTGTGATGGCCTGAGGTCCATTATATCCCATTACTCTTTAGATATGGTATGTTTTGGGGATTTTCCCAGGTGTGTGTGAGAAGGTTTGTTTCTCATGTGTATTTGGGATGAGGCCAAGGTGTCTTCGGGCATGTAAGTAGTTGTTCTGGCCCAGGTGTCTGCGGGCAAGGTTACATATGGTTTTTCTGGCCCAGGTGAATGTGGGCGTGGTAAAATATGGTTTTGGTGGCCTTGGTGTTGTGGGTGGGCTATGTGGTAGTGGTGGATTATGTGTTTGTGGGTGGGATATGTAGTTGATGTGTCCCACAAGTTTGTTGTCGGGGCGGTAGTGGAACTACAGTGAAAATAGCTGGGGATGTCTGACCCATAGGATGTCTTCAATAACTAGTGGGAAAGCGGATAGAGGTACCCAAATATCGATGTCCTGTTGCTATTACTTCACCAGTATTGCATTATTTTGGGAGTGTGCCTTGGGGAGGTTGGGTAGATATTTTCATTCCTAGTGTTTTTTTACCTCTACTTCTCACAGGGTTTTATAATTTATCTCCACTTGTGCATGAGAGATTTTTTTGTCCCTACTAAGTGTACCTGTATACCCAATCTATGTATATAAAAATATTTTCTAGTTTTTAGGAGGACATTGAGGACCATATAAGACATTAATATCTTGGACATTGGGATAGTGGTTGTGGGTTTTTTCTTTTTTTTTTGGTACATCCCCTTTGGATTTTTCTTGTACTTGTATGTATTTATCATTGAACATGTATATGGGAATGGGTTTTGGAATTACTTTTACATTCAATTTTGACTTTTTTTGGATTCATACCATCTTATCTCCCTATCATACTAAATAAAAAGGCTACTGCCTTCCATATTGTGTCTAATTATATACCCTTTGTTATGGTCACCACTCCAATGTCTTCTGAAGGCGAGACTCGGGGGGGGGGGGGGTATCATTATTTCTCCTTCAACATGATGAAGGAATGGACTGGCGGTTTTATGTCCCTTCCCTCATCTTATTGAAGGCAGTTTGTGAGACATAAGTAGGTTTCCAAATATGATAACCTTATTGGGACATGAAAATATATATATAGAAGAAATATTAATGTTTCAGTTATTATAAATTTTTATAAATGACATAGACAACAAGAATGTGAATGATCTTGATTTTTCAACTACAAAAAAAAGAGAAATCAATATTCTGTGAAAAGGAAAATCAATTAATTGAAATTTATTTTAATAGGAACCCATTTTTTTTCTAGATCATGTTCCTATATTTGAGTAATTACATCACTATATAAACTAAAAATATACTGAAATATATGTACCTAATACTTATAATTTCATCCTTTAATCAATTTCCACCACAATCCCATTATTTTCACCAAATTATTATTATTCAACACGAATTATTCATTTATAAAGGAATAAAATTATGATTTAATGGTTTATAAGATCCATAAAATAATGAATATTAATTCCTACCATATTAATATTTACCAAAAAAATTATTTTCAAATGTTATCGAATATGATAAATCACACATTGTCCTCAAACAATAATACACAAAGTTAATCATTAACCATTCTATAATAACATAACATTAAAATAAATTCAATATATGTGTTAACAAATTCAAAATAAAAAAAATTAAATGTAATTTCACTAAATTTCCAAATTCAAATTACCATTAAACCCACAAATACATAAATTACCTATAAATTTCACATAACAAATATGTGGACACCTTGATAATATATTCTACTAAAACATGGTAACATCCTATATTAAAAAAAAACAACAATTGAAATATTTATGGTTACAAAATTTAAATCTCTCTTTATAAAATCAAATATTATGAATTATATTCTACAAATCCAAAAATGTTTTAAACTATTTCAATTATAACATAATATAAATTGTCATAAAATTAGCAATTTGTTTAGATGTCATCAATACAATCCCATTTATTTTATCAATGATCATTCTATATCGAATAAGGATCATTATTTCAACATCTATAATGTATTAAGTTTTATCATTCTCTTAATAATGTGTTTTCCCTAAAATATCACCATAACATTAGATCACCTTTCTACATCATCAATATCATTCAACATATTCCTAAAAATCCTAAAATAGGAAATACTAAAAACTAATTCATAAATTTTTTATGATTATTATAACTATAATTCCATTAATATAAATATTTCTACATCATAATTCATGATTTCTAATAAATAAACACATCAATCATTCCAATTTCTTCTTAAATTTTTACTGTGTTTTTCAACTTATTTTAAAAAAATTCTTTTATATGTCATTTATAATCTCTTAATTATAAATAGTAAAACCATTAGTTGTATGACATTATGTTACTCTTTATGATATTTATCCTTAAGAATTTTTTTTTGTAATACCCATGTATTTCACATTTTATAAACTGGACCACTAATGACAACTTATGGGAATGATTATTCTGATTCACTCCGTTAAACAAGATTTTTCATTTTATTCTAAATAATCAATTTCTTGATTCCCTTCTTTTCCAACACCATATCTCGTTACCTTTAAATTAGAAAGTATCCACAGGTGCTTGTTCAAACATAAATGATATGTTGGAAACCAAATTTTATTCCCTCCTTGGTCTCCATGATACTTCATTCTCCACATATTATATGTGTTTGGAAACTCATTAATGTAAATATTTTTGGAAATATAATGAGATAGTTTTTTAGGAAATAACATATGGTTTAACATTCTTACTTTCTTTTCACATGGTTTCTCATATAGAAAATCATTCAATTATCTATCAAATTTAATTTAAACAATGTTCCTATTGGTTCCATACATTTACTAAGACCAAAAAATTCATGTAAGCCTCAAGATAGAAAAATTATAGTGAAAAATAATATATTAATGAAAATAATTCCTAATAATCATAAATTATGACACCTTGGTCATATGTGGTCCTCCTTTATTCAATACCCTTAATGTTTTTCACAATGAAAATATAAAATAACATATGCATATCCCTCTAGATTTTCATACCAATTACATAGTAAGGGAAAAATAACTGTGCACCAAAATAATGTTGATATATTATCAACCAACTCATTTTTATGTTATTACCCTAGATGTATTTTCACCAAAAAGATTCCACATTTAATATCTAGAGAAGTATGTACTTATTGTAAAATAATATCATATCATCCTTTCTAAAACATTGAGAATGTTATCATATTATTATAATTTTCCCTGTCATTATTTCCAATGTTCACTAATCCAAAACTACAAATATTGACTAAACTATCCATATGATACCAAATAAACCAACTAGAGAACAAAATTCCTAAATATTGTTTCATTTTTTTGAATAGCTAATATATTTTACAAATACATCCTCAAAGATCATTAAGGTGTAGTTTCATTTGATACTAGATATGGAATATTCTAATTTCCTAAAAATCATCAACATATCCCATATTTATCTTCCTATATATAACCCTTATAAAATATACACAACCATTCATAGCATCCAAGGGAATAAAACATGAGAAAGTGTGAAATAATATTCTCAGTATGATTAAAAAAGGAGGATATCAATGATAACTTATTCTTAACATGAGCATAAGGGTATGATAAAATGTGTTTAACATTTTAAAATCATACCCTATAAATCAAATATCATTTCCATGATTCATATAAAACATCTGGATAGTTCATAAGGCACGTATCATAATGAAATCAAATAACTTGATCCATGAGAGAGTAACATAGACACAAGTATGTGGAAAAAAATAATCTTATAACATTTTGATCATGAATAAATCGAAACAGATTAACTCATTATATAATGTTCATGAAACCAGGCCCTCACATAAACTAATGGAAATAAAACTAGGTCTACGCATAATCTTATATATATAAAATCATCACCCAGACATAAACCTATAGACAATAAATTCTTGTCCAATTATATTATTATGGACACAAAATCTAGGTCAACACATAAAATTGTGAACATTAAATCATGTTCGAAAATAAAATATTTACCACATGAGTTTTCCATATTTCCCAATTCTTTGGAGGGGTATATAAATTTTCACACCTGTCACATAATCATAATCAATTCATATTTCTCCAACATGATTATAAATCATTCATTTTATATCACAACACATAGAATGGAAATGGGTTTCAAAACTATTTGATAATCATGATCATAAACCATATAGAGAATTAACAAGGATGATATAATTGGATCATATCCCTAGTAAACCAAAATTAACTTCAAAGGATTTCATCTTAGATGAAAAATTCTACAAACCATGTCTTTTATTATTTAATAAGAAAATTATACTTTTCAATTTGAAATGACATATTTGAAATCTAAAAATTACAATTATATTATGGAAAACAATTTCATTGAACTCATTGTTTTAATGATCACAAAATCATTATTATAATGATATTAATGGATTTCATGTTTTCTGTATGAATTTCATATTCTGAGACATGTGATGATGTTGAATAAGGATGAAAAATCGTTGTCCTCAAATCACATCTCACATGAAAATCTAACACTATCTAAGACAACATCAACTAAGATACAACGAGTAGAGACACTGTTATCCATACACTACCATAACATAAATTTAGATAAGTATGAGATACCTCTAGTGTCATACCGCCAACATAGAATTTTGGCTATGTATTTGACACCACCAGACCGTACATTGTTATTTGAGACACGACTAGAGAATAGATATTTTCGATATTTCTAAGACACCTCCAGTGTCATTTCACATCTGTAATGCCACCAGAACAACATATCACCAGACTCAGTCGTCACCACTAATTCCTTATGTTCATTTATGAATAAATTTATTATTATAGGTACATTAAGATATTTATTTCAATGTATTATTTTAATTATTTTATATTAAATATTCAATATATTTCATTGATGTTAGTGTCAGATGTGAAGTACGAGGAAAAAGATACCATAGGGATATATCAACTACTACCAATACAATGAGAATCAGACTCATTCGTGTAGAGAGGAACTGAATGAAGTAATAGTGGATGAAGCTAATTGGTAGAAATACAATAGAACTAACTTATTAAAAAAACATATATATATGAAGCTAAATTTAAACAAGAAGTAACTACTTTCTACAGACACTCGATTGGGAATCCTAACACAATTATCATATCCAATGCTTTCATCTTGTCATGAGAAAATATTTGTGACACTCTATTATTAAATAATTTTGAGGTGAAACTAACTTAGTATTCACTAAAGATAATATCTACAACCACATGCTTCATAACAACATACCTAGAATTTATAAACTATACACTTTTATAGTTTTATGATCTCTTTATCTCTATTAAAATTTCAGTAGTGTCTGTGCATAATCTATTTTATCACAACCATGTCATCTTATCGACTGAATTGGAAGACACCTAGTATCTTATAAATTATTAATATCCTTTTCCTCTCTTGGAAAATAGTGGTAGAGGTACTTATGCGGCCTATTTATTTTTACTCCCACGTAAATATGTTGAAGAGGCCATGTGTTACCTAGATAGTTGTAAACTATTGTAAAATCTAATCCAGGTTGGGGATTGTCTTATTTATTTTATATACACTAATTTTTGGTATGTGATCACCAAGTAGAGGGTATTATGTTTGTACTTCTGACTAAACCTCTTGTATTCAATCTTTCTAACATGTGGTTTAATTGGTCTTTACGTTTTTCGTTTAAACTAAAACATTTTCTTACTATAAAAAAACCATTTAAATTGATATTTTACATTAATTTGTGTTCATATAGTATTTTTTAATGTAAACTATTTTCAATAGAAATAATAATATTATATATTATTCATCTGAGACCTAATCAATATTTAGATGAATATTTAGATTTATTATGATATATATAATAATACGTATTTTGATAAACCAGGTTGTATTTAATCATATGAGGTATTTCAAAATAATCATTTTTAAATATAAATTTTTATTGGGTACTCAGTTCACCCCCCTCTTTAGAAACTCTCTCTCACAAGGATTTCGTATCCGGGGATTTTCATTCTTTGGAATTAATTTTATTAAAATTTATTTAAATATTATTTTAGTTTTACTTTAATAATCTTAAATTTTTGCTATTTTTTAAATTCAGTTCATTAAATGTATAATCCTAAACAATGTTATTGTACCAAAAACTTCTTTTTTTAAAGGTAAAAACTATGATCAATGGAAAATTATTATCAGGATGCATATAGAAATCATGGATTTTGAAATTTGGTATGCAGTAGAAGATGAATATGTTAAACCTAATATGATTAGAAGCACATAGGATATTGAAATAATGTTTGCATATAATAATAATATTGAAGTAATGAAATTCCATTATTGTGAACTAGGATAAGATGAATTTAATAGAATATATACAATTAAAACTACCAATTAAATCTAGGATACCATATTTGTTTCTCCTTAAGGAACAAAAAATGCTAAAGATATTAGGATTATCATTTAAACTATTAAATATGATAACATTAAAATGAAGCATGATGAACCCATTTCTAACATGTACCTCATGTTTAATGAAATTATCAATATAATGAGCTCACTGGGAAATGTCTAATAAGGACCAGATTATGAGATTGATGATATGCTTACATGAAATAAGTAGAGGAAAATATGTCTATATTAGGGAATCATGGTATATTAAAAAGAATCCAGTCCATGATTTTATTGGAAATATTAATATTTTTGAATAAAAATTAAAGGTAAAAAATTAATAAGATGAATATACTAATATAAATTTCGTATAATTCAATATTATCACATCCATACAATAAAATGAAATTGAGAATGATAAAGTACAAGATTCCAGTTCCAATAAGAGTGAATCCCCTTCTAATAGTCACGAGGTGTTGGATTTTCTAGCTAGAATATTTATGAAATTTTATAGGAATAGAAGTTATACAAAAAACCAAACTATAAATTGAAAAATGGATCCATGGGAATATTGAAGAAATATTTTAAGAACGATGATGATTCAAAATAAGTTGTGTGATATGAATATAAAAGCAATGGCCATATAAAATCTAACAGTCTAAAGAATATATACAACATGAAATAAATAGACCAGTACAAAAGATACAAAAATTCTATGAATGAAACATGTAGTGATTCTGAGGATATCTCCAGTGACTCTAATGCATCACATGAAGAGAAACCTGATAGAGAAAATTATTGTTTTAGGAAAATTGTTTGTGAGGTTTCTACCTTACCTACTATTTCTAATATAATTCCTATTAATAATTATGATATTTCTTAAATTAAAAATAATGATGATAACATGTAAAATTAAGAAATATTATAATTTTGGAACATTTTATAAGTAACCTTGTATGAGTTAATGGATAAATAAAATGTTTTAAAAAGGCTGCTTTCTTTAACTGTAAATAGTACATTTTAACTCTCCATAAAAAAATTGAATAATTCTCAGTTACTCCAAGAAAATAGAAAACATAAATTATATACTGAATAAAAAAAGAAATAACATGAAAATTTTCAAATGGTATAAAAATATTACTCATATTTTAGGTGATCATGTTTCACCTAAATATGGTACAAGAATATGATATGAGCTTGGAAAGAGAATAATTATAAAAAATAAATTGTTTCCTAAATCCAATCCTAAAATTTATTCAATAAACCATATTTTTTGAAAATGGAAATAATATTTTTATTTATAGATGTTTGAAATCTATGTATATGAAACATATTAAGAAAATTTTGGTTCCCAAATCTCTAATTTCTGACATTTTTATACGCAAACAAACCTGGGTACCAAAAACATTATGTGGAAGAAATCCATTTTGTTCGAAAAGAACTTGAAAACCTCCAACATATTACTATTGTACGTGGATAGAGGGTTTTATTTTCATATGATAATATATTATTCATTCATAAATAACCTTATCATGTTTGATGGTGTCTATACCACCATTGGTGATAATGGAAAGGGAAGATCATCAGACTAGGCTGGATTGGTAAAAAGAATTCAGTTTCGATTTATAAATTATTATATTTTTATGGATTAAAATATAATATTATTATTATCTCTCAATTATGTAATTATGTTTTTCATTTAAATTTTAAAATGATGCATTTTATGTTTTAATTCTAAATATTCATTAATTTATTCAACCTTAATAAATGAAATATTTTGTTGATTTAAATTTTTTAGTTTATTAGTTTGATCCATTCTTATGTTACTTTCACAAAGATTCATGGCTTTATCATATTATACAAGGCCACTAAAATATTTTCTCATAGTGGAAGCTCACTAAAAAAGGGTTAGTTAGTGATCTACCTATTCTTGAGTTCCTAATAAGAAAATATATAACCACTGCAGAAATGGGAAACAACACAAAGTTAATTTAAAATTAAAGAAAAAAGTGTCAATTTATCAACCTCTAAAGTTGTTTCACATGGATTTATTTAGACCATCTAGTGTTTCAAGTATTCATGGTAAAAACTATGTTTATGTTCATGTATTTCATCACTCTATGTATACATGGGTATACTTTTTATCTCAAAAAAGTCAAGATTACTATTACATTACAATGAATTCTATCTTTTAAGGATTTATAGTGGCCTTAGGATTAAGGTTTTAATAAGTGACAATGGCCACATGTTTGAAAATTATGATTTTGAATATTTTTTTCACAATATGGAAATACTCATAACTTATCTACTCTTAGGACCCCTCAAATTAATGGATTTGTTGAATGGTGAAATAGAACTTTACGAGACATATCCCAGACAATGTTCAATGATTATGACCACCTGATCAATTTTTTGGGTAGAATCATTAAATATTTCCGGTTATATTATCAACAGAGTCTTGATTAGACATATCCTAAAAAAGACTACTTATATGATGTGTAACAATAGGAAACATAAGGTTAATTAAATTAAAATATTTTGGTTGTAAATTCTTTATTAGTATCTCAAATGATAATTATTTACAAATTTTATCCAAATGTGATGATGTAATTTTCCTTTGTTATTCAATATCTGGAAAACCCTATAGAGTTATTAATATGAAGACCAAAATCCTGTAATGTTTGATGAAACTGATACACATGAGCCTTGTACCTCCTTATAAAACCTTGAGGATGATTTTTATTCTCTGTAAAAAAATTATAAACCTTTAGACTACTATAAAACAAGCAGAAAATCTCCCAATTCAGAAGAATGTCCTGAACATCTTGACCCCAAAACTCTAAAACTAGAAGCAACCAACCCTTCTTTTTCCGTACCTATTATAACCATTAATTAACATCCTTTATAGGTTGTTTTGGGAGACCTAAATAGGGGAACAAAACCTAGATCATATCTAAAAAATAAGGATTAAAGTGAAACTCACTTATCTCATCTTGAACATAGTAACATCAATGAATCCATTAATGATGAATATATAATGCAAGGTAATATCCAGGTATATAAAATTAAATAAGTTCGAAATAAAAAAGTTTCGGAACATTTGGATATACCCAACTAAACATTTACTATTGCAAATAAATTGATTTTAATAATAAAAGTTTAAATATCATGATCTCTAGTTAGAAACAAGGCTAGAATTGTCGCACAATGTTTTATTCATAAAGATGGAATATACTATAAATAATCCTTTTCACATGTAACCATACTTGAGTCTATATTAATTCTTCTTGGTTATGTAGCTCATCTAAATCTAAATCCATATTCAGTGGATGTCAATATTTCATTCTTATATAGTTTCATTATTGAGGATTTTTTAACAACCCCCTTGTTTTCAAAATAAATTTCAAAAAATTAGTTTTTAAAATTAACAAAATCATTATGTGGTTTAAAACAAGATCATATATGTTCATGATATTATATTTGGATCTTCAAGTAATTATTTCTGTATTGGTTTCTCTATATTGATGAAAAATTAAATTGAAATGAGTTTAATGGGTGAACAAAATTTATTTCATTGATTTAAAATCATTCAAAACAAAGTAGAAATTATTTTAAATCAATTTATGTTTAGTAATGATATTTTAAAATTACTTAAGAGGGATAGAACTAAATGTTGTGATACTTCTGTGATTACCACACGTAAATTGGATCTTGATAAAGATGGAAAACAGTGGGTCAATCTAGTTACAGAGGTTTGATTGGTTGTCTTCTATACTTGTCTGCTATCTGATTGGATATTATGTTTAGTATGTGTATGTGTGATCATTTTCAGTAAAACCATAAATAGTTACATTTAAATTTTGTTAAAATAATGTTTAAATACTTCTTGTATATAACAAATTTAGGATTTTTTTACCCTTGAGGACATAAATTTTATTTAGTAAGTTATTCTAATACTGATTTTGGTGAATGTAATTTTTAAATAAAAAGATCCTTTAGAACATGTTCCTTTTTTTGAAAGTACCTAGATACATGGTGTAGTGAAAAAAATTATTTTTCTTTGTCACCTACCGAACTTTAATACATAACTGATTGTAGTTACAATACACACATATTTTTGGATTAAACACACATTAACAGACATTCGATATCAATTCCAAAAAAATATTGTAATCTATGACAACACAAATGGAATAAATACCTCTACAAATTTATTTTCACATTCATGAAAAAAACATATTTACGCAGGCATCAATTTTGGAGAGGCTATTTTCCAAAATGAGATTTCACTCTTTAAATCATTGGCCTAAATCATCAGTTAGATGATATATATATATAAAATAAGATTTTGAATTCTGAGAGAATGGACTATATCAATCATGATTTAGGGAGGATAAATTTTGGTTATTTTAATTTTCTAGTATAAAACAATGGTTTAGTTGACACACCATTGATTTGAAATACGATTCTGGTTGAAAAATATGTAGTAAACATAAAATTATGGTGACACGCCTTTGAGGTGAAATTTCATTGTGATGACACACCATTACGGTTGAAACACTGTTGGGGTGACACACCATTAGGTTATCACAATATTTTATTATCATTCCATTACTCTTTTATGACTTTGTGATTTTTTTTCTCTTCTTAAACCACCAAATTTATTTTTCTTTCTATTTATTTCATTTTCATAACTCAATAAGTATTTTATCCCATGTTTTTTATTTTTATTCATCATATTATTTTGATTTCAATTTTAGAATACATAAAATCCCCAATGATATAAAAATGAATTTATGGATATTCCTAACATATCTTTGATCCCATGTTGATACTCCCCTATCTTTCTCTCTTGATCCTAGTAAAACCCTTCAATTCCTAATTTTCAAACCATCTCCTTACTATTGATCGATCTTGCTGAACCAGTTCACATGACTAGATTAAAGAAACCTTTTGAGTCTTCAACATCTATATATAGACCATATGAGAAGGTGAAAATTCAACCAAGGGAACATACTCTAGTTTCACAAGTTAATACTGAGCATTCCAGTAGATTTTATTACTAAAATGGAATTTGAATCGAATTTGATGTTGTATATAATGACTCTAGTACTCAACGAAATTTATTATCATGAATGTTTATAGTTATTATCATCTAACAAAACAATATTTTACCCTATTATGGTTTATGATTTATATCAGTATGTAGAGTTTTCCTTTGATCAAAATGAGGATAATTGGATCTGAAGTTGTGTCAAAAGAAACACTATAGATTTCAAATAGAGTAAATGAGATAAATTTTATTATGTAACCCTTGAGGGAGTAATTGGGGATTGTTGAGGAACTATTACTGAATATCGTGAATTTTTTTTGAATGATGATGATTTTTTATATCTAATAGGAGATGGAATAACCATAACACCTCTTTCCTCAATGCATGATGATGAATATAGGTTGCTCTTTATCGTTTTGTAGCACATGATCAGTTTAGGAAAGGGTGATTTAAAAACACTATGTTACCATGATTTTTACTTATAATATCTTATGGAAAATGGTCATAATATAAATTTTTGTAGATATCCCATGTTTTACATGTTTAATATGATCATGATATACTCCAAATCCAATTCCTTTATCTTCCCCAAGTTCATTTCTTCCTTGTTAAAATCCATGGGTCATGTAGATACAGATTAAGAGTATATTATTGGATGTGTTGTTTTTCTTATTTCAAGAGATACTTTTTTAAGGATGAGTATTAGCTAGAACACATAAATGGGATAGTGGGTAGGAGATAGTTATGTGATATATGCATAGTTTAACCCAATTAATCATCCTACTGGGACAAATGATTTTTTTGATTCAATTATTCTTCCGAATGAAATAGTTAAATACTCTAATGATGATGATGATGATGATAACGAAGATGATATTGTAGAAGAAGTTGAAAATATCCATATGTAGAAGAGGGAAGTGATCCAGATCTTTCTCTCAAATATTCTCCCATTATATAAAGAGATCCTAGCCCACCAAGGAGTCCTCCAAAATAGGAAATCATTTGAAAAATGAAAAAGAGGAAACATAGGATTCAGGAGGAGATCAATTGAAATGTATTTTAATAACTGAAGATGAAAATTGGAATGATTATGTTGAAAAGGAAGAATAAAATTGTCAAAAATTATAATGAAACATAAAGGGATGAAGATACATGATTTGATGATGATGATGTTGAATCTAACCCTAATAGTAAAAATGGACGATTTTGAAGAAATGATTTTGTTATAAATCCAGTCCTTCTTCATTCCCCTAGTAAATCTATTGATTCCCAAAATGTATCTAAATAAGAAGACGCAATTATTAATGGAAATTATTATTTTTTGAGGGGATGAGTCCCTATATGTTTGGATATTCCATTAATTACCAATAGTTTATTATGTTGAGGGTAGATTTTGGTACTAGTAAAATAGTTTCATACTCTTCCATGGTTGAGTAGATAAGTGTTATAGTTGATGTTAGGAAGAATGTGGTTGAAGAAGAGGAAAATGACATTCCATCTTGTGAGTATGGCCGTGACATTTAATCGGTTCTTTTGGATGCTGATGTGACTCCAATTAATAGTCATATGGAAGTATAATCTTCTATTATTGGATAGAAGGATGATTCTCATAGGATAACTTCTCATCCTATTGATTAAAAAATGAAAGATAATCCTACAAGTGTTGAACAAACCTCAACTGCATAGGGAATATATGGATAGAGAAGTCTTGAGATGTCTATTGTACCTATAAATTTGGTTCCTACAACCATTGAATCTGTATCAGTTGTTTTTTATATTGATGAGTTAATCCTATGAAAGAAGAATGGGGAATTTACTCCACTATTATATGGATTTCATTAATGAAATGTGGACCTGAGGTTCGAAATCAGTATGATTCTAATGGATCTATGATAGCATAATTATACATTTAAGTCTTTTTTTAAATGTTTTCATTATTTGAACTCATACCCCCATACCCACACCTACTATTCCAACTCCTCTTACCATATCAGTTGAATTATTCAGAAGAAGTGTCTTGATTTCCTTTGGGGAAAAGTTAATTTAAGAATTCAATGAGGTATTGATAATTTAGTCTTCCCTACTGAACAAGCCTAGTAAAAAGAATTCTATATATAAATTTTTATTTTGTGTTCCAACATATCCAACAAAAAATGATGTACCATATTCAAGAAGTTGAGATTGAGAATAAGAAAATTAGAAGTGACTTTGAATCTATGAAGACTATTATTGATGATCGAGGTTCAACCTTTTCTACCTCCATATATGGAATACTAAAAATAATTTAGGAAACATCTTTAGATACTTTTACTTATTCTATAGAAGGGTATGTTTATTAGTTAATAAAAGTTTTCTGAGATGAAGTTTCATAATTTTATAGTGGTCCTTTTAGATTCTCACCTGTTATGCCTTGGTAAATGTTGAGGATTTTTGAGAACCATAAGAACATTGATCACATGATAATAAGGATTCATGCCAAGGAAATGAACTCAGAAAGATAGACTGTCACAAAAACCGTAAAATGTTATCTCTCAGGGATCTACAATAATCATGTTATGGATGATAACTTCATGTTTTTGACATAGAATATTTTTATGCATCTGGTTACTCAGTCCTTCAAAAAAAGTGAGAAATTTGAAGGACATGACTCATGTGTTGAGTCTATTTATAGAGGAGAAGAGTTATTTCTTTAGATCCATGGAATATAGTGGACATATCAATTTAGATTTTATAAATCTAATGATGTCATTTATTTGTGTATATGGTCAAGCTATAGAAGATCATGGATCCATTCCAATTGCCCATAATGTCTCCCTTCAACTTTGAGTTTCTCAATATCCAATATCTCTTATATCTTATCTCCTCTTACCTAATCCAATGTCTCATGTTCTGGATTTGCGACATCATGTGCCAGTGGTTTTTATGGAATATCATCCAAGAGCTATAACAAGATTAAAAACTAGTGTTCATTGTAATCTACCTCAACCTGATCATGATGCCTCAGATAAGGAGAAAGAAATGTTCCATGGAAAAGGAAAATAATCAATGTACCCCACTTAAAAATCTTGAAACACTTTTCTTGTTGGATTACAGTATATGTGTTTGATGGTACTATGTTTGTAATATATTTTTTATAACATTTTTTACTGAATTTTATATATATTAGTCTATTTTTTCTTACTGAATATACCTTCTTTAATCTACTCATCTTTTCCTTTTTTTATAATCCCAAAGGGGGATTATTTTTATGGAATATTTGTTTTGTTTTGTTTCATAAGACTTTATGGTTAATGGAATTTGAAATTTATTAGAGTAATGTTTCTATGTTATATTTAATAATATTTGTTTTTAATATTTCTATCTTTGATACATGATTTATTCCATTAATACTATATTTTTTCTCTATATTTGATACCATCTTCATATACTATGAATGTTATGCCTATATTTTTACTTCCTTTAATGACATATTCCTAAATTTATAATGTTCCTTGATTCTATGATTTGTGATCATCAAAATATGGGATATTGTTGACCTCCTTGTTTTAATGATAAAAAATCATGACTATAATGATCTTAATTAATTTCATGTTTTATGTAAGATTATCAGATTCTATGATAAGTGATGAAATTGACTATAGATGAGATACTGTTGTCCTAGACTCACCACAAGCATGAAAATATTTCTAATTCAGAGACATTATCAGATACGATACTACCAATGAAGACAGTGTAATCTATAGACTAATAGAACATAAGTTTCTATAATTTTTATATACCCCCTATTTCGTACCCTAATCATAAAATTAATGGTTAAGTATGAGACATTATTAGACTTGACACCACTAGTTGAGACAAATCATACAAAGGGATATTGTGGATAAGTCTATGACACCCCCAATGTCACGATACAAGTGTCATGCTTCCAGAACATCATACCACCAGACTAAGCCACCACCACTATTTCCTTATAATTATTTCTGAATAAATTTATTCCAACACCAACATTATTAAATTTAATGTTTTTTATTATTTTAATTATTTTATCTTAAATTTTTGATAGTGTGCATTGAAGTGTTTTTCAGACATGAATTATAATAAATAATTGACTATAAGGATATTCATGTTATTGTTGATAATAATTGAAATAGACTCACTTGTGCATTGAAAGATAATGATGAAATAGTAACTGATGTAGGATGATATCATGTCGAGCACATAAACGTATTGAACAAACATAATGAAGAACTAGATTGAAAATAATAAGCGATAACCTACTATAAACACTCGACTGGGAATCCTAACAACATAATCACATCAAGTTTTTCTTTCTCGTTAAGATCAATAGTCTTCGTCACCTTGTTCTTCTAAAATTTTTAAGTGAACCTTTCTCCAAATTCACTACAAATAAAATCTAGAATAATAGGTTGTATTACAAAAGACCATGAATTTTTAAACTCTATTCTTTTTAATTGATCTTTTTTATTCATATGTAATAACTTTTTAGTTGTGTGTACAAAATTTATTTTATCATACTCACATTGTCTCATGTGTTGAACTAGAAGATACATGATATCTTTTCAAATAATTTTATCCTATTTAACCAAATTGATAATTTTTTTGAGGTACTTGTGAGGCATGTTTATTTTTAACTGCACATAGAACTATGGATGAGGTATTATGTGACTTGGATAATTTTAAACAATTTTAAACCTAATCCTTGTTTTGGATCAGCATTTTTTTATATAAAAGGATTGGTGGATGGTAATCACTAAGTGGAGTGGAATAAGTCTCGACTAAATACTGTTCCTCTTGTACGCAAACATTATATTGTGTGATTTAATATTGTTTTACTTTATTTTCTCTATAAAATAGAATAAAAAGTTTTTAGTAAAAAAATATTGAATTTGTCAGTTTATCTAAATTTGTGTCCATATAGTATTTTGATCATGTGAATTATATTCAATGGATATAACAATATTGAATAATATTCATCTGAAAAATTATAAATATTTTGATAATTATTTAAAGGGATTATGATCTATATCATAATATATATTTTGATAAAAAAATGTTGTATTTAATAAATTTTGGTATTTTAAAATAATCTATTTTTAAAAATATTTTTTTATTGGGTACTCAATTCACCCTCATGAGATACACACAATGAGAAAATAATTATTTGACAAAACCTTATAAACCAATAAATGAATCTTCAAATAAATGATTGGTCATGATGGATGAAAATATTTTTTTATACACTTTACATTAAAAGAAAACATTCCTTTTTTACTTTTGTATGGAATTGTAAAAAAAGTTACTTATTCAAAAAATAAAAAGAATATTCATTTTAAAAAACATTTTAAATAGTAAATCATGGGAATAATGAATTCAAAAAATAGTATATAAATTTTAAAAATAATCTTGAAATTGTTTTTAGAGAACAAGTATTTTTAAGAAAAATTATTTTTCATTAGAAGAAAAAATAATGACACTTTTCCATAGAAACATTGTCATGGTATCTTTAGATATTAAACAGTTTAAAATGGAATGAAAATAAATTATTTTTTTAATTAAATATATTATAATTATATTCATGGGAATAATTTAGAGGTAGATCAGGAAATTTCATCATCATAAACATAATCATAAATAGTTAAGGTAAATAATGACATTGTAATAAAAAGTGCTTTATGATTTGGTATATTTGTAATCATAAGCCTCATGATATAATAAATTCAAGTGGAATATTAAAGATAATGAATATGAATAAATTCATTATATAAATTTTCAAAATTAATTACATTCACAACAAAAATTAATATAGGTTCATAAAAAACCTTTTGGATTAGAGAAAACAAATTTTAGATGATAAACCCATACCTCAACTCTCAAATTTATTTATACGTGTCTGAAAATCCTATATAATAAATATAAATTTATTATATATGCATTATAATAATATATTTATAAATATAATTCCATATATTATTTTATTTAAATATTTTCTAACCCATTTTTTTACAACACATTGTTAAAATCGTTGTTTTCGGTACAATTAATTCTTTTTACAACATTGTTTTGGATCGAAAATACTAACCATTATATATTTATCTTGGTTCCATAATTGCTAGAATTTTAAAAATGAGTTAAATTTAATATATATTTTTATATTTATACTTATATTCATTCATAATGTTTAGGAATAGAAAAATTTAAATATATTGTTGTTAGAGATGGTAGGTTGTACGTACACATAAAAATTGTTTCAGTTTTTCGATGTGTGGAATGATAGAAAGGTAAATGATAATAGTAATTTAAATTATAATTATTATATCATGTATATAACATATATATCCATTAAAATAATCCTTATTGATATACATGTAATGGGGAATAAAGAAATCACATTACATCATGGATGTGCTAGTCATCACATACACACAATGATATTTTAAGTTTTCAATGGATTATAAGGTATAAAGGTAGATATTATATTATAATTAAAATATGATAATTACTAAAAATATATATTATATAAATGTTAAACCCATTATAATAACCATTCATGAAATATGGTGATGTAAAATGAATTGTATCGCTACACAGATTCATTAAGCTGTATATATGTATATGCTATACTTTTACATCCTATTTGATTGAAAAAGGGTGAATAAAGGTGTTTTTTGAATTATATTGAAATTTATGTATACATAGGATACGTAAGACATTATTTTATGATAAATATCCTAGATATAGTATAATTATTAGAATAAAAATATTGAAAGCAGTCTGGTGTGATGATTGCATCTTCTTTAGTAGTCCTCCTTTACACCCGTACTTTGGGACACATGGAAAGATAATTCAACAATAACAGAACCTATAATTAATTATTTTGTAATTTTATATGATATTTTAAAAGATTTTTTTCCAATATATATGATTAAAATTTGTGTAATGAAGAGAAATGTGGGGTGCCCTTTTATAAGTGAGGTAAGTGGAACTCTTGGAATTTCCATAAATATTAAAATAAAAAATCCATTAAAATGAAAAAATATTCAAAATGGATTGATATTTTAATTAAAGGTAGTAATGGTTTGAAATTAATTTAATAAATATTGTTTTACATATTTTGGTGGTCTTTTAACCCTTTTCATTATTATTTACCGCTTGGTTAACCAATTTAATCCATCACCGCGATAATTAATTTATCAATATTAATGGGTTCTAATTTTACATATAATATGAAAATTGGATCATAAATGGACAGGAAATTTAAAATATATAAATATATTTTTCACATTTTCCTCTTTCAATATTTTTATTCTTTTTAAATAATTTAATAAAATATTGATTTCATAAAATATCATTAATGACAGATTTTTAATGATTTATTTTATTTGAATTTAAAGGTAACAAGACAATGATTAAATTCAATTATAATCCATTAAAACATCAACAATATGTCCTAATTATTTAGAAAATTCGTTTATTCGTATAATTCATCAAAATTATATTACTTTTTAAATATATTTTTTAAAATGATTTATTTAATTTTTCATAAAATTTAATAAATATTGTATCAGTGTGTCTTTAAAAAAATATGATGTTTATTTTGTCACAATAAATTATAAATAAATCAAATTAAATAAAAATAATTAATATTTCAGTTGAAAATTTAAATCCTAAACCAAATTCTTTTTATCCTTATGGAATAATATATTAAAGGAAAAGAGTGTGATAGTTTTTTATATTATTTTCATAAATTGAAATAAATATACGAATTAAATAAATAAGGTATCATATGAAAAAATATTCAACAGAATGGCAAACAATACCCGAACCCACACATAAAATATGATAAAGGCATGTGTTAGAGAACTTTTAAATCTATATCCAAAATATTGAAACCTATTTTACATGTTTTAGCCTTATTTAGTTGCCAAAAATGTACTATAGTTACAATTAGAAATGAAAATAAAATAAAAAATAGAATATTTACCATATTTACACATTTTAATAAAAAATATGGATATAATTTTTCAATATTTACTTTCATAAAGTGGAAGAAATTAATTTAATATATAAAATCGAAATGCAATGATTTTTATTTTTAAGAAAATTACTCTTATGTATAATATTTTTTTATAGAAAATCGAACTAGAAAATTTATTCTATTGAATTAAATTGATTATTAAAATTTTAATATATCTTATTTTACTTTTAAACCAGGTTAAAATACAGTGGGGATTATTAATTCCTACAAATAAACACAACTATTTTCAATAAAAATTAGTATTTCATTATTCATTGATAAATCAAACATTTCATAGAATTATAAAAAATTCATCAAAAGATAATTTTTACATGTTTAATTAAAAAATTGTATCATTTCTATCAATTATAATTTCTGAAACTAAAAAAAATTAATAATAATATCCAGTCACAAAAATTAATAAATTACTTTTTTTCAGAAAATATATTTTTAAAGAATAATATAAATTTTAGAAAAATAATTTGTTGTATATTTAATAAGAATAAATAAGTAATTTTTTTTATTAAATATTTCATTTATATATAATTCATAATTTAAATATTCATATTTATAAAAAAAATCAACATCTAGGTTATAACAGTCATATTAAAATAATAATATTTTGTGTTTTTTTAAGATCAGTGTTTCATATTTTTTACACTATCGAACATTATGTTATTCTAGAAATATTAGGGTTTTATAATATCAGGATGGTCCTTGAATGAATTTAGGGAAAAATACATCATGATCAGGTCATAGTGATGCCTTACTATCAAGAGTTGAGTGTTTATGAAGAACATCATTCTAATGTGGTTTGAATTGTGTTCTCACATGTAATTGGATGTAGCCAGTATTGAACTTCAATAAGAACATCAATTGGGATACAAAAAAATAATATCATGAATTGGATGGGGCCTTTATAGGAAAGTTCATCATACTCATTTTAGGAAGTCATGATAGAGTTTCTTTTATCTTTACATAAAATCTAGAAACAAAAAGGTTGAAAATTTTTGTATGGTGTTATTTTGTGTTAATGGTTTTTATATTTTTAATCCCTTTGAAGTGGATAAAAAGTGTATAGAGGATTGTATCAACATAAAATTTTCAAAATGGTTAGTCTCAAGGATTGTAATTGAAATTTCCCTGATAGGTCCAATGGTGGGGAGAACTATATAATGATTGTTGAGTGAGATGATGATGTGTTTCTATCAAAATATATATCAAATTGGGAAGGTTTTTTCACAATGTTTTGGATATGGTTATGAATGATATATAGTGGTTGCGAAGCTAATGAACCCCAGTTGGAAAGTGGAATTTTAGAAATTCTTTAGGTGTTCCATGGTGCGCCACATCCATTTGAGTGGGAATTCAAGACTAGGGATTGTTGTAATTTATGATTGGATTACCATTTTGAAAACATAGGAATGAGAAGTGTAATGTTTGGGAGGTTATATGATCATGTTTTCATACTATTTTAAAATATTATAATGAATTTGGTTTATCAATTACTGGATGGGTTGAATTTTTATTGGAGTTTGAGATTACAAATATGAGGGTTTGAATCCCGCAATGTATTGTATTAGATATAGAAGGAGAGAAAATATGTAGATTTGGTGTTTGAGAGTGTCTTGTATGATTTGAGTATGTTTCTGGAGTTCTAGAAAACCTTGGTCAGGGTGACAATTTTGGAGTTCGCATCTTAATAGAAATGATGTGGTACCATGAATAAGGGGTATATTTCTGTTCATTTTTTATATAATTTTTTTAGAATGGTTATTGCATGGCTTAGGTTAAACGTTGGTGGTATCAGTTAAATCATTGTGACAATGATTGAACATAGGGTCTAGAAAAATATTTTTTACATGATTTGTGATGATTTATAGACAAACCATGTGAATTATTGAATTTGTGTTTTCATAGTTGGTACATAGTTTTGAAAATTTTTCTGACTAACCATCTGAGTTGTTTCAATGATCATTGAGTACTATATGGTGGGATTACATTTTATCCAACAATTTTTCCAAATAATGTCACTCATTTATAGATGGAATATTTCAATTTACTATCTTTGTTCATTTAATATTTAAACCCCTAATTTATACTTCCTCTATCACATGTGGAAAAGGGGCTCATCCCTTTTGTCTTCCACTTCCCTGTTGGATTGGGGAGGTTTTTGTAGGCATTTTTAGCATTTTGAGGTATGTATTTATGTTATATAAGAAATGATTCTTTTATAACAAATCCATTTATAAATTTTTATTTCCTAATTTACGGTTTTAGTTTCAATTCCATCGGATGAATGTGGAATCAATAATGCTTGATGGGGGTTTTCCACTCCTTAAGAAAAGGGTTACCTGATATGTTGTATGCACATTGCGGATCATCGTTTCAACAATGGTAGGACATTCCATAAATTTGTCCATGGGTTTTAAAAAAATTCAAACATTTTAATTAATAAATTTGGGATTTATGTTTGTTAATTGGCCCATTTATGGTTTTAGAGCTTATCAGTGGTGGAAAAAACCCCGTTACTCATAGAATCAGTGATTTTTGGATTCCGAGTGTGTTAGAATTCATTATTAAAAATTAGAATTTAATTAATTAATTATAAATGATATAATTAATTATTTAGATATTTATTCTTAGAGTCATTATCTTGGGATGTGGAGACATGTCCCTTTGATAAAGGAATACATTGGATGAACTTCTATAGGGCTTGGTATTAATTTTCTTCCATAGTATGTAAGTCCTAAATCATATTAATTGGTATATTGTCCTTAATAAATTCCCTATATATTTTTCAGGGTTTCTATATTAATTTGGATTTTTGGACACACTAATAGAACAATGAACATATTTTTATTATATTTTTAAATTAAATTTGAATGTATAATTTAATTAAAATTTTTAGATTAAGTAATATTTCTTTAATTGGGCAAAGTGTCAATGGCCTTGTTGGAACTTTTTTAACTGGATGGATACCTTGGCCACTAATTGGTGTTGACTCATTAAAAAATTCTTAAAAACGGACCTAGTGTAGCATACCTGTTTTATATTTGGATAGATTGGAGACATTTTTTCTTCTATCCAACCAGGATAAGAATATGATATGAGTACACCCTGTAGATAGTTGGTGTCCAGGTTTGTGTGATGACCTAGTGTAAAGACATGGTGGTCAAGTTGACTCATTATAAAATTCTTAAAATTTGACCTAGGGTAGGTTACATGTTTTATATTTTGATTTAGCAGAGATAATTGTTCTTCTCCCCTACTAGGATAATAAAATCATACGAGTACACCCCCTAGATATTTGGTGGTAAGGTTTGTGTCAGGATTTATATAGTGGTGATGGGGAGAGTTAGATGGGATTAATGGACATCATTATAGTTATGTTATAATAAACTGATCATTGAGTTCTATGTGGAAATATTATGATGTTAATTATTCAAAGGGATATGATGTCATTCAACAATCGGTCATAGGCCTGGGAAGCTAGATATGACATACGTCTTGGTGTGGCATTCCTCTACTGAATTGATAACACAGGTAACCCTTATGGGTTACAATTTTTAGGAGTTTTCCCAGAGTGGGTATATATTGGAAATTGGTATATATGATAATATGCGTCACCTATAATTTCATATTGGTGATTTGAGTTTATTTATACTGAGATGAGTTAGGTCGCATATAGGTAGTTCATATAGAGAGTTGATAGAGTGTTAGGAATACTGAAAACCAGGTTTAGAACCATTATATTTATTTTCAATATTTTATTCACCATTAAAAATTTCAATATTTTTATGGAAAAATCCTAATAAGAGGGAGAACATATTTATAGGGCTTATTCCAAAGATATGGAAACAAGCATTTGGGAGGTTTGTATAGATGCTTATAGGGATTACTCCCCAAATGTGAAAACATCCTTAGGGGAGGTTGAATTTTATTACTATATCACTTTTGATCAAGATTAGAAATATCTATTAGTATAGGTATTCTATAATTTTATGATTTTCATCATATATGGTGATCATATATAGTTGGGTGGACATGGTTTTGGTGATAAAATGATCTGGTTGACCATTAAGTGTTATCCAGACTAGGTTCTTTCAGTGGGGTCTGGTGTCCAATGATATCTCAAGGGTATGTTATATATTTAGCCTTTATGGGTCTTTTGTAGAAGTGTGATATTAACTCAATGTATTTGGTTCTATGGACTTATTCATTAGATGAAAAAATACCCATGGGGGTATTTAATGACTAATAAAACCCCACATGGTCAGAGGGTTGGGATATAACGTTTAGGGTTACCACATATGTGGATCCAGGTTGGTTATTTTATTTTATACGAATTCATGATGTTCTCAAAGAGACATTGGAAATGGATTGACATTGGTAAGTTCAATAGAGCATATAGAACTATGTATAAACAATGCTTATTTAATTACTTATTTTAGTTTAGTATTTCATGTTTACATATGATAACATATTTCAGTTAGTACTAGTCTATGTTTTTGTTTACCTATTTCTTGTTTTACTCACATTGTTCATGTTCTTCTACTTCATATGGGTACCTGAGGTGATGTTCAAAAGGTTACAGGAATAGGTTGGGCCAAGATATATGGTTTATTGAGTGAGATAGATCGAACATGTACATTGATCATGGGATAAGGTGAGTCATGGTGATTCCATAAATCTATCATTTTTCATATATTTTGGTCTATATATGTAACAAGCCAAGTGGATGGTCTAATGTTTGAATGGAATGGTTCTTCAAGACATTATGTTGATTAAATTATTATTTAGGCATGTTTAATTTCTCATTTTCATCATTATGATTATTTGGGATGTATGGTGCTTTGTTATTTTATTTAATATTGAATACTCTAAAATAGGTTTTATAGTATCTCCATATTACCACCATAGACTATCACTATTATTTATAAGCCTCTGGTATTTAGGTAGATGTGTCAATGGAATTTTGGATACCATTAGTCCAAGAAATTGTTAGTGGTATTGGGTTAAATGATGCTACAATTTCCCTTTGTATCTCTCCGATGGCTATATTTTAAAAAATAAATTAATTAATTATAGGTTTATAAAAACAATTTACATACCAAAAAATAATTATAATAGGATATAAAAATTATAAAATTGATTTTTAAACCTCTATTCATTCACCAACGGTCTCCCTAAGGCAACTAATACCCACACACTAGGATCTTGGAATTAAAAAACACATTGAAAATAGTATTTTACAACAAGTGAGAAGAACGAAGATAGAGATGTATTTATTTCACATAATTAATATAATTTAAACACTATATCATATAATAAACACACAATATATAAAATTTAATGTTTGGTTTCATTATGATAAAAAGGTATAAGAATATTATTTTAAAAAACTTTTAATCATTTCTTGACAATTTAGAAACACTATACTCTTTTATATACATCTAATAATTTTTATTTATCTTTATAAAATAGGGAATGTAGATAAAACAAATCATTAACCTATAATTCTAAAAAAGGGATATCCTAGAAACAAGTTGTTAAGGGTTAGATCATAGGAATATAAGAAAACCTATGAATGGGATATAAATCCTATTAAAAATAGCATGGGTTAATAATGTTGGTCCATAAGAAATGATGGATGTTCATGTAATCTCTAATTAATAAACCAACAAGGGGGGAAATGATTCTGGAAGCATGAGATAAGAAAAAAGATCCATGTAGTATAATTATCAGCATATGACATTGAAATGTAACATGATATCGAAAGATAACCTAAAATTGAAAATTAATTTAAACATAATCACATTTTATAATTCAACTGTGAAAATATTCAAGAAGTTCCACCCTTTAGTTTGTGAGATTATATAAGAACATTTAACCTCTAATCAGTAAAAAAATATAAGAATCGTCATGTTATATTTTCTCATGAGATATAAAACAATATCCAATAAATTAGAGCAGAATAAAACACATCAACCAAAAACATCCATGCATATTAAAACCATTTGAAATTAATCAATAATTATATCATAAAAAACCCAGTGAAAATTTGGTTCTCAATTATTTTTCTAATCATATTATAAAAATTTAATCAGATATTAGATCGATTTATACAAATAATCAGTAAAATAATTTGAGTATGTAATCAAGTTATTTGTAGGATGAATTTCAAAACATAACCCTATAGTATTTATCTATTTTAGTGTGCTAAAAATAATTAATCCCTGGAATCTAGATTTTAGAAAACACTTCAAAACATTGTTTTAAGGAGAAAAATGGAAATAATTTTCAAAAATACTTCCATGAATGTAACATGAAAAACTATTCAGAACAACATAGTAAAATAAATAAAAATAGCAAGGATTTTAAAATGATATATATTTATTCCATAGGTAGTGTCGACTAAAAATAAAAATATGAAGATGAAATGGAAATTCTTCTTAATATTTTGAAAATAATATCATTGAAACCCACATTATAAATTGAGTTATAAATCATCCAATTGAAAATCTGTAATGAATAATTTAAATATAAATAGAAATTTAACATATCATAAGTAACATATAAATTTTATTATTAATTATATGGTATTACTTTGAGACTTCATGTTAGGAAGACATGTGATTCTGAGGCCTAGTTATCCAAGAACAAAATATTGAACTTTTCTTTAGTTTCTAAAAGTAAACCTGTAAGTAGGATTTTTTAAACATTAAACTAGTACTCAGATCAAAGATTTGGGGGCACCATTGAACATAAAACACCAGGGTTCACCTAGAAGAGACTTAAAATTAACCAAAAAGGGTCAAAATGAACTTTTAGTTTTTATAAATTTTGGAAAATAATAAAATAACATAAAAAGTTATTTTTTATATTTTCTTTCTTCCCTCACTATTGACTGACGGATGGTGGCGCTACAGTGCTGTGATGAGGCACATTAAAGGAAGATCCTTAATGGCTCATTATTGTTCAATGTATCTATTTGACATCATAGAGTAGAAAAAAAATTCTATGTGTATTCATTTTAATATGCTAACACATCGGGGGAATGACAATTAAACAATGATAATTCTCATAAATAACAACGACAAGGTTTCCCTCCAACGACGAATGACGAATGCTCATATAATTTCTAAAAACATCAATGTATTATAATGAAGGGGACCAGGAAGTGATGAATGTAAATAGATATTGAATCCTTGAGGGAGGATCACTTTGATGAAGAAAATCGATCGAGTTAGGTGTTTATATGTTTTACGTATTCTATGTTCTTCTTATAAACGACAAATGCATATCAACCCATGAATAGGTTGATCTACGGATCAGGAATTCTTGGGGGAGGTTGTCATTCTAGTTTACTCAATCAGGGATTTAATTATTGTTGATATATTTGTAATCCAAACCTCATCTCATTTTTAAAACTCAAACATAGAGGGAAAAGACTAACACGAATAGGGCCCCAACCCATCCACATGGACATTCATCAGGATCACATCGTCGAAATGGAGACAAGGAGGATCTATAAATATTTTAGGGAAGAGGGGATCCAATGGAGGCCATATATTCTAGAGTCATGAAGAACGGACCACCATGGCAGACCCATTGGCCTGAGAAAGAATCCCCCAGTGCACCGGTGCCGGCGGCTGCCGCAGACAGGTTGCGGCGCGCCACAATAGTGCACCAAGAGAGCATCCCTGTCAACCAACCATGGATGTGAGACAAGGGATGAAGACTTGGCTGATATATAGTTATTGGTGGATGTGGCCTCCAAGCTGCGTCAAGGCACCACATACACAACACCACGCCGCATCATACGCAGTAGGCCATGGTCGCTTGACTGTAATAGATAAAGCGGCCCCATAGTTGACTCATAGGGTGAGGATATGTAGATGTGACATCCAACCATGTCCCAGCCATGTGAAAATAGTCCACCTATAGTGGGATGGACCCAGGTAGGGCAGGGTCTGGGTTGGTTTAGTGGACCCGGGTTAGGTCAGGTCGAGTTTGTCTGACTGGGTCGGACCGAACCCAAACCCAACCAAAGCCTTTTTTGAAAACACCAGTATCAATCATACCAGGAATCCAATTGATGATCCATTTTTGGAATTGGAATACTTGTGATGAGTAATAACTATTGGCATACTAGACAGAGGATTTCATGGATATTAAAATTCAAAGAATGGATTGAAGATCAGTTATCCTGAGATCAAGCATGCTATGTGAGGAAACCATTAGGTTTGATGATACCTAAAGTCTACAAACGAGTGTACTTATGTGGATAATATACTATGACCCTATGGGATATATATTAGGTGTGTCATGGAAGGATCGGGGTGGGGAGTGGATTCAATGTGACCTGGAGAACCCAAGGTACTCGATAGGAGGAGTACCTCAGTATTGACATAGGTGGGAAGTGACTTCCAGGTGACCCGACATACCCATGGTTGAGAGAAGCTTCAATGTAAACTAGCATACCAACATTAATCCTCTAGTATGAGTACCACATAATTTTTATGGTTAGTGGGAAGTGGTTTCTGTGTGACCCACCATTCCCACTGTACTCATTAATGAGGATTTTTCCAACATCCCTTGGTGTTCGATGATGCGAATAATGATCCTACATTCCTACTCTAGAATATAACTGGGGTGAGATGTCTTACTAGATGATCATGCTTGGTGATCATGCTTCATGGTTTGTTTGTGGATTAAATTGTTTTCATTCTATTTTATTTTGGTTTCCCTAATGAGTAAACTATTACACAACCATACACGGTCATCGCTCGTATGTGATTTGTTTGGTGTAGATGATCGCCACCTTAATGGTGGGCTTGGTGTCCCAAGAACTAGGGGTGCCTAGTGAGACTAGGAAAGAAGGTTGTACTTCTATTTCTTCTAGAAGGTACTTTGTAATTACCCATCAGGGGGGTATCATTGGATGGATATCCCAAGTTACTTTTATACATTCTAATTTTCTTGTTAGTTTTTATTGGGTTTTTATTCTGTACCATTTGAAATTCAGTTGTAATTCTACTCATGGTTTATTTATAATGGATATCTTGTTTTACTTTTCCAGCTTTGGGAATTAGTTGTGTATGTGAGTGCATATGGGTACTTAGGAAAATTCCTCCCACTAGCAGGTCGACAACTTCAGCGCTAGTCACCAACCCCTGGCCTCCAGGAAGCGTTCTTGGGGTATGAAATGGAATGGGCACCGGGGGATGGGTCGTGACAAGAAATATATAATTTTTTTATTTCAAAATAATAATATGGAACATTGGTACGAAGATTTAATTATTATATGTATGAAAAGAACACATTTGGAGTGAATGTGGGTTATTCCTAAAATCAAGAAATTTTATAAGGAAAGGAATTATTTAATTTAATTCCTAAAAAAAATTAAGATTCAAGGAATTATAATATCATTATAGAACCTAAGAAAACAATATTTTAAAAACAAATTAAAATAGGAATAATTATTTCTTAGAAAATATTTTCATTCAAGAAAACCACTTACCTTTAATCATGTTCTTCCGAACATAAAATAACTTCCAAAATAAAAAAAATCTCTTAATAATCAAATTAATACAAATAAAATTGAATATTATTAATTTATAATCCTTCTTACCAAATATAATATTTAGTTATAATTTATATTCATCACTATATGTTATTATTTTTGATTATTTATTTATTAATTGATTTGTAATGTCTATGTTTATTCTTGATTATATATTCAATGTTAATCATTTCTAGATAATTAAATGTACTAAAAAAATGTTATATATTTACTTATAATGTAATAATTTCATTTACTATGTATTTATGTTATGATTTATGATAATGAGTATGGTGAAGAGCTTGCTCTAGTAATTTATAATGAACAATAAAGTAATACAATAATATTAATAAGTCATATATTAATATAACCTACACTAAACCATAATCCAAACATTATTTTTTCATTATTTTAAAATAAAAATGTTTTTTATGTTTCAATTTTCACCCATGATAGAAATTAATATAATTTTTCTTTAAGTCTTTCAAACCAACCCAAACAAGAGAATTCTATAATCTATGAGAGAGTGTGGTTAAGAAAGTGATTATATTTTAATAATATATTTAATATATAATATTAATATTTTCTAAAATCCTAAATTACTATATTTTTATATATATTTAATAACTATATGAAAAACTAAATGCACCCCCTTAAATGAGGTGGTAGTGTGCACAAACAGCTGGTGGACGTGTTTGGTTACATATAACCTAAAGGAGGCATGAATTAGATTATATTTTTAAAATATTATTAATTTTTTAAATATAATATTTATTAATTAAACACACCTATTATATAATCCATGTAAGGATGTTGTTAAAAATAAATCATGTCACTGATTATGGTGGTAGATTATATGTAACACAAGTGACTTTTTTTAAGATAATTTGGAGTAGGGTAGGAAATATGATCCCATAAACATAATAGAATTTTAATATAATTATGGTACTAATTTTGTTATTCCAAAAAAAATTATATTATATTTTTAGGAGGTATAAAAATAATCGATGATAAAGAAAGGAAAATGAGTGATTGAAAATTTAACCTTACTTCTTTTGTGAGGTGCTTGGAAAAATTGGCTAACGATTTGAGAGGTGTAATTTTGAGAAAATAAAAATATATTGGAAGTGTCTAAGATATTTGGGGAATTTTTTTGGTAGAGTGTAGTAGTATATAAGAATATTGGGATATTATGTGATGTGGGGTGTTGATGTATGCTTTATAATGAATATGGTTTTCATTTTTACAATAATATAAAAGAAATTTTTATTATTAATTTGTAGAGTTGGTCTAGTAATGGAGTGGAGGAAGAAAAAAGGTCAAAATAATAAAAGAACTTCTATTTTCACAGATGTTTTTTACATTTTTAGGCTTTTACATTATGAATTTTCACTTTTGACACTTTTGGTTTTTTACTGTGGAAATTAATATTTATATAAGTATTTTGATTTTAATGTCATAAAATAAAACCATTCTAATTAAATAATTTATAAATGTTGATTATCAATATGAAATAAAAATTTTAAAATAATATATATATGTATGATAAAAAAATTCTAATATTTTTATACACAGCACATAATACCCATTTTAAGAAAAGCATATTTTTATGCCTTAAAATTATTTCTATGATAAACTAATAAATTTTATTTACTACTATGACTTTATTTATTTTACAATAAAAAATAATTGATATATTTCAAAAAAAATGAATCATGGGTTATGATATAATAATTGACAAAATGTTTGAAATCCCATTTTTATTATAATTATAGATATCTTATGTTTGAAAATGATAAATATAGATTTATAAATTTAATATGTTATTTTTAAAATAATATTTTATTTGTTAAATAAATTATTGTTCATGATAAATATTTTATAAATGTTTTGATTCATACTTAATCATTATGAAGTCAAAAATGTTATGTTAATAAAAAAATCTAAATATTTCCATGTTCTCCTAAAAATCAACTATTTCAATTAAATAATGAATATAATTTTGTACTAATATTGACATTATAAATCCAAAATTAATGTTCATATTATCAAAATAATTGTTTTTTAATTTTTGGAATTTTTGTTTTAAATTGAAATATAAAATATATTGAAAAATAATTTTTGAAATAAAATGGATTTTTTTATTAACTATTATTAATACTATTTCTTATCAACTAATAATTAAACTAGTGTAAATTTATATTTCATATCCATTATTTATTTCATCAATCATGTATTTAGTATCTGAAAATAAAAATTCATTACATATAAAATGAAATATTTCTAGAAAAAATCATTTTTATCAAATTAATAAATTTATCATTATTACTTGAAAATTAATAATTATTTGATGGATATTAGATTGTTTTTAAGAAAATATTATAAATAAATTTCATTAAAATTATTCTTGAGTCTGGAGTGGATAGAAATATAGAATAGAAGAAAATTTTTTCTTGGAAAAATATTATATTCATATTATAAAATTTTCAACAAATAATATTAAAATTTATTTTTTGTATTATAAAATTTTAATAATACTAATACATTAATAATGATATATTTATATTTATTTTCATAATACTTCATATCATAACGTATTCTTATTATGTATTATATATATATTAGTTTATTATTATATTTTTATTTCATCGTTTTTAATAAATGAATTATATTGTTTAAATTTACAACAAAAAAGGAACGACATATGTATAAGTGTTTGATACATGTATATCTAATAAGTATATTTTTTATGAAAATATATTTAATTATATTTTCTATAACAACTATATGTCTTTTCTATATGTAGCTTTACTAAACTCATTTATTCAATTCTCACATAATATGTCACACCTCTCATTTCCAAAGTTTCCATTTGGGATCTCAAAATATAACTTATACTTTCCTCATAAAATTTTCATTTTTTCACACAAGACTACGTTATTATGAACTCAATGTAAATATATATTGAATGAAAAAAATATCATTGGTATATTATTCCCTTAAAATTTATCAAAAAAATGATGATAAATATTTGAGAAGAATTTTTATACATTAAGCATATCAAATTGGTCATCAATGCATGGAAATAGAAAAATTATGAATAAATCAATTCTAGTGGTTTTCCTATGATCAATACATAACATCATTGAACAATACATTATATGCACAAATGAAACATCTTCTTCCCATTAGGAACCAAATGGATGAATAAAAAACATATCTAATCAATATTTTAATTTCATATTTAACTCAAAATTTTTTCACTAGATTCATTCCATATTATTACATGGATAAGGGTTTTTCATTAGTGATAAAATAAATATAGAATAAAACATACTTATTTAAGGGAATCTATGTCATTCATTTGAAATGATGTAATATAATTTCCATCGCAATATTTATGTTCCACCATCTCTTTCATACATTGTATTTCATTATTTTCCCTACCAACGATTTCTCCAATATGGTCATTTACAAAAGGTTTATGGCATGATTCTAGTTGTGAAATATCCCCCATAAATACATGTGAATTAAAACAAATATCTCTTATTATATATTCAATCTCTTGTTAATTGATTTATACATTATAATTCAATATCCAATTAGACACTAAATTTTCATAAAAATAAAAAATAGGTATGTTAATACAATTTATGCTTTACAATCTAAATCAATTATAAACCGATCTTATCATAATTAGTTTGTCTAAATTAATGTGACACATAGTGTTTCATATTTTAATATTTAACTAAGTTACCATAGTGTGATTGAATATTATTTCAAAACAAGTATATTATAAATGAGTGTATAAATTAACTATTAAATTCTGATTTATATAAATTTGTGTGTATAATCAATGTACTCACATTCACATAATTTATAGATTTTGAAATCTATTATTTATATTAGAAATTTTAGAGTTTTATCCCTTGGATTGTTTTATAATGGATTCCCTTGGTACATGGTTTATTTATTAGAGTATTTTCCAATTATGTTATAGTTAAAATACTGAACATTAATTTCTTTTTTCTTTTTATTAAACTAATAAGATACACTGACTTAATCTCAATATTTATACTATACACCAAATTAATTTAGGTATTCCACATGGTTAGTCATCCAACATTGATCTCATATAGGGAAATAAATTATTCAACTCATTCCATTATAGAAGTTATTTCAATACGGAGACCATATATCCTTTTGTTCTTAGTTTTACAATTTGAAATTAATTATTTTAAAAACTCATTCTCACTATTGATATCACTCATTAATATATCCTGATATTTTTAAAAACATAGGGAGAATAATGATATTCAATGAATTGGAATTTAATCATCATTGAATCAATTAATTTGTATTTCTTGGTTATGATGATTATCTATAAACTAATATGTTATCCTTTTGATATATCTCCATACTAACAATTTTATCATCTACCATTTGTTAAAAATTATTGAATTTCCTTGTAATTTTTCATAAATTTCAACGTGGAAAATATATTTCAAGTATCACATTAATTAATATGATTCCATGTTTTTTTTTTCACTTGAACTATCTTCGAGTTTTGAATATGTAACTAAAACTCATCAATATCTCCTATTAAATGATATACATTTAAGATGACTTTTTATTTAATTTTACATCCATTTCAATAAATATAATCCATAAGGAAATTATATTTTTTAACCACAATATTTGTGCACTCAATGAATCATATATTCTGTTTCTTAATAAAGAGAACTAAATTGGTTGATCCTAGTAGAGAGGCAACCTCTTCCACCATTTGGGAACAATTTTCTGTCAAAATTATCTGCCATTTTCATTATAATTATAATAATTATTCGATATCTATAATTAAATCATTGTTTAATTTAAATAATCCTAAAATATTATTTTATTGCTCACATGATCTGTTACATTATATTAGAGATAGTTTTCTCAATAATGTAATAGAATAATTAGTAATATTATAGAACCCTTAATTTGGATATATAATTTTTCTATAATATCATTCTTAAATTAGGTCCCAAAAACATAAAGTGGAGTTATATGAATCTAAATGAAGAATAATTTAAAAACAATTGATGTGGTAAATTATTTATACACTACTAATAGTAATCGAAATGAAGATCAAATGTATTTACTATACATTTACCTAATTACATCTATAATTCTACGAACCCATGTTACCAAGAACCTATGGATTATTTACTACTTGGTAACCTGACTACAAGTGTTTACATACACATGTTCATGGATTAGTTTTCCTTAACAATGAATATACATAAAAATTAAATTATTAAATAAAAAATTACATCACATAATAAAAATTAATTTTTCCATAAGATTATCCATATATTTAATAATACATAATATTTATCTTGAATACCTAAGGAAATGGGAATCATGTAAAATGGATATACTCAGATGCCTGCCATGGAATAATATATAGTATAAGATGACCTAAAAAAATATGGTGATTAATTACCTAATGTAATTTAATAACAAAAACAACAATATAGATTAATAAAGGATAAGAACATTATCAATCGATATTGTGATAATGTAAATAAGTAATTAAATTGATAATTAATAATGATATTATAATGATTTATATGGTAGAATTAGATAATTTTATACATTTTATAAATAATATTGAGGCTTTATTCTAATAAATTACACAAAAATAGTAATGATTCTTCCATTACCAAATTAGTTTTTTCACATGAGACATACAAAATCATTCAAAACAACATAAATTCATTAATGACCAATCACATAAAATTCCAATTAATTAAATCATTTTCTAAAATGTAAAATTTTTACATGTAATTATATCTATGAATATAACTACACGGTCCTATGTCATCTACATTGACCCATTATGTGATTCCAAATTATGTGGTACTCAAAGGAGCCCAAGAGTGGGTATGGATGTGTTTGGATGCTAAAAGATGTAAGTGTATAGAATTCCTGATGTGTAAGGGTTTTATTTTACAAATGTGTTGTTCACATATTTTTTAAGGCTAGTTCATGACGTGATTTATGATGTGACATAAATTGGGATTAAATAGTCTATGGAGGTAGGTTTTTTTTGGAATGATATAAAATTAGATACCTTCATGTCGTTAAAATTGTGCACAATATAAAACGTTACAATGTATTCCAACATTATAGGCTATAATTCGATGAGTTTTGTAAAACATTAAAAATTTATTTTGATTTATAGTTTTTCTCTGACACTCTCTCTAGATATTTTGGAATACCTTTGATGGGGATAGATCCTGGAATTACCTTTTCAATTTGTAGTGATCCAGGGTATTCTATACCTTTTCTCACATGCTCCATGGATATGGATCCTCCGACATATTATTTCCATGTGATGGGATATTATATACACATTATAATGGAGTTTTCTTGGTTTTTTGTTGGTATGGGTGTGGAAATTATTTCTTGGAATGATGTGGCTCTTATGGGAGGAGTGATAGGGATCTACGACATTAGTCTTTTCTGTTGTGAAGAAAGTTAACTCCTTTGATTCGTGGGACTCATTACCTATCATAATTATTTACATGACATAATAAATATTTCATGGCTTATCCGATTTTATAGAAATAAGATTAACCATAATGTAATTTATTTAGATTAATAAATAATTATTTTGTGATCATATGCAGATTTTAGATATTGTGATAATAGTATGCCGAATTATTTTCTAGATAGTTTTTTCTCTATGTTTATCTCATTAGTATATATTATTATGATATGGGATACCATGTTTTTTATGGGAGTTGATAAAGACACAAATGTTTAATTTATTAATTATCCTTCCAAATAATTAAACTAAATGATTGTTTGAATATGGTGTTTCTTATTATTTGATAGTAATTCAAATTGATGTAATGTGAATTGTTAATTAAATTTTTTCTTCCCTGATAATAGAATTTTTATAGAAATTTAATAATTCTAATGCTTGTTGATATTGTTGAAAGGAAGAGTAGGGTAAATTGATAATGATTATACTCAATGTTTTGGAGACAGGTTTAAATGATAAGAGCATGTTGGAATTTTGATAACTTCTTAAAACATGATGCTTTAGGTCACCTATAGTTGGAACCTATGAACACTGAATCTTTTAATTAAATATGAAATATTAAATGCATTAGAACAATGTTAAATTCTATATCTTGAGTTTCTTTTATTCTTGAGAAGGTTATGTGACTTCATTTGTGCGATGTGAGAGATCACTAATGTGTGAAGGCTAAATTCCATGTTTTAGGGCCTAGATTTACATATTTCTTCAGCATGTCCATTTACTGATACTTTTTTTATGTTCTCCAGATGCGAGATTCACTATGATATGTGATATAGGATTGGGAGTATCAAAATTTATACGATCATGGAATGGATGAGCTTGGGATTAATGATTTGATATGGGAAGGGATTCCCAAATTATATGTCAATAATTGACATGTTTTAAGGAGTTATTCATCGGGATATAAATGTGGGTATTGGAGATGAACAATGAGATGACGAAATAGGGTAAATATGTTATTATAACTTTATGGGATAAATAAGGATGATTACTTGAGATGAATCAATTTAATGTATAATGGTCAAGTTATCATTTTTATTTACATTCCTTTCCCCACTGCTAAGGAAACTAAGACTTCTAGGATTGATTTTTTTATTAGTGGTGGCTTATTATTAAAATAATGGACTACCTAGATTAAAGAATGGTGCTAATATAAAAAATAATTCTTAACCCAAGGGGTTAATAATGATGGAATTCAAATTTTTAAATGTTGTTAATCTTGAGAAATTGGTGACTCTGTTTAGATTATGCAAATAGGGAATGCACTATACTCTAGAGATTAAATAAATATAATTCATAATAATTATATTAGTAAATTAATGACTAATGACCTAATTAACAAAAAGTTTACTATTTGATGGAAGAAAATAATGAATCTAATTTAACTCATATATGCTTGTGTTCTTATAAGATACCTAGTCTTAGCTATGGAATCCAGAAGTCTGAGTGAAATTATTTGTAGTTGAGTATAAGAATAGGTTATTCCCATACTGTGTTTGTGAGCTATATTACAAATTTTATATTATATGATTTAATACCCTACCACACCCATGTCAGTTTGGGAGAATGACACCATGTGGAATTTAGAAGGGTGTTTTCCCCAACATTCCATTGGGATGATGGATTGATAACAACCACATTTGTTCCCACTCTCTTTTCATTTTAGTTACATGTATTTGTATGCTTCATAGTCATTTCTCCCATTTATGTGTGTAGAGGGATGTGATTTCTTATGGTAATTCACGCACACTTATCCCTAGATATAGTATACAAAGGATTAATATATGTATGATTTGAATATTATATGATGTATTGTGGTACTTACTTGGTGTATGAGTGGCAATTGAATGAGGTATAATACTCGACATATGATACATATCATACAAGTTTTGGAGGGTACCAAAAACTACATGATTTCTATATTTGGATATGTGGATAATATGATATGATGATGTGATGCATGAGTTTCATGTTTTGATGCCCTACCCGAGTATATTTGTGCAATTTTATTTTGGATAGGGATGGATCAGGACATGCGACATTGTTGAACAAAAGAAAACTAGTGGGGAAGTGTGACCAAGATACCCTATATGTTTCATTATTATATTATATGATCTATTGTATGTGATAATTTTTGTGAGTTATCCATGGTGAGTTTGGGAACATAGTATACATATTTAGGTGACTAATTAGTTTCACTATTGTTCAGTTTTATTTATCTAGCCTTTGTTATCATTTTTACTAGAGGATCTGGGAAGGATCTCAATGAGTATACAGTTAAGATCACACCATATATTTATAAACTAATTTTTGGGTCATTTGATGAAGGATGGTGATAAAAAAGTATATTACTAACTCATGGATTTTCTAGAACTACTTTGGATTTTTTTACACTATTATCTTTACATTTTGTTACATGTAGTTTCCTTTCAGTTATTATAGAACTATTTTTCATTTCAATTTTTGATATTGGATTTATTTATATATATGTATGAGTAGGTATTGATTGATTTATTTTTATTATCTTTATCTTATATATATTCTCTTAGAGTGTAATTCCTCCCTTATGAATGTTTTTTATACCAATGGTGCTATTCGTTAACACATGGACTACTTGATGTAGGTCTTGAGAATAAACCATATCCCTTCTTTCATTTCCGGTCCACATGGGATGCAATTCGGGGGTGGGTTGTGACAGTAAAACTTATAAATACATATCATAATTGATATATTAATCTTATCATTCACGATTTACTTATATACAACAAATTATTATATACAAAATTCAATATATATCCCTAGTCAATGAATTAAAAATATGTATATGTGAATTCTATTGGAACATTTTAAGAATAATTAGTGATTTATAAAATCAAAAAATTAAAATTATCAAGTGAAGATTATGGAATTTTAGTTATCAGGTACATGTAAATATTATAATGACGATTGTGTCTATACTATAGGATATATTTATTCACCAATGGTCAGAGAACATAGTATTTATGAAAAAATCCAATTAAAATATTAGGAGTTTGTTATCCCACATAATTGATATACCTTGTAGAAACAAAATATTCTATAATGAGAGACTCTAGGACAATATACATTGATGGAGAAGATAAACTTTTACCAAAATTGTTTTTAATCCACTATGGACCTTATTGAGGCTCCAGTAAGTACAAAATCATAATATATACATAGAAACTATAGACCAAATAATTCTTTTAACACATAAACTAGGAATACCTAACATAAGAAGATATTATTTATAATTGGATAATATAGAGATTTTTTCTTCTTATGAGAATTTTGGAATAACAATGGCTTTTTAACAAATCATAGTTTTAGTAGAATGGGTCTCAAATGAATTGGGTATCCTTAGGATAAAATATATAATCATCTGAAATAATAAAATAAATAATATGAAATTTTATATTATAAAAATATTTATTGGAAATGTGAGATAAAATGTACCCTTACATTTTTTGAACATCTTATACTACATATTATCCAAAAATAAATCCGAACATGACAATATTTTATTGTTGGATATGGGAGAGATTCCATGAGATGTATGTGATGATATAAGTAAATCTTGGTGTGAGGATAAATTAGAATAATGGGTGGGTATTTATAGGTTTGATGGGAGCAATCCCATGGAATAATGTATTGAATATTTTATATTTCCATTATTCTAGGAGTTCTACAACTCAAAAAAGGACCCATTGAATTCTGTAATTCTATAATATAAATTATGGTTCTAAAATAAATAAAATCATGACTACATTGGGTGATTTGAATCATGAATATATATATATGATGTAATATTAAATATATTTAACCACATTAACATAAGTACATTTTTACAAAAGTTAAAAAATAAATCACATACATACCATTTATATCCTATTTCCCAAGGTGTAATCAATATTATCAAAAAAAATCTTTTTATTTTAATTTCATTGATTAAAAGAGAATGATATTTAAAAAAATTAGTTTCATGTTTTATTTTATTTATACTAGAATATTTTTTTCATTAATACTACATTATACGTATAAACATAAAATTATATTACACTGGAATAATCCCCTTGGGTAAGGTGAGAAATCATGGTACTTCCATATGGAAATTAAACCAACATTGATCTAGTAGTGCTTTCCCCTAACATGAACATTTCTTGTAGAATATTCCATTCAAACCAAAATTATTAAGGTTTAACATAGGCTTGGTCAAGGGAATACCCTAGTGATCTAATATCTTTCCCACGTTATAATAAATTTACACCATAAGGTCTGTTACTACTAGTCAAATCCATGGTTTTTAATTTATGAATTGAAAAAATCATTCCATTTCCCAAAACATTCACTTATTATTATGGAAATATAATAATTATATTGTCATAAATAGATATATTACAACACATTCATATAATGAACAAATTTACTTTCTTATCTATAAATTCATTCAATCCTATAAATAATTATTATTTTTTCTCAATTCAATATTTTTGTTAAATTGATTTAATTATTTTTCTTTTGTTATATATTTGATATAATATGGTATTTATATGATAAAACAATCCCAAAGGATATTAAATTTTACTCACATTATTTTTTTAATTCTATTCTCAATTCTAAACTATGTTGGTATTTATAAATATAAATGATTGATTCACTCTATAAAACAATTTCAAAAAAAATATAATATTAGTTACCCAAAGTTTCAATTATTAATGACTGTTTCAATATTTACACACACACCCAGAGATATATATATATATTGATACTTTAATTATCAATTACATTAATGAACATGATTTTATCTTTATTTTATTAATTGAAATTAGGGTCATAAAATTTTGATTAATTTTTTTTCTTATATGGAATTTATTATTGACATCATGATAATTAGAGGTTTAAGGATATGTAAGAAAAGTTTAATTTGACTAATATGGATTTGATATAATAGAATGGGAGTTATTTTACTATTCATGTAATTATTTCATTATGGAAGTTAATTTCACATGATAATTAAATTTCTACAGATTGAAGAAGTATATGTGGTGAGAATATTTCTTTATGGGAATTATATTAATATAGAGTACTAACAGAGAGTTAATGATTTAGTATACAAGTAAATGGGAGGTTACCTACATTTAATCTGTATATATAATCTACATATAGAGTAATGTGGGATATATGGCTCTATTAGAGAAGATATATCTAATCGAATTACCAAAATGGATTTACAAGGATAATAAGTGTAATGATCATGGGTTTTTGGGTAATTAAATGTTCTCCATAGGGGAAATTAATTATGGGATGGATGGAGATTTTTGATAATAATATGTGTGAGTTGAAATTAACTTGAATGACTATTTTATTACTCTTAGGTGTTCGAGAATCCAGTGGAGTTCATCCAACATGGATGGTGGAAAGTGATTGTCTATTAGAGAATTTGGATAAGAAATTATTTTATATTTGAATAAGATTACCTATATATCCCCATTTGAATATATAAATTATATTAAGGATTTAATATATTAAAAAACATAATATGATAATTTTCATGAATGAGGAATCAAGGATGAGTTTTGAGACATTATGTAATGGTGATTACAAAGTGGCATGGGTGTAGTTCCAATAACTTGACTCAAATATTAATGGATATATAAATTTAAAAATATTATCCCTGGAAACACAATGGTCTTTTCCAATATGGCATAAGGTAATGGATCTTTCTAAAATCCATGAACTATTTTATTTTTTTTCCTATCCCTATTACAATATAGATTAGGCCATGCAAAATTTCCAATAACATGCCTCTATTAGGAGCTGAGTGTTAAAAATAATATTGAGGATAGGACATGAAAGGTTACCCTCAAAAGATCGTCTTTTAAAAATATTATGGTGAAAACATGAATTCATAATTATTAATCTATATTTAGTATAATAAATTATAGTTTTACTTATTTTATTCTTTTTATATTAATTATGATCATGAAATGATTTGGATATATATGTTTTTAAAAGAAACAATAATTTTGATTAAAATTAATTTATGATAAAAATATTTATAAAATACCTTGTGAAGGGATTTCATTTTCTCAGCTCACCGCCACAAGAATCCCCTCATGGAAAAGAAATTAACCTGTAATTGATCCTCAAAATATCTTCTCCAATATTCCATTAGTAGGATACTAGAACTGTGGGTATTGGTTACACAAATGTGACGCATTACACTCATATATACCACGACCATAATGGAAACTAATAGTCAGCACTATATTATAAAATAAAAAAACATATATCCCACAATACATGAAATACTTCAAATAAAAACATGTCTAAATAGAAAAACAAAAAAAAACTCTCAAGCTACTGAATATGATGATATTTCCAATCCTTAAGATTGTAATGTCTAGGATAGTAACTAAATCCATCTTGGATACGTGAATAATAATAATAATAATAATAGTATATAGGAGTGATCATACAAGTATAATCACTCAGTTCTGTATCGACGATCTTATACAATTCATAATAATAATAATTATACATCACATAAAAAGTTTAATAACCGACACAAACCGAATCCAGTTAAACTATCACCGAACCGCACCAATGATCTAGTACCCAATATGGGATCCACATAAAATGATATAAAATGAAATGAATAAAATTGGAAGTTATCCTACAACCACTTCCCCACTTGTTGTTTTCTCTCATGACTGTATGAAAATTGTTTTTGTCCGCCAATCCCTTGAATATACATGTATAAATATAAACACATAACACACATTATCCAAACCACATGTCCACATCCACATGCCACATCACAATCAAATAATACATCATCATCACAGCAATGTATCATGATCACAAAGGACATCAACCTAATCCTGCCCACCAATAATTAATGAACCCACAACATTATAAATATAATTTAGTGATGTTTATTTAAAAATTTCACTAACTGAGTGATGTTTCATGAAATCATCACAAATTTAGTAAAGATTCGTGAAAAATGTTTCAAATTTAGTGATGTTTCTTTTTAAGATAGGTTATTTAGCAATGATTCATTAAAAAAGGATTTCAAATTAAATACTTTTCCATAAAAAGTCATTAAATTAAAGATGTTCCCTAAAAACGTAACTATATTAGTGATGTTTTTCTGAAAAATTACAAATTTAGTGCCATTTTTCAATGAAATTTCACTAATTTAGTAACATTTTTAAGGAAACATCACTAAAATAGATATGTTTTTGAAGAAATATATATACATATATATATATTTATATTAATCATTTACTGATATCGATCTAAATATATATTTAGATATATAATTTTATATATTAATAATATATTAATATATATAAACAGAGACACATATATATAAACACACTCACACAGACACACAGATATATATATTTATATATAATCGCATACACACACATATATATAAATATAAAAATACATACATATACATATATTAAAACAAATATATATATATATATATTAAATTAGTCACATTTTTAAGAAATTGTGGCTATTATTGTGACATTTCTACTAGTGTTTTAAACATAGATAATTGTATATATGTTTATATATTATAATTATATATATATATTATAATTATATATATATATATATTACAATTATATATATATACATACACATATATATTTGTATCCACACACAGACACACACACACACACATTTATAAATATATATATAAATATACAAAAAGATATATATATATTTAATATAAACATACATATATATAAATATAAAAAATGATATATATATAATATAAACAAATATATATATATAAACATAATATATATATATATACATTAAATATAATATATATATGTATATAAACAAACACACACACACACATATATATAGTATAAAATTTAAACACACAAACATACACAGACACATATATATAATATAAATATGTTTATATAGTATAAACATATATATATAATAAACACATATATATAATAAAATATAAAGTTAAATGTGTATATTAATACTTGTCTCTTAATATATAAAATTGTATATATATATATATATATTATTTTTTAAACATTGTTTCATATATATATAAACATATATAAATATAGAAACACAGACACACACACATACAAAAATATATAAATATATATAATCACAAACACTTATATGTAAACATAATAAAATTAAATATTTAAATTTCTGAAAACTCACATATAGACACAATATATATATATATATTCATGCTTATATTTATATATAAATTTATATATTTTTTAATTTTAGTCATGTTTTTATGAAAAATATACTATTTTAGTGGAATTTTTATCAATATTTTAAAACATGGATAATTATATATATATATATACATATAAATATATTTTTAATTTTAATTATATATATGTATACATACACCAATATGATTATAAAAACACACACATACATATATAGAAATTAAAATATATAAAAATATATATTTAAACATATATATATATATTAAAAACATATATATTTATATAATATAGGAATTTAAGTAAATACAAAACTGAAACATATATACAATATTTAATATAAATCAAATATAAAAATATATAATATATAATATATAATAATATATATATAATATAATATAATATATAAAATAATCATATATACCTGACATAAAATAATGATAAAATTTTAAATAAAAACATATATATATACATATAAATATATAAATATATGTATAATATTAAATTTTTAAATTGTAAAACATATATATATATATATATAATAAAATAATCTAAAATTTCCAATGTTAATTTGGATGAGTGGTTTTAGTCTCCCGGCCTATAAGCAGGCATATGATGTTTGATTCATAGAGGAGGGTATATTTAATCATGAAAATGGGGGGGGGATTGTTTTGGTTGCTTCATGTATGGTTTGGGTGGGGAACATGATTGGGTGATGAAATGAGATGATGGATTTGGGTGTTAAATGGATTTAAAAGATTGAATGGGGTGTTTGGCGGGGACTGGATAGGGTGATAAATGGTGGGGAATAGTGCGAAACTAGAGAGGGGGATCGTGATAGAACAACATGATCTTCCACTAAGGTATGTGGTGGGGAACGATATGAAACTAGAGAGGGGGTACGTTGTGGTAGAAGAATGGGACAGGTCACTAAGGTATATGGTAGGGAATGAAACAAAACTAGAGAGGGTGTGGTGGTGGATGGATTTATGCATGTGGATGGGGTGGGTTTGGTGGGGAACCAGATGGGGAGGTAAATGAAGGGGAATGGGTTATAACTGGAGGGTGTTGTTGAGGAGGTATGGGACTAGTCCTTAAGGAAAATAGAATACAATTAGATGAAACTGGAGAGGGGTTGAGTGGATTTATGCATGCAAATGGGGTTGTATTGGTGGGAAACTAGATAAGGTGGTAAATGATGGGGAACAAGACAGAACTGGCGAGGGGGAGCTATGTTAAGTTGTGGGTAATGGGATGATGGGGGTGATAATTTTTCATTATAGAAATAAGATTTTAAAAAATAACAGTAATTTAAAAAATAATTATCAATTTCATGAATAGATCATAATTAGAGGGGGGTTGTGGTAGAGTAGTGTTACCAATTTCTAAGGTAAATGGTGGGTAATGGGTTGTAACAAGAGGGGATGGTAAATGGATTTAGTTGTGTGAAAGGGGTGGGATTGGTGGGGAACTTCATGGGATGGAAAATGGCGGGGAACTAGATGAAAATGGAGTGGGGGATATGTTAAATGTTGTGGAATAGGATGGAACAGGAGAGGGGGTTGTTGTTGAGGAACGAGACCAACCACTAAGGTAAACGGTGAGTAATATGATAGATCTCTAGAGGGTTGGTAAATGGATTTACACGTCCGAATGGGGTGGGCATGGTGGGGAACTGGACAGGGTGGTAAATGTTGGGGAAATGGATGTAACTCGAGGGGGGAATGAAGGTAAATACTTGAGAATGATAAAAACTTTATATGGGTGATATTTTTCATTTAAAAATAAATATTTAATATAATAATAATAAATTAAAAATATGAAATTTATAAATTTTATTCAAAAAGATAATATTTCAATTTCCCAAAAACAAATTACCAATGTTTTTATGAAATTTTGTTCAATGAGGTGTCATTTAGAAGTATTTATTTATCGACATTTCCAAAAAAATGTGGCTAAACAAGATGTCTCCGAATAGTGACATTTATAAAAATTTCTAAATTAAGAATGTTGATTTATTGATGGTTCTAAAACACATCATCAAATTATGTGATTCTAAATATTTATGTTTATAAATGTCACTAATTTTTTGATTCTGATAAATTTTGGTATGCGGTGATTCTTATAAATTTCAAAAAATTTATGATGATTATAAATATCACTAAATTACAAACACCCCATTTATTGACGTTTTATAAAATCATTTGTAAATGAATTAGAAATTTTTATATACACCACTAATGAAAAATATTTATATTTAACATTTTTTTATAGTGACCCTACTCTGTATCACATCCTATATCATATCATAATCCCATCATCAAAACATAATTATCACATTTTCATCACATCACGGAAACTGAAACTTCAATTCATAATATCATTTTTATCTTTTCTACATTCTATTATTGTCAATACATTTCTGGAAAAGAGTCTCAAGAAGAGGGATTATTCTTCTATCTATTTTATTACAACCCAAGATATTGGTAAAGACATTCTAATGCCAGAACATTTTGACTTAGGTAAGGATACCAGAAAAGAGTGGTGGTGTCTAAGAAAAGACATGAAATAGTAATATATGTCATTTTCACACTCATGAACTACCCAAGTGTTCTGATAAAAACAACATTACAAATACACATCATAATAAAAAAAATACCAATACTACAATTAATAATCATTTATTATAGTATTTGACAACCAATCAAAACGTTCTATATAATAATTCCATGAAATTATCCTTACCATTCCATTTTTACACAACATAATCTTGATTTTCAGAATTACCATTTACCATTATCATTAAATTCATCATGATCTTTATTTATCCATATTTAATTTTAACCCATTCATTATTCATTAATACCATTTTATCATTCATTAATAGTTCACTTATAAACATTAAAAATATTTAAACCACCAATTTCTTTTTAAATTCCATCACACAATACATTATATTATTTATTCATTCTAATCATATTACACTCTCCCAAAAAACCATCGAATAACATAGATCCTTATCTATTTATTTGTAACCTTATCCACCACAAAAACAAAAACCAATGACCACAACACAATAACAAAGCAACATGTAAATCGTCACTCTACCAAACTCACCCATCTATACCCCCAATGTTATTCATAGTAATAATGTGGAGGCTTCCACTACTCAACCCATTAAAAAACCCCAAAACAAGGAACAACACCCCCCTATCTAAGGATACTATATTCAAAAAAACCTATTGTAAATAAATATTATCAAATCCCATCAGCCTAGAAACAATCATTATAATAATCCATAGAATAGTTTTCCTTTTTAGATTATTTAATAGTGTCCAACATATATATCATTACAAAAATAATAGATGTCTTAGAAATGATTTCACATCATACTATAACTTATTATTATTTTATGAAATGTAACTCAAACAATTCATCAATAAAAATTAATATATTTCATCAATATCCACATAAATCCATAGTGAACAATATATTCCAATAATAAATTTTTTTACAGTGCTCATTTTATTCACTACTTTTCAACTTTAATTTCATTAGTCTGGATAATATCTTTCATTGGTTAATTCATAACATCCAACTAATTAAAATAGAATCATAACAGTTCCATAATTACATATAAAAAAAGAATAATAAATCATGAATTATTTACCTTATCTAAAGCAGCAATAATAATTGTAGAAGAATAAAGAGAAAATGATCATAGAGTTAAGAACATGCATAGAAAATAGTAACCACCCAAATCCCAACAACATCCATTAAAACTATGGCCCAATTCCGACAAAATTTAACAATAAATAATTTTAAAATATATCCATGAATATTGAAAAGAATTGAAATAATAGTAAGATAAAAGAAACTCATTTTAACTCACTAAGTGGTTGACTTATTCATACTTATGTACAATTATAGTGGAAGAGTTATCAAAGGATTCCATGTATCTATCTCCTGTTGTAACACCCAATACCCAATTCACCCACATTACCTAGGTTATTTATTACATTTTATATAGAATAGTTGAGAATAAATTAAAATGATCATGTCACAATATCCCTAAAAAGACCAGATACATAAATATTACATTATATCACGATACATTATAAAATTTATATAAAAATTATTATTACATATTGTAATCCATTGGGAAAATCATATTTAGTGTTTTACTTCATTACTTGGGGAAGTTAGAAAAAAAAGTATAGGGTGATCTTGAATGATCAATAAGGGATAATGTTCAATGGAAGAAAAAATGGAGTAATTAATATTAGGGGAACACATAAACATCTATTTTAGTATAATAAGATAAATGGATAGAGAATGAAATCATTGATTAAGTCATTACTTAATGAGGAAATGTTAGGAATGTGTAATGTATGACAGTATAAACATAACGTCAAGAAATTTTACAACATATCATACATAAAGGCTAAGTTTACTATCATTAAAGAATCAGAGTTTTCTCCTGAGACCTACCAGTGCACTATGTAGATATATAAATATGGGTCCTTACCATCACATAAAAGACTTAGGAATTCAATCACAAGGGTATTCCAAAATTTTCATGAATTTAAAATATATGGATACATATAATAAAAACCCAATGAGTATTATCATTAAATATATTTCCAGATAAAATATTTATTTGTTTTATTAAGAAGATAATAATATATGATAAAATAATTAGAAAGGATATAAATGTGAATACAATTGAACCATGTAGATAGAAACTCTGTATTTTCAATGTATAAATAACTACTGTTATTATGTGAAGAATGTTGATTTATAGTTACCAGGAAATTTATAAAAATTTGGATTATCAATGAATTAGTGAAGTAGAACGAGTGTATTTATAATTGTGTGGGTCCATATAAATTAGGGATAGATACCCATAATTATTTTATCATGTCCGTCATTTTTTTTAATATTATATCAATCATCTGTAAATTATCCCCAAAAGTGTTAAACCATGTGTGTTTCAAGGGAACATGATGTTCCCCAATTGAATAATGAGTATATAGCTAACCATCCCTTTTTAGGGATATTAACCCAAGGTGCATGTATTATAGATATTCCTATACTTTTTTGTATCCTAAGAGGGATTTTATTTTCATGAAAAGTATACACATAGTTTACTTTAATAAAATATGTTGTATTTTTACAACTGTGGGAAAGTATATACAGTATAACAGATTATAAATTTTTTATAATGTGAGGGAATGTTGATTTTACATTGAAAATATAATACTGATTTTATATAAGTAAGGAATAATAAAATATAATCTTTAAATGAAAAGGTAACTTTAAATAACAAAAAAATTAAAGCGAGAATTTTTAAAATGATTGGATATATATTCTTGGTGTATTTAGAGTTAATATTAATGAAATAATGGGTGTTTATTTATAGAAAATGAAGGAGTATTTTTAATTAACATCAAATCAGAGGCCTTAGATATATAGGTTCTCGAAAATGAAAAATTACTTCCTTACACATGGTTTGGGATGATTTTTATTTTAAATTTTTTTTATAGTTATAGGATATATTTTGATAAATTATACCCCTTATTTTCTATTACATTTTCCATGATAATATAATTTAACATTAATTATTGTTTCAAAAACCCTATTTTGTATTTTAGACTATGGAATATTATTTCCAGTTTTTTTTAAAAATTTCTATTCACTAAAATAAAATATAACTAAATAATAAGTTATTTTTTTATATATTCTCATATATTAATTATTACATAATTTATATATCCTACTTATGTCATAATACATATCTCATATTCCTATTTTATTTTAGGGTTTTGTGTAAAATTTTATTATCATGGAAAATAATGAAAAAATCACTATAAAATAATTGTGACTACATGATTCAAAACATACAATTGATTTTATATTATTAACCCCCCATAATTTTTTAAATTTTAAAATTTATATTGGGATGATACATCTTATAAAAATGTTTTATCAGAATAAGAACCATTTAATTTTATTTTAATTTTACACTTTTAATGATACATAACCTTTAGTTACAAGATCCCTCGTCACACTAATATAAACTCTAACAGTGTTGTCTAAAATAGTGGTACTTTTTTGTGGTTGTTTTTAAAACAATTATTTGATGGATATTTAGAATAACTTCAACTTCTACCATAAATGATTCCACTCCATCCTTAGTTATTAATGTTCTCCATGGTCAGGACATGAGAGAAGCCCATTGATGCTTCCTCTTTCCAGAGATCCAATAAATGAATTTCATAGTGGACATTCATACATGATGAGACTACGGTACCTTCCATATTCACCAATTAACTCTCATCATTACATATAATATAAAATAATACCAATGGTCACATTTTAATGGAAATTTTCAAAGGTAATAATGCCAAATGTCTTTAATGCTTAATGGTAAAAATATAATTGTCGTATTTACTCTTACATATAATAAATTCTTCCAAACCAATCCCAGGAATCACACTTCTAATTTTCTATTCTCTCAATACTTCAATTATATGGAATATAATATTTTTCTTGTGTACCCTTAGTATTATAAAAATAACTACTACAAAAAGGCATTAAAAGTGCTGATATTTATCAATTCTATAAAAAACTCGGATAAATGAAATATTTATCCGTGCTAAAAAAACATCTGATAAAATTTAACCTTTATTAGTGCTTTTATTTTAGCACTGAAATTAGTCTCCTTTATCAGCGTTTTATTTTTTGCACTATTAAATGGTACCCTTTATTATCACATTATTTTAAGAAATGAAAAAGGGCACCCATTATGTGTGCTATGTTTTTAGCACTCATAAATAAATCCTTTGTATTCTATTTTTTAGTGCTGAAAAAGGACTAAATAAATAATATGAAATAATTTAATAAAAAAATATAAAAATGAGTATATGAAAAAGAAATATTACAAATATTATTAATTAAATAATTATTTAAGAAAATGAATTAATTGATTATACTAATTATAAATTATAAATTCTAAATACTAGTATGTATAAAATATATAGATATATTTAAAAAGAAATTTCAATAAATTAAAATTAAAAATATATAAATTGAGAAAAAAATGAAACATTTTATCAATTTGATGATTGCTGATAATGTTGATAAATTGTATATATTAAATATATAGATATATATTTATGTATGAAAATATGATTTATATAATACATAATATTATTTATGCATTACATTAAATAGTAATATATTTAGTGAAAAATGGTTTATAATTTAATATTAATATGAATTAAAAAATACTAACTAATTTCATTGAATAATGGACATAATTGAATGAAATTATATTTTTCAATTTTTTATAGATCAAACATATTATATTTATTTCATATATATGTAATTAATTCATTTTTATGTACATACAAACAAACAAATTCTTTTTTTCAATTTAATCAATTTATATTATTTATTTTCTTTTTATTTATTTTCTATGATTAAATATTTTCAATATATATTCATATTTATTTAAATATATGAAACAACGAAAGGTTTCTTAGATTGTTATTTTAATTAATGTAATTCAATAACTTGTGCTACACACAACACCGTGTTCGAGCGCACCACGACATACGAAACTAATAGTTAAAAAAGCATTTATGAATAGTATTTTCTAAATTTTGAATTTCATATACTCCATGTGATTTTATATTCTATATTATGTGTTTCTTAGGAATAATATAAGAACAAATTAAATTCTTCGGATAGAAGTATTTTTCAAAAAATGCAATTTTACCGTCTCTGAATGGAAAACCATTCTTAAATCCAATATTTGAATCTTTTATTTATTCAATTAGACAAAATAAACTTATTCTTTATAATTGGGACATAAAAATTTATCTAAATATTTTGTGGTTTTATGATAACTTTCTTACAATGAAGAATAGTGAAAAATTCTAAATTTTAATTTAAAACAGATTTTCTAATATATAAAATTTGTAGTGTTAATTTATAAAATTGAATAGTTTTGAAGTATAATTAGATTATATTTTTATATTTTAATCCAAATTTGATCATTGGAAGTAATTTGACATTTAAATTGGACATAAACACATGTCGATCTTTTGATATATTTTTTTTCAAAAAAATCTGCTTTCCATTTTTGACAATGGGAATATTTTTTTAAATTAATCAATACAAAATCAATGTTTTGAATTAGGTAAAATAAATATAATTTTTTAATTTGAAATATCAAAATTATCATTGGGTGAATTGTTTTGTACATTTATAAAAAATTTAATTTTTGATGAATATAGAGAAACACTACGTTGTTATTTAAAGTCAATTTTTTTATATAAATAACTATTTTTGAATTAAATTTATTTTAAATTTCATATAGATACAAATTACATATATTAGTCCAATGTAATTCATTGATGAAATTTTATCATAATATTATATATATAAAAGTTTTTTGAACTTGTTACCGTCTTTTACCCACCTTCTAGGCACATTGGTAAATTTATATAAAAAATAATTTTACCATATCTATGAATTAAATTTCAAAAATATGATAGATATAGTTGGTATTAGTATGTAAAATTTGGTTTATTAGGATGAAAAATAACATTGGTGATTATTAACTTTTGAATCATATTTAACACGGTAAAAAGTAAATAGAGTAATTAAATGTAAAACTGACATTATAATTACCCTATCAATTGTCCAAATTCTATTGGATAAGGTTATTTCAACCAAAATCAACATTTGGAAAAAATATAATCCTTTTTTATCAACTCTTATTAGATTAGTACATTTATTATATTTTTTTAACGAAGAGATTAAAGTGGTATATTAAAAGATTAATAAATAAATCTTTTTAAATATAGTTATACACATAAGAAAAATTATATTATATATACTCATTAGAAAGATAAAATTATTTTAGACCTAATTATATTTTATTCATAATTTTCCGACAATAAATAACCAAATTTATTTATGACACATTGATGATGTAGTAATTACCTTATTAATGAAAGACAAAACTAATTAATTTTATAAAAATTAAAATAAATGTAAATTGAAACTTTTGATAAATTAAAATAATTTTATAGGTTAATAAAAAATTTTAGGGAAGATTTTTTTCGATGTAATAATGTTTGTTTACTTTCATAAAAACCAAATACTAAATAGTGTCCAAATTGACATAAATAATTTTTTTAAAAAAATACTATATTATTAAATGATGTAATATTCCTAAATGTATAGGGTTTGTACAAAGGACATATATAATGATATATATGTCATTAATAAACCACTTGAGGTTCTCTAGAAATTTTATAGTATGTTTATTAACCATGTAATATAAAAACCCAAGAAGATACCGTAAAAGTTAAACTATTTAACTAAGAATAAAATCTAAATGATAAGGTTAATATGGTGACAAAAAATTGTTTAAAATATATAGGTTGAGAATAATTACACCCATACCCATCCCTGAATTGATATAAATACATCTGGATCCACTAAAAATGAATATTTTTTTATAATAAAATAATATTTCCAGCTTTCCCTAAAGTGAGCTGCACCACTCTTATGAATGTGTACTTCCCCTTATCTCAAATTATCAAACCCAAAGCCATATGGATCCAATGAACACTTCTAAAATATCCACCAATATATCCTTACTTGAACCTATAGGACTTACTATGATCATACAAAAAACCAAACAAGCCCTCTTTGTCAAATCAAAATGTAGCACCTGAAGAAAAGGTAATAATTTCACCACCTCCTTCAATGTTATTTTCTTCTTCAACTTCCTCTTTATTTGTAGTTTCCATACAAAAATAATATATCAGGTGCCTTCTACATACTATTATTTTATTATAAATATCGTACATCCATCTTCATTATTCTATCAATCCTATTAATGACAAATTCACCATACGTGTGTACGTGCGACTAACCATCTCCACATTGTGGTGTAGTTTTTTATTCAACACATAATTATTTGTATGGGTATAATAATGATTATAATTGATTTAAATAATAAATATAATATTTTAATGATTATTTATATATTATATACTATCCAACACACAGGAGACTCAACCTAGTTGTTGAGGACTTTGCAAGTGAATCCAAGAGACCCGATTTCAAAACTGTCTGGAGACGTATTTCCGCATACTGTAGCAAGAACTGTAGTATTCCCTATTCGGTATTGTAGAATCCCGAACTATTCATCTGTTTGGGATTTTAGGCCACCACATTGGGCCTCAGGTCAGGCCTTCGGGCCACCCTAGGCCTTAGGGCCAGAAAGTCTTTCAGGGCACCTTAAGACCTTCAGGCCACCTAAAGGCCATCAGACCACCTCAAGGACTCCGAGCCACCTCAAGGACCTCAGAACACCTAAAGTTGTGCTTAATGACAAAACAGACTCTACAAGGAGTAGACTATAGTTGTGGATCATAGCAGGCGCATTCACTAGACAAGAAGCTTAGAGGATTTTTTAGAAAGAGAGGTTATGGAATTGCCAACGGGAGAAACCTGTGCTTGAATGGGAAGCCTAGCTGAATAGACATGTGATGGTTTAGAGCTGATATCATAATGAATATGTTGGGAGGAGGATTTCCATGTATAGTTTGTATAATTTCCTAAGGCCAATAGGTTATGTAATCACTAAGCATACGAGCTTTATAAGGGTTCCCCCACATCCTTTGAAAGAAGGGTTATCAAAAATCAATCATAAATGAAGGAATTAGGGCCATTCGGGTTGTAGCATCCAATTACATGCAATTTCACCATCAATAGAATGATATTATCACTCGCGTGTACGTACGAATTAACATCTCCCCGAATGCGATAATATTAATTTCCCATCGTAACCATTATATAATAATTTTTATTTTATTATATAAAATAATCATTAAAAACATAATATCACTCTTTATACGAATCATATACATCATATATATAACTAACATGACCTACATAAAAAAAACATATAAAGGAAAACATATCAGTTAATACCTGAAACAATGATACTACAACAATATTATTAACAATGCAAAATTAGAAAATCATATGTGATATCATATTTATGTATGTGGTTCTAGTATAATTTAATAACTAGTATTTTTCTATTATACATGAGGTTAACATACCACCATAAAAGGAAAAGTAAAATGTAAGGGGTTTTCATCTCACTTCTTATTCCCGTGAGATTCATGCTATATTGCCTTTATTTCCATTTGAGTGGTGTATGTATAGCTCATGATTGTAATCATTGTGTAATATACTTTAATTTATCGGTATTTACATCTTTAGTGTATGATTCTTCTTTCTTGGGGTGTATGTTTTGTATTTTAACAAATTGTTAAGGGAATTTGTAATTTTGATTTCTACTCATTGGGTTTTACAAAGGATTCATTTATTATTTTACTCTATTATTATGTGTCAGATAACTATTTCTTTATTTATGTAGTAATTTCCACTCTCCTTTTTATGGATATACATTTGATACACATAATCACTCTATTTGTAAATTTTTAATTCATAGATATGAACTTGATATGAGTATTATTAACTCAATTTCCATTCATTTAGTTAAACATCCAAGTCATTAGTGTTCTTTTTATATGAATATGTGTGAATTTCCTCTTGTTGATTTACATAGAATTTCCAATCATCATTAGTGTATTTATATTTTTCACACATTATTATGTCATTGATTTATCATTAACCTAAGGATACAATCATTATTATAGATTTCATCTCAATTTTCATTTCATTGAGAATTCGTTGTTGTTATGAGCCAATTCACTTCTACATGGTGTATATACTATACTTTGACATTTTATATCAGGAATACCTTTATTCCAGTGATATTATAATTTTTTAATTACCTCAATTATTTGTATTCAAGCATCTCTCAGTTGTTTAGGAACACTAACTAAAATATAATTTTAAATGTTTTTATGATTTATTCTTCTAAATAAATATCATTAATGTCCATGTTTTTAAAATGTTGTTCATGATTTATTTATATGGACATGGATGTTTTAAAATTAAAATTAATTAGAAAAGTTTAAAAGTGGTATGTTTCACTTTGAATCAAAAATATATATTTTAACAGATTCTAGATAAATAGTGATAATTTTAAATGTTTTCAAAAAATTGGATATTTCACACAAATAGTTTTTCTGATTATTTTTATCTATTTCAATATCCATCATTATTCTTAATTGAGGTTGATTTATTATAATAAAATCTTTTATATTTTAGTGAATGAGTTATGTTTGATTGTGGATGTGCTATTTTTATAACATTTAGGGTTGGTGGTTAATATATAGACATTTTGTTTTCTAGTTTGAAAACAAATGTTTAGGTTATGTTTCAAATTTTTAATATGTGGAATGCATTGGACAAAGAATGTGAGGAGTGGAGCCATCTATAAATCCTCAATTCATTTGTAGGTATCATGAGACAAAATAGTGTCTTGGGACAAGGTCTTTACAAAATCTTATTTGTAGTTTTGGCACAAGGCCTTGACTATGTGGTTATGATGTCTGGCATTATTCATTACATCATTATAAAATTATCTATTGATATTAAATGTTTTTATTATACAAGAAAAATATCTAGGTTCATATGTAAATGTAATTATTTGATTTATATTTCTTATATTATACTGATGTATAGTTTTAAAAGTATTTTTTTAGTCTTATACATTTCCTTAAATGTTTATGCTTATTTATGAATATTCCAACTATATTATTATCCTTTCTGAGCAAATGAGATCACCCCTTTCTTATGTTTTCTTATTCCCATGATGTGAACATTATTTATGATTGACCTGCAGGGATAGGATATGGGATGTGAGTGTGTTTAATGGGGACACAATGTGGTTGTTTTTTTATTTCATGATATACAGTAAAACGTATCTATATATCTAGTACTTTTTTGGCTACAAAATTAATCAGGATTTTGAGAACGGATCTCTTGCGATCATTCCAATGTAAGGTAATAATTCACTAACTCTGTGTAACTAGTGTTGGGGAATCACATTTGGTATCAGAGGAATTTTAGTACAAACCATGGAAACTAGATTTAGAAAAACTCTGATTAGAGAACATTACCCTAGGATAGACTTTGAGTATTAGTATATAATAACATCCTAGAATTTTGGTAATATAGAGATTTCAATAATTTTAAAAGAAATAAATCCCTATCTAGATATGAGCTGGTAGATGAACCTCTGGTATAGATGTATCTAGGGTTAAAACCTGAAAACACCGATTCAAATTAGACTCGAATGGGAATTGGTGCACAATAACGGGCCTTTCTGCACTCTTGGTTACGACACACCTAGGGGATATTCTTTGGATCATTCACATTTTCATTACAAACCGATTTGATGGATTTTAATGTAAGATGATAATAAATAACCTGGGATAATACTAAGGTTTTTTAGATTGAAAATAAGGTTTCATGATATTCTCTAAATGATTTTATGTCTATTGTTACTCACACTATGATTTCCGGTTTTAGCCAATGTCTAGATTCAAAGTATGTCATAGTAACATTGAACATGATGTAAAAGATGGGAAATATGGTGGAAATGAGAAAATAAATTGAATTTTGATAGGTGTAAAAGATATTTTGTTCATACTGAAGCAGGTTTCTATATATATTTTCAACAACATATACATTAACCAACTCCCAAACTCATCAAAGAAGAGAAATTTGGAGAATGATAAAAGCTCCAGTAGTGGAGACCATGGAGAAAAGTATGATCTATTTCCATAATTCATGAAATGTGGAAGGATAAACACATGAATGAGTTTTAGTGGAACAAAAAAAATTCTTCATGTATTGGAAATAAGGAAAAAAATAAAAAAATTCAAGGATAAATGAATAGTACTATGGTAGAAAAAAATGATCAAATGAATCAATTTAGAGTTATTTTCCATAAATGTAGGAGAATTGGGAATTACTCGAGTCAATTCCCTGTTCTATAGGATAATCACCAGGTCAATGAAGAACCTATGTGGAAATAAAGGGATGGAGAAATGTTTAAATGTATTAATTCTATTTGTTAATGGGATTACATTGGAATACTTTTCTCTCGTAATTGTAACCCTGCATTTTGTTATGTGAAAATGATATTTGAGGAAGAACTATATTTTCTTTTGTAGATATCGTTATAAATAACAATTTGGGTTTATATGATCATTGAATTTGAGGCATTTAATGGTTATTAATTTTTGGGATGAAAATACAAGGCATGAGATAAAATTTCTGGTTAAATTATGTTATGGTTATTTTGAGGAATCTATCATATTTTTTGAATGAAAAAAATATAGTTTTTGAAAAATGACAACACATAGACCATGTGACAACATCTCACGTCGTATAATGTTTTGGGAATCAAACCCACAACCAATGTGAAACTCAGATTTATCACCTACAACTGGACTACGTGAAGTCCTTGGTTAGTGTACCTTTTTTTATTTAGTTACATGATAGTATTGATAAATAAAAAAGTTGATTTGGGATCTTATTTTTTATTAAATGGATATCCTTAGTATTGGATAATGATTTGGTGATTATGAGATAAAGGTTGTTTTGGAAGACTTTCACTATGTTAGGAACACTATATGCCTAAGGAAAATAGAATACTACGAGAATTCATTTGAGGAGTAATGGTGGATTATTATTTTGGAAGAATCTGTGGTTTTTTTTTGATATTTATGTTATTAATGGAAATGATTACCCTTTCATAGAGAATATTTGATTCCGTTAATTACTCATCTGTATGAGACAGTAAGAGTAGATGATGTTATTTAGAGATAAATGTTACAATTTAATATAAAAGAATTTGTGATTATGTTATTCTGAGTTTTTTGTTTCAATATTAGTTTGTATTATATTGAAGGATTTTAAGGATAATTGTTTATTGAATAGTATTTATTGAACTTTCGGTATTTCTTATTTAATTTTGTAAATTAAGATTAGTGTTTCTATCTATAAAATATTATCCATTTTTGGGATCATCTGATCGTGTACTAACCATTTTGGTTTTGGTTAATCTATAAGTACATGGAAAATATATAGTTTATCCTTTTTGGATTACTTCATTCTCTAGAAGTTGATTCTAGTGTTCTAGGTGTGACCATGTCATCTTGAATACATTTCATTTGATGAAAAGATGAGTTAGTGGTTGAAATTTATTAAAGGATGAAGCACTACTAGAAAATCCCGTGCAGGGGTGAGTATAAACATACTCAGTAGGCACCCCAAAAACCCAAAACCAAAGGGAGAAACTGAAAGGCAACAGTCTGCTCATCCCATCCAGAGGAAACCCAGAAGAGAGAGAAACCCCATCTCGTGACCATCCTCGGCTAAACATGACTAGTCAGCTCAGCTCAGGTGTATGCCCATACATACACCTTGAACAATCCAGATATACTCAGCTCATGCAACATTCCACCTGAGGTACCGACCTTTACACTAGCAACGGTTCACAACCAGGAGAGCACACTCCACAATCACTGTCATCCCTGATGACACTCATCCGATAGATACACTCCATCAGGTTTCTCACAAACCTCTCAGATGCCCACCCGAGAGATCACGCTTGTCGGATACCGTCACTGAGGAAAACCCCGCTAAAAAAACATAACCACCAAACTCCTAAGATAGGGGATCGCTCCAAGGAACCGCAAGGGGATACCAGAACCCACTCTGGAATATGAAGATCGCAGATTGGGGATCACTCCCAGGGTCCGCTGGGGGATACCACGACCCGAACTGGCATACGTAGTTCTCACAGACATGGGATCACACCTAGGATCTGTTGGGGGATACCATAACCCGATCTGGCGCTCAGGAGAAACACATCACTCAGATAGATGATCATCACCCATATAATGGTGGTCACGATGATACCAGAACCCTACCTGGTATAACTTGCAAAGTAGGGGATCGAACTGACGATGCCACAACCATACCAAAACCACACGCTCAGTTGGGGATCACATAACCAACAATACCACAACCCTACAATACACCTCATGCTGAGTAGGGGATCGTATACCCGACGATGCCGCAACCCTACTGAGCATGGCCTAATACGTAGGGGATCATATTCCCGATGATACCAAAAACCCAACAAGGTTAACCTACTAGATAGGGGATCGCCGTCCGTGGATAAGCGGTGTGGGTTTGAGGGTTTAAGGGTTTGGGATCGTGGCCCGAGAGCTTGAAAAGTTGAATAAAGTAATGATATTTTAATATTATTCAACTTCGGGACATTGTATCTTCTACCCGGAGAGTCAGATTGACATGACGTCAGTGACGTTGAGATCCTAAGGATACAACGGAATTTTCTTTAGTGTTTCCGGGTTTTGGGACTGAGAACGGGGTGGGGGGCCCATGACGCCGGGTTTTGGCATTTGCGGTGAAACGCAGCTTTCACTCCAGGTGTCCGATTTTGGAAGATGATTAGTCGACCCTGTGAGTTTTTCCGAGAGGATCACAATGCTGAGATCTGTTCGGTGAGATTCGGAAACGAGGTGTGGGCCCCACCTGAGTGGGATTCGGTGAATAGTGTCTTTTTCATGGAGTGTCCATTTTGGACGGACGATTAGTTGATTATGCTTTTTTTCCAAAGGGATAGCCGTTGAATGATCCGCTTGATGGGTTTCAGGATCGTTGTGTGTGCCCCGCACAAGCTAGCTATAGTGAATATTTTCTTTTTCACCGGTGCTCCGTTTCGAGCGAGTAAGAAACATATCCTGCGTGTTTTTCCATGTATATCGCGATGGTGGCCTCAGTTTTGGCATTGGAGGTGCGTAGTGTGGCGTTGATGCGGGTCGCTCGGGTTATCAATGTTTTGGACCAGCAGTGGTTGAGGGTACTCCCTTTGTCCGTTCCAATGAGGGTTTGTGTGGCATCAGAACCTTCATATAGGTTTATGATCCTCTCGATGGATTTTTTAAACTGTTAAAGTTGTGGCATCCCTCTGGTGGGCCCGGAACGGGATCCTCTAGCATCTTTTCCCTAGATCAAGTTCTTGGTATCACTGTGACTGCTTATTCACAGGCGGTGATCCCCTATCTAGCGGGTTAATCTCATAGGGTTGTGGAATCATCAGGATTATGACCCCCTATGCGGTGGGCCCTACTCAGTAGGGTTGTGGCATCATCAGTTATGTGATCCCCTACTCAGCATGAGATGTATAGTATGGTTGTGGTATCGTTGGTTATGTGATCCCCTACTCAGCGCGAGGTTTCGGTAGGGTTGCGGCATCGTCAATTCGATCCCCTACATCGCGAGCTTTACCAGATAGAGTTCTGGTATCGTCATGACCACCTTTATATGGGCGATGATCCTCTATCTGTGATACATGCTTCTGTCTAGCGCCAGATCGGGTTGTGGTATCCCCCAGCGGATCCTGGGTGTGATCCCCTATCTGTGAGAACTACGTATGCCAGATCGGGTCGTGGTATCCCCCAACAGACCCTGCTAGCGATCCTCTATCTATGAGCTTCGTATACCGGAGTGGGTTCTGGTAACCCCTAGCGGACCCTAGGAGCGATCCCCTATCCGAGGAGTTTGCTGGTTATGTTATTTCAGTGAGGTTTCCTTAGAGATGTTATCTGATGAGCATGATATCTCAAGTGAGCATCTGAGAGGTTTGTTAGAAACCCGATGGAGTATATCTCTCAGGCGCATGACTTCTGGGATGACAGTGATCATGGAGTGTACTCTCCTAGTTGTGGACAGTTGCTGGGGACGCGGTCGGAACCTCTTGTGGATTTCAGAGTGAGCTGAGTATATCTAGATTGTTCAAGGTGTATGTATCGGCATACACCTGAGCTGAGCTGACTAGTTGTGTTTTTTTGAGGATGGTCATGAGATGGAGTTTCTCAATCGTCTGGGCTCCCTCTGGCTGGGTTGAGCGGACTGTTTCCTTTCAGTTGCTCCCTTTGGTTTTGGGTTTTTGGGGTTCCTACTGAGTATGTTTATACGAACCCCTACACGGGCTTTTCCCGCACATGATTGTGTCTTCTGCAGACCACAAGACTTTCTACGGAGTCCCAGGAGGTCCTGGAGCAGGCGGAGCTTAGTGAGCGTGTTGACCGGGGTGTTTACCAGATTTTTGGTGAGGGAGCTTTCTGGTAGGTGTTTGTGGCAGCGTTCCCCATCTTCAGAGCAGGTTGGACGTGCTTGGTAGTTTTATTTTGGTGGGCCCTGTTTTTCCCTTTTGTACTTCTGTTGTACTCTGGTTGTGGGATAGTGTATGCATGCATTTACTTTTCAGTTTTCTAAATCTCTGCACTGTTTCATGGAGGAGTTTGTGGGTGCGTGTGTATAGGTACCTTAGGATAATGCCTCCCACATGTGTGATAGCCTACTCGGCGATGGTCGCCAGCCCCTAGCCTATTTAAGGTGAGCATGGGGAGTCGCGGCTTGAGCCCCATTGGGACTCGGTGATTTTCTGATAACATTCATTTTTTGATAAATAGGGAAAAATAATAAATTTTAATTGAAAACAAATTTTTTAATAAAAAAAATTATAGTGTTAAATTATATATTTTAACGGTTTTGAAGTATAATTAGATTTTACATTTAACATTTAATTCAATTTTTGTTCATTGGAAGTAATTTTACATTTTAATTGGATATAAACACATATCAATCCTTTGACAGTTTTTACTTCTCAAAAACCCGTTTTCTTGTTTCAACAACGAGAATATTTATTTAAATTAATTAATGAAACATCTATTTTTTTATTTGTTAAAAAAAAATTAATTTGGAATAGAAAAATTATCTTCTAGTGAATTTTCATTATTTTTCTAAAAACATTCAATTTTGGATGAAGAATGAAAAACACTGCATTATTATTTAATGTTGATGTTTTATTCAAATAATTATTTTTAATTTAAATTTATTTTAATGGAAAAATAGATTACTATCATCTATATTATTCCAATGTAATTCAATGATGTCAATTTATGATATGATTATATATATATATAATTTTATTGAACTTTTTACCATCTTTTACCCACCTTTTAGGCACATTTAAAAATTTTCATAAATCATAATTTTACCACTTCTATGAATTAAATTTAAAAAATCCAGGAGACAAGGTTGAAATCAGTATGTAAAATTTTGTTGAATATGAAAAAAATAATTATTGGTGAATAATGACATTTAAATTTTATTTACCACAATTAAAATTCAATAGTGTAATTGATGGTTAAAATGATGTTATAATTACCATAAAATGTGTCCTAATTATATTTGATATGTGTATTTCGACCAAAATCAACCTTATGGAAAAAATATGATCCTTTATGGTTCCCATGGATTTGATAAGGACCTTTATGATATTTTAATTAAAAAAGAGTAAAAACAATTAAATTCAATGTTTAATAACTAAACAATTTTTAATATACCGTTACACATAAGAACAAATCAACTATAAATATTCATTAGAAAGATAAAATATCATGACCCCCTCCCACCAAAGATGCCCCTCCTGAGCTTGAAATGGTGATAGGGGATAATGACCCCCTAGTCCCGCCTCCAGTAGGCCCCAAGGTGGTGACTAACACTAAGGGTATGAGTTTTCACATATATTGGAGGAATTACCCTTTTTGTTATTTATGATCGGGAAATAGGACAAGTCAACCTCCAAAAAATGGAAAAGAACAAGTGTATAAAAATAAACCCAAACCAGTCCCACATGAATGTTTAAATAGTTCTAAAACAAGGTACAAGTACCAGAAAGATCAAAAGTACATTACCAAAAGAAACCAGTACAGCAAACTGCAACAACTCCAATTGTCCCGACTAGTAGGGTACTGCACGGCCCTAGTAGTCCTCTGGGCAACCGGAAAGTAAACTTAGGGTTATCATACATGTATACTGCGTAGGGAAACCTAAAGCTCTTGTGCACAAGTGGTGAGACATCCTAATGTCCCGTGAGAAAAATAGAAGAAACATAGAAAAGAAATATATCCACCCAACCTCACTAGCCACACTCACCAAAAAAAAACAATCACGACAGGTAGTAGTATATAAGAACAATAGTATTGGGTACCCCGCACCATTTCCTTTTAGTTAGCTTCTCTTCTTAATGGTGAACGTCCTGACGCTGCCACACTCTCCCTGCCCGCACACACCTGGGCTTTACAACCACGTATCCCGCCCACACACAACCGGGCCTCACAACCACATATCCCGCCCGCACACACCTGGGCCTCACAACCACGTATCCATCCTGCACACACCTGAGCCTCACAACCAAGTATCCCGCCCACACACACCTGGGCCTCATCCAAAAGATTCTTGGGAAACATTAAAACCTGCCCGAAGAGTCTTGGGCAAGAACCACCCCAATCGAAACCTACCTGAAGTGTCTTAGGTGTAAGGTCGCCTCAAGCCATCACAGCATAGGGAAGAAGGAGCCGGAACGAACTAGTAACTAAGGGTAAAACACCCTCTCCCATGAAATGGGAGTGTTCTACACTATGTTCTCAACATAGGTGGGGTGTGATAAAAGACAAAAGATACAGATATATATATTTATACCAAACTCACATCCCAACCTATGGCTTCTAAATAGAGAAACTGAGTATGTTCTTTGGCACTGCTACTATGAAGCATGCATACAACAAACAACACCAACCCCAATTAGGTTTTCACATTTCATAAGAATTAGTTTATTAGTCCCTTAACTACTGAGAAACTATCCACAACCAACCACATCGATCATTCGTAAAACATATCCATTCCATCCACAAATCAAGATAGGAAAACATATGCTGCACAACAAATACCTTCTTATCAACCAACCAACCCATTGATTATTAATCATGTTCCATTACCATGACCCACTATTCATTAACTCTTCCACTTTTTATTTATTATTCACAACCCATAGTCCGTCCAAATTTAAACCCATCCATGCAGCTTCGTTTCCCACCACCAAAACCACAAACACATGGAAACCCTTGCATCAGCATCCCTTGATACCATTAATTGCAGCCTCTCTACCCATCACTAACATAGCATTCACACCAACCCACAAACTATTCAAACACAGCCCCGCTGCTCACCCGATTCATAACAACCCACAAATCACCCCATCACATGCCACATATCAAAGCCAACACCCACATGTTCATTATTCCATTTTGCTCTACTGGGGTGATCACACAAGGGTTTCAGATTTTAAAATAGCCAACATTACGTGATTAACCAAATTCCACAGTCAACAATGTTTCATTCACAAAAACGGTCTAGAGGATAGGGAAACATTTAATTCCAAAAGCAAAGGCCCCCAATGACTGTGATTTTCAGTAGGCATAATCCTATTTAATTCACAATATAATATCACTGGATATAAAGAAAAACATATCAACATCCCCATCCCTATTCATTAACCAGTTATTGTCTTCATTTATTGGTTCAACAGTTTCTCATGATAACATGAGGATACCCACCCCATATGATGCAAAAATTATAGAGACGAAGGTAAGATCCCTACCTCAACAGTTTCTGATCCCAACGCTCCCCCGGATCAACATTAGAAGACGTCTGTCGGCGTCCATCACTTTCTTCGAGTCCCGAAAAAACATTCTCGGGTAGAAGTTGGAAAGTAAAGGCCGAAGGAAAGACAGAAAATCCAAAATCAGAAGTTCCGCCTCGTTGTTATGATCCCATGGCCGTTGATGGATCATAAATCGGAACATGGACGAAGAAGTTATGGAAGAAAAGGAGGCTTCAAGTCTCTTGGGAGAGCTCATCTAAGAGGATTGGGGAGGAGAGGGATGAGTTGAAAAGGAGGAGGGGACCCCTCCATTTATAGGCGAGAAAAGAAAAAGTTCACAATGTGTACATTATGGAACATGACATGTACTCAGTCGTTTCACATGGCCACCACGCGGCTTACAACACAGCCTTCAACGCGAAACGCAGCAGTTGACTGGTCAACACATGGCCTAAAGGTAACGCATACATGGGGAGGGACTACACGGTGTGTACCCATTTATTTCACATGGCAGGAACACGGATCCTAAATGGAACACGGGCATTGACTGGTCAACACACGGTAATGCGTACATGGGGAGGGACTACACGGCGTGTAGTATGGACACATGGCGTGTACCCATTTATTTCACATGGCAGGAACATGGCCTTCAAAATGGGGTATACCCGGTGAGGGGGTACATGACGTGTTTTGAGACAACATGGCATGTAGTTTCAAAATTCTGAAAAGTGTTGGAAAAGTACATTTTAGACTCTAAAACACTTCATGGCCTTCTTTTTGACAATGGAATGGGCCATAGAGTTCTGGGCTATTACATCTGATACCTCTTAAAACATTCTCGTCCCTAATAATTCAAAACCATCCAAGAGGAACCCAACAAGATACCTCTTAGGGCTCTTGTTATAACGGGAACCCAACTGTCAACCCTAATTATAGGTGTTAGGAATTACTTCTCCTATGTCAAGATATTATCCGCATTAGGTGGCACTAACTCGTCTGCATAGGTTTAATCGCATCCTAATTAATGAGTTCTGATTAATAATTGGGTCTTGCAACTTCCATACAATAGGATTTTCCTAACTAACAATGCCCCCAACACCGCACAACCCACACATTTCCCGAACATGTGGTTTGGGGAAAATTCCTTCTTCTATATCGAGATATTATCCGCTTTAGGTGGCACTGACTCACCCGCACGGGTTCAATCGCATCAGCATTAATGTGTCTCGATTAAAGGTCATGGTTTCCCTTTCCCCACACATCCATACATGATACACACATCTAGATAACAATGAAACAAATGGTCTCATAACCGACAAGCCAAGCTTTCCATATATCAATGGTACATAGTATAACATAAAAACAAAGCTCAGAAGAACAAAGAAAACACATGTCAAAAAAACTCCGAGTACTGAGCGTGCATCTGGGCCTCCCGCTCCCAAGTTCACTCCTTAAGTTCGTCATGCCTCCACAACACATGAACCAAGGGAATGGTTCGTCCACAGAGTGCCTTCTCATTACAATCATCGATTCTGACTGGTCGTTCCTCGAAGGTCACATCGTCTCCCATATATAACTCTCCCCAGTCGATAACATGAGAGTCGTCGTGTAAGTACCAACGAAGATGGGAGACGTGGAAGATGTCATGAACTTTCTCCAACTGAGGTTGCGAGGCCTGTTGATATGCCACCTCGCTGACTCGCCTCAGCACCTCAGAAGGTTTGATGAAACTAGGGGATAGCTTGCTCCCCTTCCCGAACCTCTACTGCCCCCGTCGAGGGTAAACCTTCAAGAACACATGTTCCCCCACTTCCAACTCCAAGGGCCTCCTCTGAAGATTAGCATAATACTTCTGTCGGGCCTGAGCCGCTTTCATCCTCTCACGTACAATCTAGAACTTCTTTGTGGTTCTCTGCACTACCTCTAGACCAAGAGCACCTGTCTCACCAACCTCAGCTTAGAAAATGGGTGAACAACATGGTCTTCCATACAAAGCCTCAAATGGTGCCATGAAAATAGTAGAGTGGAAGCTTTTGGTGTAGGAAAAATATACTAAAATAATGTGTTGTACCCATGATCCTCTGAAATCCGGAACACATGCTCGCAGCATGTTCTCCAACGTCTGGATAGTCCGCTCTGTCTTCCCGTCGATCTGAGGGTGGAAATCAGTGCTAAGGCATTGCTAGGTGACAAAATCGTGTTGTAACCCCCTATAGAATCGTTAGGTAAACTGAGTATCCAGGTCTGAGAAGATATTCTTCAGAATACCATGCAAATGCACCACCTCGTCTACATACCTCTGTGATAAGGTACACACTGGGCCCAACTACTTAATTGATAAGAAGTGAGCTGATTTTGTCAGACGATCGACCACTACCCAGATAGCATCATAACCACTCTGAGTTCTACGTAATCCTGTGATGAAGTCCATTGATATGTCCTCCCACTTCCACTCGGGGACATCTAAAGGATGCACCAAACCACTTGTAACATGGTGTTCAGAATTCACTTGCTGACACACTATTAATTTAGCCACAAACTCCACCACTGCCTGTTTCACCCTGGGCAACCAAAACTGTTCCCTCTGGCCTCGGTACATTTTTGAAATTCCTAGATGTACCGCCAAGGATGAGCTTTGGAACTCATAGAGAACTCCTTCACGCATCGCCGCAGAAATAAACAAACTCCCACGGAAAAGAATCCGCTGTCGGCTGTCCTCCGACCATAACTCTGGAGAGTTTCCCTGATCGATATGATGTCGCATTACTTCTTCCTCGGAGTCCCCCCAATGAGACTATTCCACCTCCTGCAACAAGGAGGACTACAACATCATCTGAAACAAACATCCTCTAACACCTTATACCCTTGCATCCAAGTGAAAGACAACCAACTCTCCCATCGATTTCCAAGAATCAGTGGATTCCCTAACCACTTCCTTATGCGACTTCCTGCTCAGGGCATCATCCACAAGATTGCCCTTACCTTCAGCATAAGAGATCTCGAAGTCATAGTCTTGGAGAAACTCAACCCATCTCTATTACCGTAATTTCAGGTCATGCTGAGAGAAGGTATAACGTAAGCTCATGGGATCTGAGAATACCACAAAGTGGTCCCCAAAGAGGTAATGTTGCCATAAATATAGTGCGAACACAACTGCTGCAAGGTCCAGGTCATGGGTGGCATAGTTATTCTTGTGAGGGCGCAACTGCTTAGACCCATAACAGACCACACCCTTCTTCTGCATCAACACGCACCCAGACCAAGGCCAGAAGCATCTCAAACCACCTCATACAATAACCCTTCCTCTAGAAACCTGAGTATGGGAGCACTAAACAACTTCTCCTTCAGGTAGTAAAAATCCTTCTGGCACTGCTCACTCCATAGGAAGACCTGGTTCTTCCTAGTCAAAGCTGTCAATGGAGCAGCAACTCGAGAGAAGTCTGAAACGAACCTCCGATAGTAACCTGCTATCCCCAGGATATTACGAACTTCTGCCACACACATGGGTAATTCCCATGAAACATCTGCCTCCACCTTCGACGGGTCCACTGACACTCCATGCTGAGACACCACGTGCCCAAGAAAGTGTACTTCATGTGTCAAGAACTTACACTTCGACAATTTCCCGTAAAGATGGTGGTGTCTAAGGACTTCCAAGACTGCCCTGAGATGCTCAACGTGATCCTCATGTGATCTTGAGTAGATTAGGATGTCATCAATAAACACAATGATGAACCGTTCAAGAATTTCTCAGAATACAAAGTTCATAAGTACCATGAACACAGATGGTGCATTCGTAACTCCAAACGGCATCACTACAAACTCTATGTGCCCATACCTACACCTGAATGTTGTCTTCGAGATGTCACTGTCCTTCACCCCCAGCTGATGATATCCCGATCATAGATCAATCCTAGAAAACCAACCTGCTCCCCTCAGCTGGTCGAAGAGATTATCTTTCCTTGGAAGGGGTACCGGTTCTTGACCGTTACCTAGTTCCACCTTCTGTAGCATATGTATAACATGAAACCACCATCTTCCTTCATTAAGAAAAAAACCGGAGCACCCAATGGCGACACGCTGGGTCAAACAACACCCTTCTCCATAAGATCATCAATCTGAATCCGCAACTCCCGCAACTCCGGAGGTTCCATCCCATAAGGGTCCATCGAAATCAGATGATCACCCGGCTATAAGTCTATCCCGAACTCAACATCACGTCGGGGGGGGGGGGGGTAGCGTCAAAACCTCCTCAGGAAAAAACATCGAGGAACTCCCCAACAACCTCTGGGACATCCACCATCTCTGTATCGGTTGTAACCATTGATAACTCGCCTAATAATGAAAGAGAGGCTCCACATGTCGGCTTCCCCACCTGATAGCTCCTCTCAACAACAAAAGCTACAAGCTTCCCGTTCATGTCGGAGAACAAGACTCTTTTCCGAAAGCAGTCGATAATGGAACCAACAGAAAACAACCAGTCGATGCCTAGGATGATATCTTATGGATGTATCTGTAGCAAAAGAATATCCCTACTAGATAGATTTGATCCCAACGTCATCCCACATCCCCGACAAACACAGGATACACTAGTCTGTCCTCTAACTTGTGTACTCAGCACTAGTGGTATGGAAAGTCTATCTACGTCTTGTCCCTGAGCGTGGGCTAGACCAGGTGAAAAAAAGTTGTGCGAAGCTCTTGAGTCAAACAAAGTAGAAATGAGAGTGCTGAACAAACAAATTGTACCTCATACCACCTACAGTCCTGCTGGATCTTCCTACTCTACAGCGTGCAACTGTCCACGCCCCGCACCTCTGCCTCTCTAATGTTTTCCAAATCCCCAACCATGCCCTAATCGACGTCCCTGAGAATCCCCCTGAGGTCGGGCTCCTCCCGCAAAGTCTTCCCTCAGAGGAGTATGGTCCTGCTGCTGCTGGAAGGGCCTCACCGGAAACTGGTGCTATTGAGGTGGGCACTGAACCTGCCCACCTCCACTGTACTGAGCTCGGGTAGGGCACCGAATCTGAATGGGCACAAAACATCCCCAGGAAAAACACTTCGGTCATGGGCTCTTGTAAAAGGGTCGAGGACAGGATGATCTGAACTGGAACTGTGGGGGCCTACTCCACACTGGCCTGAACCTGGAAGGTCCCATCAAAGGAGACCTACTGCTGACTGCCTTCCCATTCGATGAACCTAGATGAAACCCCTGACGTGGTTCACCTCCCAGTGAGTGCTTCCTTTCTGTAACCTATTCCATCTTATGTAATGCCATGTATGTTGGATGGGTGAAGAGGGTGACAACATACTGGAGTGAAGGAGGAAGCGCCGTATCCAAATGTCTCGCCCGAGACTCCTCATCTGGAAAGAGATCCAGAGAAAAGCGTAGGAGATCCTTGATCTTGATCCCCAAATCTCGTACAGAAATACTCCCCTACTGGAGAGAGAGTAACTCCTTCTGCTCCTCTGCCTTGATAATGGAAGAATGGAATTTCTCTCGGAATTCATACTCAAAGTCAGCCCACAGAACCTCTGCCTATATCCTCTCTCCGAGGTAGAGCATCCACCACTGTCGCGCTACACCTCTCAGCTGACTGACTACTAGGGGAACCCAGTACTCCATCAAAGCACGGATCACATAAAAGTGATCCCTAGCTTCTCATGCCAACCCTCTGTCTCCGTATCCGAAGTACTACCCTCGTACTTATTGAGGGTCTGCCGCTGGAATGAATGCAGAGTCTTCTTGCACTAGCTATCTTCCTCCTCTCGGTCAATCCTCAACTGATCGACCACCTAGATCTGCTGGCTCTCGGCCATCTAAGTCACCCAGGGATGACGTCTAGGTGCCATAGCTATACGGCAAACAAGGATCGCCTAAGCCAAAGTATTAAAGAAATTTTGCAGGGTTTCATTTTATCATTTTATTCAATTACTTTCCCAGAACACCCAAATCAAGTAAAACACAATCAAGATGATGCATGTACTATAACACCCCAGGTAAATAAAGAATATTACATTTTTATTTTTATCCATATTTGTGAATGAAATATTAATATGACTTTAAAGGGGACGCTATGCTCAATGGTGTATCCAACACGCAACAACAAATTTCTTGGGAATCTTACATTGCACTCTAATAATAAAATAATATTATTTTAAATGGTAGTTAACATGTAGCCGTTGTATTGGCAGGAATGGATAGAAATAACTAAAATATGATTATATTTTTTTTAAATGTTTTTACATTTATCCAATAATAGATAAAGGCTTAAAATACGGAAAGAATTCAATTTTAGGCTTTTATACCCTAATTTTCACTAAAGGTTCACTTATCGCCTTTTGATGGAGAACTGTCATTAAATATAGTTTTTATCACTCTTATACATTCTTTTGGACCAAATAAAACTCTTCTTTAGAATCGGGACATCAAATTTTACTTTGTGTAATTTTTTGGTATTTTTCCGATAAGGTTCATTTTTTAATGAATAGTGTAAAATGTTGTGTTTTAATTCAAAACCACTTTTTAATCTAATTTATTTATTTGATTAGATAATATTTTAAATTGGTTTTAAAGTAAAATTAGGAAATATTTTTACCATTAAATCCAATAGTGGTCGTTGGAATTAATTTCACTTTTAAATCGGACTTAAACTAGTATCAATATTTTGATACTTATTGTTTCTTAAAAACACGCTATTTGTTTTGACAGCGGGGGTTAATTATTAAATTAATTAATTCTACTTATATTAGTTTAATTAGGTAATATATACATTATTTTTGAATTCTGAATATCAAATATAGATTATGGTGAATTTTTGGTAATTTTCTGAAAAACTCCATTTTTTGATGAATAGTGAAACCACTAAGTGGTAATCAAGAAAACTGATTTTTCAGTTAAATGAAAGTTTACCACTAATGTGTATTGAATTTTGAAAATCCGACATACATGGTTTTCATTATTATTTAAAATGTGGTTGAATGGGATGAAAATTATTTTTTGGTGAATAGTAACTTTTTTTCATTAATCGCGATTAGAGGTAATTAGTGTAATTTAAGGTAAAAATGATATTATAAAAATATGAAAACACCATGAAACTTGTCCTACTCCTATTGGATGAGTCATGTCCGACCAAGAAAACCCATGGGTCAACTTGGGGACCCCATGGATCCACTTTGGTTGGAAAATGACATTAATATATATATATTTAATGTTAAAATTAAATTGACACAAACATGAGTTGTTTTACTAAAACAGTTTTTAAGTGGGGTTACACAAGTCCAAATTTTGACTATAATTATTCATTAGAAATCTAAAAAGATTTAATACATCATAGTATTTTTTTATAATTTTTAAATATTAAATAAATTAATTTAATTACGACATCATGATGATGAAATGATGACCTTATTATTTAACGATTTAAATAAAATGGAAAGATAATGTAATATATAAAACCTAAACTTGTCCAAAAACTATTGTATGGGAATATTTAAAATATTTATCATCTTATCTTTGAAAAATATCAATGTGGGACCTTATAAATTCGAAACACTTTTGAAAATAAAATAATAGTTACATGATTTCCAAAAGTGCCCCTCCTCTCCTCTTATAAAAGGCCCCCACCTCTACCTCATTTCACACACTCCTCAAGCATTTGGCTCGGCCATACCCTGCCCATTTAATCTCTCCACATCCCTCTCCTCATCCTAGAGGATTCCCTTTTGGAATAATCCTTTCAATGGAATCCTTTAGGCTCAAATCAAAAGGAGTTACACTTTTAAAGGTAATTCATTCTCTCATGTTCATTTGTTTTATTTTGCTTCTCAAAACCCCTAATCTATTTTTATTTACTTCTTTTGTAACAACACCAGTATATTCAATATACTAGGATGTTTTTATAAGATTTATTTGAGCTACACTCTCACACAACTACATCAAATGGTAAAAGAACATACAGTTTCCGTGGATGGCGAAATTCTACCTCCCGAAACGATGATTGTTCAATACTCATTTAACACCTTCAAAGGTGGCCATTATGATGTAACTATTTTTATAAATGATATATAATATGTTTATTATTTCCTTAATATTTTGTATTTTTCATTTATGGCATACCATTATTGTTTCCATTATGGGTAAACACGATATCTTCATTTTAGGAAGTGTGGACTACCGCCCCCTGAAAGTGATTTGATTCGTTAATACCATATGTGGGATGTGTAAAAGATAAAGTTAATGATATTATATATGTTATAATATACTCTTATATAATTATGATTACATTCTTGAAAATACGAAATAGAAATGAAAGTAGTGTTAATGCGTACGTACAGCTCACCGTCTCCATGAACGGTGCATTTCATTTCATACCTCTAAATGTGATGTAATATTATAAATACAGGTAAATGATGAATATATATGATATATATGTTATCCAAATCATTAACATCATTATGGATATAACGATCCTTTGACCAAATTAACAACATGTAAGTGTAAGATGTCTATTTTTTTGACTTAAGAACCAAATACCGACAAAATGAACATTATTAACTTAAATGATTACATGATGTTCATAACATGGTATAAAAGGGATAATGAACTTGGAAAATGTTCTTAATCAAGTAAATATTAATTCAAGTTTATTATTCAGGAGATTAAAGAATATTTGGGTCAAGTCGGATACGAGGTAAGGGATCCTACTCCTCTCTTTCTTTATAAGTACACTCTTTTATGTCATTTCTTTTAAGCTCCTCTTTGTTATGATGGGGGATGTTCTTTTTTATTCCTATTTCTGTAAATTTTATTGAAATATGATGAGATACTCTATTTGATCACTTCAATCCATTTTTGGATGTTTTAAGTGGCACCGTTAGGCTGCCGAGTTTTCGTAAGGGATTTTTCATCTCACTTTTATTCCTGTGAGATTTATGCTACATTTGCCACAATTTCATTTGAGTGGTTTATGTACTGACCATTATTACACTCCTTTTTTAATATAATTCCATTTATGGGTATTTACATATTAATTGTATGACACTTCTTCAATGGGGTGTACTTTTCGAAAGTTACCCAAGTCGGTAAGGGAACCTTTCACCCTCCTCTTTTTAAAAGACTTCATTGTTATGTCTTTAAATTCACATACTATTATGTTGGGATATGATCTTATATATCCTTATTAATTTAAATTTTATGTCCAATTTATGAGATACCCTTTATCTCTCTCATCAACCCTTTATGTAAAATTTTATGTGACGTCGTTAGGCTGTCGAATTTTACCAAGGGAACTGCTTAACCCAATTTCGATTTCTTTGGGTTCAACATGTAGTTATTGAATATGTCATCCTTTGTATATGTGTGAATAAAATTTGATTGTTTTACACTTAATATCCACTTATATTGGGTGTATTTATATTTGTCACACATAATTATGAGATTGATTTATCCTTAATTTAAGGATACCTTCTTTATAATGGATTTCATCTCATTTTACATTTCTTTTGAGACTTCATTGTTGTTATGCACCAATTCACCCTTATATGGCGTGTATACTCTCCTTTGACATATTATATCATGAATCCTTTTATTATCATGATATTATAAAGTTAGGATTAAATGTTATTCCGCTATTATTTGTATTTAAGAGTCTCTCATTTTGTTAAAAACTCTTTAACAAAAATATCATTTTAAATGTTTTAAAGATTTATTGTTCTTAATCTTTATCTTTAATGTCCATGTTTTCAAAATGGTTTTCAGTATTTATTTATATGGACATGAATGTTTTAAAATTATAATTCCATTAAAAGCTTCAAAGTGGTCTTGGACACTTTGATTCAAAAATCTCTTTTAAATGGTTTTTGAAAATGGATTGATTAATTCAATATATGGGAATTATTTATTGTGATTGAAAATGAAATATTGTTATTGAAATGATTATATTTTCCATATTTTATGTGTAATAATGGTACTTGGACATTATGAAGGGTGGTTCCGTGAATACCAGGATGGGTGGTTACATTATAACCTCCAATGCATTAGGTATGGAAGTCGGTCGTATGGTAATTCCATTAAGTATGTATGGAAATTGGCCGTATGGCTATTCCATTAAATGATATGTCTGGAAGTCGACCGTATGGTTATTCCACTTAAGTATGTTTATGTCCCAAGTTACCTTTATATATTTTATGTGTTCTTTATATGGGTTTTATGGTAATCCTTTGGTTACAAAAAGGTAAGTAATGATACTTTATTATGTGAAGAGTTTTTACTACTTCATGAAGGTGAAGGTATTACTTTGATAGAGTATACGTGGTTTACTTGATGTTTGAAAAACTAACAGTTTTCATTCATTGTGTATCCCTTACTAAGCTTTTTATTCTCATCCCATGTTTTTGAAATTTTTTTCACAGGTCACGGGAAAGGTACATGATAATATGATAGAGTCAAGGATGTGTCCAGAAAGAATCCAAGTTTTATTTTAAATATGTTTCCGTTGTTGAGAAGAATGAATTCTGTCTTTTATGTAACCACTTTGTTTAAAGGTGGAATGTAATGCAAGTTTCAAGATCTAATTCTCTAAAACTCTAAACCTGAAAAGATTCTCAATGTGTAATCTTGTGATAACTAAAGATTATGTAAGGTTTATGGTTGTGGCCTTATAGTTGGTATCAATGGTCGGTTTAGATAACTTTAGAGGTTAAGGTATTCTCTAAGCACAAGTGACATTACCATAATGGTTAGGATTTCAGAAAGAGTCCTAGTTTTAGATAAAGTGAATGAGTAAGTGTATCTCAGCGTTTACTTTCCTCATTAGTACATGATGGTTTTTTTGATATACTCACACTGCCATTTCTGTTTTATGTGAATGGATGGATCTAGCAGGCACCAAAGAGACAACAAGTTTGAAGGAAACATTTTTGGTTCTCTGATTAAGATACTAGATAAAATGGAGGATTCAATGAGGAAACTCGTGGTTGTCCTAAACCAAATATCAAGGAGTCATGATCAACCACTTGAACCTTGGTATGTTCTGTAATGCATCATTTACGAGATGACCAATCGATGTGGAAGTTCAGGTAATAATTATAAAGGTAACCATTAGAGTTTATATGATCCTTACTTTTGAGGTAATTATGGGTTATTATATGATATGTTGGAAAATGAAAGGCATGAGATAAACTTGAGGTTAAAATATGTAATGATCATTTTTGATGATTTTATCCCTTTTTGGGGAATGATTTGAGAATTATATATGTTTGGAAAAAGGACAACACACAGACCGTGTGACTACCCGCCGCGTCGGAAAAAGCTGCGGGAATCGAACCCACAACCAAAGTGCGACTGGTATTTATCGCCTACCACTGGACTACGTGAAGTCCTGCTTAGTTTGACTGATTCTTCCTAGTTATATGTTTTTATGAATTAAGAGTAAGTTGACTTTGGGTTATTTATGAAAATGATTAATCTATCATGGAGGATATGTGATTAGGTTAATTACTTTTCAATACGAGACTTTAAGAGAAACATATGTTGTTTGGAGATAAATGTTACGATTTAACTTGGAAGACTATGTGACTAAATCCTTCAAACATTTGGGTTTAAATATTATATTGGGTTACTTTGAGTAATGTTATGGACAAATTGTTTATCGAATGATCCTTGTTGAACTTTGGGTTTTGTTTGACAAATTTTGGAGGTTAAGAATAGAATTTTTTTTTATAAAGGGTTATCCTTTTCTGGATTATCTGAACTTGTACTAACCTTTTTGGTTTTGGTTATGGTTAAGGTCTAAAGATATGGGAATTATATAGTTCTCTTTTGTGGATTAGGTGATTCTCTAGAAGTTGACTATAGTACTCTTAATGCGAACAGGTCTCCCTAAATACTCGCCTTTTGGAAAAAAATATGAGTTTGACTAAGGAATCTAGTAAAATTTGAAAGTCAACAAGATAAGTGATTATGATTCCTTATGAATAAATTCCTCAAAAAAATTAACTTAAAACAAAAATTTTTTCTATTAACTTTTCCTACTGGGGAATCGAATACCGTTTAACCCATCACAAGTTTGTGATTTTCTTATTGTTAAATTTATCCTAAACATGTTTTCTATCACTCTCCATCAGAACATGAACCTATGTTTTCTTCTCCATGTCCATGTTATCCTACATGTAATCCTAGTATGGGTTAATTCGAGTGACCTCTGTACATATCTTTCTTTATTTTAAAGTGATTGTTTTACCGGCTCTTGTTCCGATGTGGGACTTTCAAGGATGTTTCCAAGCCCAATTTTAAAATTTGGAGGACGCAATTTCCAAAAGGGGGGAAGGATGCAACACCCCAGGTAAATAAAGAATATGAAATTTTTATTTTTATCTATATTTGTGAATGAAATATTAATATGACTTTAAAGGGGACGCTATGCTCAATGGCGTACCCAACACGCAACAACGAGTTTCTTGGGAATCTTACATTGCACACTAATAATAAAATAATATTATTTAAAATGGTAGTTAACATGTAGCCGTTGTATTTGCAGGAATGGATAGAAATAACTAAAATATTATTATATATATTTTTTAAATGTTTTTACATTTATCCAATAAAAGATAAAGGCTTAAAATACGGAAAGAATTCAATTTTAGGCTTTTATACCCTAATTTTCACTAAAGGTTCACTTATCGCCTTTTGATGGAGAACTGTCATTAAATATAGTTTTGATCACTCTTATACATTCTTTTGGACCAAATAAAACTCTTCTTTAGAATCTGGACATCAAATTTTACTTTGTGTAATTTTTTGGTATTTTTCCGATAAATTTCATTTTTTAATGAATAGTGTAAAATGTTGTGTTTTAATTCAAACCCTCTTTTTAATATAATTTTTTTATATGATTATATAATCTTTTGAATTGGTTTTAAAGTGAAATTAGAAAATATTTTTTCCATTAAATCCAATAGTGGTTGTTGGAATTAATTTCACTTTTAAATCGGACTTAAACTAGTATCAATCTTTTGATACTTATTGTTTCTTAAAAACACGCTATTTGTTTTGACAGCGGGAGTTAATTATTAAATTAATTGATTCTACTTATATTCTTTGAATTAGGTAATATATACATCATTTTTGAATTCGGAATATCAAATATAGCTTAGGTTGAATTTATGGTAATTTTCTGATAAACTCCAATTTTTGATGAATAGTAAAACCACTAAGTTGTAATCAAGCAAACTGATTTTTCAGTTAAATGAAGGTTTACCACTAATGTGTATTTAATTTTGAAAATCCAACATACATGGTGGTCATTAGTATGTAAAATGTGGTTCAATGGGATGAAAATTATTTTTTGGTGAATAGTAAATTTTTTTCATTAATCGCGATTAGAGGTAATTAGTGTAATTTAAGGTAAAAATGATATTATAAAAATTTTAAAACACCATGACACTTGTCCTACTCTTATTGGATGAGTCATGTTCAACCAAGACAACCCATGGGTCAACTTGGGGACCCCATGGAGCCACTTTGGTTGGAAAATGACATTAATATATATTTATTTAATGTTAAAATTTAATTGACACAAACATGAGTTGTTTTACTAAAATAGTTTTTAAATGGGGTTACACAAGTCCAAATTTTGACTATAAATATTAATTATAAAGCTAAAAATATTTCCTACATCATAGTATTTTTTTTAATTTTTAGATATTAAATAAATTAATTTAAATACGACATCATGATGATGCAACGATGACCTCATTATTTAATGATTTAAATAAAATGGAAAGATAATGTAATATCTAAAACCTACACTTGTCCAAAAACTATTGGATGGGAATATTTCAGAGCCTTATCATCTTATATTCGAAATATATCAATGTGGGACCTTAGAAATTCGAAACACTTTTGAAAATAAAATAATAGTTTCATGATTTCCAAAAGTGCCCCTCCTCTCCTCTTATAAAAGGCCCCCACCTCTACCTCATTTCACACACTCCTCAAGCCTTTGGCTCGGCCATACCCTGCCCATTTACTCTCTCCACATCCCTCTACTCATCCTAGAGGATTCCCTTTGGGCAGAATCCTTTCAAAGGAATCCTTTAGGCTCAAATCAAAAGGAGTTACACTTTTAAAGGTAATTCATTCTCTCATGTTCATTTGTTTTATTTTGCTTCTCCAACCCCCTAAACTCTTTTTATTTACTTCTTTTGTAACAAAAATAGTATCTTCAATATAATAGGATGTTGTTATAAGATTTCTTTAAGCTACACTCTCACACAACTACATCAAATGGTTAAAGAAAATACGGTTTCCATGGATGGCGAAATTCTACCTCCCGAAACGATGATTGATCAATACTCATTTAACACCTTCAAAGGTGGCCATTATGATGTCACTATTTTTATATATGATATATAATATGTTTATTCTTTCCTTAAGCTTCTGTATTTTTCATATATGGCATATCATTATTGTTTCCATTATGGGTAAACACGATATCTTCATTTTGGGAAGTGCGGACTACCGCCCCCTGAAAGTGATTTGATTCGTTAATACAATATGTGGGATGTGTAAAAGATAAAGTTAATGATATTATATATTTTATAATATACTCTTATATAATTATGATTACATTCCAGAAAATACGAAATAGAAATGGAAGTAGCGTTCATGCGTACGTACGGCTTATCGTCTCCATGAACGGTGCATTTCATTTCTTACCTCTAAATGTGATGTAATATTATAAATATAGGTATATGCTGAATATATATGATATATATTTTATCCAAATTATTAACATAATTCTGGATATAACAAATCTTTGACCAAATTAACAATATGTAAGTGTAAGAAGTCTATTTTTTTGACTTAAGAACCAAATACCGACAAAATGAACATTATTAACTTAAATGATTACATGATTATCATAACATGGTATAAAAGGGATAATGAACTTGAAAAAGGTTCTTAATAAAGTAGATATTAACTCAATTTTATTATTCAGGAGATTAAAGAACGGTCGGGTCAAGTCGGATACGAGGTAAGGGATCCTACTCCTCTCTTTCTTTATAAGTACACTCTTTTATGTCATTTCTTTTAAGCTCTTCTTTGTTATGATGGGGTATGTTCTTTTTTATTATTATTTCTGTAAATTTTATTTTAATATGAAGAGATACTCTATTTTATCTCTTCAATCCATTTTTGGATGTTTTAAGTGGCGCCGTTTGGCTGCCGAGTTTTCGTTAGGGATTTTTCATCTCACTTTTATTCCTATGAGATTTATGCTACATTTGCCACAATTTCATTTGAGTGGTTTATGTACTGCCCATTATTACACTTTTTTTGTAATATAATTCCATTTATGGGTATTTACATATTCATTGTAGGACACTTCATCAATGGGGTGTACTTTTCGAAAGTTACCCAAGTTGGTAAGGGAACCTTTCACCCTCCTCTTTTTAAAAGACTTCTTTTTTTATGTCTTTGAATTCAGATACTATTATGTTGGTATATGTTCTTATATATCATTATTTACGTAAATTTTATGTCCAATTTATGAGATACTCTTTATCTCTCTCATCAACCCTTTATGTAAAATATTATGTGACGCCGTTTGGCTGTCGAATTTTACCAAGGGAACTTCTTAACCCAATTTCGATTTCTTTGGGTTCAACATGTAGTTATTGAATATGTCATCCTTTGTATATGTGTGAATAAACTTTGATTGTTTTACACATAATATCCACTTATATTGGTTGTATTTATATTTGTCACACATAATTATGAGATTGATTTATCCTTAATTTAAGGATACCTTCTTTATAATGGATTTCATCTCATTTTACATTTCTTTTGAGAATTCATTGTTGTTATCCACCAATTCAATCTTATATGGTGTGTATACTGTCCTTTGACATATTATATCATGAATCCTTTTATTATCATGATATTATAAAGTTCGGATTAAATGTTATTCCGCTATTATTTGTATTCAAGAGTCTCTCATTTTGTTAAAAACTCTTTAACAAAAATATCATTTTAAATGTTTTAAAGATTTATTATTCTAAATATTTATCTTTAATGTCCATGTTTTCAAAATTGTTTTCAGTATCTATTTATATGGACATTAATGTTTTAAAATTATAATTCCATTCAAAGCTTCAATGTGGTATGGGACACTTTGATTCAAAAATCTCTTTTAAATGGTTTTTGAAAATGGATTGATTAATTCAATATCTGGGAATTATTTATTGTGATTGCAAATGAAATATTGTTATTGAAATGTTTATATTTTCCATATTTTATGTTTAATAATGGTACTTGGACATTATGACGGGTGGTGCCGTGAATACCAGGACGGGTGGTTTCTTAATAACCTCCAATGCATTGGGTATGAAAGTCGGCCGTATGGCTATTCCAATAAGTATGTATGGAGATTGGCCGTATGGCTATTCCATTAAGTTATATGTGTGGAAGTCGACCGTATGGTTATTCCACTTAAGTATGTTTATGTCCCAAGTTACCTTTATATATGTTATGTGTTCTATATATGGGTTTGATGGTAATCCTTTGGTTACAAAAATGTAAGTAAAGATAAATTATTCAGTGAAGAGTTATTAATACTTCATGAAGGTGAAGGTATTAATTTGATAGAGTATACATGGTTTACTTGATGTTTGAAAAACTAACAGTTTTCATTCTTTGTGTATCCCTTATTGAGCTTTTTATGCTCATCCCATGTTTTTGAAATGTTTTTCACAGGTCACGGGAAAGGTACATGATAATATGATAGAGTCAAGGATGTGTCAAGAAAGAATCCAAGTTTTATTTTAAATATGATTATGTTGTTGGGAAGAATGAATTTTGTCTTTTATGTAACCACTTTGTTTAAAGGTGGAATGTAATGCAAGTTTCAAGATATAATTCTCTAAAACTCTAAACCTGAAAAGATCCTCAACGTGTAATCTTGTGATAACTCATGATTATGTAAGGTTTATGGCTGTGGCCTTATATGTACATTCTCTAGGGTCTATACCCTGCAATCAATGTAGTCTCACGTGGTCGTTTGGTAGGCTCAGAGTCCTTGCATCATATAACAGGGGGCCCTATAATCCCGTGTCAGAGCTGGTCTTCCCTGGCCTATGTCACGCACCAAGATTAACCAACATTGTTGCCCTACCATCCCATGAAATCCTCACTGTTCCTAACTCCAGACTCCATCCTATATCTCAACCATCATCTCTGATACCATTCAGTCACGACCCCCTCCCACCAACGATGCTCTTCCCAAGATGGAAATGGTGAAAGGGGATAATGACCCCCGAGTCCCACCTCCAGTAGGCCCCGGGGTGGCGACTAGCACCAAGGGTATGAGTTTTCACATATATGGGTTGCATTAACTTTTTTGTTATTTAATATTTGGAAATAGGACAAGTAAACCTCCAAAAAGAAAAGAACAAGTGTATAGAAATTAACCCAATCCAATCCCACATGCATGTTTAAATAGTTCTGAAGCATGGTACAAGTACAAGAATGCTCAAATGAACAATACCAAAAGAAAAAAGTTCAGCAAACTACAACAACTCGAACTATCCAGACTAGTAGGGTCCTGCATGACCTTGGTAGTCCTCCTGGAAACCTAAAAGTAAACGTAGGGTGAGCATACAAGTATACTCAGTAGGGAAACCTAAAGCTCTCATGCACAAGTGGGGAGACATCCTAATGTCCCATGAGAACAATAGAAGAAACATTGCAAGGAAATCTATCCACCCAACCTCACCAGCCACACTCACCAAAAACGCAGTAAAAACAGGTAGTAGTATATAAGAACAAGATTATTGGGTACCCCACACCATTTCCCTTTAGTTAGCTGATCTTCCTAACGGAGAACATCCTGACGCTTCCACACTCTCCCCACCCGCACACACCTGGGCCTCACAACCACGTTTCCCACCCGGACACACTTGGGCCTCACAACCACGTATCCCGCCCACACACACATGGGCCTCACAGCCACATATCCCACCCGCACACACCTGGGCCTCATCCCGAAGATTCTTGAGAAACGGTAAAAACTGCCCGAAGAGTCTTGGGCTAGAACCACCGCAATCGAAAACTACCTGAAGGTTCTTAGGTGTAAGGTCGCCTCAATCCATCAAAGCCTAGGGAAGAAGGAGCCGGAATGAGCTAGTAACTAAGGGGAAAACACCATCTCCCATGAAATTGGAGTGTTCGGCACTAAGTGCTCAACATGGGTGGGGTCCCATAAAAAACAAAGATACAGATATATATATGTATACCAAACACACAACCCAACCTATGGCTTCTAAAAAGAGAAACTGAGCATGTGCATCGGCACTGCTACTATGAAGTATGAATACAACAAACAACCGCAACCCCATTTAGGTTTTCACGTATCAACATAATTAGTTTATTAGTTCCTTAACTACTGGGAAACTATCCACAACCAACAACATCGATCGTTTGTAAAACATATCCATGCCATCCACAAATAAAGTTAGGAAAACACAAGCAGCACTACAAATCCATTCATATCAACCAACCAACCCATTGATTATTAATCTTGTTCCATTACAATGTCCCACCATTAATTAACTCTTCCACTTTTTATTTATTATTCACAACCCATAGTCCGTTCACATTTAAACCCATCCATGTAGCTCCGCTGCCAACCACTAGAACCACAAACACACAGAAACCCGTACATCATCATCCCTTCATACCATTTATTGAAGCCTCACTTCACATCACTAACATAGCATTCACACCAACCCACAACCAAGTCAACCACAGCCCCACTGCTAACCCAATTCACAACAACCCACAAATCACCCCATCACATGCCACATATCCAAGCCAACACCCACATGTTCATTATTCTATTTTGTTCGGCTAGGGTGATCACACAAGGGTTTCAGAATTTAAAATAGCAGAATTTACATGATCAACCAAATTCCGCATTCAACAATGTTCCATTCACAAAAACGGTATAGAAGATAATGAAAAATTTAATTTTGCATGCAAAGGCCCCCAATGACCATGATTTTCAGTAGGCATAAGCCTATTCAATTCACAATATAATATCACAGGATATAAAGTGAAAAAAATAACTTCCCCATCCCCGTTCTTTAACCAGTTATTATATTTATTTACTGGTTCAACCATTTCTCATGGAAACAAGAGGATACCCACCCCATATGATGCACAAATTAGAGAGACGAAGGTAAGATCCCTACCTCAATAGGTTCTGATCACAATGCTCCCCCAGATCAACTGTAGAAGACGTCTGTCGGCGTCCGTCACTTCCGTCAAGTCCCAGAAAAACCTCCTCATGTAGAATTTGGAAAGGAAAGGTTGAAGTAAAGACAACAGATCCAAGCTCAGAAGTTCCACCTCGTCGTTATGATCCAGTGGCCACTGATGGATCGTAAATCAGAGACTGGACGAAGAAGTTATGGAAGAAAAGGGGCCTTCGAGTCTCTTGGGAGAGCTCTACTCAAGGGAATGGGGAAGAAAGGGGTGGTTTGAAAAGTAGGAGGTGACCCCTCCTTTTATAGGTGAGAAAAGAAAAATTACACAGCGTGTAATTTATGGTACACAACGTGTACTTGGCTGTTTCACACGGTCACCACGCTGCTTCCAACACGGCCTTCAACACGAAACGTGGCCATTGACTGGTCAACACACGACTTGAAGGTAATGCATAAGCGGGGAGGGACTAAACGACATGTAGTATGGACAGACAACGTGTAACAATTTATTTCACATGGCAAGAACACATCTCCAACACGGCACACGACCGTTGACTGGTCAACACACGGTAATGCATATGCGGGGAGGGACTACATGACGTGTAGTATGGACACAAGGCGTGTACCCATTTATTTTACATGGCAAGAACATGACCATCAACATGGGGTATACCCAGCGAGGGGGTACATGGCGTGTACTAACACTACACGGTGTGTAGTTTCAAAATTCTGAAAAGTGTGGGAAAAGTCCATTTTACCCTCCAGAACACTTCGTGGACTTCTTTTTGACAATGGAATGGGCCGGAGTGGTCCGGGCTGTTACATAAAAATATTTAATACATAATGTTATTTAATTTATAAATTTTATACAATAAATAATTAAATTTATTTATAACATAATGATGATGTGGTAATTACCTTGTTAATAAAATACTAAACTAATTGATGTTGTAAACATTAAAATAAATGTAAATTGAATGTTTTTATAAATTACAATAACATTTTAGGTTAATATTAAATTTTTTGAATGATTCAATCTATTTTCATTGAATTAATCATGTTCTGTGGACTTTCAAAAAATAACCAATTACTAAATACTGTCAAAATTGACATAAATTAGTTTTTAAAACAAATACTACATTATTAAATGATATAATATTAATAAAAATATAGGGTTATGAAAGAGGAAATATATAATGATATATATGTAATTAATTAACCACATGAGGTTCCCTTGGGATTTTATAGTATGTTTATTAACCATGTAATATAATAATTCAAGAAGACATGGTAAAAGTTATACTATTTAACTAAGAGTTAAATATAAAATAAGGTTAATATAGTGACCTAAACATGTATAAAACTAAATGATTGATAATATTTCAACCCATTCAAACCTTATCCTAGAAATAAATACATTATGATCCATTAGAAATTGAAAAATATTTTATAATAAAATAATATTTCATGCTTTTCATAAAGTGACCCTCACCTCTCTTATAAAAGGGTACTTCCTCATCTCTCAAATTCACAGAAAAAAATCCATTTATCTTGGACAAACCTTGATCGAATATCCTCCCAACTACCCTCACATAATTCTAAAGGCATTATAGTGATCAGAAAGACATCCTATAGAACCCTTATGGTCAAATAAAAAAGAATCACCTGATGAAGAGGAAATAATTTCACCACCTCTTTCAATGTTATTTTCTTCATCCACTTCCCCATTCTTGGTTGTTTCCTTAACAAAATAATAACTCAAGTTACTTTTACATACTGTGATTTTATTATAAATATGGTACAACCATATTAATTATTTTATCCATCCTACGAATTACAAAGTCACCGTACGTTGGTAGGTATGGCTTAACGTCTCCACGTTGTGGTGTATTTTGTTATTCAACAAATCATTATTTGGATGAGAGTAATAATATATATAATTGATTTAAATAATAAATATAACTATTTAATTATTATTTATATAAGATATACTATCCAATTAAATAATATTTCACCATCAATAGAATGATATTGTCGCTCGTGCATACGTACGGATTACCATCTCCACGAACGCAATGAAATTTATCTCCATCGTAACCATTCAAGAATAATTTTAATATTATGATTTAAAATAATGTTTTATAACATAATATCATTCTGGATATGAATAAAATACATCCTATTCATGAAAAAAATTATATACAAAAAAACATATAATGGAAAACGAGTCAACTAACACCCGAAACAATGATACTATTGATATATTATTAACAAAGCAATATAAGATGATCGTATATGATAAGATATTTATGTATGTGGTTATTTTATAATCTAATACGAATGATTTAAATATAATATAATTGTTTATTGTTCCTTGTACTAATTAAAATTACATGGTAAGGGGTTTTCATCTCACTTCATATTCATTTGAGATTCATGATATATTGCCACTATTTCATTTTGTGTGTTGTATGTACTATCCATGATTTTTTTTCTTTATATAGAATAATTTTCTTTATGGGAATTTACATCTTCATTGTATGATCCTTATTTCATGGGGTGTTTGTTTTGTATGTTACCAAATCAGTAAGGGGATTTCTAATTTCGATTTCCACTCAATGGGTTTTATGAAAACATCATTTATTATTTTACTCCATGATTATTTGTGAAAAAACTATTTATTTATTTATGTAGTAATTTACAGTCTACATTGGGTTGATATACATTTGATACCCATAATAACTCTATTGATAAATCATCAAGTAATTGATAAGAACTTTATAATAGTAATATTTTCTAAATTTCTATTCATTGAGTTAAATATCCAAATAAGTGGTGTTGTTTTTACAAAAAAGAATCTGTGAATGTCCTCTGATTTCTTTACACTGAATATCCAATAATACTGAGTGAATTTATATTTTTCACACATAATTATGTCATTGATTTATCCTTAACCAAATGATACTATCTTTATAAAGTATTTCATCAAAATTTACATTCCATTAAGACTTTTTTGTTGTTATAATCCAATTCACTTTTTTATGGTGTACATACAGTACTTTGACAAAGTATATCATGAATCCAATTGTTTTCATGATATTATATTGTTTTTATTAACTCAACTATTTTTATTCATGTGTCTCTCATTTTGTTAGGAACTATAACTGAAATATCATTTTAAATGTTTTAAATATTTATTCTCTTTAATCATTCAAATTAAGGTCCATGTTTAAAAAATGATTTTATAGATTTTTTTACATGGACATGAATTTTGTATATTATAATTATTTTTACAAGTTTCAATGTGGTATGGAACACTTTGATTAGAAAATTTGTTTTTAACATCTACTTGATAAATAATGAGACCTTTAATTTTTTCAAGAAAAAGGGTTTATTTCCCCCATATAGTTTTACTAATTATATTCATCTCTTATTAATGATTTAGTGGGGGTATTTTGAGAACCATATAATCTCAAAGATTATTATAGGAGTATTTTGTGGTTATTTGGGAATATTGACATCAAAAACAATATTATTTTATTTTAAAGTGAAGTGTGGTGGTGATAGATCCATTTATAAGGGAGAGGAGTTGTATTGTTTGATAATATAAAAGGATATGTTACAATTAAAAGGTCAAGGGAATCCAACAAGGGAGTGTAAAAAGAGTTATGTTTGAGAAAGACCCTACCATAAATTTTCAAAAATGTATTTAATGTCTTTTAATTATTTTACTCTATGAATTTTAAATTTTACCATTTTTTACTTTGGTAACAAATTTTTACCTAGGTAATGTAATTTTGGTGATTAAAATTAAAATGGGCCTAATTAAATAACATTAACCTAATTATGCCAAATATAAAATTAATTTTATAAAACAAAATTTTTATAGGTCATAAAAATTTATTTTAATATTATCTCACATAATGTGCTAAAATTGTTCATAATGTGTATTTTTATGATTAAAATTATTATTACATTAAAATTATAAATGTTATTGATTTTGATCAAATTAATTTTTTTATTATGAAAAAATTATATTTATATGACATAATGATAGTCCTAAATTGAATCCTACCTTGTGATATCTTATATATATTAGGTTCTTGGGAATAAAATTAAAAATAAACCCACACACCACACATGTATAGGTTGGAAAGGTAGGTCTTAACAACCCTATGGGTAAAAAGTCCCATAAATCTCTTTTTAGTACATATATATATGTCATAATATCCCTTATTTAGTACATCACCCATATGTCCAATATTTGATGGCATGAATGCCCCTTCGATGGATGCCCCAAAAGCCATTATTTTATTATATATACTTCAATACCTCCCAATGTCATGTCTGAATCTCCACCCCCTCTATGGCTAAAAAACCATTGGCCCGAAGGACATATTTTTGGCCTAGAGAATAAATTGGGATGAATAATACTATTATTACTATACCCTATTTACAATACTCTCAGTACAAAAGTACCACTACAATTCCAACCACAGTACTAATACATTGCCTATGGGAATTCTCTCCCACCCATATTTTAACCCAATACTAACGAGACATTAAACATATCCTTCACCACTCATGTTTCACCCCAATTTCTTTATGATGTCATATTTAATAAAAAAATTAAAAATAGTTTTTTTTTTTTCATTTGAATACAATGATACTTTTGTTTTAAAATATTAAACATGGGTTTTATAAATTTAAAATAGAACTTTTTAATAAATAATTTTACTCCATATATACTTTCAAAATAATGAAAAATGTTTTATATAAGTTTTTTAGTAATTCATATATAATGATAATGTCAATAACACTATAATATTTATAAAAGTGTACTTTTCAATATTCACCTAAAAGTATACTATATTAGGAAAATGTATAAAAACATTTTGTTCTAATATTGACTATATATATATATATGAAAAATGAAGTTCATTTTTTCATATTAATATTCAGTAATTATGGAAATAAATTTTAAATTTAAATATTTTAAAAAAGAAAAATTAATACGAATGGGTTTTTAGATATCAACTATTGTTATTCTTTTTTATTAATAGTTAATAATTAAATTGGAGTTATTATATTATTTATAACCTTGATATATATTATACATCATATATTAATGTTTTAAAATTAAATACTAATATCTTATAAAAAAATAAATTTTTAGAGAAATTTATATTTAAGAAAAAAATGAATTTCTCGTTATTACATGCCTAGAAAAAATTATTGTTTGGATGATATTTTTTTTATAAATATTATAATTTTTTTCATTAATATATTTGATTAATAAAGAGTAGTAAATAATACATAACATTAAAATATATCTATGGCGAATATAACTTTTATATTAAAAAATATTATGCCAAACAAATTAAATTATATATTTATATTATAAAATTTTAATTTCACAAATCCACTAATGAAAATATAATTTTTTACATTTATAAATACATCATAACATAAATTAATAACATTATTATGAATAATAATATTTAATTCATAAATATAAATATATACGATGTTAAAACTACATTTTTATTTCATTATTTGTTATTCATGAATTATATTATTTAAAATTTAAAACTAAAAATACTACATGATAAATATATCTAAAATGACTTTTTTGGAAGGATAATATTTATAATGTCCGGAATTTATTTATATATATTTATTTCCTAAACTCATTCATTTCATTCGGACTTATTAAGTCTCCCATTTAATTTCCATACTATTTACTCTACTTGAACAATTTGTATTCTTCATTCATGAAATATTTATTTATTATTGAATTTCATTAGATATTTTTAATCCTAATGGGGGAAGAAGATCCTAGAGATATTCTAGTGTGGATGATATTATTATTATATATTTATTTTCCCCTATTAATTTATAAAAATTTATTGAATGTAATAATAAATTCTGTGTAATAATTCGTGGTGTTTAATACTTAGTTTCAATTTCGATTATTGTAATTTTTATGAAAAATTATTAAATTATTGTTACTTTAATTTTCATATTCAATTAATTATTTCCTAATATATTTCAATTTTATTTAAAAAATAGAAAAAATTAGTTTATATTTACAAAAAAAATAATCTATAATTAATATGATTCATAAAAACCTATAGAATTACTGCCCCCATCATTATGTATTACTTTAATGGTAAGTCTATTATAGTTCCACTACCAATCTTCATTTTATTTATAGAACCATATAAAGAATGAGAGTCACATTGAAGATAACATGGACATAATATAGGTCTATTATGTAACACCCCAATCTTCCACAGTATGCTTCTGTTTGAATAATACATTAGCATCTGTTGTACGGAACATCGAGTTCTATCACATCACAACCAATCAAAAGAGCTGTTATGAATAGTAATACCAAATTTTTGAAATTTTATAAATATTATCATTAAAATTGGTCCTTTTTTGGATTCATAATATCAAAATTATCTTATGGTGAATTTTTCGTTTTTTTCTGAAAACTTTCAATTTTTGATTAATAGTGAAAATTACTAAATTTTAATTAAAAAAACATTTTTAATTGAAATATTTAATTGTGATAAATTATGTATTTGAGTGATTTTAAATAATAATAAGATTATATTTTTACCATTTAATCCAATTTTCGTCATTTGACATAATTTCATATTTAAACTGGACATAAGAAAAAATCAATTTTTTTAGTTATTATTTCTAAAAAACACGCTTTTTGTTTTGACAACAGGAATTAATTTTAAAATAATCTCTGCAACTTCTATGATTTGAATTTATAAAAATGGATTCCATATTTAAAATAAGGAGGAAAAAATTCTGTAAATATATAACATTTATTTTTAGATATTTTGAATAATTACTTCGATAAATATTTTATTTAAAATGGTTAAAGGGTAAATCCGGTAAATAAGGGTAAAAAAATAAAATTATAATATTATTAAATTACCCTAAAACCTGTCCTGACCATATTGGTTGATACATTTCCGACAATGGGAATATTTTGGTCAATTTTGGGACCCCATGTATCCACTTGTAAGTGATAATGACACTTTATAATAATTAAGTTAAAGTAAATACAAAAATGACATAAGCATATATCTTTTAGAAAAATAATTTTAACATAGGGATATATATGTTATATTTTTGACTATATATATTATTTAAAAAGATAAAAATATTTTCTAAATAATAGGATTTTATTTATAATTTTTTGATGTTGAATAATTAAATTTATTTATGACACAATAATGATGTAGTATTTTACTTATTAATGAATGAATCAAATAATGGTATTATAAATGTTAAAATAAATATAATTTGAAACTTTGGATGACATAAAAAACAATTATAGGTTAATATGACATGTTAGGATTACTTAAATGAATTTATTTTTAATTTATAATGTTTTAATGACTTTAAATAAATTCAATTATTAAATAGTGTCAAAATTGACATAAAGTTTTTTTAAAACAAATATTATTTTATTAATTGATATTCTTTTACTAAAATTATATGGTTTTAGTAAAAGGACTTATATAATGATAGTTGTATAATAAATGGTCCACTTTGTGATCTCTTTGAAGTATATAGTATGTTTATTTAGTATATAATATAAAAATACATAGAGAGATGGAAAATGTCAAACTATTTAACTATGAGTTAAATCAAAATAATAATGTTAATATAGTTACCCAATCCTATCTAAACCCCATTGGTTTAGTGTTTTTCTACCTATTCCTAGCATAACATTTAAATAATCTACTTTGGAGCCATTATAAGCCTATTTTGAATTTATTATAAAATAATATTTCTAGCTTTTCCAAAGGTGCCCCTCACCCCTCTTATAGAAGGGCACCCCTTCTCTATAATGAACATCTTCATTTCCATTTGGCTCGGGCAACCCCTGAAAAAATATTCTCTCAACTTCCCACACTTAAAGTTAGAGGCATTATTTTTATCAGAATTCCAAATTAAGTATTCATTCTGATCAAATCAAAAGTAAGAACCCGATGAAGAGGTAATGTTTTCACCACCCTCTTTAAAGTTCCTTTCTTCTTCCACATCTTCTTTATTTTTTGTTTCCAAACTATAATAATAACTCTAGTATATTATATATACTATTATACGTCTTACCGTCTCCACGTTGTGGTGTAATTGTTATTCAAAAAATTATAATTTGGATCGTTATGATAATGATGTGTAATTGATTTAAATAATAAATATAACATGATATTTATTCATTATATATTATATACCATGCAATTAATTATTATTTTAATATCAAAAGAATGATATTGTTTCTCATGCGTACGAACGGACTACCGTCTCCACAAACGCAGTGAGATTCATTCCCCATCATATCCATTCAAGTCTAATTCTCATTTGATTATTTTAAATAATGTTTAAGGAATTTATTTAATTATGGATATAAATAAGATACAACCCATCCATAACAAACACGGCTTATGAAACAAAATATATAATATAAAACGATTAAATTAACGCCCAAAACAAAGATAATACTAAGATATTATTAACAATGCAATGTTAAAAGATCATATATGATATAATATTAATGTATATGATTCATGAATAATATAATAACAATAATTTCACCATTATACATGACGTTAAGCTACCCTCGACCAAGGAAAAGTACATGTTAACGGTTTATTTTACAATCTCTTCATTATCTGAGTTTTTTATACGTAATTATCCACCGAGACCTCGTTATTATCCACATACATGTTTCTTAAAAATGTATTTCAAATAATAATTATTATTTTAAAGACTATGGGTTAAAGTCATTTATTCCATTTATTGCCCTTTTATAATAATTTTATAAAGGAATGTTTCCGTCGTTTCCAAAAACAAGGTCCTTTTTAACCTTTTCGACGGAATTAAGTTAAGAATGTTTTTTTTTAACTTATACGGAAAGTGAGACTATTTTCCTCCATTATAAAATCATTGAATCTTACCTTACAAGCTTATAAAAATATTTTCATAGCAAATGTTTCCTTTTATAATTATGTGACTTTTAAATGATTTAAAAAAGACATATTTCTCTCAAATAGATTTTTTTTCTTCTATGTCAACATCCTTTGATGGATTTTAGGATTATTTGAATTTGAATTATTATGATACAAAACATCCATATTGTATTGAATTTTTTGTGATATTTTTGACTCTGGATGTGTTATTTCTATAATAATCATGGTTTATGGAGAAATTACTGACATTTCGTATGCTCATTTTAATACGAATTTTTCTGTTATGTTTAAACCTGTTCATATCTGAAATGAATTGGACATAATAAGTGATATGTGGAGCCCACTATAGCTCCTAGATGCATCAGTAGGTCTCATGAGACAAACTAGTGTCTTTTCACAAGGCCTTGAAAAAATCTTATTTGTAGTTTTGGGACAAGGAATTGACTATGTGGTTATGATAGTCTGGCATTATGCATTCCATCATTATGAAAGTGGTTATTTATATTTCATGTTATTATTTGATTAGTAGAATATCCATTTGAATAAGTAAATAGAGTTATTTCATTTTATTTCTTCCATATTTTTCTGAAGTTCATGTTTAAAATGATATTGTTTTAGTTATAAATTGCCATAAATATTTATGCTTATATTTGAATGTTCAATCTATATTGTTATCATTACTCGACATCTGAGCTCACCTGTTTATATGTTTTATTTATCCCTAGATGTGAAGAAGTATTTTATGAATGACCTATAGGGATAGTATGTGGGGATATGAGTCTGGTCTATAGAGACACGATGTTGTTGTAGTTTTTCTTTTTATGATGTAATGTAATCTTTATGAATGTATCTAGTGATTCCAAGTCTACTAAACTAATCTGTATTTTGAGACTTGATCTTTTTTGATCATGCCAATGCTATGTAATAATGCATCGACACTGGGTAACTGGGGTTGGGGCGTTACAGTTGGTATCAGAGAAAGTTTAGTACAAACCTTGGAAGCTAGATTTAGATAAGCTTGGATTAGAGCACATAGACCTAAGATAGACATTGAGTATTAGTATAGAAGAACATCCTAGAATTTTGGTATTGTAGAGATTTTGTGAGTTTTCTGAGCAATTCATCCCTATCGGGATATGAGCAGGTAGAGGCAGCTCAGTCACAGATGTACCTAGAGGTGAAACCTGAAAACACCACTTTGAGCTAGACTCGAATGGGAACTGGAGCATGACAATGGGTCATGCTGCACACTTGGTTATGACACTCCCTAGGATATGCATAGGATAATTCTCATTTTATTTACAAACCACTATGAAGGGATTATGAGTACATAATTCCTCAATGATTTTTTTTTATAATTATGGATTATATCCATAAACTATTCAATTTATGTTAAGTGTTTTACTAGTATTGAATTATGTATTTCAATTCATAAACTGATCTAGTTTAAGCCATTCTTTAGAAATGGCACATAGTGGAAGGAATGGAATCCATATCAATGCATGCACCCCATGTAGGGATTTCCATCCTACTCAAGATAATTATAATGGAAACCGTATCAATTCCTGCACCGCAGGTATGAGCATTACAAGTTTACAGTAATGCCTTTTGGAATGACTAATGCACCCTCTGTATTCATGGATCTAATGAACATATTTTTCAAGGAATATCTCGATGATTTTGTAGTGGTATTTTTTGATGATATCATGGTATACTCCATAAGCTATGAAGATCATGAAAATCACTTGTGCATTATCCTATAGACTATTATAAGACATGAATTATCTGGGAAGTTTAGAAAGTGTGAATTCTAGCTTTAGGAGATTTCTTTTATTGGCCATATTTTTTCTAAGGATGTAGTTTTTTTATCCTTTTAAGATAAAGTCAATACAATAATTGCCAGCACCGATGGGTATAACTGAGGTACACAGTTTTATTGGTTTAGCTAGTTATTATCAGTGTTTCGTCCAGAACTTTTCCAGATAGGCGTACCCATTAACGAATATCACATGTAAAGGGGTTCAATTAGATTGGACAAAAGATTGTGAATAATGTTTTGAATAACTGAATAGAAGATTAGTCAATGAATTTATATTGAATATACCATGAGGGAATGATGGGTTCATTATTTATAGGGATGCATCGACGAAAAGACTTGGTTGTGTCCTTATTCAAAATATAGGGTTATTTTCTATGCACAACGACAGCTGAAAATTAATGAGAAAAACTATCCTACTCCTGATCTTGTGTTACCTGCTGTAATATTTTCATTAATGATTTGGAGACACTATCTATATGGTGAAAAATGTGATATTTATAATGATCAAAATAGATTGAAATATATTTTCTCACTAAATGAACTCAACATGAGGGAAAGGAGATGTCTTGAATCACTCATGGATTACGATTGCAAGATACACTACCACCTGGGGAAGGAAAATAAGGTGGCATTTGATTTGAGTAGAAAGGATCATGGTGTTTTTAACAAGATGGGAGTTTAAAAGGATCTTATATACAAGGATATAGTATAGATCGATATGGTAATTACCATGGAAGGTGAAACATCAATACTTTTTCAAATGGTTTCCAAACCATCTTTACTAGAATGGATAAACTGTTCTCAAACCAATGATGAAGATTTTCAAGAGAATATTAGAGCTGTGAATGATGGGAGATTGAGTCAATTTGTGTAAGAAGATGGAATTTTAAAATTTTGGAAGAGACTTTGTGTTCCCAATATACCTGATCTGAAAAAGTAATTTTTGGACAATGCTCATAGTTCCAATTTCCCAATACACCCTCGGAACACCAAAATGTATATATATTTGAAGGAACATTTTTGGTGGGACAACATAAAGAGGGATATTGCTGATTTTGTGTCAAGATGTATTGTTTTTCAACAATAGAAAGCTGTAAGCCAACATCTTGGAGGAGTCATGAATCCTCTTCCCATACCTGAGTGGAAATTGGATAATATCATGATGGACTTTGTTAGGGGACAACCAAAGACCCCTAGAAGGAACAATGAAATATGGGTCATTGTTCATCGTCTTACCCTGTCCGCACATTTTCTTGCTATAATAGAAGATATACCACTTGAATGTCTAGAAAAACTATATATTAATGAAGTTGTGAGACTTTATGGAGTACCTCTATCGATTTTTTCTGATCATGATCCACATTTTACTTTGAGATTCAGGAAAAGTCTTCAGAAATCCTTGGATACTGAACTTCATTTGATCACTAGGTACAACCCCCAAACTGATGGATAATCAGAGTGGAATATTCAATCCTTAGAAGACATTATGCGATCATGATCACTTGACATTCAAGGCATGTGGGATAAATATTTACCTATGGTGGAATTTTCCTATAACAATAGCTTCCTTGAAAGTATTCAGATGGCACCATATGAAGTGTTATACTGAATGAGATGTCGCACACCAACCTGTTGGGATGATGTTGGTGAAATAAAACTTGTAGGCCTAGAACATGTTGAGGAAACAATGGAAAAGGTGAAGGTAATCCCAACCCACATCATAGGAGCTCAATGTAGGCAGAAGATCTATGCTGATAACCGAAGGAAGGATTTTGAATTTCAGGAAGGAGATCATGTTTTCATGAATGTATCTCCATGGAAGGGTGTTATAGATTTCGATAAGAAGTGTAAATTGAGTCCCTAGTACATAGGAACTTTTGAAATTCAAGAACAAATTGGGGTTGTAGCTTACTATTTGGAAATGCTGCCAAGTCTCGCAAAAGTTCACGAGGTGTTCCTCGTATCACTGTTGAGAATATACATGCATGAACCAACACATTTACTCACTTGTGAGGAAGTTGAAATGGGACCTGATTTGTCTTATTGCGAAGAGCCCATTAGGATTCTTGATACTGGAGAACAACTGCTGAGAAACCAAACGACTCGTCTGGTAAAAGTTCTCTGGAGAAACCATAAGATTGAAGAGGCAACGTGGGAACCCGAGGAACATATGATGAAGAAAAACCTGAGTATATTTAAGTAGTAATATTCTAGAAATTTCAATGACCAAATTATCTGATGAATAGGAGAATGTAACACCCCATTCTTCCATGGTACACTTCACTTTGAATAATACAGTAGCGTCTGTTGTACGAAACTTCGAGCTCAAACACACCACAACCAATCAATGTAGCCATTATGAATAGTAATACAAAATTATTGATATTTTATAAATTTTATCATTCAAATTGGTCTTCATTTTTGGATTCAAAATCTCAAAATTAGCTTAGGTTGAATTTTCGGTTTTCTTCTGAAAACATTCAATTTTTTGAGGAATAGTGAAAATTAATAAATTTAAATTAAAAAACAATTTTTAATCGAAAAAATTAATTGAGATAAATTATGAATTTTTGTGATTTTAAAGTATAATTAGATTATTTTTTTACCATTTAATCCAATTTTGGTCATTGGACATAATTTCACATTTAAATTAGACATAAGGAAGTGTCAATCATTTGAATGTTATTATTTCATTAAAACACGCTTTTTTTGTCAATAGAAATTAATTTTAAATTAATTTCTGCCACTTTTATGATTTGAATTTTGAAAAATGGGTTCCATATTTATATACATGTGGTCCAAATTATGTATATAGGTAACTTATATTTTTAGACATTTTTAATAATTACTTCGGTAAATATTTTATTTACCATGGTTAAATGGTAAATCTTGTAAATAAGGTTAAAAAAAATATTACAATAATATTAAATTACCCTAAAACGTGTCCTAACTCTATTGATTGATACATTTCCGACCATGGTCATCTTTGGGTTGATTTTGGGACCCAATGGAGCCACTAGTATGTGATAATGGCACTTTATATTAATTAAGTTAAAGTAAATATAGAAATGACATTAGCATATATCTTTTAGAAAAACAATTTTTAAATAGGGATATATATGTTATTTTTTAAACTATAAATATTAATTAGAAAGATGAAAATATTTCATACATAATTTAATTTTATTTATAATTTTTCTATATTTAATATTTAAATTTATTTATGAGACAATAATGATGCAGTATTTTCCTTATTAATGAAATAATCAAATAATTTGTATTATAAATGATAAAATAAATATAATTTGAAATTTTTGATTACATCCATAAATTTTATTGGTTAATAGGACATTATATTATTACTTAAATAAATTTTTTTCGAATTGAAAAAGTGTTTATGTCTTGATGAGAAATCAATTATTACATAGTTTCAAAATTGACAAAAAGGAGTTTATAAATCAAATATTATATTATTAATTGATATTATATTCCTAAAAATCAATGGTTCTTCCAAAGGGCTTATATAATGATAGTTGTATCATTAATGAACCAATTGGGGGTCTCTTGGAGGTATATAGTATTTTTATTAACTATATAATATAAAAATACAAAGAGACATGCTTAATGTCAAACTATTTAACAGAGTTAAATAAAAAAGATAAAGATAATATAATGATACAAAGTTATCTAAAACCTATTGGTTGAGTTCTTATCTACCTATAACCACCTTAAATTTTAAATAATCCACATTGGAGCCATTATAAAACTAATATTAATTTATTACAATGTAATATATCTAGCTTTTCCAAAGGTTCCCCTCACACCTCTTATAAAATGGCACTCCCCCTTCTCTCTAATTCACACCGTCAAATCATTTTGGCTCAGCCAACCCCTACCAAAATATTCATTCAAATTCCATCACTTCATCCTAGATGCATTAGTGTGATCAGAAAGTCAACTTAAGTAGCCATTTTGATCATATCAAATGGAATAACCCGAAGAAGAGGTAATGTTTTCACCACCTTCTTTCAAGTTCCTTTCCTCTTCCACTTCTTCTTTCATTGTAATTTACATTCTAAAATAATAACTCCAGTATCCTCTATATACTATGATGTTATTATAAATATTGTACAACCATATTCATAATTCTATCCATTCTTTTAATAGAATGTCACAATACGTGTGTGCGTATGGCTTACCGTCTCCATGTCATTGTGTAATTTTTATTCAAAACATTATAATTTGGATTTGTTTTATAATGATGTGTAATTGATTTAAATAAGAAATAAAACATGATATTGATTCAGTATTTATGATATAATATAAAATTATATATAATTTTAATATCAAAAGCATGATATTGTCTCTCATGCGTACGTACGGACTAGGGTCTCCACGACCGCGATGAGATTCATTCCCCATCATATCCATTAAAGTCTAATTCTAATCATATGATTAAAAATAATGTCTATGGACTTGATATCATTTTGGATATGAAGAAGATACATCCTCTCCATAACAAACACGGCTTACGTAATAAAACATATAAATGAAAATTAGTAATTTAATGCTCGAAAGGATGATAATACTAAGATATTATTAACATAGAAATGTTAATAGATCATATATGATATCATATTAATATATATAATTATTTTATAATTTAATAAAATTTATTTCACCAATATACATGAGTATAACCTAACCTTGATCAAGAAAAATTACATGGTAATGGTTTATTTTACCATCTCTTCATTATTCGAGTTTGTTTATACGAAATTATATACTAGGACCTCTTTGTCATCCACATCCATGTTTCTTAAAAATTTATTTCTAATCACTCTTTCTATTTTACAGAAAATGGGTTACAGTCATTTATACCCTTGTTTCACTTTTTATAAGAATTTTATAGACGAATATTTCTGTCATTTTCCAAACAAGGCCTTTTTTATCCTCTTCGAAACAATTAATGTAAGAATGTCTTTTTATAACTTATACGGCGACTGTGGCTATTTTCTACCATTATAAAATTTTCAAAGCATCCCTTACAAACATATAAGAATCTTTTCAATGTAAATGATTCCTTTTATAATTATGTGACTTTTAAATGATTTAAAAAACGAGATATTTATCTCAAATAGTTTTGTTTTCATTTATGTCAATATCCTTTGATGGATTTAAGGCTCATTTGAAGTTTATTTATTATGATACTAAACTTCCATATTGAATTGATGGTTTTCTTATTTGTTTCAATGTGGATGTGTTATTTTTATACTATTCATGATTTATAGATAATGTATTGACATTTAGTATGCTATTTATAATAATAATGTTTATGTTATGTTTAAACATGTTCATATGAGGAATACATTGGACTTAATAATTGACGGGTGGAGCCTGCTATATCTGCTCGATGCATCCATTTGTCTTATGAGACAAACTAGTGTCTTGGAACAAGTCCTGTACAGACTATTATTTTTAGTCTTGGTACAATGCCTTGACTATGTGGTTATAATATTCTGGAATTATGCATTCAATCATTATGAAAATGGTTATTGATATTGCATGTAATTATTCGATTAGTATAATTTCCATATGAATAGGAAAATGTCATTATTTAATTTTATTTCTTCCATATTATGTTGAAGTTCAATTTAAAAAGGCTTTTTATTTTGTTATACATTGCCTTAAATGTTTATACTTATTTATGAATGTTTCTACTATATTGTTATCCTTACTAGGCATCTGAGGTCACCTATTTCTATGTTTTATTTTTCCCAGGATGTGATGATGTATTTAATGAATGAACTATAGGGATAGTATGAGGGGATATGAGTGTGGTCTATGGAGACATGATTTTGTTGTAGTATTTCATTTTATGATGTAATTTAAACTTCATGAATTTATCTAGTGATTCCAAGGCTACTAAACTAATCATTTATTCGATATATGATCTTTTGTGATCATGCCAATGTTATGTAATATTGCACCGACTCTAGGTAACTAAGGGTCAGAGTGTTACATATCCAACCCATTTTCATGTAATAGATTTAAAAAAAGAATAATTATTATTACAAGACTTCAATAACTTATCATTTATAGAATTTATAGTTATGTAATGAACCTATAAATTTATAATGAAGTGTCATTTCAAGTCAATGACCCCATCAGTGATACTGGACTAGAGAAAACATGAACAAAAAATTAGTAATAACCTATTATGCCTATAGGAGAAAGGTACTTGGGTTATATAATAATGTTTCATTCATTAGTACCAAGATGAATACTCACACATAAATAATGATAAAGGTAATGACCATATATTCATTGTGGATATAGAAACTATTATATTGACTTTGGGACTCATCCCTCTAGGAGATACTAGTTTTTACAAAGGAAAATGTCATCCCATCTCTCAAACCGCCTATTTTTTAAAAATTACATATGATATAATAATTTCCCAAATATAACCACACATGTAATTCCAGTTTGTGTCTTCCCCATCCACAAACACACCTTGATTCCTCCAAGGGGATTACTCACTATGATACTACACCTAACCAAACAGATATAAGCGTGGATATCAAATATTAATTGTTTCTGAAAAGGAATTAAATCACAATTTTTTAAATAATATAAATTAAACATTTTTTCACATATTATTTTTTGGTCAAAAACGTGAAATGGGTTCAAACCCTTTTATTAATGTTCATTTTACTAAAATATTTATGTTCCATGTTTCATTTTAAAATAACAAAATACATAAAAAGATATGGAAGTAACTCAAAATGTGTAGAAATAATTTTGCTACTTGATTGGTAGTAACCACTAAATACTAAAAACTATATTATTATGAGTATCCTAAAATTTTAACTAACATAAAATTAGACCATTCCAATGATCATTGAGAATGTTGAATGGTTTAAACCCAATAATATCTACTTTCTAAAAAACATTTTTGATGTTTATAACATGATAAATACTTTTCACCTATAATTATTATTTATCTATCCATGCATTATGTTTTCTGTTGTAGAGTAATTAAAATCACAACTATAAAAATTACAATAAATAAACAATTACCACAAAAATTCCAATAAAAACTACCAATACACGATTTTATTTTGAAATAGAATCTCACTACTTTAAATATTGATATTTCCACATGATGTTTCCAAACCTCAATTCAGAAAATTACAATATTATTATGTAAAAATTTCCAACAATAAAATTCTACACAACAATAAAATTTCTTTTCAACTATCCATGCTTCTAATATCCATTTATAAAAACATATAAAATTCTATTTTAAAATCCAAAACATATAAATTAATAACAAAATTTCATTGAAAATTATTTTTATTAAACCTCTTCAAAAAAAATAAACATAAACATGTTTGGGTCAATCATTAATTTGAAAATTTCAGTAATTAAGACATTAAAACATATAGTTATCACTTCACAAAAATAAAATAATTACCTAATTTAGAATCAACATGTGATTACCAACCTATTATAATAAAAAAAATATTTATAATATAAAAATAATTTACATTGGATTCTAACAAGGATGAAAAAAAAGGTATTAAAAATTCCATACTACTATACGTCATTTCAGGATTATCCAAGATTAAATATTTTAATGAAAAAATATGTTACCTGTATATAAATCTACATTGATGAAAAAATTAAATATCCAAGGTTATCATGTCAAATATTTCAATATTATATAACTAAATATTAAAAATTATGTGAAACACATTTAACATTAATATAGAATATAATATTTTTCATGTTAACAATTTTTCATTACTTAATACCCATTATTTTATCCAACATGACTACTTATATACATTCCATTGAATAACAATAGGATGATTATATTTTTAATACATCTTCAAATAATCAATTTTAATAATGACTCAATGTTCATTATTTAATAAAATTGTAGTCAACATAGACACGATATTTAAATCTAAAAAATTTAACTAAACCCATGAAATATAATGAAATAATAAAATATAAGGCTCAGATAACTCAATGAATCATTTTTATATGTTATATAATCTATAATAATTTCTCCAATAATTAATAAAATTATAAGTTAAACATGTAACCATGAATTTATGTAATTTATTGTGATGTTTATTACATTTTATTAGTATAATTGAGATTTCAACTATCATTTATAAAATTACTTCCATGATGACCCATTGCATTTTTAGGATTGAATTCCACACAAGTGTTATGTTTCATTAATAGTATTATAACATTAAATAAGTAATCACATTCCAATTTTGACATGAATCTTGACATAACATAGAAAATATGCTGTTTAATTATATTATGAATATAATTTCTTATAAATTTAAAATTTTATCATTGACCACAAAAAATAATAATAGAAAAAGGTTATCCTGTCACTATTTACCAAAACCCCAAATAAAATAGCACATGAAATATAGAATCTCAATTTGAAGTCTCTTTAGAAAAGTATGATACTGAAATCTCATTGGTAACCCCATAATGATGAAGTGAAAACATGCATATAATTTATTTAAAAAAAATTCATGCATGGAACACCATTATATGTTAATGTTCATTATAAATACATAATATATATGTATATATTTACAAATAATATCGAATATCTTGACACATATTATGTATACATATAAAATCCGTATAGATAGAACATAATATGATGATACCATTTGTAACATCCTAACCAAACCCATTAACATGGACAAAATCATAATTCTAAATACCTTTGGTGCATCCTCTAGACCCCAAAGTCTATAAATAAAAACTAAAGGATTCAAAAAATCATTTGGTGATGATTTTCCATGAATATGAAAAAACATGTAGAAGACGAACTATAATAGTAGGATGTACATATGATTTATGACAATAACAAAAAAACACTAATAGATATATAATAATAATTATCATAGTCACACAAGTAAAAAATAATACCAAATTTGACTACAAAACTAACTGAATCAAATTAAATGAAATGGTTCCAAACATTTCACACTCACAATATCAACACGTCATTACCATAAATTTCCCAACTCCATAACAAGATCATAACATCTTTATACATTTCTAATAAATAAATTTTTATTCTCATTACAATAGTTACATAAAAACAATCATCTTACATAGTAAGATTAATATTCTATGGGTGACAATAAATTTTCTATTAGAAGTATCCTGGAAACATTCAAAACATTCCACTTAAACAAGAATAAGTAAACGCACGTTTTATATGAAACCAGATGGAAATATAGACATTGAACAAGCAAAATTATTACTTGACAATAACTCACACCAAATTCCATGTTATTTTTTAATACATAAATTTCATAAAGTATTACACACGATAAATCTTACACAATTTATTGTACACAATCCCATGAAATGAACTAATCCCTCCACATTCAGATCCATGTCACCAACCCAATACATCCAACAACAAATAATTAATCCTTGAATGCAAATAACTTTTGAGGAGGAACATGTTCCCCTCTCCAAGAAATCATCGATATGTGTAATCTAGTTTACCCAAATTTTGGTAAAGAAACAATGTATATATCAATAAGGCCCCAATAATAACCATCATGAAATTACACGAACATAACGTAATTCCATTTTTCCATTATTCCAGAACCATCCTTAGTTGATGTAGAAGCCATGTTTAAACTAATAAGGCCTCATTCAAATTCATCATGAAAACACACTAAAACCTGTATTTTCAAAAATATTATACCAAATACTCATTCCATCAATAAAATGTGTAAAAACCCTCACACACACAATATATAAGTTAAAACAATCTATATCATATGATAAAATCTTAATTTTAAATTAAAAAATATCCATTATTTCAAATATATTTTCAGAATTTAAGAAAAATTATTTTCAAAAACCCATTTTCTATCTAGGAAATATCCAAACAACATTTATCATATTTATTTTAAACATATAAACAAAATTAATTAGTCTTTATAAGAATAACATCCCATATTATTGATATAAGTGAGATGAGAGAGAAGCAAGGAACATATGACACGATATTCAAGATATAGTCACACAATTCCCTCATAGATCCAATGTAACAACATAAAATTTTGTATCTATTCAATTGGTAAAATTTTAAATAGCTTATGCCACACATAATTCTAACCGCCTGATAAATCCAAATAAAATAAACCATGAAATGTTAATACAACATGAATAGTATTGTCATTAGAAGAAATTTTTTATTAATTAATTAAAATAATTAAATATAATTATTTTACATTTATATTGAAGAAAAACATAAAAAGGTATTGTATTTTATCTTAGTTAATTCTATTGATCATAGTTAAAATTATATTTTAATAGGTAATATTTTGATTTATTAACTAATATTTCAACAATCAGTTATTTCATAATTTTTATGAAATAAGATTAAAAACACTTGACATATAAAAAGGAAACTTTTCTAATAACAGTTGTTTATCATTATATTATTTATTTTTATTTTTATGATATTATTATAAACTTTTAATTATTTAATTAAATTTATTAAATTTATTTTTAAATTAAAAATTTTAATATTATCCTTGTAAAACATTTTATGATTTGTAAAAAATATTTATATTTTATTTAAAAAGTTAAAATATACTAATTTTTCAAATACAATAGGTTTTATGTTATAATATTTTATGAAATATATTATCTCTTTAAATATTATATGTTTATAAATAATAATATAACCTTCGAAAATAATATATTGAATATTATAATATTTTGTTTTTTGATTTAGAGACAAAAGTAAATATTTACTCTAAAAAAAGTTTTTACTCGATTATATTAAAAATTATATTTCACCAATTCAAAAAATTAAATATAAAATTTGATTTCATATATTAAATTAACATACGAATATTATTTATTAAGTGTAATTTCATATGTATGAATCAAATTTTTATTATTAGGATAAATGTTAATTAGTGCAACAGTGAAAAAACTATTATTTTCAATGAATTATTTTGTTAACACTGTATAATAATAATATAATATAATAAATTAATACCTTATAAAAAAAACTAATAAAATTAATGATAATGTATATAAAATCATTAAAATTAAATAAATTGGTGATTAATTCTGAATAATTTTTAGAACGATGATTGGTAAATGAAACATTTTTCTACAAAACTCATTTTCTATATATAAAATTGATTCATTTAAAATATATTTTTAAATTATATATAATTTCAGTTTTTATATATGGATACAAAATTTAGGTTTATGATATAAAAATTTCATTTAAAGTTTTACCTTATATTTTAATACAATAAAAATAACATTGGTAAAAACTAGTTTCCAATTTAAAAACCAAAATGAAATAAATGAATGAATAATATGGTAAAAGGATTGATACATGATTAAAAATATTCATGAAAGTTTTTTTAGAGTTATTTTTGACCTGATATCACCCAAAAATCCACTAATATTATCTTTTATATATATTTTCCATTGAATACTTTCATTCCATAATTGAAAACTAACGGGTGTTCAAAAAAGTGTCTATTTATCACCTATAAAAGGAAAAAATTACACCAATTCCTATCACACTCATTCCATAATATTTTTTCAATAAAAAATTTAATATTTTTATTATATGATCCTTCATTGTTTTCATAAGGTTCTATCCTATGTTATTTATCCTAATTCATTCATTTATATGAATACTTTTAAGGGAAAGTTCAAGGTCACAATGTCTGTATTACTTTATACATATCCTTTTATTCATAATCCTTATCTTACATACATAACTAAAAATATTAATATATTTAAATTATTACCATTTCTATAATTAAATATTATTATATTATTGAAACAATCATTATTTATTCCTTTCTATCCACATAGAAGAAGAATAGAATATCGATCACGCGTATGTGCGGACTATCCCCTGCACAAAGCGACATCATTATTTTTTCACCACCACATCTCCCCATGGGTCCTAATGAAGAAATTTTTGGAATAATGATTATTGTATAATATAATTTTGATTATATAATGAAAAATCATTTTCCACCTTAATTACAATCATTTTTTCAAGAAATATAATTATTAAGTGTGTGTTATGCGACTAACTTCCTCCATAGAGTAATGTATCACTTTTTTAATCTTGATTCAATATTATTTATTAAATTTTATTAAATTTTTATTATCAACCTTAAAATTATATAAATAAAATATTTATTATCATTTATTAATTATATTATTAAAAACATTAACCCCTTTTATAATCATAATCATCAATTATTTATAGTACATTCATGTTTGGGTTTGTCTAACCACCTACTTGTGAAAAGAAATAAAATAATATCTTGGATGAGTATAAGATCCAAATTAATTAAATAAATGATAAAAATTAGTAAATAAATATTTTTATCTTTGTTATTTAATGTTAATACTAAAATTAAACATATTCAATAATATACCATTGTTCACTTGTGAATAATCATTGAAACCAACATATCATCAAGTTCATCTTCAAGGATAACAATAAAAAATTAAATTTAATGAAAATATATCATCATATATAATTAAAAATCGTAATTATATGTACCTTTAATGATATGATAATTTTGAAATTTAGGATAATAATTAAGAATAACATATGTATTGGGAATTGTTTTCAAAATGATCATAATTTATCACACCTGATATATAAAAATGATAATAAATAACTAATATACATATAGAGATTAATTATAAATGATTTTAATAAAATTATATATACATATTTAAGCCATAAAATATGCAATTGTGATATTTATTTTTGTTATATAGAATATTCTAGTGCTTTAGAGACGATTATGAATTTTTATAACTGTTTTTGTCTCAAAATATCACACCATGACACATATTTATTATTATACACCATGTTATATTTCAAGGGGTGTATATATTTCCCATTTAATTTTTTGGTCATTATATAATAATTATTTATATAATTTAATATTTCTCATCAAATTATACCCTCTATGGTGTCTTTATTGGAATGATTATAAGGTTGTAAGAGTTAGATCAACTGAATTTCCTAATCACTGTCTCATAGTATTTCATACTTGAATATACTTTTTAGGGTTTAATTGATCCTACCAATCCCATATTTTACATGTTATATCCTCATTTTATCATGTTAGTTTACTTAATTTGGTCAATGTCATCATCATTGATGAAATATTTTCTATAATAAAAGTTTGATGTTGGAAAGGATAACTGTCGTTCATTCTAACAAATCATTTACTCTATATACATTATTTACATCCTTCTAATGTGATACAATTTTTTTGGGAACCCTATTATTAGTTAATTTCAAATATCCTTATAAATAACTTTTCCCATCATAAAAATTTTATTCTAATAATATTTTTATATTGTGGATTTTCAAATAAATATATTTCCAAATATTAAACAATGTTTTCAATCATATAAAAATAAAATTTTTTTTTCATTCACTCAACAATTATTTTCTAAAATATTTGTGTTAATTTAGTTATATATTATTAAATATTATTTATTTATATGTAAAAAGTTCCAAAATTATTTCACATCCCCTTTTTGAGAAAATTACATCTTTTTTAGAGTTCCTTTATTAATGATTTTTTTAAGATGTAAATGTTTTCATATTTTTTTAGATGATATTTTTTGAAAACATTAGTTATTTTTATCGATTCATTATTGATGAATCTTACCGAATAAATTTTTCTAAATTATTTATTTTTAATTCTTAAAAAGTTACAATTTAGTAAATGATATTTCAAATTGATTATAACTTTATCTTTTATTCAAAAGGTAAATTGGTTTATGGACACTATTTTATAGTATCATTAAAAGTTAATCTTTATCATGGAAGGATTTATTTCCATTAAATATAATTTTTTTGAATCACCATCTAAAAGTTATTATAAAATAATCTTTTTTGTTATTCCGTTGTAACTGTCAACAATTTTCATTAATGAGTTAAATTTCGGTTATACAATCTATAAATGTATTGAGCACCATTTTTCATCTCGTTGGTTCATTATTATGTTATTAATGAAACCCATTTTATCCCATGTTATTTTATGATATGTTGAATGATACTTATATTGAGGAAAATATACATTTGGTTTTTCATTATAAGTTGGTTTTACCTATATATCCCTATAATGCATTGTGAAACGATTTTTATCGCAAGAGATAATGTGAAAAAACGGTGTGATACTCGATCGTATGAGGGAAACAATAGAGTGAACCCTGATCCATGAAGGTAAATATGGGAGTGAACCAAGATCCACAATGGTAAATAGGTTGGGATGTTGTATCCATTATATTCTTATTCATATTCTCATGTTCACAAAATATTTTTAGGATTAAAAAAAAATTTGTTGTTATTTACCACATAATATGATATATTTTTTCTATAAAGATATATATTTCAAATTTTAGGTTTATTGATATTTATTATTCTCTCAAAAATATATTATTATATTTTTCTTTCAAATGATTGTCATTAGTTATCAACTTTTTTTCCTTTAATGATAATCTCATCTCACCTAGTTTTTATGTTTCCATTCCCCTTGATATTAAGATCATTATTAAATTTGAGAATTTTTTAAGGGGGTTTAGAGTATAGTGGTTATGAACATATGTGGAAGATGGTTTCAAAATAATTTGTTCATATATCAACTATTAGAGGACACTAAACAATATTTTTTTCCTATTTCAATGACTATTAATGAGATTTAATGATTATTAATGTAAAATATTATCATAAGTTTTTTTTATTAATAGTAGGTATCTTTATAAGTTATAGAAGGTTGTATATGTTTTTTTGGTATTATATTATTGAACATAATTAAAAACCATACAAATATGTGTAATTTCTTTGTCTAGTTATAAAATAACATCATGAAATTCTGTTAATTTATATATTATGTTGTTTTTAGGAAAAAAAATCCAACTATGGATACTACAAGTTTATGAAGGATCATTTACAAATGTACCTTGGGGTACAAAACAGGAATCAGTTTTATTATAAATTAACTCAATCATCACTTGATGCATGAAAAATAAGTCTATTTATATACCTAGTATGACACTACAAGAGGATATAATATTTTAATTCACTTACACTCTAATAAACAATTATAAATGATATTATAGTTATATTACATAATAGGTTATAGATCCTTGTAAAGAAAGTTCCAATTATAATAAAGAAACAAACAAAGAGAGTTATTTGTTGAATAGAATGTATCAGATTTTTAAAATTATGGTGTAATATTGGGATACATCTCCATTTTCGTTTCAAAATTTGGTTGAAATAAAACCATATAACTGAAGCTGAGAAACAAATGTATCTAGAAACCACTATATGATATAATTCGGAAAGGAACCATACTTTAATGGTTGATAATCCAATTATATAACTTTTGGGATAGAAAATGGGGGTTTTCAATTAATAACTAATCTAGAAATGTTGATATATTCATATAAATTAAATCTTAAAACTCTTAGCATTTTTAATTACTTAGTGATTTTTGTTTCTCATATTCTGGTATTTTCAAACAGTTATGATAATTATGTGGAACATGTATGGATTATTCATTAGTTGATTTTCATAAAAGGTTTAGAAAAATAAATCAAATGCTATTAATTTCCTTGTAATGTTATTTTATTACATAGTAATATTTTATGGGGTAACTATTAATGAACACGTGATTGAGGCTTGTATTACCCTTAGGTTGAAAATGATAGTTGATTTTTCGAAACATGAGTTTGATATTACTGATATCCACGAAATTTGATATATATCTAATTAAAATGTTGTCCATTATTTTTTTTACAATGATATCATTTTTTGGATGATGATATATATAGACTATTGCGTTACCTTTATAAATATTGTTAAATACGTTTTAGGGTCAATGATAGTGTTTTTTTAGTCAAAATATGACTTAAGCATGGTTCAATGTATATGATATTAAAATTGTTTTGGGAGAGGAATATTTTCTATAATTTATTATAAAGGTATATTCACTTTTGATTATAGGTTTTTTTGAAACATTTATGTTGTTTTAGGAATGATAATTAACACTATAAAACCTAAGTGTGTAATATATATTTCATATTAAATGTTGTATCATGAATTATAAATATATTATGAATTAACTCCCCATCATTCATTGGTGGGTAATAATTAAAAATTTGAGGATGAAATTCATATAAGGGGTTATTATATAATGGAACAATATTCTATATTTTTTAAACTAATAATATATTCCCAAATCCATACTAAAAATTAACATAACATTTTTAGACTACATAAAGAATATAATCATTAGAAGATAAAAATATAATAATCCATTAGTATTATTACATGTTATTGTTTCCATTAGCATTAGAAGGACAATTTAAAAATATATTTCTTTTTTACCTTCTTTATAGTGAACCTTAATTTTCATTCATAAATACTACATCTTATTGGTGGAAATAACGAATTTATATCAATAGGATCTATGCCAGAACTATAATTGTTTTATTTATTTCTAAATTTCTATACATAAACAATATGTTGATAAAAATCTAAACAATTTATAATTAATATCTCCCAATATAGCACCCTTATTAGACATAAGATACATAAAAACATTCTCCATAACACATGGAAGGTAAACATAAGAAAGGTTGAGCTCATATTAACTCATCGAAATATTCCCTACACCCACGATTTCATGATACGTGGGATACCGAGGTGTTGGTATAGTACTATACCCATGGTATTGAAAAAACTATGGGTATACATCCTAGAAATCATTCTATACACAAATTTTTGTTTAAATTGTTGGTATAGTTGTATAATACATATCATCATACAACATATACCCAAAGTTCACCAAACCTTGTGTATACGTTCCATTCCCCCATCACACCCCCTCCAACCCCCATCACATCCCCTTTAAATTCAACCATGCATTCCCCTCCAGCCCCCCCTCCCCCTCAGCATCCCCATCATAACCCCTTCCCAGCCCCATCACAACCTCCCCCCCCCAATATCCCCTTCACAACCCCCATCTATCCCACTTCATATCCCCCCATGCAGCCCCTTCACAGCCCCCATTTATCCCGCTTCACATCAACCCTCTAGGCCCTTCACAATGCCATCACATCACCAATATACAGCCCCACACCATCCCCCTTAAAAGCCCCCATGTATTCCCCTCCATCCCACTTCCCATCCCCCTCACATCCCCCCACAATACCCATCACATCCCACTGCAACCCACATCACAGCCACCATCTATCCTGCTTCACATTCCCTCTCATAGCCCCCTCACAATTCCCCCTACCCCCCCTCACAACCCCCTCCCACCTCAATCACAATATCCCCCTTCCTTCACCGTGGATTGTCTCATTTTTTAGCTCTAGATCATTTGTTTCCCAACCGCCCCCAATCTCACCAGACCACAAGTCTCTCTGAGCCAAACCATCTCTATTTGTGGTCTCTTATGTGAGGGATGGATTTCTTATTGATGGAGCTACTATTGAGAACACCATATCTGGTAATTCCAAAATTCCAAATGTTATTACATATACAATAGTCATATATGCCTATGGTAAATCGGTGAAGGAGGAAAAATCTCTGGTTTTGTTCAAAGAGATGATGAAATTTTTTTGGGTGCCTAATATGTGAACATACAATGCTAGGGAAGAAATTCAGAATAGAATACATGATTAATGTACTTAATGAAATGAAAGTAAATGGGCGTGTTCCTGATTGTGTAACCTAGAACACCCTAATAGAAATTTTAAATATAGAGATACACATAGATATGTGATATGATTGTTTAGGATATGAGTTGTTATGGGTTTGAACCAGATAGACTTATTTAAAACATTTATTTGTGTCTATGGAAGCAGTGGGTATGTAGTTAATGCTGCCAAAATTTATAATTAAGGGATTATGATACATTTTAATCAATTTACTGAGAAATATAATCCCTTTCTAAATGCACATGATCAATTTGGAAATGGGAATGAAGGGAAATATGTTATTCTAGGCATTAGAAATTAAAAAACACTACTCTCACATTCTCAAACTACTCAATTCTTCCATGCTTTATGTTATAATACTCTTCACTAACAATGAATTAATTTAAACCAAAATTGGTGCATCAATTAATTTCAACATTAATCATTTCATGAACTCAATGAATCATTAATAGGAATACCTCCTAGATCTTATTTCTCTGACATTCCATCCAACATTTGGAAATCTATGGTTCTCTCAATGAATCTTTGAGATCAATTTCACTTATAGTATTTCATGATATTTATTCCTTATATTGAAAAATAAATACATATATTTCTAATATCTAGAGAATCACCATGTCAGCCTCAAAATATCGAGTCATGATCACTAATTTAAATTAATGATGTTCATTATGAAATACAGAAAATTATAACCCAAATGTCTACTAAGTCTATTATAAAATAGTTTGTTCACTACTACCATAGTTTGGAAGATTTATCTTCCAGTAATACCTATAAAAAATTTCATGTTCATCTCTTTGAAATAAACCTCTAACATGAATACAACAATATTGCATAGTTATAACCATGATATAGATCTATTATAGGTAGAAACCGTTTGATACCCTTAACACCATTCTCCCTATGTCATTTTATATTCAATATTAAAATCTCAAAACTCAATTCACCTTATTCCATAATTTAGGGGTTCTCCAACATCGTAAATTAACTTTTCATTGATTAGTCATCTATAATATCCAAAATGACTATAGAAGGCCTCCTTATTTATCTAGATGATTTAGAAACCCATTATAGAGTCCCCCAGGGAATTTCCTTCACAATTTTATCATTTTCACATACCTTCTCAAATAAAAAACTTTATTTTGAGAATTTTTTTCACATTCCACCATCCAAACCCTTATGAAAATACTTAAAAAATTTATAAATACATTGGTGGGTTTTTTCCATTGATTATTTTAATAAATCTCCTTTGACCATGACTTCATAAATTCCTTTTTTACCCCATACTACATATGGATAATCCAGATCAAAAATTCCATAATTTAAATGGGTGGTTTCTATGACCAAAAATGTAGTTCTTACCCTAAATTTTTTATTATTCTCTAAGATGATACTCTATATATTTTATTGAGTTTTATAAATTACTGTTACACATGGTTTTAGTGTCCCATACATATAGTATTCCATTTTAATTTTTTATACATTGAAATCCTCTACCACATTGTGGTCATGAACTCAAAAGCATGGTTTATGTCATTTAGGATGAACTTCATCAAGGTTTTCCCACCACCTTGTGCAGTTTTTGGAAGTCCTCAACCAAATTTCAAAACAAAATAAACCAAAAAAATTTAACAATGATAATTGTTCAAAAAGTATCCTAATTTATTTTTGTACGAAACTCCAAAATTTATTTACAACATTCAAAATTAATGAAATCATAAGTTTCCTACTATATATTTTGAAATATTTAACATATGGTAGTCTATATAGGATTCCATAAACATTAACTCTAAGACTATATCTGTGATCCTCATCCTATCCAACATGAAAATAATGGCAAAATTATTTGATGATGCATTTTAGGACTTCTTAGAAACCATATTCAAGAGTATCAAGACTTATGAATTTATGAACACATGTCTTGGGATATCTTATTTCATGTACCTCATATAATTTGGATATATATTTACAGTAGATGATGTGTTTATATGTTCCATTTCTATAACACCACACTCTTTTCTTGCATTGTAATTTCGAGTGACCGGTAATAATTATCGATATCAAAAGAAATTTATTACTCAATACACTTGTATTAAACCCAGAGAGATGATGAGTAATCAATTATAGTACTCCACAAATCACAGAATTTGAATAATTATTGAATTTATTGTCCCAATGTTACAAGATGAGTTATTGATGCTATTCTAAAGTGAATATAAAAGATGACAGATGAATAAAGGTTCACATTTGGAAGATATGTTGAAGTGAATAAATAATGAAGATATATTTTCAAAAGATTATTCGTAGACAAAAGCAATTTTTATCCAATAGATAAAGTACCAATCACCATAAGAAGAGGCCTAAATGGAATATAAATGAGACAACCTTGAAAAATTTCATAAGACTTTACAAGAAGAAAAAGGATCATAAAAACATGTATTTAATTCTCATTGTGATACATAAAATTAAAATATTATTATGTAATAGCTAAGAAGATAATATGTATGTCTTGCAATCAATGTGAATCATTATGTTTATCATATTGAAATTATTTTAGGTTTCTAAATTTTATACAAATCATTTAATGGAACAATCATCATGACTTTTTGAAAATTGTTCCTGATTCATGTTGAGTACGGTAGTTGGATTTTTTATTGAATTGATGGAGATTTATCTGAATGTTTTGATTCTAAAACATGAACCAAAAACATGATGGAAAGTATGTTTGTAATTTTAATCTATAAAATATGTCAATAGATGATATGTATTCTCTTAGATCATCTGGTACATGAAAAAATTCCAAAATGAGAAGTTGAAATTTTATTGGTTGATGTGGAAGACTATGAGTTAGTAATTCTTCTTACTTTAGTTGAGATAAATCTGAAGGTGATTTGAGTACTGAATGTTTTTTAATAATTTGAATGGTGAATAATTTCATGAGTAGAATATAGGTTTCTAAAATTTATAAGATCAAATGTTAATGGAAACAAAATTATTCATAAGCTAAATGATTGGAAAAGTACCTTGAGCTAGAGCTTATATATAGAAAGCATGAAAATTAAGAAACTAAAATAAGTCAACATGGTTATCCATAAAAAATAGATTGAAGAGAAAATGTTGAAAGTTCATGCTGAAAATAATTTTCCCACTGAGAAAGTATAAGGAATTATAATTCTGAATGAATTTAGTGTCATTATGTCAGAGAAAGAGTTCTGTGTATTGAGGGAAAATCCTAAAACAACAGAAAATGTCAAGAATATTTTTTATTGGGCTTCAATAATTATGTAGTAGAAATCCACGAGTATTTTACAAAGCCCAAATAGAATGATGTTACTATAATGAATTGTCTATGCCATTTCAACCATACTATTAGGAATCATAGAAGTCATAATGATGGAGCATCTCTTACATAGAGAATGATGGATGAAAACACTCAAAATATCATGATTCATTAGATGAATTTTTTACTAATGAGGAGTCATGACAAAAGGGTTAAATTGAAATCCATGCAATGAGTAGTTTTGTCCAAGTGTTGTTCATTATTGAATAACATAGAAGAATAATAGAAGAGGTTGGTTAACAATAACCAACCACATTTCACAGAATAATGATATTGGATATACCCCCACTCCACATTCCCTATTTTGTTTAAACTGATGTGTGTATGGATTTAGGGGAGATTCAATCAATTGGGTAGTTTCATTATGTTTTCATCAAAATAAGAATCATTATGGACTTGAGGAATAATTTATAAGATAGACTTGTGTAAATGTATAACCATGAAGTCCACCATATGGAATCAGTCCTGTTGTATTTTTAAATCTATTATCTTCGGGATTTAATTCTAGAATGTGATTATATTTTCTAGAATTTGAGTTTTATGTGATGAAATATGTGGATATAGATTGGAAGTTAAAGGATATTATGAAATCAATGGAAAGGAAAATCATTGATACAATATTGTCTCATCCATCACCTTGGAGAAAACTATGATGAATTTGTATAGACATTCTGGAATATGTATATGCATGCAGAAATATTATTCTAAAGTGAATATCATGGATCATTTGGAGTGTCTAGGTGTAAATTTCATGTACCTTGAGCCCCCCAATGTTTTGAGAAGTTCTTAGAGGACTTCAAAAGTGAGTTCAGACCCTATCTGATGATGGTAGTCGATGGAAAAGAGATTCCACAGCTTTATAAGGAAGTTTCATTATTTAATATTTCATGTAAATTTATTTTTCACATAAATGATAGTATTAGATGAGAAGTTTTTCAAATATAACCATGAATATTCTTGAAGTATATAATACTATATTGTTCCTCTTTTTTTAAAATTATTTCACCATGTGGTGGAACAAAATGAAGACATTAAGATGGAGTTGAAAAAATAGCTCATATTTGGTGTTTAGCATAATTTAGAAGAAAGAAGAAACCTTGTGATATGATTTTCAAGAAACATTGCAGTTGGATGATATATTAATGCTGGAATTGATCTTAATATTGTTAATATGGAACTAATTTAAAATACATGAATGTTGGAGAAATTTTTAACTTCTTTATTAGGCTGAGGTTATAGATCATTTCAATGTACTACATAAATATTATTTCATAAGGAGTCAAAAGCATCCATGAAGTTGTTATAGAATGAGAACTATGTATGTAGGTGTGGAAATGTAGGATAATAAGCAGTTTTCCCAAGGGAAAACATATATCATGTGAATGAAACTATTTCATGGATCACATGGTTTCATGAATCAAGTTTTCATGTCTCAGGTACATGATGTTCTGAATGATGATATTTGGATATTCACAAATTACAATAGATCACATATTTTACTATGGTGAATGTAATAACACCTCTAAAACTAGAGTATGAAGAAGATGAAAAATAGTAATCTATATTTCATATGTGTTATGCTATAGTCCCTTTAGTGTCTCAAATAAGTAATTAATTATCAAGCTCTTGTGTGCGATATGTTTGAATAATAAAAGTATTTTAGGGGGAATTTAGTTTTTTATTACATATATTGTGATGTCAATCTAGAGATCCCAACTATCATGTGGAATTTATCAGTTATTTTCCAGATGAGTGGGATTCGCTAAAAAAATCTATATGAGGTGGCTCTAAGAATAAAAAAATGAACAAAGATTAACCAGTGGGAAGATTCACCATGTTCCTGACATTCTATCAGATAACTACGGTAGATTTTGAAAACATCATTTATTATTTGGTTATATTGTTGAATTTAGGGTTGTGTTGATATCCACTCAGTGTTTGTGATAAGGGAATAACGGCATTGATATGCTAACAAGTCATGAGTCCTGACATGAGGTCAATGATGGTTTTACTGGGAATTTCAAACCAAACTATCTAGTGTATGATAGAGTTTTTCTGTCACCAAGGTATTTCAATAGATGCATTGGGATGAAGTCTAATGATCAAATACAACAATGTAAAGTATCTAATGATCTAATATTACATTATAAAGTTGGTTTTGAATGTGAATTTCTATTTATTACCCCCTAACATTTTCATTTCAACATATTTTATACACACGACATTTCCAAAATCAATATATATTGCATATTCTCCCATATCTACTCTTTATAAATTATGATGTCCTCAATCCTTATTCATGGGAATTCATAATTCATTGCAAGAAATTATCAATCTATCCCTAATTATCCATGTTTCTTATGCCTTCGCATGTTTCATACATAGACTCTAATAGAGGAATACTAGGATGGACTAAGGTGGATGGTCTATTTCCATGGATGAGGAAATGTGTTTAGGAATCAAGGAATCACCAATCGGGAACAATTTCACCCAAAAACAATTATGTTAAACAACAGCAGAAAAAATAAAATTTTGGCATGACCCATTCGTACATTGGACCTCTCCACCAAAGGAAAATAATATAAATAAAAACAGAATGGTAAAAAGGTAGAAAAAAATGCAACATACTAATTGATCCCTCCACTACCCACACATCCTCCACTACAACAAAACCGATGTAGCTAACTCCAGTTCCCTTTTGTCCCCCCTTTTCTATATATAAATATCCTCAATCCGTAGAAATAAGTAAATGTACCTAGTGCTCAATAAAATAATGAAAATAAAATAAAAACTGAAATAGGGAATTCATATCTCTTGTGACTATAAAAGTAACTACACTAATATTAGAACCACAATTCCCATGGGTCAAACCATATTACTACTAGAAAATGGAAGACATATTATATTAGTTCTATAGGATTTGGTTCCATCAAATATTTTTGTTTTTTCTGTTAGGAAATGTTTTTATTTTTTATGTTATGTATTGTTTAATTTGGTTTGAACTAGTTATTTCTATTTGGCTCAGTTCACATTACATTAGTTTTGTACACATATATTTTATTTCATTTATTTCATGTCGAATCCCATTGATTTTTTTAAATTAACATTCATTTACTTCACTTCAATTATGTCTAGTTATATATTTTCAATGTATAATGCATTTTACGTTTTTTTCCATTCTGTTTAGTTTGGATTGGATTATCATAATCCAGGAAATGTTGGGATAGTTTTAAATATATAGTAATTTGAAATCATTTAAAAAAATTATTATTTTCAATAATATCTCCTGTTGTATTTTATTATAATATCCATGTAATATTTGAATTATCATGCCCAAATCACCTCCATAGATCCCGCAGATTTAAATCTATTTAATTCATGTAAGTACCAATGAAAGAGAAACAAAACAAATACTTAGGTGTGGGTTTACCTATGATATAATATAATCAACATCCAACTTATGAAGCTAATCATAACCATCACATAGAAATCACCACAGTGTGGTCCCCACAATTTTGATTCTCATCCCTCCTATCATACATTCATCGTCATGACTTTGAGAATAGTATTCCACATAGCATAAATTATTCTATGTTTCTCATAGATAGTTACATTTCCGGAAATACATACCAATTATTTGGTGTTATTTTCTCTATATTTCTCCCCATAACCTCCCTAATGTTTTTTTCAATGACCATCATGTTGTATCAATACACCCTTAGAATCATTATTCCTCTATGATGACCAAAACTCCCACCACTATGACATCATGGTGTCATCATATTAATTTTTTAGAGACCACAACCTTACCTATAATATGTTTTATATTGTATTCCCATATCATCTTATTAATGTTTTTCATTGAAATGTGGTAGGAATATACCTCAATCATAAATATAAATGCATACACACAAAAACTCATATTACCCAAGTATTACCCATAATAAAATGACTTTAAAACCCTAATGAAATTCCTGAACATTATCTCTTAGAGTGGTACAAAGTTCAATATAAGGTCATGTGAAGTTAATAAAAAAATTCTAATTCATGCACTAAATAAACCATCATGTGAAAATGGTGTGTTTCGAACTTTGAAATTTTACTATGAAAGAAAATTTAATTCCAAATTTCACTGAAATGAAATAAAAACCTTTTTTGATTAATCTTATAACATCTCAAAAATTCAATGATTTTCAAAAGAAATTCCAAAAAAAATTCCTTCATCTAATATAGTAGGAATTATATTTCAGAGTTGAGATGTAATTTAAAATCAGGGGAATATTTCAATCAAACAAACCTATGGTGCAATGAGACCCATGTAAATTACGGTGTATGGATAGGTAAGGGAGAGAGCTGAGGCGGAGGAGGAGAATGAGTCTGAGGAAGGGAGCCAGATGCGAACGCTTAGCCGGACATAGTGACAGTAAGGCAGAGGGAGGGAGTAGGGGGCTCGGAAGAATATGCAAGGATGTTGGGGTGGGGGAGGGAGGCAGATGCAGAGGGAGGGAAGAAGGTGCTAGGAGGGGGAGAATTGGAGGTGGAGAGAGGGAGGTGAGGGGTCGGGATGGGAATCTGGAGGGAGGGAGGTGGCAGTCGACAGGCGTGGGCCGAGATATTTAGGCATAGAGAGGGAGGTGGGGGATGGGACACTGAGGTTGAGGTGGAGCAGAGGTTGGGATGTCAAGGTGGAGGTGGGGAAGGGAGGGCAGTGGTGAGGTGGTGTGTGAAGTGGAGATTGGGGCTCATCGAGGGGGTGGAGGGGGACAAGCCCGATAAAAGATCATTTTTATAGGTTATTCCTATGGTTTTAACCAATCGTGGGTAATGGTTAAGAAAAATAGTCTATTCCAAGAATTTTATTTAACTGTGGCTATAGAACCATTGGATTAGATCCAATTTCTAGTAGTGATTCTTAGTAAGGGTAAATGTATTCTATATCAATCGATGGTCATAAGTTATCATAAGATAAGAATATGTTTATTAAAAGATGATCTTTTAATTATAAAACTATACACAATAATTTATGGATCGTAATCATGAAACTTGGAATAATGTTTTATCAATCCAAACACATAAAAAATACGAGTTTGGGATCACCCATAATCAATAATTATCCATGAAAATTTATTATATGTATATGATACAAGTTTTTGGGTATACAAATATTCATATAAAATCATTTCATTATTCAAGGTTCACTACCAATTGTATAATAGTATTTTGGTTTCACTCCCCATTTCATGATTTACTTAGTTGAGGTTTACTCCAAAGACTAACTTGTTGGGAAATAGTCATTGTTGAATTTGGTTCACTCCCCATTCATGACATTATTATCTTTTGATATATCAATCATTAAAAAATCACTTTTTGGGATATATAATTCAATTCCCACCCTTATAATTTTGAGAAACATACATGTGTGTGCCACATGAAAAAAATAGTCATCTTTTCATCCAATCATAACATGTTTAAAAGATATGGGTCTGGTAAAAATTACCTCCTCATAATAATAAACCATATAGAGAAAGAATAATGTTGGTAAAATTGGATTATATTCTTGTTAAATGATAATAAAAATAAATGGATATTTATATATTTTAAATTACGTTTAAAATATCCCTAAAAAATTATTTAATGAAAATATCCTTTTTATTGGAAATAAATTTTTTTAATTTAAATAATTACAAAATTTTGGAGAAAATATATTATTTGAAAATAAAAAAACTCAAATCATAAATAATTATTTAATTAAAATGGTATTTATTAAAGATAAGAAATAAACTCATTTTGTGTATGTTAGAATAACAACTTTCTTCACATTTTTGGTAATAATTAAAATATAACATGTATGGAAATTGTTAAGAAGGTTAATTTTATTCCATTTTATGTAATATTAAATATAATAAAAATTAGTTAAAGAATTTTTTTGGATTAATAAATACATTATTGGAAAAAATTTAATGAAAATATTGGCAAGAAAGAAATGATTACTGACTAAAGGAAATATCGAGGTCTGTTATCCTTAAAAACATTATGTTGGTATCTTGACTACATAAATGGAGGAAAATGAAAGAAAAACATGAAATAACATGAAATAAACAAATTATAATGAAATAAATAATATTTTTCTGTTTGATCATACAATTTAATCATCTGAAAATTTAAGCCTATGAAGTCCAGATAAAAATGATATAATAATATAAAACCCTTACATCAAGTCTATCTTTCTTTATAATAACTCTAACCTCCTATATAATAAATTTAAATTTTAATATATTTTTACAACAGTACCGTTATCATGCATATAATACCATAAATGGTATACTTATAACATATTATCTCTTATTCATTAACAATATTTCGTTTCACCGTCATTTTGGGTGTTAGCATCTTTGTTTTATTATGTTTGTTTTTGTTCAAAAATATGGTCCATTCACATTGATCATGGTTCCTTCATCTCAGTAAATTAAATAATGTTATAAATATAAAATATATTCATTCTATACTGATTTATAACCATTCAAATAAATTGGTGATGAAATATGATTAACATCACTACGTGGTGAAAATTTTTCGTACAAACATATGAGTATTGTTTCTATTTTTAAAACGGTGGAATGAAAGAAAGATAAATACTAATTAAACATTACATATTCATTATCAAATAGAAAATATTATATATACATATATATGTTAAATATCACATAATAAAAACCCAAGGATGATTCACTTGGAAAATGGATAATATTTTTTGGTGGAGGCATAGTCCACATGTCTACACGAGTGATACTTTCTGATCCAATTTAATGGATAATATGTAGTAATAGGTTATTTAATCATAATAATAATGTATAAATATATTTATGTAATATTTTAAACAATATTTTTGGGTAAACCACTTTTATAGGATGAGGAGTATGAAATAATATTCAAATAACATGGTTATGTCCTATACTTCTTCTTTGAAATACATTCATTTGATTACTCCATAATCCTTGAATGATTAATTGTAGAAGAAGAGAAAAAATAATATGGATGAGTGTAAGGATTCATGGAAGGTTTTTAATTAGGTAATTTTAAATATATATGGATTGAATGGTGTGAATAAGAGGGGATAAGAGGTTCCATTTTAAAAATGAGAAGAGGGACACAAATGGAATTTCATAAATGAATTCAGTGATATATGGACTCTTCCATGGGAAAGTATCTCAAAATGTATAGTTAATATATTTTAAGATAATATAATGATTAAATATTTTCAATAAATGAATATTTTATGGGTTTTGGTGCAATAAAACCCGATCTCTTTGTTTAATCCCCTCAGTAAACCTATTTTAACCGTAACCGTTGTAACAAAATTCAACAATTTTATAATTCACTAAGAAAAAACAAGTTATAAAATATTAAATTATAATAACTATAACCATAAAAAATATGGAATAAATTTTACCAGATTAAATTTCTATAAGTTTCTTAATTTAATTTTAAATAATCTAGCAACCAATAATGAAAACACAATTTTGATGAATGAATATTTAAACATGAAAAATATTTTTCTAAAACATTATTAATTATAAAAAACTATAAAATAATGTTATAATATATTATTAAATATATAATAGCTAAATCTAATAAAAATATTAATCAATATTTATTAGTTCAATTTATTAAGATAATAAAACATTGGGGAAAAAATAAACAGTTTTAAGAAAAACACGTTTCTATAAAAAACAAATGTAATTATATCAAAATTAGGTACAATATTATAATAATTAAATTAATTATATAATTCTAATTAAAATATAATAATGTATATTTTTTTATAGATTAAATATATGATGATAAATTTACTTGAAAATACATGAATTTTTATACAAAAACTACTTATTTTCAGTATTCAATTATGCATATATATCTATAGAAAAATATTAAAAAAATAAACCTTAAATATTAATAACTTGATATAAAAATTTATATTAATTTATTAAAATTGAATTTATAAAAATTGTATAAGTTAATTATAATGTTTTTGTTTAAAAATTTGATAAAATCCACTTTTTGAAAACAACAAGTTTTTAATGCATAAAAAGTCTTTAGTGAAAATTTAGTTTTTATTTGTTATAAACTTATCATAAAAGTTTAATTATTATAAACATTTACAAGTAGTATTCATATTGTTTTTATAATTATTAAAAAATAATAATTAAATGTCTAGGGTATAATAGATCACTACATCGTAGTTCATATAGACTCTGGGTTGTATGTAATAAAAACTATCGAATTCATAATGTTTTATTTCAAACAAAAAATCATATAAAATATTGGGGTGTTTAATTGAACCCCTCTTTAAATGAAATTTTAAATCAATATTCTATCTCTCTCGTTTAAAAATGAAATTTATCCTCATCATCACATCTGTAGGTTCAAATTTATCTTCCTCAAATTTTGGATTAATCCAAAAAAACTATAACTAATTGAGTAGTGTTGTTCCATTAATCATTATATATATGTTCCAAGAATTAAAACTGTTTTTATTCATAGTAAATATCTGGATATATTGGTATAGCCTCAATTTTCAGTATATGTAAGGGATTAGGTATATACCTTGTTATGAGATATACATGGAATGTATCATTAACTTAAGAGAGGTTTAGTATGAGGTAAAATAGATAAGATACAGTCCCTAATCGGTATGATTCAAAATGAATTAAAATATTACCCTAGTTTTAAATTTCCATTCTTTATAGATATCATAATCTTATTTTATAGATAAATTAATAGGAAAACCATTTCATCAACATAGAATTCTATATCAAAATAGTGATTGTTATCTAATTTCAATTATGATCATCCTAGATGTAATGTTGAATATCTATAACCTTATACATCATTTAATTAGCTAAATTAGGCCCCAATATCTTTATTTACCAAAATTTATACAATTATATCAAATATATAAACTCCATTCTATATAGGAATTCTTGTGGATCCATCTGAGTGTTCAAGTGAAAGTTATTATTGTTAGAAAACAAAACTAATGGATATTGTAGATCCCAACCAAAATTGAAATTTATAGAACATGATATAAACATATCCCCCAAGGATTGATAGTGCACTCATAAGAAATATCTATATTAGAATGATACTTGAATAGAAACACAACTCTTTTTCTACAGCTTACAAAAGACATCTCCCGTACATTAAGGAAAAAAATGATACCATTCCAATTCAATTGGATGTTGTACACTATGTAACCTTACAACATCCTTAATGTATATCCAGGAAAATATTCAAGTGAAAAAAATTATATGATATCAATGTCGTGTGATGAATTTTTAAGGAGATCAATTACAACCAAAATAGTATTATATCCTTTGGATGTTTTGGGGATCATGTTGAAGAAATCCATAGTGATGTTTTCCAATTTAAATTTAAGTATTTATTATTGTTATAACATCCACATAGATTTTTTTTCTCAAACATAACTTTCTAATATACCATTAAACGAGGTATATAACTCAAAAGAGATCTCTTCATCATATATCATGATAATTCAAATCAGAATAAATCTTCATTCATCTAAGATGAATAAATAATGATGATTCATGAGATTATTACAACAGTTCCTCCTTTAGGTATAGTATTAATGGGATACAAAATTAATTCATGAACCATATCATTCCATCACAATAATGATTGAACTTTAGAAAATTTCTTATAAATGGTTATATATTTACATCATCCAACTCCAACTGAATCATTACCTAGATATTTTTTTGAAAAATCAATCGAAAAAATTATATTTCTCCCTTCCTTGATGATTAAAATCTCAATCATTATAAAATCCATATGTATTTTTTCTTTTTTTATCCTCATCATAGTTAAGATATCATTATCCTTTCAAATTAATGCATTAGACACCTTATTATCATTCTTATGGTGATAATTTATTGATAATTCATGATCTTAATCTAATGAACCCATCTTATTTGGTTCACATTCCGCACTTTCAAGGAGTATATATACTTAAAACATTTATGATCACTATATACGTCATATATTTTTCTATAAAGATAATTCCACCATATAATTAATGAAAATATTATCACTTCTAAATAAAAATAATTAGTCTAATAACTCATCTCATGAAAATTCAATTTTAGGGAATCATAATCCATTTGAATATCATTATTCACAAGAAGACACATCATCCGATTTTTCAAAAAATCACTGTAAATCCTAAATCCCTCTCTACTATATAGTAGTGAGATCACAATTGTACTAAAAAAATTCTTTTTAGGTCCTTTAAATTATCACCACATTTATAATTCCAATGGAATATATCTCCATAGAAAGTTTTCATTTATAGTATATTTTTTTCATAAAATATCCATTGAAAATAACCTATTATATTCAAGAATTATATGAAAACTATAGTTTTCATTCATAGTTGTTTCTCTATCCAAGTGTTCATTAACATAGGTTTTTTATGGATCTACCCCTATACCCTTCATTGAGAATATATGTCCCAAAACTATGTCTTTGTATGGTCAAAAGTATCACATAGTACATTTTCCCTATATATTATAATCCCATGGGGGTATTTGGAACAATTTTCATGTGATCTTCATGCTCTTCCATTCTATAGGAATATATAATAATGTAATCTATAAAGACAACTGAAAATATATCAAGGTAATATCTAAATATTTTATTCCTTAAATATATACGTATATAGGTGATATTAGTATGACCAAATGGAAGGAATATAAATTCATATTACATGTGCCTCAACCATAAGTCTAACTTGTGTATTTATTCAATTTTTACTCTCAATTGATTGTATATATATCAAATATTAATCTTCAAAATATATTGATCTCTTCATAATTGATCAATAAAATTAAAAATATGGGGAAAATTAAACTTATTATTAAATATGATCTTGTTATGTTCTTGATAATCAATTCAAAACCACATTGATCCATTTTATTCTTTACTAAAAGAAATGACACATCTCATTGTGAGTCATTTGGTTGAATTAATACCTTATAAAGATTCTCATGGATTGTCGTATACCATTCTAGAATCATAGTCATATAGATTATATATGTATTATTTGAAATAGGTTTATCACTAGGCATGAGTGTGATTGAAAACTCAAATTCAAGATTTAGAGGAATACTTTGTAACTATTATAAAATGATATCAAAAAACTCATGTAAAATAAAAATTTAAATGATTTTGATTTTCCAACAACCATATAAGATAAATACCCACATATAATAAGAATAAAGACCTATAGAATAGATGTAATTATGATTGGGAGTTCACACTTATCCTAAAATCAATAGACAATCCTGAGTCGGTTTAGAATATCAAATGTTACTTCCCTTCCTTAGTAATTGATTTGGGATATATATAATGAAATAAAATCCATTACCAAAATCAACTAAAATTAAACTAAAATAAGAATAACCATATTTACATGCAGCACATTCTAAAAAATTGAATTAGTAAATATTCATAGACATTAGATGTGATCATAATAATATTTAATGTTTATACAACTGTTACTACTTCTAATTGTTGGGGTGGTGATTTTATACCAATAAAAATAATTCATAAAAAAAATATCTAAAAACTGAATAAAATAATACATTATCAGTTTTAGTTTGGTTGATTTATATACCTTTCACAACATCTTATCACGTCCCACAATGGTATTGAGATCACATGATATTTTCCATTATCGGGAGGCATAAGAGGATATTAATGTTGATCAACATAATTAACCCTCTTTTTAGAGAAACCATTAGAATAATTTCAATATTCCATGCAATTATTACATTACAGTGTATGCACCAAATTTTGTGGATATTTGTTTCTATTTTTATAATTAGCTTACATTTTATAATTACATGATCATTTGATTGCCTGGTGACCTTATTTTCGACAAAAAACATTTACCAATAATCTTATTATAATTCAATATATATATAATTCCACACCTTAGACATAAATAAGTACTCATATTCTTCTCTCTATGGTTTTTTATATTATAATTTACTTTGAATTCCATTTTTATTTTCTTATCAAAACCATAAGATTTATTAGGAAATATAATTTAAATTTATAATTTTATAGAACAGAAAATAACATCATTATATATTCTAAAGTATTTTTCAGATTAAACTCATTAGGTTCTTGGTTTTAAGAACATTCTGAATTTGTCAATATTACGTTCTAGTTCAACAATATTAACAAAAGTGTACCTCTAGAGTCCTATAAAACATTCCTTATTGGAACCAAGGAATTCTTAATACCTATTATTAAGATCAGGTAATTTTTTTTAGATATTTTTATCAAGAATAAGAGGATATTACTTATTGGAAAATAGGATTTTAAAATCATCCCACTCCATGGAATCAATTTCATAATTTTAAATCATATTTTTAAAAAGAGTCCACCATTGAGCTGTTTCAACTTAAAAAGGATGAAGATATAAGATATACTTTTCATGTTTTATTCAATAGGGAACAAAAAAATTCTATGGTACTACTAAACGTCATAGTGATTAGTGGATCGAGAAACCCAATGAAAGGATACAGATGTTACCACATGGGGGACTTAGCAGTACTTTGTTCGTTCCATTCCCAATTTGGAAACTCAATGTTATTATTTTATGGAGAATGTTATAGAATCATAGAAATAAATAATTCTATTTTCTATAATATTTGGTTACTCAAGGGAGAAATTATTCCATTGTTAATAACTATTAATATTTACATGGTTTCTCCTGGTTCTTTCTATTGACCAAAACCAAAAAACATAGTAAGAGTGTCAATAGTCATATTGGGAAATCATATATTCATGAAAATCATGTATAAAATTTATAAATCCTGACTTTTTCATTTCAATATATGGAACATTAGGTTTTACCAACCTCATCATTGGAGAAATTGTAATTAAATACTTCATAGTGGATCATAAATTTTTTTTGAATTAAACTAATAATATCTCATCGGGATGGTAAAATAGGTGTGTGGAAGGGACAATTAATTATGGAAAAAAATTATTAATGAGATATACTAGATCAACTATTTTTGGTGATATCACCCCATGATTAATCTATTCTAAAACCAAATCCACATATAATATCCAAAAAGAGATGCATTTTTGAAGGAAAACCAAACCATTTGCCTTTCCATAAAATAGAATAATATCTGATACATAGGAATATATTATAGGATCCCACCAAATTTTCCTCACCATTATTTCCAAATCCTATTAAACCATACTATGATTCAATGTACAGAGATCCACAATTTTCAAACATAAATACTATATATTTTTAATAGAAATATCCAATATATATCAATATAATCCACACTGCAACCATAAAGGATTAGTTTCTTTAAAAAAACTAATATATAATAAAACTAGTTCATAAATTATCTACATCATTTCGCATTATGTTCTTTAGAACTAGAACCCTCCATCATCATTTCATATTGAAAACCATTCTCCAATACCTAGGGAACTGAAGCATAAAATGTATTGAGATAAGATTATCAATAATGGTAAATATAATATTTATAAATAAAAATGGGAATGTGATCATAATATAATAATAAGGGTATGATAACATGAGCATATAATTATAAAATAATACCCCTCACTTCATAGATCATAATCAAGATACATAGAATACAATTTAATCAATCAACAGATACAAGACCTAAGAGTGTGGAATTATCAACAATCAATCATGATCCCTTAGAACATATCATAATAATAAGACATATGTTTTTGTATACACATAATCATAGAAAATAATCTCATTAGACCAGGACCACTTCCATGAAAACCATAGTGGATTAGGTCCACTCCCAATTCAACCATTTCTATTAGCGATGTTTATTCTGATGAATATCATATTGGAAAATGTACCTTACTAAATGGGGATCACTCCATATTTCAATCGATATTATCCCATGAGTTATCCTTCTTTACCTTATTTTAATTAATGGATATATAATTCTAGGACAACCCATCATATAAAATAAACCGAACATATATGTGTCATAAGATCAAAGAAAATGCATTATATCATCAAATCATAAGCTATAGAAAGGATACCATTTGGGTAATTATTTCATCATCATAATCATAAACCATATATAGGAATAATAAATATGTTAAAATTTTATCATATACCTATTAAATAATTATAAACATCGAAGGATTTTTTATTGATAAAATTTTCAATAAAATATCTGTTAAAAATTTCTTTAGTGAAATACCCTTTTCATTTTAAATCACTTATTTAGAATAATATAATTTCAAAAATAATAGGGAAAAATTTATTTGATTGTAAATAGTAAAATTTTATTGAAATATTTAAATAAAATATTATTTTAGATGGTTAGGAAGGTCATTCATGTGGTGTATGTTGAAAGAAAAAATATATTCACATTTTTAGTAAATTCAAAAAAATAAAATAAATGGAAAATTAGAAGATGGTTCATTTTATACATTGGTATGAAATTAAATATATAGAAAAAATGAAATTTAACATTATTTTTATAATATTAGGATCATTTTTTTAATTTTTTTAAGAAAATATGGACATGTAATAAAATACTCTTGACAAATAGGAAAAATAATTTTAGTTTTATATAATAACATAATTTTGGTCTCATTAGTATTTAATTAGAGGAAAATGAAAGCATAAGAAGAAATATAAAAAAAATGGGAAAAATATATATTTTATTTTGGAGAGGTATATCATAAAATTTCATAAATGGAATATTTAATCATAAAAAATCACAGGAAAAATTATGATTATGACATAAAACTCTTACCTCAACCCTACATTTCTTTATAAGAACTCTAAAATCCTGTATAATTTTTTTTTAATTTTATTACAATTCTTTAATATAACCATAATAATACCTATAATACTATAATTTGATTACTTATAAACACTTATAACTTGTTCATTCACAATCTTTCGTTATCATAATTATTTTATGTGTTAGTTCCTTTATTTTTTAGGTATGTTTCGTTTTGGTAGTTATGGACCTTTCCCATTGATCATTGTTCATTTATATACATAATTTTATTAATAATATATATATATATAATTCATATATATTGATTATATAAATATTTATAACGATTCATATAAATATGGTATGAAAAATGAATTGTGTCCCTACATGGAGATGGTAGTCCATATATTCAAACGTTTGATATTTCTAATTTCCAAGGGATGGAAGAAAAGAAATTTAAATAATAATTCAACTATAAATAATTAATATTATATCAAAATTATGAAATATATATATATTAATAATTATATAATAGCTACCCAAGAAGTATTTTGATGGATAGTGAATCATATCACTTTGTGGATGTGGTAGTTTACACGAACACAAGAGAGATAATTTCGTCTAAAATTTGAGGGAGAAGAGGTGGTAAAAGGTTGTTATAATAATAATAATAAATAATTATATTAATGATTCTATTTTAACTATACTTGTATGTATAAATAAAATTACTAAGTACAAGATGAAATAAAATTGAAAGATCTTGGTAAATATCTATAACTCTTCTTTGAGATACTTCTTCTGGATTACTATATAAGAGTTGAATGATTTTCCGTAGAAGAAAACAAGAGTATATATAAACAGTTTTCGAATTATAATAATGTTTTTTAGTCTGTATTTTTTAATATATAAGGCTAAATTGAGGATAATAAGTGATGAAAAGATGTTCCCTTTTATATGTGAGGGGGGAACAAATAGAAATTTTTTAAATATTTCAATTATATGAGTTCAATTTCTTTGGAAAGTGCCTCAAAATGAATAATATTAATAATTTAGGACAATATAAGGTTTAAATATCTTTAACCAACAAGAATTATAATTTTTTTGGGGAACCTTCTATATATCTTGGTTGAACCCCCTACTAAACACTACTATAAATATGGCTTATAATAGCGCTAAAAACGGCCTTTAAAAGCGCAAAAAAAACATTGTTAATCTCTGTGAAGATAAAGGTGGGGTCCCTATATCAGCGCTAAAAATTACACAAATAAAGGGGGACTTTTATCAGTGCTAAAAAACCGCTGATAAAAGTGCCCTTATATTAGCACTAAGAAAGCACTGATAAAGGTAGTATTTATCAGTGCTATTTTCAGTGATGATAAAGGTATAATATATCAGTACTAAAAATAGCGCTGATAAACACAACCTTTATCAGTGCTATTTCAAGCACTGATAAAAACTAACTTTATCAGTGCTCAAAGTAGAGATGATATATTATCCATTTATCAACGCTTAACTAGCGTTGATAAAGGCCAAATATCCTGTGCAAAACCAGAACCTACACAGAACCTTCCCAGCACCTGCACACATTACAACACCTGCACAGATCACAAATAACACCTACACACAACACAAACAACACACACCAACAATGCACAAAATAATAAAATGATACATACATTTATTTGAAATCATGAATACAAAAAAACACACTTTTATATACATTTCATAGAATGTTTATCCAAAAAACGGTTAAAAAACAATGATGTTCCATCCTTTTTTCATCCATCCACTCTAAAAAATTGTTATCCATGGCGGTGGTTTCCGAACAAAGCATTGGAACTAAGGAAAAAGATTTCTCCTACATAATAAAACAAATATTATGTTAGTAATACAATAATGAAATAATGAATGGGGTTTCTAAATGGAATTATACTAGTGAGGCACAAAACATAAAATAACCAATTAACAAAATTGGTTCCTTGTTACGGATAATCATCTATAATAATAATATGGAAAAAATTTTAGTAGAAAATGGGAAATTTAATGATTCGAGGGGGAATAGATAAACCTACAGTTTGGTTCTAAGGTTATGATGGTCTCACATTGATTGTAAATATTTTTTCAAATAATGTGATGAACTTGTGTAAGGTATGAATTTTTAGTGAAGTATCTCTATATGGTTGAGTAATGGATTTTAAGCAAATCAATGAAACTATACGGACTATAAGTGTGTGTATATTTATTCCCAAATTGTTGGAAGATGACTTATTTTACCCTTAGGCCTAATAATTCACTTAATTAATGAGTGGAATTAAAAAATTTTCACTATCAACCATTAATGCAGGTTACCCTCATATATCCCTCATTCCACTGAACAAAATCCATTACACGCACTCTCCTCCTTCTTCCTTCCCCCATGGGATATCTCCCTTACTTTTGAGATAAATCATATATTATCAGTTACATTAAAAGAGTGGTGGAATATCTTCAACCCTATTATCCTCATCTACAATCTTCTCCTTCTTCCCCTAACTTTGGTTTCATATATTAGGGATTTTGGTCTCCATTCCACATCATCATGATGATATTGGATACCAATGATTGGGATTCTAGTCTGACTATGAAATGGGTTATTCTAGACTTCTTATTTTATTGAAAACATTCATTTTTTATGTGGTACACCAATGTTATGAGTTATGTAGTGGTATTTCTTAAGTTAAAATAATATAATAACTATGCTGACATCCTTAGATAAGTATATTATTTATAATTATTACATGGATACCCTAAATAAATGTAAATACACTTATATAGACTCTCAACATCTCATTAACTGGTGTACATGTCATAGTCTACCAACCTAGATACCTTGTATGGAAGTTACGCTTAATTTACATTATACACATCATATATATCAACACATTCTCATGTACTTTCATTCAATGTAAATACACATATATAGACTCTATAAATCTCATAAGAACCCCCTCTTTAAAATTCACAAACACATTAAATCCATTTGAAAACACCCATCACACAACTTGCTCATTTCTTCAAACACATTTAGAGGACTTAAGAATGAAAATCCACAAGAAATACAACTGCATTCATTTTTAAAATTACGTTCAAGTCTATAAACACCCCAAATTCCTTTGATAAAAATTTTTTAACTACATAAACATTTATTATATTACACTAATCAAGAAAAGTGAAATACAAGTGGGAAAATAAGTGAATCTTTACCCCTGTAAGGGGGTCACCATGGTTTATCATTGGTTGGGATTTAACCTCATGGAGGCTTCCTACGTACCCTATTTAGAATACAAGGATCAAATCCCATATATTTATATGAGGTATGTTGTGGGTATTACCCATGGTTAGCTTCCCTTCACACTAGGAATATTCTTGGTTGGGTGAGTATGGGTTTTGTGGGGCCTATGCATTGTCAGATTCTCAGGTTCTTCCAAGAGTAGCAATGGGATGAATGGGACATATGTGCTAATATGGACCATGTTAATGGCGTGATCCTTGGAAAGAGGCACAAGGAACAAAAAAAATGTTGAGCTATCTGTAAACATTATTTATGGTGGCCATGGGGCTCATCAGACTCCCCATACCTTCCATAAACACCTCAAAACATCACGATGACCAGATTCTACACGATGGTGCATCACATGGTCGATTCATTTGATGATGTACTGGTCGTTTGAGCATGGATTTCATCTCAACCGGCCTTTACCTTACTTGAATTATCATGGGACACATATTTTGGTTCCAAAAAATCCTTCAATGATACCAATAGTCTCATACATCTACCTAGAAGTAATTGTGGATGTCAAACAACAACACATGTGCTAAAATACAAGTTCAGACAAATGAGATACAGAAAATGGATTTTGTTGATCCTCGGTGGTTTTGTTGTTCACCCCATACTCACTTCACACCATAATGCCTTACATCAATATTGATTTTTTCAATGATCAATAATATGATTCCGAGGATTGAAAACATTGAGTAATAAATTAAGATTTCAATACATCGGAGCATTATCAATTCCCAAAAGAAGGTTAGAGGATAATCAATGATCATATATAGATAACATAAGTTATAGGAATTCAAATTCATCCTATTTGTGTACAATCTCCCATCAGGTATGTTTCCCATTAGTTTCTAAACACATGTATATACTCTTCTAAATATGAGTTTTTGTGATAGTCATAGTATTACTGAAAAAATATAAATACAAAAAGGATTAATAAATATTTTAAATGAACTCATAATTATTTTAGAAAATACCTCATTAGGGATGCTAGTTTGTTGATGCAATACGATCTCTTTCATAAATTTACAAATATAATAACCACAGTACTTTCTGTTTTTTTGTTTGGGACACTACAGAAACATCGACAACAATAAGTAATTTGTTTTTATATGTGTTTGGATAGTTCAATGTTATTATATATACCTAGATACTTTTCCAGTTGTAGATCTTATAGGCGTGCACATCATTATGCCCAGGATTCATTCCATGCATTAGACGATATTGATGAACCTCTCTATCATAACATAATCCTCATTAAAAGATAACAAAAATTATATAAATTGATTTTTGTTTTAAAATATTGGATCTACTGTATTAAAAATTAACAAAAGCCATCATGCATGGACGGTTTGTTGGATATCCATGCATTGAATCTAGAAAATAAATCTTTTGAGAATCCAAATTAACTGCAATCAGCATCCAATACTCCCTAAAAATATAACAAGGAATAAGTAAATAATGAAATGAAAATATAGTTGATATGATTAAATTTTAGAGTTTTACCCATGCATCGTTTGTAATAAAAAGTCTTTGCCATCTGTAATTTTGTTTTCAAACAATTTGAGCAGGGATGACATTATTGCAGCCTCATTATCAGAATATATTTCTTCTTTTGAAGAGGTGGTGTGAGGACTAACGAGTCAAAATTTGTGTTCATAGGGAAATCCCTTCAATTGTTTTTCATATATACGTCTACGAAAAATATAAAATTTATTTAGTCAAAATTATCCGAGTATATCAGCTTTTGTAAAATCAAATCATGAAAATTTACCTCATGTATACATTTACAACTGAGGCGCCTAGACATTCATACATTAGGAGTTTATTTACAGTTTCAACATTAATGAAATCTGATGTTTCATTACCATACATATCTTTTTCCAAATCAACTATGTGAGTACTTCCGTCTTTCAACTTTGTGTCCACATGAGCCTACAATGATATTAACTGTGGTTATAGAACGGTCGGGGTGAAGGTGCTATCAGTAGTCTGTTTCAATCGATTGGTTGATCCTTGAGCAAGTTTTGAGATGATATTTAGTTTCACCCCACTGTCTTTGTCATTATATAATAACATTCATCAGTTTAGATCTTTTTTCATTAAATGTTAAATTTCCACCTTGAAAAATAAATTGGAAATGAATACCTTTTGTCGACATGTTTTTTTACAAGAACTGTCGTCCATGCGATGAATGTTCCAACAGCTTGTTCAACCATATTAATGTCGTTATCATCATTTGGAACATGATTCTCATCACTCAGCTAATTAGCTACGTTAATTGACACTCTAAGATCATCTTTTGGAAGCTGTATGTTGTGTAACATGTTGTTTTGCGTATTGAACACCATTTCCCTTTCTACAAGGCGATAGGTGGGAGTAGATAAATATAAATCACAGTCATTTTCACCCAGTGAAATATTAGTACATGAATGGTATCTGTGTTTATGTAAATCAAATTTCATAGAAACAATTATTAAAAAATTTATTACCTCATCTAAGTCCGGTTTTTTAGGGGAATGGCTCTCCAAAAATGATGGTGGGGTGGGGTGAGATCGTCACACACTGGTTTCTGTTGAGTTTTTTCTTCTCTTTGCCTCTCCCCCATAAATTTTTCTATCATCTCTCCCTGGTATTTTAATTCTTCATGAAAAATAGATAATTGTTCTTGCATATTTTCATTCTTTTCATTTTGATCCTCTGCTTGTTTTTGTTTTTGAAAATATGTTCGGGGTGTCATCCCAAAACCTACACCACTGATGTGGCCATACTTTTCTGGCTACTTCAATTCTGCTGAAAGTATGTCTGCATCTGGTGTGGATGTTGTTGATTCTTGTGACTATTTCAAATATAAAATATAAAAAAATAAGTAGTTATTTTAATGTAATAGCGATTTAATGAAAATCAAATTTATATTATGTCATACATACACATGTTTCCCACACTTTTTGCGTGTTTTCATCTTTCAATATCTCCTCATTATTTACACGAGCCTCCTTCCATAGCACATAGTGTGGGATGGATATGGCTTTTCATTTCGATTCATCAATCTACATATAAACAGAGAAACATGGTTATGGTGTTGTTTTATGTCACATAATAGTAGTAGGGTAGATTTAAAAGACGTACCAATTTTTTCTCATGTTCAGTGTACCCCATCCTTGCTTTATGGTATGGGTACTCTTGTTCTGTTGCGTATTTTTTATTTTCAGCACTCAATATCTGTTTTAGAAATAATAAAATTTCAATCAGAGTGATGAATACAAGAATACTTCAAACAGCGTATTAACCCACACAATGTACCTGATAAGTGTGCTCCCCACGACAGTTTCTAAACGCATACCATGCTCCTTGGGATATCAAGTGTGCGTAAAGAGGAGGTGGGTGCGGCTTGATTTTCCCTTCTGCTTCATTAAGATGATATTTCATGAAAATTTTGTTGAAACCTCTATAAATCCTTCCTGCAACTCTTAATACATATTCCTTGGGCAAGGAATATACTATAAATGCACTCTGAAATGGATGATGAAGAGTAAGTCAATGTTTTGGTATTTTATTTTATTTTAATAAATAAAAAAGGATATCATAATGTTATTGTAATCTCTACCTACATTAGTGTCTTCAGCCTAGTGACAACATGGTTCCACGACTATACATCAATCGACATGTGCTGCTGAGTGACAATTCCGGTGTTGCTACTAAAGATGGCTCTATTGCGGTTAACATGTTGTCCTTGCTTATTCCATCCCACCTCAAATTTGATGCATTTTTCATTTGCCTTAAGGATTTTGGCTAACACTATCAAACTACGACGCTCTTGTTTTTTTGTGATTTCAGGGTTTCATTTGCTACCATTTCCTCAGAAGTAGCATCAGTATCTTCCCCTGGAGCGCTAGCATCTGCAATGGGACTAGCATCAACAGGTAGAGAAACCTATTGGACCTCATCCCTAGAAGGATTCAAACGCCTAAGAATTTCTTTGTGGGTTTGAACGTATGGTTTAATATCGAAGCTATTATAAAAAACATAAAGGTGGGCCTTCTCACGATCTGTAATATTGATTGTGACAACCTCAATTCCAGAAATTCCTTCACCCTCAAGCCACTCTGTGTGATGAGATTTTGGTAGGCCAATGATTTCCACATCAGACAGATATTTGATAAAAAATTCAACAGTGTGACGAGCTTCGTTAATGTACGGCGGACATTATTGGGCAAAATGAAACGTAATGCTATAGGAATTAGATCTTACATCAAAACATGGCAGTCATGTGATTTTAGACCCTTTAATTTTTAATCACCCATTGACACGATGTTCTTGATGATTTATGAATACCCCTCTAAGCCTTTAAGACATTCAATAAGTTGTAAAACTAATATCTCTCCTTCTAGGAAAAAGTGTAAGTAGCAGGAGGAAGAAATGTCCATTTTTCACCCCTCACTATTGCCAAGTCTTCTCGTATTCCCATATCAACCATGTCCAATCTAGCCTTAATTCCATCCTTGGTTTTGCTGGGTTCATTTAGAAACATGCCGATGAAACTATAACATACATTTTTTTAACATGCATAACATCAAGAAAATGTTAGACATACAGACAATTCCATTTTGGTAATTCAAAAAAAAAACTGATCTCCTTTTCCAACCAGTTTTCGTAAGGTTTTCCAAAAATGGTTTACCAAAAATATTTTCCAAATCATTTACATTCTCAAACAATTGATCACCTCTTAGTGGAGACAGTTTTGTATGTTCCTCTGAACTTCTATCGAATGATGTCATCCAAGATCGGTACTTATGTTGTCGGGGTAGAAATCTGCGATGTCCTAGAAACACGGTTTTCGATGAAAGTTTCAACCTAATTGACTATCTACCTTGTTAACAAATGGGAAACCCTTGAGTTCCATTAATTCTATATCCTGAAAAATTTCCATAAGCAGGAAAGTCATTTATCATCCCGTACAACATGGATTTCAATGGGAACTGTTCTTTTTTGTAAGCATCATACAACGTAAAACCTGAATCTCACAATATTTTCAAATCCTCGATCAATGGGTCCAAATAAACATCAATATCATTACCCGATTGTTTTGGTCCTGATATAAGCATAGATAACATGATGTATTTTCGTTTCATGCAAAACCACAGTGGTAAGTTATAATTTACCAACATTACAGGCCATGTACTGTGACTGATACTTTAAAAACCAAAAAGATTCACCCGATCTGTAGATAACTCCAGATGAAGGTTTCTCAGCTCAATCCCAAATTCAGGATACTCGTGATCAATTCTCTTCCACTGAGGAGAGTCTGTCGGGTCCCGTAGTTTCAAATCTTCAATTCTTGTATCTGCATGCCATTTCAATTGTCCTGCAGTCTCCTCACTTCCATATAAGTGTCTAGACCAAGGAATTATTGGAAATTACCATACAAATTTCATAGGACTAGAATAATCTTTCTTGTATCAGGAAGAACCACACTTTGGGAATTCTTTATGTGAATTTTGGTCCTTGAGAAAAAATATACAGTCATTCAAGAAAACATATATTCATTCAGAGATCATACACATCGATCATAGCATTAGTTTGGCATTTAATATTCGTCTTGGGAGTTCATTATCTTCTGGGAGCATGTCATTCAGGAGATCAAGTAGTTCTGTAAAACATGCGTCACTCCACCCGTTGCCTGCTTTCAAATTATACAGCTTCAAAATGGATAACAATGTTGTATATTTAGTGAAATCGGCATACAATGGCATTTTTGAACAACTCATTAACTTCTTAAACAATTTTGGGAAATCACGAAGTACATCATCAATTGTCCTTTTCATACAGGCCATAAGTACTCTTAGAAGCAGTCCATGGCAGGTCCATTGATTTCCAACTCGTCTAATTGTATCCTAAGTTCAAATATATCTTTGAGAAGATCATAGAACATCATAGATGATCAATGTGACTATCAATGCATGGATGAGGATACAGATTCATGAATCACATCAGGTTCAATCTCCAATAGTCCAACAAAAGAATAAATACCAATCAACAATCTATTTTAGAGAACAATAAAACCCCATGGTAAAGTACTATACCATATGAAACAATTATATTCTATATCATCAAATTGTAATTCAAACAACTGATGATCTTTTGGTGTTATTTTATAAATTGTGATATAAATTGAATTTTCTCCCAAAACTAACTTGATTATAAAGCTTATCTCATTATTATGAAGTAAATTTTATAACTCATCATTGAAAACATCCTAAAAATGTTCTACCATTGGGGAAAAAAACCCTACATCATTATAGAAACATCTACAATATTCTTGACAATTTGAGCCATGAGAAAATAAAATATAGATTGAATTGGTTCTACATGACCAGATAGAATATTCCTCTCATCCATGTGAAAATAACTCCGTCTATTTTTGGATATAAAAAGGTAACTCTCATCTAGGAACAAATGATTTTGGATTGTTATAAAAAAATTAATCTATAACAAATTTAAAATAAAATATTATCATATAAATCATGGGTGGTTCAAAAAATAAATAATAACCACCAATATCTAGATATCATTCCTTGCAACATGTTATATTCTTGGACTAAAATACTAATAATGTGTTGATGGTGATAAAACTATCCATGATATATACCTACAAGCCTAAAACATTTACAAAATGGGTGGAAAAAAGGAACGTGATTCTCTTTTTTAAAAAATAAAATAAAGGGTAGATGATATAGGAATTGTACCATTGACAGTAGATGATCAAGAATCCACTATAGCCATAGTAGACTACATAACTTGCATATGACCAGCCCCTAAACCCTAGACTGGAGCCAGAATCCCTATGTTATATACTCTTCCTTATACTGTCATTCCTGCATGATGGTACAACATCCCCTCTCTTAACCAAAACATCCAATGGGACTCTAGCTACCTATTATAAGAGGAGTGTTTGAGTCTTTCCCAATCTCTAGTTCCATTCATGTTCCCCTACAATGTCTCTATTACTGCATGCCCTTAGAAAACCACATTAGGTGGACCAATTTTTTATATGCATGACACCTCAATCGCAACACCATACAAACCAAACAATCAAAATTTTAGATTTTACAAAGCATCCCTTATTCAATTTTGTTTTTTTAATTCAGGGGTTATCACAGAAGTTTTATCATCATGGGGTGTTCATTCATAAGTCAAGTATATGTAAATTACCAATTTATATATTCCAATGTTCAACAAGAACCAACCAACATTCAATTCATTTAGTGCACAAACAAGGACCACCAACGACCACGATTTTCAGAGGTGTGTTTCACCCGTACATTTCACATTATAACAATAAATATCAATTAGTAATAACATGGGAACAAGAGGAAACCAATGATTAACATGAGAAAACTCACCGTGAAGGTGTCGTTAAGTACACAGCAGAGGTGCGTACGTGGTAGAGGAGAGGCGCACAACAGAGGATATTTCCAACTGAAAAGAAAAAAATAAATAGGGGAAACCCATGAGAATAAAATAATCTAAAACTGAGTATACCATTTACTACATCCCAAAAACCCCAAAAGAAAATGAATTCAAATAAATTTAAATTTATTGATAGATATCACTATCTGACCACTAATTCTTCTCCAAACCGTAGGTGCAAACAAATCCAAATAGGAATCAGAAGGATCACATACATCTCGAAAAGAAATCCAACGATAATAGTGATCATGCATAGAATAATGTGAAATAGATGGAACTCAGAATGGGGAGTAAGAAATCATGTAATAACTCTATGAAATTAGTGTTGTGAAAAAACCCCAAAATCCTATTAGTATTTGAGGTGCGATATGTTATACTCAAAAACCAATGTAAGGGAGTGTGATTTTCCTATAATCTCAACAATTACCTTACCATCTTATGTTATCCTCTATAAAGGTGTATTTTAATTTTAACTAGAATGAGGAATTACCTCTCATCCATCAATTTAATTATGAAATAGTTATAAACAAAAATGCATATAGGGAAATGGGTACCTCTAAGATTCTCATGTTTAGAAATAGGGTTGGTCAATATAAACTAACCCACCACATTCTACATTTCCTTTTTCAATTTTCATATTTTTGGTGTGGAATGAAGTAATATAATAATGTTCATTAACACCACTTATATCTTATCCAATAAAACTCTATATAAAGGATCTTACTTGCATATTAACAATTTCAGACATCTTTTTATGAATATGAACATTGTCATCATTACTTAAATTGTACAAATCCTTAATTTTGGAGTTGATCACACTTTGATGTGTATCTTCTTATGTTTCATTACTAGAGGATCCTTGCAGCATTTTTCTTTTACATTACATATTCTTAAATTTTCCAGTTAGTGGTTTGTGTGGTATGAATTTGTAAAAACTCTTCCTTAATGTACATTAATTCCACATTATAATATGACTTCTATAAAGTAATCAACATCACATACTTTTATCTATTTTTCACTTGTGAAAAACCTATAATTTTTCATCCAAATTTGTCTTATTTGACTCCATGAGGGTTATTGTGACAAAACAGTGTTTTGTGCATGATACAACCTATATTGAGCCTTATTTTCAATCTATAATTAATTGAACCATTTTTCAAGGATTATATTCTTTTTCCATGATATGTTTTCTCTTTGTATATCATATTATTTTTTTATATATTCATGAATTCATTAACATTCTATTAATTTATAAAATTTAAATACCATTCCATATGATTCATGTTTGAAAATTGAAACACCTTCAAAAAAAATTATACAAATTTTTGTTTCTTCTCAAATGATATGTTAGTACTTCTTGATTACTTATTTCATCCTTGGGAATTTTGTATTGGAAGAATAGTTCCATAATGTTCTCAAATAATACATAGAAGAAGAAATATGGTTACTCTTTTATTTTTGGAACCAAACTTCTTTCATATAACAAGTATCATCTTCTTGATTTCATAACTACACAACTCTTAGTTCATTCAAGTTTTGATATTGATTTTGGAGATATATTTAGCTTCTATTTTGTTGTTTTCATCCTCTCCTCATGGTATCTTATATTATTATCCTCTTCCCCCATATTTTTAGTAAACTATTTCATCTCTAATCCAATATCTCTTAGAGCACTATTCTTTATATACATTGTGTTCATGGTGAAATAACACTTGCCTTTTATTATTTTTCTATTTCCATATATTTCATGATTTCGTCGGAATGATATTTGATCTTGTCACTTTTCTCATTCATCATTATTAATATTTTTAGTATATTAAAATTATAGGCCACCTATTATTTCATTAAAAAAATATTTTAGATGGGTAATTATTAAATCTTTTAATTGTATACTATATGTATGATACACTACTAATAATTGGTGTCATTTCATGATCATTTCATAGAAAAGAAACTTAATGATGTTGTCATTTTGTTACTAAAATTGCATCTTGTATTTATCTCATATAGTAGGTCTATGCAATAACACCTTAATTTTGAATTTCACACATTCAATTCAAGTGGTAGAAAAAAAATTTACCTGAAAATGAATATCAATAATGGTAGTGGCGGCAGCAGAGGCAGCACAGGAGGCGGAGGATGCCGTCGTGGTAAGGTGGCGGAGGCGGCAGAGGCCGAGGTGGCGTCGACAGCAGAGGCAGTGGAGATCGCGGCAGTGGGGGTGGAGGTGGCAGAGGCAGCAGCAGTCGCGGTAGCGGTGGTGGGGGCGGAGGCGGCGGCGATGATGGAGAAGGAGGAGTATGTGGAGGAGGTAGGAGGAGGATGACGAGTAGGAGGACGAGGTCATGGCGGCGAGGGGACTGGTTCAGCTTCTGTGAGAGATTGACCACATGAAAGCGAGGATGGCATGTTAGGGTAATTAAATAAAAACCGATGGAACCATTATCACTGCTCATTAAAAGCACTGATAACGGAATTTTTTATCAGCGCTAAAATAAAATTGTTGATAAAACATTCATTTTTCAGCGATTTTTTAGCACTGATAAAGATCTACCATTATCAGGGCTTTTAGATAGCACTGAAAAAGGCATACCCCTTTATCAGCACTTTATATTTAGTGCTGATAAAGGGAAACTCTTCCCCTACCCTATTTTGTGGTAGTGAAATTAGTTTTGACCTTAACTGTGGTAACAAAATTTTAAAACATTTTCTATTATCTATGAAAAAAATTAAATTAAATTAATTAGATTATAATAATTTTTCTTATTAGAAATATTTATTCCATTTTATCATATTTGATTCCTATAATTCAATGAATTTAATTTTAATTAAGCTCATAAACAGTAATGAAAACTCGTTTTAGAGGAAGGAGTCTTTCTACATTAAACATAATTTACATAAATTAATTACTATATAAAAACAAAAAATATATGTTTAAAATATATTAAATATATATAACATATAAAAATTATTAAAATAATTAATAAATAGATATTTATTTAATTTATTAATATAAAAATCCTTTGTTTTAATAAAAATCGTTTTTAGCGAAATTTGTTTTGAAGCCCAAAATCGATCTTATATAAAAAAATGTATAATTAATATTAATATATAATTATTTATATTATATAAATTTAATTATACTTATTATACATTAATTATAAATTAATTAATAATGATGTATTCAATTGAATTTAATGATAGTTTTTACAAATATCGATATTTTCACTATTCTTAGAGAAAATAATTCTCCTTATAAAAATCATAAAAATCACAACTAAGATAATATTTACATAATGATTAAAAAATTATATTTATATATTCCTTATCCTTTTTTACTTATTATTATATTTTTTATAAATTATTTACAATCAAATTACAAGCCAAGGATTGTATAGTCTAGTTTCTTTGGATGATTATGTACGTAAAAATGAAAACATGGAAATGGAATAAAACATATTTATTATGATAATCCAAAAATAGAACCTAACTTCTATTGAGATTCTTAATATTAATAGGATAAGCTGGTGATTACTTAAACAAAGGGGACAAGCTAAAAAATTATTAAGGGTATAAACATAAGAATAAATAAAAGTATATGTGTTAGATGGCATAACATGGTGAACTAAAAATGGAAGTTGAATAAAAATATTGGAGAATAACATATAGATAATGTGGTTATGTAATAATGTAATCAATGGAATTACAAAACATGACACAACATAACACAAGCATGATTCAAGGATAACTACCAAGATCATTGCACATGGTGGACAAATTCCCTTAGGAAACTTGTTCACTCCTTTTCCCAACATTACGTCCCATGGGAATAAACATTAAATAATTAATTATGGTGATTTATATGTTTACCTATCATAAATTTTTTATTCATATGTGTACCATATGATGTATCAATCTTAACGGTTACCCATGGAAAGATTTGGGTATTATAATCACGTCATAAGGAATAACAAAATGTAATGTCATAATGGTGTCCCTGAACGAATGGATTTAAATATTAAATGGAAATTAATATGGAAAAAAATAATTTATAAAGATAACTGATGTAAAAATAAATTTAAATCAAGTCAAACGAGTGTTTAACATATATTATAAATGATACATAATAGTGTGGTTTAGTGAAAATATTAAATAGACTTTAAAGTGGAAAAGGAATATATGTTTTAAAAAAACTAGAAATGAGTTATGATATTCTTTATCATATAAATTATAGATTTTTTAAAAATAATTTTCGAATATTATAAAATATATAGTGCACATAACTATTTTTATGAAATTATTAAGTTCCCTTTAATTATTCTTGCTTATTGATAAAATTTAAGAAGGAGCCCTTTTTGAAACATGTATTTCCCCATTAAATAATGAATAATTGGGATATGAAAATATTTTTCTAAAATAAATACAAAACATAATCAGATTACATAATAATAATTAAGAATTAAATTATTGTTGAGAGAGAGTAAGCATAACCCAAAAGAAAAATAGAGGTTCAAAAATAATCCCTTACCTTATGTTTGAAATTTTTATAAAATTGATATTAATGTCCTGGATATTAATATTAAATACATTAATTAATTAATTAATAACATTTTATACATGTAATATATTCATCAAAATTTTATCATGTTTATTTATGTACTTTTTTAGGAATTATAAGATACAATTTTATCGTTCAAGAGTTTTCATTTTCTTAGTTTCCATGATTGGTTCACTTGTATGAAGGATCTTGAAAAATGGGAATTGATATCCATAATTTATGTTATATGTTATTAATTAAAATTAAAAAAATATTAAATGGTTATATATTTCATTTGGACATTTTTGGTGACAATGAATCATTATATTAGATGTTACTGATAATCGTTTATGTTATTTTGGCGGGTTTTTCCTCAAAAAACTAGTTTTGTTTCATTATTCATTACTGTGTATAAAATTATGTTTCATAAAATAAAAATAGTTATAAAATAAAATTAAAAATATTTAACAATAATTATAATGGTATTATTTCCATCCCTGAAGGCATTATTGGAAAATTAAAACCTATTATCCTCCATGGTGACAAATCAACACCTCACGGATGCAATTTTCATTTTTAGAATAAAAGGAAGAGTATATGGTACTTGATGGTTGATTTTACATTAGCATAATAAAATTATATTATACATAATATATTAATGTTATCATTAATGTTTTGAAGGATTTGGTGAGGAGAGTATAAAAAATAAATGAAATTGAAAAAAATAAAGAAAATAAAAGTGGTTTTTATCTCTGCAATTCTTCCCCTTGAGAACATCCTTTGGAAAATTGGTATTCTGTTTTTTTTGTGACTTGAACAAATTGGAAATAGGGAATATATTTGGGAAGATAAGTGGTATGAAATTTAATAATCATCAATTCATAAGATGTGTGGGGAGAAGAGGTGGTGATGAGTTGTATTTATAATGGATGAGAGGGGTGTTTTTTTATTATTTAATTCATTTGTTTATTATTTTGGATCAAGATAGTGAATACGTTGGATTATTATGGAAACATACATTAAATAGTATACGTGAGTTCTAAATAATGGTTCTTACATAATCCAATCGTCATTTATGACTCAATAACTCATGTAGTAATCTTATTCTGTAAAATACTATTTTTCATTATTCAACAAAAAATCAACTATTTTTGAAAAATACCAAAAATAAAAACTATCAATTTTTAATTTTTTGAATTAAAAAAATTAATCCATTTTATAGAAATATTTTTTTTATATCATAAGTTTAATTTATTTTTAAATTACTATTTATCCATGAAATTACAATTTTATAATTATAACGGATTTTATACCACATTCAACAAGTAATTAAGGTCTCATTAAAATATCTTACAATAATAAGAAAAAAATATTAAATTATGAATAAGTTTTATCAAAATAAATTTTTTAAAAATTATATTAATTATAAAATCGAATATAAAGAATTATATTTAACAAAAATACTAAAACATTATTTATCTATTTCTAACACATCATTTTACTTATACTATGATATAATTATATCATATTTTCAGTTATAAAATACTGAAATTTTATTTATACATTCATGGGTGAGGTTAAGATTCTGCTAAACATTTTACTATTCATAATAGTTGTATTACTATTCCAATGGTCTTGCTACAATTCCATTGGTATATGTTCCTTAATTATTATAAATCCACTTATTTTATTCATTCTTGAATAATATGTTTTTCTTTGTGACATTTAAGTGATTTTATATGATTTATACTATATTTAAAAACTATATGAATAGAAAATTTCATTGATATAATTCTATATTGTTACAATATTTATTCCCCCAAAATAAAATTCCTAAAAATTTAGTATATTAATTATAATTTTTGGATGAAAAAATACCTTTTTAAAAAAAAATATTATATTCGAAGTATAGAATGTAGATACACCCACCTCTATATCCCAATATCAGTTTATGATTTATTAAATTGGAAAACGATATACCCAAATCACATCAAAATGGAAATAGTTTTTTAATATTCTTGTTAAATTAGATACATAAATTAAATTCTTATGGAAATTGAAAAAATAAAAATCATAAATTATTTTCATTGAGAAAACCATTATTCCACATATCATTCCCCTATATATAAATCACAAATGACTTCCTAGTATCCTAGGAAAAATAAACAATAAGAAATTAGTGAGCTCAAATGAACATTAAGGGTAGATGAACAACATAAGAAATTAATAAAGAAGACATAATCAATATGGAAAGTTAAAAAATTAAACAGATTCCATTAAATCAATTACATTAGAATAATATCTAAGGAATAAATTATGATCAAATAATTCCATACAAATAATCTCATGACCATGAATCATTACCATGGATTTATAATCTAATCTAATAAAAACACGGAATAAAAGTAACTAAATTCCTAATTATGGAATGCATAATGTTAGACATCTAAAACAAACAGTTGAGGACTTGTTCTGAGAAATATAATAATGTAAATTCCTATTTATATGAAATATAATAATTTCAGGGAATTTTGAAAACAAATCATTAATAATGGGTAAGATGAAGGAAAAACCCTACTATAGTCTATCTCATTAGACCTAGTAATGCATCAAGGGCCTATATTAGGTCTCTCCTGTCACATACTAAGCCTAGTTCATTCCTCATAGAAGTGGGGTGAATCAAACTGAACACAAATATTAATATCTAAACAATATTATGAAATGTAAATACATTCTCTATTCAATAAACATAATCATAAGACATCTATAGTAAAATGAATGGTATCAACATAGGGCAAGCCAATCCAAACTGATTATAAACCATCTAAAAAAATAATAAAGATGGTATCATTGGATTATATCTCCCATTAACTCAAACTTAAAATAAAATAATTTCGTATAATATAGAAAATTATTTTTAAATATAACTTGGGGAATTTCTGAATGAAAATAACCATTCATTGAAAATATCCCTTTTTATTTTAAATCTTGGTAATTTATAAAATGATGTGAATATTTTTTAATTGATATTTTAACTAATAATTTATAGTATATTAAGAAAATTTAATTATTAAAAATTTACTATGTATTCATTTTAATTAAGAATCAAATAAATTATGGTCATGATGATTGGGAATTATATAGATTTCATATAAGAAAACACAACATTCATTTTTCACTATAAAAACTTTAGAATAGTTCATCATATAGAAAATGACTTGATTATTCCATTCAAAGAATTTTTTATAAATTAAAAAATTGGTAAAATTTATTTCACATTTATTATGAGAATGATAAAAACGTTCTCAAATTTTTTTAAAATAAAAACTATGGATGAAATTTGGGACTTGACCGAAGAGAGAAATAACGTTGGATTTTCTTAACAATATTGTCTTTATCATTTTATGTAACTGAGAGTTAAAATGTTAATATTACATTAAAAATATTCTGAATAACAAAAATATAAAATATTTATTGCTATTAAGATAAAATTATCAAATTTTTCCCCTATGTTATACATAAAGAAAAATAATCTGGAAGAAATGGGAAATTTTGAAATAAACCATTACTACAATGGTATCATTTCAATGATAAACCTGATGAAAAATATAAAATAAAATTAAAAATTCCATACTATTAATATTACAGAATTTATTATATAACATACATAAGGATAACTATATACAAATCACAAAATAAATATGTTGTGAATATTGTGTATTTCTCATGTAAGTGAAAGTGAGACGAGAAACACTTACCTTGAGTCGAAATCATTATGTACGTTCTTTATATTCATGAATAATAATATTAAGTAAATTTTATAAATTTTTAATAACATTTTTATAGTTTATTACTCATTTCATTAACTTATTACCTTGTTATATATGATTATATATTCTATTATGTTCATGTAACATGTTTCAATGCTATTTAGCTTATGTGTCAAAAATGACATTGGTTAGTGGAATATGGTCAAATAACTCATTATTTAAATATATAAAGAAGAAAAATAATGACATAATTATTATATCTATACATAAATTAATCTTTTAAAACCATTATTGAAAATTGTTATGAAAAATTAACAACATTACAATCATGGTGATGGTAGGTCATATGTACGCATTTGTAACACTTCCAGATTTTAATGATCATTATAGAAAGAATGAAAGTAACATAATATCATTATATAATGATAATAAATTCATATATTCAAAATTTTGTATTTAAATATACTTATATATATCATACATGTGGTCTGGTGTGGAAAATAGATTCACATCTCTTCAGGAAGACGATGGTCTACACACTGACTTACAATGTTATCCTTTTTCAATATAGGAAATAAAATGAAATATTATATTTTGAAATTGATAAATATGTCATTAATGTCGTAATTATTTAAATTATATCACATATATTCATTAAAAGTATCCTTATTACCATCCATGTAAAGAATTGGTGAAAACATAATAACATCACTTCATATGGTGGCAGTCCGCTATAGACACGAGTGACGTTATCGTTTGCACTATGGACTGGAAATAAAAAATATTATATGATATAATTACTAAAGAAGTATATTTATGTAAAAAATATCATATATATAATTTATATCCATCATTATATGCAACAAAAATATGTGTTAATGGGAAACAAGCCACATCAGTTCGTGAGGTGGTAGTCTGCCGTAAAAATGAGAGACACCATACATTCACATTTGAGAGAAGAGGAGATGAATATTAGTCATTACCTTGACATAATAAAATATAATTATATGATAGATAATATTTTTTATTTAATAATAAATTAATAATATATTGAAGAGGTTAAAGAAGAAATAAAATAAAACACTCGTTGAAGAATATTACCTCTTCTTCGCATAACCTCTTAAGGTTTGCTCCGAAATTCTTCATATGATGGATTTCATCCACAAATATGTTATTTATGGTGAGGTGATGTATGTTTATAATTTATTTTATTATGTGTTAGATGAACCAAAAGGGTTTTATTCTGTGAAGAAGATAGTATATGGTTGACCTTTTATAAGTTAGGTGAGTTGAACACTAGTAATTTTTGAAAAGAAAAAGTCATACCCATGTTTCTAACATGACACAATTGTAAAAATAGATTATTCTAGAGAATTTAACATTATAATTTCAATTTATTTATAGAAACTATATTTTAGATAGTATTTATTTAATTTTAACCCTTATATATTTATTTTAACCAACCCCTTGACAATTCTATTCAAACCATAACCACATTAATTAATATTAACTTTTTTCACTAGTTATTTTAAAAAAAATTATTTTGAACTTATTGTAAAATAAAAATTACTTTTTTATTTAATAATGAAATATATTTTACCAAAGTATATTCACATAACTAAAAAAATTTATTTTAAAATTATGTCCCTATATGTGATGAGAAAGTGGATTTTAAAAGAGAAAATGTTCAACTGTTTACCCATATGGCTGGTTAAAAACATCGGTATCACTATTAATAAAAATATGAAACATGTCATAAAAATACATTTTGATGACCATTTATATATTTGGACTAAAATTATATTAAAACCCATTTAAATTATAATACAAATTTAAATATATGTTAAATGAAAATGTATTTTCCATTTTAACCTCTATATTTTTCACTATTCATAAAATAAATGAAACATGTCATGAAAAATCATAATAATTTACACTATGATAATTTCGAAATGTATATTCAAAAATTTAATTTTAATTTTTCAAATAAATTTTATAAGTTTATGAAAAAAATAAATTATTTTAGAAATGTGTGACTAATCCGCCTTAAGAAAAATATTGTTTTTTAGAAAACAATTATTTCACTTTTAAAATTATATTATTTTATTTATAATCAATATATTTCTATTTATTTTATTTTATACATGTGTAGTAAATAAAATTTTAATAATTTATTAGTTTTATTAACACCATCTAGTTTAATGGTTATGTTCTAATGGTAATGATTAAATATTAATATTATAAAAGAGTAATTAGTTTCGTTCAAACCCGAGGTTGTGTGAATTGCAGGATATATAAGATATTTCATTTATTTAAAAATAAATATATCAAAAATGCTTAGGATTTCATATTCCCTTATACTCTAGTTGATGTATTTGAGACATCCTATCTAACATGGTTTTCATATTTTTCAAATATCCGGGTTTTATATTATACCCCATTAAATAAATTTGATCATCATAATTTAATCACGATCTCAGTAATCATGGGTTTTTATTTGAAAATACACTTATTTAAATCCCACAAATTAATATGGGAAAATAAAAATTTCTCTTGAAATGAGATAATGTAAATACATAGGTTTCTTAGACTAACTGATAACTAGGCTTCTATGTAGTAGAATATTGGTATCATGTGAAGATATGGAATAAAAGAAAAAATAATTATAAATGGTGATAGAATTCATTAATCCCAAGAAAGTGAATGATCAATGAAAATTATAAGACCTGAAAAACAGAAATCTATTATGATTTAAGATATCATATGATTCATTGGATATGATGTTTATAGGATTATATTTTTGTTTCCATATCATTATTCTAATGTTGAGGAATTATTTTACTATCTTAGAATATAAGGAAATATAATTATTGGTATATTTAAATTTCATAAGAAATGTTTTATCCACTGGTTGTGCTTGGATCAATTTCTAATTCATCATTTACACCATGAAATTAATATCCAAAAAAATTATTTATGAATCACTAAAATTTACTATTAATGGATTATAATATACATTATAGAATGAGAAGTCATTACTTCGATCTCTAGTAATTATTATAACCTAATGGTTAGTACATGTTACCCAATATGTATGGAAATATTTTAAAAGTGAAGTAATACAATAATCAATAAAACCATATCCAATGGTCATCTTAAACCATTTCATAACTAGTTAACCTCTTTACCCTTCCAATTTATTAAGATATAGAACATTATAAATAAGGTTTTTATATTTTCAATATGAACATAACATTAATCCAACAAACAACATAATGTTTCTCTTAATCATAACATACAAAAAATGTGAATACCTTCATTATGTATTCTCTTGTATAATGGTAATAACATTAATTATTATATAAACTCATTGAAAATAATGCATTATTACATATTCCATAAATATAACACATATTACTTTATATATTTATTAAAACAAAAAATGTTGTAAACTCCATAAATGATAATATAAACCCATTTTTCAACAAATCATTAATATGTTCCATAGTTGTCGATAATATCCAATTTAATTAAAACATATCAATCATATATTTATAATAATATCATTATATGAACATAAAAAACATATTAATGTTTATATCTAATTAAATAATATATTTTCAAAGAAGTTAATCATTCTTATGAATGATTTTTGTTATTCCTCAGTACCGTTCAACATACAGTTTCAAATAAATATTGGAAAATTAATATAGTATAGTACATATACATTTAAAAATATTATAACTAGTATATCATTGAAAATTAATCAAAATAACTTATTATTTAACAAAAACACAAGAAAATTAATCATTACACTTTTTCTATGGTAATAGTATAATATTTACTGTGATTTGTTAGATTATTTTGATTTATATTCCCTTAATCCTAGTGGAATTAATTTTCATAAATCCGAAAATCCTTAGAGTACAAGAAATTCAGTTTGGGAAATTATTTCTTTCCCATTAAATTGTGAAAATTGATTTAACCTTACCTACACATGATGTAAACTCCCAGTCCATTTAAACATGTACCATGGTGATTTTTCCTAATTATCACATGTGAAAAAATCACACATTCCCGTATCCCCATTATACATTTTTTCTTTCTCTTCCAATTATTAATAGGCATCCATTAAAATCCAATATAAAGAGAAATATGTTTCTCTATATTCATTTTAGATGATTTTATATCCTCATTAAATGAGAATGTTTGGGATTCTAGTTCCCTGGGAAATATTTGTTTAAGACCATCAAATAAATGATAATTATTACTCTATGGATTAGTTTCAATCATGATGATTCCATTTATTCAACTAATAACCATTTATATTATATTCAATACAATATATTTGATAAAATGTTGTAAAAAATGTTTTATAATCCCAAATATAGTTAAATAGGTAAAAAATATCAAGTTTTATTCATAACTAATATCAGATTCATAAGCTTGGTTTCATTAGGAATATATATTTTATCAAATCCTTTATAATGGTTTATAAATAAAATGTGATTTATCCAAAGCATATCCCTAGAGAGTGTCAAACCAATTGTATGATAACACATGTTTTCATTCACTAAGAAGATGTGTATTTTCTATGTAAATCAATATAATATCTTTTTTACCAAGATATTAGGATGTTATTCTATACTTATACAAAAATTCAATCATAGGTTTATTTTCCCTAATTTATGTTCTCAAAAATATTGTTCCAAAGGATTCTACTAAAATTCATATCATACCATATATAGAGCCCATGTACCCTATATCAGGGGTAGGTGTATGCTTCATTACATTGGAATAAGTTATAATGAATCACATCCTAAAGGAAAAATTAGATTATTGTTCTTTGTATACTAGATACATACTTCATATTATTATAAAATTTAAAAAATAAATTAAACAATGTATTTTTTCTAAAAATTCCATTATTACCCTTTTCAGTATCCCTACATATCAATCACAAAACAAATCCTACTACACTCGATTAAATAAATCCTAAGAAAGGTGTGATCTCAAATTCTGTCAAAGGGTAAACATTCTTTGGAAGATATAAATAAAGAATGTATAAAAATTATGGAATTGTAAAGAAATGAAATACATTCCATTTAATCAATAACATTAGAATAATATGATAGGATAAAAGATGCTCAAATAATTCCATATAAATAATTAGATTATAAGTAATCTTAACCATGTACATTATAACTAATCTAATAATCACATGTAATATAAAGAAACGAATTCATAAGAATGGAATTGATAATTATGGACATATAAAAAATTTCATTGGGGACTTTTTATGAGACATCTAATATGGTCATTGACTTAGTCTAAGAAATATAATACCATTGAGACATTGTGCATTGATTTAAATATAAATGTGGATGTTATCTGCAAAAACCCAATATAGTTATCTTATGAGACCTATTGATGCACCTAGGGGCTACACTGGACCCTCCCATAACATAATAAGTCAAATGAATTCATGATTTGAAAGAGACAAAAATTAATACACATAACCAATTGAATTTAAACTAGAATATGAAATGTAGGTACTTTCCCTAATAAATAAATATAATAACAATCTTTTAGAGTAAAATGAATTGTATCAATAGAGCACATCCCTTATCAAACTGATCATAAACCATATGAAGAAATAATTAATATGTTATTATTATAGTATATCCCAATTAACGAATAAGTAACATCAAAAAATATTCTTCTTATATGGAACATTATTTTTTGAATATCTCATTAACCATTTCTTGTGGAAAATAAAAGTTCTTTGAAATATAATGTTTTTATTTTCAATTGAGAAAATTCATATAATATTGTAGAAATGATTTTCGTGGAAAATAAATTAAAATCTAAATATTTTTAGAATATTAGGAAAGACATTTCCTTGAATAATATAATTGTAAATTTTAAATAGCTATTGAAATAGACAATGTTCATGATATAGGGTAATTCTATACATGTCATAGAAATTAAATAGATCATTAATTCTTCTTGGTAAAAAGGATAGAAAAGTGCATCATTCAGGAAATGACAAATAGATTCCATTCATCCAACTTTTTATAAATTCATACATTGGTGAAAAAGTATTCAATAAATATTTTTAATTTTCCTAAAACATTTTGTAAAATTTTTTATGAATGAAATGTTTTAGAAGAAAAATGATTTTTGACAGAAAAGATAAATTAATTTAGAAATTCATAAAATCATTTCCATAATCATTTTAAGATCCAATGATCATGAAAATTGTATTATTACATAAGAATGTTAATTAATAATCATAATAAAATAAATATATTTAATTAATGTATTAATATAAAATAATTACCCAAAGAGAGAGATAAATAAAAATAGTTCCCAATAATATTGAGACGGAGAAATAAACCCATACCACTTTGTAAATTTTTAAACATAAAACACATGAAATAATTTTATTCAAATGTAACATTAAATTCCATTATGATAAATTAATTCAACATATAACATTAAAAGTTTTATTATATTCACTGCACAAAACATATAAGTGTTGAATATAGAAAATGTCTCATGGAAGATAAATTGTGATTAGAAACCCTTACATGGAGTTTAACTTGTCACATATGTTCTTCATATTGCCAATTAATAATTTTTTTTTAAATTATTTAAATTATTAAGAAAAATTTTGTTATTTATTATTACATTTATTTTACTTATTACTATGTTATATATTATTATTTAAACAATTAATTTTACGTCAGATGTTTCTATGATATATGGATTATATATCAAAAAATAAACTATGTATGTTTACTATGGTATAAGCGATAACTATTTAAAAATATCTTGAAAATTAGTTAAGAAATAATTATCAAATTTCTATATCAATTATATTTTTAATACCAGTCATGAAATATGTTTATGAAAAATGAACTATGTTACAATCATATAGGCAATAGGTCGTATATTGGCACCAGTAACATTTTATTTTTTAAAAAATTATTATGAAAAGAATGTAATAAATATATTATCCTTAAATTATTATAATAATTTCATATATACCATATTATGTCTTGAAATATAATTTTATATATCATCCATATAGTTTGGTGACGAAAATAGATTCACAACTATTCGTGAAAGCATTAGTCCACACAAAAAATGATATTATCATGTTTCAGTGTAAGAAAATGAAATATTATATTTTTTGAAAAACAATAATGAAATTAATATAATAATTATTTTATTGATATAACATATAAACATTAATTTTTTTTGTCTACCATGTAAATCGTTAATGAAAAACAATCACATTGCTTCATGAGGTGGTAATCCATTTTATACACAAGCGCAATGATCAAATCCAATTTGAAATGGACTATAAGATTGTAAATATGATATAATGAATACATAGGTATAATTGAGTTATAAAGGTAATATATATAAATTATATCCATTATTATACCCAATAGTGAATGGTGTAGACAGGTAATGTTCAACATTAATTTATTATGTTGCAGTTTGTCGTACACATGAGTGATGTTATCATTCCACATTTGATGAAATAGGAGATGAATATAGGTAATGATATTAACATAACTAAATATATTTATATGTTATATATTTTTTTCTCTATATAATCCCAAATAAATAATAATTTATATAATAGATAAAAAAATTAAATTAAAAATTATCATCAAAGAACATTACCTCTTCTTTAGTTAACATCCATAGGTTTCAAGAAAAAGGCTTCATAGGTTGGATTTTCTAACCAAAATAAGGATTATAGTACGATTGGTTGTATTTTATTAATTTTTTTGGTTATTAATTGGTGAAACAAACATTTTAAATATTTTTGAATAAAAGAAGAGAGTGTGAGGCCTTTTATATGTGAGGTGAGTGACTCACTTGTAATTTTTTTATATAAAAAGTGATTCCTTTATCTTTCACATGTAAAATGTTTAAAAAAGGGAGTATTATCGATAATGTAATAATATAATGTAGGAATATTTCCATAAAATATATTTTAGAAAGGTTTTAAGTCATTTTAACAACTATATTATTATTTTAACGCGTCATAAAACTCATTTTTACCATAACCGTGAAAGTTAATTTGTAATATTTTCACTATTATATTTGGTCCAAAAGTATACTAACAATATTAGAAAATATATATTTGGATGATTAAAAATATGGTATAAATATTAACAAATTTAATTTAAAAAAGTGGTAAAATTTAATTTAAAATAAATATCACAGACATAATGAGAAAGCATTTTTTTAATGGGAAAATGACAAAAAGATTATAATATTTTTTTATAAAAATTCAATATGAAATTTTTTTCAATGAACTAAATTAGTTAAATATATATTTATAAAATCATAATAAAAAGCACATTATAAAAAATATAATATATAATTTTAGATTGTAAATAATTTATATGAAAATTCATTTTTCAATTAAAAAGCAATAATTTTTCACTTTTCATCGAAAATTGAAACATCTGAGAAAAATTAAAAAAATAACTATTAGATTAATTTGAAATGAAAATTTAGAAAATCTGTTCTTTTAAAATAAATTTTATAAAATTATAAAAAAATAATTTTATATTATGTTCACAATGTCATGACCCGACCTGTACCAGGGATCGAGACGCAACTACCCCAATCCCGCCTCCATAGGCTAGGGGCTGGCGACTAGTGCCGATGGCACATCAAACTCGAGGAGGCTTTTGCATATGAAACGGTACACACACACATCTAACTCAATGAAAAAGTGCAGAGAAAAAGAACAAATAAAGGTTCCACACTACTATAAAAAGGGAACCAATCAAAAATGCATCGACCTCTAACAATACAAGTACAATAAATGTAAATCTGAAAGGGAAAGGGGAAAAAATACTCACACAACTAGAAAAGTGCCACAACCCAGCAACCGGTGAAAAAGTAAAACAATTGGAAGAGTCACAATCCTATATCCCAGGCTACGACCACCACATTTGGTCCTAGAACCCTGTATCCCAAAGATCATATGATTTCACGATCTACCTATTCGTCGTCTGCAAGGGCACGCCAAATGCGGGAAAAGCCCAAGTAGGGGAGAGTATAAGAATACTCAGTAGGATGCCCCGAAGGCTCAAGGGAGAAACAAGAGATGTACTGAATAGGAGAGAAGTAAGAGTGAACAAGTTACAACAAGGGTGAACAAAAAGAGTACCGCTCCACCCAGTAATAGATATGATCACTCAAAGAAACTCAAATGATAGAGTAAGGGGATCTTCATCTCACAGCTCACACCAGGTATATGCCCACACATATACATAGGGAAACCAGATATACTCATTACTCAGACCCGTAGACTAGAGACAAGTCAAACAACCACATACCCACGATAGGGATCCAGTTCGAAGATTTCCACGAAGTACTCTATCTGGGAGAACACACTCCATTAGTATGGTAGCTCCGATGGCATCCATCCAATAAGAACTTTTCATTGGGAAACGTCACGAGAGGTAGTTACACTCATTATGGGAGACACACTCCAGAGTGGGAAAATACCGATGGATTGAAGAACTCATTATGGGAGACACACTCCTGAGTGGGAAAGATCATGATACACAGATGAGGATCACCGCCAGGGCCATGGTGGATACCGTGACTCATCCGGATTCACCAGATGGGTGATTCACCAGCTCGTTAGAGGATCAATGCCTGGTAGAGTTGGTCACGTCGATGTCTGACTCTACCTAGGGTCAGGAATGGATAGAGTATCTCGCTCTGGGCCTCTCGAAGGGATGTTGACTCTATCATAGAAAGTCCTGCTAAAGGGATCATAATCCTGTAGAAGGAAATGATGCCTGAACATCAAGGGAATGATAAGAAAAAGGGAACTAACCTGAATTAATCATGTCCAAGCTACGGTGGACATGAATATCAAGCCATGTACTGATAAGCACATGGCATGTAGAAGTGTCACACACCATGTCTTCTGACCCTGGGTACTGCCCGTGTACAATGAACTGTGTCGTATGGCTGGTCGTGTGGTGGATTACCGACTCCAAATACAGGAAAACCACCTCAGAGGAAAATGAACTCACACTCATGACGTGGGGAGTCACGTCTCTCCTAGAGAAGAGGAGTAAAGAATACTCACGCCTTGAGTCATCAATGGAATAGTCATCCTAGCTCTAACTAAAAGAAACGCCCTAGCTCTGCTCCTCAGGATATCAGTCATACCTTAACTACCACAAAATTCCACAATGAAAAAACCCAATGAACTGCCATGTCATAGGGGTTCCAACATGATAGACTGTGCATCAATCAGATTCCTAGTCTGTAAGTTATCCGTATTCTATTACCGAGGGCCCAATTGGATTCATGCTAGATCCAACCCGATCGTAGTTCAAACGACACAGGTTAACCAAACCGGTCACACCATTGTGATCCATACAGAAAAACACATGAGATGGACTACCCATTGGCCCAAAACGGATAGCTGGTAAAAATGTTACATTTAACCGCAACATGCGCGAACAGGGACTCGTGCGGCGCATGCCTCGACCTCAACTTAAATATAAAAAACATGAAACATTCGTATGGATGTCAGGGTCGCAACATCGTAGATAGTTTTTCATTATGACACCGTACGAGGGAGATATTTTAGATACAAGATCCCATAATAATAATTTTATTATTATTATTTAGTGTTTCATGGGACTGATCCACAAAACACAATTTAGTATCCAACATTAGATTTGAATCGACCATATTAATGGCATTATTATGTCGCTACTAACGTCAAGCCAATCAGACGTCACACACATGAGTTATGGTGGGTCTAAGATTTACTAATAATATTAAATCTATTATTTTTCATGTGTTTCAGGTACCCAATCCGAAACCCAAAAAATAAATCCAATATTCGCCTTATAATTTTCGTTTAAATGTAAGGGTATCAATGCTACTGACGGTTCATGAAACCGAGGTCACACGAAGAAGATACCATCAAAATACATTTTTCCCATCAATAATAATAATAACAATATTATATTATTATTATTTATAATTTATTTTAATTTCTTAAATTGTAAAATCCAAAAGACACACATCACCAAAAGTGGTGCCTCACTTTCCTTAACTCTATGCAATCCATGCCTCAATCACTTGATTGATTTATTATTTTGTTTAGTTATTTAATTTATTTCTTTTAACCTAGCGAGAGGTTATAAATTCTTTGTTAGAGGGGGTTGGCCTCATAATTCATTTCAGCCAACCACAGTAAACCCTCCTATCCTCTCCTCTACTCTCTATTGACGAACGACGATGAGGTCTTGGATCTATGCGAATCGAAGAGCGATTAACACAATATCTTCTTCTCATCATTGTGAAACTGCGATCCTCGTCAACGGCGAACAGATCTTGATGAATGATATCTTCTCCAACGATCGATCCAAACCTAAGGTAGGATTTATCTTTGTGAATTCCTTACCCATTTGAATTTTCATGTTGAATGAAAAATAAATGAAATAATTCTCGGATCGAAAAACAATTGGTTGAATAAAAAATTTCTTCTCGTTTATCTTGAGATTGAAAATCTTGTAGTGTGATAAATATTTATTTTTTTCTAATTATTTGTGTTCTAGATTCTCAAAGATTATGGGAAAAAACAATTCCATCAATCCGAAAATTGTCCATGGACCTTTTATATTTCATTCTTCGCACATTCTCTGTGCGTTCATTCGAGCCAAATAATTAAGTGCGTCAAAACATCGATGTTTCATTGAGCGTGACATATGGACACAGAGATGTCGATCTGAGGATTAAGAATCTACAATCTTCATTATTTTAGGGGATATAACGAAGATGAGGCGGACAGGATGGCATGGAGAAGGTGGTCCGACTGTGTGCGAGGTGGTCCAAGGAAGCATGGCTGGTCCATGCAGCAAGGCGGAAAGGCAGTCGGCCGTTCAGGTGAGTGGACCGGAGATGCATTAGCATGGTTGGCCAATGGCATGGGCGATGGTTATGGCTGACGCTGGTTGTAGATGAAATCTTGGTCCGTTTGGGTAGCAACGTGAATTTGTTTGTGGAGAATGGAGATTGGAAATAAAATAGAAAATAAGAGAAAAAATTAAAAGAAAAAGAAAATGAGAAATCAATCAAGTGAAGGGGGCATGGATTACATGGAGTTAAGGAAAATAAGGCGCCACTTTTGGTGATGCGTGGCTTTTGGATTTGAGAATTTACGAAAACAAATTAAATTATAATTAATAGTAATATAATAATGTTATTATTATTATTTATCGGAAAACCGTATTTTGACGGTAACTTCTTCGTGTGACCTCAGTTCCATGAACCGTCAGTGGTTGTGCGACCATTAAATTTACACGGATATTATGAGCACAGTATTGGATGTGTTTTGGGTTTTAGGATCGGGTACCCAAAACACTCGAAAAATAACATATTTAATATTATTATTAAATCTTCGACCCGCCATAACTCATGTGTGCAATTTCCGATTGGCTTGCCGTCAGTGGCGATGTAATCCTGTCATTAATACGGTCGATTCATGTAAAATATTGGATAATAAATTCTGGTTCATGGCTTGGTCCCACGAAACACTGAATAATAATAATAACATTATTATTACGGGATCTTGTATCTAACATATCTCCCTCATACAATGTCACAATGACAAACCGCCTACGATGTTGAGACCCTAAAATCATGAAGAATGTTTCATGTTTTGTATATTTAAGTTGAGGTCATGGTGTGGGCCTGACAAGGCCTGGTTCATGCATGTTGTGGTGAAATGAAACATTTTCACCCGCTATCGGTTTTGGACCAATGGGTAGTCCATCTCCTGTGGTTATCTGTATGGGTCGAAATGGTGTGACCGATTTGGATAATCGGTGTCGTTTGATGTACGAACGGGTTGGATTGAGCATGAATCTAACCAGGCCCTCGGTAATAAAATGCCTATAATATACAAACTAAGCATCCGATTGACGCACAGTCTGTTTTGTTGGAACCCCTATGACATGGCGTTCCATCGGGTTTCTTCCATGTGGATCTTCGTGGAAGTTGATGTATGACCGATATAATGAGGAAAAGAGCAATGGCTTTTCTTTTAGTGAGATCTATGAATACTATTCCCTTGATGACTAAAGGTGGTAGTATTCCTTACTCCTCTGGTCCAGTAGAGATGGGACTCCCCACATAAAGAGAACGAGTTCGTTTTCCTCTGAGATTGTTTTCCTATATTTGGAGTCAGTAATCCACCATACGACCAACCTTAAGACACGGGTCGTTTTACACGGGTAGTACCCAGGGTAAGAAGACACGGCATGTGACACTTCTAAACGCCATGTTCCTCTCAGTACATAGCTTGATCTTTATGTCCACCATAGCTTGGACATGTTTTGTTTGGGTTAGTTTCCCTTTTCTTCTCGTTCCCATGAAGGTCAGGCATCGTTTCCCTCTATAAGAGTATGATCCCTTCAGTAGGACTTTCTGTGATTTAGTTGGAATCCCTCTGAGAGACCCGTAGCGAGATCCTATATCCATTCTTGACCCTTGGTAGAGCCAGACATCGACGTGACCAACTCTACTAGGCTTTGATCCTCTACCTTGCTTGTGAATCACCTAGCTGGTGAATCCGGATGAGTCTCGCTATCCACCATGGCCCTGGCAGTGATCCTCATCTGTGTATCGTGATCTTTCCCACTCAAGAGTGTGTCTCCCATAATCAGTGATTCTATCCATCGTGATCTTCCCACTCAAGTGTGTTTCTCCCATAATGAGTGTAACAACCTCTTGTGATGTTTACCAATGAACAATACTTCACGGACGGATGCCATCCGAGCTACCAGACTCGTGGAGTGTGTTCTCCCATATCGAATAAATCATGAAAATCTTCGAACTGGATCCCTAGCGTGGGTATGTGGTTGTGTGACTTGTCTCTATACTACGTTTCTATGTTACTAGTATATCTAGTTGCACTGGGTATATGTGTGGGCATATGCATGGTGTGAGCTGTGAGATGAAGATACCCTTAATCTATCGTCAGAGTTTCATTGAGTGATCATATCTATTACTAGGTGGATTTGTGTGCTTTTTGTTCAATCTTGTTGTACCTTGTTCTCTCTTACTGCTCTCCTATTTAGTATATCTCCTGTTGATCCCTCGAGAATTCAGGGCATCCTACTGAGTATTCTTATACTCACCCCTGCTTGGGCTTTGCTTGCATTTGGGGTGCCATTGCAGATGATGAACATGTTAATTGTGACATCAGAGGGGCTTTGGGATACGGGGTGCCAAGACCGCGTGCGGTGGCCATAGTTTGGGATTTAGTAGTGAGAATCTTCCAGATGTTTTATATTTTCACATGTTTCTGGGATGAGAAACTATTCTAGTTGGGTGTGTATTTTTTCCCTTTCCCTTTTAGATTTACTTTTCTTGTACTTTTACTATTAGATGTCAAATAATTTTTTTGTTCCCTTTTTATATTAGTGTGGAACCTTGCTTTTTTCTTTTTCTCTGCACTTTTCCATTGAGTTAGTTGTGTGTGTGTGTGTGTAGAGGTTCTTAGGAAAAGGCCTCCCCGAGTTTGTTGTGCCTTCGGCGCTAGTCGCCAGCCCCTGGCATATGGAGGTGGGTTTGGGGTAGATGCGGATCGATCCCTGGTATGGGTCGGGTCGTGAAAAAGTGGTATCAAATGTGGTTCGACCCTTGGGACGTTGTTCGGATGTTTCCCTAAAGTGGTCTGGGTTGGGTTTAGGGAAACTGTGTCGATGTGTCTTGAGAGCGGCTCTTAGGCCAGGGAGTCCAGTGATGGTGTGGGTGGCTAACGTATCCATTCATCAAGACCCTGATTACCCATTTTTTGACTAGGAATCCTAAGACACATGTTGCAGGGACCATTGGTAAATGCATCATATAGGATTGAGTCTTTTACTGTCCTTCTTGAGTTAGCTCCCAATCGTTGTTGATATATATAGATATTCTCATCCGACAACGGTACTCCTTGATAAAAATAAGGATGTCTCCACAAAGACAACCATCTAGGATACTAGTTACTGTTTGTGCAGACGATTATATGAGCGACGAGAGATCAGTTCAAGACCCATTATGCGAGCCCCTGTCTCCAGGTAGGTAGGTAGCGACACCCCTACCTGTTCAGAAGAAGACAACCCCAGAAGAGAAGGTTGAAGATGTGTGCAGGTTGACCACACTTCGTCGGTCCCAGTACTAGAGGCCTCTAGGGTTCCTCGATAAGCCATGCCCTCAGACTGTAGAGGATTAGCTAGAGTCAGTGGTCCACTGGTCTATAATGGTAGTTCCCAAGAACAGAATTTCGAGCAGGGACTCTGTAGAGAGATCTATGCTATCATAGTGCTCTTGTTCATCCCTCCCTGTGTCGAGTTGCGGGAGTTGTCACTGATGGTAGAGATCTTCCTGTCACGTCATTCACATTGGTTGTGGCAGTGAGCGCAACAGAGTTGAGGAGTCTACTACAGCTAAAAGATTTCGGACGATGAGATTTAAACGTAGGAGTTCTTATCATGATCAGTCACAGGAACGTTGTCATATGGGACCCAGGCAGTGCAGTGAAAGCATGGTGGAAGTATCTTGCGATATTTTGCAATCAAGTTGTGGTTGTGTAGCAGATTCCCTTATCGGGAAGTGCGAGAAGTCCCAGACTCACCTTGTGTGGGAAGTTTTAGAGAAGTTAACTTCCTTATACCTGACCCTAGTGGAACATGAGGGTACAACTTTTCTTTAGTCGACGATGTTGAATCCTTTGATTCATGAGCATGTAAGTGAGTCTTGGTTACGATTCATAGACAATGAAATCATGTGTGACTAGATATCCTTAGGTGTTTCACCATGTGGATATTCTGAAGGAGGGAATCACAATACATTGTCCAAGTGATAAACATTGATTCCAGTTGTGACATGTTATGTAGAGGTTTGGTCAGGGAGAATAACTTTCCCATGAGTTCTATAAGGTCATTTGAGATTGTGCAAGGAGATTCAAAGGTTATATACCGCCTTGCCTTACACTAAGTAGTTGGAGTGGGTAAACGATGCCTTACACATGTCGCAACTAAGAAGATGTGTTTCTATTCCTACACACGTCATGAACTCACAAAATCTTTATGAGGGTGGAAAACCCCTTTGGTCCACATTATTTGGAAGCACATAATCATATAGCTTTCTCCATGAGTGGGAGAGCTAAGTGTGGGCTTGAAATCCCGAGTGGTTTCCCTAGTTTTTCTTTTTGAGGACGAAAATTCTGATGGAGGGAATAATGTAGAGACCCAAGTCTTGGCCTTATAATACATTGAAATATTTCTAATAATATTTGCAGAGTTGGGGGCTAAGACGACGTGCAATTCCAAGGCCCAGTGTTCCCAGTATTAATTTTATAAAAATGTTATGTGTTTTTATATTACGCACATGCGGTTGACTAAAAAAAATAGGAAATCTCCTAAATGTTTTATCAGATCAAAAATCTGAGACCTTGGTTGGGTCCAAAATGCAGTGTTTCCCCTAAGCATGACATATAATAAGTCGGCATGGGATGTTCGGACCCCTTCCTTCTTGGTGGTGTATTAAATGGATAAATTAAATAATTAATTTATTCATTTAACAACTTAATCTGGAATATTTCTCAAATAAGGCCTTAGACGAAAAATATGAGACCTCCGATGAGTTCAGAACATATGTTTTACCCTATGAATGGTATAACCTTTGTCCACATCGGTTGTTTGTCATATGCACCATCAATCCAAACATTTTCCATGGACCTTTTATATTTCATTCTTCGCACATTCTCCGCGCGTTCGTTCGAGCCAGATTATTAAGCTTGTCAAAACATATATGTTTTGTTGAGCGCGACATACAGACGTGGGGATCTCAATGTGAGGATCAAGAATATGCGATAGTCATAATTTTTGGGGTTAGAATGAAGATGTGGCAGGCTGGATGGCATGGCAGAGGTGGTCAGACGGTGTGCGAGGTGGTCCAAGGAAGCATGGTTGGTGCATGCAGCAAGGAGGCAAGGCTGTCAGCCGTTCAGGTGAGTGTATTAGAGATGCATTAGCACGGAAGGCCAATGGAAGCATTGACGGTTCTAGCTGACGCTGGGTGCAGAATAATGCTTGGTCCGTTAGGGTAACATCGTGATTTTTTGGAGGATAAAGGATATTGGAGAGAGAATAAAAAATGAGAGAAATAAATTAAAAGAAAAATAAAAAGAGAAATCAATCAAGTGACGGGGGAGTGGATTTCATGGATTTAAGGCAAGGGAGGATCCAATTTTGGTGATGCGTGGATTTTGGATTTGAGTATTTATGAAATTAAAATCAATTATAAATAATAATAATATAATAATGTTATTATTATTCTCCCATGATGGTGCATATGTCAAACACCCGATGCAGACAAAGTTTATACCTTTCATAGTGTAAAACCTATGTTCTGAACTCATCGGTGGCCACATATTTTTCATCAATGTCCCTATTTGAGAGATATTCGGGCTAAAGATATTAAATGAATAAATTAATTATTTAATTTATCCATTTGATACACTGGCAACGAGCGAGGGGTACGAACATCCCGCATCGACTTATTTTATGTCGCACCTAGGGGAACCACCACATTTCTGACCCAACCGTGGTCTCGGATTTCTGATCCAATCAACCATTTATGAGATATCCCATTTTCATTATTCAACCACTCGTGCATAATATAAAAACACTTAAAATTTTTATAAAATTAATTCCGTGCACACCGGGCCTCAGAATTTCACACCGTCTCAGCCGCCAGCTCTGGAAATATTCTTGGAAATATTTCAAAGTCTTATTATTCCAAAAACCAGGTCTCTACACTCAATAAATGACTAATCTATGTTTTATAAAAAATAAATTTCTTTAAAAAATCATTTTCCATTCAAAGAATTGTTATTTTATTTATTATCAATAGATGATAATGAAATTTATTTAATAAATTATTAAGAAATAATATTTTTATAATATAATTATTACTATTAATACCTTAAAATATAATGCCTAGTTTATAATGGTAATGTTTAAATAGTAATATTTTATTAGAGTGTTGTGTTCTGTTCGAAATCGGTGATTCACATAGTACTAGATACCAAAATGATTTGAATTTGTTTAAAAATATATATATCATAAAGTATCTAGGATATATATTCCACACTAAATTTAGTGTTATGTCTCATACATTATATTAAATATGTTATTAACAATTTAATATCATAGGGTGTTATATAAAATTACATTCTGGAAAATTCAGCATAAATTGATTACGCATTAATTAACACATTTTCATTATTAAAAAAAAATTATACATATTTTACAAAAATATGTGATTACTATTCATGCCTTAAAATTTAAGGGATATGTTATATAATATTAATATATCACAATTCCTATAGACTATATGTTTCATGTAAGGTGAAATATCGAATACTTTATATTTTATTCAAAAGGAAAAAAACATATAAAAACATTATGTTTTAATTTACTAAATTAAATTTATAACCATGAAAATTTTATTATAAAAATAATATTTTTATTTACAAATAGATAATTTAAATTTTAATTATTTTATAATTTTTATGAAATAAGATTAAAATAACATAAAGTTTAAAATGTTCAATTTTTAATAAAATTATTATTTATTTATATATTTTATTTTTATATAAAATATTTGTATAAAAATTTTATAACTTAAATTTTAATAACAAACATTATTTTTGGATTAATATTATTATTATTATCTTATGGTAATTTTGTTTTCAATTTTCAAAAATAATTATTTTTTACATGAATAGTGAAAAATATTCCAATTTATCCATCATAATAATTGATATAAAATAAGTTTATATTTAATATATGTCTATCTAAAAATTATATATAAATAAATTAAAAAAAAACCTTAAAAAAATATAATACTAAATTTATAAAATTAATGTATAATGTTTTGGAATCATGAGTAATTTAATTACTATAATAATTCTTTTAATTTCTTTATATTAATAATTAGTTTTCATCACATATGGAAATGAAATCTAAAAAAATGTATTTAAAATTTTTGAAAAATATTTTCAAATTATGTAACAAGATTATTTTGAATTTTAGGAATAAGATTGTGTTAACTATTATTAATGTTAATTTCCATTGTAATTATAAAATTATAATCTTCAAAGATTAATTTTATAAATATTTTGCAATTTTAATTTAATCTTATAAGTTAATACTTTATCGAAAATGAATCATATATAATTATTAAATTTATATATATTAACATTTAATCTATTTATATTTGGATTTAATACTAAAAAATATAATGATCACCTAATGGTAAAATCAACATTTTTCTACAAAATTGTTTTTCTATATATTAAATTATTTAATTTAAAAACTAATATTTTTTATTATATATAAATTTAATTTGAATATATGGATCCTATGTTTAGGATTATTAATTTTTTTTATTTATTCCCTATATTTTAATAAAATATAGACAATTGTGGTAAAAAGTAGTTACCATGGTAAAAACCAAAATGGTGAAATATTAAAATCATGAGGTAAAGGCATGGAATATGTTTAGAAAATGTGTTAAAATGGGTTGTGGAGTCTCGATAAACATTATATCACCCAAAAATACATGGTTTATCACTTTTTTAACATTTTCCCCATGAATAGAGTCATTCCACTATTGAAAAATATTGGTTATTCCCCGAAGATCCATTTTCATGGCTTTTGAAATGGAACACTTACACCCCTTCATGTCTCACCCATTCCTTTGATTTTTTTCTTGACATTATAATATTTACCCTACTATAATAGTCCCATATGTTCCTAATCATAAGGTTTCAAATAGTTATAACACTCTATAATGTCCTAGTATCTTGCTATAAATGTTCCTAAAATATGTAATACATTTTTTAACATTCTCTCCATGAAATACTAAACATAATGGAAAACCCGGATACATTTAAATAAAGATGTAAGAAAAAAATATAACTATTATAATTTTTCCTTTAATTATTGGGTATTAATATGAGTAATCACATTATAAAATATGGGTATAATTAAAATAATGGCTTCTTGTAGTACTAATGATGTACAACCTCTACTGCTAAAACAACACAGAAAAAATATTTTATGATTTATAAATTTTTAAAAAAATCAACTTTTATTTCTTGAGAATAATTGTATTATGATTAAATAATAAGAAAATATATCATTAATATGAATAATATATTATAAATAAACTAATAAATGATACAATATAAGAATAAAAAATATATAACATTTTCTAAAATCTATTTTCCAATATGATCGGTTTTCTGCTATAATTTTGCGTTTTCATTTAAATATTGAAATAAAAAAATTTATAAATTTAATTTGTAAGATTGAAAATAATTTTTTGGATTACTAATAATAATAAAATATTAATATGAATTTACAGAATTTTTCTGAAACATTTGAATTTTTGTTGAAAAGTGTCAAATATTGCTTTTAAAAATAATAAGAGTTTTATAAAATTATTAATATAAAAGTATGAATTTTAAATTTATGAAACATTACTCTAAGAAAAAATACTTATCTAATAATTCTATTTATAATATAAAAAATTTCATTTTAACCTTATTTTAACATCAATAATTAATGACATAATTTTTAGTTTTTTTAATATATTATAAATTTAGTATTTAAAATTTTATTTTTAACAATTTTAAAATTTAGTTAAAAAATTAATTTAATATTTTTAATCATTAGATCAATATTATATAATAAGTACAATATTTTATTATAAATTAAAAAAATAACTATGTAAAAACTATTTACAATGGTGGAAACTAAAATTGGAAAAAATGAGTAACCATATCGATAAAGGGCCTCTCATGATAAAAACACATTGAAAATTGAAGTTTGGAAGTGTTTATAAAATATTACATCTTTAACACTGAATTATTTATCAATTTTGGTGATACTTTTCATAATATTGAATTCCTATTATGGAAGTGTATTAGGAATTTACAAAAATGTCACTCTTTCTCACTTATAAAATGGGAACTCCTCTCCTTGCACTCTATCAAACCATAAACCATTAATATTGGCCCCAAATCTACGAATATCTCTTATTAACTGTCATATATAAATTAATTAGGTTATTTTCTTCTCAAAAAAAATCCCTTAAATGTTAAATCCCATTTTCAATGAAAATAATCTAATAAGTGACTTATAAGTTCCAAACCACTCTATTGGTATTTTTTATGAATGTTTTCTTCTAAAAAATTATTTTTACCATATCATACTGATAATATAATTATAATTACCATTCTATTAAATAATTATAATAATTTTTTATAATTTAAAACTCTTCCCTTTTCAATTTAAAATAATGAAAAAGCTGATTCATGTGTTGTGGAGACTATCGTCTCCACGATGCAACATATTTAGTTTTCCTTAACCACATAAAATGGATAGTAATAATAGGTAATTTAATAAATAATTATGTTATTAATGGAATATTTTAGATTCTTAAATTATTAACTGTATTAATCCTTATCTCTATTCTATGGCAAGAAAATCATCATTCAGGTGTACAAGTATACTACCACATTCAGGGAGTGATCAATTTCGATTTCTCATCTCAAAAACTCCCTATGTGGATGGTAATTATAATGGTCTGAAATTTTTAATATGATTTTATGATATCATTAATGTTATGGTATGACAAATATAAGGACATATTAATGATATGATTTACAAATGGATATTGTGAATTGAATTGTTTAAAAGAAGTATAATTAGATAAGTATTAGTTTTATATAGATTACTTATTCTTCTAATTAATTTATAATATATAAATATATCAATAAAAAACAATAAATTAGATCATTATGATATTAGTGTATAAATGTTACTATTAAATCACCTCATTCTCATCAGTTATCATTGTATATAGATAATTAATTCAATTTTACCACATTCTTGAACAATGCTATAAACTAAAATCAATGATGATTAAGAAAACAAAATTAATATTATAATATGATATAAATATATAAATAATTATTATTTTTCTAAAAATTATACATAATTATTTTACTCATTAATAAAGAAAACAACCTTCATAGGTCAAAAATCACTAAAAAATAATTATTGTTGGTTTCATCATCTTAGATAATGACTAAAGTACTCATCAAGGGAAATTTAAAATAAATAAATAATTATAATATATAAATTAATTTAAATTTAATTAAAATTTATTTATGGTGTTTTTAAGATAAATAAATACATACACCACTCTTGTGTAATTACTACAATCAGTCAAAACATTAAACACCCCATATTTGAAAAATGGAAAAAACTAACTAATATAAATGTTGATAATGATTATATATGAAAACAAAAAAATATTCTCTTTATGAATATAGTATTTAAATAAGTTATTAAAATATTTATGTTGGTGATACATGATCTTAGATTGCATCCATATAAGCAGAAAACCAAGGTAAAGATGTATTTGTCTAAAATTTGAGATATTGAGACATTTTTAAGTTATACACCATATTTTATTTTTTATTTTTTAAATACTACATCAGTATAATTTTCTATCATGATCATATTACATTTCATGAACATTATCATTGATTTAATATAGTATTTTATTGTTCGATCCAGCCAACTTCATGGACAATTCTATAAAATAATAACATAGATGAATATGGGAACATATTTAATAATAATATATGATATTGAAAAAATATTTGGCTTATATAATTTTAATTCTAAAATTTTACTCATTTATTATGTTTCCATTGAATTCTTATTTAAAAAGGTTGAAACACACTCATCAACATGTTCATTTTCAAAGATCATAACCAAAACACCAATTTAATGGAGGTAACATCTCGTTGGTTTATTTTAGATATTCCATTAATTTAATTAAATCTAATTTAATTTTGGGAAATTTTTGGGGTCATTAAGGAATAATTTGGGTAATTGTAATGGTATTTGGGACTATTTATGGTTGGTGTAGGGTTTGGTAAAACATTGTGTTTTGGAAAATATTATCGCGCTCCCATTGATGGTTCTCAAGATGTGGTGAATTTTTATTTTAAACTATCAGGAATGACTCACTAGAGCATGTGGTATCAGGTAGTTCTCACATTTATATTTGGTTCATATTAAACCAAACTATGCACCCACCAAAGATAAACCTTGGACACAAGACAATATGGTTACACTGATAATCCACATAGTTTGTTTAGTTGTGTGGCCACCCTAGAAAACCATGTGAGACAGTATTTAATGACTCATATATTTAAATATAAAACCTTAAACCTAGTTTAAAATTAATAATCCCCCACCCTAGCTGAAATTACTTTGTTTTGGATTCTCACAGTTGGTTATTTTCACCCCAACAAACCTGTTTCATGTTTTATAAAAGTGTCTTTGATCTCATTCACTATCCTCTAAGTAATTGGATCTAATATCATTTGATTTACCTAAATCACTCTTTATATCCACATAAATTTTGTTTATCATCATTTAATTTATGAATTCAAACATGATTTTGGTGGATCTTGACTCTAGGTTTTTTCTTATATCATTAATTCCTTAATTATTCAATGGAATTTTCCATTAAAATTGTACTGTGTTGTGATCCCTTGATTTAATTTTTAGTGGTTTAATAAGTCTTTTCCATTCAATTGAATCCCGGATTTTCTAAATTTATTTTTAAATAGTGTTTAAATGTTTTAAAAAAATAGAAATGAGGTTATTTTATAATTGATTTGAAAGAGTCATGAGAATAATGAAAACCCAAAATTCTAATAGAATTGAAATATTTTTGTGGAATTATAAAAAATGATGGATTTATTTAAAAGACACATTAAAGAAATTATTATTTTTTATCCTGAGAAATTTGATTAAATTTATATATTATTTTAAATGGAATTAATTGATGAAATCCTGTGATTTTATATTGAAATGAGAGTGTCATGTTGAAAAATATAATTAGGAACTTTTATTTTGAAATGATTTGTATTAAATTATTTCCAAATTAATTGATTGACATATTGATTGATAAAAGAACATGTATTCCTAAGTAGTTATTTGAATACTAGGACAAATATTCTAGGATATTTATACAATATAAATAGACTTATAATGAAAAAAATAATTGAATGAAGATTGACTTGTTTTCCCATAGCGGTATTGTGATGTCTCGGCCTGGATGACCACTAAACTGGAAGCTATACTAGTGGGTTACATGTCCTCAAGCATGCCTCCCCATAAAGTAGAGTCTGCTAAATTTTAGTGAGGGTGTAATGGTGGTTTATTGAGATATTATACCCTCATAATCGGAGTATCTCATTGGTATAATATAATAAACAAAAGAATCTATAATGAAATAGAACACAATGAAACCGAAGAATAATATTATATTTTAATATTTGTGAACAATGCCAATTTACCACATTGCAATTATTTATATATGTTTATGATGGAACTAGATATAAAATAGTGATCAAATAACATGCTTTCTAATAAATTACAATAATATAGAAAATACATCAAAGCCCCTTGGGCGATCACCGTGAGAATCTTGTGCTCCAACTCGGTCCTTTTCTCCTAGATCCTGGGTACATGAAATTAAACAAAAACCCAGATCCTAAAAATATATTGTCTATGCAATTTCTAGTGGTACCTGATAAGGGTGTGAGATTATAATCATAGTAGGATTCCACTAATGGTGTCTAGAACAATCTCAAAAATCAAATACAAATTAAATAGTGTGCATACAATTATGTACAATGTAAATCCATACAATGAAACAAAATACCAAATTACCTTCTTCAACCATAAACATGTTTTTAAACAAGTAACCAGTAAATTGTTTCATTATTACCTGTTTATAAATAAGTCAAATATTAACAATAGTGAAGGTTCCCTGATTTAACGAGGAATCCTGTAATGATATCTAATAGTGAAGTTACATGGTAATAACCAAGGAAACCTAGACCTAAAGGGTAAAAAAATCAATAATAATTGTATCCTAGCTAAGGGTAAGATTGTAATCCAAGGAGCTTAGTCCCTGGAATCACACAATAAGACACATACTGAGCCCAAGGAGTTCATCTGAGGAAAAATAGTACTATGTAATGATATGGCCCTCAGGGATTTTACCAAGGAACTTGCTTGTCAATTTTGGATCCAAGGAGTTTATCCAAAAAATCATATCATACTACCTGAGGGATCCTATGGTGTCATATTGGGCATCTAATATAAGAAAATTATTGCTTTATAGGTAGGTCTCAACCTATGCATGTTGTATCCTTGAATTTGGAATGGGGTCCTCGAGTGCTCAAGGAATTCCATCAGGAATCCAAGTCTAGCTCGAGTCACACAATTCTTATTTTGATAAAGAAGTCATATGGAATTCATAAGGTCTAGGTAATTACCTTTCATTATTGTGGAAATGAAAATTGGGCAAGAAACAATTTAATCAAGTCATAATTAATCAATATGTCCATTTTTTCAACACATTCCTTTCATTAGAGTAATAAGGTAATGTAGATTAAAGATATTTAGTTGATCCATTTACGGCATAAAAATATGTAAGGCTTAGTTCACTACCTTCAATAAACATTTTAAGGGTTGCTACGGATGTGAAAATTACAATTCAATTATATATTTAAAGGTCAAGGAATGTACTTAGTATACATTCCAATTTCTATTTAACACTAGAAATCACATTGAAGAACTTATCATAGGTGGGTCAAGTGGTGAGAATACATAGTACTTTCCATTATGAAATTCAAAAGATAAATCAAACCCCTAAATATAGAAAATAATACCCATAGAATGTTCAATCCAAAAACACTTGAATGGTGGATCAAAGGTGACAAAACACTAAACCAACATGTATGCGAAATAACAACACATGCGTAAATCCAATCTAAAACATGTCCAAGAACATGGATGGTGTCTTGGTGTGCTAGTCATTTATAACGAAAAATTCGGTTTTTCTAATTCCATTAGGGGCCATGTCTGAAACAATCCATATTACAATGCAACATCGATGAATAAGAAATATCAATAAAAGAAATGAAAGTATAATGTTCTAATCATAACAGTTTATCTTGAAGACAAAACACCTCTGTTGGAGGGGTTATATTATAAAATCTTGACTTCGTTAATCAACAAATCACTTATTATAAATATCATTTATTACATGAAACATACTAAATTCACATTTAGGAGGTATTAAATATAATTAATTCATTGTATAAATTTAAATCTATCAATATTTTAGTAATAATTAATTAATTAATTTATAAAATTTGATAACATGGAAAGGGACCCTACCTCAAGTAGAAGACCAAGCCAAATCTATCCAACTCATGTAGTCATCCAATCGCAAGTACATATTTCCATATACATAACTGTATACCCTTAAAAAATTTCACGTATTACCGACACCATTAGGTAACACATACATGGATGATATATACATATATATATATATATATATACACACATTCATATATTCCATTAAGTCTTCCAAGGGAACCTAAACTCACTATACACATACCACGGACCCATTAACGTCCTAATGTTCTCAAATAAAGGGTGAGAAAACGAATAACATGAATAAACCCTTACCTCAGACAATGGTGGTGAACCAAAACAACTAGAACTAAATCTTCTTTGAATGTGGTTTCCGAAACATGAACCAATATATACCAGGAAGCTATTTGAAAATCCCAAAAACTGAAGAATAATGAAAAATAGATCAAACCCTGAGTTAGTGCTTCAGCTGAACTACACTGAGGGATGGATAGATAGAAAAACAACTGAAAATGGAGTGTAGGAGTAGCATAAGGGAATAAATCGATGGATTGAAGAAGAAATCAGAAGAAAACTGGCAAAAAAAAACATGATCAGAGAAGGTACCATAGAGGGGGTCACACAAGAGATAGGGGGAACCACTTTAGGTTTTTATGTGGGCCATACATCATATAGGGTGAGGGTATAGTTTTGTTTTAATTTAATTTTTGTTATATCAATTAATTAATTTATTAAAATTAATAAACCACACGATTTGGGATGCATGGTTAGATAAACTGTTCATCTAATAAGAAACACCCCTAATTTGGAGACACCCCTCACATGGTTTGTCCCACATGGTTATTATAACCATGCATAGATAGTTCTATGGACAATGCTGATGTACTACCTAAGTGGAACTACCCATGTGGGATAAGAGCATGGTTTTGAAAAATGTGTGTCGCCCGGGTGACAGCCTTTGTCCACCTGAAATAATTTGCACGATCACCTCCTATGGGCCTCACAGTTTCAAAAAATATGTGCACCCTCTATAGGTCATTAAAAACCATCCTTCACTGGTCTTGTGCTCCTAAAACCCAACAAGACTCCAGGTAAATTTGGAAAATCAAATCCCAAAAACAACACTTTTGTGGTCTCTAACTCTCAAAATTCCATTCTAAGGCTTAGTTTCAAATTTGGAAAATCAAATAGTCCATAATGTTCCAAAACCATTTCATTTTAGTCCGGTTCAAAAATATGGGTCACTACAATATCAAAATATTAAAACTTATTATCCCTAAGATTCCTTCAGAAACAATGAAAACATCACCCAACCTACAAGGGAAGTGAAGGCTCATCCCACTAGTTTCATTGTGTTTCCAATTCCCAATACGCCTTTTAAGAACTTCTTATGAATTCCTTACTTAAGCATTTAAAAATCAATCCAACTGAATCCCTGAATCCATGCATACATAAAACCATTAAGATAGAGATAGGATAATTTCATCATTTCATTATATATCTAACCAATGGTTCTCTTCACCATAGGTATTTACATAAGTAAGGGGCCAATTACTAGATTCAATACCGCCACTATAAGAATTTCCATACAAATCACACCTGTAATCATCCTAATGAAGCTCTTGGTGGTATTTCATTAAAAATTAATGGTCAAATACTAATAATCTTACCGAAAAAATGGTTGAACAAGTTTTCTCAGAATACTATGAAAACCATAAAATCACACTCACCTTATCCTAGAAACATGATTTTAAATTGTTCCTTACAAGAAAAAACATTGAACTAAATTATGGGAGAATAATCCAAGCTACATGGTTGACTTATCTCGAAGATGTATGGATTATGAGACATGAAAAATTCAAAATAAATGGTTGGAGGCTATGATTCCAACCAAGGAGTTCATACATGTGAACCTAAAAACCACTCATGATTTACCAATACTTGATAAGAGTTATGCTTCAGTGTGTAACACTAATAAATATCACCCATCATGCTCAACAACATTTAATGTTTTAGCACAACATAAGATTGATGATATCTTAGTGAATCTAGTATAGAATCAAGAAAGGGGACATACTAATCACATAGAAGAACATACTAAAAGGGTTGAAATGGTTTCCAAACAAACATACCGAAATATTGAAAGGAAAATATTCAAGACACAACTGGTCAACATAAAGAATGAAGCTTAGCATCACCAACAGAAGCACAAACATTAAACCAATCTCATTCCATTACTACCCAATGAATTCCATGATCTCTCTATGTTTATTCCCCAACATCCTCCATGACTGATGCTGTTTTCCCGTGGTTTGATGCACCATAAACCAGAACATTGTTGTGTTGTCGAGAATTTACCAATATTCAAAAAATAGAACAAACCCGAGTTCTTTTAAACAAAAGGGGCCATTTTCAATGGCCATATTGGATTGTGTTCCTTCTACGTGGAAGGCACAAATTTTATAGAACCTATATTACACTCTCCATCATAGGATCATCCCATTCATTAAATGATAAAAAATAAAATAGCCACTCATAAGTGTGTTATTAAAAAACACCTTAACCCTACATGTATCACTCCTACAATACACATTCACACAAGTCGAAGCATACAAAGAAAGCTAAACAAATGAGTACATCATTTCAAAACACCCAAGTATTTAGAATCTCCATATTTAGGATTGGGACAAACTTGATTTGATATCACACATGTCACTCTATATGGAGATGTCTCAATACTATACTCAACACACCAATTGATTTATTACAAAGTAAAATTTCCTCATACAACCAGTATCCTGGATGACACCATGACCATTAATCCATTATTAAGAAGAAGGATGGGTAAAAATACCTTTGACGTAGTTGACCATGCCTAAGGCATGTCTAACAAGCTGAAAGAGTGCATCACTCACTGCTGACACCCATTACAGGGCCAAAGAAACAATAACCACCCATTCGAACAAGGGTTTCATTGAAAACAAAAAGTTCTACTAGGGACAATGGTACATGAATGAAACCCAATGTTAGAATGATCACAATAAAAGTAAGTAATAAATCTCTTTGGGTGACATGTACCACATGGTATCCCCTTATGAAGCAAAACGTCAACCCTAGCACCATATAATGCTAACAGAAGCAACTTTGTTCAAAATATGACCCTCAATCCATTGCTAATAAAATAATTCTTATAGAAAAGACCAGTGCTTCCATTCTAGGGAAACATGAGGAGAAAAATTTTACTAACCTTACATGAGGGTTCTAAATATAGGACACCACTATTGGTTCAATTTAAATGCCAATTATATTTAATCACAATTAATATTTAATCATTAATATATTTAATTAAAACATCATGTACAACAAGAACATTTTGTAAATACCCCATATTTACCATTAAACACTTATTAACATACCAACATAAATTATGCAATTTAACAAAAATATATGTTCAACAACTAAGGCAACATACAAGGTCCCAATGAGCCTATATGAGTTCTCTAGAATGAAACCCAATAATAGTTTCTCACATATTAATGATTTATACACCCAAATGGGTCATTACAAAAGAAAATTCCCCAACTGGAATACTTAGGTCTAGTTTCACATTTAAGCATTAAACTAATTCATTTCAAGTTAAAATGAAAGAGAAATATAATTTATAACCATTCAAACATAGCATCATATTTATATTTAATATACGTTTCCATTTACCAATTCATCAAGAAACCATATAATCCATAAATTAAACATTTTCTCCCATTTATAAAAAAAATTAACTTTTTTGAATAAAACATGACCACATAAAATAGTCTAGTTATATGGGTGGAAATATAACAACCCATAAAGTGCTCATACACTTTATAGTTTGGCATTTTGATCCCTTTAGTAAAAACCAATTTACTTTAGTATTTTAATTTTTAACAATATTTTAAAATGGTTCAAGAATTGATTAACAATTTCCCACGTATCGGGCCCCTATACACCTTACAACAGAATGTTGTCTCCCATAATAATCACAAAAATTTGATTTAACAAATGGAACCATTTACATATATCAAATTAAGATAGAACATCACTACAAGGAGCTAATATAGAGAAACCTCCTGAAATTGTAGAAGCATGGCATTTTAATCAAAGAATCATATTATTACAAGTGATAAACAGAGAAAAAATTCTAACAAATTATCTCAACAAGTATAAATCAATAATGTAATAGCTCTAAATCATGATAGATATATCCCCAAAACATGCTATATAAACATGCATGATTGTAAATACAAGGCATTCCATACATTCAGATAACCCTATTATAAAACAGTAGCCAAAATAAAATGCAATTGCATTGCATTGATCTATCCATGAAATTTGAATTTATATGTGTGTAGTATGATGAATGAAATAAAACATACATTCTATATCAGTTTAGGCGTAAAAATACCATAAAATTATAAAACAATAAGCAGTGAAAATTACACAAGTCACTCAAGGGAAAATCATATAAACTGTAACCTCAAACATCATGAAAAAAATTTCCCAGCCCTTGACACATGGTCATTTCCCATATGTGGGGTTATTATTCCCACAGAAAACTATTAACCAAGCACTAAAACATTCAATGTATCCTTTCTACCAACCAAAAACAATAAGACCATTGGAATAAATTACCCTTTGATACCACTTTGTAACTTCCCAACCCATCTTACCACTAAACATGTAGCTGGGTCGGGGGGTCACATGGCCTCATAAACACCTCCCCATTTTTCAGAGACTATCGAATAGTAGTGAGGTTTAATGGTGGTTAAATGGGATGACTATACCCTCATTTTCATATTAGCACATTGGTATAACAAAATAAACAATTGTCAATAGTGGAAGTAGTAATTAAATGAAAGATAAAGAAGAAAAGGAATAATATAATATTTTAATAATAATGTACAATAAAAATTTACAACATTACATGTATATACATATTTTGATGATGATATATTAGATAAAATTGTGAACTAACTACATGCTTCCAAAAATAGTACAAAAATAATGAAAAGATAGAAATTCGCCACATGCAATCTTTGTGAGCTTCTCGAGCTCCATATCAGTCCTATACTCCTTACTCCCAAGTACAAGCAATACAAAAAAACATAGATCATATAAATATGAATTCTAATCGGGTGCCAATGGTACCCAAGTAGGGTGTGAAATTATAATCTCAGTTGGCCTACACTCACAGTGTCTAGCCAAATCCTGACTGTGCTAAATAAATTAAATAGCGTGCATACATTTATATTCAATGTAAAGAGGTATAATGTAACTAAATACACAAGTACCATTTCCTTTACTTGAATGGTGTCTAAACATGTAAAAATTTTATTGTTTTATTATTACAAGTGTATAAATAAGTCACATAATAATAATAGTTATGGTTTGAATCTGTCCCAAGGAAACCTGTAATTATATCTAACAGTGAAGTTCCATGGTAATAACCAAAGAACATTAGACATCAAGGGTCTCCAAATCAGTAATAACTATAGCTTAGATAAGGGTAAGGGTATATTACTAGGAGATTAGTCCATCGAATTCCAAAATAAGTCACCTACCGAGTCTAATGTGTTCATAAAAGATAAAACATGGCTATGATCAGACTTGGTGAAATGGGTTTAAACATTGAACCAACATGCCAATGCAAGATCCAATGATTGTATCCAAGACATCGAATAGTTCTACATGAGGGATCATATGTTTTAATACTATCCATCCATGGCTTAGAAAATATTGGGTTCTAGGTGGGTCTCAACTGAAGAATGAAATATCCTTGAATATGAAATGGCATCCTCAAGTGCTGAAGTCATTCCCTAAAAAATACATGGTGAGATCAAGTCAATAAACTTCTATTTTGATAATTAATTCATACACAATTTATATGTTTCTCACCCTTACAATTAAATTTTGTGACATGTCTAATTTGGAATACATCCATTTAATCAAGTCGTAATTAATCATTAGGTCCATTAAGTTCATATATATCCTTTCATTAGTCTGACAAGGCCATGTAGATTGCAACAATCTATTTAATCCATTTAAGTCATTTCCATAAGAAAATTTCACTCCACTACCTTCCATAAACGTGATATGGGGTACTATATACATTCAAAATTTTATTCAAATAAATTTTAAAAGATCAAGTCATATACTTAGCATCCTTTCCGATTTCCATTTATCATTAGTTATCACATTGAAGAACATACCTTAGGTGGGTCATGTGTTGGGAAAACATGGTACTTGTTATTATCTATTAAAAAATATAAATCAAACCACTAAATATATAATATATTACCTTTATAATGGTCAAAACCATAATACTCAAAAAGTGGCTCAAACATGTCAAAACACTAAAATGAATAGTATGAAAAAACATCACACATGGGAAAATCGAATCTAAAACTAGTCCAAGAACATATATGGTGTCTTGGTTTGTTAATAATTTAAAAAGAGAAACTCAGTTTTTCTAATTCCATTAGGGGAAACATCGTATTAATTCCATACATAAAAGCTAAATCGAGGCATAAGAAGTATTAATACAAGCTTAGAAAGCATAAATATCTAATCGTTACTATTTATTTTGATGATAGCGCACCTCCATTAGATTAGTTTCATTATAAAATCTTCACATTGTTTATCAACAAATCACTTATTGCATTAATAATTTTAAAAATGAATCTTACTTAAGTAATATTTAATGTGGCATTAAATCTAACAATTTTCTTTTCATCAATTTAAATCTTACAAAATCTGAGTAAGTAATTAATTAATGCATTTACAATATTTGAGATCCTAAAAAGGGATCCTACCACAAACAGAAGACCAAGATAAATCTTTCTAACTCATGATTCCATCTACTCACTTGCTCAAACCTCCATATATATATCCATAAACTAATACATGTATTCCCCATTCCATGAGGTAACACTTACATTGAATATATACATTCACGTATATTTATTTATTTATATATATGCATACCATCATATATGACCTCGAGTCTTCCAAGGGAACTGAAACTCATTAAAATGTACTCAGGACCCATAAAAATCATAAGGTACTCAAATAATGGGTGTGAAATTCAAAAATGCATATGAAACCTTACATCGGATGGCATCGGTGAACCGAAAACCCCGAATCACCTCGCCAATGGTATTAGTCGCTGGAACATGAACCAACATAACCCGAGATGCCATTTTAACGACCCTAAAACCTATGATCGATGAAAATGGATCCAACCCTAAGATAGGATTTTAGCCGAGCTACATCGGTCAATGGGTATAATTAATGAAAACAAAAATGTAAAGGAGGTGTACTAGAAGTCTATTCCCTGATGTATTAAAGAATATATCTGAAGAAACACAACACATAATCGATGATCAGAGGAGATACCATAGAGGGGGTCGCATGTGATAGAGGGGGAACCCCTTGGTGGTGTTGTGCAGGCTATACAATACCGAGGGTGAGGTTTTAGTAATGTCTTATTTTTAATTTATTTCTATTTTTATTTAATTAATTTGTTAAAAATTAAGGCAGCACATGGTTAGATAAATTATGCACTGACCATGTGTCACCCCCTACGTAAGAGAATCCCCTCACTCTGTTTGTCCTATATTTTTTTCCGAACCAGGAACTAACTGTTCCTTGAATAGTGTTGAGGTACTGCCTATGTGGACCAATGGATAGTCACATGGTTTGAAAAATCCTACACATCCCATGTGACAATCTCTTTGCACCTGAAATAATTTTCATGTTTACCTGCTACGAGCCGCATGGTGTTGGAAAAATTGTGTGGCCCTATCAAGTCCCCAATAACCATCTTTTCTTGGATTGGTGATCCCTAAAACCATTGAGCCACCCATGAAAATCCTCGATCTGTTAAATGAGTCCTAAAAAATCACTTTGAAATGTTTTAACTTTTGGAATTCTATTCTGAGGATCAATTTTATAACTAGCCCATCATGTAAATGAAACAGTTCAAAAACCATCTCATTCTAGCGTAGTTCAAAAACACGAGAATCTATAGGCAACCCTAATGAGGTTTATCTTGATTTCACATAGTGTCTCCCCCAACGGAGTGATGATCTTACTATGGAAACAAATCTAGAACTATGTTGAGAAATATGAAGTGTGAATATAAAATTACTAAGAAACTAACGTACCATGGATATTTTTTCATGTTTATTTATTTATATGATTTGGATCCATGTGTCATTGATACATTGAATTTTATTATTCATACCAAATAATTTTATTAACAGTTTTTATATAAAATGATCTTTTCTGACTGTTTGAAAGATGTTTTGACCTATCTTATATACTTTGATTATGAAATCATGTTTTGGTTCCAAATATTCGAATGTAATTACATTCCCTGGTTTATTAAAATTTAGATAATAAATGTTTAATTGTTTTTTATGAAACACTAAGTGAGACCCTATTGGGATTTATAGATCATACCGTACCATTTACTTTGTGTATTTTTAAAATTTATTATTCTAACTCTATGAAAATATAAACCGGCTCTAGGAGGTGGTAGATGTTCTTGATCCTTTATATCGTGGAGTGATGATGGTGATAGGTGGACCTGTTTTCCACATTTAAGATAATAGTTTGGTAATTTTATTTGGTTTGATTTTTTCATGATGGGATGACATAGCCATGTGGGTTTTATCATTCAATTATACATATTTTGTTTTGGTACTATCTCCCATTGGGGGTGTGGAGAATGATAAATTGTAACTTATATCAACCCCTATTTTTATGGATATATTTTTTCCTCATTGACCTTGTATGATTCCATTACTATTCACAAAACCATAGGGATTGAGAACACCCTTGTAACTATGTTAGTGATGGATTGGGTATTATGGTACCAAGATGACTAGTTGGTTCATGATAAAGTTGTATCATAGGAAAGTTAAGTATCATTTCTTGATGTATGTATGCGGTTTGAGATAACTTTAGGGGAATTAACATGAATATGTGAGTGGGTTCCTGGCTATCACTCATTGTAACAAACCCTAAGTCCTCATGGGTGTTTTGGAAAAGTTTCCTTGAGGAATTTTTTGATCTAATTCTAGTGTTTCCCATTCTATTGAACTGATTTTTTTATCTATATAATTTTTCGTATGTCTTCATTGTTTTCTTATGATATTTTGTAGTGTCATGTATCTAATAATACATGTGGATTGGTCCTAAGAGGAAGATGATGGTGAATCCAAAAAATAAAATCTTTAAGTCGAAAATAATTTTTTCATGATGGTGGTGTGACCTTTCCATTTAATATATGTTTATGTACCCATTCCCATTTAGTATTTCGTAGAGTAACCATTATGGGATGTATATATTGATTTTTCTTCAGTGTTTCTTCACTATAATCCACCATCACAATATAGAACTAATAATCTTCAAGAGGCAGAGGACTAGTTGAAAATGATAGACCTTCATTTTCATTTCATGAAAACACTTGATCCGATTAAGGTAAAATGTTATAACTCTTAGCTTGATGGGACTCATTCAAAATGGTGGTATTTGATGCTCATGGTAAAATATAATAATGTTTTGGAATTGAATGACATTTTAGTTCATTTCACTGATTAGTTCCATCAAGAATCTATGGTCTTGGAGAAATCCATGGAGTTGTTCAAACTCCAATAAGATGACATGATCTGAAATTAGTAAGAAAACATTTTCATAGATCTTGTTTAGTTTTATAATGAGGTAGTGACTATTTATAATATTAAGGAATGAATATATGAGATGGTTCATCAACCATTAATTGGATCTCAGGTTTTCATGTGTAAATTGTCTTCTTATGTCAATGTGTTGGATAGGGAATTGATGGTGGAGCTTCACCTGGATGGGAAGTCATGGTTTTCAAGAGATACATTTTCTCCTAGTGGAAGTTTTATGACTTCATTTAAAGTAAATAGAAAGTGTTATTATTCTTAGTGTTCTTCTAGAAATTATGAATCTTTCAGACCTCCTAATGTTCTAGGAATATCCCTTTTACATTCTTCTACTATGGTGTGGTTGGGCATTCAAAATGGGTTTTCACTATGGCACCCACAATCTTTGTTTGGGTTCCCATTTAGGCCAGCTAAAGAAATTATACTGAATATTTAATTCTAATTTCATTGTAATAATGTCATTATAAACTAAAATTATTACTATGAAATCAGATTCCTTGAGATCTAAGTGGTTACATCCCTAGGAATTCAGAATGAAGCTTCATAATGTAGTGGAAGAGTTTCTAGATAACAATAAAACGGGTCTAGAAACTATGATAGGTACCATCACTATATCATTATATTTTTTAATACTTTATTTGATATTGGTGAATCTCATTCATTTATATCAACTCATATTGGGAGACATCAAAATATTCTAACAAGTATTTTTTCTTATGTGATGGATATTACCATTACCCTTTGAGAAAAGAGAGAGTAACATCTTGGATGTGCTTCTTCAGTTTTATATTTATCATGAATTTATCTAAAATGGAATTTTCTGGTTAACAATATGAAAAATCATGATTATATCCTCAAGATAGATTGGATTATTTCTAGTAAGGATTCAATTGACTATTATCTAAAACGCGCCTCCTTTGAAACATGTGATGGTGTGTCTCATATATTTCAAGGAAAATTGGAATTGAGGACATGTAGAGTCAGACTGTCTTTTCCCAAGCTAGTCTAGGAAATATCAGGGTTTTATTCTAACTTTATGTGATAATCTTTGATTGATGATCTACCTATAGTCATCATAATGTTTCCCAATGTGTTACTTCTTATTTCTCGGGTCCTCTACCGATAAGAGAGGTAGAGTTCTCTTTTGATTTTGTTCCCATTTAGTAGCCAATATCTATTCCATATTTCAATAGAAAACCAATAATGTTGAAAATGATAAATACATAAATGAATAATTTATTTGAGAAATTTTTTACATTCCAAAGTGTATCACCTTGGGTGGGACAAATTATCTTTGTGAATAAAGATGATTGAACACTTCACCTCTATGTATATTATTGAATAGTAAATCGAGTTATGGTAATGATCAAGTATTTGTTACCCAAAATTCAAGATCTCTTTCACCTATTGAAAGGGGAAAAATGTCTCTTTAAGATTGATCTTTGATCTGGTTTTCACCAGTTAGTAATAGATGTATATGAAATTGAAACTTATATTGTAACACAAAAATAAAATTTATCCTATCCAAACGGTTTCAAACCATTGGGATAACCCCAAAAAAAATTTGGATCGGCTATCCCAACGATTTCAAAAACCATTGGAATGTTAAATGTCTATATAGAACCATACCAATAGTTTATAATAATCAATTTGTATTTGCTGCCTAGAATTACATTATACCAACAGTTTCATGTTAACCATTGATATATATATATATATATATTCCATTGGTTTTACAATCATGGTAATAACATAGTACACGAAATCACTAAATACCAATTGTTACATGTTAACCATTGGTATAAATTTATACCAACAGATCTAAAACCATTGGTAATTCTATTCAACATTACTATATACCAAAGATTTAGAAAAACATTGGAATATCCTCCTCTAACCAATAAGTTTAGCAGGACCTTCATGCTGCTCTTTCACTATTCTAGAACCGAAATAAAAGAATCCACACTTGAAGAGATGAAACCACAAAAAAATCCTATAAATACCACACAATATGCCTTCCAATATCTCAATTTTTTTTAGTTGAGACACATATGTGTTTCTATTTTCTAATTTCAAGATAACGAAATATGAACCAAACCCACACACTCAGTTAATGAATCTAGAGTCTACAAAAATATTGTAATTTGAATCATATATTTATAATTGTATTCTTCATAAGTAGTGAACATAAATGGAAATACATGAACCTGATGACAAATTAGAATAAATGGAAAATATATTTTATGTATCCTTTATATGCACTAGGTGAGATGAAAAATGTTTACCCTCAAAACCACCTCTCTAATTTTCTTTAGATTTGTGAAAAGTCAAAAGAAATGGGAGAATGATGATATGATATGACAATGATCGTACTTGTTATAATTTACGAGAAAAATAAATGTTTGAATCCTCAATTATAGGGCTTTGTGATGACCTAGCATGATCATGCATGTAGAATCTTCTAGAATAAATTCCCATCAATAAATACGTAAATGTTAAGAGGTGATATTCAAAAAAATTCCAAAAAATATAGAGAGTATACCGATGAGGGATAGAGGAACATCAAATAATTTGTATATATTTTATCACACCATATATTGTCAGTTTGTATTTATATTTAGACCATTTACATTGGATTTCAAAAACAATCATGGATAGTGGATGACTCGGTAGTTATAAAAGGACTTATAATGATGAAACAACTAAATATTAATCTATAATAGATGATATATTGGATGAATTATCACAATATAACATATAAATATTCCCACATAAGAGAGAAGTTCATCAATTATATTAGATGACCAAGTGGGTTTCTCAAATGGAAGCATCTTCAAAGAGTATAGTGATGTTTCTAAAAATTCACCTTCTAGGAAATTGCATTCGGCCAAAAAATATCTATCATACTATAATTAAAAAGTTTCATAGCTCTTCTAGGATTTTTAATATGGAATAAAAGGAAACATGATTGGTGGGGTGAGTTTTATTGGTGAAAAATACATAAAATTCAATTTCTAAAATCAGTTTTGTAAAAAAGTCATGTTGATTTCTCAAAATCATGGTTGGAGATAGGGATATTGAAAAAACACCATTCATGTTGATTTTTTTAAAATATCACCAAGGGTATTATGAAATAATTCCCATTAGATTGAAAATTCACGATTTGAGACAATATTTTATGTTGAAATTATAATAAAAATTTGATATGTAATCCTAATAAGTAAATAAATATTTCATGGGATTTTTGTTGAGTAATATTAAGTAGAATGACCAGTTCCTCTATCAAGTAGATAAAATCGTTTAAAATAATTATTTTTACTTGGTAAATAACCAAGTCTCACTTTGAAACATCATGATTCAATTGGGATTGCATTCCTAAAAAATGTCTAAGAAACAAATCAGTGTCATATAAGGAAATAAGAAGGTTCCAATAGTGTTCGAAAAAAGATATTACATTGATAAATGTACGAGAGATAAGGAGAATGGGAACCCATATTTCAATTAATGTTTTTAGGGGATGAATAAGTAATAAGGAATGAATAAGGAGAATGATACAATCAAATAACTCACTAATGAACCAATTGGGGATGCATGAAAATCCAAAGTAGTGGATGAAAAGAATTAATGAGTCAGACACTGAAGATAAAAAAATAGAATCTATAATAGCTATAGATTTTATTTCTAATGAGTACATTCCATTAATTGATGGTGGAGAATTATCAAAATTTTATATATATCTTCAAATTACATCACATTAACATACCATTAACTAATTAAATTCCTCAAAAGATATTGTTTATAATTTTCCTCAAAAAAATACACTTAAAGAAAAAAAAATATTGAAGAATTGTGTGTTATTTCCATAAATGAAAAATATACAACTATTTTACATATTAAACTCCCTCTAACTCTTCTAGATCTTGTTTTATTTCCAATTAAATTTACTATTGGTTCATGTAATTTTAGGAATCCCCATTATGATATAAGGGATACTGTCAAATTGATACCACTAAATGTGTTCAAGAAGATCAATCTATGAAATTTTAATCTCATTATATATTATTTCAATCTTGTAGACAAATACATGAATTATATGATTTTTATTTTGAATATGTTTCTTTTAAGTTTAATAAGTTCAATTTCCAAGTTTATTTTTTCATCATAGAGATAGATAAAGAGGGTGAGGTCCTGGTAATTCTTATTTACCCTTTCTTAACTCTGGGTAAGGATCTCATTAATGTTAATGATTGCTGACTTATATTATGAGTTATAGGTGATCAAGTGCAATTTTATTTTATCAAGAGAGTGAAATAAAGAGATGAACCTAAAGACTTTCTTGCCATTAAAATTGCTGAAGATAGCATAGGAATAGTAAAAAAACAATTTAAAGAAGTATAAGGGATTATGAGGCTTATTGGTGAAGCAGTTGAAAATTAAAAAATATTTTTTAGTGAAGACTTGGAATGTGAATATTTATGTGTATAAATGGAAAATAATTTTTGGGAATTATTTTATATATGGTTCACTTGATCAAAAATCCATGGAATATTGAACTATAATTATTGGTTCTGGGTGAATTAATAGAATTTCTTATGGAAGATCCTCACTTATTATTTTATAAAATTTCATGGATCATTTAAATATTGTACAAGGCATAAAATCAAAAAATCAATTAGTATTTTCCATATAATATTTTTAATAAAGGTCACTAGAACAAAAATAATATCTTTTCACAATAAATTTATAATTATATTATGTTGAACTAAAAAACAATACTTTAGATACTTTCCATTTTGAAATGTGAAGAACATGACACAACAAAATGAGTGGATTTTATCTTGTGATGGAATTAATTTTTTTCCCTTTAATTATATATTCTTGCAAGTAACACCACTTGATATATGAAACTATTTATATTACTTTTGGTGTCATTGGAGAGTTGTTCAATTCATGTATCCAGCAATGCGAAATTTAGTAGAGTTTCCTTGATTATGTTATTAGTTGTTTTGATGAATCTATCTAATCTATCCTCACTTCGAAAGAGTTCATCTAATATACCTTAAATATGTCTTAAATCATTTTTATTTTATGGTCATTATATACCTAATTTTAAAGTTGTTATCAATACCTCCCCAGTTATTCCATGTTTCTAAGGATCCACCAGGTTTAGACGTAGTAATGACCTATATAGAATCTAATATATTAATAGGTATGATAGATTAATGTGGGTGGGATACACCCACAGTCAAGAACAAGAGTCTAGGAATCATGGAATCACCACTTAAGTACATTTTTACCTCCAAAATTTAATTAAAATAACAGTGGAAAATCAATAATATTTTTGCCTGAAACATATGTAAATCAGGAATCCACACTAAAGGAAAAGAAAAGAAATATAATAAGAACTATACCATTTTGAAAGAAATGAAACTCACTAATTAATCTCTCAACTACCCAAATCTCCCACCCCTACAATAAAAACAACATAGCCACCTCTGATGCTCTTCTGGTCCCCTATACAGAATATAACAGCCCTCCATCCATAGAAAGTTGTAAAATGACTACTTAGCAGATGGAATAAAGAAAAAAAATAAAACTAAACAACGAAATACCTATATATTGTGACTATAGAAGTTTCCTCCCAATATATATGAACCCAAATGCCACATGGGTCAAATCATGTTCTTGTAAGAAATAGGGAAATTGATTCAATATTCAAAATGATACTTTCTAATAGTAAATTCCTTTTAATTAAAAATTAATTTTCCCATTAATGGACTGCACTATGTTATTTTTGTGTTTTATAGTTTTTTACACAAGTGATTTTGGGATATTTTAGTTAGATTTATTTTTTGTTTTTTTATAATTTCTTTGAAAATTTCATTCATTTGGGTTCTATTAGTTTTTGTCTGATTACAATTTTTTTATCTATTATTTCTTGAGTTCAAAAAAATTTGTCATTTGTAGACATATATGTTTGAAATCATTATATTTGTTCCCATTTGATTCAACATATGAAATATTAGATTTGGTACATTTCGATTAGTTTGACATGTTCCAATTTATGTTCATTAAAAAAATTCTATTTGATATACATTTTATTGTTTTTTAGCATTATTGATATGTTTTTGTTTATTAGATTTACATTTGTTTATCTGTGGATCAACATGTTTTGTTATGTTTGATGAAATCCTAATTTTGGTATGTTAGGAGAGGTATAACTAGATTATACTGATTATGTATGATTCACTTTGGTATAACATAATAATATTTGTTTTAGATCTAGTAAGTTTTATTTATTTTTACATTAAAACATAATTTAATTTATTGTATATTCATTTAGGAAGATTTAGTTTTACTCTTTATAGGATAATACAATATATATTATTTATGTTTTTCATAATTATATTATTACCTATTTTATTCAATTCATTTTGAATGAGTTCATATTGGTTTCATTTAATTAGGTTTTTTTGGATTTGTATCAAGTTAGTCTCATTCGATTTGATTCAATTTGGTAAACTCAATATTTCGTATCAAAAAATTATTCTAGGAAATATATGTCATTGTTTAGTAAAAATAATTGTGTGAAATATAAGTAATCTATTATTCATTTAATATAATGTCCAATGCATATGGAACCCTACCTCAAACATAAGGTGTTATACTTATGAAACTGGAAACATGAATGACCCATTTAACGATGGCACACATATACACTTTTTCATATATATATATATATATAATAACACATATCCCCTATGTAAATACTTTCATGGCCAAGTATGTATAAGGGGGTCCTGACATATATATTTACACTAGAATATACCCATTTACCTTACACGTGTATTAATTTTCATATATATACATTGTCCCACCAAGAACCAATATGTATATATTGATAACACCATGAGATAATATATTTGTGTGGGAACAAATATATGTATATGACTACTAATTAATACATGTAACATTCACCTATGGCAATGGAAACTAGAAACTGCTGTAGTGATGTCCAAAATACTCTAGAAAAACATAGAATACTCAAAACCCCAAAACATATAAATAAAAAAAAGGAAAATAATTCTAATAAAACAAAACACACCCAAAACATATGATGAATTTTTAGTTTTTCCAAAAAAACAATTTGTGAGTTAAGGCGACAAATTTTAATAGAAATTTATAAGACTATACAAAAATAGAAAGGAATTATATTTCTTTATAATAATTAGACAATAGAAAAATGATTTATTATAGAAAATAAAATGGATTGGTTTTGACCAATAGAATAATTAGACCTATTAAATGTATGTGGAATTCAATAAAGAAATAATTATTTAGTATATACATTTAATTAAAGTGATAAAAATGAAATTAATAACATAGAGGGAAAAAAGGTATCACAAAATTCAGTCCATCATAACCAAATCATATGATAAATAAAACAATACCCCTTCAAGTATTTTATTATTAGAAAAAAATAAGAGAACCTAATAATATGGTGTCCAAAAACATTAAAAATTTATTATGTGTGTTATAGAACAAATACCACCTACAATAAATCCAATTGAAAAAAATGAATTAAAGATACTCAAACATCTGAAAATGAAAACATGAAATAGTATCCTGTATTGAATTCAGATGAAATCCATACTAAGATATCATTTTTTAATCTTCTATTGAAGAAAATTTATTTCAAAACATATAAATCCTATCTGCTTTTCACTTCTAAAAACCATTATAATGGAATAAAAATATATTAATAGAAACCAAATAATATTTCATTTTTGTTCATTGGGTTTTTTTAATTTTAAATACTTAATTATAAGCTAATTTACATGGGTAGATACAAAAATTTGGGTATATTCCAATACATTTCATTTGGACATAATAGTAAATGGGATAAATAAGACAATAAGGGCATGCCCATTTATTCGGGAACATTTCAATTGATGATATAGATAATAAATTGATATTATGTAGAGTTATCACTCATTAAATAAGATCTTCCCTCTCTTTATTTTCAAGTGTATTTCTCCTGCAATCCTAGTGATCTTGTGCCGCTCTTACCAGGAGGAGGGCTTAATGATGAACTTGTAAGTCATTTTTATCAGTTTTCTGTGTGTGGTAGGTCTAGAGAGTTTATCTGTCATCCACATGATGATCGTCTCCACAATAGAGGGATTTAAGATCATATTTTCAGTCATTATAACATATTTGTTGCTTGTGGTGGTGGGTCTCATCCAACTAAGCTGTTTGATGGATCGTTGGTGGTTGATGAAACCCCGAAGATTTTTAGTGATGGTGTATTGATGAAGAAGGTTGCTGATCAGGCTGTTATGGATGGATTATTTTCATCATGCTTCTTTTAGGGTGAGGAACCCTCTCGTTATGAATGTGTGAAACCCTCAGTGAGGGATGGAAATCATATGTAGATGTGGGAAAGTGGGCGATTGTTCGGTTGTGGTCGGTGACGACATGCATCCAGCTAACAATGGCCTCAATGTGTTATGATCGCATTCTTGGGGCACAAGGATAAGGGTACATGGGATGTTGGTCTTTTTCAATGGATGGGTATGGGTTCCAGAGGGATCTGTTGTTTTTATGCGGATACGATGGAGGGTAAAAGTTAATTTGGAGAGGAGATGTAATGATCGATGTGCATATGGAATCATGGACCTCTATTGTAGAGCACAACTGGAAACGATTAGATCTAGGATCCTAGAGGGTGGCGGTCTTGGGATCCTAGAGGAGAATGGGGGCTTTTATACACACTGACGGACCGACGATGTGTGTGGGAGTTGACTTCTGATCGGCGATGACATGTGGGAAGGTTGGGAGGAGACCTCGTTGTCAGATGGATGACTGGCCGGCTGATGACTGGTGATGAATTCTCTTGCAAAGATGGCCAACGACCGGTTATGATCTATCTTGCAGATAAGGCCGACGATGGGCATTATTTATCACTATAATTATGGGGGTTGGTTGGTGATGCGACTTCGGGATACATATGTGTGACCTTGGGACGTGGGGAGGAATGTGATTGTGCGGGCTGGAGTAGGGGGAATTCCACCGACGAATAGTGGGCTTCAGGTAGGTGGGGATTTCCTTGGGTGGAAAACAGTGACCTCAGGTAACCATGTGACCGGGTGAAGCGAGAAATTTTGTGATGTCACATGGAGAAGGTGATGTGAGGCCCATAGTTGTCCTCGAGATACACAACGAATTTGGTGGAAAAGTGTTGGCCACTATGAGGAGTTATTATTGCAATGTCTAAGGGCTAATTTAGTCCAGGTGATGCGGATCAGGTGAGTTTGTCTTCAGTGTCGTGATCATGGGTTGTAATTTTCTGTGGGGAATCTATGAAAGGAAGGCTTGGTTTGGGCTAGAGATTTGGGTTTTGGGTGGATTCTGGGTCTGATTGATATTATTTGATGGTCTTTTTGTGTGTATGTTTTGGGACTTTTGGTGTTTTAGGGTTGCATTGTCTTCCTGTTTACTAATTTGGCGGTGCTATTATGCTGCATGTTTGCTGTGTTTTGTAGTACATATATTTTCTTAAATAAATTTTTAGGACTGGGCTTTCTCAAGTCCAAAACATTCCTATTATTGATAATAAATAAATGAATTATTTAAAAAATGTTAGTTTATGATTTATTAGATATCAGACCATGGAAAATAACAAGTCCTCTCTTGAAATTAAGAAATATCAATATCACAATGTATTTAGAAAAAGGATATTTTCTAATAGTAAACATAACATTAAATAGGTATTTTATAACAATAGATTGTACTAAATGATAATGTATAATAGTAGACATTATTGAATGATATTTTCTAACAGTGGAAATTAAAAAAATGATAGTGTACTATGGTAGACTATATTAAATGACATTATTTAAAAATAGATTTAGAAAACGATAGTTTATAATAATATATAGTATTAAATGACAGTATAAAAAATATAAATAAATAATCCATTCATTGAAAATAAATTAAGACTTTAAGAGAGAAAAGTAGTTAAGAACTATCTATTGAAAGATTTTATTTTCATTAAAATATTCCATTGATAATGATAAAAGTGATCCATTTTAAGGAGAAATACTTTGATTGTTGTGTAATCAATGATGAAATGGAATATCACATATTATATAATATAGGGAAAAATTATAAATTAATATAAAGTAAACACATTTAAAATTACAAATAATTACATGTGTTGAAAAATGGGGAATGGTTAAAATAGTCACATGGGTTTAATGATGGTCTGATAAAATTTTTTAAATCACATAAATTATAATGTAATCCATTAAAAACATAGCAGTCATGATTCTAAGATACATTAACCATTTATTTAATTTATTTAAAATCCCATTCTAAACATCTCTTAAAAACCAACCATTTCCAAACATTTTTAATGCCATTTAAATGCACACAGATTAACCATAGAAAATTATTAAATTAACATTTATCCCAAAAGCTCCATTTTTTTCAAACATCATCCTTCAATTTAATTCATGACCTATATGTAATCCATCCATTTTAAAACTATACATATCTTCTAAAATACTCTTCATATCTTTTTAAGTAGATGTAATTTTACGTATCACATGAAATCCCATGTGAACCCGTAGAGAAATCACATTGAAATCCAAATCATATTTAGAAATTTGAAATACTATTTTCAAAGGCCATTTGAGAAATCTCATAAAATCATTGTTTGACCAGTCACAAGAAATCATATTTAGACTATCCCTTGGAATAGTAATATGTTTATGTTTCAAATAAATATATGAAAAATAGAACATTTTTACATATAAATATAATAACGATAATTAAATCTATAATTTAATAATTAAAATATAAGTTAAAAAAACCCAGGATTCAATGATTTATAAATGAAATGTTAGGTCATGCGAAAACCTACCTCAAATCAATGAAACATGAGTTGGAATGCATCACCTTTAACAGTTGTTAGACAAACAGCCGATAAGAAACTACAATGAACCCTAAACACCATATAAACCACAAAAAATAGGTTCAATAACTTGAACGATGGTTCATACATACCACAACAGGGATGGAGAAAACCAATAATAATATATGGAAAAATTCATCGGAGATGAAACATTGGTGAGACAACCATAAACCATGAATATCGTACCATAAACCACTATGTCGTTGGTTGTTAATGGAGTGGATGGAAACTGATGATTGAATGGAGGAATTGGAAAGAATTATAGCATGGAAGAAGGGATTCATCTTTTAGTGGGATGAGTGTGAAGGATGATAATGGAATCTGGGGAGAAGGGGGTTGGTGGGGTAGAAGATAGGGTTCACATTGGGGACAACAATAATGGAAAATCGAGGTGAAAATTTATGGGGGAGATGAGGTTTTTAATTAGAGAGGAGAGCTTATGGGGTCGGGGCATGAGGGTATGGGCCTGACGAAATTGAGAATCAAGGGATGGTATACTTATGGTTTTTAAAAATTGTTGGGATAACATTAAATAGAGAATATATCACAATGATTTTTTTAAACTGTTGGTTTTGGTGCGTGGGTATATGCCAATTTTCTAGTAGTTTGGGGAGTAGGTATGAAAATTATGACTAACCTATCATGGAATATTGCCTAACCAATGGTCTTATAGTTTTTTATGATTAATGAATAGTCTTTTCTAGGATCTCCTTGACAATTTCAAAGTATCCTTTTTGGATGAAATCTTGGTTTACTCCATGATTTAAGATTTTGTGCATAATTTGACAGTTTCACTAGAAATATTGATTGTTCAAAAACATAATAAGAATATTTTAAAATTTAATTTCTCGATTCTAAATGTGGTATTCATGGGAAAAATTGTATTGGAACATAGAATATTAGTTGATCCTAGGAAGGAGGATTCTGTTAGTATAGGGGAGAAAGAATGTTTTATTTTGGAGATTCAAAGCATCATGGTCTTGGTGGGTTATTTTTTGAGGTTTGTAAAATATTTATCAAAGATGGGATCATTAATAACTACTCTCACTCAAGAGTTAGTGTAGTTGTTGTGGAATGAAAAATTTTAGAGTTATTTTGTTTAGTTGAAATGTATTTTGAATTGTGTGCTACTGTTGAATCGTTAAGAGGCACGGTAGGGATATTTGGTCTTATGTGGCACATGAGTATTAGGTTTGTCATGTATTCTTATATAAGTTGATCACATAGTATCCTATGGATCTATAAATCATAGGACACATGAGAATAATTATCCATCCCAGGTCCTGAAGCTCACAGCTATGGCACATGATATTGTGATTTTGTGGCATTACCATTTTTTAGATAGGATTACCATTTATTGTGGAAAGATATTCTGGGTTATATTTTCCCGCAAAAATAATTCCACCTCCTTCAAACTCATTGGGAGGAGTTCTAAAAGTACTTTGACATTGACATTGCCTATATCCGAGGGAAGGTAAATTTCATTTCTAATCCATTGAGCTAGAAACATCCAACCCAGTCTAGGAAAGAATCATCATAAGAATGGATCATGTTGAAACTTTTTTAATAGTTACATTTTGGTTATTGGGAGGATGAGGCCATGGTTGTTTTGATATGTGATTATTTGAACTCCACTCATCTCTATATGATTCATTAAGAATTGAAACTTGATTATGAATTATTTTGAATTAGGGAATCTCATTATGGAAGGGAGGTCATTGATGAATGAATATTTTCTTCTAATGGAATCCAATGTATTAAAAATTGTTTTGTCATGAATTTTTCCACAAGGAAGTATTTAGTGGTTGATATCGATAATTATCAATGGGATTCATGCCAGGGAACCAAAAATATGTTTTATTATATATAGTGATGATTCTAGTATCCATGTATTATATGATACGACATTTACTAATTTATCATTGTTATACCTATCATCATGATAATGTCGAGCACCTAAGACCTATGGGTTTTCTACATCCACTTACAATTACCATATAAAACTTGGATAAGGACTTTTTGGTTGGGTGGCTGCACACTCATTAAAAGAAGAATGTGATATGGGTTGTGATCGAATAGCTAAAAATTTCAGCTCACATCTTACCCATTCATAACATTAACCATGTTATATAATTGGTCAATCTAAATGATCCTGATATTAACATATATCACAATGTTATTTTTGATATTTTTTAGATCGGTTTCTCTATTTCACTTTTAATTTTTGAGAGGACTCTAGGATGAACTATAATCCTAGTTCTGTTTTAGCATGGTATATCATCCATAGATGGATAGACATATATAATGAGCTATACAAAATCATGGGGGCAATATTTGTTCATGCATTGATGATTTTGGTATATATTAGGATATCCATTTGGGACTGATTTAGACTTCCTATTATAATAGTTACCAATTTTCATTTTAGATGGCCCATTTTGAAGCCAGGTATGCTCAACCCTATTAGTTATTGTTGTTTTTCCAGATATATGTGAATGTTAATTGGTTGGTATGAGTGTGTACCACGATTATATGTAAAATATTAAGTTATTTTTTAAGATAATTTTGATTTATTAGATCTGATAAATGTTCAATGATGACTATCATATAAGACCATTGGAATTTTTAGTTCATGACTAGGTATTTTTCATTGTTTCACCAAATTGTTTTCATCAATGACATGGGAAACATTGGATTATTTCCCCATGGTTTGTGGGGAAATGTTAGGTTTTTTATAAGGTGGAAATATTAGATTACCATTTATATCATCCACTATAGTTTATGTCAATACATGGTGTATTCCATGTATCCTAGCATGATCTATATCTTTGTAACCCATCTCATGCCTTGAGCTGGGAGTATCTTGATACTGAGCCTAATTTATTTATGACTAAGTATCCTGTCAGGTTTATTTAATATGTGAAAAAGATACTTTAGATGGTTGATGATACCTTTATAATAGGTACTATTCAATCATAGTTCTAATTCTAATGATTTTATTGAGGGTGATGAATTAATGATATAGTAGTGGCCTCACAACTTTTCTATAGATATTTCTTGATGGGGTTTTTGGGGAATGAATGTTTTTATAGTGGGGAAGTTGTAATTTCTCGTTACCATTTTTTTATTATTTGATGATTCTTTTTTAAATCATTTCATTAGTCTCTTGTTTTTTAGTATTTCTTAGTGAATTTAGAGACCCTGGATGTCTTTGGTACTTTTCACCATTGGTGCATGGTTAGGGAAAACAATGTGGTTGTGCCAAACCAATTGTTTTCCCTTTGATAGTTCTATAGAGGGGTCACAATGGTTTTTCAAACGATTAAGCCATACCTTCAAAACAATATTCCCTCAGGTTGTGGAAATATTCACAGTTGGTGTATGAATAAACGAACCTTGAACCCACTAAAGGGAGATCTTGCACCCCAGACAGTAGTAACGCATGGTTAGTTAACACATTATTTCTAACTACGTATCCCCTCTATATTAACATGCTATTGGTTTTAAATTTCATTAAAATTTTAATTTAAAATATCAAAACCATGTTTAATACAAATAACCCCACCAAATTTTATTGTAACATTAATTCCTTGGTTGTGAATGTTATCAAAAGGAAATTTTGACTCCTCGAAACCATTTTCTTTGTGGATTGAAGATTTCTTGATCTCACTCAATCACCTCTGGTTATGTGGATCTCATACATTGTGTTTTATCTTGATCACAATTTTTCTTCAAATTATATTTTTGTATATCATCATGTAACTGATGTATCTGAAATTTGTTTTTTATAATGGTTCTATGTTTTTTAAAATATATTTCATTCCTTCATTCTCATCGGTGTTCCCTTTTATGGGTGTTGTGCATTATGACCCCATGATTTAAAGATAGGTGGTTCTATAAGTATTTCCTATTCAATTAATACTCTATATTTTGATTTATTTAGAAAAAATATTAAATGATTTAAAAACATGTATATGAGATTCTTTGATCATGGATTACAAAAAGGCATGGTAATTGAGAAAAACCCAATTTTAATGGAATTGAAAATGATAGTTAAATTACAAAAAATTTATGTCTTGATTTTGAAATTCTTTTAAATAATTTATATATGTAGATGTTAATAACATTACTAAAATTAAAAGGTTATTTGAAATATGATGAAATGATGAAAAAATATGGTTTTGTTTATAAATGAGAAAGGCATGTTTACAATAGATATTGGGACATTTTATTATGAAATAATTTTAAATGATTGATTTCAAATTTGATTTATTGATAGATTGATTAATGAACATGTATTATTGAGTATTTAGTATGCAAGTGAGACAAATAATCTATTATCTTGATCCCCCAACAATTTACATATGATGAAAAAACTAACTTAACAATGATCGACATGTTTTCACATAGTGCCTCCCGTAATGGGGTGTAGTTTGATTTCCCATATTGGCTCCCCAAATTAAATTATGATTTCAGTGCACGCATATATATAGAGTCATGTTGAAAATAATAAATTTGAGGATCCTTTTATGAGAAACTAATGTACCACTCACCGATTTTTCAGGGTTCCTAATATAAATGATTTGAATACACATGATATTGATTCTTTGAAATTTATTATTCATTCCAACTGATTAATATAATATGTTTTATATAAAACATGTATTTAAACTTTTCTGAAATATTTTTTTCATATATATACAATAATTTGATTATGAAATAATTTTTTGGTTCTAAATATGAAAATGGAATATCGTTACCTGTTTTATTTAAACAGATAAAATAAATGGTTGATTATTATTGTTTTGATTATGGAACACATGATGAGATCCTACTAAACTTTATATCTCAACACCTTACCTTTCCCATCAAGTGTTTTTTGAATTTATTATTCCTTGTATAAGAAAATGTAAATATTTAATTGGAGGGGTGGAAACTATTGATCCTTAATTCCATGAATTGACGATGGTGACCAGTGGAGTTTTTATCTGCCTATTACATAAGAGGTTGGTACTTTTTTAAGGTTTGATGTTCACATATTAAGATGATGTCCCCTTAGAATGTTTATCATTTTGTTATACCTATTTGATTATGGTACTATCTACCATTGGGATTTTAGATCATGTTTACTTGAATCCTAAATCATCCTTCATTTTTTGAGTAAAATATGTACCCTCTGGTCTTGTATGATGTGATGTGCTTATCACCAACCCATGAGGATCATTAATTCCCATTATTCTATGTCTAATTTGGATCAAGTATTAGGGTACCAGGGTATCTGGGATGGTTCATGAAAAATTAATTGTAGATTTATAAACATTTATAAATCATATATTTTAGTACATTGTATGATCTGGTAATGATTAACATTACGATAATCAGGAGGAAAAACACTGTTGTTAAAAAACATTCCCAAAATGATCAATATAACTCACAATTATAATTTAAAATAAATAACAGATAAATAATATATATTTATAAAGAGATAGAAATATAAAAACATAAATGAAGTTAAGAAAATGGTATAGTCATGATTATGGTTATAAAATATGTAATTATGATAATTATTTTTTATATAGTAATGTAAGTACTTTAGTGGAATTTGTAGAGACCTGAAGCTTATCGTACAGTGAAATTACATTAATTTTGCAGAATACTTAGTACATAACAAAAACAGACACACAAGGACCGTAATAGTTTAGTGTCTTTGGAAACTTGGAACGTAATTTTCTAATCGTGGTGAAAGATCATCAAAGTATCCCATAAAGATATTCCTATTTTTTTTCCTTACCTAAAAGCTTTATTTATATCCTGGGTAAAAAAAACATAAAAGGGTGAGCTCAAATTCTCAGTATGGGTAAACACAAGAAATATCAATCACATCATATTCATAAAAACATAACAATTTGGAAATCATACACTAAAAAAGAGATCATAATTTCATAACATGGGACAAATTATTGTAGTGAAATGTAAAACCAATAATAATAACATGAAACATGAAACTTTGTGGTATACACACATAATCATATAGAATCATTTTTGTTAGTCAAGACTCATTTCCAAGACTATCTCAGTGGACAAAGTCCATTTCTGAACCGAGTTCACTCCTCGTTTCAGTCCTGTTTCACTGAACTGGTTTAACCTGTCGTTCCATCCATTTCGATCTCATGAGATATGAAATCTTTACCCAATGCATTATAGGGAGATATAGGTTCCACCCATCTCATAATGATACCATTCTTATGTGTGCCACAAAATCAGAAACCATACATCATAGCATAACCCATGTAATAAAAACGGGAATCATAAACATCCTGACATCATAAAACAATTCATAAAGATAAAGGAATTCATAAAAATATAATTCTATCAAAAAATAATCAAATCAATGTAATAATAGGGATAGAAACCGAACCCTTTATTATCTTAGATGGAAAATAATTTTGATAAAACACTTGAACTCCATTCTTGAGGAATATATCCTTTCTCCTTCAAAAACACTTTTCATTTCTTAACATGTCGTACAATTCTAAACTAAAAGAAGTTTATTAAAAATAAAATTCAAAACATGTAAAGTAAGCTTCTTGGATGTAAAGTTTTAAATATCCATTCATGCTGTATAAGTTAAAAAAACATTCTTCGTACTTTTGTCAGAAAAGACAAAAAGTACCTCGTACGAAAAACGACAAAAGATTCTTTTCATATCTTTTACTAAAAACTCACCAAAGGGTAAAATTGGATTTAAACAATTTTATGTGGATGGAAATAATATTACATATTGAGGAAACATGGATGTGGATGATAAAATACACACCAGTAAATACTAATGTATAAACAATCTCGGATAAAGATGAGATTGTGATATTTCCCTTACCTTAGGTCCGATTTTTCCTCGTAAGTGTCCAAACCTCCTGTATAATGATTTAAATAATGTTATTGACTTATTCAGGAATCATAATTATTGTTATTATATCATATAAGGTTCACTTATGACTTTATATTACACATTCCTTTGTAAATTCCATGTTAAAGAGCGTTTTGGGTAAAATTGTTTCATTTGTCGTTCGTGTTTTGACTTGTAATTATTCATATGATTACATAGATCATGATTAATTAATTATAGAATATAAAACATGATTTATATATAATATATATTCAGAATACATATATATAAAATAGATCAGTAAATGGAATGAAATACACCGTTCATGGAGACAGTAGGTCGTACGTACGCATGAACGCTGTTTTCGTTTCCTTATTGAGTTGAATGGAATTAAGTAGATGACATAAATATATATACACATAAATGAAGTATCATTATTATGTCATATATTTCATGATTACTTATTATATATACTTTATAATCATTCATAAATGGTTAATCGCATCGTGGAGACGGTAGTCCGTACGTAGGCACGAGCGATGATATTGTTCTCATGACCGTGGAATTGTATCGGAGTGTATGTATACTATTTCAGAATCAGTATAAATTTAAAATGATCATATATAGTTATTATGTACACCATTATACCCATCCAAGTAAGGTGGTGGTGGAAAATAGATTACACCACGGCATGGAGACGGTATTCCGTACGTACGCACGCGCGATGATTTCGTTTTCCGTAGGATGGATAATAGGTGAAATATGGTTGTTTCATATTTATAATAACATATCATTATATGAGTGATACTGATGTTATTACTTCATAATGATACAAAATAATAAGAAGAAGTGGAAGAAGAAATAAAGTTGAAAGAATCGGTAACGGATATTACCTCCTCTTTGAAGCGCCTCTTTGTGATCTCCTTTTAGGGCAATAAAATTGGTCTTTGAGGAAGACCAGAACCTCTAGGAGTTTTCTAGGGAAGTGGAGAAGGGAATTTGGGAGGGTTTGGCCGAGCTTGAAGGATCAATGCGGTTTGAGGAAGAGAGGGAGGAGTTTCCCTTTTATAAGGGAGGAGAGGGGCTCCTTTTGAAAAATAAAAAATATTATTTTATTATAAAGCCAAATTCGGTTTTAAATAGCTCCAAATTTATTTCGTTCAAATATAAGGTGGGTATGGGTAGAAATCATATGATCCAATATAATTTAGACAAGTTTAGGTTCCTATTTTAATCCTATCATTTAGATTTAACATTAAGTTAAATAATTTTACTTTTACCGTGTCTTCTTGTGTTCTTATACTATAAGGTTAATAAACTTACAATAACAATCCAAACGAACCCCATGTTTGTTTATAATTAATATATATAACCTTATCTAAGTCAATTGGAGAACCTTAGTTTTTTAAGAATAAAATAACAATTAATAAAATAATATTAATTTTAAAAACTATTTTATGTCAATTTTGATACTATTTAGTAATTGATTTTTGTGAAAATAATAACAGAATGATTAGTTCAAAAAATGTTATTTAAATAAATTCTAAAATGTCATATTAACCTATAAAATTAGTGGAATTCATAAAAAGTATAAATTATATTTATTTGGGTATTTATAATATCAATTATTCTAATTTTTCACTATTATGGTAATTACTGCATCATCATTGTGTCATAAATAAATTAATTTATTTAATGTCTAAAAATTATAAATAAAATATAATTATTTAAAAAAATCTATTAGCTTTATAATTAATATTTAAAATCAAATTTATCATATGTATAACCCTATAATAAAAATGTTGTGGTAAAATAAACATTGATTTTAACTCTTTTAACTCTTCTTTGAATTAAATAATAATAAATGTCCTAATCTAATCCAAGTGGGCTTAAATGGTCATAATTTATTCCTATGTTTTTTTTGGTCGAATTAAACTTATCCAATAGAATTAGGACATGTGTTAGGGTAATAATAATAACATTTTTACCCTTAATTACCCTATTTACTTTTAACCGTGGAAAAAAAAGTAAATAGTTACTATTCACCAAAAATTATTTTCATCTCATTGAATCACATTTTACTTACTGACATCAACCGTGTCTCTTGGATTTTTTAAATTCATTCACAGAAGCGGTAAAATTAAATTTTATGAAAAATTCATTTTTTAACTACCACTTAGTGGATTCACTATTCATCAAAAAATGAATGTTTCCAGAAAAATACCAAAAATTAGGTATAAGCTATATTTGATATTATGAAATCAAAAATTATGTCTATTTTACCAAATTCAAAACATATCAGTTGCATTAATTAATTTAAAAATTAATTCCCATCGCCAACACAAATAGTGTGTTCTTAAGAGATAATAAATATCAAAAGATTGACACTTGTTTATGTCTAGTTTAAATGTGAAATTAAATCCAATGACCAAAATTGTATTAAATTGTAAAAATATATTCTATATATACTTTAAAACCATTAAAATTAATAATTTATCACTCTTAATAATTTTGATTAAAATGTTGTTTTTAATTAAAATTTAGTAATTTTCACTATTCATCAGAATATGAAAGTTATCCGAAAAGTACCAAAATTTCACCCTAAGCTAATTTTGATATTCTGAATCCAAAAATTAAGTCCATTTTGAAAAAAAAAATTTAAAAAATTTCAAAAAGTGGTTATTACTATTCATAACGGCTAGTTTTAATAATATTTTAATAGCATATCGTTGTTTAGTGAAACTCGTTATTGCGTAGTACACATGCTATCGACGAAGGTCGCCATTGCGTCCAATGCAAGGAAAGTCAAGGATGTGTGTTGTGAAAGCTCCTTTAGGTGTAGCATACAACACAAGACATTAATGAAATTAAAAAGAATATTTTTTATAAAATCTTGGGGTATTACATTCTACCCCCCTTAAAATGAATTTCACCCTCGAAATTCGTCGGGGTTATAAATGGTTTACTACTCGAATGTTTTTTTAATAGAAACCCACATCGTATAAAATAATAACAAAACTTGTCTTTAAAAACTAAAGTTTGAAATGTAACGGTTACCCAAAAAAACTAATCACTGGGTTTCCACATAGGTGAAAATATGGATATGGAAGAGAAATATTACAATCATGTTCTGATGGTGAGTGGTAGAGAAAATGGCTATAGAAAAGCCAGCAATAACAAAGCCATCAATTTGTGATGATCTAAGGTACCATTTGATTCATCAGATATAAGGGCACTAGGAAAACATTTTTGGTTTTCAAAATCATTTCCCTAAAGTTGAAGAATTTTAATTAGAATAAATACTTACTTTATTTTGGTAAAATCTCACTATTGTTCGTGCTTTGAACAATTTCCACTTCATCTATTAAAGAAATGATGTTGAATTTGTTATTCATGAAGTGTTAATAGATCATGTGATAGGATCATGGGTTATTCCATCTGTTTCAAACAAAAGGTTAGAAAAAGTTATCAAATATACATAAGTCCATCTACGGGGAGGTTAATCGTATACGATTACTAGAATGAACCTATACTTCATATATCATACCGCTTAATAAAATAAAACTAGTTTCTACTAACCAGGGACTTCCTGTAGGACAGTGGTAGGTGATAAAGGCCAGTCTCACTTCGGTTGTGCGTTCGATTCCCATAGCCTTGTCTGATGCGATGGGCTGTCTCCCATCATCCAGGTTGTCCTTTTTCTAAATCTATATTACTATAACATCCCATCAATAATATCGAGAAAAAAAATTTCTATCCTTAAACAATACTAACTTATGTCCACAATAATCCATTCCAACATTTAGGCTTATCAGAAATTTTTCGGTCCAAGCTCATAGTATAAAGAAAATGATTACTTGAAATGTCACATAAAAATAATGTGAATGCCATCATTTATCCCCCATATATCATAAGATATATCTTTTTAGTCAAATTAAAAACATGTGACTACCTTTATCATGTATTCTCTTGATGAATGAACACCCATTGATCCTAAGTGAAAACATGAATGCAGTTAAAAGTTAACACTTTCCACAAACCAAAATCCTCAAAATTAATTATACTCATACCATGATATCACTTAGTCCTTATATCAATCAAGATCTCATGTATAATGTCAAAAAGTTCATTTTATTCCTTATCCCTTCATTATACGCATATCATCTGCTAACCAAAAATAACTCAATCACTTCCCATGGTTACCGGTACCATTGAAAACCACAATAGACCAATACATAAATATTCCAATATTCCACGATACTATATACTACATTATTTTGGAATCCCATTACATAAACACTTAATCATTCCACCTCATCGTTGTCATATTCAACATCGCCAATAGTGATTGCATGTGACTTCCCTTTGTCCTTTTCCTTAAGTGGTTGCTCATTTCGATCATCACTAACCCTGGGATTTGGGCATTTATTAGCATAATTACCCATTTCCTTGCACTTGAAGAATTAAAGTGTAGTAGGTTCTTTTTGTGTATCCCTTCCTTTGTTTGCATCAGTAGACATCTTCTTCCCATCATTGCGGAATTCAAATGCCCGATGACCTTCCGTTCCTCATTTGAAACATATACTTTTCCCTTTAAGGCAATCTCCACCATGCTTCTTTCCACACTTTGAGCATAGGGAAACGTTCATCTTCTTTTCACCATTATTCTGAGATTTCTCCTTGAACTCCATCTTTCATTTCTTGTCAAAACTATGATATGGATATGTAACACCATCTTCCATTTCTACCTTGATTGCACAATGCACAATTTCTTCATAGCTACTAAAGTCTCTTATAGCTAATTCCCTTCGAAGATTTGGTTTTATGCCACTGAAGAATCGATCAATTTTACTTTCAAGTTGGATGATAAATCCAGATGCATACCTTGCAAGCCTTGTAAAATTCGCTTCGTATATACCAACAGATTCATCATCCTTTTTCTTTAGTTCAAGAGACTCCTTCTGCAACTTTGTTCGAAGAATACAAGGGAAGTACTTATTAAAAAATAAGTTCTTAAACTCGTCTCATTCCATGGACTCAATTTCATCTATTGGCCTCATATTTTTCATAAGATTCCACCACTGATCAGCATCACCTTCCAAACGATACACTACTAAGATGACTTTATCATGTTCAGAACATTGACGAACTGAAAATATCTTTTCAGTAGTACTGATACATTGTTCAGCAACAAGTGGATCAGAAGACCCACTGAAAGAAGGTGGGTGTTTCCTCATGAAGGACTCAATAGAATATTGTTCCCTTATTTGCACATTTGGAAGTCCAGAATGATTCATAGCTTGTGTAAGTATAGCAATAAGATTTTGCACTCCATCTCCCGTAACATTTGTTTGTTCAGGAGGACAATCATTGCATTGTCCATTACATTGATCGACACGGTTACTTTGGGTTCCATCCATCGTCTAAAACCCAAAAAGAATAGTGTGAGAGGAAAAAATCATGCTAGGGAAAACAAAAAAATAAAGGGGGAGTACCTAAAATATCTAAAATCTTAGGTTAATTTCCACGATCATTACCGTATTTTTAGGACTATATCCTATACGTATACTTATCCTTAGGTATATCCCTAGACATACCTTTGAAATATCTCTAGGGATCTCACTAATGTTTTCGCATACTAGTTTCCAAAGGTTGAATAAACCATTCCTCTGATACCAACTGTAGAGACCCGAAGCTTAACGTACATTGACATTACATTACTTTTGCGGAATACTTAGTACATAACAAAAAAAGACACACAAGGACCGTAATAGTTTAGTGTCTTTGGAAACTAGGAACATAATATTTTAATCATGGTGAAAGATCTTCAAAATCTCCCATAATGATCTTCAAATTTTTGTTTCCTTACATAAAACCTTTATTTATATCCTGGGGAAAAGAAAACATAAAAGGGTGAGCTCAAATACTGAGTAAGGGTAAACAAAAGAAATATCAATCTCATCATATTCATAAGAACATAACAATTTGGAAATCTTACCCTGCAAAAGAGATCATAATTTCATAACATGGGATAAATCATGGTTGTGAAATGTAATCCCAATAATCATAACATAAAACATGAAACTTTGTGGCATACACACATAATCATAGAGAATAATTTCTTATTAGTCAAGACTCATTTCCATGACTATCTTAGTGGACAAAGTCCATTTCTGAACCGAGTTCACTCCTCATTTCAGTCATGTTTCACTGAACCGGTTTAACCTGTCGTTCCATCCATGTCTATCTCATGAGATATAAAATCTTTACCCAATGAATTGGAGGGAGATATAGGTCCCACCCATATCATAATTATACCATTATTATGTGTGACACAAAATCAGAAACCATACATCATAGCATAAACCATGTAATAAAAATGGGAATCTTAAACATCGTGACATCATAAAACAATTCATATAAGATAAAGGAATTCATAAAAATATAATTCGATCACAAAATAATGAAATCAATGTAATAATAGGTATTGAAACAGAACCCTTTATTATCTTAGATGGAAAATAATTTTGATAAAACACTTGAACTCCATTCTTGAGGAAAATATCCGTTCTGCTTCAAAAACACTTTTCCTTTCTTAACATGTAGTAAAATTTTAAACAAAAAGAAGTTGTTTAAAAATAAACATGAAAAATTTTAAAGGAATCTTCTTGGAGATAATGTTTTAAAAATCCATTCATGCCGTATAAGTTAAAAAAACATTCTTTATACTTTTGTCGGAAAAGTCAAAAAGTACCTCATACGAAAAAAGCAAAAGATTCTGTTCATATCATTTACTAAAAACTCACCGAAGGGTAAAATTGGATTTAAACAATTGTAGGTGGAGGGAAATAATATTAAATATTTAGGAAACATTGATGTGGATGATAAAATACACCCTAGTAAATACTAAAGTATAAACTATCTCGGATAAAGATGAGATTGTGATATTTCCCTTACCTTAGGTCCGATTTTCCTCATAAGTGTTCGAACCTCTTGTATAATGATTTAAATAATGTTATTGACTTATTAAAGAATCATAATTATTGTTATTATATCATATATGGTTCACTTATGACTTTATATTACTCGTTCTTTTGTAAATTCCATGTTAAAGAGCGTTTTGGGTAAAATTGATTCATTTGTCATCCGTATTTTGACTCTTAATTATTCATATGATTAAGTAGATCATGATTAATTAATTCCAGAATATAAAACATGATTTATATATAATATATATTCAGAATATACATATATAAAATAGATCAGTAAATGGAAAGAAATACACCATTCATGGAGACGGTTGGCCGTACGTACGCATGAACACGGTTTTTGTTTCCTTATTGAGTTGAATGGAATTAAGTAGATGACATACATATATATACACATAAATCCAGTATCATTATTATGTCATATATTTTATGATTACTTATTTTATATACTTTATAATCATTTAGGAATGGTTAATCGCGTCGTGGAGACGGTAGTACGTACGTACACACGAGTGATGATATCATTCTCATGAGCGTGGAATTGTATCAGAGTGTATGTATAATATTTCATAATCAATATAAATTTAAAATAATCATATATAGTTATTATTTACACCATTATACCCATCCAATTAAGGTGGTGGTTGAAAATAGATCACACCACGACGTGGAGACGGTATTCCGTACGTACGCACGCGCGGTGATTTCGTTTTCTGTAGGATGGATAAGAAGTGAAATATGGTTGTTTCATATTTATAAGAACATATCAGTATATGAGTGATACTGATGTTATTACTTCCTAATCAAACAGCCAATGAAGAAGAAGTGGAAGAAGAAATAAAGTTGAAAGAATCGGTAACAGACATTACCTCTTCTTTGAAGCGCCTCTTTGAGATCTCCTTTTAGGGGACTAAAATTGGTCTTTGAGGAAGACTAGAACCTCTAGGATGTCTCCAGGGAAGTGGGGAAGGGAATTTGGTAGGGTTTTGCCGAGCATGAATGGTCAATGTGGTGTGATGAATAGAGGGAGGAGGTGCCCTTTTATAAGGGAGGAGAGGGGCTCCTTTGGAAAAACAAAAAATATTATTTTATTATAAAGCCAAATTCGGTTTTAAATAGCTCCAAATTGATTTATTTCGAAGATAATGTGGGTATGGGTCTAAATACTCTCATCAAATAGAATTTAGACATGTTTAGGTTCCTATTTTAACCCTATCATTTAGATTTAACATTAAGTTAAATAATTTTACATTTACCGTGTCTTCTTGTGTTCTTATACTATAAGGTTAATAAACTTACTACAACAGGCCAAAAGAACCCCAAGTTGTTTATTATTATTATATATAACCTTATATAAGTCATTTGTATGAACCATAGATTTTTATGAATAAAATAACAATTAATAATATAATATTGGTTCTAAAAACTATTTTATGTCAATTTTGACACTATTTAGTAATTGATTTTTGTGAAAACAATAACAGAATTATTAGTTCGAAAAATGTTATTTAAATCAATACTAACATGTCATATTAACCTATAAAATTAGTGTAATTCATAAAAAGTCTCAAATTATATTTATTTGGGTATTTATAATATCAAATATTCTAATTTTTCACTATTATGGTAATTACTGCATCATCATTGTGTCATAAATAAAATAATTTATTTAATGTCTAAAAATTATAAATAAAATATAATTATGTAAGAAATATTATTATCTTACTAATTAATATTTACAATCGAATTAATCTTATGCATAACCCTATATTAAAAATTTTGTGGTAAATAAACTTTGATTTTAACGTTTTTAACTCTTCTTTGAATTAAATAATAATAAATGTCCTAATCTAATAGAAGTTTGACTAAATGGTAATATTTTATTCCTATGGGTTTTTGGTCGAATTACACTTATCCAATAGAATTAGGTCATGTGTTAGGGTAATAATAATAACATTATGACCCTTAATTACCCGATTTACTTTTAACCGTGGTAAAAAAAGTTAAAAGTTACTATTCACCAAAAATTATTTTCATCTCATTGAACCACATTTTACTTACTGAAATCAAACGTGTCTATTGTATTTTTGAAATTCCATTCACAGAAGCGTTAAAATTATGTTTTATGAAAAATTCATTTTTTTAACTACCACTTAGTGGTTTCACTATTCATCAAAAAATGAAAGTTTCCATAAAAATACCAAAAATTAGGCCTAAGATATATTTGATATTATGAACTCAAAAATGATTTTTATTTTACCAAATTCAAAACATATCAATTTCATTAATTAATTTAAAAATTAATTCCCGTCATCAACACAAATAGTGTGTTCTTAAGAGATAATAACTATCAAATGATTGACACTTGTTTATGTCTGGTTTAAATGTAAAATTACATCCAATGACCAACATTGTATTAAATTGTAAAAAAATATTCTAAATATAATTTAAAACCATTAAAATTAATAATTTATCTCTATTAATTATTTTTATTAAAAAAGTTGTTTTTAAATAAAATTTAATAATTTTTAATATTCATCAGAATATGAAAGTTATCCGAAAAGTACAAAAATTTCACCCTAATCTAATTTCGATATTCCAAATCCAAAAATTAAGTCCATTTTGAAAAAAAAAATTACAAAATTTCAAAAAGTGGTTATTACTATTCATAATTGCTAATTTTAATAATATTTTAATAGCATATCATTGTTTAGTGAAACTCGTTATTGCGTACTACACACGCTATCGAGGAAGGTCGCGATTGCGTGCAATGTAAGGCAAGTCAAGGATGTGTGTTGTGAAATCTCCTTTTGGAGTAGCGTACAACAGAGGACATTAATTAAATTAAAAAGAATATTTTTCTTAAAATCTTGGGGTGTCACAGAATTAATGTTTTAAGGTTTGGGTTTCTTGTCTCAAAGTTTCACCCCTTCATACATATTTCTCATTATTCATCATGTTTTCTTTAGAATGATGTATTTTCTATCCCGTTAATTTTAATTTCATTATAGTCAAATTTTTCATGGAATTTAATGATTAATTTAAAACAATATCCATCATGGGGTTTTTACTAAAATATTTCTATGTTTGTGAGGGTTTCATTTATTTAATTTCCAATTCATTAGGTCATCATCATTGTTACATGAATATAATTTTCATGGATTCATTTATCCCTTGATTTCATAATCATATATTACATATCCTCTTTTTATATGGGCAAGTTAAATTTTTTATAATAGCTAACATAATTAAATACCAGTTTCACCTAAATGTACACAACTTATATGGAGTAACCTATCAGTTGTAGTACAACATTGGTAATCTAATTCATAGAGACCTAAAAAGTGACCTAAAGAATCATACATTTTATGGGTTTTATTTGTCTATAATATAGCTATGTTGGGTTAAAATTGATTGTATTATTAATGATTTTGATAGACATTAGTCAATTAAATTTAAAATATAATCATTTTATCCTTGGTTGTCTCTTTGTTGTATTATATTAATTCCTTTAAAAAAAATAAAATTCATTAACTCAAGAATAATTATTTCAATGATATCTATATAACCCAATAAATTACTATTATAACTCCTCCACAAAAAAATTATAGTAACCTTTACACTCGGAGGATCAGTTTCATGATCACTCCAAGGTAAAGGATCTTATTAGTATAATAAAATTGTGGCGATAAAATTCAATAAGGAAGAGGAAGAAAGAAAATCATTGAAAGAAAATCTAAAAAAATATTTGATTAAGAATTATTAAAATGATAAATGACATCCATTAAATACCATTTATATTATATTAGATCAACCAATTATTGTTTTAACCCCCAATTTATTCTATTATATCAATGTAAGTGAGAAGTAGACTTATGAGGGTATAATTGAAGAAAAAAACATTGAAAAAATGACCACTCCATCATTATGTAGGGAGTTTTAAAAAACATAATTTGAATATGTCCACTACCAAATGAAATGAAATAACATTGAAATAAAAAATTTAATAATAATTTATTATGAAATATAAAATTTCAATATGAAGAACATTTATTAATAAATGAATGTGAATGAAAAACATACATTAGAAAAATTAACAATGCGATTGTAAAATGAAAGAGTTAAATTAAAAAGAATATAATAAAACATAGATCACTAATATATTATCTAAAAACAACATAAATAAGAAAAAAATTGGTATATTTTTAATCCCCCATCAATAAATTCCCTCCCCATTAATTAGGAGATTCTAAAGATGGTTAGAAAATAATTGGAAAATGGGATTTTCATCTTTAACCCAGAAAATAGACCTAATTCATCCCACTTTTTGGATTTACAGTTTTTTAATAAAAGATGGAACAATTTGAAGTTGTTAAAGAATAAAAAGATAATCTTCCATGTTTCTTATAATATATGTCAAAATTTTATTCCAATTTTATCATCCATCTAGATTTTATGATTGAAATTGTTGGTTTATTTTATGGCCTTCAAATCTAGTCCACAAATTAGTTGTCAACTTGGGATCATTATATCTCCTTGAAAACATTATAATTTTCCTTAGAAATAGTTGAATTAAATTATACCCATAATTTTATCTTTCTAAATTTTTCATTTGTTCTTCATTAGGATTGAATTATGGGATACACTTTTACATGACGGGCCTAAGGCACATTATGATTTGTCAATAAATTTCTGTAGTCATTCCAAAAAATTTACATATTACCTTATAATTCATAATTTGGTTTTTAATGATAAAATTTCAAAAATAAAGTGATAAATCTTATTAGAAAATATCATATTCAAATAATAAATTTAATTTTTCCACCCAAAAATGACTGACTAAGACCAACATTGTATATTAAACATGAATTGAACATTTTATAAGAAATGAAGTTCAAATTATAAAAAGCACAAAAACTAATGTTAAGGGAGTTTTAAACACTCGAATATTAAAATATAACAAATTAATATGATCTTAGTTCTTTTTCTAATCACACCCACCCACCCACCCCCGAGACATGAGTTTATCTTGTCTCCAGAAAAAAAAATCTAAAAAATATGAAAATTGTTTTCCCTTTTTTGAAAACATTTTAACATTTAATTATAACCAAAATATATCATTACAAAAAATCATGAAGCTAATAAATATAATTTCACACAATTATTTTTAAAAACATTTCCCAACCCCAATCCCATTCCTTTTTTCAAATTCTTCATCACATTTTATCCAATTTTAATTAAGTGTGATGATGTGTTGGGTATTAAAAAAATCAAAGGGGATAATTTTATGGTTCAAGGGGAAATAAATTGAAGTTATTTTCATGAATCACATTAAACCTTATGATGAGTATCTAAATTTAACTTTCCTCCATTTTTTCTTTTTTCTCTATTTTTATTTTTTTCTATTTTTTACTACAGAAGAGATGAAAAAATTAACTATATGAATGAAAACTATAGGGTTAGGCTCCCCAAGCATTTGGAACCTAAATTTTTTTCAATTATGTAATATAAAAAATATATGTAATGTCAAAATCTGGTAAAGGAAACTATGGAGTCATGATCCCCACATTTCAGACTCCATGCATTTGGAAGACACATTTCTCTATGTGGTCTCTTTTTTATATTTCTTTGGACACAAAAATTAAACAAAAAGTGAAACCAAACCGCATGCAAAAATTAAAGGGATCCGAGAACTCAAATTTACAAGCAATAACCAGTGGATCAGAAATGTGGAATTTTTTTAGCGGAGGAAATTGTAAATGCTGAAAAATAAATCTGACAACCACAATTTCCAAAAACTATGCTCATGAACAAAATGGTTCAACAAATTAATAATCTTGACATTAAAAAGTGTTTCACATTCAATATAAATTTTTTTAATGATCATTAATTAATTAAAGATTAATTAATTTAATTCATTCATGTATTTTAATTTTTATCATAATAGCCCATATTTTGTTTCTTAAAAATCTGAGACATTCACTCCCCCCGACATAGAATGAAATGAACCTCTTATTTGAAAGAGAACAGAAGAGAGAGATAATAATTGGGATGAAAGGGGGTGATTTTAAATGAAATCGTGGAAAAAATCACCTCGTTTGAGGTTTATGAGTCATCAATAAGAAAATGATCACATTGGTAAAATGTTAGGTGTCAACTATTAAGGGGAGATTGTTTGTTGGGTTTGAACTCTAGAAGATATGTCCTTATTTGAAAAGACCAAACATATTAATCTATTAAATCTCAATCAAAAGAAATAGTATATCACATAGTAAACCCAATTGTGGTTCCCTTCACACAAAAAATAACTCAAAACATACAAAATAAAAGAAAAAATTAAAAATAATAGGATTCCTCCCAGAAATCATTTATTTTAAAGTCGTTATCTCAGCTTAGTCCCCCAACATATCTAATAAAAACATTAAACATTTTTAGCACTGCATATTTTGACCACATATACAATATTTATATTGAGTATCTAATGGTATTCATATGAATGTAATGAAATTTATACATGAAAATTAAAATATGTCCAAGTTAAAGGGATAATCCTATGAATTTAAAAATGCATCCCCCCAAATTTCATTCCTAATCTTTCCTAACACATTAAGGATAATTTTCTCAGAATTATTAGTTTCAGTAGATGTATTGATGATAGAATGTTTATTATTATCCCCTGTGATGTAAGACATTAGAGTTGATGTATGGACCTTGAATTCGAGAACTGGCTGGACAAATCTTTTAGACATTGGTTGAGACTTATATTTTAACTCGATTTTATTTACAATGATTGTCAACATAGTTGGTTTCTTTGGAACAGTATATTGAACCACCAAATTATATTGATCATTATCAATAATTTCTATGGACTCGGTGCTTGTTATTTCACCAAAATATTCTCTGATCGATGTTTCAGAAAATTTATAAATGGAGATACATTTTGTTAACTCGATCCACAATGTCAAAATTTCTGTTTTGAATCACAAAATACAATTTCATCCCGATTTAGATACCCTTAAACAATTATTTGATCCTATTTAGCTATCCAAAATTCTTTGTTTGTATATTCAATAAATTCTTGAGGAGTTACTATGTAATAATATTCTTCTATTAATGATTTGGACGGGAAAACCTTGGTTGGAATGGGTTCCAAAATCTTTTCAAGTCATTATAGTTATACTATCAATTATGAAGCTTCCAAATTAATTTTATCCATTTTTTCATAGAATTATTCATGAATTTTTGTTGATTATGATTTATAGGATTTTCAACATTATATACAGCTATAATATTTATCTCCTAACCATATTTTAAAGGGATGAAAATTTATAATTTTAAAATTTATCATCCCATTAATTTTATATCACACCAGGTGTATAGAATTCATTCATAAATTGAATATATATATTACCAATTCTAGTTTCATCCAAATATTTGTTACTCGTTTGATTATTTAATTCTTTTATAATTTGTTATTATTTGAGATACACTATTAGAGAAGACTAAAATAAGGATTTATGATTTTTTGGATAGACACAAACCGAAAGGGGAAGAGAGTAAAAAATGGGGGTGAGAAAAGAAGTCTCGTGTATATGATACTTTCATGGGTCCTCGAAAATGTGTCCAAGTTTTTCGCTTTCAAATTTACCCATGTCTTATTCTGTAAGAGGTCGCTTGTAATACCACTTGGGATATCAAATCCTCAAATACCTATGAACTTACTTAAAGAAATATACATTCAATGGAGTTTATTTGCTTATAATGTAGGAAAATTGGTTTCAAATTGATTATATTATTAATTATTCTGAATGAATTTATTTAATTAAATTTAAAAATAACTAGTTGATCTTTGGTAATCACTTGGGGTATATTGGATGAATTATTTTTAATTATTTAAATTTCATTAACTCTAGTATAATTTATTCAATTAAATCAATATAACATCCTAAAATTCTAATTTAACACCATAAAATAAAAATTATAATCAACTATAGACTAGGAGGGGAATTTTAATGTGGACTACAAGGTAACGGATATTATTATTTCATAAAATTTGTGGCGATAAAATTAAAATGGGGAAGAGGAGGAAATGAATATCATTGAATGATTATATCCACAAAATAATTTATAAAAAATTTTCAAATTGATAAATAACATCTTCTACATCCACTTTTCAATCCCTTTGATAAAAAAAATATATTTTTATCCCTCGATTGATAATATTATATTAATGGTAGTGGGAATCAGACTTATAAGGGTGAAAGTAAAGAAGAAAAAAATTGAAAAATGATCACTCTACCATAATATGGAGAGTTTCAAAAATGATGATTCCTATACATCCAATCTCTATGGAAATAGAATCAATTTGATATAATGAATAAAATATTAAATTAATATCAAATATAAAAACTGATAAAGAATAACTTTTATAAAGAAATAAATATGAATGAAAAACATAAATGAGAAAAATGATGATGGGATTAAAAAATGAAAACATGAAATTAAAAAATAAAAGAATAAACCACATATCTCAAATATATTGAGCCAAAAAACTATAAATAGAGAAATTTGACTTTTCATCTCTGACCCAGAAAATCGACCTAATTCATCCCCATTTTGTGTGTGTCAATAAGTCATTAAATATATCTAAATATAAAGGTGTTGAATAAGAGAAATATGATCTTAGATGTGTTCTCAAATATATATATAAATGTTTACTGTCATTTTAATTATCCATTAATATTTTATGGTTTAAATAATTAGATGATTTCATGGGCCTTAAAATCGTGCCTACAAATTATATGTCAACTTGGGCTCCTTGAATCTCCTTGAGAAAATCATAATTAGCTCTCGACATAGCTGAATGTAATGAAGCCCATAATTTTATCTTTCTACGGATAATATTTTATCTTCATTAGTCATTTAATTTTGGCTCCAGTTTTACATGATGGGCGTAAGTCCCATAGTGCATTTCCTAGAGAATTCAGCATTCATTCCAAAATTTTCCATCATCCCTTGTGATTATAAATTGATACTAAAAGTTAAAATATTCCAATAAAAGTGGTAAATCATATCCCAAAATTTCAAATTAAAATAATTAATATAACGTTTTCACACATTTATAATTGATTGGGCCCAAATTTTCACTTTAAACATGGATTGCACGTGTGACGAGAATTGATGTTCAATTTATAAAATTCCCTAAAACTGATATTGTTGGAATTATAAAAATATTAAAATAAAAATATAAACAATTAATGTTATCATGTTATCGTGGATAACAAAATATCTTCTTAAATAAAAATTTTACATTTGAAAGAATGAATATCATTCATTATAGAAGATGTTTTCATCCATCTATATATTTTCATTCATTTCAATGTCATCCTCTCTTTCTGGGAACTATAATGAAGATTAATTTCTATGATTCTAATAATTCTCTCTATCATTTTAAGAGGAAAATCTAAAACACTTTTTATGTTTTTTATTTTCAAAAAATATTTTCTTAAAATATTAAAAATGTATTTCCATTATTTCAAAATAATAATTTCTATATTCTACAACATATTAACTTTTGAAAACAATTATTTAATTTATATGATCTATTATTAAATATTATTTTTTAAATTTTACATGTATTCAAAAATAATAGCTTCATATTTTTTTACAAATTTATGTCTTTTTTAATTTTCCTTTTTTATGATACTTTTTAAGAACATAAACATTTATGAAAGGATTTGAATTCGCCTTTTTTAAACCTTTATGCCTTTTTAATTCTTAATTACTGAGATTTATTTCTAAATATAATTTTTTAATACAATAAATATTATTTTAGGAAAACTTACATTTCAAAAAATTACTTTTCAATATGACTATACCATTAAATGTTTCACCAAAATAAATTCATTTTCTAAAAAATCATTGATGATTTCACTACCCTTTCCACTTTATCAATAAATGATTTATTTTCATAGTAGTAATTTTTATGGAATCACCATATAAATTTTATCAAAAAATAATCTCATGGGGTGATTAATTTGTTAGTAATAACAATTTACATTACTGTGGTTAGTTATGGTTTTACCACCTATAAATGTTGTGAAACACATTTTCTTTACATAGATACTTAATGATATGATGAATGCAACCCATTATCTCCAATGGGTTTTCAAAATATATTAAATTATTTTTATATAAAGGAAATCATATAAATGGGTTTCACTAAGTGATGGATGTACCCTATTTAGCCTTTGAATATATTAACTAATTCTTTATATCACATGATATAATGGGAAGCTAGTTGTGTTCTGTATCCACCATTGGAAACATGTGTGTGAATCTTGATTCCCCAAGGGAAATAGGTGAGTGTGGTCAGATCTACAATGGGAAATTTGTAATTGAAGTATGGTCCACGAAGGTAAATGGTTGATTGATGCTATATATACTAAAGGAAACAAGTTTTGACTCCTGATCCATTATATTATAATTTATATACTCATGTTTGATTCATATAATAATGTTTTGAAATATACTAACGTGATGATTTCTGATCTGTTATAACTTATATTTTATTTGGGTATATTTTCCTAATTTTATGTTCATTGATAATTAATAGTCTATATTACCCTTATACTTATATTTATATCCATTATGATCACCATTGGTTATCTATTATGTTTCCCTTACTAAGAATTGTAACTCAATTATTTCTTATGTTTTATTCTCCAGGATAATAAGATTGGTATTACTTGTGAGATTTTGAGATGGGGTTTTAGAGTTTAGTGATTATAAAGAAATGTTTAAGAGTGTAGTAATATTTTTTTTTAATCTAGACTTCTTATGATAATAAAATGAGGGTTCTCTGGTTTTTTTGACTATTTGGTAGATTGAATAGTTATTCTTAAATAATAATAAAATTAATGTATTTATTTAGCTTGGTTATGTTATCAAAACATTTATAACCATATAATGATGTATCAACCTAAAATATATATGAAAACCCACCATAAATAATATATTTGTGACTAAAATATCGGAACTAGTGTATCCCCTAAGATAAAATGTGAATTTAAGAGAGATGAGAAGGGGATAATGGCTTATTACAATAAACACAAATACCAAACACACAATGAATATAATTTGGGAGCTATTAATGAATTAATCCATTATAATTACCAAAGGGAACCCCTTGGTTTGGGATACACTAAATTATGAGTGAAATGAAAATTTACTGGGAGGACTAGGAATATAAAAACTATTTTTTAGTTCATTTAAATGTTGAAAATATTTTAGTTTCCCTTTTTTTAAAAATAATAATCCATCCTTATGGGTGTTACATCTCAGCAACATAGGTTAATCCATTAGGTTTCCCAATATTTAAAATCTTGTTCAAACTATTAAAAATCACCAATACTTTAAAATTTCATGATATAAATGTTTACGATATGATTTTACCAAAATGTGATTTAATCATATGACAATCGTGAAAAATAACTACTGCATTAAAATTTCTACATATAAAAATTTTCCATATGATTTACCCAAACAGTGATGTAATATGGTTTTCACCTATAGATTAAACCATTCTATAAACTATTACACAAGAATATTTTATTGTTCCCCTAATAATGTGTGAATCGCATGGCCTTTAAAATCTCTCCAAAACTCTCAAAACCCCATTAGAACATCCTAAAACCAGTATTATTCTCTTCATTTTTACATCATAGTAAATTGGAAGCATGTGATGGTGGGTGATATATTAATATTCCTCTTAATAACTATTTCCTCAAACAATGATCATTGATCTTGTTTTCAGATTTATTATTAATATATTTAATATATAACGAAATAAATAAATATGCATTAGAATATTATTCAATGATGGTTGTTCATCATCCGTGAAGAACCTTTTGTATTTTATTTATTGTGATGTGATTATCAATTATATAATCCCTCTAGTGGTGATCTACATATTCTCTTATGATCTCTGACAAACACCACTATATCATCGAGTGATAGTGCAGTGAATAAAATATTTTTTGTTACTCTTTCTTAATCACTCATTCTTCAGTATCAATGAAATATCTCTTGAAAATATCATTCCTTATAGGGATAGAGAAAGAAGATTCAAGGGGGAATCCATTTTTCACCACAATTCTCTATTCTCAATTTTTGGATGTAGAATATAATAGAGATAAGTGTCTATTTATGGAGTTAATGTTTAAAATAAAATATTATTTAATTGCATGTTGAACACTAAATTACATTTAAATCTTTTAATAAACCCCATTCCATATAATAATACAATCGTTATTATAATTATTATTGTGTGTACCAACTTGTCAAATAAAAAATATTAATTAATGATTTTTTTAATTAATATTTGACACAGGACTCAGTCTTGGTTTGTTTGTACTACTATATTATTTATTGAATAAGACAATAACTATTTTATTCATAAATTAATTCCTTATTCAAAATATATAATATCTTAATTTAATAAAATAATCTTTAAATAAAAAATATATTTTTTACAATATAGAGAATAAATACTTTATATATATAAAAATATTAAAATAAATAATTTATTAATAAAAATTTCATTTTTTATTTCTTTTTGAATATTAGCGATTAATAACTCTTGAATAAATAGTTTCATTATTCTTTATAATAATATTTATACCAAAAAGTAAATTAAAAATTAATTTAATCTTGATTAATGAAAACACTTCGTGTATGACCCTCTAGGATTCATTCTTGTTGGCATTCTGAGAGATTTCCTACAGTCAAAGATTACTTTCTATAAATGGTTCATGGAGCCCAATAGAATTAACTTAATTTCACAATGATGAAAACCTCATAGGAATGTTCACTATGTGATATAATTCCTTTCCCCAAATATATCATCAAGAAGGATTAATATCTATGTCACAAAACAATATGCTTGACACCACTTTCTTTGACTGTTTGAAATAAACATGCAATAACATCATGGAAATGGAATTTATAGAGATGGTTCCATTCCAATAAAAGGCCTGAGGTATCATATTCAATAAATATTGAAGCGAAAAATCCTTCCTCTAAATATCCATTAATTAAATGTCACTCATGATGAACCCAACATATCAACACTCACCACAAAAAATTATCTCAATGGTTTAAGAAATACCACTATGTATTAAAGATTTAACATGAATTAATAATTATATTAATGTCTAAGTAACATCACAGAAACTCATAGATAGGAATATCCATAGGCCCCGAAACAAGTTAAATTCCTTCTAGTGGGACAATTCATAGAATCTCCCATCTTATAGATTCCCATGTGTTATGTTCAAGTGAAGAATCCTTATCTGGTTATGAGTACTACACCTAATAGTCTATGTACTATGTGTCTCATACTAGTACATTATCCTACCATAGAAAATTATTTGAGAATATCAACATATTGCATCAAATTACTCATCATATAGGGGAACTAATACGACCTTATCTGTATAATGTATACTCTGGGACATTATTAAATTAGTGTCATGTAGAACAATGATAAATATGTAATAAGGTTATTTATTAATATTCAATACATGGAATATACATGTAATCAAATTAAAAATTGTTGTTCTTAGAAAACCAACTCAAAAAACCCCCATTTATTCTTGAGCCAAATACCTAGGACTTTCAGTTCACTATAACTCATATGGTAGTCCTTTATTATAGATTCAATGATTTACTCATGGTTCCCACAATGTTTTCTACAATGGAAAAAATTATAATTGCAAATTCACCTCTCTGATAAAAATCCCACAATATATAATACCTTTGAAGAATCTAATGCATCCACAGATATGACCTCATTACTTTTTAAAGACTAATTGTATAGTATTATATCAATAGAATGTGATAGGATCATTACTACTAGGAACTGTGTCAAACTTTATGACAAAATAATGAATCCATACAACTTATTAAGATTCCTCGAAATCCAAAATATATTCAAACTCTACGATATGAACAAGTGATCATAGCCTTCATTGATCTCTTCCAGATTATTGAACCTCCATTAAAAATGATTATTTTCCCATTTTTGATATCATGTCATCTTAATAAGTTTGAAAACAAATATATATATATATATATATATATATCCTCTGATGACTAGTTCCGCATCTCCTCTACAAACCAAGATCAATTCCTTATTATGCCTCTCACACTTATAGATATTATTGACTACCATCGAATGGTGGTCACATGGATCAAATTCAAATATTCTTATCTCCCTGAAAAAGTATGATACATGTATCCATGTACATATCATAACATACATGACACTCCCAATAGTTGACGCATATGGAATCCTTTCCATTATGTTTCCTTCTTCTTTTTTCAGAGGGAATGTTTCTCTAATAAAATAAATGTCTTTTGACGTTTCTAGAAATAAAATCTTATATTGTCCCATTATGAATCATTTTAGTATCATTTCAATGTAGGTACATTAACATATCGGAAGGAAACACTTGGATATAACACAATAATTCTTGACCCCAAGAATATATAATCCCTCTCCCAAGTCATTTATAGAAAATAAATTTTTCAAAAAAACCTTAATAGACTGTAAGACTTCAATTTCATTTCCAATGTGAAATATTTCATCAATATATACTATTATGAAAAATGAATTTAGTCCTACTAAAAAACATATATACACATGTATCACATTGGTTTATTATGAAACCAAATTACATTATGGCCTCATCCAAATTAATTATCCATGACATAAATGATTTTGTTAAACCATAAATTGGTCTTTTAAACTTTTATACATTGTTTTCATCCTTTGGAGTCACTGACCCTGAGGGTTGTGTCATGTGTAGACATCTTTTTTAAGGTTCCTATTAAGGAATTCTATTTGGACATACATTTCCCAAATATCACTACCAATTAAAGTTGAAATGAAATATAGAGATAAGATGGATTTTATCATTGAAATTGGTGAAAGGGTTTAATCATAGTCATCGAATTATTGTTGTTTAAACCCTTTGCAACAAGTCACATATTATAGGTATTGACCTGTCCTTAAATAGCCATGTCTTTATAAATGGCCATTTTCAACCAATGAGCTTTACATACGGTGGAGGGTCTACAAAAATACAGATTTGGTTTTGGAACATTGAATCAATTTCATAATTCATGTATTCATTCCATGTGGAAACATTTATGATACTAAATGACTATTTTTGGTTATAGAATCATTACTATCAACTAATAATGAGTTTGCATCTTCATCGAATATAAAAATATAATAATTTAGTTCTATAACCTCTCTATTATTCATATTTATTAATTCTGTTTCTGGAAGAATTTCTTATAACACTGGGATCTGTAGAGTTTGTTCATGTTACAACTCTTATGTATCTTAATCTTGGACTTCATAAAATTATATCTCAATCCCACTATCTCATTTATATATAAGATCCTCCACATGAAATGTGGGACATCTGTCAACCACAACCCTTTTTTCTGAAGTATTGTATAGGTTGTAGCCCATTATTTCTATTGGATATCCTATAATGATACACTTTACGCCTCTTGTAGAAATACTATTACTAGTAGAGTCCTTAAAAAATTATTCTCAACCCACACATGAATTGAAGAAAAAAATAATTTATTTCTATTCCATAATTGGTGTGGTATAAGATCTTTTATGTCAGTAGGCACTCAATTTATTTTGTATTTTTATTTTTGTAAATTTTTCCCCCAATAATGTAATGGAAGACTATCTTGACTCATCATTGAACCCACCATGACCAAAAATATGTTGTTCCTACTTTAACATACATAATTTCATTGAGAAGTATAAGGAGGTGTGGGTTATGATAATATCTCGAACACCCAGAAATAATAAATTAAATCAGGATTAATATATTCTTCTCCATAGTCTTGGAAGTGTTTCTTAATCATCAAACCAAGATGTCTCCCATATTCCTTTAGTAATTACTTTAATTTATCAATATAATATTACTTATACATAATTATGTAGACATATATATATCTCTAAAAAATCATCATTAAATGTTATAAATCATGACTACCCATTATTACCTCAATAGAAAATAGTCTACAAACATTAGTATGAACTAATTCATGAATTAATTTATCCCTTTCATCATTCCAAACAAATCTGTATTTTTCCTTTTTTCCTTATAAACATATATGACATAAACCAAGTGGTTTTAGATCAAAAGAATATAAATATTCATATTTATGTTATTTAGTATAGTGATTTTAATTTACATGACCTAACCAATGATTCCAATGTTATATGTTGTTTGAATTGGGTGAAGTAAATTTTTTATCGATTTAAATTACTGATTTTTATGTAACCCAACATGTGAAGTCTCTTTTTTTAAATGTTCCATACCATAAAAATAATATCATTATAAAAGATAAAACATTAATTCAAAAATATAAAAATTAATCCATCATTATCTAGTTTGGATTTAAAAAATATTCTTTTTCATAACTGAAGGAACATAATTGTAAATATTTAAAACCAATATAATTTTGGTTGTGAATGTGAGGTTGTAGTCTCTGATAGATACAATATAACATTTAATTTCATTGAATTCTCATTGATCTACCTCACATCGGTCATCCCTTTTCAATCTACTTGGTTCCTGTATTTGAATACATACGTGATATCCAAAATATATTTCTTATACCAAATTTTTAGAAATATATAAATTGAACTCAACAAAAAATGGTACATGATTCTTCCCCCTCCTTCGTTGGATGGGTGTATTTTTTCTTCTAGTGTCCCTTCCTTCCTCATGCGAAACAGACATCATCCTATTCATATGATTTTCCTTTCATCATCCTCTTATTAGAATGGTTTGAAGAATCATTTGACTTAGAGATATTCCCAATACCTTCAAATTTTTTCACTATTAGGACATATATATTTCTATGATTTGTTTTCCAATCAACCTTTTGAAGAAGACTTAGAGAGATATCACAGTGACTTCTCAATTTTGTTCATGTGAATATTTACATTATTGATAGAGAAGCTCCAAAGGATTGATTCTAGAATGATATTGGTACTCAACACATTAGGTATTTTAAACACTATTCCCTCTATGTTCTTAATATATCCAATTATATTGACTACATAAGGTCTAGTTGGGGAATATTATCAAATATTTCTTTAAAAAATATTTTGGGACATCTCAAATAGTTTCTCTCTAGATCTATTTTGTTATAGACAACAGAGGTTATTGAAAATACTATACAGATCTATTTTTTCATGAGAAATATTTATTTTGATAGAAATTGTTGAAGGACTCAAAAATTAAACGTTTACCATTTCTATCAATTATTTTTCATAGACAATTAACTCTTTATCACTTACCTCTTCAGAAGGCAGATCAAGAATCAAGAATTTCATAAAATCATATTCTTGTTCATCGTGTTTCAAAACCTAAAGGTTTGTTAACCAATCTTAGAAGTTACGTCCCGATATTAGATTATATTTCCCCATTATTGATAATGGGGATAGTGTGGATGATGATCTTTAATTTTATTCTACAATTAAAAGTTATTTTTATTGTACCTTTTTAATACAAATATTGGATAAATAAAAAATTAAATAATTTTTTTTCATTAAATTTCTCACTATTTTTTCATGTTCAAATAGCCCTTACCATTATTCTCAGAATGTCGAGTTTCTATGAAACTAGGGTGGAAGGAACCACCATTACTTTTCTTAATCATCCATGCATTAGCCATAAAATACATAAGAATGTAATTTCTGTAGGTGTCCTTTCTAACTACAGGTTTTCATATCCATGATCCAATGATTGGATTCCCCTATATTGAAATCCTAACATATATTTCCTCAATACATTGTATAATTTTTTTATCATAATTTTTCAATTAATATTAATACATTTTCAGTTATGTATACCCAAAATAAATCACAAGAACTCCCCGAAAAAAAAGATTCTAAAATTTTCCCATGTACAACACTTATTTCTATGGTTTCAATCATAGTAAGGTAATAAAAGTCTAATTGTGATGTAATATTATGTTGAAGGATTTTAATTAATTTTTTAATAAATTTTATATTATTTTATCCTTTTCATGTCTTTTCAATATTATGTGGATGTAATATAATTAATTAACATTTTTTGATAAAACATTTACTCATAATACATTTATTTAATTTCCACCATTCAATATTAATTCATTAATTTTATTGACTGTGGTCTGTCATACATAAAATAAATAATACCTAGAATGAATTAAATTAATAAATTAAATTACCTAATCATGAGAATATCTAATGGTTTATTTAATGAGCATGTATTAAATCAACCTTAGACCTAAGTTAACTACTCTATTATACAGCCATGGAATGATTTATAGCATTCCACCTATATATTTATGTATCACTGAGTTGGAATCTCATTATTTTACCTAGAACCACCTCATCACCCTTGGGATGAACCATAAATTATATGTATTTATACTAGTTAGAATGTGATGGGAACTAAGTTATATGTAAAAGGTTATTACCTAAATATACTTTAACATAATGGTCATACCTAATAAAGGAGTGAGTGATGAATCACATGCCATCATTTAGGTTAATATTAAATAATATCAAACATATCTAATAAATTAAATGAAATAACTTCCAACACTTACATAAGTATTATTCAATATCGGGGTCAGTCATACATGTAACAAATTAAAACAAATAACAAGCTAACATTCATTTCATTGTTATTTATTTATTATTAAGGAAAATACACCTTCATTAATTGTTAAAATAATTCACATTCATCTTAATGATGATCTGATATAAGTTGGAGAAACCCATCATTTATATTGTTCATGTAAAATTTATTGTAGAATCATTAATGATATATGAACTAAAATAAATTAATTGAGAATATAATATTCTTTAATACTATTATTAAATTTTCAAACACATATAGGTGTTCCAATTATTAAAATGATGTTTTAATTCTGTAATTATCAATATACTGTAATTTTTATTTATATCCATTAATGGGAAACTAAAAAAAATTTATAGTCCAACAACAATATGTGGACCTCGGTTTCAATGTATATGAGTAAAAATCATGGGTCTACAGTGTTTTAACTAATCCTGAGTACACAACATGTATATTCCAAAAACATTCCAGGTATCCACTTTTTGTGTACCATATTGGATCTGCCAATATGTAGTGTGAAATAAATGCACAATTTGTAATTAACAGCCTTTTGAATCATAGAATAATGTTCTTGGGTATATAGTGGGTACTCTAGATATTGGTCATGTAACCCAGTATTTATGGTTAATGATTTGGAACTTCTTAATAGAATCTTCTAATGTTATTCATTTATTCGTAGACCTTTATGAAAATGAAACACTGAATTAATATGATTAATATGTGAAATCATTTTAATTCAAATATAATTATCTAATAAATAATAAAAAATTAAAATTCAAACATCCTTACATATGGATCAAAAATAAAATAAATAATTATAAATTTAAACGCGACTTCTTTGATAACAATTGTTGGTTCCAAACGTAATAGAAATGTGTATTGGTGGGTGATATATTAATATTTATTTGAATAATAATTTAATAAATCCATGAGTGTGGACCTTTCACATCAAATTTATAATAAATTTATTTAATATCTAATGAAATGAATACCTGGAATTAGAATCATTCATCGTTGATGATTATTGATCATCTGAAAAGACCCTTTAAGATTTATTTCATTGCATAGTATGTATCCAAGGATAGAATTCATCTTGCAGTTATCCACATATGATCTAATGATTTCTATGAAACACCACCTGATCACTGAGTTCTAGCACATCGAATCAAATGTATTTCATTGTTAATACTTGATATATCATTCTTTAGTCTAGATTAAATCTCTCATACACTTCTCTTTCTTGATAGTGATAGAGAATGAGGAGTTGAAAGAGAATTCATTGGGTGCAATAATTATATACTCTCAATTTGCAGATGCAATATGCAATAGACATAACTCTCTATTCATAGAGATATGGTTTAGATTAAAATATTATTTAATTTCTTGTCATCCATTAATTAACATTTAAACCCTTTAATATAATCCATTCCATATAATAATAATAATATCAGTCATATTATTCAGTGGCGCAAACAAACATACAAAATAAAAAATATTATATAACATTCTTGTTAAATAATATTTTTCAACACACATGGTCTTGATCCGTTTGAATTCTTCTAGAATTTAATGAATAACCAAATAAATATTTTATTCATGAATAAAAATTCAATTCAAAATCTAGAGAATAAATATATATTAAAATATTTATTAAATAAAATATAAATTTTATTCGCAATCCAACAAATAACAATTTTACTAATATTCATCTAATAAAATAAATATTTATTAATAAAAAAATTAATTATTACCTTGTGAGTATTAGTAACCAATAAAACATGAATAAAATTTTCCTCTGGTCTTGATGATAATATTTGTTCCAATAAATAAATTCCAGTAGAACATAATCAAGATAAAAATAATCACTTAATGTTTGACCTTCTAGGATTATTTATTGTTCTAATGCGGAAAGATTGCATAATGTCAAAGATTGTAGTCTAGTGATTGTTCATATCATCCAAGAGAACAAAAATAGAATGATAAAATGAAGAATTCCACATATGAATGCTCGGTGTGTAATATAATCCATTTTTATCAATATCTCATCATGTAGGTTTTGCATACATGTCACTAAACAATATTATTCACACATATTTCATTAAAAATATGAAATAAACATTTAATTACACCATGAAAATGTAATTTAGGGAAATTGTTCAATTCCAATCAAACAACTAAGATATGATCTTTCTTAAAGATGGAAGGGACATAAACATCCTCGATATATCCATTAATGAAATGTCACTCATGATGCAACTAATTTATCCAACTTCTCCATGAACTGGTATCATTAGGGTTTAGGAATACATTTATGTACACTGTTTGTAACATCATTAATAATAATAATAAATCTATGTACTATTTCACACGCTTGCAAGTAAAAATATCCGATGACACAAAAACATGTAGAATTCCCATTGGAGTCATTTTATAATAATATCCCATATTGTAGATTACTAAGTGAGAACATCATGTGAAAAAAAGTCATCTTATTATGAGTACATTCACCTGACAACCTATATACAATGTGTCTCACTATAGTATTCATCTAACTACAGAATATTATTTAAGAATATCATTGTAACATATGATGTTTTTCATCATATTGGGGAACTTCTATAACCTTATAAATAAAATTTATTATATAGGATTTTATTATATTAGATTCATGTAGATAATTTATTAATACATAATAATAAGTCTTATTAGTATTGAATAAATTGAATATACATGTAACCAATTTACAAAAAGTTGGTTATAGGACAATAACTCCATCAATCATAAAAATAATAAAATAATAACATAATAAAAAGCCTTAATTAATGGTTGTTAAAATGGGGAACTATGGATTTTGTGTGGTACATGAGATATAGTAAATATAATATATTTAATAATTATTTCAATGAGATTAAACTAACCATAACTAAAAATACCCACATCCTATTATCTGTTATCCCACACCACATTCAATGTTATCTATTTATATTGATATTAAGGAGACTCTAAAACATATTTATATTCAATATTGAATAGTATCTTTGGTTTTATTTATTTGAGCTATGATATTTTGTTCAATAAGGGTAAGGGTTCAAATTCCCCTTCATTTTATTAATTCTTAATGAATTTATTTTTTTATAATACGTTTAAAAAATATTTTTATATGCTAATATTTTCCTATTTCCAGAGTACTAACAAAAATTTTATGTTATAAAAATGATATATTATTATTCCACTAACATTATTCCATTTTTTGAAGGTGTTACATTGTAAAGGTTGGTTTTCAAAATTCTATTCATCTATTTTTAAAATGAAATATTTAAATTTAAAATGCATTTAAAATTATTCATCAATTTAATAAATGTCAACTAGTAAAAATTATTATCATTAGTATAGTATATTATCATTGAATTACCATATATTATTTCTCATTATAATATTTTTAGACTATATACATATTCATTGTAAAAACTATAATCATTTCTATATTATTTCATATTGATATTATTTTTCAACAACATTTTGAATCATAATTTTAATTAATTAAATTTTCTTATATGTGGTATATTGTTATAGAATATATATTATCAATTCTGCATTACCAATTTATTTTCCATGAACCCTTATTATTATTCATAATTATTCAAAAATGTTTACATGAACCATGTACAATTTCCCATGTTCTTGTCCACCTATGATGCTATGAAAATGAAATGTTTTTAAGGGATTGATCTATAACTACATATTTGTATTATTATTTTTGTTTTCACATGTTTTTTGGTCATAAGAAAACCATAAATCATCACATTCTAGGTCTGTTCCAATGAAAGGATGTGTCGAGTATATAGCTAAAATGCTTGATTATATATTAGTAAGGGTTTCACTTCGCCTTTTAATATTTGTATAAAAATATCACATATCATATCCATTCTATACTAAGGATCATATAGAACCATGTACTTGGATTCTACTTCTATTATGATACACTAAAATATTATTGTGACATTATATTCACATTACAAATTGAAAACCTTAATTCAGATGTTACCTTTAGTATATAATCTATAATATTAATACTCTATTATTATATTGAATTATTTAAGCGTATTAACCAAAAAATATATTTAATTAGATTCATTGGAGAATGATATTGACAAAACCATATCACTTCTTTTCCTATATGCGGTGAATATATTATACTTTCTTATTATAATATAATGTTTTATTACTATATATCCTTTCAATTATATTGAATAGGGATTAATTAGAATAAAATACATATCTATTATTGATAGGTTAAATGTTAAAATATTTTAATTGTGATTTATTCATGTTTATCTATCCACATTATCATTTCCTGTTATTTATGGATATAAGAAATGTTATTAAATAAAGGAACTAGTTATATATCCCCCAAATTCATTTCATAATGCATCATATCTAGATACACTTTGTATATATAAAGATTTAGAAACCATGGTATTAGAGGGTGGCATTAACATCATTGTTATTCAGATACTATGATTTTTGGGAGTATCATATTAATTAAATGTATTTAAATTTTTTTTTATGATCTTCTATTTTTTAAGAATTACTTACACAAAATTATTTATTTATATTTCAGGATTTTCATATATACTATTCCCTATATTATGATTATTCCATGGTTTGGGAATGTTTATTCACTGATATTTTGTTTTTATTATTATTACCCTCACCAATATTCTAATATCACCCTTTATTGTACCGCCTAAATTATATTAAAAAAATTATATTTTCATAGATTAATATATTATGGGATAAATGATATATCTATGAGATGATAATATAAATTATGCCGTATTAATTTTCATTTATTGTATCTATGTTCCTAAAGACAATGAATTTAAAAATGCTGATCAATTCTAAAATTAAATAATTTTTTATTTAATTTAATTTCTTCATTAAATCATCACTTCAAATCTAGTATTATGGGTCTAGGGATTAACACATGTAATAAAAATAAAGTTAAATTTGTTAAAATAAATCTTTAGAGAAAAGTATGAATATCATATAAATTTAATAAATCTTGTCTATTGATAGGACACTTCCCATATTGTGCCTATATGTATATCATTATTTTATATTTATACTCATCACTTGTTTAATCTATTTGAAACCCATTTATTTTATTATAAATTTTAAAGCTTAGAATCTGGATAAATTATCCTAACATATATCAATTATACTATTTGTAACTAAAATATATTGAAGCCGCTTATATATTATAATCGTTAAAATTATAAAAAAATTTGGGTATTTTTTATGTTAATTATTAAATTGTAACGATATAATTTTTCCCTATAAAATCTTATGAAATGAAACTATCATAACTATAATGATGTAAAAATATTCCGTCTACACTAAGATTTATTTTTTGTATGAATTAAAGTTGATTTGATTATTTTTAAAATAATAGATGATCTATTTATTTATTTGTATGATTTATTTTTATAGATAATAAATAATAAATAATATATCTTTATTATTTGATATGAGACTATGTATATTAGAGGAAGATTCTTATAATCAAATCAAATTATAATGGATGTTTTTTCAAAAAAGTTATTAACTAAGAAGATTTATTTAAGAGGTTAATAGTATATTGGAGGAATGTATAAAGGGGTTTAAATTTATTAATCCTTGTTTCCATTATTTTTTTTATTATATGTGAGTATTATTCATATATAATAGGGTATTTTGGTGTCATATTTCAAACTATAGAGTCAAACTATACTTTATTGAATTTTTAAATTTTCATTAGTGCTCCATTATATATTGAATAGATTCAATATTCATTCTATTAATTTTAAATGAATACAAAAAAAAAATCAATGGGATGAATGTAGAGGATACCTAGGGAATATCCCCTTAAAATGTGATCTTAATCATCCAGGTGTGATCCACTACAAAAATAGGGAATGATACTCTAACAAATGTCTCATTTTCATTCCAATGAATATGTTGCACCATTTCCTTCAACCCATGTTTGATGAATCTCAATTCCCTGATCAAGGATTATCCTACACTTTCGTATTAATAGACCAAAAAAGAAGGATGATAGTTCATAACAAAGATAAACTAAACCAACCCTTTATTATATGGTTCTACCTATGTAAGAATGATGTTAAAGAGTCTTCACATTCATAGACCAAAAATCATTTCCTTCTCCTCTAATCCAATTAGGTTACCTGGCCCATGGAATGTACTAAAACCAAAAATGAAAAATACATTGCTATCTCGAACAAGTCATCTACCTCGCATAATTCTAGATTGAAAGGATCCATCGATATTTAGATTTATCTCTTACTTATGGAATTCCAATGTACTGAAAACCCTTGATTTTTAATTTTTATTCATCTATCATTAAGAACCACTCATGTAATGAAGCATCGTATAGAGTCCAGTGACTCCCCATTAGAATGATAATCCCTAGTTCCACCATTAGGTATTCCATATGAATATAAAGGAAGAAAATTGAAAAAAATCATTACCTTTTCTTATTATGAGCTTCCTAAATAACCCAACACACTGTTGTGAATGGAATATCACATTCTGTAACAACAATGTTTGTTTGATATTCTCCATAAAACCAAAAAATGATGAACTCCATCATTGAATTCGTGTGACTGGACACTCACATGTCATGATGAAATGATTTAAGATGTATAACTATACGTGTAATTTAAGTAGTATATTCTATGTAGATTCAATATTTGGAGTTGCGCCACACCAATAGTTTGAATCCATCAGCACCCCAATTATTTTGCACCATATAATCAGTGGGAAATGCTTGGTTTTTCAAATTCGACACCAAAAAATTCATCTTTAATGGAATATATTTACACCAGTGCTTTATCTACACTTTTTAGTTCTTCTAATTTTATGAACCATGTCATGGAAGAACAAACTATCAAACTATATATTTGTAAATTCAGTGAAAATGTGTTTATTGGGATCCTCATACAAGCACATATTACCATATGTGATCTTTTTCTGATCATTGTGAGTTTTATAAATAAAATAGGGAAATACATTATCTTCCCTAAAAATTATATCTGGTACTAGGAAACTATAGAAGAATAGAGGTTCACCTACCTATTTCTCCTTCTAGTATATGATATCCCCTCGACCTATAACCCATTTTGTATTTTCTTCCAAAATATTTAGTTGGTCGATCATGTTACTTGCAAGTCCTAAGGGTCTCCCGGAGAAATCCACCCACTCCATCCATTTCTCACTATATATTTTTTCATAAAATTATCCCATAAAGAATTTACATTGAGGATATCCCACACCATCATAGACTATATTTCATAAATGGATCTGGTAATTCTATATTGGTTGATACTGTCTTGGGTGATTGGCCTCACCATCCTCTACGAATATTCCTAAAGAAATTTTCCATTTTTATTAATCACATATAATTTTTTTCATAGTTTTTTGGAATCCTCCAAATAGAACCTATCATGGACATGATGGTTGGTAGGATATGAATTATCATCGAGACGATAACAATATTCTCTATATTAATGTATCCACTGAATGAGTGAAACTGGTTTTTCTAGTTGCTGATTTACCTCTTCATCTAGTTAATGGTACCTTAAAACGTGTCTAATTTATTCTCCCATATGAAATGAGTTCCCCCATTCACTCCATTAGTAATAGGAACTATTTTATGTCCAGTGTTCATTGGATAATCCTACAGTGTCAAACTGCTCATTTTTGGGAAATGTGAAATGCATTATTCTCTGGGTTAATCATTTCGCCACTTTAAATACTATATTCCTCTATGATTTTATTCATCCCAATGACGGAACTTATGAAAACATTAGTGAAAATAATTATATCACTGGAAAAAATTAAATAGGTAACAATACTATCCCAAGACCATTTATAGTACAGATGAATATTTAAATCCTCCATACCATGCTTAATATTCCTTGATAGTTCATCACGATGGAGAATCAATAGGTTTGGGGATATATGGGTTCATTGCCTTAATAATTTCATAGTATTGAAAATCTGAAGGCTTTCGCTATAAGATAAATTGATATCCATGTAAGGGAAAAAATATAAATAGAAGGTCACAAGCCCATGGTTTAAAATTGGACTTTCTCATTACTGTAATCATAAACGTCCATTAATGTTTATCGTATCCATTCTTCATATCATTTTGAATGAATCTATTAGATCCACAAGTTTTCTTTTGGATTTCTTCCACAATTTCCCTCAAAAAACACAGTACTCATTGAATAAATCATCCTTAAATGATTCCAGGTTTCTTCTCTAATACAAACCATAAAAATAACCCAATTAGTCTCTTGTTAATGAAATTTACAAGAATTTTATAAACATTGTTTCAAATGATAATGGGATGATACTCTTTGATTAGATTTGGATATTGGGCCTTCAGTAGAAGGAAAATTTTACAATCACACCAAACTCATGGAGGAGTCTCTCATTTGACAAAAATCATAATCTGCCTCACCAACTTGATCTTTGATAATCTCCCATGTATCCATGATAAATGATATAGGGAACCCATTTGGTCAAGGACCATTATCCAGTATATTTCTAAAAAAATCCTATTTGAATTCCTCATCCTCAATAATTTCTTTAATATCCACATTGCCTTTATCCTCCTCCAAACTGGGAAAGAAATAAATGAATCATCCCTCTCCGTCATCTTAACATTGAAAACTTTTAATTCTCATGTATTCTAGAAGACCTTCACAATGTTCATGAGAAATGTTCCTAAAAACCTCAATATCTTCCCTATAAGTCCCATATTGAAGCATCAGGTTAAAATTTTTATATATGTAGTACTCCTTTAGAAAATACTGAATATATTTCTTGTTTTGATCACCCTCCCTTAACCAGGTATCCCTATACATATTCTTATAGATTATTTCAATTTATATCATTTTTTTCACCTACCTTATATTGTTTATCATGCAGTAAAATAATGATCTATTTTCATAGGCTTGTTAATGATCCTATTCATTTTTTCAAAATATTTCTTGATTTGTTTCATGATATAATTATATTAGAGTCTACATGTTATCCTATATTGAAGCTCCTTCCCTAGACACTTTAGTTATGAGGTAATCCCCACAAAAGGATCACTAGTAATGGGTTAATTATAAGAACTACTTCCCATTTGCAAAAAAATATTCAATATTTTTTGATTTAGATGATAATAATAATTGTTCCACCCTTCTAGAATCCTTTATGTTCATCACTAGTAGAGAATGACTTGATAGATAATTCATAAGATGGGAAAAAATGTTTGGGGGAAGGAATCAATGACTTTCAAGTTGTAATAACACTGATCTAATCTGCACCAAATGTGTATACTTTCATTATTGTTATTTCACTAGGTAACCCTACTACCCATGTTTCCATGACCCATGAGACCATAATAATCCATGAAATTCCTAAATTCATTCATGTCATTGATAGAATACAATACTCTTCCATTTTTTCTAAAATGAACACAATGTTATTAAAGTCCCCTCCTATATACCCTAAATTCCTTTCAATATGGTGCATAGAAAGTGTTTTCCAAAAAATTAGTTCTACATACAACATTGAATTTAGCATAAACAAAAGTAAATAGGATTACCACATTCTCTAAGACACTTCCACAAATATGTGCTATAGTGAGTAATCTATGCATTCCATTGTGACACCATGATTCAAGAAAATCCATATGAAATGGATACATAATATTACTTTCATAGCCTTGTAAAAACCCATGGATCATGAAAAATAGCATAGTAGATCAATGTTGTGTTTCATATCCATAATAGAAAGAAAAAAATCTCAAAGATGTCATGATTCAATGAAAAACTACAGATATATTTATTCTACACATCCAACCCCCTAACACAAAAAATTTGTACAATGGTCATTGAGAGGTATAATTAGTGTCTTTACAGCCTTAATATAGTTTATTTCTATCTTTTCAATTGGTGGCTAGCCAATATTTATCCCAAAACAGGTTACATACTCATTATTGAAGGGGGTCATGCATAACTATGATTTTTCTCTATATATAAGAATAGAATCATTTGGAGTGGTATCGTCCAACCCTATTCCTTTAATCACTTTAAATAAGTGGTAGGAGTACACCAGAGAATTTAGAGTGTACAATTTCTAGAGTTTTAGAGAACATAAAAATGGAGGAATCATCTCAGAAGTAAGATCAACATATAATTCAACAACCTAGTTTTCTTTATCTAAGATAATATGCATAAGAGAAACCCTGTAGTGATGAGATACTTCTTCCTCAGAGTCATGTTTTTTCATAATAACATTTCAAGAATCATCGAGTACCAAAAACATTGAATTCATATTCCATGTTGGAGCCTCATAGAGAGTATGAATTTTGGACTCTAGATCCTTTGAAATCAGAGGAGAACTAGGAGTCATCATTGTTGGATGGGTGGCCTTAACACTAGAGGTTGTATAAGGATTTGAGGTATCCTCTAACATAACTATTGGAATATGGATTGAAATATACAGCGTGTTTGGGGTATTAAAAAACTTTTAAAAGTTAAAAACATTTGAATTCTCAAACAATAAGACAATATCCACCACTAGGGTCACTGGTGGGGATGACTCTAGCAGAATCACTTTCTAAACACATGAAGAATAGGGTCTAGTTCATGTAGAATATTTGTCTAAATCTTTCATTTCCAATTTTTCACATCTGAATAAATACACTTGTACCTACAGTAGTACACCGAGTGACCCTAACAGAAAAAATGAACAAAAAAACTATTTAATGATAGAAAAATAACACATCGCCAAATGGTTATGTTCTCCCTATCTCAAATGTGGATATGAGAAAGAATGGGACGTTTTTTATCCACTTAGACATAGATATATGGAAACTGCACCAATTGTATGATTCAGGTACCATCATTTGGATGTAATAATATTCCCAAGTTGTTTCCCATAGATAGAATCATCATGTTTGATATTAAACATGTTTTCATTTGTTTATACATACCTCACTATTAGAATCGATGAAAGATAAAGTATAATTGAGGAGTGTTGATAGGGTGAATTTGATTTCATCTACACTAAAATATTTTACTTATCATTGGTTTCATTTTGTTTGATGTGTGGTTTATAATGCCAAAATATGAATGTTGTGAGTTTTATCTAAACAAAAATAGAAATGAAATAAAATCTTATTTTACTACTACTGTTATTATTACATTGAATTTATCAAGATCACCTCTAGTTATTTGGGTATGCTTCTGTTTCCCTTGATCCTCCATCACATTTGTGGATTATAGAGCGGGAGAGGAAGACCATGTAATCTGATGCACATAGAAACTAGGCTCATCTCCATTACATTTTGATTATGAAATGATATACAAGATAGAGTGAACCAATATGTGCCACAACAATGATCCAACATCGAACAATCTTTGATGAAATCCTCCCAAGAAGACACATGAATTATATATGAATTTCTGTTGAAAAAATAAACCATTGGCTGTTACTGGAGACCCGATAGAATCATCAATGACTTATAGAAAAAAAGGTTTGGTCTTTCACATCCATAGGTCACCACTAATGATATGAAGTGATAATACCATATCTTTATGAGTTCCACCACTGAGAATCCCATTTAAGGATAATCATCCCCTCACCCACCACACTAAAGAGCCACCGAGAAGAGGGGAATACTCACCTATCCATCCCAGTAAATTTAAAACAATTCCATCAGGGTCTCGTTAACAGAAAATGAACTGAGAGACCCCACATTAAGAAGACAAGGAATATTGTCACTCAATGAATGTTCCTTGGATCCTCCTAGAGACTTCAAAGGCAACAATTTTAGCTAAAAACCCTTCTAGGTATCATGCTAGAGGTATCCAGGAGCAGTAAGAATAAGATGTGTGTTCTTTTCATAAAATTCAACAATCTCATATCAAGAAACTATATCCCTCAAATAGGTTGTATAGAAAGATGAATGATGATAGAAATCTGGTGAACTATTAAATATAATGATTGAGAAGACATTAATTTTTCATTCCTTTTTTCTTTTTTAATAATTAATTTTTTTTTCATTATTGAATAGTCAATTCATGAAAATATGGATATATGATGAATTTTTCAATCAAAATATTGTTATTGTTGGGGAATAGAATTTTTATATTATTATTAAATGTGTAAAAAATAATAAAATACAATGGAGAAAAAAACGATTTTATAGATTAATAGGGTTTTTGATGATGACACGATGGACATACATTAGGTTGATAAAATTTTGTATGTTTATATAAAATTCCCGATTTTGTATGCCGTTATAATGTTGTAATGAAGTTTAAATAAATTATTTGTTCCACATATTTTCATTTACATTGAAATAATCATGTCTATTTGATATAGTGGAACTGAGGAAAGTTAGATAATATGGTTTTTGTTCCATTTAATAGAATAATTTTTTTAATGGTGATAATACCAGTAGTATTGTAATACTATTTAATATGAGATTTTTCATTCATGGAACATGTGTTTTTCATACACTTGTCTTCATATAGTTTATATCACTAGTTCCTCACATGTATCGTTCAAAACATCACATTTATTTTAAAAAATTAGCATGTGTTTTAGTCACCATTTTTTTATGGAATTTTTATCTCATTTTTCATGATGTTGAAATAGAAAAACCAAATAGATTAAAAACATGTTTTTAAAATTTTATTACTCATACTTTTACATAGTAATATACTTTGATATGATATAAGTGTAGTGGGGTATTTATATATATATAAATATATTTAGACGTTGATTCTATAATAGGGATATGGAATATTGTTTGAAATATAGTAAATGGTCATGATTTGTGTGGTTTTAGAAAATTGTAATATGATACAGAATCAAAGACTAAAAACACAAATATGGATATTTATTTTTTCATGGGTATTAATTTTTAATGGTTTCTCTTAATGTGTATTATTTTCAAAATATTTATGTTTATTTCATTATTATTTTTTATTTCATATGGAATACATCATTTCAAACCCTCTATAATAGTTTCATTGGCCATATTACCAGTACCATGAGAAATATATTACTATGCTGAAAACGTCATATAAAATGAAATAAATAGCGGTCTATATAGTGATATAATGGAGGAGATATCTGATATTGGATGGAATGAATATTTATATAATGTTTTTTTATGTTATTTTAAGAAGTGTAATGTGCTCAACATTCACTACATAACCACTACTCATGATACAAGGCCAAATATAACCCAAATTTATTTTTTTGGTAGAATATCATATGGGTTACTGAGAAGTGCACTAGTTCTCCTCTCCCATGATCAAATATGGGATAAATAAAAGTGTTTATCCATTTTTTATTGGGGGATTATCATTTTATTGATGTATATTTTTTCACATGTTTTTAATATATAAAATTTACTATTAAACATATGGTTATTTTAGGGTTATGGAAGTCTTACCACTCAATATTCAACTAGGTTTTCCATGTCTTAAGTGGTGATTTCCATTAACCTTTAATTTTCCATATGAATAAGAGGATGCATTAACAGTCGGAGGTTGGATTGCTCTCATCAATTCACCCCTTTAATGGTCTCAAATAGACTTCCATACTTCATTGGAATTCCCCTCAACTTGATGGATATCTTCATTCAACATCACTTCTATAATATAACTAATTTTTCATTTGATATCCATTAATTGATGACACTACTCAAGATCTTTTTGGTGGCCTATTTTGATCAATATTAAATATTTATTAATAATTTTCATCAATATATATTAGATTCTTATGATTCAAATAATCAATATTTTTCAAATTTCCCCCTCTTTTAGTGGTCTTTTGATTTTCATTTAATGTGTGACTGACATACTATGGGCATTTAGGGAAATATTTCTTTATTACACATTTAATTCTAAAACAATATGACTCTTAGGATGATCAAAATTTTGTTAGTTCAACTTCATTATACCAAATGTATGTGTCTCCCTCTATCATGGGATAAAATCCCTCATTTTCATTTAATTGTATGTATATAAAACCTATATAAATTATTTTTGTTCAGATGAAAAATTAATATTGGGATAATAATTCAAGGAAATTTAAGTCTTAGTTTGTTTTTTTATGACCTACAATAGATTGGGTGATCAAATGCAATTTTTTAGTATGGAACTAAAGAGATCAGCGTAGGAACATTGGATTTTGTCTTTACAAAATTGAACTTATAATCCCTAAACTAAGCCTATATTTCCTTTTTTTTATCCTATAGGTTTACTGACTTCATTCAAATATTATTGTGTGGTTCTCAGATTTCCAGAGGGAGATATTGATGTAATCATTATAACTAAAACCATGATAATTATAGTTAAATTTTATGCATAATGAATGTACATTGAAATTCCTCCTCAAGACTACAATATATTCATATGCCTATGTAATGGGTGGTGTTGCAGGAAAATGTATTATCTATAATAATCCTGAAATGAGTGGTCTCAATAAGTGTTAGTAGGAGTAGATGTAGTGGTAGGGTACCTAGTGTTGTTCAAAGGATAAACAATTTGTTTTTACCTAAGATTGTCCTTAATAAAATCATTTTCATAAGGCTCAAGTGGTTAGGGATATAACATATAAATAAACAGAAAATAGGAAATCCATAAAACCCTAATTTTGAGATATTTCCTTATTTTTATTTCTTACATAATGATATGTAATGTTTATGTTAAAATATAATATGATTCTAGAACATTTTTGATGGTTTTGGACGACTGTTTAAAGGGGAACAGTTTGTATAAACTTTTCTCATTTGCCCAAGAAATTGTGTGTGGTGTTTATGAGTACTTGGGTAAGTTCACCATTGGTTCATGGTTTGAAAAAACTAGGTATCTAACCATGTTACTTGGTATTTTTTTGATAGATATAATATACATGGTTATTGAATTATTTTTCAAACCAAGTGGAATAATAATTTGATGGTAAATTAATTGTATAAAAACTGGCATTAAAACACAAAACAACCCTAAAAATTATTATTCATCATGCAGTGACATAGAATCTCCATTTCAACTGTTTTTCTTGGATACATTCGGTAATATATGATGTAAGAACTATAATTATGATAAGACATTTTACATTTAATTGTGTAAATCAAAGTTTAAGACGCCACTCTTCCTTCCAATCATGGATATTTTCATTTTTTCATGAATGAGACAATATATTGACTTTTTTATTGCTAGAAATGTGGAATTAGATAAATTTATCTTGTTTTATCTTGATATTTTATATATAAATTTATGAAATTGTTTAGATCAATGAGGTTATATAAATAATAATTACATCGAATGGATCAAATGTTGGTGGGTTTTTCCTCTTTCCACTTTTCTTAGAGTGTAAATGATCACATTCCACTAAATGTATTCTATCACCTTGAAATAAAATTCTTTTATAAATTTTTTTGAAACTCCACTTGATTTCACTCATGTTTTTCTTTATCTTTTTCTTATGATGTGGGTAACACTTCATTGGATTTGGAAGGGGTGTTAGAAAAAAAAATGGTAAATAAAACTGGTTTGATGGATGCTCATGGAAGGGTTTGGTTCACGTGTATTCATTTAAAAATTGATAATGGTTCTTGTATTTAAGTAACCACGATAATAAGAACTCTATAAGAATTACTTATTATGAATATGTTCATGTGTGTGTAGTTATGGAAAATTTTCAAGACAAGATGTTCTACAAAAACTATTATGAGTTGATCCAGAACATTTGTTATTATATTTACAAAACTATTTTTTGAGGTCTAGGTTTGTTTTGGTGTTTGTGTGAGATCCTGAAAATGATATGTCAATATTTTTAGATAAAAAATTCTTATTATATTCAAATTATTTCTTTCTAGGAAAACTATTTTTGATCGTATTATTTATGTTTTATATATTCCTAAAAAAATAAATTTATCTATTTATATTTATATGAATTATTTCAAATTTCATCCCATATTACTCTTTATTTAAAACCATTTGAGAAAACATGTGCCTAGTATAAGTGTAATGTGAGAAATTTATCATGTGGTTTCTAACTAGGTTTTCATACTCACCCCTACATAAGTTCCCTAGTGCATATATTGATGTTTTATTATATTATATAGGAAACAACAAATGATCAAGCATAATTAGAGACGATCCTTGATATGGGATGGTTTGGACATTCATATATTGATGCTCATAACATGGTAGGTCTTAAATTATTGAGTGGTTTTAATTTGGGGAATGAATCTATGACTTATTGGGAGTTTTTGTTATTTTAGTTTAATTTTTCTGATGTTACTTTGACATTTTCTAGTTAATTCATTTGAGTAATTGGATATTATCTCATTCATCATTACTAGTTTTACTATTTATTTTTTATATATCTTTCATCATCTAGTTTTTTTGTATATTTTTGTGTGTTTTTATTAATGTTAAAATGTTCTCCCAATAATTATTGTGTTAAACATTGGATATTTATTGTAAAACTTTAGTTTCTAGGGAATATCACCTAAAGTCAGCAGATCTTTTGACATGACCCAACCGAGGGTTTTTGGAAAGGATTTTACAAATGGGATTATTTTCTTCAGTCCTATAGGTGGGATGGCAGTAAGGTGATTTGAAAATTCAAGACATGATATGATTTGTATAAAACAATGTAGATAATATTTTTACACTAAACCTCAATATATGTGGTCATTTTAGTTTAAAACCTGTTCTAAATCACATTTAGGCATGTTTTTAACTGATTATTAAGGCTTTAGCTGATGTGTGTTTGGTATGATGCATTAGTGAATTGATTTCCCACCGTGACTTCATCATAAAATTGGAATTTTATTCCTATACTATATCATTTTTATTGTTTTACCTAGATAAAAATATTGAAATTGAAATTAATATTATATTGCTGATGTGTTTTTAGAATGAAAATTCCATCAGTGAATAGAATTAATTACCAGAGGTAGGGTGAAGTAGTGAAGGTGGAGCCCCATGAACCATGGTTGAACTACATGTTGGTTCAGATTATTTTATAGGAATTAAAATTTATTAACAAGTTTCCTTTATAAGAGTAACCTCCTCATATGAGTCACTCATTGGAGTAACATAAGATAAATACAACTACATTTTTAGCTGATTCAGGACTAGAATAAGAAAAATATTGTTTTAGAAGAAAAAATAGAATATTTGAATTTATAAACACCCTATCTAAGATGACGACAGAGATACACATACTGGAAGACTTTTCACTACATTGATGGTATTTAACTACACATTAATATTTTGGAGGAGAACCATTTAGGGTACGGGTTTGGGGATCTATTCAATAAAAAATATATATCCATACCTCTTCAAATTGGGGAAAACAATGGATTTTTTATATTTCAAAAAATAATATATATCAATGACTAAATATAAATATCAATTCAAAAACATGGTTCAATTCACACAAGATTTAGAAGCTATTATAACACAAAACACTAGAATATGGAATTTTTGACTTCTACTAGAGTAATTATCCAAAATGTATATGTTTTATCATATATATTAAAATAAGAAGGTGAGGAAGTAGATGGTTGAAGAGAGAGATTTGGTAATAAATATTAGTGTAGCGGATAGCTTTTTCAAACAATGTATGAGTGGGTACTCAAATGGTAGAAACAAAATTAAGAGGTAGGGGAATTCCCAGGGTAGAAAATTACCTAATAACTAGTCTGCTAGTCTGTACATTTATCCACCATGTCATACCAATGAATCCTTTTGCTTTCATTGTGTCTCACATCGGGATAGGAAACAAGATACTACTACTTAACAATATAAGTTAAAAATTTAAACTAAAATCCTGTTATGATGTATTACACCAAACCTCAAAAGTCAATTGGAGGTGATGACTTGATTTATCCTAAGGCCTTGTATTCATAGATAGAAGAGTCTCGTCAAAATAGTGATCATCTCTAGAATTTTATGAACAAGGATAATGATTCGATAACGTCTATCGTCTAGTTAATTCCTTATAATGGGAGAAAGAATTATTCAATTTGTAATAATAGATATATCTATATAGTAGATAAAACTATTCGAGATGAGTATCCAGTTCCCAACATAGTGTGTGGTTCTATCATTTTGAACTCAACTCTTACACATGTTTTTTTAATAAAAGCTCTTAATATTCCATTATTCTTTATCACGTGTTTAATAAAATGGGATGCCACATCAATTTGAATTGTCACATCTTGAGTATTATGAATACTCTTTGGAAGTATAAGGGAAGATGATTTTTGTGACCCGCATGTCTATTTCAACTGAATTTGTGGAGTTTCTCTGGGATTTTATGATCCTAGAGATGGATATTTTTTATCTAATTTTTAGAATATATTAGATAATGTAATTTTATATTCATGTTTACTATTATTCATTTCGTTTTACTTTTACATCCAATTATGGAATCATTCATCTGTTAAATTGGAAACGAGATATTAATAGAGGCATAGAACAATATTTAGTAATAGTGGATGAATCAATCTCTGGATAATTAGTAGCACTGACCTTGGGAGGTATATATGAAATTGAGAAAATAATATTTATATTATATTGGATCTATACCCTGATGTAAATCCAAATGATTTATGTTGGTTACCACTATAGTATGAAAATTAAATTTAATATCCATATACCACCTATATTAGTCCTATTTCACTCACTATATATAGAATCATCCTAATAGAACTATAGAAATTAATGGTTTGACTGAATGAATTGGAAATCAAGGGCTTCAGAAAAACTATAAATTCTCCTTGGGTTACTCATGTTCTATTAGTAAATAAGGTAGATGATTCACTGTGATTATGTGTTTATAATCATAGAGTGAACCATGTTAAAATTGAGAATCTATATCCTCTACATCATATTAATGAACTATTTTATTAAATGAATGGATCCAAGTGGTTATATTAGAATAATATATGATTTAGATAGCATAAACCCATATTTAGGGAAGTATATTCTACGTAGATAGGCTTTCAACGATTATATATTCTTTGTATATTTTTTTTATTCCCATTGTTTTGATGAATTTACATGCAGTTTTCATTTCCTAATTAATTGTATCTTCTACAGGTACCTAGATAATTTTTTTGTAGATGTTTTTATGATAATTTTTATTTATTTAGGGAAAAGGATTGACCATGATGATAAATTAGATATCTTATTGTGAAAATTGCACATTAATCGACTTTATGATACATTTTATATGTGTTACTTAACGATTTACATAGTTTTATTAATTACTACAAGAAAATCTTGAAGATAAATAATAACAGTATATTTATAATTTCATGACACTCACTTAACATAGGAATTGAAATTAAATATTTTTTAATAATTTTATAATAAATATTATTATTTATCATCCGAACATTATACTTGATCTACCATCCCACCACAACATTTATTAGACCTTAAATAATGTTTATTATTTTATAAAATAAATATCACTATATTATTGTACAATAAATAAATAAATATTATATTTATTTAACAACAAATAAATATTTATATGAGATCATGTATAAATGAATAATTATTATACCATGTACTATGATAATATTTATTCATATTTTTATATAATAAATAAAAATATATTATTTAACTGAGATTATAGATACACAGATTATGTCACCCTCTAGGCCTCTATCTCAGTCGCATTAGACAAAGCAGCAAAAAGTCAAAGGATATCATCAACGAACAATCCACTACACCCATAGATGAAGAAGTTAATTTCTTAATGACATTCACATTATATGAATTATTACTGTTTAGTATAATTATTTTCTCACAATATCTCAATCGAGCAAGTTTCATGCCAGTTCTATCAACCTATATATTTGATATCTCCTTCTTTGACTTTTTAAAAATATAAATTTCCTATTGATCACTATTTCCATGGATTTAATTTGGATAAGTCATTTCCATAAATGGGCCTAAGATATTAACTTTCATTAAAGATCATAAGGTATAAATCCTTGCTCCCATTATTTCATAATGAAATATTACTCATGATGGAACCAACATATCCTACCCCACTGTGAGCATATGTTGTCACGTTTTTCATCAATAAATCAAAGTTAGTGACTCATAATAATCATTAAATAATAATTTTAAAGTATATGGACTAATAATCATGTTTGTATATATGAAAATCCAATAACATATAAAAATGATGATTCTTATTGGCTGGTCTCGTTCTCATAATATCCTACTAGATTTTACCAAAGGCATGTACCATGAAAATGTTAATAAAGGTCCTATGTGTTCCTAACCGTGGTAGCAGGTAACATTTTCATCCTTCAAGTGTAATCATTCATCTATAGAACATATATTCAATATGGTGTCACAGTACTTCTTGGTTCTCATAATAGAGGGGAATTTCTATGACCTTTTAGAGTGATAGCCACTCTTAGGACATTATCACATTCAATGTTATATATAAGAACAATCATGATGTGATAATTAGTTTATTACTATTCCAAATCATGAATACACATTTATCAAAATGTAAAATAAATTCGGTACTAGGGAACCAACTCCAACATACTCCAACGTTCACTAATGATAACATTGAAAAACCTTCAGTCTACTAGCCTTCACATGATACTAATGTTTCTATAGAGATATGAAATTATTAAATTTCTCCTCTATGGTCTGTTTCCTGGGAACTATTGTTACTACAACGTCACTCCTTTGATATAAATCCCTCAATAGTTGATACTTTTAGAGTATATTTTTTGTCAGTTAGTGTGACCATAACTCTTTTACAAGATCCACCACTATAGTATTATCACAACAAAAAATGAACGGGTCTTTACATCTAGGAACCACATTATTCTCCTGGGAAATGTTCCAAATCCCAATAGCTTCTATGGAAACATCTAAAACTGCAATATACTCTAACTCCATTTTATAATCAGTGACAACTAGATAGTTTTAACTCTTCCATCTCATAGATCATCTATTGAGGTAGAAAAAATATCCTGACTGTGACTTCAGATCATTATTATCTCTCTAAAAACTATCATCAATATAACCTCTAATTCACATTTCCTCATTTCCTCCATATAAGAGGAGAATATCCATTGTTATTCTCAAATACTTATGTATAGCCTTAATAGTGATCCAATAGTGTTCTCCTAGATCTTCTTGATATCTTCCAACCATGAACAATGCAATGGAAACATTGAGTATAGTACCTAACACGAAATACATTATTAATCCTATAATAGAAGAATATGGGATATTACTCATTCTATCATTCTCATGCTATTTCCGAGAACACATTTTCATAGAAATATGTAAAACATGTGACATTAGAACTAATACCTTCTTGGATTGTTCCATGCTAAATATCATTAGTATCTTGTCAATAAATATAATTTAACTAATTCCATGATTCCTCTTGTATCTATCATGAATGATCTTAATCCCTATAATGTAGGATACTTCACCTAAGTCCTTCATAGAGAAACATTTTTTTAACAATTCATTAACAGATTGTAATACTGGAATGTAATTTCAAATAAGTATCTTGTCATCAACACCCAATACTTGCACAAGAACTTCATTCCCATTAATAATTTTTTTAACATATTTCACACACTAGTTATTAATGATACAAAAATATTTTGTGTCTCTATCGAATAGAATGTCCCACAACCTGGATTCTTTCATCAATCCATAAACAGATCTTTGAAACATGAAATTATTTTTGGCATTACATGGAGTCACATATCATTTTGGTTGTCTAATATTGAAATATTGTTATAGGTTCACATTAAAGAACGTAGTTTTGACATCCATATGCATAATCTCATATTCATAGTAAGATTTTATAGCAAGTATTATTCTAATGTATTTAAACACAGAAACTGCTTAAAAGGATTCACCGTATTCAATTACTTTATGTTGATTAAACCATGTAGACACTATCCTAGAATTATAGTTACTTACATTACCTTCCATGTACAGTTTTCCCTTGAATACCAATTTTCATCCAATATAATTTACATCAATTGGTGCATCGATCAGAACCCATACATGGTTATGATACATGGAATCCATTTCAGAATTCATGGATTCCTTTCATCATGATTCTTATATGATCTCTAATAAATCATTGTAGGATAGAGGTTCATCATTGTCAACCAATAATGAGTCACAATACTAGATGACTAGAGAACAATATTTCTCTGGTTATCTTACCCCTCTTCCACTCATATGCATTACATGTGTTTTAGGAACTACTTCTTCCATGGGGACCTATGGAATCTGTTTCTGCACCAAATCATGTGTATCTTGAGCATAAAATTCATAATATTCTATATGTATCCCACTATCCCTTTTGAATATGATTTCCCTATCAAGAATGACATAATCTCTGGTAACTGTTACATTCTTCTGTGAGAGGTTTTATAGGTATTATCCCTTTGTTTCCTTGGGATACCCAAAATTGATACACCTTCTTCCCCATGGTGCATGTTTGTTTCTCATGAAGGCCTTATGAAAGCCCTCACAACCCCATGCACATGTATGTGAAAAAATGGGTTTCATTTAACTGCATAGCTCGACATTAAATCCTTTTAACTTTTTATTTTGTACTCGGTGTACTCTGTATATTATAGTTTATAATAATTATCCCCAAGAGGATAATGGATGATATGCTTGACTCATCATGAACCTTATAATTTTCATCATGGAAAAGTTCCCCCTTTAACTAACATTATTTAATTGTGGTGTATAATAAAGAGAGAGTCGATATAGAATCCCAAACTCCTATAAAATTTGATTAGATCTTGGTTAATATATTTACCACCTTAATTCAATCAAAGATTCATTATCTTCTTTACCAAGATGATTATCTACTTAATTATTAAATTCCATTAATCTCTCAATATACTCATACTTATACAAAATCTAGTAGATATAGTTGAATTTACTCAATTCATTAGGAAAAGTTATGATGTAAGAATAAACACATCAATTTTCTACTATAAATGGTTCACCCACATCAGTGTGTACCAATCCTATAGGAACTATATCCCTTTCACCCTATCCAACAAATGTTGGTTTGGTAATTTTTATTTATAAACAATAATGTCATCTGTCAGGTGGTTTTATCTTATAAGATTCTAAATAACCATCTTGATAGATCATTGACCAATACATCTCATCTACATGACCCATATGGTGATTCCACAACTGGGAGTTATATGAGTCATGTGAACATGATTTTTTAACGATTGACAACTCATGCCTTTAATAATTCAATACATATTGAACATTATTTATAATCTCCATACTATAAAATATATTTTCCATATAAAAGTGAAAACTTTTATTACCAACATGAATATAAATCCATATTTATCTAAACATGACACAAAAAACATGTTTTCGGTAACTGTAGGTACATTAATAAAATATATTAAAACCAAAATCATTCTTATTGGAAATGATTGGTGGCAGTCACCAATGGACAGTGTATCCAGTCTTATATCATTGGCAGCTCGCAGATCCACCTCTCCTCTAGAAATCATTAAGAATCTACTTGGTAGAAATATTTTTATATAGATGTGAGCCCCATAAGTAGTATCTAAAACCCAATATGTAGAAATATAAATATTTATCTCAATAACGAATGACCCTTTAGATTCCCCTTTTGTCTGGGTGTAGTTCCTCTTCTAATGTCTTGAATTCACACACCCAAAACATACTGCTTCCTTTTCATTTCTCTACTTATGGATATTCTTTATCATGAAATGGTTTTTCTCATAATATTTAGACTATTTATCAGTCTTGGACCCCATTTCCTTATTCTTGGATTTATTTTTCACCATGATGACCACAAGTTTTTCATGCCCCATATCCTTGTCTACATGGTGAATCAAGGCCAGAAGATCCAAAATGATCTCCTCAATATTACTCATATTATAATTCACAATAAAGATGAAGCTGTTCTTGGAGAGATATAAATGTATGAGATCTATACAAAAGTCATCTGGGAATTTAATCCCTAATATGTCATGGTGGTCAGTGTAGCCAATAATCATGACTACATAAGATCTAGCTGGTGTAGACTCTATAAGATATGTTTGGAATAAACAATTGGATATCTCATAACTCTCTGGTCTCAAATTCTCTTAATAGAGATCCCACATGTGATACATCATTCTATAGGCATCCAAATCCTCATGTTTCTTCAAAATATTATTTGACATGGATGTAATCATTAATCAATGAACATTTACAGCGTCATTTAGTTGTTTATCATAGAGATAAAATTCTTCATCACTTTCCTCATTTCTAGATTCTATTGCTTAAGGTTCTTCCAGTACATACAATTTCTTTTAATGGTGAAGGATGGCTCATATATTCATTTTCCCCTCTTGTAAATATTTTCTGGTGAGAAGGTTTTCCTTCTCAATTACGGATCAAAATGATATGTTTGATGTTGTTTTATTGATATTTCTACAAAATATGATAAGAATAATTTTTTTACTTTAACATAAAAAATTTAGACAAATAAATTAATATTATATTTATTAGACTCCAAATATTTTATCAAAACCCAATATCCCTCACCATTGGTTTTGGGATATGTTATTTCTTTTAAATTCTAGTTAAAAGGATCCATATTCCCATTCTCATTACTCCAACACTGTTTGGTCAAAGAAACATTAATGGTGTTAGGTAGGAATTCCAAATAACAACTATAATAACTCATAATTCCATGATCCATTTAGTAGACTCCCCAATAAAGAAATCAATGAATTTAATTTCCTCAAAATTTTCCTCTCAGTTACACCCATTCCTGAATTTTCAGTCAAGCCTTGTTGTGAACCAAGTTGCGTCATCCCAATACCTCATGCTAAAATTCCATGTTAAGTGAAAGCTCTCCAATTTTTGTCAGTTATGGACTTTGAACTATGGTTCGATTCTAACCGAAGTAATGGTAGTCTATACTGACTTAATATTTAATCGTGTGATTTTATCTTTTCATTTCTAAATATCCAATTATTATTTTTATCACATGGTTTTTAATATTTAGTGGGTATTTTTATGAGATTAACCATGTCATAGATTATATTTATCCCTCAGATAGCTTATTTTAGTTCCATATTTCAAGCTTCTTAAATCATTTACTATGTGACTGCAACAGAATATCCATATTTAAATAACCATTCAAGTTGATGAAAATAAAATAATGGGTATAATCATGTTCTTATAGTAATGGTCTGTTTGTCTAGTGGTTGGAAGAGTAATATCTAACCAAGAAGGAAAACACCTAGAATAATTGAGGTTTGTGTTATTGCTTTCCACATGTCCACCTAAATATCTCTATGAATTGGTTTCTCCTAGGATCCAAATATGAAATAATTACACTAGCTAGGGAGCTTCATCCATTATAAATTCCTTTTACTCACATGAAAGTGAGGGGAAACTGTGGATTACATAAAAGAAACCACATTCACAAAATCCCCCCATAATAATGCAGAGAAAAGGAATTCAAGCCAAAAAATGAATTTAATATTATATTAAATGAACACAATAGCATACAAAAGGTTTTTTCAAGCACATCATCAACCACTAGCATACAAAAAATTAAAAAATTAATAAAACTAGAATTCAATTATTAATCATTATTATTTTTGATAAATCATGCTCGAATCGATTAATTATTATATTTAATTTATCAATCCTTTTATATTAACTGTTATCTCAATTTACTTTAGATTTACATCCATTTTAATTTTAAACAAATTAAAAAAATTCATTTTTAATTAACCTGGTAAATAAATGTACCTTGAATGCAACATGATGAATCCTTATCCAAATATATCCAACATGTATTATAATTGTATATGGTTTTACACTTGTGACATATGTAATACACTACATATCATGTACTTTCAAAATGTGTACATCACAGATGATTACACGAATTATATTATTTTTCAGTAATGTGTTATGATTCAATGCATGTTGAGTAAAAACATATAACATGATTCATGTATAATATAAAGATATGTGCATTACATATATATTAATTAACTATTTATACATATATATATATATAATCATATCACATGGCGTTTCTCATATTTATCACCACACACAAGTACATGTCTCAAGGTTTATAGTGCATAATAAATAAATTATAAATCTATGTAAATTGAAAAATTACATGCCGTGTAGATTGAATCTATACTATGTTTACATCTCACATGGTCAATCCCAGGTACAAACCTCGGGACTCGGTATTTGAATCATACGTCGAAAACTGGATTACATTATGTGTACAGTGGGATACCAATCATGTGATCTCGTAATTACATGGCCACTAGTCAAATAGGATGTGTATAGAATACAAAGCATCTCATTGACTCAAAAAGATTACACACCATGTACCTAGGATAGATATCATGTACTCCGGCTGACGGTCTGCCATATTTTCCCGATCAACATGTGGTGTAATAATTAACTGCTCTATGTTTCATCAAGGAACTCATGTTGAGTAACTTCCAAACTAACTCCTGGATCATTAACCATGATTACATGGTGTGTCATTCTGGCTACGTGGTGTGCACTCATGTGTTATCCGGCTTGAATCCTTGGTTCCCCTAGGTGAGTTCATCGATATTCTTTAAAAAATGAAATTAATCATTTCCAATAGATATATGTTAAATGAAGGAGGTTGAAGTAGATCTCATAATTCAAATTAAATGAATTATTAAACATGAATTTCAATACTAAAATACAAATGCATAAATCAATAGTGGTTTTAAATAATTATTAATTATTATAAGACTGATCTAATACAACTTGTATGCTTCAGGCGCAGTGGATGCATTGTTATGGGATGTCCCCAACATGGATTGTTCTCATTATTGATGATCAATACAATATCTATATTTTTTTAAATCACCATGATCAAAGGAATTGAATCAGAAAAATTAAAAAAAAATATTACCGGAACCAGAGAGGGGGTATCATCACATATTATTTATAATCAATTTAATTAAATAATAATTACCTCAATGTAATTATTTCCTCATTTATGAGTCTCTAAAATATCTGTGTCACACCATCATAAAATTTTATAATCCAAGAGTATATTTTCTATATAGGTGATCCACATGTATTCAAGGAATTTCATTGTTGAAGGTGTCGATGGGTTCTAGTAGGGATGTTCCAGGTGGTTGCATCAGCTGCCTTTGATCGCCTCGAGAATCCATTCCAAAGCAGTCTCTTTGATCTGGTGGAGGATAATTTCTCAAAAAATTATAGGTGTGTTCTTAGAGAAGGGAGATCCCTCGAATTAAGAGGATCCTAAAAGATTCATTATGCATAACTAAATTGATTTTTTGATAAAATAACATAAATGGGTATTTATATTTCTAGGATTAAAATAGAATAATTGCACAAGTTCCCTTATTTATTAAATCATAGAAATTCCCCATGATGATGATGTTGATTATTATTATTTCTTGACATTCACTGATCTTGAGAATCATAATTAAATATTATTTAATGAAATAATACTCAATATTGTTATTTCTCATAGGACAATTTTTCTTTTCTTCCATCCCCCCAAAACATTTATTGGACCTTGAATAAAGTTAATTTTTTTATTAAAATTTATTTTCTGCATTATTTGGATATAAATAAATAAATATGATATTTACTAGACAGTAAATAAATTTTTATGTAGATCAATAATTAATAAATAATTATTAAACCAGATAATATATAATATTTATTCAACCTATTAAATAATAAATAAAAATATTTTATTTAACTATGATTTTGGATACACATAGTGTGTGACCCTCTATGCCACATTCTCAGTGGTATTAGGTGAAGCAGCCTAAATTACATTGATAGAATCTAGCATCATGCGAAGGAATCCATAGATAAAATTATAAATCCACAAAAATATGTCACATCATATGAATGATTACTATGTAATATAATCCCTTTTTCAAAATATCTTAAATCTAGTAGGTTTTATGCTAGTTCCATCAACAAATATTCTCAATATCTATTTCATTAACTTTGCGGAAATAAACCTTGCATATTGATCACTATGGACATTGATTTATTTATGTTATATCATTTCAATAAAAGTGTCTCAGATGTAAAATTTCGTTAAATAATAGTATGTATGAATCCTTTCTTGCATTATTCATTAATGAAATATTACCTGTGTCACACCCAACATATCCTACCACACTGCGAACATCTTTCATCACATTTTGTAATGACACATCTACGTGCATGACTCATAATACTCATTAATAATAATTGTAATGTCTAAGGACCAATTACCACAATAACACTTCAAAAAATATAATGGCACATTGAAATGTGGGTTTCCAACTTGCAGGTCTCATACTCATAATATCCTACTAGATATTACCCAGAGTGTACACCATGAGAAGGTTCATGCATGTCCAATGAGTCTCAAACACTAATAGTTTGTATCATTTTGCCCCTCAAATTACATCATTGGGCTATATAACATATATTCAAGAATAGTTTAATAGAACTTCTGGGTTATCCTCATATCAGGGAACTTCTATAACATTTAAGTGTGACAAACACTCTAAGAACATTATCTCATATAATGTTATGTAGAATAACTATCATGATGTGATAAGTTGTTTTTTAATATTCAAAACCATGAATACACGTTTATTATAAATTAAATAGATGTTGGTAATAGGGAACCAACTCTAACACATATTACCTTGGTAATGTGGTGATATATGTTATGAATTTAAACTAAAGGGGCGTATTTTCCTATGTCTTTAGTTAGTGAGCTCTATTAATCATCCTTGAGTGTTTTAACATGAAATAAGGCTTGATTTTGGGTAAATATTGTTTTTAATTGGCCTAATTATAGGAATTTAAAATTTTATGTTAACAATCATACTAGAAACCTTGTCAAATTGTAGGTTATATGGGGTCCCTATTAATATTGAGGGACCTCAGTCAAGATTATGTTTGACTAGATTTAGTACACATGAGAAATGGTTATCATAAAAAGTGAAATTTCTGAATATATTTATTATGAATTTTTTGGGTATTCTATAATATAATAGGGGATGAAATGTTAACATAATACTTGGTAATATGTTAGTAACTATCTCATTTATATTAATTTCATTATGGTGTTGAACCATTAACTAAGGTTATAAAGATAGTGAGATATCATTCACATTGACTTTTCATAAGTTGGTGGAATAATTTTTAACATTCTTATTTTATTAATAGACGATTTTCCAACAATGATGTTTAGTATATTGACTTCTCATTTGCCCATGAAGTTGTATTAGGGTAATATATCATTCATCATATTTATTATTTATGTACATATTTTCTTCCATGTGTATTATATTATTGATATGTGGTTCATCCAAAATAATATATTTGTGATGTGTCATTCCCCTTTATATTGTCATGGTGAAATATTAATCACTTTTGATCTTATCTCAATGACATATGGGCCAACTAGTTAATTTTATTAATGATATATCTTTCTCCCTTTTATGTAAATATTATGATAGTCATTCAAATTAATTATTTATATGGAGATTCTATGTTCACCTCATTTTTTCACATTGTGACAACTCATTTGTTCATATGGTTATTTTCTCTAGACACATCACTAATCCATTCCTTATTATTATAGTGGTGGATCAATGACAACTATTATTATTTTTATTGGGGATTTATAATTAAATATCTTATCAATATTTTATTATCGTAGTTTCATGTCATTATTGCACTGGTCAAACTAAGTATATTTATTCAACTAGGTATATCATTAACACTAAATACAGTGATAATGGTTATATTTATGTTTATGTTACTCTGGTATCATATTATATTTCACCAATATATATTCATTTATTTGGGGATACTATTGGTGGGGGCCTATTGGGTTTTAAATTCATATATTGCATGTACAACTTTGTGGGAAAGTGGAATTTATTATTAGTGCAGTAGTTAAGAGAAACAGTTTTGTTATTAATAACTAAAGAGACAATGGATAGATTGGGGTGATATGGGAGAAAGTATATCCTTGGAATAATTTTTTATTTATGTATCATTTAATTAATTAATTATAGATAAGTTATTATGTATTATGAAACAAAAAATAAATCATATACTGAGGAATTATATGTATAATATCTTAGCAGGTGGATGTTTTATTATTGCACAAGATATCTATTCATTATGGGGTACATATAAATATAATGTCCATATTAATTTATCCCATTTGAGATAATTATTTATAATTATTTATTATATAGTATTGTTTTTTGATAGAGGATATAGTGTCCCCACATTATTGATAGAACCTCGATGATAGTCAGCAACACACATAATATAATGAGACATCATTGAGGTCATGTTAAGGCTGATATTTGTGTTTTATTAGCCACTGAAAGATGATAATTTCCATTTTTAATATATATAATATTCATTTTATTCACTATTCATAAACACCATTTTTAAATCATTTTAAATATTGAAAATTATTTCACATTATCATTGTAATTTCTTCTTAAACTGTATTATTTCAGGGTACATTTTTGAACACGTCTTAAAAAAATGGTATTGATTTTATTTTCATATTTTATTTTCAGGTCCTTGATGATATATGTAAATATTCATTATTTTTTAGAACACGAAGATTATAATCAGAAGACCACCAAAATCTTCAATGAACCAAGAATATTCTGGGTGACGTGAATTTGACATCATCCAAATAAAATATTCTAGAGGAAACTATCCAAACCTATTTATTCTAAAAATTTAACTGGAGATATAGGAAATAATGTGGAAAATTAATTAAATCGTTTCCCAAGATAATTTGGATGTTTTAATGGAGTTCCAGGTGGCCTAATGTGATGATACAATTTTGGGAAAGATTCTACAGTCTAGAAAAATATCCCACTATTTCAATCAAATCTCAAAAAAAACTGGGGATGAAATTTTATAGGATATCAGGGGACATCAGAATCTCCCATGTTTCTTCTATTTACCACCCAAATTTGTCCATCAAGAATCTTATTTGGAACCTCTATATAGGGGATGCAATATGGTTGTCATTTTGTGTCAAGGGTGGAGAAGTCAAAATTCTAGAAATATTTCACCACCCTTAGAATACCATAATCAAGTGAGAAGACATGGAATATTGGGGTCTCGATGAAACCGTGTTAAAATTTATATCTAAGGTATTTGTAGTGAAGTATATGAGGCATCATGGTGTTTGGTTTCATCATAATGTTATGTTTCTACTTTGTGTTTGTAATCACATTTCTTTCTCATGTATGTTGTCCAATTAACATTAGTTTCTTAATAAAATATTTTTCTTTCCTATTATTATAGTATTATTCTTTTCACATTGATTCCATTTTCTCAATTTGTAAATTTATTCACACAAAACCTAGTGAACATTATCACACAACGTTTGATTTATCGTTGTGTTATTCTTTCTATATCCTCAATTCCACCCTTATAAGCCGACTTCCCACATCCGTTGATAACATTTCATCAATGGAGGGTAACTATTTTATGTGTTCATAAAAGGGAATAAAAAGTTAATGTAATGGAAGTTATTTATAACTCTCTAAATTTTAATTAATTTCTATTATTTGAGCTTTTTTATTCAATGAATTTCTCTCTTCCTCTTCCTTGTTGAATTTAATCACCCCACTTTTATGAGAATTTATGATCTTTTACCTTGGAGTGCTCATGATAATGATCCTATAGGTATATATGTGGTTATCATGTGATTGTGAAGGTTTATAACCATTATGTGATAGATTTAGTATCAATTCATTAAATTAATCCTTCTTGAGTTAATGAAATTGATATTGTTAAAAAAAATCATTTAATGCAGACCTTGTAATAACCTTTGATCAAAACATTCTCATAAATTTAGATCACCTAGCATTATGAGTTCTATTTTAAACCCAACAAAAAATTTACCCAAGTTGTCCAAATCATGCCAAAAACAATTCTATATAATTTATGTTTCTATAGGTATTTTCATTGTTGTCTGAGTATTTGACAACCCAAGCTACAATGCAAGAGACTCCTTGACAGTAAAAACGTGGTTAAAATTGGGTGAGACCATATTTTTGCACCATTATAGGGGACCCAATTAATTCATCTTAACACTCATTTAATTCTCCACTATTTCTCGTTTCTCACTTTATCTTCTCTTATCCATTCCCTTTTCATTTGTTTTTCACTTTTCTTGGCACATGTCCACTAATACGCGTGACCAATCAAACTGTCTAGATAGGGTGGAATGTCCTGGGGTTTGAGAATCAGGTACAAGAAGTGAGATTTTTCCATTAGATCTTAATCTTTATAATACTACAGATAAAAAATATTATATTATTTTAATGGGGTTCCCCAGGGAAACCATCTCATAAACTCGAGTGACAACCAAAAAGGAAATCCAATTCTGGCAGACCTAAATATGGAAAATGTATTTGATAAAACAATGAATGACAACCTCACACCTACCAAGACCAATGAACCCTCATTAATTAGGCATTCTACCCTGGGATAATACCACTATGTCATTAAAACTAATGACCTAAACCACATTCTAAATGTCCATATGATGAATTCAGAAATTTCATACCATTATGTCAAAGAGTTCAATGTCATGGTTGAAACCATATTCCCACCACATCATCTTGACTCAGCTAAGAAAAGGCTCTCTAATTTCCCACTAAAGGATCAATAAAGTAATTCATTAAAAAATATGATACTAGCATCAATCCACTCTTGGGACCTATTTCAAAGATAATTCTACAAAAAAACCTTCCCCCATCAGAAAACAATTACAATAATTTTTTTATCAATAACTTTTTTGAAAAATAAGGTGAGTAATTAAATGAAACATTGGAAGGGTTAAAATATAGAATCAACGTAGTGACTCACAATGTATTCTAAATCCTAGAATAGGTTTTAGTTTTCTATAAATGGTTGGTTCTGGTAAAGAAACAATTCGTTGACATGATATGTAATGTAACCTTAGAAAATTAATCCCCAAATGATTCTTATGTGTATCTAGAAGGATTATATGAAGAAAACTTAACATGGGGTACATCACCTTAATATGAGAATCCAAAAAAATATTATGAAATTAACACTCCTAGATAAGAGGAAAAACTTTGGAAAAACAAGCTTTTCTCACTAAGAATGTTATGGAGATCGATCTTAAGAAGGTCCATGAAATTCAAAATTTGGACCCTATTTGCACAATCTGTGCAAAACATAACAAAACATCTAACAACTGTCCAAACATAAATTTCATTAAAGAGGTTATTTTAGTTGGAAAACTAGAGTATCTCAATGATATATACTTTTAGAATCCACAGAACTAAAACCGTTTCAATCTAAGGTACAATGACCATCTAGGATTCTATTGGAAATATAACCAACATGCCATCCACCAACCTAATCAGCCACAAGGATCAAACCCCTACCCTCAATTTTTTTTAAAAAAGAACTAGTTCCACCCACAACCAATAAAATACCCACATCCTTCTTATGTAATACCAAATACCTATCAAAAACCCATCCAATTACCCATTCAACAACCAATGTATCCTATTGGCATAAACTAAGGAGCACATGCCCCTATCTAATCTATCCCCCTACCAATCCATGAACTGTTGTGTAAACAAATGGATAAATTGAACTCATAGGTCTCATACCTTATAAATGATCTAAAAACCAATAAAAAATGGCAATAATCCATTCCTACATAGGCCCTATCATCCTCAATATTAAGGAAAGTATCTAGTGACAAACAACACACTAATGAACAACTAAATGTATTGACGAATTTAAGAAGTTAGAAGTATAATGAGAAACCTGAAAAACCCCATTCTTAAACCATTAAACCATTCAATAACACTTGAAAATTATGAATAAACACCCATAGATTCTGAAAAATAACAATGAGAATAATAAGGAAACATAACCACACTAAACCATAAAACAAACCTCTCCCTACCCTCAACGCGTGAGAGAAAAATATATTCCATTGTTGAATTAAAATTTAATGTAAATCATCTAAAATGTTAATTTGAACATTCCCCCTTTCAATCCCATCCAAACCATTCATACATAATAAAATTACCTCAATAATTTGTGCACATTTTAAAAATCACCTAAAAACCATGTTCTTTTGGATACTAATGTGAGTACCACTATTCAAGGGGTCATTCCTTCAAAGTTAAAAGATCCAGGATGTCTATACATCAATGTTGTTTTAGTAAAGAATAAATATGTCAAATCCCTTTGTGATCTACGAGCAGGTGTGAACCTCATTACTTATGCCTTGTATTGTTAGTTATGGATCTAAGAACGCTAACCCACATGTGTCACTCCTCAACTTTCTGATCATAGAGTTCGAGTTCCGAAGAGGATCTTAAAGGAAGTTTTGGTGAAAGTTGAAAATTTCATTTACCCTATTAACTTCATTATCCTTGAAAATCACCCAATCTATGTCCCAGTGAGTAAAACCCCATCATCATTGGTCTACCCTTCATAGATACAATTAACTAATTCATTCATGATAAAAATGGGAACATGAAAATAACCTTTGAAAACATGACTCTCGATCCGAAAATCTACTATTAAACATTCAAATTGGGGATGATAATGAGATCCAGGAGTTAAACGGGACATTTAGGGTTGATAGTGAGCTAGAAAAACATCATGAAATTATTGAAGGATGTTTTTTTTTCAAGAATTGGATTATTTACTATCTTCACATGAGGAAAATTTTATCCTTGTCTTTAATCTATTTTGGATAGATCATTTGATGATTTTATTGAATCACAAATTAATTATACCATTGGTGAAATCAATAACATTGATTCCATACCCATTCAAGACACTGATCTGGAAAATATAGTGGATGAAAATTCTGTTTGTAGGGAACCAATTATATGAAGAAAATGTTAAAATGAAAATGAGTTCAATATAAATTCTCATCCTTCTATTGAATGTGATATCCAATCTGTTATTGAATTTAAGGTCCTACCATCATCACTCTTGTATAAAATTTTAGGGGAAAATTGATCCATTCTGGTTTTCATTTCGTCAAATATTGAAACCAATCAAGAGAAGATGCATTTGGATGTCCTAAGAAAGAAGGATAAAGTTATTCAATGGACCATTTCTGATATTCCTATGGTTAGACCACTTATTATATTTCAATGTATTGTTCTTGAATATAACTCCCAAACATTTCATAAACCATAATAGACACTAAATACCAATATTATAGATTTTATAAGGAATGAACATCTTATGTTGTTGAAAATGGGTATCATCTACCCCATTGTAGAGAGTGAGTGGCTAATCCCAATTCAAGTTGTCCTAAAGAAAGTTGGATTCCCTATGATCACTAATGGGGATGGTGACCGTAACCTCGTAAGGGATATTTGTGGGGGAGAGTCTTCATTGACTATAAGAATCTCAACTCATGTACCAAGAAAGACCATTTTCCCTTGACCTTTATGGATCAAGTCCTCTAGTGAGTGGTGGGTCATCAGTTATACTACTTTCTAGATGGATTATCATGGTTTAATCAAATATAGATATCTATAGTGGATCAAGGAAATACATCCTTCACTTGTCTATTCAAAACTTTTTTCTTCAAGAACATTCCCTTTGGGTTATCTAATGCCCCTGGTAAATTCTAGTGCTTCATGATGTGAATCTTATCGGACATGGTGGGGGATTGTTTATATGTCTTTATAGATGAATTCTCAATAATTGTGGATAAATTTTAGGGATTAATTATAAATGTTGATAGAGTTTTTTCATGATGTGAGGAAAACAATCTCATCATAAATTGTTAAAATTCCATTTCATGGTAAAGAAAGGACTTGTTATGGGACATCTGGTCTCTACTAAAGAGATTTAAGTTGATAAGGATAATTTTGATATAATTTTTTTCCTTTCACTTTAAAAACAACCAATGAAGTTAGGTCCTTCATAAGACAAGCTGGTTTCTATATAAGTTTCATTAGGAATCTCAACACTATTTCTTAGCCACTTTTTTCTCTTTTAGTGAAATATGATTCATTTTTATGGATATAATGTTGTGAGAAATCATTCTCTACACTCAATTCAACTCTTATCTCTCCACCTATCATGCAATCTCCCAATTGTAACCATCCGTTCGAGCTCATGATTGATGCGATTGAATTCATTATAGGAGTTGTTTTAAGAAAACGGTGTGAGAAAACTCAATGTATCATTTATTACATGATAAAATCATTAAATGATGCCAAAAACAACTACACTACCACGGATAAATATATTCTTGTTATTGTCTTTGCCTTTTGGAAATCTAGGTCCAATCTTTTAGGATTACCCATCATTATTTTCACCAACCATTCATCCCTAAAATAAGTTTTCCCAAAACAAGATGCCAATTGTATATTTTTTATGTGGGTCCTTATACTTCCAGTGTTCAATTTAACTATTTTGGATAAAAATGGTATGGAAAATATTTTAGTGGTTCACCTAACTAGGATGGAATTCAAGGAAAACTCACATCACCATTCTATGCCTTATTTATTTCCTGATGAGCACCTATATTCTGTGAGTGATTGGTCATGGTATGCTGACATAAAAAACCATTTGGTTATGGGTGACATTCCAACATTCCTCCAGACCCAAAATAAGAGGAAAATTTTATCTGATTTCAAACACTATGTGTTTTATGATTCATACCTCTTCATGTTCTTTCCTAATAAAAACATTAAGAGATGTGTTCCTGGGAATGAACAAGAGTACAATATGAGATTATATCATGGAGAGGCAGGTGGATTTATGTGTTCCGCACAAAAAACCACATCAAATGACCTACAATGTGGTTTCTACTATCTTATCTTCAGTAAGGATTCCGACCAATTCTACCAATGTTTTCATCAATTTCAACAATTAGGACCCATTACCAAAAGGAATAATATTCCCCACACTCCCATTCTAGTCATCAAAATATTTAATTGTTGGGAAATATCTTTCGTGGGACCCTTCCCAAACTCAAGGGGATATCTCTACATCCTCTTAGCCATTTATTATCTCCCAAAATAGGTAGTGGTCATTCCCTCCATGTCCAATGACCATAATTATGAGATCTTATTTCAGAAAGAGAAAATATTTTCTAGATATGGAATTCCTAGAGCTATAAATAGTGTTCATGGAACCCATTTCTATATTCATCCCTTCTCAACACTCATTTCTATGTATGTCATTTTTCACAATGTTTCAATATCCAACCATCCAAAAAACAGTTGTCATGATGGGATAGAAAATTTGGAGATTAATAAAATTCTTTAAAAATATCAATCCCTCTTTGAAATATTGGTCTAATAAAATAATGAATTCTCTCTCTTCATATCGTAATACTTTTAAAAAGACTTCATTTAATATAAACATATATTATAGCTTATAGAAAATCATTCCATTTACATGTTCAAATTGAACATAAGGCCTTTTGGGAAATAATAAATTGAACTTTGATATTTCTTTGGCTGAAGAAAATAAGAAATTTGATCTTAATGAACTTTATTAACTTAGGGTAGATACAAATGATAATTCATGGGTAAATAAATATATAGTTCATTCCTACAAAACTAGGAATCTCAATGCTAGAAAAATTGAAGAATAAATTCATTCTACAGTATAGATCAAAACATCCTTTACACCCGAGAATGTTAAGGTCTAGATTGCGAGGTCCATACATAGTTCACCATGTGTACTCTCATTGGGAATTGTATATTCAATATCCCACTAGTTCTCATGTCGTTAAAGCCAATGGTCATACTTTAAAACCATTCAATGAATTGTTTAATAAAAAATATACAAAGGCGGAGTTAACTAAAACAACCAATGAACTAGAAAAAAGGTGATAAATTTAGGTTCTAGGTAAGGCTAAAGACATTAGACAAAGGGAGTTATGAGAGGAAACCCAACCTTTACCTATATATTTAATCACTAATGGAGTTTCAAAGTAAATAGGCACGTTTTTTCCTTTCCTTTCATTTTTTGGACTAGTATGGTATCCTCTCATGATTTCCATGGTTTCTAATTGTGTTGGTGCATAAGATTCATGGGCTACTGAGATTGATGGATTTTTATGAAACTCATATATCCTCAAGGTGTACAAACACAAACTTTTATAACTTATGAGGCATATATAAGTGACATGGAGATCAAGGGATTAAATGGGAGAAACACTAATTTCTACTATATCCACCAGATGTCTTCATTCAATGATTTTCATTTTCAATTTCCTTTTTTAACTCTTCTTTCCTTCCAATACACACCTTCTAAATATTATTTTCATTAATAATTGGGGATATTGTTATTTTAAATTGCAGGGATATGAAATAAAAAATTACATTTATGTTCATATAAAATTTATTTGAAATGAAAAAAATTATTACCTTAATTGATCTGAATTTTTATTTAACTTTAAATAGGAAAATATAAATTATAATCTTTGAAACTGAATATCAAATAATTTGTAATGCCTTGATTCTAATTTTAATGAATGTTTATGTTCATGTGCATAGATTTGGGAAAGTGAGATTGTATGATGTTATTTTTCACCATTTATATTTTCATCTATTTATAAAAAAAGAATGCAAATCATTTCTATTGTGGGGGATTAGTTTGAGTTCTTGGGGTCCCATAATAAACAGAATATGTATGGAGATCATTTTAATTTTAACATGAGTATTGAAAAAAATTCAATCAAAAAAAATAAAACCAAAAATCCAAAACAAACATCAATTGTGAATAGAGTAATGGATTGACCTAATGTGTTCCATTCAGAGCATGGGGATAGTGATTCAATAGTTTTCAATACTAGAGTTGGTAATTTTATCTCTATTTCTAATAATTTGAATTATTTTGGTTTGATTAAATCGAAAAAGTTTCCCGAGTATTTGGTCTTCACTTGGTTCCCTATGGAATTTGAGCCTACGAGTCATTGACAAAGTCTCACTACATTGGTTGATTTGATTGTGTTCAATTTCAATTATCATGGAAAAATTAAAAAAAACACAGAAAAATAAATAAATATAATAAAATAATACTCTTATTAATATTGAACTTTTATACCACCTAGGGAATCCAACGTTTCTCCCTTAAATAAGTTGAACCCCCATGTCTATTGTGACCTACAACACATCATCATTTTTAATTGAAATTGGATGAAATGTGGTGATGAATTTGAACAAACGAATAAGATTGGTTATGGAATATTCTTGTTAACCTACCTTTTTTAAAATTAATTTGATGTATTTCATAATTATTTTGTATGATGTATTTTCATGAAATATTTGTTTTAAATTTTTTGTGCGAAAGGGAATTCAAATTTTATATTTTTGGGATATATTTTGATTGGGACTTGAAAAACTCATGTTGGGGGTGTGTGTAACAACACAAAGTTTCATTATTGGAATCCATCTTGATCTAATTAAATGTCTCTTTATGTTTAAATAAAATGAGAACTTCTTTGGTTTTATTACAAGAATTGAGCCCATTAATTTTATAGTTGTTGAACAGTGATCACATGATTAGTATAAATATAGGTCTTTAACACATCAAATTTTACTTGTACAAGCGAAGAGATGGAATCATCCAGTAGAATTTCACCATAAAAATCCCATTTATCAGAGCTCAGAAAAGAGGTGGCGTCCTTGGGATTCACTCTTAACCATGCCCAAGTTGAGCTTCACCATGTCAAGCTCGAACGGGACCGTCTACGGGAAAAATGAAAGTTGATAGAAATTACCACTAGAGCGATGTTATCCATGCCACCCCAAGAGTCTGTCACCATCGAAAACCTCACCCTTATGTCTTTTGCGTCTGTTTGAAGGGGTTATTTAACAAATTAGTACTATGTTCATGTACATCATTTTTTTATATAATAATGAATATAATTTCTAGTCATTTTTGATACATTATAAATAGTTTTTAAAGTACAAATGGTGTTTTTAGTTATTATTTAATTAAGAAATATATTTTATTAAATTAAGGTATTTTATAATTAAATAATATTTTAATAAAATAATCATATTATTATTAAATTATTTTTTATTAAGTATAAATGGTCTTATAATTTTATGAATGCAGTTAAAATTTTTATTATGGTTTGAAATCCATTTTTTTCAAAACACGTGAATTTTCGATAAATATCAGTTTTTATTTTAAAAGTGAAAATTAAATATTTAGAAAATTATTTAGATAAAATAAATTTAATTTTTGGAATCATGATTTCGAAATTATCCAACAGTGAATTTTTCATAAATTTCTGAGACAATCAAATTTTTGGGTAAAAATTAAATACCGTTTAAATATATAACGTGTTTTATTATATCATAATGACCCAATAGTGATGTAATAAAATAAAATAATATTTATTTTCCACCAATATATGTATTACCATTAAAATAATGTCATTTTGGGTTTGTTTGACTTACTTTTCAAAGCATTAATGGACATCTCAAGACATATTCAACACCTTGCCTTTTTAAATTAATTTTCATGGGAGTGTGACTCACCTCCACATAAGCAACTGTAATATTTTAAGAAGTACGGACTTTGGCGCTACAAAATATTATTTTCTGATAACCTTTTCTAAAAACCATGGGCAAAAACCATGGGATGGTTTGAGGTTTGGGTTAATTTAATGTAAGGGGACCCAAACCTAAATAATAAAGAATTCTCTCACCTTTCCTATATAAACCCACAAAAGCTCCCACTTCCTCCTCCCTCAAAGCCTTTATAATTCGTCCAAACTCTGCCCTACTCTCTCTATAATCCTCTCAAGATGGACTAAGCTCCCATGAAGCCTCTCACAAGCCTCTCTCTTGCCTTTGGAAGCACAAATCCACGTAAGGGTTTTTCTTCCTTTCCCTTTTCTGTCCAATTAAATTTAAGTTGTTTTTCCTTTTAATTTCCATATGGAAGTTGGGGTATGGTTTTCCACCTCCCTCATACTGCCCTATTTATTTTTTAATGAAGGGATACCCCTTTCTCTCTCATTAAATTCCTCCCATGTACACCCGTTACTATGCTGAAATTACGAAAGGAACTTCTCTCTCCTCATTTACATTCAATCAACACATTTGTATCATGAATATAAATTCCATTAAAATTCTTGGGACATGTATATATATGACCTCCTTACTGTCAATTACATGTATATATGATGAGTAACCCCTTTCTCTCTCATCAAACATTTTTATTAATTCTTATGTCACGTCGTTACGCTGCCGAAATCACACAGATTTTCTAAGCCAATGCCATTGTGTAGTGAATACCATGCCCATTTATCCATCAAGGGTATTCACCTTTATGCACATTAACTTATTTATTATAAAGTTTCATGTATTAATTCCACATTACTTTTTCATGTAATAAATGATTATGTTTAATGAATCCATGTTTTATGATCCATGTGGCACACTTATGCATGAAATTGAATGTTTAAGAAGGGTGCGCCCTTATAGTGCTCCAATGCATTGGGTAATGTATTGTATCATCATAAATCATGTGCAATGAGTGTTGACTCATGCTAATTGAAGTGAAACAAGGGTTTACTCATGCTTCATGTGCAATGAGGATTTACTCATGATCTATGTGCAATGAGCCTTGGCTCATGCTAATTCCATGTTAAGTGTTGTTGACACAATTCCATATTATGATTATCATGATTTATCATGCCTTTATGTTCATATTTCATTTATGGTCTATTGATATTCCTATTGTCTAACATGTATTCTACTCCCCATTTTATTCCATGTGTACTCCCTTACTGGGCCTTATAGCTCACCCTTTTCTTATGCATGTCCTCCGGTTATCCCATGCAATGCTAAGTACGAGGGAATGTAGTGGTCATATAAAGGACGTTTTCAATAAAGTTGTTGTATTTCATGATTTATGTTTTTATGTAATTATCCTAAGACCCAAAGAAACTAAACCTCGTGTTCTTCTTTTTTGTATCAAGATATGTTTTATGTAATAATTCACGTTTATGTTTGTAATAAAAGCAGGGTTGTCATAGTTGGTATCGGAGGATAGGTATGGTTATTTTTGGGATTAGGATTAGAAAACCCTAGTAAAGCCTTTATGACAAGACGAAGTATAATAAAAACATCCTTATGTTTTGGTAATCACAAAGTAAGTGGTTTATCAATCAAATACATCCCGGTATGGATACGAGTAGGTAGAGGTAGCTCTGGCACAGATGTATCCTAGGGGTAAAACCCAAAAACACCGCTTTGAGCTAGACTCGAACCGGAACTGGTGCACGACAACGGGGCTTACTGATCTCTTGGTTACAACACTCCCGGGGGATATGTTTTTATAAATTCACAAGCTTAGTGTGAACCCTTTTAAAAAAATACCCCTAAGAATATATGTTAGAAAGTAGATCATGAAAAGCTTATATTGAAGACAATAGACTCATGAGTTATGGAAATAACAGTTTATTTATAAGTCATAAAAAATTTTATTTGGATTACCTTTTATGGGTTACCCATAAATATCCTTTTATTCCAGCCAATGGCCAGTAATAGGGGGACTCGGGCTACCAACCATTTTGAAGATCAGTGTGATGACTGTACTAATTAGATGCCCAGTCCAATGGGAATGGGAATCACGAATATTGTCACGCTTCTCTATCAGATAACTCAAGTTTTGAATAGAAACACGGTTCAAGAGGAACGATTAACCCCCCACCCCCCAAGAATTAACAAGTCGCTATCGAGAGCTTCATGAGATAAAGGCCTCCTAATTTTAGTGGATCATCTAATCCCACGATCACTGAACAATGGATCAACTCCCTTGAAAAGGTATTCTCCATCCACCAATGTTCTGAACAAGATATGTTTGTCCTTGCAGCTTATCGTATAGAGGTTTAAGCTGATCAATGGTGGATGTTGATCAAAAATAAGAAGCCTGAGGAGGATATCAAGGCGTTGGAATGGAAAGATTTCTAGAAGATGTTTTTTGATAAATATTTTACGCGCACCCTCCATCTTTAGATGGAATGGGACTTCCATTCCCTCAAGAAAAAAGATGAAGAATTTGTTGGAGCGTATGAGGAAAACTTCCCAAGGGTTGCACGATACACTTTTTTCTTTGTTGTTACCCCAGAATGCAAGTTTAACCTCTTCTTTTGTGGGATGGACCCTAGCCTGTGGAAAGCATTAGCGATCCATGACATCGAAAGCTATGATGAAATTTTCTGATGTGCCCTAAAGGTCGAAATGGTGATCAGAGAATCACAAGGGTATAATGGGGATAAAAAGTGTAAGGTGGACTTCAATGCTGGTGGTCCGATGGATAAATCCAACGGTGCTAAGAAGATCCATCACCCCACATGCCAAAAGTGATGAAAGAAGCACCCTGGAAATTGCCTTAAGGGGATGAGAAAATTCTTCATGTGTGGAACAGAAGGGCACCTAACTGTTAACTATCTGCAAGAAAGACCCACGTCTGCGACAGAGGAGAGGAACGCTCCGTTCGAACCTCATCGTGTTGTTCAATGATTCAAATACAAATAACTGGTTTATTTTTCATATCAGTTCCCTAATCCAAGGGTTTTCAGAGACAACCAACAACCTCCAAGGCAGAAAGGAAGAGATTTTTCCATCACTTCTGCCGAAGTGAACCCCGACAATGAAGTGGTGATAGGTACGCTAGTTTTTTATTCTAAATTAGTGAACATAATTTCTGATTTAGGTTCTACGCATTCTTTTATATCTCTAATGTTTTGTAAAACAATCCTAGAACCACCACAAATGATGGAAGTAAAGTTGTCGGTGAGTACAGAAAATGGTGCAATCATTGAATCCCATGAATATAAGTACTCCCCTATTAAAGTCTATGGATTAAATTTCCCAGCTAACCTCATCATACTCCCTCTGGTGGAATTGGATGCCATTCTTGGCATGGATTGGCATTACTTATATAGAGCGAACATAAATTGTTGGGAGAGGGAAATAACACTCCATATGGAGAATCGACCCCCGATTGTTTATAAGTGTAAGGAAGAGGATGAATCTCCTTTTGCTTTGTCATCTTAAGCATGGATATTAATGCCCTATGAGCACGCGTATCTGGCTCAGATGATTGAGTCCAATGAAGAAACCATCCTCGAAGAAATGCCTATTGTGAGGGAATTCGCTGAAGAGTTTCCCGAGGAACTGCCTGGTCTTCCTCCTAGAAGAGATGTTGAATTATCAATTGAACTTATACCGGGGCTTCACCAATATCCATGAATCCATATAGAATGGCTGTTGTAGAGCTTCAAGAGCTGAAGAAACAACTACTGGAGAATCTGGATAAAGGTTTTATACGCCCAAGTGCTTCACCATGGGGTGCACCAGTCCTCTTCATCAAGAAGAAGGATGGGTCAATGTGGCTTTGCATTGATTATCGTGAACTTAACAGAATCACGATAAAGAAAAAGTATCCTCTCCCAAGAATTTATGACTTGTTCAATCAGATTCCCGGATCACAATACCTCTCCAAGGTGGACATGCGGTCAGGATATTATCAAGTATGGTTGAAGAAGGAATATATCCCAAAGACTGCTTTTTGTACAAGGTACTGTCACAATGAATTCATAGTAATGCCTTTCGGACTCACCAATGCTCTATAAATATTCATGGACTTGATGAATAGATTATTTAGAAATTACCTTGACAAATTTCTTGTAGTCTTTATAAATGATATTCTAATATACTCCAAAACCAAGGAGGATCATGAGGAGCATTTAAGAACTGTACTAGAGACTTTGCGCAAAGAGAAGCTCTATGAAAAGTACTACATGTGTGAGTTTTGGTTGAAGGAAGTCTCATTCTTGGGCCATATCATCACAAGTAATGGGATATCTGTGGATCCCTCCAAAACAGATGCAATTGAGGGATGGTGGAGGCCAACATCGGTAACCGATATCCATAGCTTCTTGGGGTTAGCTGGATATTATCGACGATTTGTGATAAATTTCTCACAATTGTCCAACCCTCTTACCAAGCTAACGTGAAAGGGTGTAAAGTTTTCATGGATTGATGATTGCGAAGAAAGATTCAAGGAGTTAAAAAAGAGGCTTATCACTGCCCCCGTGCCCACTTTACCCACAAGTAGAGAACCTTTTGTGGTTTTCTGTGATTCTTAGAAGAAGGTCTTAGGTTGTGTGCTGATGCAGAATGATAAAGTTATATCCTATGCCTCAATGTAGTTGAAAATCCATTAGTGAAACTATAGAACGCATGATCTGGAGTTAGCAGTAGTGATCTTTTCCTTGAAAATCTGGTGGCATTATCTCTATGGAGAGAATTTTGAAATATATACTGACCACAAGAGTTTTAAGTATATATTCACACAGAAAGAGATTAATATGAGCAAGAGAAGATGGATAAAGCTCATCAACGATTATGACTATTCAATACATTACCACCCCGGGAATGCGAACATGGTGCCAGATTCCCTATTTTGAAAGGATCCAGCGATTCTATCAATGATGAGAATTGAGAAGGATCCAATCTTCTTAGACTTGATGAAGATGGACATGGGAATCATAAATAAGGGAACATAATCAATCCTTTCAGAAATGATTTCTCAGCCTTCTCTTTTGGAAAAGTTCAAGGATTCTCAAAAAGGTGATGTGAGTATTCATGAAAAAATGGAAGCTATCGAAAAAGGGATATACTCAGAATTTAATGTTAATGAATAATGAATTGTGCGGTTTGGGAAAATACTTTGTTTTCCATCATGTCCAGAGCTGAAGAAGGAACTTTTGGATGATGCACATAGTTCAAATTTCTCTATTCACCCAGGGAGCACAAAGATGTATCGAGATCTCCGAGAAAATTTTAGTGGGATAATATGAAAAAGGAGATCACTGAATAGACATCAAAGTGCCTGGTGTGTCATCAAGTTAAGGCAGAGAGGCAAAAGTCTATGGGGATGATGCAACCACTGCCCATACCAGAATTGAAATGGGAGAACTTCACCATGGACTTTGTCACCGGACTTCCAAGGACATACAAAGGAAACAATGCAATCTGGGTTATTGTGGATTTTCTTACAAATACTAGACACTTCATTGCTATTCAGGAGGATTTCTCATTGGATCAACTGGCACTAATATATATCAGGGAAGTGGTAAGGATTCATGAGTACCACTATCTATTGTGTCTGAACAAGATCCAAGATTCACCTCTATGTTTTGGAAGAGTCTTTAACATGCTCAGAATACTGAAATGTACTTCAGTATGGCCTATTATTCTCAAACTGATGGACAATCTAAGCAAACTATCCACACACTTGAGGATATGTTGAGATCATTATCAATGGACTTTAAAGGAGGATGGGATCAACATCTTCCTCTCGTTGAGTTCTATTATAATAAAAGTTTCCACTAATGAATCCAAATGGCTCTATATGGTTCCATGTATGGGAAAAGGTGAAGAACACCAACATGTTGGGATGAGGTTGGTGAACGTAATATGCTTGGACCAGAAATGGTCGAGGAAATGGTGGAGAAGATAAAAACCATTCAGTAGCATATCAAGGTAGCCCAGAGTCGACAGAAGAGTTATGCAGATAATCGTTGACGAGACCTTGAGTTTAAAGTTGGGGACATGTTGTTTCTACACATATCTCCGTGGATGATGGTCATGGGGTTTGGAAGGAAATAGAAGTTAATTCCAAGGTACATCGGCCCCTTATAGATTATTGATCGTTTCGGGGATGTGGCCTATCGAATAGCACTTCCACCTTCCATGGCCCAAGTACATGATGTATTTCATATATCCCTCTTATGGAAGTACATACCGGACCCTTCACATGTACTCTCATCTGAGGTGGTACAATTGGAATATGATCTTTCATATGAGGAGTAACCAGTGAAGATCTTAGGTCGTAGAGAAAAAGTTCTATGAAATAAGACAATGCCCCATGTCAAGGTGTTGTGGAGAAACCACAAGTTTGAAGAAGTGAATTGGGAATCAGAGGAAATGATGAAGCTGAGTTACCCACATTTGTTTTAGTGTGGGAAAAGGAAAATTTTGAGGGTGAAATTTCTTAATGGGGGAATATTGTAACGACCCAAAGTTTCATTAATAGAAATATATCTTGATCTAATTAAATGTTTCTTTATGTTTACATAAAATGTCAACTTCTTTGGTTTTTTGATAAGAATTGGGACTGTTACTTGTTTATCCATTGAACTGTGATCACATGATTAGTATAAATATAGGTCTTCAAAAAAAATCCAATTTTACTTAGACAATTGAAGAAATGGCCTCATCTAGTTGAATTTTCCCCATACGAAGCCCATTTATCGGAGCTCAGAAAAGAGGTGGCATCCTTAGGCTTATCTGTTGACCAATCCAAGATTAGCTTCACCATGTCAAGCTCGAACGGGACTGTCTACGGGAGAATTTGAAGTCGATAGAAATTACCACTCGAGCGATGTTATCTAAGCCACCCCAAGAGTCTGTCACCATCGAACACCTCACACTTAGGTCTTATGTGGCTGTTTTAAGGGGTTATGTAACAAATAAGTAGTACTATGTTCATGTACATTATTTTTTTTATATAATAGTGAATATAATTTCTAGTCATTTTTTGATACATTGTAAATAGTTTTTAAAGTACAAATGGTGTTTTTAGTAATTATTTAATTAATAATTCTATTTTATTAAATTAAGGGATTTTTGAATTAAATAATATTTTAATAATAAAATAATATGATTATTAAATTAAATTTTATTAAATATAAATATTCTTATAATTTTTTGGATGCAATTAAAAATTTTATTAAGGTTTGAAAGCCATTTCTGTCAAAACATGTGAATTTTCTATAAATGTCGGTTTTTTTAAAAAGTGAAAATTCACATATTTAAAAAATTATTTAGATAAAATAAATGTTATTTCTTGAACCAGGATGTCGAAATTATCCAACGGTGAATTTTTCAAAATTTACTGAGATAGTCAAATTTTTGGGTAAAAATTAAATACCGTTTAAATATATAGTGTGTTTTATGACATCATATTGACCCAATAGTGATGTAATAAAATACTATAATCATTAATTTCTCCCAATATATGCTTTAACATTAAAATAATGTTATTTTGGGTTTTTTGACATTTCATAGTGTTAATGGACCCCTCAATACATATTCAACACCTACCCTTTTTAAATTAATTTTCATGGGAGTGTGACTCACCTCCACATAAGAAAACCTAATATTTTAAGATGTTCGGACTTTGGCCTTATAAAATATTGTTTTCCTCATACCTTTTCCAAAAACTATGGTCAAAAAACATGCGTTGGTTTGTTTTTTGGGTTAATTTAATGTAAGGGGACACAAACCTAAATAATAAAGAATTCCCTCCCCTTTCCTATATAAACCCACCCATGCTCCGACTTCCTCCTCACTCAAAGCCTTTTGAGATCGTCCAAACTCTGCCCTAATCTCTCTATAATCCTCTCAAGGTTCCCCAAGCTCCCAAAGAAGCCTCTCACAAGCCTCTCTCTAGCCTTTGGAAGCACACTTCCAAGTAAGGGTTTTTCTTCCTTTCTCTTTTTTATCCAATTTAATTTAAGTTGTTTTTCGTTTTAATTTCAATTATTAATGTTGGGGTATGGATTCGCACCTCCCTCATACTTCCCTATTTATTTTTGAATGATGGGAGACCCCTTTCGCTGTCATTAAATTCCTCCCATGTACACCGGTTACTATGCCGAAATTCTGAATGGAACTTCTCTCTCCTCATTTACATTCAAGCAATATTTTTGTATCATGAATCTAAATTCAATTACAATTGTTGGGAAATTTATATATATAAACTCCTTAAAGTCCATTACATGTAAATATGATGAGGAACCCCTTTATCTATCATCAACCATTTTTATGAATTCTTATGTCACGTAGTTACACTGCCGAAATCGCACAGATTTTCTAAGCCAATGCCATTGTGTAGTGAATACCATGCTCATTTAACCATTAAGGGTATCCACCTTTATTCTCATTTACATATTTATTATAATGTTTCATATGTGAATTTCACATTACTTTATTGTGGAATAATTGATTATGTTTAATGAATCCATGTTTTATGATCCATGTGGCACACTTATGCCTGAAATGAAATGTTTAAGAAGGGTGTGCCTTTATAGCGCTCCAACGCATTGGGTAAAGTATAGTGTCATGATATGTCATGTGCAATGAGTGTTGACTCATGATAATTCAAGTGAAATGAGGGTTTCCTCATGCTTCATGTGCAATGAGGATTTACTCATGCTCTATGTGCAATGAGACTTGGCTCATGCTAATTCCATGTTAAGTGTTGTTGCCACATTTCCATGTTATGATTATCATGATTTATCATGCCTTTATATTCATGTTTCTTTTATGCTCTATTGATATGAATATTGTCTAACATTTATTGTACTCCTCATGTTATTCCATGTGTACTCCCTTACTGGGCTTTATAGCTCACCCTTTTCTTATGCATGTCCTCATGTTATCCCATGAAATGCTAAGTATGAGGGAATGTTGTGGTCATGTAAAAGAATTTTTCAATGAAGATGTTGTATTTCATGTTTTAGGTTTTTATGTAATGATCCTAATCCCCAAAGACACTAAAACTTTTGATCTTCTTTGTTGAATCAAGTGTGTTTTATGTAATAAATCATGTTTATGTTTGTAATAAAACCAATGTTGTCATAGTGTGAAAAGCCACTGAAAGTGGAAAATATTCAATTTTAATATATATAATATTCATGAAATTAATTATTAATAGTCACACTTTTAGAGCATTTTAATAATAGAACATTATTGCACATTATGATTTGAGTTCCTTCTCAAAATACACTATTGCATGGAACATTTTCGAACACCTCAAAAAAATTGTGTTGAGTTTTTTTTCATATTTTATTTTTTGTTCCCCCACGATATAAGGAAATATTCATGATTTTGGATGACTTGATGATTCTCATTGTATGACCACCAAAATTTTCCCAGAACGAAGAACATTTTGGGGGAAGTGAACTGGGAAACAACTGGATAAAATTAATGTAGAGACCAATCTCTGAGACCAATGATTCGAAAAATTTATCCTGAGATATAACACATAGTGGGTAACATTTCATAAAAAATTGGCTGCACTAATTTGGATGTTTTAATGGAGTTATAGGAACCCCGATGTGATTAATATGATTCTGGTCTAGATTCTACATTCTAGAAAAACAGCCCACTATTTCACTGAAATCTAAAAAACATTTTTTGGGATTAAATTGTATTGGATCTTAGGGTACATCCGAATATAAATTTTTTATTCTATATATCACACAAATTCAGAAATCTAGAATCTCATTTAGGCACCTTTATTTGGTTGATGTAAGCTAACTTCAATTTTAGGTCAAGGGTGGAAAAATACAAATTCAAAAACATTCTACCACACTCAACCTACCATATTCAAGAGGGAAGTCATAGGAAATATGGGGAATTGACCAATCCTCTTGAAATTATTATTTAATTTAGTTGTGATGAATGAGTTGAGGCATCTGTGTCTTCATTTTCATCATAAAGTAATGATGCTTCTATTTGTTTGTAATCGCATTTGTTTCTCAAGTATATTGTTCAATTCACCTTGTCTTATTAATAATTTTTCCTCCTTTCTTATTGTTAAATCATTATTCATATCACATAGATAGAATTCCATCAAGGTCTGGATATATTCCCTCAAAACCTAGTGGATTTTATCACACAACAGGGGAGTGATCATTATTTTCTTGTTTTTATTTCTTAAATTCCACCCTCGTATGTCTACTTACCTCTTCTGTTGAGAACATGTCATCTATTAAGGCATAAAATTCTTATGGGTTCATCCAAGGGATTATAAAGGGTATAGATTAGATGTTATTTATCGCTATCTAAATGTTTATTAATTTCTTTTATTTTTTCTATTCAATGATTTCATCTCTTCATCTTACTTATTGAATTCAGTTGCCCCATTTTTATGGGCAAGTAAGATCATTTACCTTATAGTTATCTTGAAAATGATCTTACAAGTGTATACATGATTAGAATTTGTTTGTGGAGGTTTTTAACAGATAAGTGATGAGGTTAGTATGAATTCAATGAATGAATCCTTCTCTAGTTAATGAAATTTAAATCATTCAAAAAATAATTTCATCCAATCCATCCATTGTAAAATCCCAGGATAAACCCTTTCATATAAATTGAAACCACATAGTTCATTTTTTGTTATTTTAAACCCACATAAAATCAACACAAATTTGGAAACATAATATCCAAAAATAGTACATATATGGTATGTGTCTATTGGTTTATTCTTAGGTATCTAATGATTTTAAAACCCAAGATACACTAAAAGCGACCGCTTACCCTTAAAAACCTGGGTAAATTTGGGTGTGGCCAATGTCACATTAGCTGACTATCATAAGAACATTAAAAATTGGTATCATGTCCTTATTTTGATTTCAATTATCATTCAGGTAATGGTATTGTAGTTTTATAAAAATGTAATTGACTGCATTGTTATTGTTTGATAAAAAAATTAATAGAAAAGAATAATTTACAAGTGTGGGGGAGTTTCACTATAGTTTTGAAGTATTATGATATCATGATTTAAGGAAATATGATTCATGATTTATTGTTCTATTTTACTCTTGGCCTAGTGTGAACAATGGGGTATGTACATGAATTATTCTTAACCAATAATATTCACATGTCATACATATTCTTTTATATGATTTAGAACATGTTTATGGAATAAACTGTTATTATTTTCAATAATATGTTGGATACTGGTTTTATATAATATTAATTGGTTAAACATTAATAAATATATTCCTTGATCACTAAATTATTTTGAATATATTACTAGGTGAATATTGTCAATCATACGTATTATATTTTTTTACCCTTAGAGTGGGTAACATACACCAGTTGATGCCCGAGATATGGTCAAACTGATATTCCCATGTGGATTGTGTTATTATTATATTATATTTATTCTTAATATTTGAAGTGTAATTTTATATTTATTAAGATGTATGTTCAATGGATAATATTAGAAACCTAAGAAATATATCATATGAATCCCACGAATTATATGCAATGAATAGTGGATTTTCCTTCTATTCCACATACCCATTAGTAATTGTTCAGATATTAGAAAAGTTGGATTTTTGGGGCTAATTTGGTATAACTAGCTGGAAATGTTCTATGGGAAAAACCAAAATCAGACAATTTTGACTGTTAAAATAATAATGTAGTAAATAAAATTAGTTAGGGAATGATTACATCAATTTCTAAAATATTTATAAGATTGTTGATGTGTTGTCTATAGTGAACAATATGAACAAGCTATTATTATCTAGGTCAAATAGAAACTAGACTTAATATTGAAAACCCATTTCTTCGGAGAAGTCCATACATATGTGTTGTATAAATTTATACTTAAACCCATTTCTATAACACTTATATAGTGATTTATTATGTTTTCATTGATGTTGGAAGAGTTTGGAAATTGGATATACCTGATGCACTCATATATGAGTTTTTAATATTCTATAACTCCTTGGGTGTGTGGATAAGTGTTCCAAATGATTATATAAATTCATAGAAGTGATTTCATATTTTTTTAGAGGAAGAGAATGTATATTAGGATTTTATTAATCCTTAGGGAGAGTTGATGAAATTATGCAATTATTTTATAAATTCTATTTTATGAGATGGTGTTGAAATTTTGATAAAGGCACAGAGTTTAATTCATCTGTTGTTAAGAATAAATTTATTAAAGACTAATTTAAATCATCATCATAGAGAATGGGTATACATGTAACATATTTACTTAGTATAACCCTCTACTGGTAAGGAAAGAAATAATTTTTTCCTCAATAGAAACATCTGATTCACCAGTTGAGAGTAAACCTATATGAGTGTAAGTCTACAAAGTCCATTGATTTTACGCTCTCAATGTATGTTATCCATATTTAGAAATATTCACTGACTAATAACATATAATAAATGGGATTTATATATCTTATATATAAATATTAAAAATATAGATATGATTCTTGGGGAATATATTAAAGGTTAATACCACATAAAACAAGTATGATTACATATTTTAATTGGTGTCATATGATCATTAATTAATATTTAAATATGATCAATTAAGTACAGTTATAAATTATATATATTGAAAAAAAAGGAAAATTCCATTAAATAAAGAATTTATCTATAAATTTCTGATCTGGTTCTTATTTTCTAAAATATCACAATAAGAATTTTATTTAAGATTGAGATGATGTTAGATGATGCTAATCTATTATCCGAATGTGTGGATTATTTTAATGTATTCAATGGTATCTAATTACTCTCTCATGAAATAGGTTGATAAATGAAGAAACATATGAAATGTTATAATATTTACCCATTATCAAGAAATAATTATTTAAGTGTATTTTTGGGATGAAAGATCTTGTGAGACCATCCCAAATTATATTTTATATATCCTTTTTAATAAGATTTTTAGTTATCAAATAAGTGTATTAAACTATGGTAAATACATATTATAATCCCTAATAGATAATTGTGAAAAATTGAGAGAAATAATACCACCTAAGACTAAAGGAAATGGATAAATTATAAGATTAAAAATAGCAGGGGCCATGTTGTCGTTATTTTTACTAAATTATTTTGAGATGTTGAAATCCCACACTTGGAGAACCACACCATAAGAAATTCCATGGTTCATCAGGTCTCATGAAGATCTTAATTTATCTTTAACATTCATATTTAAGTGAGGTAAATACGTGATTGAAATTTTAAGTATATTGGCTAAGAATGATGATATGTGTATGAAAAGGAAAATGATGTGCAGTACTTATATAAGATTAATGAGAAAAATTAAAAAGGATAAGATGAAAAATCATGGAATTCTATTGGATATAATAATTTATGGATTTAATAATATTATTCGACATGGAGACTTATCTTAGTGGTTTTTTTGTGTTGAAAATAATTAAATTTTGGGATACAAGACACATACTGGCCGTTGAGAAAATGAGGATCATGGAAATCATATTTAATATTCTGATCGTATATATTGATATTATATAAATTATTATTTCAGGGGACCTGTACATAAAATTAAAAATAGGAGTTAGAATCTAGACTAAGTGAGTTCATCCAAGTAACATATAAAGTGTTAAATCATCAGGTTATAAAAGAAGAATATTGATGAAGAGGATAAAATTTATTTAGTGTTTTTAAAATGAGATTTGAATTTATAAGATACACAAGAGAAAATAAGGTCATTGAGATTCTAACTATGTCATTTTTCTCAACAGTTTTGTGGAGCCATTAATTACTTGAGAAACTTTTGTGTTTAAAGAACATATGATATCATTGAGTGGGGAAGCTAGTGAATATATTATTGCAATGATTTATGAAATAGTATTGAATAGTGTGAATGAATAATAGGTATTGATCGTGATGAACAGTGGGAATTTTAATAAACCACAATTTGTAATGAGATACATATTGGTGGGTATAGGGAAATAATTGGGTAGGATTCTATTCTAATTAATTAGTTGGTTGAGATCTGTGAAGATAATCTAGTGGGATTCTAGTCTACATAGAAGTTCTGGGATGCGGCCTTTGTTCATATGTTTAATATTCTGAACATGTCGCACCATTTTATTATGGCTTAATTGGTTTCATTGTTAAATTTTCCAACTCCACTTATTTTTTATAATATTATAAAGAATAATTTATTACATGGGAATTCTATGTAGGGTAAGGTGTATATTTATAAGATGGACTAAGCCCTATAAATAAAATGTTGAATCATTACTCACTTTTTATTAATACATGGGGTGTGGAATGTCATGTTAATAATAATAGATCCATGTGTCATATCTAGTTATATATTCTCAAGTATAAAAGGGTGATAATTTTAAAAGGAGAAATTGTAATAGGTAAAATCATACGAAAGATGATTAATCTCACATTTAGTTGTGTCTTTGTGATCCACTCGGCATCTCATTTGTTATCAAAAAATTAATTTTATTTGATTTTATATATAATTTAATACAAATTTAACTTGATTATATTTAATGTTTTAAAAATTTTATTTGTTTTAATTTCATTAAACGGATAGATCATAATATATATTTTTTTTTCACAAATGGAAGTAACATAAAATACTGTTAAAATTTGAAAAATACATATTCCATAATGAAAAGAAATGTTTCAATGAATAAATTAGATAAACCATTATATAAAGTTAATTTGAATGTAAATTTCTCATTTTTTGAATATAATGATATAGATCCTTGAAATGAAACTAGTTCAATATGTGGAGAGTTTGAAGGGATAAAAATAGTTTAATACTTCTCCTCTAATATTGAAGAATATTTTAATAATGTTCATGATGTTATATATATATAGTTGGTTTAATCAATGAAATAATTAATGAAATAACATATTTAGAAGAATAATATGATTTCACAAAGAAAGTGTTGTATAAATATGTTGGAAGATGGAACACCCTCTCAAAACAAGTGAAATCGTGTGAAAAACTTTCCTCACATTTTAATGATGAAATGTATTTGGATAATGAAAAATTACAAAGAAAAATTATTTTTAATCAATTCATATGGTTTTTATTACTATTTTAATCCATTAAATGGAAAATCAAAAAAAAATTACATGGATTTTAAGGATTCAAAGTTTTATGTGAAAGAAGAAAGAATTAATGACCCTGAATGTTAACTAAAATAGATAAGGGGTATGCATGATAAAAATATTCAGGAGTATTAATGTGATTGGGATAAGATATTGATGTTTTCAAAGGATAATAAGTATTCCGTCAACATTAATTGATTAGATTTAGAGGATAAACTAAATAACCTGGAATTAGTACAAGCTAAAACATCACAATGAAATTAGAAACTATGCTCTTCCAATCAAGTCTCAGAGATGTTTTTTCACATAAATATCAATCATATTGGAGGAAAAAGGATCTAGATAAGTTATTGGGGTGCATCCAACTCATACACATGGATGAGAATCACCTAATGTCCTAAAAAAAGATTCATACACTAAATATATTATTTAAAATATAATTAGAAAATGTATACTACTTAAAATTTTTGTGTGATGAAAATATTTGACAAGATCACTGGAAAAATTTGAGATATTACATTAGATTTATTTCTCTTAAGGGTAAAAAAGAGTCCTCAAACATCCCAAAATCTACATGTACCAAAATCTAAACATATTGAGAATATAATCAAGATAAGAATATTTGTGGGATATTATTTTAATTTATAAATGTTCAAGAACATGAATATAAATAATTGGAATAATATATCAATTTTCCAAGCTACGGAAGGCCTATAAAATGTGGGGAAGATATAAAATTGGAAAAAACCCATACTTGAAAGAGTTAAAAGTGAACAAACATATTTGTCTTGTAATAATAGGATTTATTATTTAGATATATTACATGAATATTTCAATATATACATACGCTTATATAATTAATTTACATATGTTATAAATAGTTAAAATTCATTCATTGGTGATTAGGGATGATGGTCACAAAAACATTTGAATATGACAACCAGAAATGAAAATAAAACACAACCTTGTGGAACAAACAAATGAAGAGATATAAATAAAGTTCACCTAAGAAAAAATAAAGGAAACATTTCATTCAAAACATAATAATATGCTTCAATTTTGGTATAATATTCCACATCATAGAACAATGTAAAATAGGTATGAATTTAAATGTTATTGGGAGACTGATGAAATCTATGATGAAGTCAATCAAGGAGACGTATAAGAACATTGGCATAGTGCAAAGCAACACTAATGAAGTGATTGATAGAATTCATATCAAGTGTAATCCAAATTTTAATGAAGTTATATTTTAAATTTTGAATAATATATTCAACCTTACCAAAAATATCATGACATTTATGCTTGGTGAAAATCATATTTCATGTTATAATGGGAAATCATATTTGATTCATACATCTATGAAAGTCGATAAGAATATGGAATCTAGAAAAAATAAGAAATTTTAAAATAGAAGTAATAATACACTTATCATATAGATTGAAATTTTTTATAAAAATAGAGTTTGTATCTAAATCAATCAGTGAAACTAAAATGCTAACTCAAGAAATAATTATTCCAGTTTTGAAAAAAATTTGAAATTAAAAAAACTCTATGATTCCCAAATGGAAAAAATGGAAGGCTAAAGAGGATAAAATAATGAGGATTCATTTACATTTTAGTGCATCAACGAAAAATTGTAATAGGGTTTAGAAACAAATCACTACCCTAAATATATAATGGAAGAGCTAAAGAATAGCCGCCTTTTTCCTATACGTTTTTAATCATGAATTGATGAGTGATTTGATTGTGGGGATAGAAAACATTTATACCGCATTTTGAATATACTTTTAGTTGGAATTATTTTTCAAGTGGTATCTAGTTTCAAATGGTATCATAACTTCTTAAGGATTATTTCTGGAATAAATTCTCTTTGTTGATGATTTATAGAGAGTACCCTTTGATGGTGATCCATCAAGGAGACTAATATAGTTAGAGTTTTTAAATTAATATAGAAACTTTATAACCCCAAAAAATATATAATTATTGGGGTGTTATAATAACAATCATATTTTTCTTTCTATTTATGAAAAAAATTGATTTTAAATGAGATTGATTGTTAAAATAAAAATATGGGAAATAATTGTTTTTCACTTTCATGTTATGATGTGTTTTGTGAAGTTTGGTTTATGTTAATTGAATTTTCTAAAAACATGTTGTATAACACCTATGAAATGATATTCAAGGATGTAATATATATCGAATGATTTTGTTCATTTTTTAAATCACAATTTTATTCTAAATTTGGATATCCAATGTAGAATTAGAGATTACATACTCTTTTCTCTTTGTTAGGACCTCTATTGTTCCTTTATTATCAGAAGATAAAATATTATTATAGGGGGAAGAAGTTTTTTTTTCATTTAGATGATAGAAACCATATATTAAGTATTCTATTTTTTCATCCTTTTCACTTATAATAAAAGAGATATTCGAAACACTTATATGATGTGTTAAATTGGTATTGGTAAAAAAATTAATGTGGGTATTGAAGTTCCCTTGTGGGTTGTGTGATGCATATATAGTATTTAATGACAATGTATAATGTTGAAGTCAATATATACTGATAATTATGTGTTATTTAATGTATTATCCACCCAAAACATGATGGTCTTGATTCCCATGAATTATTGGTAAATAATAATTGAGTTAAGTACAATTATACTTGCACATCAATTAATATTTTTATATTTTTAAATTAAGATGAAAGTTCTAGTTTATTTGTAACATCTTGGTGTATAAGTTCTAATGGGGTCTCTAAAATTATATGACTATATTTTTATAGTATTTATAGAATCTATATAGGTTCTAATTGAATAATTTTAGCTTTGTGTAAAATATTCAGAAGATGTTTGAAGTGTTTTATATTTTTAATATCATTAACAAGAACTTAATATCAATGTTATATATCTAGATGACTATATATTGAAGACCCATGAGTGTATATATAGAAATACTGGTGAATTTATATTATTTACTATTTAAATCATTTTTTACACCACATGGATAATTATTTATTACGTTTGAACTAATTCTTGAAGAGGGTCGGGAGTCGAAGTACTTAGAGCACTCATGCACTACAGTTTAATAAATTCCAATTCTTTATGAATTTTTCAAATTGATAAAGATGATTATATAAATTCTCAATGGATACATGATATTATTATGATTGGTTGATAGTGGATAGGATGATTTTATAAAATCCTTCGGATGGGAGTATGTTTTAATGAATCTATTAGATAAATTATATTTTTATTGTTCAAATTGAATTTTTGGGAAAGGTACTTAATATACATATTTTGAGGCTAAGTATACGTATTCATAATCCTAACATAATCCATTAAAAAATACTTTAGGTCTTCATCTTATAACTTCTACCATCATAAGCCTCTACTAGTGAGCATAATGCTTTTGTACTCAACGTAAACATTTGAGTCACCAACCAAATTTAATCCACTACTTGAATTTTTCAAATACTAATGAATTTTAGTTCCCAAAATATTTATTCTATATTTAGTAAAATATTTATATTTCAACTTGATGAAAATTTAGATTTCAATATTTTATATCTGAATATTAATATTAAAATAGATGACTATTTGTTAATTTACGGATGATAAATACATTAAAAAATTAGTGTAATGAAATAATTTATTTGGTGTGATCATATATTCAATGTTGATTCAAATAAGATCAAAGTATATGAATTATGAAATATTTTTAATCCAAAAATATGAAAAAAATAAAAAACAATTATCAATTGATGCTAGAAATGGTACTTATTTATTAAAATAACACAAATATAATTTGATTTATGCTTGAGTTGAAGTATGAAAAATATTATTTTATATCTAAATAAGAAAAAAATATTTAATTCCATCACTATTATTTAATGAATCTTTCCACATATATGAAGATGAAAAAGTATAAATATTTCTTTTATTTATCCTTCTTCCATGAATAATTTTTTATATGGATACTTTTGAAACAATGATCAGATATGACCATGCCATAGTGGTTTTTTGTGTACATTTTACTAGGTTCCTTATTGATCATGGAAGGTATAAAAATTAGAATAAATATTGAGTATATCAAAAAATATAGAAATAATAAATAATAAATATAGAGGAATACAACATAATAAAGGACATGGAGACTTTTTTAGAATAAAAATAGCATATACCATAACATAGGTATTTTTTACTAACCATATTGAGATGTTGAAGTACCAATTCCTGATATCAATGACATTGGATATTCTTTTGTTATTTTATTCACATGAAAATATGGATTTCACAATAAAATGACTATTTTATTGAGTTTAATGAGTGAAAAAATGATAAGTGATGTGTCTGGGAAAGATGAGGTGACTTTGATGAAGACAATGAAGAGAGGTACTTGAGCATCATGGATGACAATGGAATATGTTATAATGAGAGAAATGAGAAATTTGAAAAGGGTAACAAAAGGTAACTAATGGTATTCTATAGAAGATATCCATTTGAAGAAAAAATAATTATTAATAAAATGGAGACTGGTCCATGTGGTTTTTTTCTACGAAATAAAATCTGATTGTGGTTGAAAATATATGTAATTTTTTTTTGAAAAAATTTAGATCATGTGAACCAAAATTTTTGATGGGATATTTATTAGTTAAAATATAGAAATTATTATTCTGAGTGACCTATTTATGAAAATAAAATCATGCAAAGATGAGAAAGAGTGAGTGAGTTTATTTGGGCCTCTACTAAGGGGTTAAATCATCTTGTTATCAGAATTGATGGTTGAAGAAGGGGTTGGATATCGATCATGGTTTTTTAGGTGATTTGAGTATATGTGAAGTAGAAGGAAAATTTTATTTTTGTTATATGAGGAATTTATTTTTTTATCAATTATTTTTTCAATCCATTTTGATTGTGAGTAGTTGTTGGGTTTGAATATTAGAGAAGCATGGTGATTGAGGCATCCTGTGAACAAGATCAGAAGATGAACTATGAAACTATGATGAATATAGTTATTAAGCTTTAAGTTTTTATCTTGATGAACTGTTGTATTTTACTGATGTTATTATAAGGAATGACATCAATTTTTTTGGTGTAGTTATAGCCCTAGATAGATTTTTATGATTCATAAAAATATTGAAGAAAACTAAGAAGAAAATTGTATGAGTTGAAATTTTGCAGAGAATCAATGGGATGAAACATATGTCCACTTGTATAATATTTTAAACATATCTCAAATGTGTAATATGTTTTTTTGCGTTTAAGTAAAATGGATCATTGATTTCACCTGTTTTGATGATAAAATTATAGTACAAAAATCTATTCATTAGGAATTTAGTATATGAGATAGTATATTTCATGGGAAATGGAAAAACATGTATATATTTCATGTTATCATTAAATTATTTCAATAATTTCATATATAGTTTTATTTTTCATTAAAAATAATGGAACCAATAAGTAATTTCCTGTGACATGTGTTCAAATAAAAAATGATGATAATTTTTAATGAAAAATTAGACTTTGTAATATTAGAAAATAACTAATTTTCTACACTCTCAAGTGAGACTACATGGTCCATTATGCATCTAGAAATCATTATTATAGAATGTTCTGTTATGATTAGTGGGTTGTGATACATGTTTTTACTTTTCCTAAACTATGATGTCAAGTACTATGATAAGAATACATTTAGTTTTCCAGTTAAAATTTCAATGATATGCCTCCATGTCAACTGATATTATAATTCAAAGAGAGTGATGGTGAGCATGCCACTCTGGATATGGCATCATAACCTCTTGCAGATTAGAAACATTGTGATAATATTCTATATGTAAGATATGTGGTGTATCATTGTGATATAATGGCCAGACCAATTATATAATAAATTACAAGAGTTCAAAATTAATAATCATTCAATTTATATAGAGAAGGTGTAATGACCCAATATTGTGGATCCTTTGAATTAATAATATGTTCTATAAATCATGTCACATGTTAAACCCAAATTGAAAAACAATAAATTATTAAGAATAAATTATTAAAAATGTTATGAAAGACATGAAGATGATTAGGAATTATTATTTATTACCTTTATAAGGTAAATAATTAAAACTATTTAATATTTTAAAGGTTAGTTTCAATAACACTCATTTTTTTATATTATATATTTTCTTTTACAAATTTATTTTCCAATATGATTTTTTTTCTAAAACATTTAGGGATTTTTTTAAATATTTAATTATTAAATTTTGAAATTTTATATTAATAAATAAACATCATTTTCGGATTTATCATGGTAATATTTTCTTATGATTAATTTTTGATCATTTTTGGAAATATTGAAATAACATGTGAATAATAAAAATTCAGATTTTATTAATTTCCTAAATTTTGTGAAATTATTTTATTATAAAAATCATAAAAAAATTGAAACTATTTTCCTTTAATTATATTTATTATAAATTTTGACAAATAATAAAAAAATTATTTTTTGGAATTTACATATCCATACTCAATATTTTAAATGTTTATTTTGTGTTTTAATGCAAACCACTTTGTTTGATAAGTTATTAGATGATGGAATGAAGTTATTCATTTATTTTATTATTTAATAAACATCCTTTTATTGATAAAAATTATGTTAAATTCATTTAAATCAATGGAATTGGTAATTATAACCAAATCCTAAATATTTTTTATTAAAAATATACAATTAAAAAAAGGTTTTTTCTTGTTTCATGTGTTTGTGTAAAAATAAATTTCCATTACAATTTTTCTTTCAATATGATACATTTGATTAAATATTTAGAATATGTGGGTATAAATTATATTATAAGTCTTGATTTATTTTTAGGCATAAATGATAAATTTCCTAGAAAAAACTGGCTACTATGGTGAAAACAAAAATGGTAAAAGTGAGTAACCTTAGAGGTAATGGGAATAAAACATAATGATTCACTTTTAGAATGATGAAAGTGAGGATTTAACTTATCATCCATCTATTCCATTATTTTTTAGTTTTAGAGGAACATGGTAAAACATATTGGACTTTTCATCTTGTTACATTGGTTGAATTCATATGGTGGGGGTGTTTGGATGCAGATCCAATAATGTTGGTGGGTAAAAAGGATGAGTTAGATGAAGAATTCAGTTGAGATGAATTTTTTTTCATTGAGGATAGTTTTTAGTTGTAGAGTAGATGATATTTATGAGGACTACATAGAGAATGTTGTAAATTACAAGCTCGAATAATGGAGTTGTTATTGTGACACTACCATAGTATTTTCATTTGGATGTTTAAATGGAGACTAATATTTTTTTACATTGTTTATGCATTGTGGGATGGTTTTGGATTAATTTCTAGTATATTATTTATTAGAGTTTCATTGATTTTGTGTAACTTTACTATTGACCCTAGTATATAAAGGGTTATACCTCTCATAAATGATAATTTTATAACCTTGGTACTAGTCTCTATTCTAGAGCCTACTAGTGTAAGGAATCCGAGGTAATTATCTTTCCCACTTAATTGTCATTCCAAGAGGGGTTCCTTTTGGATAGGGGTTATGAATAGTTTTTTCAAAAGTTTTGTTTGAGATATAGGATAAAAATTAGATTTTGGAACTTTGAGAACTGCATGAGTTGATAGGAAAAATGTTCTAGATAAATATGGTGGGTGGCATATTTTAGGGAAAACAAGCTACGACACTAGATTCGAGGGGCCCTAATAATCTGATGCCAGGACATTGATATTATTGAAAAAACAACTGAAGTGGAGCCACTTGTGGGGTAGTGACTGAGGATAGGTACATAGATCATGAATTATTATTTTATTTTTTTAATTGGGTGATCTTATGTAGGTAAAATGAATTAAATAAATCCTAAATAAATTTTATAACATCAAGAATAGCATATATTTGTTTCTCTTTCACTTAAGGATCGTGGACGTAAACCATGGGTAACTAAAATTGGGTAGGTTTAGTAGGAGGATTTGGTAGATCATTAGATGATTGAATCAATATAATATGATGATCTATGAAATAAGGCATTGTGATTCTTTAAGCAGATGAGTTTGTGCAAGAATGATGGTATTATCAATGATCTTGTGATAATGAGCTGGGTGAAAAAACATGATATCACTTTAAATTTGATATGGGACTTGAGAGAGTACATGTTTACACTTTTTGAAAGTCATATAAGATCATATGTGCATCAATTATGGATATTTTACTTGTGTGAGTGGAAGGATAGTGATATTTCATGGGTCAACCTCCAAAAGGAGTTCTGAGAAGAGTTTATTTTGTCCACTATGAATCTAGTAAAGAGGAAGTAGAATATTTCTATTTAGAAGGAGATCATATATGTGCTGTAGATTGAGATCAAGTTCATGTACCCTTTTATTTTCAACCAATATCATTTTCCTGATGAGGAGTCTCTTGCACAATATAATGAGAAGTCACACCACCCTTCTATACAACATGCAGTTACTCCTTTTTGTTTCCAATTTACTATGATGTTTATTAAAAGGTAGAGTGGATAATGTGTGTGATCTCATGAGGGCTTTTACTATGATTGGGTAACTAGAATGCTTCATTGAGGATTGGTGTTTTCCGTTGTAGATCTTATGTTACTGTGCCTTTGAGATTATAACCCATTGAGAGTCAACCATAATGGCTTACATTTCGGACTTCTAGGACTAGTGCATTCCATTATTCCCCAAGGGTATTTGGTGGAGACTATTTTCTATAGTTTCTATGTTCAACATCAGATTAATTTCTTATTGGTTCTTTGTGCTCAATATGGTGGGGGTGGTCTGGTTTGGCATTAGTCTCAGTAGCAGTAACCAACGATGTCATGTCAGTAGTAGGGTTAGTAATATTATTCTACACCAAGAGGATATGTGGTATAAAAGGAAGATTTATTGATTATCCTTATATTTTTGGACCTTTAACTAATCATGTATGTATAGTATGCCATTGTCAAATTTTAATAAGAGTTATACATGATCAGATGTATTTTATGGAGGAAGCAATAGCAGAGGGTCCCGATAACGGTAGAGGTAAAATTTGTATATCATGAGACCTTGTTTGTTCTTTATTTTATTCAAGAGATTCTATGTAATTTATTTCCCCTTCTCTAATTTTAGATTTGGGACTTTATTTATAGAGTATCCCCATAACCCTTGTATTTACTATGTTTGTTGAAGGCTAGACCATGTTGTTTTATGTGTATCAGTGGAGTAGAATGATGATGGGATATAATCAGTCCCATGGATAATCTTTTACATTAAATTTAGTCATAAGATTTCATTATAAGTGTCTATTTTGTATATTTCATGCATGTTTCTATTCAGTACTTCTGGATGAGAGTCATGTTCTTGGATACTAATAGATAATGTTTGGTTTTCATAGTTGAGAGTGATGGTTATGTGGGTAGAAGACATGTGGATCCATTTGTTTTTTTGATATTCCAGTTCTATGTGGGATTAATAGATAATATTATTTTAAAGGATACTAGAGACTTTGGGGACTATATACAAGTTTTTCATGATGAGGTTGTGACCCTACTTTCTTGTCATGGTATCTAATTCAAGATATATCTATACCTTAGTTCTTATCTAATTTAACTGGATCCCTTTCAGATGGAACCTTATAAACTATGAGAGTTGATGACCTATATATATGAAATGATGAATAAGGGTTTCATTTGGCCTAATACATCACCGTGGGGTGATTCAATGTTGTTTTCCAAGAAGAAGAATGATAGTATGGGTTGTGTATAGACTACTGGAGGTTTAATCAGGCGATGATCATGAATTGATACTCGCTTCTATGGATTGATGGCCTTGTAAAATAGCTTATAGGAGTAATTTATTTCCCTAATTTTCATATTTTGTATAGATATTACCAGTTGAGGTTGAATAAGGTTGATATCCCTAATAATTCCTTTATATGAAGGTATGATAATTTTATTATTTTGGTTATTTTATTTTTTGTAATGAATGTGCATGTTTTGTTCACAGGACTCATGAAATCTATGTACTGATAGTACCTATTTTTGTTTACATTAATTTTCATCAATGATGTATTGATCTACTTGAAGTCCTTGAAGGTTCATGACAATCATCTCAATGATATCTTCAATGTTTTTTGTGAAACCTTTTCTATGAATAGTTCTAAATGTGTAATTTTTGGACTCTGTTAGTGTATTTACCTAGGCATGTGGTTTCCCAATAGGGTCTGGTTTTGGACCCATCAATGATCGAGGTAGTTTTTCCTTGTTAAATACCCATGAATATAGTAGGGGATCCTATTATATAAAACGTGTGGTATATTACTGGAGGTTCATGTCTATTTTTTCATGGATTCTGGCCACATTCACATATATGAATGAAATTAACATGATTTCATTTAGACTAATTATTTTTATGATGTTTTTAATACATGAACATGAGTATGAATGGTTCTCAAGTGATTCACTTCCCTAAGGAAGGGTTGATGTTTGAGGTGTTCTGTGATTCTTCCAATATGGTCTTGGGATGTGTCTTAATGAAATATAATGCGGTGATCTCTTGTGGCTCTAAATTGTTAAGCCAGATGATTATAACTATTCTACAAATGATATGGAACTAGAAGCAGTTGTTTTCTCACAAACTTTTTGGCAACATTATTTCATTAGAGAACGCTTTGTGGTCTTCACCAATCACAATATATTGACTTATATCGTTTCTCAATAAGAACTAAATCTATGGAAATGAAGGTGGATGGAGTTTCTCTGGGACTAAAACATTGTGATTTATTACACATGATGAAAGGGGAATTTCATGGCTGACCTATTGAGAAGGAAGTCATGATGGGATTTTCATCAAGAGTCTAAAAATGTACAGATGGTAATATGGGAGTTAGAAACCCTACAACTAGATGTGAGGAAGGTGGATGATTGGGGTTTCTTATTTTAGGTGATACTGTAGTCATCATTGCATAATAATTTTGAGGATATTCAGTGAGAATACTCAAAGGTATCAGTTTTATATGATCGTTCTGGTCATGGTGATTCTCTAAATGGATTGTTGAATGATGATCATAAATGGATAGGGTTTTAGGAGAAGTATTTCATTCCGGTGGAGATTAGTGACCGAGTACTTTGTGACCATCATATATCACCTTTGATGGTACACCTACGAGTATCCAATATATACCATTGTGTCAGGACTCAGTTTTTGTGTCCATAGATAAAACATGGGATGGTAGAGTTTGTGGATTGAGGTTTGGTTTTCCAATAAGAATAGGGAAAACATCATGTTCCTTATGGTTTGTTACAACACTTGAATATTCTCGAAAAGAAACTGGGTGACATCTCAATGGGATTCATCACAGGGTTACCATGATCCTATGGAGGTTGTGATTCAATAAAGTTAATCATGGATCATTTGACGAAATCCCCTCACTTCCTAGCAATCGAGGATTCCATTCTGGTGTCTTTTTAGTATGGAGGTATGTGGATGAGGTTGTACAGCTATAAGGAGTTTCATGGTATATTTTCATGGATCATGATTCTCATTTTACCTCCTGAGTCTATTGGGGATTGCAACTTGATTTTGGTAGTCAATTACAACTCAACATTTCATTCTACAACTACTACAAAGAAGACCTTTCACTACGCTAGCCTTTTTCAGCACTTTTTTAGCATTGATAAAGGTCATGAAAATAGAAATATTTGAACAAATAAAAAAATTGTTTAAATTAAAAATATACTCACAATTTTATTAATTAAATAATTATTAAAAAATGAATAAATTTAATATACTAATATATAGTTTCTAAATATTAAAAAATAATATATATAAAATAATATATATTTTCGTTAGATTAATAAAATTAAATAATTAAACACATTTAAATTACAAATCTGTAATTTTGGAAAGGTAATGAACAATTTTTTAAATAAATTATTATAGACAAAAATAAATAAATTTTATAGATATATATAGATTATAAAAATTAATTAATAGTATATATTAAATATAGATATATAAAATGAAAATATTGTAATTATAAAACAAAAAAATAAAAAACGGAAAGATTTTAATTATTAAACAAGAAAATTATATAAGAATAAATTACAAAATTATTCAAAAAATATTAATAAGAAAAATATTAATAAAAATTAAAATGTTAAATATAAATATAAATATATATATATATAAATTTTATATTGGTATAAATTATATCTATTAAATATAAATAAATAAATTTAATAAATTATAATAATAAAAAAATATTAATGTCTTATTCATTTTTAATGGTTTTGATAGAATGTTATTCATTAATACATTTAATAAAAAAACATATTTATATATATTTATATATATATATATATATCAATGAAAATAATATTTCATATATAATGATTTATTTAATATAAAATAGTTATTATAACATTAAATAATACATATATTTAGTGAAAATGGTTTATAATTAAAAATTATTAATAATTAAAAATACTGACTAATTACATCGAGTATTTGTTGGAGTTGGTGACCTATAAAAAGCATCTATAACAATTATGATAACATGTATTCATAGTTTAGGATATTAATAGACTCTTTATTACATCATGATTGTTCTTCTATATAACATACTATGTGATAATTTTAAAAGAGTATTTGTTGTGCTAAAAGGTCATAACAGTTCTCCGAATTGATGAGAACCCAAAAGTGCTATCACACTATTCTTAAATATATTTTATATATTATGATGATATCATTTGATGGGCATAAATGATATAGGATATCAGGGGTGGAGACTTATAGGACATTGAGGCACCTTTTCATGGTATATACCCTTGGTAATATCCACTGTAAGATGTTGTGAGAACAAGACCTGCAAGTTGGAAATCCATATTTATATGTGTTAATGGATGTTCCTATGAAAAATTGTGTGTAATGATCCTTAAATATTAATATTATTATTGATGATTATTTTATGTATGGTTTTTGATGTATTAAAGAAAACAATGATGAAATATGTTTGTAGCGAGGTAGGATACATTGGGTGCATCGTGAGTAATATTTCATTAGTGATTAAAGGAAGAATGAATTCTTCCATTTTGTTCATTAATTAAAGTTAATATATAAATCGCCTTGATGGAAATGATATATACAAAATAAATCCATGTCCATGGAGTTTTATAAGCAAGATCGATTTTCAAGAAGTCAATAAAAGATACATTGAGCACATAGGTTGATGACACTGGCATGAAACCTGCTAGATTATAGATATCAAGTTAAAGGGTTATATTACATATTAAAGATCTTTATATAGTATTTATACATTGTAGAATTTAATTTTTTTTCTCAGGGATTATTGGCATAGTTCTAGATGATATCCTTATACTTTAGGCTGCTTCCCCTAATGCCACAAAGAAAGAGGAATTGAGGGTTACACACTAAATGTATTGAGAATCTCAATTAAATAATATAATATTATTTATTATTTATTAATTTAAATAAAGATTATTCTGAAAAATGATTTAATAATTACTCATCATTTCTTCATCAGATATATTCCATCCCTAGTTATTTGAGATAATATAATTTGAGTATAATATTTAAAAAAAATTATTTTCAATTTTTTTAATATAAAATTTATTCACGTATTGTCTAATAATGAATTTAAATTTATTTATTAAATAAATAGTCATTATTCAAGGGCATATAAATATTTTGAAGGAAAGAGGAACAAATTTTTTATATCTAGTGAGAAATAATAGATATTGAATATTATTTTATTTTTTATATTTAATTTTATTTGAATATTAAGTTCATGCTGATAAAATAATAATATTATAATTATTTTAGATTTGGGGTTCCATAAGGGATTAAATAAATATTAAATGGAACCAGTGAAAATATTTATTTCAAACCCCTATTTGTATTTAAACCCAATTTTATTATTTTTTCAAGAGATCCATTTTCATTTTTGGTTGTGCACAATGATAGAGGGCGATAATCCTCTCATGCCTTAGATAGACCCCTCTTCATGAATTATCACAAGAATGTACAATGATCTTATTTATTCACCCACTATCATGTCTAAAATATCATGGAAACTATTTGGAATCAACTCTCGAGGAAATCTAATCATAACGAAGCAATGTATTGTATATATAATTCCTGCACCCAGAGATTCCTATAGTGATGTTCTATGATTTTTGGAATAAATGTTGATCACTACTATAAGGAATATCCCACTAATTCCTTAAAACATATGGCCATAAAACATATATATATTTCTAGACACATCAATGAATATATAATTCATTCATGTTAATTATATAATTTATAAAATAGATTAAAAATAACATGTGATCATTATGTTTTTCGTTCCGTAATTCTATATTTTAGCTGTTTTCTTTGATGCAATTATATTTATCACATCATTCATTGTCATGAAAATCATGGATTGATCATAAATCAGGATGAAAATAAAATATCTTCATAACACATTGTATTCTTCTGATGTTCCTAAAACCTATAAGTGGCATCAGATCAGTCACATAATAATATATAAGTATATAAAAGATCATTGATTGACTTCTGAATTTGTTATTTAGTTTTCAATTAATGTATAATCGTTTTTTAATCATAATTATGAGATATTATTTTTCATGATTCATTTATCATATATCTAATTAAGTACATTAATTTTATGAATTAAATAAAAAAATATCTCATTCAGAGATGCTGAGGATTATGGCTAGATTACACATAAATAAACACCATGTAGTCAGAGTTATACATAGTGTAATATTTTTTTAATTCATTTAGAATTAATTAATAATTAATTCAAACCATGTTCATTGAATACACATGGGGCATTTAATTTTTTATAGCATGTATTGATATGTAATGCTTGGTGAAAATTTAGTTATAGTATATGCCGTGTTGTACTATAAGTCACAAATGGACTGTGTATTTTCATACATGACCTACCTGACTAGTGACCATGTAACTTTGAGATCAAAAACAATATTTCCCTTGTAAATGCCAGGTACTCTATTTTATTAGGCACGGTTTATATGCCAAGTCGTTAGGAATGTGTGTCAGATAGATAGTTAGATATATACACACCATGTAGCTCACTTTTACATGTCGTGTACATATAAAAAATTTCACAGAATTAAAATTAATTTTAATAATATTTAAACCTTATTGAAATGTGCTTGTGTGTGGTCATTAACAGGATTGGAAATTCCATGTTATGAGTTTTAATATATATATATATAATTTATTTATTTATTCTTAATATGTTGATATTAATATCATGTGTCAGTCATATGATAGATATTACTCTTCATGCATTGAAGCCTAAAACATAAAAAAAACATATAATCTATATAATCATTATGTTGATAGTATATGTCATGAAATTATGTGATAAGTCATTTATTCTATATGTTACAAGAGTAAACTATATACAAGTATAATACATATCGGGTAGATTTAGATCGGTATTCGTCGTGTTTCCTCCAAGTTACATTTATGTACACCGTTAATTTTAAATAAATTTATTTAATTTGTTTTAATGTATGATGGATGAGAGTCTCATGGAAATTTGGATGATAATTAAGATAAACGAAATGATTAATTAAAGAAGATATATAATTGATTTGAGCAAGATTTATCTTAAATTATAATATTTCATAATTTAATGCTAGTTTTATTTTAAATTTTTAATTTGTTCGATGCATGCGTATGATCCTGAGCATATACCAACACCTTATATTTGATTAGTCTCAATTAATTTGTCATTAAATTGATTTTCTGGAATGCTTTCCTTCTCCCCTATTATTATATAAGGTCTTATGTGCCCATAGTTTCTTTTATGTAATCCCTTTTCCCAAATCATTATGTCAGTAAACGCATATGTAAGGGATATAACTCCGAACCAGTAGAGGTGGATTATGTTCAGAGCTGAGGAAAACCAAATTAAGAGATACATAGCTAGATAAGTGGAAAGATGTAACACATACCTTAATTGGTTCAAGTTGTTTTCCCTAATGTAAATAATTTGTTTATAAATCAGTAAATAAACGAACCATTAGTAGTTTCTCCAGATCGTATCACTTTATTATATTATTTCAATCAGGTTTAATAGTTATTTAATTATTGATGTTTTGTCGAGATCACATGATTTAATGAATAATAATAATGAACGTTAGTATAATGAAAAATAATCTTATGTTTAAATATTATCTAATATATTGTTAATCACTTATGTAATTCCACTCAATATGAAAAAACAGGTAAAAAATATAATTATTAAAAATTTAAACTAAATAGATAAATTCACTCAATTATATATTATGTTGGTATAACATTCAACTACTTCAGTTAAATACAAACCATATCTCATAGTGATTAACTAGCCAATATTGGGTTTATTTCAATTATTGTGGAATTAAAACAATAAATTTTGGGTTTATAGAAGTTACTTCACATCAAGGGTTGAATACCAAATAATGACTTGATGTAACTTAGAGGATAGGGTTGAGGAAATCCAATTTAAGGATATTGGGATTGGGAAGTCCACTCAATAGATCAATGAACTATGAGATAACGAAGTTGGAATTTGGAATGCCTACCTTAAACTATTCAAGTTGCTTGAATGACCAAATTTGGGGTAATGAGAAGGGTAACATGGATCCTTTCCACAATAATGTCCATGAAACATGATATTCTGAAGCCAATGGTGGGGGATATTGGGTATCAATAAAATAGTGGGAGATTGATATATCTATTATTTATTTATTTTTCTGAATTTTATCAGATAAAATACTAAAATTCGTCTCATCTAATTTTTATAAAAAAAAATAAAACATCTTCGAACATATCAATGTGAAAAATACATGATAATGAAATTTTTCTCACTCAAACAAATTTCCATGAGTGGAAAAGGCAATTACATGTTATCCTAGTCTATGAATGGAAATTTTATATGTTGGAAGAAAAAATTCCTGATACAGATAGATATGTGTCTAGTGATGAAGAGTTATTTATTAATGATATACATTTTAATGATTATACAAATGTGAAGTGTTTAATGCTATCATCCACAAACAATGAGGTTTTAAATCAACATTAAGACATGGATGCATAGATTATGATGTATCACATTAGGGATCTCAATAAATATGATGAGTGACAAGAGAGTTTTGAGATCTCCAATTATATGTTTACAACTAATATTAGAGAGTATGTTCTAGCTAAGAATCATGTAGTCAAGAATATTATATACAGTTAACGCTTAGAAATCTTAGGGATAAAATTCCCAAATATGTTACATATATATCTCATGCATTCATCATTTCCCAAGACCATATCTATTTTTACTATCAATTACAATATTTAAAATAATTAGGAGACTCTTTCAAAACATATTACTTTGATTCTCCATGTAGATAATGGAAGGGGCTTGAGAAATTGATGGTCATTATGTTTAATAATAAAATAATGAACAAGGAAAAGTTCCCAAAGACTCATATCATGTCTAAATATCCCAAGCACCGTCCTTACCAGATGAATAATATATAGATGCATGTATAGGAAATGGAGGTGTTATGTTTCTCCTATGTAAATAATGGAAACTTGAAGAAAAAACACCCCAAAATATAGTGGAATATAAGTTTTTTTATCAACGGTAATCTTTTAATATATACTCATTGAGTATTATATAATTCTTATAGTGATCACACCTATTTCAAAATGCAGGAACCAAGTTGATTCTAAAATATTACTAGTGGAGAGTTGTATTAGAGAGCTATTAAGGATCCGAGGTTGGATGCTCTAGCCATAGGTGAATACCACCTTTCATTTCCAATGAGATTGTTTTTAATGGATTTTTATTATGTACCAATGGTTACCAAGAACATATTTTTTGTATAATTCCTTTATGAAGATGGTTTATTTTCAATTATGTAAATAAAATAGGTTTCATTTATAAAAACAACATATGTTAAGGTTTGGAACATTTAAATAATGGTCTTTATGTATAAAAATACAAAAACCTATTATTGGAAATTGAAAAAGAATCATATTCCCACGACTCATATAATACTGAGATTTGGAATCACCATCTTGTTATTTTAATCAAGCCATTTTTGATAAATCTCGGGCATGATGGTTATTTAGACTCTTCTAATATAAAACCACATTAATGATACCATGCTTATTTATAAGGAAATATGACACAAGCACCATTCGGTGAACATGGTGAATGATCCAAACTCTATAAACCCCTTTTATCCACCTTAATGTGGTTATTATATTATCAAAAATCCTCCCCTAAAATGTTTATTTCTCTTAATTTTTTTGATAATACATTAAGTGAGGTATGAGTTCTTAAACCACTTTATTTTTCTATTTTTTAAACACTTTAATTCTTAATAAAATTTAATTTTCACATATTAAAATGATAACACAGTTTTAATTATTACACTAGTTTGATATTTTAATGATGTTAAAACCATTAATCCCCCTCCCCTTTACAAGTACAAAAATAAAAAACATGATTTTTGGTTTTCGGGACTTCCGCCTACATGGATAAACATGTTTATTTTTTTCTATCACATTCAAACACGAATTATTTTTGTTTAAATTTTGTAATAATATTTTAAATTTATAATTAATATATATCCTTAATATTGTAATTTTTTAATAAAAAAATTAATGATCATTATAGGGTAATCTATTGATATTAGTAAAATACCCAAAACTAGTTCTTTACTATTTTTCTTTTCATGAATCCTCTCTAAAAAACCCATTTAATTGAATAATAAAATTACTATTATTTATAAAATTTAAATTCCAAAAGGAATTAATGGTTTTTAAAAGATAAAATTTTGGGGATAATGCAGTTAATACAACTTTTACAAATGTAGGTCCAAATGTTGAAGAATATTAATATCTGATGATGAAAATATATTACAAAAATATAATACACGAATAAAATTGTTAATAATAAAGAGTATAAATATAAATATATAATAATAAGGATATAAAATTAGTAATTAATATTTTAATATTTAATAAATAGTATGATAAATCATTCCATATAAATAAGTGATGAATTTATGGGAAGAAACCCAAAATCCTTTCATTGAGTTAGGTAATTTCTAATTGAACATTTTTTCTATGATCATAAATTTTGATTGATGATGTTTCCTTTAATAAAGGTAAAATATTTTTTTAGAAAAATCAATTTCAATAAATTTTCCCTATTTATTTCTATTAATAAACAAGGAGTATTTTGGGAAATCTGATTGGAAATAGGAATTTTACGATGATGAATCAAAAATGTTTTAAAAAATCTTTTCATATTTTGTTCACAATATCGTCAAATTATATATCAATTGTGTACTGTTGTTCAAAATTTTATTATGTTATTTCCACTTTATGATAATGATATTTTAATATCCTAATATTTTTATGTTCATGTTATGCGATATGTTTATGAAACCCATTCATATTCTATTGGCTATTTAATTCAAGATGATGATTATTTTTTAGTGGAACCCATATCATTGTATGATGATGTTCAAGGTCCTATAATCCCCTCCTGTGAATTTTTATAATATTAGATCTAATTAAATATTTGGTTATGAACATACTGTAGTTTTCCACACTTGCATGTGTAATAGGGTTTTTCACATTTTTAGTCATGGAAATATTGTGTTTATCAAAATAGGCCTAGGTATAATGGTTTTGACAACATATTTTCTTGTATGCGAGTGGTTGAACAAAATTTTCATTTTTATCAAGTTATAAATCATTCCCTATTATTATATAATGTTATCCAATTTTACATGATGCACATAATTTCTTTGAATTTATGTATTTTAATGTTCAAGCCTTATTTTTAATGTATTCAACACTTCTATTTCATGCCCACATGTTTTATTATTATTGAAATTAATTTTGAACCATATCATATCTTTTGTGCTTTATTAATGATATTTTTATAATATTAGGTTTCTACATCATATTTTTTTACTATCATATATTATCATCTAATATCATATTAACATATTTATGTATTCCTCATATTATCCTTCTCTATTATGAACTAATAGATGCTGATAATTATTTTCCTTATTGTGAATTTGATCTCAACGCTTTATAGTGTTTCCATTACATAGGTTATGAAGATTATTACAGAAATATATATGTCTATAAAAATTACTATAAGATTATGGTAATTACATGATGTTTACAAGTGTTATAACATATAATGTTTATATATCTATTTTCATGACACTAAACCATTCTATCTTTGGGTTATGCAAATATATTGGGGATGTATTATTGGATTCGTGAGATTATTGTAGTATTTGTGTTAAGTATAGAATGGGTCAATATTGTTGGTATTAGAGTAGTATTTTGTTATTTTAGAGGTCATTTTAGTTATTTTTATATTAGTTCAGTTACCTTTTCTATTAGGGTTAGAAAAATCTAGTATAAATATATAGATAAACCTAAAAATATTATTATATATTGAATTATTATAAAGGTATTGAATACATGGTTTTTCAAGAAAATACATCCCTATATGGATATTACAGGTGGATGTAGGATCTGGGATAGATGTACCTATGATTAATTATCCAAAAAATGGTGGATTTGACAACCACTTGATCATCCCCAAATAATAAAAAATAGACCTACTGCAACACATGGATTGAGAATTATAAGGATTATGATTTCTTTGATCATATACTTTTTATGAGCTATTATTATGGGAAGATTTCTTAGTTTTTATGTTGGATTAGTTTCATAAGAATAATATAACACTAATTAAAGTATCCAAGGTTAATATATGTTTGATAAGGATGAAATAAAGGAACTATAGTCCAATGAGATTAAATAAAATAATAATTTATTTAAGGTTCAACTCGATTTATGATTAGGATAACCCCCATTTATTATTATTATTTTCACTCACGTGAACCCTTTTCGTTTTAGTAATGGATGTAATTAAAAGTTACCATTAGTGTTTGGGATAGTATATATATTTCTTCAATGAAAACCTCATCAGAATTAGAGCTAGAATGAGAAACCTTGTTATTTTTTCAAACTAGATATCATGGAATACTCTTAATACTATGGACATAATCTATGTACAAAAAAATCCAAAAAGAAAAATATGGAGTTTCAAGAATGATATGTTAAAAAATTTGATGAAGGGAAAAAATTAAATTTATTAATTGAAAAAAATATAGACAAAAAAATCAAGGTAATTATTTCAAGGGAGTGCAATATGATTTAAATTTTGTAAAGGAGGCAATAAATCATATAACTATTAATAAAATATTAAAGGTTTTGTTAAAAATGAAATAATATAAAACTATTCCCAAGAAACCATGGTAAATTCAAAGACATTTATGTATAGAACTCAATATTTATCAGTATTAATTCATTATTCTAATGGATTTGGAGGATGTTATATAAGGACCCAGCCTTAATGCTTACTTAATCTTGAGTTATTTCAAGAATACACAATGAGGATCTTTTTAGGTTTAGAGTTTTAGAGAATTAGATCATAAATCATGAATTACATTCCACACTTAAACAAAGTGGTTACATAAAAGATAATATTCATTTTTTCCTATCAACTGATTCATTTTTAAAATAATAAATGGATTCTTTCTTGACAGTTACTTAACACTATCATCATATCTTGCACCTTTCCACTAACTTGTGATAAACATTTCAAAAACTTGAGATGAGCAGAAAAATCTGAGTAAGGGATATAGAAACATGAAAAGGAAACATTAGTACATGTGTACATAACAATCAATGCAATCATACATTACTCATAAAACATAAGAAAATTAACATACCACATGAAATCGTAAGATTTATGAATAACTCATTGAAATCATAAGACATAAAGGTAAATTGAGGCATTAATAACATTCTTACGTAGGGTGTAACCCTCATGGTTACATTTGGAATACCCATCACAGTATATTCACTAATTAAATTCAGAGAAACCTTAACGTTTAACCGATTCGCGTTACCCAATTCATTGGAGAGCTATATCGGGCTCACCCACCCTTAGTTTATCACAGAACCATCCATCTTCATAAACAATGCACAAGAACCATAACATATCGTATCACATAAAACATGCATAAAGGAAACATAAAATTTCTACATTTCAATCATAAGATATCAATAACACAATGATATAATAAAAAAAATTATCAAAACCATTTTCAATACCAATATAAAAGAAATGTAAAATGTGGTATTTATTTTTCATTTTAAAAAAAAGTAATGTCTTGTAGAGGAATCTAAAAATAAATAATGGTCACGGCGGCGAAGAAGTCATTGTCGCCACATACGTACGACACAAGCATTCCATTTTTTCATTTTGAAAAATGCTTCATATAAATAAGATTCCTTTTGAATAGAAGTAAAAGTCAAAGGGGTTTATAAACCATATAAAAGAAAGTTTTGTATAAAACAAAATACTCTTGAATGAAAAGAGATTGAGAAAAAGTCCCATACCAAGACGGTATACTTAGATTAAGGATAAAAAAATTACATAATTTATGTGTTAAAAATAAAAATACACCCAATATATGTGGATATTAAGTGTAAAACAATCAGAGTAATTCACTCATATTCATAGAATGACATGTTCAAGGAGTACAAGTTTAACCCAAAGGATTGAAATTTAGTTAAGAAGATCCCTTGCAAGAATTAGACAGCCTAACAACATCACTTTAAAATTCATAAAACAAGTTGATGAGAGATAAAATGGTATCTCATCACTTGGACATAAAATTTACATCAATAAAGATATATAAGAACATATCCCAACATAATAATGTGTAAAATAACATAATGAAGTCTTTTTAAAAAGAAGCGGGTGAAAGGTTCCCTTACCGACTTGGGTGATTTTTGAAACGTACACCCCATGAATGTAGGACTTTAAAAAATTGATGTAAATACTCATAAACGAAATAATATTACACAAATAGTAGAATAATGGGTAGTACATACACAACTCAATGAAATGGTGGGAAATGTAGCATGAATCTCACATGAATATAATGTGAGATAAAAAATCTTTACCCCGTGGTAATCAATCGAGTCATATGACCAAAATATAATAAAAACCAATGAATAAAAATATAATATGAATATAATGATAATATATATATCAAAAAGGTAGTAAAAAATACACCAAATGAAATAATTTAGTTGCAAACAACAGAAATTTCATAGAATTAAAAGTGAGATAAGAAATCCCATACGAAAATTCGGTAGCCTAACAGCGCCACTTAAAACTTCCAAAAATGGTTTAATGAGATAAAATAGGGTCCCCCATACTATGAATATAAAAAGTACTGTTTGAGGAATATAAAATAACATCCGCAAACATATTAAATATGAACTTAAAAGAAATGACATAAAATAGAGTACTTAAAAAGAAAGAGAGAAGTAGGATCCCTAACCTCAAGTCTGACTTGTCTTGTTCATTTCTTTATATTCATGAATAATAAAATTTGTTCAATTTATAATTTCATACGGACATACATTAATTTTTATTATTCAATTAAAAAAAATATATTATCATGTTATAATAATTATTAAATTATGTGAGTTCATATCATACGTTTTGTCGATGTTAGGTACATGAGTAAAAAATGATCTTGTTTGGAAAGCATTGTCCATGTAGTTGTATGTACATCATATCAAGAATAGTATTAATGATGTAAATATCATATATATCAAATATATATTCGTTTTATACTTATTCCATAATATTTGGAGATAAAAATAAATGAAATGCACCGTTCATGGAGACGGTAGGCCGTACGTACGCATGAACGCTACTTTCATTGCGTTGACACATTAATGGAATTAAAACTAGACGAGAGATATATATATTATAATTATAGTATAATATATATTTTATATAGGTCACATACGTTCTTTAATTTCATTCTTTATACGTTCCATGTATTGCATGAATGAGTCAAATCACTTGAGGGGGTGGTAGTCCACACTTCCTTGTATGAAAATATCCCATTTTCACAACATGAAAAGCATAAATGTATGTTTTAAATATAAAATACAGAAGCATATAGAAAACATAAATACCATATATATCATATAAAAAAATATAGTGATATCATAATGTCCAACATGAATGTTGTTAAGAAAATATTGATCAATCATTATTTCGTGAGGCAATAATTTGACATCAAGAGAAACAGTATGTTCATTAACCATTATATGGAGGTGAGTGTAAGCATAGCACGAATACTTCACATAACAAAATCATATTATATTGAAGATTCTGGTGTTGTTACAAAATAAAGGAATAAATACAGTTTAGGGGGTTGGAGAAGCAAAAAAAAACAAAAGAACACAAGTGAAGACATTACCTTTAAATCAGGTAACTCCTCTTGGTTTGAACCAAAAGGGTTTCTTGAAGAGAATTATGACAATGGTAAGGAATCTATTATTAATATATGGATTTTTAGAGAATAAATGATCAGTTTTTGGTCGATCCAATGGCTTGAGAGGTGTGGGTAAGGGGTTAGAGGTGGGGTCCTTTTGTAAGAGGGTGGCGGGGCACTCTTGGATTGTCTTGAAAAGTTACTTTGTTATATAATGATTTTAAGATATTAAAGGTCCAAAAATTATATATTTATATGATTAGGGGATTAGGGTTCTAAATCCACCCATTCAATAGGTTTTTGACAAGTTTATGTTTTTGATTTTACCTTATCTTCACATTTTATTTAAATCATTTATTAATGAGGTAATCGCTGCATCATCATGGTGTAATAAATAAATTAATTTTTTTAATGTATAAAATTTATAAAAACAATACATGTTTGTGGCATTTTTATTTTAACTTTAAATAAAAAGTTATTAATTCCATTTTCCTACCATTGTGGCTTCATGGGGTCCCCAAGATTACCCATGGATTTAACTGGTCGTCCATGACTCATAAAATAGGGTTAGGACATGGGTCATGGTAATTTCATATTATTATAACATTATCTTTACCTTAAATTACACAAATTACCATTAATCAGGATAAATAAAACATAAAAGTTAATATTCACCATAAAATTATTTTAATCCCATTGAACCACATTTTACATCTTAATGAAAACCATGTATGTCAGAATTTTGAAATTCAAAACACAAAAGTGGTAATGTTTCATTTAAATGAAAAATCAGTTTTTTAACTACCACTTAGTGGTTTCAATATGCATGAAAAATAGATTTTTTTCGGAAATATAGAAAAACTTCACCCTAAGATATATTTGATATTCTGAATTAAAAAATTATTTCTATTTTAAAAAATTAAAAACTTAAAATTTTCATTAATTAATTTAATAATTAATTACCGCTGTCAACACAAATATCGTGTTTTTAAGAAACAATATCTATTAGAAGATTTACACTAGTTTATGTCCATCTTCAAAGTGAAATTAATTACAATGAAAACCATTGGATTAAATGGTAAAATTTATCATAATTGAAATATAAAACCAATTCAAAAGATGATCTAATCATATTAATAAATTAGATTAAAAATAATCTTTGAATTAAAATACAACATTTTCACTAAAACTGATCTTTATCGGAAAAATAACAAAAATTTACACAAAGTAAATTTTGATGTATAGATTCTAAAGAAGGATTTTATTTTGTCATATATAACATATAAAATCATCAAAATTATATTTAAAATGAGTTCACCATCAAAAGGAGGTTAATCGACCTTTTGAAAAATAATAGAAGATTTATGCTTAAAATTGGATTCATTCTCATTTTAAGCCTCTAACATTTATTGGAAAAAATAAATTTTTTTTAAAAACATATATAATCATTTTATAGTTAGTTATATTCATTCCCGCCATTACAAAGGCTAGGCATTAACTACCATTTAAAATAATATTATTTTATTATTAGAGTTCAACGTAAGATTTCAAAGAAACTCATTGTTGTGTATTGGGTACACCATCGAGCATAGCGTTCCCATTAAATTAATAATAACATTTTATTCACAAATATGGATAAAAATGAAAATTTAATATTCTTTATTTACCTGTGATGCTACATCCTTCCATCCTATTGGAAATTGTATCCTCGTAATTTTATAAATTAGGCTTGAAAAATTCATTTAAATCCCCACATCGAAAAAGGATTAAATTAAACTGTCACATTAAAAGAAAGAAATGGAAGTACAAAGGTCACCCGAGTTAACCCATACTAGGATTCCATGTAGGGAAAAATTTATTTGGATTAAATAAAAAGTTTCATGTTCTGAGGGAGAATGATAGAAAACATGTTTAGGAGAAATTTAACCACCAGAAAATCACAAACTGGTGATGTGTTAAACCGTATTTGATTCCCCAGTAGGAAATGTTAACAGAAAAAATTTTTGTTTTTAAGTTACTTTTCATTGTGGAATTTATTTATGAGCCTATCTAAATCATAAGGAAACATTCTTACATGTCATGTAGACTCCCATCTCTTACTATATTTCATACACAAACTCATATTTTCTCCAAAAGACGAGTATTTAGGATGACTTGCTAACATTAAGAGAGCTATAATCAACTTCTAGAAATCACCTATTCCACAAAATATAACTATATATTTCCCATGTCTTTAGACCTTAACCAAAACCAAAATTGGTAGAACAAGATCGGATAGTCCACAAATGGATAATCCTTTATAAAAAAAGAAAATTTATTCTTAATCTCCAAAATTTTTCCAAAAAAACCCAAAGTTCAATGAAGACCATTCAATAAACAATTTTTCCACAAAATTCTTCAAAGTAAACCAAACTAATATTGAAACCCAAACATTTGAAAGATTTAATCACATTGCCTTCTAAGGTACAAATTAACATTTATCTCCAAATAACATTAGTTGCTCTCAAAGTCTAATATTGAAAAGTAATTAACCTAATAACATGTCTACCATGATAGGTTAATAATTTCCATAGATAACCCAAAATCAACTTACTATTGATTCTTAAAATCATCTAACTATAAATAATTAGTCAATATAACAAGGGACTTCACGTAGTCCATTGGTAGGCGATAAATACCAATCGCACTTTGGTTGTGGGTTCGATTCCCGTAGCTTTGTCCGACGCGTTGGGTTGTCACATGCTTTTTTTGTTTTCCTTTTCCAAAATCTATATAATTCTTATAACATTCCCGAAAACGAGATAAAATCTTCAAAAATAATCATAACATATTTTAACCTCGAGTTTATCTCAGGCCTTTAATTTTCCATCATAACATATAGTAACCCATAATTACCTCAAAAGTAAGGATCATATAAACCCTAATGGTTACCTTTATAATTATCACCTGAACATCCACATCGAGTTAGTTCACTCATACAATATGTTTTAGATAACTCACCAAGGTTCAAGTGGTTGTTCATGACTCCTGATTATTGGTTTAGAATAACCACGAGATTACTCAATGAATCCCCCATTTCATCCTGTCTCTTAATCAGAAAACCACCACAGTTTCCTTCAAACCCATTGTCACATTGGTGCCTACTAGATCCATCCATTTACTAAAACCAAAAGGTCTGTTTGAGTATATCAACAAAATAATCATGTACTAAGTAGGAAGATAAAAACAAAGATATACTTATCCAAGTTTTCCCAAACTCATTCCAACATTCAAAAATAACAATGTCTCTATCTAATATAATAACCATTGTGGTTATACACAACTTGTCACTTATTCTTAAACAACACACTAACCTCTAATGTTATCTAAACCGACCTCTCATAGCAACTATAAGGACCCAACCTTACAACTTACTTAATCTTGAGTTATTTCAAGAATACACATTGAGGATCTTTTCAGGTTTAAAGTATTAGAGAATTATATCATAAATAATGCATTACATTCCACATTTAAATAAAGTGGTTACATAAAATATAGTATTCATTTTTCCCCATCAACAGAAACATATTTAAAATAAAACTTGGATTCTTTATTGACACATTTTTGACATTATAATCATATCATGTAACTTTCCCTTGACCTGTGAAAAACATTTCAAAAACATGGGATGAGCATAAAAAGCTCAGTAAGAAATATAGAAATACGAAATGGAAACATTAGTACATGTATACATAAGAATCATTGATATCATACATTACTCATAAAACATAAGCATGTTAACATACCCCATGAAATCAGAATATTTATCAATAACTCATAGAAATCATAAGAGATAAAGGTAACTTGAGGCATTCATAACATTCTTACGTAGGGAGTAATCCTCATGTTTACATTTGGAATACCCATCATAGTATATTCTCTAAATCTCTTCGGAGAAACCTTAATGTTTAACCCCTTCGTGTTACTTAATGCATTGAAAAGATATATCAGCCTCACCCACACATAGTTTATCATGGAACCACCCATCTTCATAAACAATTCCCAAGAACCATAACATAATTATATCACATACAACATGCCTTAAGTAAAAATAACATTTCCAAATTTGAATCACAAGTTATCAATAACACATTGATATAATAAAAAACATTATCAAAACAATTTTCAATAACAAAATAAAATTAAATTAAAATATGGTTTTTATTTTTCTTTTAGAAAAAAATATGGCTTATAGAGGAATCCAAAAATCAAATAATGGTCACGACGGAGGAGAATTAATTGTCGCTGCATACGTACGACAAAAACATTCACTTTTTTCGTTTAGTAAAATGCTTCATATAAAAAAGATTTCTTTTGAATAGACATAAAAGTCAAAGGGGTTTATACACCATAAAAAATAATTTTGTGTATAAAACAAAATATACCTCAATGAAAGGATATTGAGACGAATTCCCATACAAAGACAGTATCCTTAGATTAAGGATAAATCAATTACATAATTTATGTGTGAAAAATATAAATACATCCAATATAAGTGGATATTAAGTGTAAAACAATCAGATTCATTCACACAAATTTATAGCAATAAATGTTCAAGGTGTACAATTTTAATGTAATGGATTGAAATTGAGTTAAGAAGATCCTTTGCATGAATTCGTCAGCCTAACTGCGTCACTTTAAAATTCATAAAACGAGTTGATGAGAGAGAAAATAGTATCTCATCAATTAGAAATAAAATTTACATCAATAAGGATATATAAGAACATATCCCAACATAATAAGGTGTAAAATAACATAAATAAGTCCTTTTAAAAAGAAGAGGGTGAAATTTTCCCTTACCGACTTGGGTAATTTTCGAAACGTACACCCAATGAAAGAAGGACTATAAAAAACTGATGTAAATACTCATAAACGAAAGTATATTACACAAAGAGTTGAATAATGGGCAGTACATACACCACTCAAAGGAAATGGTGGAAAATTTTCATGAATCTCATAGGAATAAAATGTTAGATTAAAACTCTTTACCTCATGGTAATTAATCGAGTCATATGACCAAAAGATAATAAGAACCAATGAATAACAGAATACCTTGAATAGAATGAATATATATACACATATATATATATATATATATATATATATCAAAAAGGCATTAACCAACACACCAAATGAAATAATTTAGTGGAGAACAATAGAAATATCACATAAATAAAAGTGAGATAAGAAATCAATTATGAACATTCGGTAGCCTAATGGAGCCACTTAAAAACTTCAAAAAATGGTTTGACGAGACCTAATAGGATCTCTCATAATATAAATATAAAAATTACAGTATTAGGAATATAAAATAAAATCCCCAAACATAATAAATATGAGCTTAAATGAAATGATATAAAAAAGAATACTTAAAAAGTTAGAGAGAGGTAGGATCCCTAACCTTATGTCTGACTTGTCTTGTTCATTTATTTATATTACTGAATAATAATCTTTGGTAAATTTATAATTTATTAATGACAAAATTTAATGTTTATTATTCAATTGATATCCTATATTATCATGTTGTAATAATTATTTAATTATGTGAGTTCCAATCATATGTTTTGTTGATGTTCAGTACGTTAGTAAAAAATGATCTTGTTTGAAAAGAATTGTCAATGTAGTTGTATGTACATCATATACCGAATAGTATTAATGATTTAAATATCATATATATCCAATATATATTCGTTTTATACTTATTCCATAATGTTTGGAGATAAAAAAAAAATTAAATGGACCGTTCATGGAGACGGTAGGCCGTACGTACGCATGACCGCTACTTTCATTGCTTTGGCACATTAATGGAATTAATACTAGATGAGAAATATATATATATTATTATTGCAGTATAATATATATGTTATATAGGTCACATATGTTCATTAATTTCATTCTTTATACATTCCATGTATTGCATGAACGAGTCACATCACTTGAGGGGGCGGTAGTCCACACTTCCTGGTACGAAATTATCGCATTTGCACAACATGAAAAGCATAAAGGTATGTTTTAAATAAAAAATACCGAAGCATATAGAAAAAATAAATACCATATATATAATATATAAATTACAGTAATATCATAATGTCAACCATGAAAGGTGTTAAGAGAAGATTGAACAATCATTGTTTCATGAGGTAGTAAATCTCCATCCACAGAAACGGTATGTTCTTTAACCATTTGACGGAGGTTTGTGTAATTATAGCTCGAATAAATCACATAACAACATACTAGTATGTTTAAGATGCTTGTTTCATTACAAATGAAAGGAATAAAAATAGTTGATGGGGATGGAGAAGCAAAATAAAACAAAAGAACACAAGTGAAGACATTACCTTTAAATCGGGTAACTCCTATTGGTTTGAACCAAAAGGGTTTCTTGAAGAGATTTCTGCCAAGGTTAAGGCTCATATGAAGAATAGAGGGATGTGTAGAGAAACAATTAGTGGAGTATGGTCGAGCCAAATGATTGAGAGGTGTGGGTAATGGGGTAGAGGTGGGGGCTTTTATAAGAGGGATGAGGGACACTCTTGGAATGTCTTGAAAAGATATTTATTAAAAAATGATATTCAGATATTAAAGGTCTCAAAATAATATATGTCTAGGATAAGGTGATTAGGGTTCTAAATCCAACCATCCAATAGGTTATTGGAAAGTTTAATTCTTATATTTTACCTTATCTTCTCACTTTATTTAAATCGTTTATTAATGAGGTAATCGATGCATCAACATGGTGTCATAAATAAATTAATTTATTTAATGTCTAAAAATTATAAAAAAACTACTATAATGCATGAAATCTTTTTATCTTTCTAATAGATATTTAGTGTCATAAATATGACTTGTATAACCCCATGTAAAAATTGTTTTAGTAAAACAATACATGTTTGTGACATTTTTATTTTAACTTTAAATAAAAAGTAATTAATGTCATTTTACTACCAATGTGGCATCATGGGGTCCCCAAGTTGACCCATGGATTTTCCTGGGCAGAAATGACTCATCCAATAAAGGTAGGATATCTTTCATTGTCATTTCATATTATTATAACAATATCTTTACCTTAAATAACACTAACTACCTTTAATCGTGATTAATAAAACATAAATGTTACTATTCACCAAAAAAATATTTTAATCTCATTGAACTACATTTTACATCCTAATGACAACAATGTTTGTTGGATTTTTCAAATTCAAAACACATAAGTGGTAATGATTCATTTAAACAAAAAATCACTTTTTTAACTACCACATAGTTGTTTCATTATTCATCAGAAATTGAAGTTTTTCAAAAAAATACAAAAAATTCACCCTAAGATATATTTTATTTTATGAATTCAAAAATGATGTCAATTTTATAAAATTCAAAACATAAAAGTTTCATTAATTAATTTAATAATTAATTTCCACTATCAAAACAAATAGCGTGTTTTTTAGAAACAAAATCTATTAAAAGATTGACACTACTTTATGTCCAATTACTAAGTGAAATTAATTTGAATGACCACCCTTATATTAAATGGTAAAAATATATTATAATTTAACTTTAAAACCAATTAAATAGATGAACTAATAATACAAATATATTATATTAAAAAGTGATTTTGAATTAAAATAACACATTTTCATTAAAACTGATCTTTATTAGAAAAATAACAAAAATTTACACAAAGTAAATATTGATGTCTAGATTCTAAATAAGGATTTTATTTTGTCAAATATAAAATATAAAATATTCAAAAGTATATTTAAAAATGGTTCACCATTAATGGGCGATTAATTGACCTTTTAAAGAATATTAGAAGATTTATTCTTAAAATTGGAATCATTCGCATTTTAAGCCTCTAAAATTTATTGGAAAAAAGTAAAAATATTTGACAAAGATATATAATAATTTTTTAGTTAGTTATGTTAATTATCACCATTAAAAAGGCTAGTCATTAACTACCATTTAAAATAATATTTTTTTATTATTAGAGAGCAACGTATGATTTCAAAGAAACTCATTGTTGCGTTTTGGGTATGCCATCGAGCATAACATTCCCTTTAAATTAATATTAACATTTTATTCCCAAATATGGATAAATATGAAAATTTAATGTTATTTATTTTCCTGGGATGTTACATGGTAGGAATCTACAACCACATAGACATAGGGATAATTTAATTACCTATGAAATGATTATTGATGAAGATGGTAGGGGTAATTTGGTTTCACGTACCCTTCACCCCAAATAAGTGGATGTATTATAGTTTAATCATACATATTATATCTTTAGTGTTTTATAAGAACAACAAGTCACCACACATAATGATTATTATTTTATGTGAAATAGTTTGTGGTTTGATTATTATGTTTAACAAAATACGCTTTGTATTTCTAATATTATAATACTATAAAAATTGTTCTATTTTAATTGTAGAATGTTTATCCTCAAATAGAATCAATATAAATATATATAATAAGTTAAAACACAATATAAATCACCTGAGAGCATCTCTAAGTGAATGAACAACTCAAAATTTTCCAAGAAGAAAACAAAACATTCATTATGGCCTTTAAAACCTAGCTATGATATACTTTTCCATGAAATGGTTAGGGGAAAAATTGTGTCATAGTCATCTATATGATATTTAGGATCATATATTATTGGAGATAATATCTTCATACATGTCAATATTTTCCAAACAATTATCTATTTCATTAATGTGAATGATAATTAAATTTCAAGGAATCAATTTATTGAATGGGGATCGAATGTAATGACCAGAGATTTTGAATCATCTAAAATATATACCATCTTTTACATATTTTGTCACATGCTACAACCCATTTAACCAATCCATTAAATATTAAGAAGACCTTATTATTAAATATATAATAAATACTATAATGGTAAACCATTAAATGTTATTACATTAATATGGAAAATATTTAATTTTAGTTAATATTGAAAATATTATTTTAAATAAAATTCATTTTTATAATATCATTTTAGAATATATTTTTTAAACTTGATTATTTTATATTTATATATAGTGATTTTATTGAAATATGGAATAATTAAATTTTAGAAATTTAACTTGGAAAAATAAACATCATTTTTTAATTTATCATGCTCAAATTTCCTTATAATTATTTTTTGGACGTCTCAGAAATAATTAATTTTTAGTCGAATAGTTGAAATATTGATTTTATTAATGTCTCCACTTTTATGAAATTATTTTATTATTAAAATAAAATAAAAATTTAATTTTTTCTATTTAATTTCATATTATAAATTTTTACAATGTATTTAACAATATTTTGTTGAATTTTTAAATTCATCCTCAACATTTTAAAAAATTATGTATTGTTTTAAAGTAAAATGTTATTCAAATATTTTGTTTAATTAATTATAATGTGATGAAATAAATATTTATATTTATGTTATAATTAAAAAAATTCAATTTTAAATTATTATAATTATTTTAAATTTATTGAAATTAATTTCATTAATATTTCTATCCAAATCGCAAGTCATATTTTTTAATAAAAATATTTTCTATAAAAAACAGGCTATTGTGTGTGTGGTTCATTTGTGTTAAAATTAATTTACCATAAACATTATAATATAATTAGATAAAATTTATTTCATATTTATAATTAATATAATGAAAATATTTTATATTCCTTGATTTATTTTTTACTTCCAATTCACAAATTTCCTTTGAAAAAACCACTTATTTTGATGAAAAAGTAAGTGTTAAATGTGAGTAACTTTGTAGGTAAATGGAATAAAAAGTTTAAAACATGTTTATTTTTGAATATAGGTAGTTTTTATTGGATTCATAATTCCTAAAATCCATTATTTATCATTTTTAGGAACTTTTTGTGATGTGACTTACCATTATTGTATAGTTTCGGGTATTTATAAAAATGGAACTCATTTTCACTTACAAAATGGTCACTCCTATCCAAATATCATCTCATGATAAAAAAACTCAATTTTAGCTATAAATTGGTGAAAAAAATATTATACATATTCTTATTATCCATTGTTATTTATTGGTGTTCTTAAAATACACACCCTAGATGGTTAATCCCCTTCACAAAGGAGATAATCCAACTAGTGATGTATATGTTCTTAATCCTATCTTTCTTTTTCAATATCTTTATAAATTTAACTTCTTACTAATATTTCACTTCAAAATATTAAAATTATATCATATGTATAATTATTATAATAGTATGTTTTCATAACACTATTTCAATAATTAATCTCCCTCCCCATTTCCAGTTTTTAAAATGGAAACGTGACTCATTTCTCTTGTGGGCTACCATCTACATGAATAAAAATGTTTCATTTATTCCTTCATATCCATAAATTTTGGGTTTTACTATAAATTTTATAAGTATATATGATATTTACAAGTACTATGTATCATTAATATTAATCTTTTTTATGATCAGAAAATCCAAAGATCTTTAATATATAATCCATTGATATCAGTAAAAGCCCAAAAATAGTTCTTCACCATTTTCATTTTCATGAAATGTGACTAAAACTCCAAAGTTATTGAGTTTTAAAATTAAAATTCCTTAAAAATAATATATTAAATAACTGTTAATTGTTTTTAGAATTTTTTCTTTGTGAAAAAAGGATGATTAACTGCTCTTTTACAAACCCAGTTCAAAATAATTAAGATTATTAACTCCCGATATTGAAGAGATATTACAAATGTCCAATACATAAATATAATATTAATAAATGAAGATTAAAAATAAAAATATATTAAAAAAATGTAAAAATTAAGTAATTAATATTTTTATCCCATGATATAGTCATTTAAATAATTTCATGGAAATCATTGGTAAAGGTAAGGGACATGGAAACTCAAAATAAATTATTTTACTTGAGAAATTTATTATCGAATGAAAATTTTCCAATAATTCCCATTTGGATTGATTATAAATCATTATTTATGTGAAAAAATATTTTTTGAAAAAGAAATCAATTTCATAAAAGGTGTCTTTTTCATTTCCCTTATTAACAAAGAAGACATTTCGAGAATGGAATTGTAACTAGGACTTTTAAAAACATGAAAAAAAATAATATGAAAAAAAATATAATCATATTTCATTATCATTATCATAAAAATAATATATCTAAGGAATATATATTTTGTATTTATTTATTTTAGGAACCATTTTGAAAATTATATTTTGATATCCTATTATATCTTAAGTTCATATTTTGTGATATGTTTAAAACCCATTATTTTTACAAGGGTTATTTAAGTTATGAAGATAATTTTTTAAGTTCCTCAAATATATATGGATGATGAAGGGTGGATTACTATTCATACCTCTAATAAATTTTTATGAGATTAAATATAATGAGTTAGTCCATAATGGAAATAATTGGTTTTTCACATAGGCATTCCCATTATGGGGTTACTAGAATTTTTTGTTGTGAAAAAAGGAGTTCATTCATATAGGTTTGGGAATAATGCATTTTATCCCACATGTTTTCCTATTCTTATCATTCTAATTTTTTTTTTATCAATTTATGACACATATAAATTTTTTTCATAATGTAATTAAAATTTTAAATGATTTATTTATTTTCCAATAAATTCTATGTTTTCATGATCATTTATTATTTTAAAAGTGTTCCACAATTTTATATCTTACTCACTTAATTTATGGTTATTGATGTTAAATTTCATAATTTTCATATTTCCTTCAATGAAGATATTTTTTTTGATATTGTGTTAAATAAAAAGTTTTTTTGGTTATCATTAAAGGTCTTATGATGATTTATTATTATTTTTCAGTTTACTCATACTATACTTCATGCTTATGAACTAATAATTTATTTTCTGTCTTTTCCATTACAATGTTTTTGAGCTCACCCCTTTCATATGTTTTCATTCCCCATGTCATAAAGATAATTAAATCATATGTTATTTCTATGAAAGGGTTTATTGTATCACTATAATGAATAAATGTTTTCATTTTTTATAAAATAAGATGTTTATATACCTCATCAAAATGTCACTTAACAAATTAGTCTCTAGGGTATGTAACTGTGTCTTAATTATATTAATCAAATCATTAGATTGAATGAAAATTTACATTATGTATAACATGGGTCATTTTAAAAAGGGATTTATATAGAATGAGTAGTTCTGGATAAATCCACTTAAAAGAATATACGATCATGTTGATTCCTCTACAAACTAAAGGGTGATCCTAGTGATCTACCTTCCTTTTGGACCAAGAATATATTTTAGTTTGTATAGGAATAGATATTTTACTATAAAGGGATATTTTGGAAGGACATGTATACATTATTTTTTGAGTATCTCTTCTCCAATATAGTGAAAGTAGAGAAGGTTTGGGTGTTTAAAAATCTCACAAAGGTGATGGTTTTAGTGGACGATTACATGACATGTTTAATATGGCTACTAAATATTATTTTCATTTCATATAGAGATGATGTTGTAATAGTGGTAAGTCTGATGAATGGATAATGTAATTTGATATGGGTTTAGGTGAACATATTTTATCTGAAATATTTTTCAATGGTTATGAACTAAACTCTAATAACACGGTGGAACCTATAAGTGGGTATATATTGAATGAAATTTACATTTTTTCTAGGACCTGGAGGGGGAAATTAATTTATAAGATGTGGAAATAAGATGGTTCTCCCCAGTGTGGTAACATTTAGGTACAAAAAATCCATTATAAATGAATACAACATCAAGAGAGAGACATTATTGAGTGCTTTTAATATAGTTATTGAAGGAGATTTTGGGTGTTGTGGTTGAACACCAATTGAGTTTAATTATACATGACACAAAAGATCCATAGAAACAAACCAAAAACTAGTAATAGGTGAGGCACTTGTTAAACACTGCGACTAGGATTGGGACCAAAAGAATCTCCTAAAAGTGGGTTTTTGGGTTCTTCAAAGCATTTATAGTTTTGAGTGGGAACCATACATCAAGGTAATTCATTATAGTATGATGTTAAAAATATGGTAGTTTACTGTCTATATTACATGGCCAACGGACATGAAAAATATATTTTATAACTCTTGCGAATACTCCACCTGATTATGGAGAGGGTCTACAAATAGCTTGACACATGATAATATTGGAAACTATATTGTATTTATAATTATTTTCATTAAGAGAAGCAGAATTATTTATCTTTTATCACTTCTATTTAAATATATGTCATTGGTCTAAGAGTTATTAGGAATAATATTGATCCATAGAACTCCACTAAAATTGGATATAATGATATTTAAAGATATCTAGTATGTTTTATAGTGGTGAGTGGGAATAAGTATCACTGTTATTTTTGGTGATCAATATAAGTAGATTTAATATGATCCTTGTTATTAGTTTACTAACACATTTTAGATCACATATTAATTTATACTAGTGAAGTATAACCTTTATATATTTAGATGGTGATTGTTAGAAATTTATCAATGTACAGTACATAAATATTGATTATATAAGACCTATTCATCATGAGATGGGGAATATTTCAACACATTTAGTTAATATTTCATTGATTGATGAGGAATATATAAGAAATTTAGTATTTCCTTTTTTTATGGATCAGTATCATTATATGTTTTGTATGGAATTATTTGGATTATAACATGAGAGTGAGGATATTTTTAATATTGATCAAGTACTTCAAATCAAACCCATATCTATTCTACTAGATATAAATGAAATACTTATTTTATGGTCATGTTCCTTGATTACATATATTACTAGGAATTATAGAATCATGTTAGGAACTTAGTTATTGTAATGGGAACACATATAGTGCATTGGATTTAACCCATACTCTTAAAGTCTCACTTATAAATATGTTGGGTAAATTACATAGGGAATGCGATATACAAGTTGATTATATCTGTTGATCTTAATAAGTTTAATGCATTGGATTCATTATTGTGACCTAAAATGGGTTTGATATATTAGATTATTGGGGTTTTCCAAAAAATAACATATATTCATCTAAGGGTTTTCTAGACTAGAAACATATATTATTTCTATATACAAGAAGGTAGTGGGATTTAATGAGCCTCATAAGTATATTATTTACATTAAATTTTTAAATTAAATAGAAAAATATATGTACAAATCTATCCTTACATAATCATGTTACTGATAATACCATATATGTTAATGTAATACAAGTTGTGTTATGGTAAACTTTGATGAACTATGGGTGAGTAGTTTCTTATTATTTTATAAATCTAATTTCACCAGAGAGAATCTAACCAACACATGATTTAGTATTAGTGATGGAAATTCATGTGCTAAATTGTTTTCTCATTGTCTGTTGGGAAATACATAAATTGTAAATATAGGAAATTAGTTCCTAATATATACATATATTCTAACAGTGTAACCATAATAATATTTTTTGAGTTTTTTTCGAGTACATGTGTTCATTTCACATTGAGGAGATCTCCACTCATATGTAGTGGTACCTTATAAAAGAATCATTGATTATGAACACTTATTCCCAAATTATATGGTGGATAATATAAATTACTTTTTTACAGGCTTATTTACAACGTTTTGACATATTGTTTAAGAGTATAAAGTAAGGATAACACAAACATATCTAAGCATAACCTCATAAATTCATTATATTATAAAGGAGAATAAAATTTTAGACTCAGATTTTTTGTAGATAGGATAATATATAAATAGTTTGTTTTGATAGTTATTTTTTACTAGGGATAATGAGGGGATTTTATATTATTGAGGTAGAATTTTGGTATTGATAAGAATATGGTAAGAGTTAATGCATGAATCACATTCCACTGGATGAATGATTCACCACGATTTTACTAAGTTATATCACAGTATATACAATAATTATAAATTTCATAAGATATAGAATGGCGTAGAGATATTTTATAATGAATAACAATTTTATTATATAGGGATGGGTTACAAATAAAAACTTGGGTTTTACACCTTCCACCAATTGTTTTTATGTACGTTGAGGTCACTATTGGCTTCATTAAAGGATAACCCATGAAAAGTTTTATATGTTTCGTAGTATGGGTTATTTTATATTGTATGACAATGGTATTAGCATACCTACCAATCAAAAAGACATATTTTACTAAATAATTGACTTTTTTATAAATTTGGGAGGAATTATAAAAATATGGTCTTTCATGGAATATTGTGTCTGATAGGAACTCTTAAAATGAATACTCCTTCAATATGGGGATATAAATAGTATTGGACACCCAAGTATTTAAGAATAAAGTATACCATACTCATAATGATTGAAAAATTGAGTATACCAATCATTTTTAAGGAAATAATTTATAAATGTGTAAACAATTTTGGCATAACATTGGATATTAATCTTGCACAAGTACTGTTTTCAAATAACAACAATTATCAAGAATCCAAGTGAACTATTCTACGAACAATGTGGAAGAAAATACCTATCATAAATATTAATTTAATTAATAGACTATTACTATATTGTTTTTTTATTTTCAATAATTAAATAAAGGTTCTTTTTTTAATTTGGAGGTGGTTGGAGAACTCTAAAAATAGAAAGTGGTCATATATATATATATATATCTGAAATATAAGCCTAATAAATTTGATAAAGATGAACATGTATTATCGAGTGTGACATCAAAATAGTGACAATAATAGTCAGAGGTGTGAGAAGTTACTTCATAGATCTTCAAGAACATTCAATATCTTTAAGTGCAATAATACATTGGCATAAAAACATTCATTTACGATGAAATACTATGTAATAAACTATCTATTTTATAAACCTAAAAAATGAAGATATCATTGAAACCCCCCACATATGATAAGAAACAATTTTTTGAGTTAGATATAATTGAATCATTTAATTAATAACCATTATACATAGTTTAATAGTGAAGAACAAGAATCAATGGATGTTGGTACCCCTAGTGTGTGTGTGTGTGGTTTTCAATGATGGATGTATGAACATATATAAGACGAGACATGGTAGTTGGTGGTGTTTATATGAGAACGATTTCTAAATAATTTTTGTGAGACCCTGACACATTCCAGCTATGGTAATTTTTATGGTGGTGAGTATATAATTACCCACATGCTTTGAGGTGAGAATTAAATAGTTTGAGTTATTGTTTGAGGTTATGTGTCATAATACATGGAAATGAGCATGGTGGTAATATATTCCAGAGTTTAAAAATAACACTTAGTACCTAGTGCCCTGGTATTTGGTACAATATTTATATAATTAGATGACCATAAGACCATGTAATCTACTAGATGGTTGGTAGTCCCTATTTGGGTGGCTGATTGGATACATGGGTCCCATGTAGATATTGGGTGTTTGGTCAGAAAATATATTTAAATTATTTATTTTCGTATAAATGTTATTTTTCACATCTATTCCCTTTTTGAATTGAAAAATAGACTAGATTCAACCCCTCCCTTATTTTTTCTCTCCCTAAAACTTTATTCTTTCTCCTTTCAACTTATGATTACTGTTTGGTTTTTACCATTGAATCACTTGAGGTAAGACTAATAGTTCATTCCACTTTATTTGGTGTTTCCATTGATACATAAAATCTATTCATAAAAAACCGTATTAGGATTTATGTTTTGTTTTTAATTTCACCCAATGTAGGGAAATTTTGTTGATGATATTCAGTGAGAGGTAATCTATAAAGATGTGGTATTTTGTATATAACTTGTCGGAAAATTTTATATGCACATAATGCACATTAATAAATGTATCTCTAAGAAATAGAGTTTGAATGACCAAAAAAATAAACAACTTTGTTTTACTTACATGATGTGTGCTGATTATAAACTTTATAGTTCGTGATAGATACTATATATATTATTCATTAATCCCTTTAATTACATTTTCCATGCATCCTTGGAAAATATTATTGATACCTATATAATAGAACCTATATAGTTAATACATGGATCTAGATTGAGTTAGTGGGATGTTTAATAAATATTTCTATATTCCATAGATATATGAAGATCAATTTTCGGTTAGGCTAGTCATGAATTATCACTCTCATTGATATTTATTAAAGTTTGTTATTAATGAAACATGAAACCTAGGTAGATGGGGTGTGTTAGAGAATCATTATCAATGTTGAGGGAGGATCAACATGTTTATATGTGGAAAGATGTCTGACATATGGGGATTGTGTATCCAAGTATGATTATTGGTATGGTAGATTGGGTGTATAGTGTGGAGGTACTATATGAGATATTTGGTTAATGAATCTTTCAATTAAGACTAGGTAAAGGGGGGATAACAAAAATATCAATATTATAGTAAATTTAGTGACACATCATTTAAAATTATTTATATATTTAGGGACATATCATTAACAGAACATTAATATATTTTTGTAGTGTATAAAAGTCATTTCCTATTATGATGGGCGAAATATTTTACCATTATTGTTTAATATGGTGAACTATTATTTCCCCTTAAAAGATGTATTATTATAATGTATCAATTATCTTATTTATTTTATTTTTAAATATTACAATTAACTACCCCATGATTCCATTCCAACAGAAATGGGTTATTCCTTCAGAAGGCTTAAAGAAATATCTTGATAATAATAGGTTATTGAAAAGTAATCAGGGAAAAAAATTAGTCATTTGAATGATTTTGACCAATAAAATATTAAAATAAAAGTAGAATTCCATCCATGTTTTTTCATGGGAATTCAATAAGTTAGATAAGAAATGTATACAAAATGAGCAGTTTGAAATTTAAGAACAAACAAACAAGGTATATGAACATAAAATATAAATAAAAAATCAATGTGTCCCAGGTAATAAAAATGGCTATAAAAATTGAATATATTTGAAATACTTATTTATAAAAATATTAAAAACAAGACCATTTATTATCATTATTGAATAGGTAAATTTTAAATTTCATCATATAGGTGATATATCTTGGGGAACATCTATGATTTGAGACAACATTTGACTAACCATATCAACATGAGGAGAAAGAGGGACTCAATTATTACTTTTTTTACTTGAAACATAGCTAAAGATAACAAGAAATAATTTGTACTTATCATCCACCTATATATGAAAATTTGGTTCCAGATAATCTATAAGGAATATATGTGGTGAGGTAAAATATTCACGATTTTTTTCCCCGATATACTCGATTATTATACCTTTTGATATTAGATTATGTTATACAGTTATAAATAAAATTATAAATTACCATTTTTTAAATATTTATACAAAAAATACTATGATTTTCCCGTTACATGGATTTAAATTAACTATTGTTTCATAATAATATAAATTTTATCTATGAAATAAAAACATTAAATCAAAAAAAAAAATCAAATGGTATGGAAATTTTAAAAGAAAAACATTTCCTTGATGTTAAAAAATCCATCTATAGTAAAACTAGACACTAATTTAATTTAACTAGAAGAAGGAAATTCTGCCAAGATTAATGATTGTAAAATTATTTTAAGGAATTATGAAAATAAATTTTAAGAAAAACATATTAAATAAAAATTCTAACATTGAGTAAAACATTTTTTAATGGAGATTCAATAATATTATTTATTATATAATTTATATTGAAGAATATTTTTTTAAAAAAAATTACAAAGGTATACATTTATCAACTAAAAAACACCATTTTTAATAAGTAAGAAGAAAGGAAGATATGAAAGAACATGAATAAAGTCACTAAACAAGGATAAGTTCTAAAATATATTAACCCTTTAAAAAAATTCTTTCCAAAGACATTTATGTACATTGTATTATTATTTAATAAAAATTAAAATTTGAATGAAATAAATGAAAAGGAATATACATTTTTTGATAAATATCAATGAGAAAAAAACTATAAAAAATATTTATGGGAATCCATAAAATCATTTTACACAAACTAAGACATTTTAATTGGGTGGTAAATTTAATTTCCATGCATGATTATTTCAAACTACCTATCTACCTCATTTTACCCTTCTAGATAAACTGGGAGTCACACCCACCTAAGCATAGAAATTTATTAACATGGGACCCACTGAAAACGTTCTCACCATTGCTACTAGAAGACTCATAGCTATATTTCTGAATAATATACCTATTTTTTTCAATGAAATATAAATAGAGGTGATCAATAGAATACAATATATAACAACATTATAAGATAAATAACAAATCATAATCTCACCATAAAAATAGAAAGCCATAAAAAGAAGTATTCCCTTTCAATAACATCATTATCTTAATAATAATTACTGTCATATGTAATTAATATTGGTTACAATATATGTTTCTTGATTAACAGAATTTCCACATAGATAATATAATATTAATAAAATTTAGGGATTTGAAAAATCAATCCAATTGTGATATCAATAATTTTCTGTTTAAAAATTATTTTAATAAAAAATAGAATATGAACCTCCATATATTTTATAAGAAAATAAAAATAAACAAATATTTTAGAGTCAGATAATTGTGACATAGTTATCCTAATAGAATAAGTAAAACCCCAAATAGATAGACACACCATTAAACAACGAAATTGTTTAAAACAATGAATATAATCATAATTTACTATAAGATTTCAATTCATTGAGGTCCTTTTAGTCATTTAATTATAAATCATGGTTTTCCATTTAATGAATACATTTTTTCTATTACTTTAATGTATAAAAGAATAAGTATTTAAGAGAGAAATAAAATTTTATAATAAAGAATGACATGATAAAAACAAATTACAAGATCAACAAAAATTGTAAAAATAGTAAATAAAACTTATATAAAATATGAAAACAATACATTGAATACAAATTAATTCATAGTTCCATATGAATTTGTAAATAAATTCAATTACCTTCTAGAAATTGAACCCTCCATATATAAATTTTTTTATTTAACCACATGAAATTAATTGGAGTCCTTAGATGATGATTAGAATACATAAAATAGGATAACCACAATTTAATTCATTATAAATAGAAACACAAGGCTTTAGTTTATACATATTTGTAAGAAAATAGATGTATAAGGATAAAAATGAATATAGGAAGTTATTATGAGTTATTTAATTGATGTATTGCAAACATTTAGTGAGAAACAACCATATAAATAACAAGAAACTAAGTAGAAATATGGGGTAAAACACCTGGTTGATGTCCAAATGAGACCTAAGAAAATAGGTAGTAAAATAATTTAAATTGGATTTCTAATTTAAGAAACATATGATTTTTCATATGTTGAATAGTCTTTATAATGGGTTTAATAAACCATACAAAAATCTAGATGAGAATACTAGGATTGTTTGAGAAATGTAATTATATATTCATGTTTTTGGAAAATTATTTCTTAACCCTGCGGTTAGGATTACATTTTAAATAATTAAATGTGCAATCCAAAAACTAATTAATGAAATAAAATACATAATAGTCGAACTAGGTATTGAATATTGACAACGTGGCTATCACACATCATTTTGACCCTCTATAATATAACAGTTACATATTATTAATCATTTATAGTGTATTTAGGATGCATCGTTCAACCAATTAGTGTGCATGGTAATGCATCATATATATTTTCATTCATTTTGGTGATTCATCAATCACCTCTGTAATTTTTTTGGTTATTAATTTTTAATCTTATATAGAAAAATAATGAAAAATCATACACCTTGAGTATTATTATGGCGATTCATCATAAATATATATATGTATGTATGTGGTTTATTTCTTATGATTCATAATTCCCCAATATCAGGTTGTTATGATGATGGATCATTCACATTTTTAGTAGTGCTTGTCTCGATAACTAATTCTCAATCCTGATGTGACGAGATTATGGAAGAATCATCTCATTCTCTTACAATCCAATAAATGGGTTATCAATAATTTGGGAGGACATTTAGTACATGACGATGTAACAATGGTTAGGTTTATATTTATATTAATTCAATATCATATTTATTATTAACCCATATATACTAGATTTGTCTAGGGACACCATTGGTGGGGGAATACTAAATTTTATCCTCACACCCAACATATGCACCATTCTGTCTATACAGACCTCATCACTGGGTATATAAGTTAGGTAATGGTCTATTTGGTTACTTTATGGGCAGAGGATAGAAATCTAATTGTGCAACATAGGACTGGTTAGATCCATATACCTGTTTTTTGTTAATGTCTCTATAGTTTTAGTGATTTTTTTTATTCTAATTATATGACTGACTAATTGATTGATCCTACCCAAATATATGAATTCTATAACATTATAGTGGGTATATATTATGTTGTATCATGGTATGAATATTAATTATTGTTTCCTTATCCATATAATTTCTATATTGTTATAATTTATTTATTTTTATATTAGTTAGTTTTTTAGAACATGGTTATCTATTAGTGGGTTTTCTCATTAAATGGTATAGATAAAACCTCACAGTCAATTGAATGATTCTAGAGAAAATGTAGACTTACATAACGTCACAAGACTAACTTGATAATGGGCCATTTGGGTTGATCGAATTTTTTAAATTTTATGTATCGTTGATGGAAGTAATTGGTGAATGCTTTATTAAATTTTTATTATATTTACATTATCAGCATTTACACCAGTATTTATTTTGTCATGGTGGGGTAGGTTTATGATTAATTATATTAGAGACTAGTTAGGTTGAATTTATAGCACACACTACACTGAATTACATCGTTTTTTGTAAATAAAAATTAATTATATAAAAGTACATTATGTAAGATGGGAAATTTGGATATGGATGTAAAAAACCTTATGATTCCATGAAAATACATTGATTTCATATAATATAATAGTTAATTTACTTTATAAAAAGTAATATATTAGGTATTGATATCTATTATTTCATTTTTGAATATTTTGTTTTTTTATTTGATTTGTAGAGGTTAATGTAATGCATGGGATTGAAAACAAGATATATTTATTTATTTATACATTAATATATATTAGATGGAAATAATTGAGTTTATATTTAATTTTAGATATATTTAAAGGGAATCATAAATTAGTTATCCATGAGGATTTAAAAAAGGATTTCGATATATGACATATGTTTATGAAATAATTTCTAATATTTAATGATTACTAGGATATGGAATTCTAGAGATTAAATCATTAGATCATGTTAAGATTTTATAGATTTATATAAATTTTATAGACAAAGATATTTATTGTAGTGTTGTATATTATATCTTAACTCATTAAAAATAATATTTAGTACCCTAATTCAATACTAGTATATTTACATTGATAAAATTTTATACAATTGTGGTGGATTTATGTGGAATATAAATATTATTTTTTTGATTTCTAAGTAGAAATTTTGAGTCTATTTATGGGGGTTTTTTATCTATGAATCATTAGAGAGTGTTAGTGGGAGTTTTTATCAAATTAATAGTGTAATGATTCTATTTTAGAGTTTCCAACTTATTCCATTAGCCTTATATAATATTCTTTTAAATTTATTATTGAAGATAAGTCAAAGAATGACAATTTGAGTTGGCTCTATTAAATATGATATAATTCCATGTGAGTTATCATAGATTGCATACATATTTAATACTAGTAATGAAAAATAACATATTTGAAATATAGTTATCTTAAGTCCATTTATAAAAGTTATCTATTTATGGAGATCATATAACATCATGTAACGAATTTGATAATTCATGTTTCCAGTCATATAGATCATCCAATTCTTTCCTTGACATTATATGATAAATTGAGAGATATAACACATTAGGTATATGATTTTTTTATTTTTTGAATTATAAAAGGTTTATTCTATCATATTTTTGGTTGATTAGTATATCACTATGATCCATGTTCTTCTTTTTTTATTTTCAGATAACTATATGAATCATGACAGCAGATAGACTTATATAAATTTTCCAAACACAACATTAACTAAACTAACAATATTAAGAATTCTAGTAGTAATCAGTATCATGGAAATTTATATATATCATACATGGTGTAGTTGGTATGGTATAGTGGGTATCAAAACCATGGGGACCTCATCTTGATTATTTGTGAGAATGTTCAAGGTGGAACTATAACCCATAAGAAGGTAATAGACATAAATAACTTTATTTAGTTGAGGATTATAATTTAAATGGGTGTAAACTTATTCATCATATATTTTTAAAATAAATTTCTATTTAATATATACCTATTGAAACCAGTACATCACATTCTATTATTATCCCAAAAATAGACTATGGGTTATAAAATAAGATATAAAAAATTTCATATTCAGTTGAATTTATCTATTCCTATAATAGGATGACTAATATTGATTGAGGTATAAAATAATTTTGATATTTTTATAGGATATGTTCATTATATATAGAATATTATCATATCATTTTTGTGACAATAAAATATATTTCCGGGAATATATTAGTTGTATACTATATAATCGTATATTGATGATTATCATATAAGTATTACCTTATATTACCATGATGTTGATAATATTTTGTATTTTATATGAATATAATGAAATATTACTCATATACATTTCAATCCATTGAGTAATACATATTATATTTTTAATTTGGTGGTTATTTTTTTAATACATCGATGAGAGAGTTTCTTTTTTTTTGTAAGAAAGTATATGTGTGGTTTTCTATAAAATGTTTTTAATTTAATTCCATTAATTGAGAATAAATTTGTGATATATTTTTCCTCATTATTTTGAATATTTTAATAGAATATTATTTTATGAAACAAATATATATTTTGATGACCAAAATTTAGATGGATGATATGTTTTTTATAGATTATAATTGGAATAGTGTTTCTCGTTAGGTTATACCAATGTCATTATATGTGAAATATGATGTTAGGTCGATGTTATGTAGAGATTTTCAATGAATTAAATAAGTGGTAGTGAATAGTTGTTTTTCATTTATAAAGTAATAGGATATACCTAACCAATTAAAAAAAGTGATTTAGTATTATAATATAATTTAGTTATCAATATATTATTAAATGAGAGTTATATATAATGGAATATTGGGTGGATATTTCAATATCAGTATAAAAATATTGAATCCATATTTATTCCAACAATATTTATGAATAGTGGTTAAAATAAGGTAAATTGGTTTAATTTATATTTTTTTATCATTTTAATATCATTTAAAATCATCAGTATCAAATATATGTTTATAAGGGTGTTTTTATATGGATGTATACATCTGAATGTTTCTCTATATGGGTAATGTAGTCAATGTTAGGATGTATTTAGGGATGATAACTGAAGAGGGGTAATGAATAAATCTATTTAAATATAACACCATTCTTAAATACTTAAAATTTAAATATTCATTACAGATAGTAATAATAAACTGTCCCCCTATATAAATTAAATTCTCATATCAAAATAGGATACATATGATTTTACTTGGTTCAACTAGTTTGGGATACAATTGAGGATCAGATACTAGGTGATATGTCAATGCACAAAAAATTTCTGACTCCTTATTTTAGATTTTTTAAGAGGATTCGCCATTCTTCATGGTTTAAAATCTTCATAGTTTAATTTATCTATTTTCTCACACTAGATTGGCACACTACCAATCAAGTTAATGTAGTTTTTAAAATATCATATTCTATAAGGTGAAAAAAACCATCATGATTATAATCTTATTCACCTCAATTAGTCATATCTCTCAAATGATTCCTTAAATACCATTCTGCATCTTTATTATTTTTAATTTTAATTAAATATGAAAAAATAAACTCTATGTTCAATCTTTATGCCTATACTATTAATCCAAACTCATTTACAATAAGCCTATAATTTTTTTTCAAAAATATCACTATATTTATATCACCTTAACATAACAATTATACGAGGTCATATCCTTCTTATAATGGTTACAACATCTTATGTATAGTGATCATATAAAATATATCCCAATTTCACTTTTCAATGATATTTATCCACGTGACTTCTCTACAATAAACAAACTCATGTCTTTGTGCATCTAGTCAAATATTTTCATCCTTAAACTAGTATGTGATTCTCCATATCTACTAATATATCATTCAATTTAACATATTTGGAATTTTCCATCACCACTATATCATGGTTTATCCAAACCATTAAATTTTTTTATAGATCCACTTATTATGTTTAATAATGTTAACTAAACAATTTTTTCCTAAGTAATTATACATTTTCTAATGATTACACACATTAAAAATACCAAAAATCATTCACCATGATTACATCAAACATGGTTTGGCATCTTCAACTTCTCTATTTTTTATTGGGATTTAATTAAATAATTTCTTCAAAGTGCATTCTTGAAATGATTTTTCTTCTATTCAACAAACTTATGACTGAAAATTTAAAATATCCTTGTCATAGGGTGACATAAAATATGATATGGTCTTTTAAACATAGTACACATTTGGATCAGGTTGATATTTTGTAAACCCCATAGAATGATATCGACCAGAACATACTGGGATTAAAAATATTATCAGAATATAAATACATTTTATTATTTTTGGATAATGTAAGACACATCATACCAAAATTATGACATAGAAATTTATAACCTATGAAAATTAAATGAAAAAAATAAAAAGAAAAATTTTGAGCGAATATAAAAGTTATACATGGTTCATACATGGGACATAACCTCTAGGGTACATGAAATCACAATTATTCATCATAATTAAAATATGATTATAGTCACTATAGTTTTTCCACAAAATCACCGACCCAAGGATTCATCACACTATTAAATACATGTACACAACTAGTGTATCTGGTAGTCACCATCCTCTATTATATGTAGTGGTAATTCCAAAAAATTCAATCATTATAGGATAGGAAACATTATGTCAAAGAGATCCACTTTCTAAAATCCTCCACATAGTAAACAATGTTATTTGTTGAAATTCTTTACCAACCCTTTGGGTTTTCAGTAATCTACCTCCATGAGATTCAATCAGATGGTAACTACTAGCCACATTATATTTTAATTTAATTTGATGAAGTTATATGATGAGTCACCTAATAGTATCATTGTGTCATATTTTCCGATCAGTGTTACGTGGATATTTTTTATAACCATCATCATCTTTTTATTTAGTACAGAAAACATCTTTTTTCTTCTATCCAATCACTAAGAACCTACTATTCACTACACTATCACTATCATCCCGATCATTAAATATTAATAGACCTATCCTTATCTATTTTTTATACTAATTTCTATGGATTGAAAATGATTTTCATTTCCAATCCTAATAATTACATAAATGAGAAAACATGTTTAGGATTTAACACTAATTCTTAAATTATAATTAGTTTACTTATTCCATTCCAAAAACATCTATTTTTGATACATGGTTCCCCCACAATACAACATGTTATCCTAGTATAACTATGTAATTTTTATACATTAGCATATCCATAAAAATGAGATTTTTTATCATATCAACTACATTTTTATTCCCATTTATCCTCATGATATCAGGAAAAATTTCCTTCAACAATATCTTGAAATGAGATACCTCATCTATATATTCATTTTATGAATTTGAAATCATATATTTTATTTCTAGGAGAATATAAATTTATGAATACTATAATAGAATCTCATTATACATCATTCTTTTATGATCTTCCAATATCATCTTTGGGTAGGTAAACGTGTTCCTATATTTTATTAAAGGAACATACACCACCTCAGTGGTTAAGAGTACACACACCATTTTATTTTTTTAATATAGATAATTGTATTTCATTTGAATGAGATCACATATATTGTGGTTATTTATAATATTTCTCCATCTTCAATAATGTATGATTCTAAAAAGTATTATAATAACTTCATTATTTATAAACAATGTTATGTGATTACAAAACTCTTTAGGTACTACAAAATCTACATCATAGAATCCAAATTGTCTCTTATGGGATTTGAAATTAATCTTTTTAAAAACTCCAAAAACATTTCAAATTTATGTTTGATTAAAATACAATGTTATATTTCATGATTCTAACTATCAATGCATATAGAATCATTATTATGTGCACTACTTCATACTTCGTTCATGGTTCCTTCTCATTGCTCAAATTAAATATTTCATTAATGGGGGGTCTCAAGTTTCACCTCACACTTTCAAAAGGGCTCCCTATCCATTTAAAAATAATTCAACTATTCCAGGTAGATTATACCAGATATCATGTCTCTTAATATCTATCTCCTAAGCATTCAATTAGTCGGATAATATAAATCATTAAATATTTTCTAGAAAGTATAGATTGGGAAATTAACCCTTACCTTGTACATTTCCTTTTTTATGGGTACGTTAAACTCCTTTATAATAGTTAAATATTTTTTATGGTTGAGACCTCTGTAAGATTGTTGATTTCATGTCTATGATTGATGTTTTAATAATCACAAATCATCACATACCATTAATGCTTAATCTGGTTTGATTTCTCATAAACTTAATTACAATCTGTTAATGAATCTGTTATCATGTTTTTGTCTATGCTTATTGACTTACAAAGTATTTTGGAAGTCTTCTGGATTAAACAGACATCGGAAGCACCGATCCAATATCAACAGACATTGGAAGCACCGATCCAATATCAACAGACATCGGAAGCACCGATCCAATATCAACGGACATCGGAAGCACCAATACAATATCAAAGAACAACGGTCGCACCGATCCGATATCAGAAGACAACGGACTCACCGATGCAAATGACTCACCGATGCAAATGACTCACCGATGCAAATGAATCACCGATGAAAATGACTCACGGATACAAATGACTCACCGATGCAAATGACTCACCGATGCAAATGACTCACCGATGCAAATGACTCACCGATGCAAATGACTCACCGATGAAAATGACTCACCAATGCAAATGACTCACCGATGCTGATCAATATGAGTCACCGATCAAATGACACACCGATGCTGATCAAGATAAGACACTGATCGCATGACTCACCGATGCTGATCAAAATGAGCCACCGATCAAATGACTCACTGATGATGATCAAACTGACTCACCGATCAGATGACAGACCGATGTTGATCAGTCTGACTCACTGATGCTGATCAAACTGACTCACCGATTAGATGACAGACAGATGCTGATCAGTCTGACTCACTGATGCTTATCAAACTGACTCACCGATCAGATAACAGACTGATGCTGATCAGTCTGACTCACTGATGCTGATCAAACTGACTCATCGATCAGATGAAAGACCGATGTTTATCAGTCTGATTCACCAATGCTGATCTATTTGAGTCACCGATCATTACTCACTAATGATGATGACCTACCGATCACTTGATTCTTCAATAGTCATAAACCACTGTTTGAATTTCTTTATCTTTATCATTAAATAATCTAATAAATGGTCATATTAGGTATATTTTAATGCTCTGACAATTAATTAATAAAGGTTTTCGGATGTCAGGGAACCGTACCTCGTACCTGCTGAAAAGAAACCTCTTCTGTCTTCTTGAGCACATGATATAAAGATTAGAAGACTCTGCTGAAAAAATAGAGAAGAGAAACGAAGGATATTTTTCAGAGAACAGACGATGAATACAAGAAGCAAGTTGAGCATAACTAAGTAGAACAGAAGACACAAATCAAGAGATTACACAGAATCTCGTTTACAATAAAGCCTACTCAAAGAGAGTTCTGTGCATACAAAAGAACGATTGAAGAACTTCATCGACTGCATCTCACTGCCTATGAACAAGAAGCATATGACACTCTTCTTCTCAAACAAAAACGAGAAGAGGACTCAGAATAAATTCTGACCAAATACAAAAGAGTCAAGAGCTACACTGAAATCACCAGATCCATTTCTAAACTCTACATCTCTGCTATGTGATACATTTGTTTTACATTTTGAGTAGTGTGTGTTATCTGCTGTATTAAACACATACACTGACTCATGTACTTTCACTGTAGGATCTTTAAATCCTCATCAAACCTTTTTACACTTTATTTCCCACCGTGGATAGTGGTAGAGGTCATGTGAGACCTGGACAGCTCTGAGCTGTTGTTTGTTTTCCCACGCAGAACTGTGGTAGAGGTCTTGTGACCTAGACAGTGTGTTAACTGTTGTTAACCCCGATCCAGGGTGTGGATGATTTTTATATAAACTTTTGAGAGGACTAAGTCTCGACATGAGACTGAACCTCTTGGTTAATTATCTGTGTTTGTAGCTACATACTATATCCATACTATACATATTTATTTCATATTCCACTTCTACTACTTTGAAATATAATTTATTTTCAAAGCTACTTTGATAGTTAAACTCGCAAGTGTTTATATTTATTATAAACCAGTAAGTTAGTTTCAAAAGTTAATTTAATCATAAGATTATGTTAACTGAGAACTAATCAATCTTTGAGAAACTAATTGAACCTTTATAATCTGTATAAATTCACTTCAGTTTAATCAGTTTTTGAAATAGGGGGATTTTAATAAACATTGTTTTTAACAGAAAATTTTAATTGGAACTCCATTCACCCCCCTCTTGAGTATCCACTCCGACCAACATTTGGTATCAGAGGTTGGAAAATATTTTCTAAAGTACTCTGTTTTTCAACTGTGATTTTAGTTGTATTTTAACGTTCTTAAAATTTCTGTTATTTCTAAATTTTTATCTCTTTAAAAATTCTTTTTGTGATATCATTGATAATAGACTTGAGGGTGCTGCTACTAACCGGCCACCTTTCTTTAATGGAAACAACTATGCTCAGTGGAAGCTAAAAATGAAAATTCACTTTGAAAGTATGAGCTTTGATATTTGGACTGCCATTGAAGATGAATACAAAATTCCCAGTACTGATAGATCTACTTGGGATGAACCTACAAAGATTGCTTACAATAATAATTGTAAAGCTATGAATGCCTTGTACTTTGCTCTAGGAGATGAGGAATTTAATAGAATTTCTGCATGTAAAACTGCATATGAAATTTGGGATACCTTAGCTGTTTCTCATGAAGGAACAACTAATGTTAAGGAGATGAGATTGAATACCTATACTATTAAGTATGATAATTTTACGATGAAGCCTGATGAACCCATTTCTGATATGTATCTCAGGTTCAATGCAATTTTCAACACAATGACTTCTCTGGGAAAGGATGTTCCAGCAAAGGAACAAATCATGAGAATTTTGAGATGTCTACCTGAAAGATGGAGAGGAACCTCTGTCTCCATTAGAGAATCATGTGAAATTGGATAACTGCCAGTCAAGGAACTAATTGGGAAGTTGATGATGTATGAAGAAGAACTCAAGATAAACAAAGAAGAAGATGATGAACCCAAAAGGAAGTATATTGCCTTCAAGACTACAACCTCAAAGAATAAGGATAAGGAAAAGCCTCAAGCTATCAATGAAAGTTCAAGCAGTGAGGAAAGTGAGAATGATTCTGATAGTGATGCTGAGATGGATCACATTGCTAGAAGATTTAAGAAATTCTATAGGAAGAAGAAGTTTTTTCAGAAAGTCAAACTACAAAGGCATGTATGATAACAAAGGACACTAGAAAAAGGATTGTAAGAAGTCAGATAAATCAGATGAAGTTGTTTGTTATGAATGCAAAAGAAAAGGACACATAAAATCAGACTTTCCAAAGCTGAAATACAGAAAGAAGTATGAATACAAGGATAACATGTACAAGAATGCCATGAAGGCTACATGGAGTTCTTCAGAAGACAACACAAGTGAAGCTGAATCTTCAGACTCTGAAAGGAATCGAGCCAACATGTGTTTCATGAAAAACACTTCTGAGGTAACATCAGAAACTCCTGCTTCAAATTCATATTATTCTGGAGATTATTCTGAATGTGATAACTTGTATAAATCTGAACTGTTTGAATATTGTGATATGCTTGAAGAAACCTGTAATGAGCTTAAAGATAAATATAAAGGTTTAAAGAAACAGTATGCTTTAAGTGTTAAGCATAAATCTGATCTGGATATAGAAGTAGAAAAGAATGATCAGTTGCTTAAAAAGAATACTGAACTAAAATTGTCTAATGAGCAACTCAGAAAAGACTTAGAGAAGTTCACAAATGGCATGAATAATCTAACACAAATGCTAGGAAATAAAGTTGCACCTAGATATACAACTGGTATCGGATACCAACCTAGACCAAGAAAAGATTCCAAAACAATATTCATTCCTAAATCTGGACAGAAGATAGTTAATTCTGGAACTTCATATTCCTCAACCAGTTATATTCATAGTTATGGATCTAATAAGGTTTATCTTTCAAAGAATGTTAATTCTACAAATTATATGAGACCCATTAGACAAATATGGGTACCTAAAGTATCATTGGCTAACATGTCTGGACCCAAGAAGATCGGGGTACCAAAATCATCTTCCATCTAAATCTGTTTTCTAGGAGACCTTCTTGAAGAGCTATCACAAGAAGATATCGTACATAGACAGTGGATGTTCAAGACATATGTCCGGAGACTTTTCATGTTTCAAGAGCTTAGTAAAAGTTGATGGAGCCTTTGTCACTTTTGGTGATAATTCAAAAGGAAAAATAATCGGCTTAGGCCAGATTGTTAACACTTATTCAATCTTCGTTTCTAAAGTTTTATTTGTTGATGGACATAAATATAACTTGTTAAGAATTTCTCAGTTGTGTGATGATGGTTTTTATGTGAAATTTAAAAATTATTCTTGAAATGTTTTTAACTCTAGAAATGTTTTAGTATTTTCTGCTTTAAGAAATGAAAATGTTTATGCTATTGATTTAGATTCATTAGCAAAGAAGAATATTCCTTGTTTAAATGTTGTTCATAAAGAGTCTTGGCTTTGGCAGAGAAGATTAGGACACTGCAATGTGCACTCACTTCGAAAACATTCTAGGAAGAACATAGTTAGAGACTTACCCAAACTTTCATTTCCAGCTGACAAAGTTTGTAATCCCTGTCCAAAAGGAAAGAAACATAAAGTTTCTTTTAAATCAATGAATGAAGTGTCAACTTCTCAACCTCTTGAGTTGGTTCACATGGATTTATTTGGACCTTCTAGAGTTTCTAGTTTGAATGGGAAGCACTATGTCTATGTTCTTGTAGATGACTTTTCTATATATACTTGGGTATATTTTCTAGATCACAAAAGTAAAGCTTGTTATTACTTTGTTAAATACTCCAAGTCTGTAGAAAATCTTAGTGGACTCAATATTAAGACCCTAAGAAGTGATCATGGTCGTGAGTTTGAAAATCATGAGTTTTATTCTTACTTCTCACACAATGGCTATAGTCACAATTTCTCTGCCCCTAGGACACCCCAACAAAATGGTTTAGTAGAGAGATGGAATAGAACCCTGCAAGAAATAGCTAGAACCATGCTCAATGAATATGAACTACCTATTTACTTTTAGGCTGAAGCTATAAATACAGATTGTTATGTCATTAATAGAGTCTTGATTAGACTAGTTCTTAAGAGGACTCCTTATGAGTTGTGGAACCATAGGAAACCTAAGGTTAACTACTTCAAAGTTTTTGGCTGCAAAGTCTTCATTCTCAATACTAAAGACAATCTTGACAAATTTGCATCCAAGAGCGATGAAGGAATTTTCCTAGGTTACTCTATCTCTAGTAAAGCCTATAGAGTTTTCAATAAAAGAACCAAATGTGTGGAAGAATCTGTTCACATCAAATTTGATGAAACTGATCCACATGAACCTAAAATCACTCTTGATGATGATCTCTCTGGTTTGAATCTCAATGATAAAGACAATGGACCTATAGTTAAAATATCCAGTTCTGAAAATTTTCCAGAACCTCCTTCTGTAGATCCTCAATCTGTAGATGAATCTGAAATCTCTAGCCCTATCTTTTCAAGAACATCTAGGACTCTAAAGAACCATCCTTTAGATGTTGTTGTAGGAAATCTAGATAGAGGAACACATAATTGAGCTTCTCTAAGAAATCAGGTTGAACATCAAGCTTTTCTTTCACAGTTAGAACCTAAATATATCAATGATTCTATCATTGATGAATTTTGGGTAATGGCTATGCAAGAAGAACTAAATCAATTTGAAAGAAACAATGTCTGGAAATTTGTAGAAAGATATAAGGACACTTTGACCATAGGCACAAAATGGGTGTTTAGAAACAATGTTGATGAATCTAGAAACATCATTAGAAATAAATCTAGGCTAGTTGCACAAGGTTACAATCAAGAAGAAGGAATTGACTATGAGGAAACCTTTGCACCTGTAGCTAGATTAGAGGCTATTAGGATCTTACTTTCCTATGCATCACATCTGAATTTCAAGCTATATCAAATGGATGTCAAATGTGCTTTTCTAAATGGTTTTATTGTTGAAGACGTTTTTGTAGAACAACCACCTGGTTTTTTAAATCCTCATTTTCCAAATCATGTTTCTAAACTTTCTAAAGCTTTATATGGTTTAAAACAAGCTCCAAGAGCTTGGTATGAAAGGATTTCAAACTTTTTTATCTAAAAAGGATTTACAAAAGGAGTAGCTGATCCCACTCTTTTTATAAAAAGGATTTCAAAATATGTTTTAATAGTACAAATCTATGTTGATGATATTGTTTTTGGATATTCTAAATATTCCTTATGTACTGATTTTTCAAAGGTTATGCAAAATGAATTTGAAATGAGCTTAATGGGAGAGCTTAAGTATTTTCTTGGTTTTAAAATTTTTCAAACTAAAGATGGAATTATTTTAAATCAAAGTAAATATACAAAGGATCTTTTAAAACGTTTTGGATTGGATAGTATTAAGGAAAGTGAAACACCTATAAGTACTACCTGTAAATTGGATACAGATGAAGATGGGAAACCAGTGGATCAAACCATTTACAGAGGTATGATTGGGAGCTTACTTTATCTTACTGCTAGTCGACCAGACATTGTGTTCAGTGTATGTATGTGTGCTAGATTTCAAGCTAATCCTAAAGATTCACACTTATTGGATGTTAAAAGGATTTTTAAGTATCTTAAGTATACTATAAATTTAGGTTTGTTTTATCCAAAAGGACAATCATTTAACCTAACTAGCTATTCAACATTGCTGCATGTAAGATAGATAGGAAGAGCACATCTGGAACATGTCATTTGCTTGGAAAATCCCTACTATCATGGTGTAGTAAGAAACAGAACTCAGTTGCATTGTCTACTGCCGAGGTAGAATACATAGCTGCTGGTAGTTGCTGTGCACAAATTCTTTGGATGAAACACACTTTATTGGATTATGGATTTGATTTTAAACATTTTTCAATTAACTGTGACAACACTAGTGCAATCAATATTTCTATGAACCTTATGTCTCACTCTAGAACTAAGAACATTGATGTCAGAAATCACTTTCTAAGAGATCATTATCAGAAAGGTGATATTTCTCTAGAATTTGTTAGTTCTGAACATCAATTAGATGATATCTTCACAAAGCCTTTATGCTCTGAAAGAATGAAATTTATTAAACAAGAGTTGTGTATGATCGATCTGTGAAACCAATCTGTGAAACTGATCTGTGAAACCGTATTGTGAAACCGATCTGTGAAACCGATCTGTGAAACGGATCTGTGAAACTAATCTGTCAAACCGATCAGTGCAACCGATCTGTCATACCGATCTATTTTCTATTACTTTTTTTATTATATTGTAATTAATTAGTAAATTTCTTTTATACTTTTTATGGGAACCCTAAATGATAAAATAAATGATACACGGCTATTTATCTTCCCTAAACCTTTGACCTTTCATTTCCCGCCGAACCTTTCAACCTCTCTTCACCTCTACTTCGAACCTTCGAACTCCTGCCTTCCCAAAATCTTCGAATGGCTAAGCAAAAGAGACTGAGAAAAGGACCAGATAGCCATGTACCTTCAAAGCGTTCTCGAGACGAGTCGAGTAGTGGCTGTCAACGATCAGTAAATCCGAACATGGAAACTCGGATTGTTGCTGTAGAAAGAGAAGTCAGCTCTGCATGGATTTTGTCAAGTAAGTCACTGTTGCTACAAGTTCTTGAATCACAAGGATGGATAGACTGGTTTTCTGACAACTCTCGAATAGACTACCCAAAGCTGGTACATGAGTTCTACATGAATCTGAAAATATTTCTAGATGGTGTGGAGGCTGCCAGGATGTTGTCTGTTGTAAAAGGAAAGAAAATATCCTTCTCATCTAAGCAGTGGGATGAGTTCTTGAATGTACCTCATGAAGGTCGATATGAGGACTATGCTGGGAATATACCTCCAATCACTGACTATTTTTCTTATGAGATAGCTCTAGAGATTTTGGCTAGAAATAGAGAATCTAGGAGAATCACATCCTCAGAGCTGGATGGTGAAAGCATACTCCTATTCAAGTTTATTCAACACTAACTTTTCCCTAGGAGATGAGATTTTGCTTCTGTTAAGTACCAGGATGTTTTCCTGTTGTTTCTTCTGAAAACCCATGAGAAGATCAATTTGTGTAGATATGTGATTGTGCACATAGCTGGAATGGTAAATCCGTCCATGAAAGCCACATCCTTATTTTACTCCAAGATGATCTCTACCATGCTCAAGAATCTAGAATGTGTTGATGAAGATGATGAAGTTGCTGAAACATATCATACCTTCTGTCTCAACAATGAGATCTGCAAGAGGATGAAAATCAATTGGAATCCATGGAAGAAGGGTTGGGTTGCAGATGAAGATAAATTGTATGAAGCCTACAATCCCATAGATCATGGCAAGAGGCCAAAGGATTTGAGAGACCCTGGCTTGAAACCAGATGAGGAACCAATTTATTCTGATGATGATGAGCATGAAGAAGGAAAGGATAAGGCCAACAAATCCCAAGATCAAGAAGAAGCTGAGACTGAGGAAGGAAGTATGTCATCTACTGATGACAGGAGTGATCCTGACACTAATAGTCCCAAAAGAAGAATTGAATTTGGACCTGCTAGTCCACCCTTATCCCTACCAGAATCAGAACCTATTCTTGGTGATGAAGAAGATTCTGATACTGAAGAATATCACAGTGAAGCTTCTGAGAAGAGTGATGATGGAAATGCTGATGATGTTGAGGCTGTTGTTGGTGGTGATAACAAACCAGTGGATGGTCTTGCTGTAGATCAAATAGAACCACCTCAGTCAGTACAAGAAATACCTATCAGTGGAAAGGTTGATTCACCAGAAATCAGTGGAACATCAAGCTATGAGAATCCAAAATACACCATGTGTGCTGCTATTTGGGATGACTACCCTTGGTATTCTATGTTGGGCTTAGAATATTTTGAAGAAGAAGAAGAAATGCCAGAATCTGCTGCAGTTATGAAGAGGAGCCTCCCAAGAGAAGCAAGGTATGTTCCTGCTGTTGATCCTACAAATGTTAATTTACCTGGTTCTGGAATCTCTCATGCTGATCTTGATAAGTTTAAGATTGAATTGCTAACCGCTGTGAGAGACACAGTTATAGAAGAAATTTCCAATGCCCTTACTCATGTGTCTCTACAAGTTTCTGAAAATTCATTGGAAGCCTTTTCACAAAGAGTATCTAACGCTATGAAGCCAGACCTCGCCAATACTGGTGAACATATTGGCAGGCACATAGCCTCTTTGAATCAGACTATGAAGGATCTCACACCGTGTTAGTATCTCTATCAAGAGAATTCAGATCAACCATCTCTGGTATGATGGAAGTTTTGAGAAATTTGATTGAACATCTCAACAAGTCTGACCTGAGTAATTTTGAAGCTGAGATAACTCACGTAGTTGGCCAAGCCAGTACAACCAAGGTAACCAAGATCACTACCCGTGAGCTAGAAGCTCTAAGAGAAGTTGTGCATGATGAGTTAGCTTCTGTTAGACAAATTCTTGATTTAGAATCTTTGAGGAAGATGAAAGAGCTCTGTGATAACAGTCATAAGATGGCATTGGTGTATTTAGCAGATGCTAAGAAATCTCTGCAAGAGATCAAAGAGAAAGTTGATAATTACCTTTCCAAGATTTATACAAAGCATGATATGGCTGCAAACATCAAGCTATTGGCAGAGAATCTGAAATTACCTCTAGTCACTCAAGCTGTCAAGGCTCAAGTTCGTCAGTTGCAAGACTTTACTCCTACTTTGGCACAGTTCATGTAGAACAAAGATGATTTCGAAAAGGCTATGCAGTATGGTGCAGAAGTTATTCAGAGTTTCATAACTCTTTTGAAGCCTTATCTGAATACCCAAGCCACTTCCATTGTGATTCCTAATGCTGACCCTCTCCCTACCTCTGATGTAGCTACAAATCATCTCTCTATTGCTCAATAACTCTCTCAAATACGACTAGTCCCTCATCAAGCTTCTCAACCCGCTCATGTTTCTCCACAACAACTCTCTGTGGCACCTGCTCCTACACCTGCCAGAGTTGTCCTACCACCACTTCAGATTCGCCATGTAAAGCCTACCTCCAAGCCTTCAAACTTACCAACTATTGATCCCAAAGGCAAAGGAAAATCCCCTTTGTATCCCAAAAAATAGTTGTGTATTGTTTTTGATAGGGTGAACAATGTGATGCTTGTAATATTCTGTACTTTATAAAATATTTTTTTTCTCTATACTCTATACTGACTGCTTTTACTTTCACTTATATGTTATCCCCCCTTTTTTATTATCCCAAAGGGGGAGAAGAAAGATGTATGGGAGAGATATATGGGGGAGAAATCTGTATAATATATATGGGCAATTTAAATTAAGGGGGAGAGATATATGGGGGAGAAAAGATGTATATATCTAAGGGGAGGAGAAAGATCTATATATATATGAGAGATGTATATATCTCAGGGGGAGAAATCTATATAATATATATGGGAAATTTAAGTTAAGGGGGAGATTTATATATCTCTTTATATTTTTTCTCTTTATGGTTTAATTCTCATTATGTTTTTATTGATGATATATCATATTATTTTTATTTTATGATAACGATTTGTGATTATCAAAAAGGGGGAGATTTGTGAGCCCTCTTGAAGATTGTTGATTTCATGTCTATGATTGATGTTTTAATAATCACAAATCATCACATACCATTAATGCTTAATCTGGATTGATTTCTCATAAACTTAATTACAATCTGTTAATGAATCTGTTATCATGTTTTTGTCTATGATTATTGACTTACAAAGTATTTTGGATGTCTTCTGTATTAAACAGACATCAGAAGCACCGATCAAATATCAACAGACATCGGAAGAACCGATCCAATATCAACAGACATCAGAAGCACCGATCCAATATCAATGGACATCGGAAGCACTGATCCAATATCAAAGGAAAACGGTCGCACCGATCCGATATCAGAAGACAACAGACTCACCGATGCAAATGACTCACTGTTGCAAACGACTCACCGATGCAAATGACTCACCGATGAAAATGACTCACCGATGAATATGACTCACCGATAAAAATGACTCACTGATGCAAATGACTCACCGATGCAAATGAATCACTGATGCAAATGACTCACCGATGCAAATGACTCACCGATGCTGATCAATATGAGTCACCGATCAAATGACACACCGATGCTGATCAAGATAAGACACTGATCACATGACTCACCGATGCTGATAAAAATGAGCCCCCGATCAAATGACTCACTGATACTGATCAAACTGACTCACCGATCAGATGATAGACCGATGCTGATCAGTCTGACTCACTGATGCTGATCAAACTGACTCACCGATTAGATGACAGACCGATGCTGATCAGTCTGACTCACGGATGCGGATCAAACTGACTCACCGATCAGATGACAGACCGATGTGGATCAGTCTGACTCACCGATGCTGATCAAACTGACTCACCAATCAGATGACAGACCGATGCTGATCAGTCTCATTCACCGATGATGTTCTATCTGAGTCACCGATCATTACTCACTAATGCTGATGACCTACCGATCACTTGATTCTTCAATAGTCACAAAAAACTGTTTGAATTTCTTTATCTTTATCTTTATTTAATATAACAAATAGTCATATTAGGTATATTTTAATGCTCTGACAATTAATTAATAAAGGTTGTCGGATTTCAGGAAACCGTACCTTGTAACTGCTGAAAAGAAACCTCTTCTGTCTTCCGGAGCACGTTATATAATGATTAGAAGACTCTGCTGCAAAAATAGAGAAGAGAAACGAAGGATATTTTTCAGAGAACAGACGAGGAATACAAGAAACAAGTTGAGCAGAACTAAGTAGAACAGAAGACACATATCAAGAGATTACACAGAATCTCATATACAATCAGGCCTACTCAAAGAGAGTTTTGTGTATACAAAAGAACGATTGAAGAACTTCATCGACTACATCTCACTGCCTATGAAAAAGAAGCATACGACACTCTTCTTCTCAAACAAAAACGAGAAGAGGACTCAGAATAAATTCTGACCAAATACAAAAGAGTCCAGAGCTACACTGAAATCACTAGAGCCATTTCTAAACTCTACATCTCTGCTCTATGATAAATTTGTTTTACATTTTGAGTAGTGTGTGTTATCTGCTGTATTAATCGCATACACTGACTCCTGTACTTTCACTGGAGGATCATTAAATCCTTAGAAAACCTTTTTACACTTCATTTACCACTGTGGATAGTGGTAGAGGTCGTGTGAGACCTGGACAGCTCTGAGTTGTTGTTTGTTTTCCCACGCAGAACTGTGGTAGAGGTCTTGTGACCTGGATAGTGTGTTCACTGTTGTTAACCCCGATCCAGGGTGTGGATCATTTTTATATAAACTTATGAGAGGACTGAGTCTCAACTTGAGACTGAACCTCTTGGTTAATTCTCTGTGTTTGTAGCTACATACTATATCCATACTATACATATTAATTTCATATTCTGATGCTACTACTTTGAAATATAATTTATTTTCAAATCTACTTTGATAGTTAAACTTGCAAGTGTTTATATTTATTATAAACCAGTAAGTTAGTTTCAAAAGTTAATTTAATCATAAGATTAAGTTAACTAAGATCTAATCAATCTTTTAGAATCTAATTGAACCTTTATAATCTGTATAAATTCACTACAGTTTAATCTATTTTTGAAATAGGGGGATTTTAATAAACATTGTTTTTAACAGAAAATTTTAATTGGAACTCAATTCACCCCCCTCTTGATTATCCACTCCGACCAACAGTTATTAAATTATATAATAACCACATAACAAATATGATATCATACACTATCTTTTTATATTTCTTGGTTTATAATATTTTAGTAGTATCATTATTTCAGGTGTTAACTGATTTGATTTCATTTATATGTTCTTTTACGTAAGTCATGTTTTTTATGGATAGGATTTATTTGATTCATATCCAGAAAGATATAATTTTCTTAAATATTATTTTTAATAATAAAATCTAAAGTATTCTTGAATGGTTTCAATGGGGAATGAATCTCATCGCGTTCGTGGAGACGGTTGTCCGTACATACGCACGAACACTACATTCATTTCATTTTTTTTATTTTAAAAGGAAAGAATACCAAATGATTAATAGGTATATTATTTTTACAATATAATATAATATTTTATATATCTTATGTATGTTCATTTACACCATCCATTATACGTTCCATGTATGGTATGAACGAGTCATATCACTTTGAGGGGGCGGAGTCCACACTTCCTCAAATAAAATTATCTTATATATACAACATGAAAAGAATAAAGGTATGATATAAAAGTTATTTACAGAAGATTATATATAAAATAAATATCATAAATATCATATAGAATTTCATTTCCATAATAATTTCCACAATAATAGGTTGTTGTAGAAGATTGAACAATGAACGTTTCGTGAGGCAGTAGTTCTCCATCCACAGAAACAATATGTTCTATACCCATTAAATGGAGTTGAGTGTATGTGTAGTTCAAATAATTCTAATAAAAACAACCATATATATTTAGGTTACTATTTTTTATAAAATAATAGAATAAATAGTGTTTAGGGTGTTCGAGATGTAAAATGAAAGAAAAGAACTTAAGAGGATATGCTACCTTTAAATCAGGTAACTCCCTATGGATTGAACGAAAAGGCTTACTTGAAGTGCCTTTTATTTATATAAGACTAATAAGTGGATTATAGGGGTATATAGAGCTTAATTGGGTATATTTTGGTTGATCCAAGGGGCTTGAGAGGTGATAGTAATGCGTTTCAGGTGATGGCATTTTATAAGGCAGAGGAGAGGCTCTTTAGTAATGTTTGAAAATATTATTTTATTATATAATGATTTGACATTTCAAAAGATCCAAAACTAATTAAAGTCAAATATAAGATGACTCGTGTTTGAAATAAAATCATCCAATAAAAATTGGATAGGTTCTTTATATTTTTTAATTTTTTATAAACTCATTTAATTAAATCCTTCCTTAATGAGGCAAACACTGCATCATTATTGTGTCATAAATAATTTTATTTATTTAATGTATAAAAATTATAAAAAGATATAATGATGTATTAAATCATTTTAGATATCAAATTAATATTAATATTTTAATATATACATGTATAAACCGATGTAAAAATAATTTTACTTAAAGATATATGTTTATGTCATTTTAGTCATTACAATAAATTTATTAATATAAAGTGTCATTATCCCTCTCATGTGGCTTCATGGTGTCCCAAAATCGACCCAAGGATGACCGTGGTCTGAAATGTATCAACCAATAGGAATATGACACATGTTAGGGTAATTTAATATTTTTATTATAATATTTGTTTAGCCTTATTTAATGGATTTATCTTTTAACCAAGGTAAATAAAACATTTAATGAAATAAATATTCATAATGTTTAAAAATAAAATTTACCTATTTTAAAAATTTTGATCTCTTGATTCCAAATATGGAATTTATATTTCAAAATTCAAAGAACATGATTGGATGAAGTTAATCTAATATTAATTCCCATTGTCAAAATAAAAAACATGTTTTTTTTAAATAATAACTATCAAAGGATTGACATTTGTTTATATCCAATTTAAAATTGAAATTACATCCATTGACAGACATTGAATCAAATTATAAAATTAGACTCTAATTATACTTTAAAACCACGCAAATTTATAATTTAACAGTATAAATTATTTCGATTAATAAATATGTTTTTAATTAGAATTTTGTATTTTTTACTATTCATCTAAATATGAAAGTTATCAGAAAAGTAACAAAATATTATCCATTTTTTTTTATTTTCTTCTTATATATATGAAGTAAATTTCGATAAATTAAATATATAAAAGTGTCAAAATTTTTATTTAAAAAGGGTCTCTATTAAAAGGCAGAAAAACTGTATTTTTTGAAAACTACCTCTTTTAACATAAAAATTGAATTTTCCTTACATTATGTCTAAGAAAAACAAAATATGAATGTTAAAATTATATAAGATATATATAAAAATAAAATTTTGGTTCATACTATTCGTAACCGCTTTTTGAATGGTTATTTAGGTAAGTCATGGTGCACTCAATCTCAGTGTTGCGTGTAGTGGAAGCTATTGAATTACCTTAAAGATATAACATACAGTGAAATCTTGGGGTGTCACACTTTAGATGTCATAATCATTATAAACATCATATTTCATTTTATTTCAACATAAATTACTATCAGTTCAATATAGTTTTCCTTAATTTGGGTTCTCTTATACTTATTGACCTAATTCCATAACAAAAAAATCAATTGTAGTGACTTTTAAATATAATTTTATTGAAATATAAATATCCATTTGAGTGTCGTGAAAGATGTTCAGTCATAGGGCCACTCATCATGTACTAATTAAATATTGGGGTAATAATCCATCATCCTTTTTAGGGTGATCACCCCAAGGTAAATTTTTTCCCTAACTATACCCACATGCTAGTATTTTGAAAGCGTTTCAATTTCTATGAAGCAACATAATCCATATATTACCAAAACATTGTGATTTTATCCTAAAATTATTCTCATTTGTAAAAAGTTTCCCTAATGTCATCCAATCATAGTATATAAATATAAAGAAAATAATCAACAAAATTAATTAAACTCAACTCTAATACAAACTATATTGATACAAGTAAAACATATCATTATTTTACATCATTTATATAAGATTAAAATTAAATATCCCAATAATCTAAAAATACTATGAATTAATGGTTTTGTGTCTTTCATTAATATATCCATATGAAATACTTTTTTACCAACATTTAATGATTTCTTCAAAATCATTCCACACTATACTACCTTCAAGACCCATCAAAAGTTATATTTTTTGTCGTAACAGGGGTAATGGAAAAACAAAATTTGGTGAGCTCATATTCCCAATATGAAAACAAATAATCAATATGTTATTAGTGTAAGATAAAAATTTTATAATAAAACATAAGTAGGGAATAAATTTCTTATTAAAAATAATATTATGTCATAATATATGATCATAAGTTATGGTAGTGGAACATTTAATCTCTATGAAAAAACATGTACCATGGAATAAGAGTGTGACATAAACAGGGAAACATGGTATAAGGGAATAATATCATATTTTTGTTGAACTAATAATGTTTTCTAACAACAAGAAACATTATATTATTTTCATAAGTTTAGGATCATCATCATGACAACATAACACATTGTACTTATGATCACCTCTTATGCACCACACAAGATATCTCATGAGATGAAAACATTAACCAATGAATTGGAGAACTATTAGGGTGAATAAATTATATTCATAACATGTGCATGAATATGTGATCTATAATAGGAATAAAACAAATTCATAAATCATATATGTGATAAAAAAGTATAAAAATAAAATGGGTTTCATAATCACATATTGATGTTTAAAATAAGTCTATATCATACAAATTTTAAATAGAATATAGAATAAAAAAATATTAGAATTTTTTTTCTAAATAATTATTTAAATTAATTTAACATTATGTTTTATTGTAGAAACAATTCCTGGTGGGGATTATAAACGGTAGAATAAAAACAAACCACTTCAGTGATGTTAGAAAAAATGGATAAGGATTATGCTAAAGAAGTAAATGGTTTTTAATCATTAAACAAAAATTAAATAAGATGGTTTTTTTGAAAAATAAATATGGTTTTCATAAACTACTCAAGGTTATGAACAATTGATACAGGGGTACTTTTAATGAAATAAGAAGTTTTTATGTTCCGTAAAATCAGGATTGTTGAAAAGATAGAATCCAGAATGGAATAAAAAACAAGTTTCATCCCAAAATATAATGGTAAATTAAATAAGGAACATATGTAATGAAAATATATACATAATATGTTTGAATTAAATGTGGTGAATATATAGTGAAGTGGATGAAAAGTAATATATAATATAACCTAAAAGTCACAATAGTGGTTTGGAATATCCCATTTATGTTTTAATATACCTTTTGTAATATTTCATATCAGAAAAAATTATAATAATACTTTATTTTAAATATATTATATTAAAATATGAAGGTAAACTTAGGTAAAACAAAATTAGGTTTCCAAATATAAATGTGAACATTGGTGGAAATATAAAATTATGGATAAGGAGTTGAGTCTCTCATCAAAGAAGATGGGAAATATTATTTTTAATTATATACATTTTGGGGAAAAAATTCATCCTATTAATATATGTTAATTTAAAAAACAAATTCCCTATATATGAATATTATATAAAATTAAATAAAATCTTTTTATGGTTGCATCCAATCATATAAATATAAATTTCAATATCAAACATAAAAACTCAACGAAATGGGTTTTAGTTAAACAAAGCCTTGGAAACTTCAAAATATATCGAATTAAAAGTCTATTGAAGGTATAACATGTGATGGATTCTTAAATATGATATAATACAAGAATTATATTAAAATAATAAATCCAAATCCTATGAATAAATCACAAAAATAATATTTGTGTTGAATATGAATTATATCTTAATGAAAGAAAATTAATATCCAAGCACCATTACTTTTTGTCCGAATTCATTATACACAAGAACCTAGCATCATATTTTTTTTAATTAAGTCTATTAAAAACTATAATATAATTTTTTCTGTTTATATTTCATTTTATAATGCCAATTTAAAACTATTTTTCATTCATTTATTAAATTTTTTTTCATATGTCCTTTACTTGGAGTGGTGGATCAGATTCGGTATAATATTATTGATATATTATATATGGTAAAATTTGTTCATAAATATGTCCATAATTTATAAAAAATAAATTTTTCATATCTTTTATTATTCTATTATAAAAAAAAGTTGTATAATTACAAATTTTTCTCCCAAAATGGACTCAAATTAAGTTTTATCCCTTCATATGTGTATTTAAGAAGGTTAAGATTACAATGACTGGTTATTTTTAATATCACATATTGAATTTAAAATATTTCCTCCATAGAATATTAATTTTTTATAAATATAATTTCCATTAATTAAATAAATTTTTAAATGTATCCATGTTATTATGTATTGAAAAAAAAATACATCATTCGGTAGAGGTGGTAGTCTACAAGTACACAAAGGACAGTTATTTTATCCAATGAATGGGTGGGGGTGGAAAAAATAAATTTTATATCATTTAAGAAGATTAATCATGTATTATATATTACTTTTTTCATTAAATAAAAAAAATTATTTTCTGTGTTATATAGTTCTCAAAAATAGAACATTTCTTTCTTAGAGGTGGTAATCTGTGCTAACGTAAGATAAAACATTATTTTTAATATGGGGTTTAAGGGAGGTTGAAATGTATTATTCCATTTATAGAGTAATATAATGACCCGGAAATTTCAAGGAATATTTTTTCTTAAATAATTTAGAATTTAACGAGTACGTAGTTTCCGACGACACCTGATTCCGAGGCCCAGTGTGCCCGGAATCAATTTCTAAAGTTTCTCTTGGGTATGTTCAGTGAATGAACGAGCGGGTTTTTTATCTTTTGAACCGGTGCTCGAAATTGAAATCTGAGGGAACCAATGAAACCACAGTGCCGGTAATTTCTTTAGAAGACTTTTACTATTGATGCGTTTTCACGGGAGAAGGAGTTAAATTTTTTGGTTTAAATAAGAAGTGAATAAAAAAAATTGTGGAAAACTTTTTATTATTTATCTTAAGAGGTTATATCCTACATGGGGAAGTTAGGATGGGACCTACAAACTCTTAAATACCCATGTGGGGATAATTTTAAGGTGGGTCCCACATGATCCCTAACCATTCACATTCCCTAAACCCCTTAAGCCTCCCATCAAACTTCGTTATTTTAATGTTGACAACCCCCTTGTATTTATTTGAGTAACTTTTCCTCTCCTATCTCTCTCTCATTAAAAGATGCCAACCATTCACCGAATTAATTAGACAACTCATAGTTTAATTAATTAGGTGAATTGTATTTTGAATTTTGTAATTTTTAATGCATGGAAAAACAAAATAAAATAAGGAGAAGCATTATTTTATTTTGGTGAGAATTGTTGTGTGATGGGGAATTGTGAGAACTCTAGTTTTATTTCAAGAACATCATCCTCCTGTGAAGACTCCATCCTCCCATGAAGAACATCACATCTTTGATGATGAATGACATCACTGCATGGAGAGATGACATGACATTCCTTCTTCTCTCCCCATCTAGTGTGGAGACATCATCCCACTCTTGGATGCACGCAAATGTCATCTTCGAAACCTCAACCTACAACGCCGCCTTTCAGGATGTCCGACGAACAACATTGATTATCGAGGTAGGGGTTAAGATCAATTTTAATGGAATAAAATTGTGCTTTGTTTTATCATTGAGTATCTCATTTACCATTGCCGATTGCTATCGTTTTACGCTGATGGTGCAGGTCGGACGAACACGGCCCAACAAACCTTCGTTGTTCTCGTTAATTATTTTAGAATTTATAATTGATGGCGGTGGAAGCACAACGTTGTCGCACCATTCCGGGAACGACGAAAAGGGAACCAATGACATCGTGTCGTTTGTGCAGAAAGAACCACGACCCGCTACACAGGCCGCTTCGGTGGAAGAACCGGACGGCATGTCAGTCGGCCGGGCGAAGAGGAGCCGTGGTGCCAAGAGGTTGTCGCGCCAAAGAATCCACGGCCCGTCGTGCGGGACGCATGGGCCAGACGGCCGGCCAGCCTAGCTGGTCGGTTTGGGGAAGGGCAAAAACTGGTGGGGCCACCCCCCACCCCCCTTGGAGCCCGCTCGGCTTCGTCCGAGCCAACCGGGCCGCGCGCCCTGCCAGGTTGTGCGCCCTTCTGGGCCGCACCCGGCTGGGCCGCGCCGGGCCGGGTCGAGCCGGGCTGTGTTTGGCCACGCCGAGCTGGGCTGCTTTATGCCACGCCGAGCCGGGCCGCGCCGGGTGGCACCGAGCCATGCTGTGCTGATCCGGGAAGCACCAAGTCGGGCCGCACCAGGCCGCGCTGAGTCGGTCCCCGACAAGTCGGGCCGCGTCGGGCCGGGCCACGCCCCTTCGGGTCGGGCCGAGTTATGTTTTTCTTCGGACCGGTCTGACACCCCTGCTGGGTCGGACCCGACAGATTGGGTCAACCCGACCCGTCGGCCAACTAGGTTAAATGGGCCGGGCCTATTATTCACATATAGGTGATTAACATAAGGACCATGTGTTTGATCGACGCCACGTCTTCGGTACTATGACTCTTTCGACGAGACAGTCCTTCTACGATACTTTAAGTGATTTTCGAATTATTTTGGATATTGGCTGGGTTAGAAACGAGCATATTTCTAACCGGGCCTCTGGGACGGAAAATCCTATATCTCTCATATCGGGCATCCGATTGACGTTCCTTATGTTGCATTCAGTTCCTTTTGACGAGATGGAACATCAGGATACATCAACTCTAGACTTTTTAACATTTTATGTATCGACCCTATTGGCTCGTGGAGTGGACCCTCCCGGAATCGAGTGTGCTGTGTGCGGGAACCCCAGAGCTGGCTGCGACAGCGATGACGATGACGACTGTAACGGATCCTACGTGGGTTCGGTAGTAAAGATAACTATACATGGATCCTACATGGGTTCGTTAGTGAGGACGAATTTACTTGGATCCTACGTGGGTTCGACAGTGATGGTTATTTTACTAGGATCCAACGGGGGTTCAGCAGTGACGACTTCTGTAGTTGGATCCTACGTGGGTTCGGAATGGGAGATGATTCAGAGGCTACATCTATCTTCTCCACCCCTCTTCATGAGTAGTATACCTATGTGAGCTGAGTCTTGACTTTCAATCAATATATTAGATATGATTGACTTGCTTTCCTATGTGGACTGGGTTGTTCTTTCTTATGTGGACTGGGTTGTACATGGGCTCGGGGGTTGGAGCTGAACTAGAATTGATGACTTAGGTATATGTATGGGCATATACCTAAGTATTGTTGGTTGATACTTCGTGTTTGTATTATTCCTTTGTGGTTTATTCCTTTGTGGATTCTAGGAGACCTTCATGAGTCTTGGGGGTCCTACTGAGTATCGTATACTCAAACCTGCACGGTCTACGCCCACACTACGTTGTGTTGGATGAAGACGACAGACAGCACTGATCGAGGTGGAGTCTTGTAAAATAGGACGATACCTGGAGGTGAACCACTTTGCGGGACGTACTTAGAGAGGCAGAACGGACCCGAGCAGCCGATGAGACTATCTGTACCCACCCTTCAGGTGGGAATTTTGGAGGAGGACTTGGTGGTTTCTGCTTTACTTTCCAGCTCTTGTACTTTATTTCTCAATTTTATTGTACTTTCAGTTGGGTTTGTATACATGCCCATTTACATTGCAGCACTTACTATTGTACTCAGTTTACATAGTTTTTAATTCCACTTCTGTACTTGGTTGTGATTGTTTACTTATATAATGGAAATTCTTTTCCTTTTAATGGGATTTACGCCTTTGGTGCTAGTCGCCAGCCCCTGGCCTATGGAAGGCAGACTTGGGGTAGTCACGGCACGTGCCCCTAGGACGTTTCGTGACAAGTAACATTCAAAATATTAATATTACCAATTTTTTATTAATTTCTTGTATATAAATGATTTGGAAGGGTAAAAGTAGAAAGGAACTAAGAGAGATCTGTTGAGAGTATTACCTCTCCTATTGAATGTTCTCTCTTAGATAACACCTTAAGGATCCTTATCATGATATTTTGATAAAAAAGTATTATAGTAAATGATTATAATGATGAGGAGTTATTTCAGTGTATTTTTAGTTGAGGTAATCTTTTTAATAGGTAAACAAACATGGTGAATTTGATCCCATTTTTTAAGTGAATAAAATTGAAATTGTATAAATACCCTTTAATTTTTCTATAGTGGAATGATTCTATTACGGTGCCAATGGTACCAAGTTTACATGTTCCTTTTCAATGAAATTTTTTCTCTATAATTGGATAATTCATTTAAAAAGTGATTTGAAAATGGAAATTATTTTTTCCTTAAAATGTGTTAATGATCGTTTAATGGATTTTTTGTTCATAAAATACAGTAACACATGATTTCAAATATGATTTATAGGGTATATGATCTAAAAACCCATTATTATTAGTTCTATGGATGGTATATGTATACAATGTCATAAGTTTTATATAACTTATTTATCATCCATAGGTAATTATTTTAAGAAATGATGAAATGTGAATGAAATTCATATCTTTTCCATAGGTTATTCTATTATAAAATGCCTATGGAATCCATTTATTTTCATGGGTTATCCAATAATGGATGATTTATGAAGTTTTAGCACACATATGAATGATTTTCACTATGTGATGGGTGGGAAAAAAATCTCCCCCAAGTTGAATGGTTAAATATTTATATCTCATTAGATAAATAGATCTATAATGGGGATTGAACCCATTTCACCAAGGGACTTTTCCCCTTATGATATTAATGGGAGTTAACCTTCACTACTATGATGGTTTGGGTAGTAAACCCATTACACATTGATATTCTTTCCAATCAGCCATTACTACTAAGGAAATAATTTTATATTATTATATATATTCCACAAACATAGGTATTATTCCAAAAAAATCCATCCTTGAACATGTTATTTAATTCCATTATGATTCCTGTATTATGAACATAAATTTTTTATTCGATGAATCAAGATTATGATTTATGATAAACAAGGTATAATTTTCAAAATTTATTATCACATTCTAAATACCATTGTTTTCATAAAATTATCAACTGATCATAGATATATACCTTATGTTCCCTTATTGAGAATCTGAGACCACATTTTATAATGTTTCTTTATCATGGGTTATGAATAAAATTACACAGTATAATATGTCTAAGAATTAAACTGGATATAAAGAACATTGTGGTAGATGATGTAGAATTTTTATGAACTAATTTTTTATATTTCCATATTTCCAAATTTACTAGACCTATATGATTGTAGAATGGATCATTATGTTATGTAATGAATATTCATCCATTAATATGTGATATTTATGTATGAATATTTTGGGTTGTTATAGTTAGTATCCCAGAAAGTCTTATTTAAACATTATAAACAAGGATGAGAAAACATTTTGAAGATCCCAAGGGAAATGTTTAAGTATAGAATAGAATACTATGTTTTTAATGACAATTAATAGAATATATTATTTGTAAGGTTTCATAAAATAATATATCATGACTTAAAAATCCTTTAAGATTATTTTTCATAATTATGTGGTCTCCCATCATGTTTTTTATTTCTCACACTATGCTTTTTGGTTTTTGTAAATGGTCAGAACACAAATATGTCTAGTTAACATTGAATTTTATCAATAATATAATTACTTTCCTCATGAGAAACAAATTCACATAAGATATGGAATGTAAAACCATATGATTATTCATATCAGTCTATCTCATTATATGATTTACAATCTCAACCATAGTGAGTTTCCTAACAAAAATAATAAGACAAAGATAGAGTAACATAAATACCACATATGTAAGAAGATTTAGCTTCAACCATGTCATTAATGTGGTAATAATACCTAAAATAAATATATCAGGGGATTGGGGAGATATTTGGAGTGTTGACAATAAGTATACAAACCAAGTAATTATTGGGGAAAATTTAATGTTCAATTAAGGGAAGGGATGAGAATAATGGTATCCCTTACGTATCAAAAAATTATAAATATTTTAAATAATGAAATTATAGGAATTATTAAAATCATTCTATTAGGTGTAAATATCTAGAATATAATTTAAAATTTTGTAGGTGCAATGGTTTCATTGATGGTGATGAAGAGGCTATGAATGACATGTAAATGGTACAAGTTATTTTAAATGTATTTATTATGATAAAAGTAATATGTGTCCTTAAATAGAAGTTTATTAATCAGCATACATGATTCAAATTTCATATTATAGGAAAATTTACTGGGAAGTAAAATGATGAATCCTAGTTAGTGGTTTGAGAATTAAGTGGAATTATTAAATTGTTTATAAATATTTCAGTTATAAATCAGGTGGTATAAGTGGTATACTAATAATATTTACCTTGTAAAATCAAAAAACATGTAATGATTGTTTAATAGTATTTTTTATTTATTGTTTTGAAAAATTATTTTTAATGTAAATAAAAAATAACAAATGTTCTTTAGTGGAAAAGTGATATTTTTCAGGAACACGTTATTAAGGGAAAAAACCTTAGAATGCCTCTAATATTGAGTTAATAATATTTATTTTGAGTAAAGTTGTGATTAACTTTGATAATATTAGTAACCATAAAATTGGATTTTGGTTTGATAAAAAAGTGATTTTGGTTATATTTGATGAATTTTATTACATTGTTGGATTTATTGAAGATATTCAATAGTTTTGAATTTATTTAAAAAATACGGACTATGTTAATTTTCAAATAATATCAATTATCATGTGAGTATAACTTAAATTTTATGGGTTAAAAATGGGTCTATAAGTTTAAGGCTTACAATAAATTCAAATACTTAAACACCCCTTTTATTGTCTTATGTGAAGGGATTTTGATACTCTATTTAGGTTTAAAAACCCTTTCGGATTGATATATCATTTTATTATAACATATTTTTGGACTACTATAAAGAGGAATATAGATAATACTGGGGTTGAAAAGTGACTCATTGAAAAGATTATATTTCTATGGACATTTATTGTTAAGTAAGAGATTACCTTTTATGTTATTTTCAAAATTTTATTCATTATAGTTTGGGGAATTTAACTATATTCAAATATTATATTATAATTTACCATAGGGATAAATGATATTTTGTATATTTTTCAATGGATTGAGGAATAAGTAACTTTTAGTTTCAACAATTCATTTAACAAGAAATATTATTTGGTAAGAATGAAATTAATATTTTTTAGATGTAATATAAACGATATGATATATAATTTTATATTCAAACATTCTATAATGTCATGGTTATTGATGTAATTAAGGTTTTTCAGATTAATGTTATATTAATAAATATGTTTGTTTATTCAATTTGATATTTCTCTTTTTATATGTCCTTTTGATTTTATATAATTCATAAATATAGTAAGAATATCTTGATAGACCTATTAAATCCTTTAGAATTTTATTTTAGTACTTCATGAATAAAAAAATTTCATCTCAAGTACACATAGTTAGGAGAAACAAATTAGATTGTGGTGGAAATTTATTTAAATATAAAACTCTGGCTATCAGGTAAGTATATTTCCTTATATTAGATTCTAGTTGAATGCCTAAACTATATGAAGAGGATATTAAGAAAAAAATGCATTCAACAACAATTCTTATGAATTTATGCTCTTTTATGCCCTCATCGACTCATGGTTTTATGGTTTTTAACTTTATCTTAATCATTTCATCTATCACTCTCTATTAGTCATCAGGCACTAGTTTTTTATTCCATTTTATTGTTTCCAATTCCAATATAATTTCTCATATTTTGGAACATAGTTTTTTTGTCCCCATAGTACTTACATTTCCGTTTATTTTATAGACGTATTGTTAACCCTTTTATGATATGTGATTTCAAAAAAGGAATTTTCACATATCAATAATTTGCTTACCAAGTAAAATTTCATATTTTAGGGATGCAATTTATTAAAGGGGAGATAATAAAAAATCATTATATTTTAGAAAATATTTCTCTTTAATTAATTTTAGTTCTTTGATGTGGATTTAGTTATACATAACAATTATTTTAATTGAAATACAGTATATTATTAAAATATTACTATGATACTATATTAACTAAGACATTAGATTGGTGGGTATGAATATTGTTAACTATATTATGATATATATAAATTTATCAAACTCAATATAAATTTATTTATTAATTCTTAGTAAATAAGAATTCATTTTTTAGTAATAATATATTTTTCTTAAAAAAAGTCTCCCCAAAATGGATATATATTTATTTTATAAGAAATTATTATATTCAATTTTTAACACATTTAGAAGATTTATATCATTAAAATAATTTCATTTTTTAATTCATAATATCAAAATTATAATGGGGAAAATTTCAAGGATATTACTAAAAATTATGATTGTCCAATGAATAGTGACAACAACTTATTTTTTATATTCTCAACTGCTGAAATCTCCCACATCAGGATGAGTCACCAATGTAACAATATACCTGGTTCATAATTATCCAAATATACATTTTATGCAAAATTTATGTTATCCAAATTTCTAGTTAAAATAAATTCAAGGGAAATCTCACCTCTGAGGTGAAAACATGGATTATGTAAATACCAATAGACCCAATGAGATCCATTGGAGGTCTAATCATGTAAAAGGTCCTATAAATAGTTTATTATCAAATTAATTATGCCATCCACATCGAATTATAACACTATCACACCAATTTCACATACTAGAATAATCAGAATACACATTATGTTGTTGTTGTAGACCATCCCCCACCAAATTTGAGAAGAAGTATAAAATCCCTCAACATCAGAGGTTCTAATAAGATTGATCAATCCCATTAGTCTCCACATTAGAAACACCAATATCTAGGGATATTTTCTTCAGTTTTGAAGATAACTCCATAGATCATTGATGGAAGGGGAAATAGATCATTAGAGTGGAGAAAATAATATCAAAATTGATCATTATGGGATATTTAAAAGTATTATGATCATGAAACAATAATGATGTTAATTTTGTATTCACATAGTGAGTGGTTTGGCACACACATAAACAGATAAATTAGTCACCTCAGCTTAAAAATCTAGAAATGTTCATTTCACATTGTGAAATTGATTCACAATTTGATTCTTCAATTTGTTCGGTTTATTCCGACCCATTCATAATGTTATAAATTTCATGCGGATAAAACAAATGATTCATTCCTTATATAGAATTTGTGTGTTCTTCCCAGACTAATTCTCACCATTAATTTACTATTCATGGAGTGAATTTGTTCTTCCTCTAGACTTCATCCCCTTTCTACTTCCTCTTAATAATGAACCTAACCAGTACACCATCTTAACTACCATGAACCAAACCAGAAGATAATAATTAGAACGAGTTTTAAAAAATAATCTAAGAGGTTTGTACCTAGAAAATATGGGATCTATAAACCTCCCCACCATATAACAAGTCATCCCCAAGCTGTACTATAAAACGTCATTGGGGATATCATCGAACAATTTTATCCACCGAGCCCACATATCAAATTCCCACACCAATGTTCCTCTTGAGAATTTCCCATTATTCCACTATACTGGTATCAGAAGATCAATAATCCCCCGAATATTCATATCACGACATTCCATGGTACAAATTAGACTATCCTAAAAGCATGAAATAACAGTCAACTTGATTTCATCAATTTTTATCATGGGTGAAGTTCCAGGACTGAATCTATGAATTTGTGACCTGTGAAATAAATCATATTTGGAACTATAGAACTATATAAGGTTCAAATATTATTCCTTTAGAATATCCATTTAAACTATTTTGAATAGCCTAAAACCTGGGTGCAATCTTCCCTTACATTGTGATAAAACATTTCCCTAACCTAGGTAAAACCCAATGAAATACATAATGACCAATATCAAATTCTAGTGGTCATCTCCAATGGTTAGTGAAGTACTTTTTCTAGATTAGTGTGTTCAATGACCATTTTATCATCAAATGAACCTACTCATATGTCTCATACATAATACTAGGCCCAATGAGTTCTAACTATGAATCCTCTTACCCATAAAGAGGAAAACCGCACATCCTTCTATAAAATTTATTGAATGGGACCATTTTGATCAATTCATGGAATTTGATAATATAGGTGAACTCCACAAGTGTTCTATGCCACTCCAAAGTACCACTAATGTCACAAACATAGTCTTTCAACATATCCTCTAGGAATTGAACCATCCGTTCAGATTGATTAGTAGTTTAAAGATATTATGTTATAATCAGAAGATTGTACGATCTCAAATCCTTCAAAATACCCTTATAGAAACATATTCTGAAATGAGGATCTAGATAATAACTTATAATCATCTATGCACCATGTTGTCAATCTTATTTCCGGAACATAGAGACAAACCAGATCATTTAGTTTGAATGTCTCCCAGATACAAAATAATTTGTCTACCTTCCACAGTTGATCCATGATCACCCATACTTCATCGTTATTATGAGGTGTCCTGGGAAATAAAATCATGGAATCCATATTTATTTTGTCCTAGATCTATTTCAGAATGGGTATAGACTGTAACAGCCCAACATGCCTTTTATGCTCAGATTTCAACTACTAATAAGTGAAGTATATTTACAAGAAGATTGATATTTCATTCTTCATCTGTGAGAAGCAGTATTTCCTATAGAGATCATGATATATATTATTTAGGCCTAGATTTACCACCCATCTAAAATCATGAAAGTCTCTCATCATCTCCATTAATAATACCGTAGGAACCCATATTTGAACATGTACAGTAATAACATAACTATTTTCAATAGTCTATCCTAATAGTGTCTCCCTACAATATAAGATTCCACTTATAGACAACCCCCCACCCCCCGAATCAGATAACTTATCTTTATTGTTCTTGTAATAATGCATATTTATAATAGATTTCATGAAGCTACTCCTCCATCAAATTCTCTAGAACCATGAAAGGTTCTAGATCAGATGTGTTGGGTGATTTCTAATTTTCACTCTTCTAACCTCAACCTAATGATTATGTGGATGAATTATCTCATAAATTGATAACACACTCTGTAAACCATTGGTAACACAACAAGAGCACTGCAAAAAAGTAAAAAAATAGAGAAAAACTCACAAAAGGTTCTTATATACCTGGATTAATAAGATATTTGGTATGAAATAATATTTTCATTCATTTATTTTCTCATTAGTTATATCAATTCTCATCATTTCTTTATTTATAAAGGTTGATATGTAACATGAGATAAATATGTCCCTAGAATGAACAATTCATGTCAACATATATCTATATGTTCCTACCATGTTTTGTGATAACTCATATCATGTGAAATTTTCATATGAGTAAAATATCAATAAATTGTAAGTGAAACATAAAAGGTGAAAAAACAAAAAAATTGTAAGAAGTGAACTACAAAAACAACAATCCCATTCGTAGGTACTAGTATTTTTTCACATGCATGGGTAAACTAATCCCCTGAAAAATCTAATTTCCATGCCTTCATATATTCCAGTCACCTATCTAAATTTCAAAAAAAATTATTATATAATGGTAAATACCACCATTGATACCACATTTTCATTTCCCCCAGATCGGTTCTTCTTTATGTGATTGTGCTAGGTTGGGTATGGGACCGTAGGAATCTCACCCCATATGCCAAATGGAATAGAATAGTGTAAAGGGTGTAATTAATATATTGGAGAGACTATACCCTCTAGAATATAGTTTCAATAATAGTGGATATCAAATAAATAATAAAATATTTATCCAAGAAGAAAAGGTGACAAAATGAATAATCAAAATAATAATAATCATCATATAATTCCATGATGAAAGAAACAAAAAAACATGTTTAAAGTTATACAAGTAAAAGATTAATAATAATTAATAAAACAATCCAAAAACCCTAGTCATGTACCCCATGTTGTTCTGGTTTCTAATCTCAAACTCCTCGAGAAATAAATCAATCAACATAGTGCCTCTTACACTTTTCCAAACCTACATCAATGAAATATACCTCAGTATCCAATGATACATGAACAGAGTGTGAGTAAAACTTTGTATGATGACACCCACGGTGTCTAAGAGATATATTATGAATATATAGTGCGTATAATAAATTGATAATAATTTGGTATCAATTCATTAATTAACACCAATTAGCACATAAACATGTTGTCATTTAGGCTCTGAGTTGACACCCGTGTTCAAAATAACTTAATTTGGCTCCATGCTGGATATATCCTCTACATGGTAAATCCCCATATATCAGGACAGATTTCTATACCACTTGATGATCCTCCTAAATTAAGATGAATTTCCCAAAAAAATATCCCAGGTTACCATGTAATTTATTAACCACTACGCTCCATGAATATATTCTCATGAAGGAGTCTCTTACATCTTCATGTGGCCCAAATTGTCGAGGGGTAATGTGACGAATCTCAATTTTCTCTATGTGAATTCCCAATAAAGTAGTCATTTATATATTCTCATGGTAGAATACCATATCAGGGGTAATGTAACCCTCTCACAAGGATAAATATAAATTTCTCATATCGGATTCTCTTATGTATTCCCACTGGGAAATATCATACTATGTGTAAAGTAACATCATCAGGTCGTGGATTCTCTTAGATGAGGATAAATCACCGGTAACATGTCTCAAGAGATAGTGGATGAATCCCATAAGAATTATGACAACCATCCTAAGAAAAATATATATAAAAGCATATAACATTCAGTTTGTATGTTCTTCTATATCAGGATGAATCACCAATGATGTGAATCATGTAACCAATATCGACATGTTATCAGGTTATCATTAGAAAGGTTATTCAATTATTCTTATTAACAATTAATAAGTCATTGTTTCCCAACTCCTGAATTCTTTCCTATCAGGATAAACCACAAATTTAAAAATATTAAAAATTAAAATTTATCAAAATATACCTTTTATTCCAAATTCATTTTATCAATACTATTAATCATCATAAATTCAAGGGTATGTTCACCTCTCTGGTGACCACAAGTCATGTATCAATTCCAATAGACCTGATGGGTTCCATGGGAGGTCTACGAATGTGTGAATAATTTAAATACATGTTTAACCAATTAATTAGGATTCTTGTGTGGAGTTTAAGCATGATCATTTTTATTAAACATACGAGAAGAATCAAAATTGAAATTTGGTATTCCTTCTTGACAACCCCCCAAAAAATAGATATGACATATACAATACCTCAATGTATGAGGTTGAAATAATATTCTTCCCTGCCTCAACTCTGAAAGTTTATAATAACAATATCCAAGGGGTTTTTCCTTAGGTTCGAATATAACATTATAGATGAATTATGTAAGGGGTTTCAGATAAAGAATGTATGGAAAATGATATTAAAATCACTCGGTAATAGAAATATAAAACGTAGTTGTTTTCATCATATTCAAAAAATAAATATTGAAATCACATTTTGAATGGGTTGGATACCTCTTAAAATGATAAATCATCCACAACATAAATATCTAAAAAAATCAATTTCACACCTTGATTCCAATTCATGACCCGATTATTTTACTCACAAGGACTATTCAAAACCATTCATGGAATAAATGAAGGCCATGGGTTCTACCTAAACAATTCACATCGTAAATAGAATTCATGGGGTCTTCCCAAAAAAATTCAAATTATTAATTTACTATTAATACTGTGATATTTTTCTACATCTAGTCATCAACCACTTTATACTTATTCTTCATAGTGAACTCAATCGAAAAAATGGATCGGCTACCAAGGCCCAAGATAACAATTAACGAAAATAAGGATGATTATTAAATACTCAATGACACGCATACATAGAAAATATGGTATCATACACCAAAAAATATCAATATTTTAACATATGAGTTTCATCATCATCACATCCACTATATCATCTCGTATAAACAACTAATTCAATGTCATAATTCTTATCTGTGCATTCTCCTTGATAAAGTGATACTCAATCATAGTATTAATTTTCCTTGGTTTTCACTCTATAATTTGCTAAATTTATTTATTATAATTATCACACATTATTGAAATGGGATAATAATCATTTCCCCAATGTTTTCATGGTTTTTCTTTATCTATATGAATTTAGTCTAAGGTTGAGTAAAATAACTATATTAAAACAAAAATTAAATATTTCATCTTATCATGAAATAAAATTAATGGTCTACTAATTTAGTAGAACCTTAAAAAACATCATTAATTTTTTTATAATTAAAAATGTGTGATGAAAATAATTAAGGATTGTTTTATGGATGACGTCACTGCTTATTGAAGAAAATTAAACTGTTGAATTTAGTTTTTATTGATTTGTATTTGTTTTATAATTATCAATGTTAATTATTCTTTATTATATATTATTTAGTAATAATTATTGTTTTTTTGTTAATTCTATGTAAAACTAATTTTTTGAAGAATTAAAAAGTCAAATCATTTTAAATCATTTTTACTCAATGGTAAACCCATCCTAATGAGATATCAAATCATCATTACAAAATATGTAATGTTCCTTATGGATCAAAAAAGAGATCACCATGAATTCAACTTTAAAATTAATAGTGTTTGATCTTGATATATTTATTAGTAATAATTCTATTAAATTTGTTTTTAATTACAATGTTATGATGTTTCATTATTTCTCTTATAGATAGAATTTTTGAGTCATATTTCTTCGTATAAAACTACTTCTAAAATTTAAAGAATTACAATATTTATTAATGATGGAATTTAAAAATTATAGGGAACCAAATTAGGTATTTGTAGTGATGAATTATAAATATTGAACACGTATTATTATGAAATTGGTAATAAAATATATAATTATATTTCTATGATTGCGAACAACCTGTGTTTTCTTGGTGAAACCCTGAATAATTAATTGTGGATTTAAGGAATCCTTCATGATTTATAATATAGAGTTTATTTTGAAGAATGTATTGATTTTTTTGGTATTCCATGAATGATAATATTGGATCCCTGACTTAATATGATATTATGTGGATTAATATTGATGGTGAAGTCAATGAAAAAAATGTGTAATTGATTTTAATTTTAAAAATCATTTGTTGTACAACTGTTTTAGTGATTGATTTGGTACATCTTATTTTGAAAAGACTACTGATTTGATAAAATATTCAATGTTTTTACATGGTTATATTATGAAAATTCAAGGTGATAGGAATCAATTTATGATGATGGATATGAAAAAAAACATGATGTAAAGGAAATCCAAAATCTTAAATTGGATTTTTTGATTGCAATCATAATGGAAATTGTATATATGAATTTCCAATGAAAAAAAAAGAAAACTAAAAGAAATTTTGAAAATATTGAAGAAGAAGAAGAAGAAGAAATATTTAACTACATGTTATAAATCAATAGAAGACTGAGACTCATGGGATTAATCTATAAGTTAAAAGTAAATAGTTAATCCTAATTTAAAAGATAATTATAGTAAAGTTCCCTTTTCTCCATTTCAATAACCTTATTAAAATAATATACTAGAATATGATAATAAATATTTAGAAATCTATTTAATGGGATACATGGATAAAAAATATATATAGTTTAGATTATGATTCCACTTATAATTCTAGAAATCAAAAACTCGCTATTAAATAGTTAAATGGAATTTTGTAATATGTATCTTGATGAAGTTGAAAATTATTCTACCCAATATATATAATTGATTACGGGATGTAAATAGTTACAAAATAAAAGAAAACATTTTCTTCATAGATTAGAAAGCACATGAAATTTAATTTTTTTATTTATAGGGATGAAAAATGACGAGTTAAAATAGTTTATTACTAATATTGATGAGGAAAAATATAGGGAATGTAATTTTTTTGGATAATTTATTTAAAAATAAATAAAGTGAAAAAATTTAAATTATTCCTCTTCTTCCACAAAGGATTAAATATGAGATGATATAATATTTTTTCAATAAGAAATTGAGGAGCATAATTCATGGATTAAGATTTTAAATGATATGTTATCTAAGTTTATTATTTGATTTCTTACTTTAGAAAAGTTTATGTGATATCAATGAATTTATGGACCAAAAACAAATCGAAATTATCCTAATAAATATGAAAGACTACCACAAATATAAAGGAATTAATTTGTTATAAAATAGAAGATGCCTTATTTAATACGAGTTTCATATGTGGTTGTTAGGTCACTATATATGTGGTTGTTGTTTATATTGTATTCAATATCATAGTCACAAAAGGGATTTCTTTCTATAGCATCCTCAGCCTTTAATAGAATAACCCATTTATAGTGTCGATTACTAAAAGTAAATTCCCAAATATTATTGTAAATAAAATATTTTTCATTCATATTTAATAAAATTTCTAATTTCCAACATGAATATTATTTATCTTTTTAAAATGTTGGCATTCTTAATAATGTTTCTTATTTATTATGGCTATTGACAATTTTAATTATTATATAAGATATTGTATAACATCATGTATAATCAATATATTTTTCTTTAAATTAATTGAAAATAATTTTATAATTACATTATTATCTTAAAAGGTTTTTATGTATCCTTGTAGCTCTTAAAATTTCATACAAGATGAGTTATCACTTGTTGATGCAAGTTAGAATTAAAAACATACACAAGATGGTTAAATAATTTCAAATTGAAATAAGTATCAACTATGATTGGGGTTTTATATTATTATTATTATTTATTTATTGGGTATCTTTCTTATATTTGTAGGGTTTTAGTGGGATCTTATCACATTTTGATCTTCTGTCGACCTTTAAATTTCCACATAAACATACAATATAGTTTTTCACATTAAGAATGTTTTTTTATTTTTATATATCTTGAGCATGAAGTTTTTATTATTTTAATTTTATTAACTATAATAAGTTTTATATACTATGCATTAGATTTTAATATACATATAGATATTTTTTCCTATTTGTAATCACTTTTTATTAATTAAGAATGTTTTGTTTAAATAAAATTCAATTTTTTATATAATAATACTCTATTCTATCTTATTTTAGTCTAATTTAACCATTATATGGTTGTATATGTGTATTAAATATCCCATTATAATCATTTCGGGATAGATTTTTTAGAATTTATTTTTAAATAAATTGTTTTCATAAAGGATGAGAGTTATTCTATGATTTCAAAAAAAAGGATAAATATTGTCTTATTTTTTTGAAAAAATGGGAGACTTGTTTCAATATTTATATATTTATATTGATTGATAAATTATAAAAAGTTGTAGACATGTTTGAGTTATTTTAATTATGTTTTATTCAAGGATTAAATTCTTTATACATTCTGTTAATTTCAAAAGGGGGATAATTTTTTATGTTATGATGGGTTTTATAATTAAAACTAGGGGAGATTGTTTACTAAATCCCAGAAAAACATCTTTTAAATGTATTAGTATTTATATAAATTAATAACTTTATCCACTCTAACACGAGTGATTAAATTAATTTAGGATTATTTTATTAAACCCTGCACTACAAATAAAATAAATGATTGATGTTGAATTTATTTTTAAATCATTCCTTGTTATTAGTTTATTCTCAAGATTAATTTATCTTTATTATTTATTATTTATTATAATTAATATTTTAATTCATTAAATTATGTGTGAAACTATGATCTTGAATAATTTGGAAATTTTTTGAAATAGTTTTAAATAATATTTATAAAGGTGGAATCACATCGTTAAAAAATTCTAAATGATCTTTAGGAAGTCTGCAGTAATCCATATAGTTTTAAAACATCATCCACAAACATTTACATTTCATCCTTATGAAGTGTATATCCATTCATGCATGAAATCATGTTTATGCACAAAATTATATTTACATAAACACAACTATTTTTAATGAAGACACAAGGACGTATATAAAAATACATCCATATGAAGAAGATATTATTATAATGAATATAATGTTTTTTACATAGGTTTATCCTTATACAACATAATTGATTCTTATGGAAATATTTAGGATTATATAGAATCATCCTCATATTGAAATGATTCTTACACAAGAATCATTCATTTTCAGAAATTACCCTTATGCTAGTATATATGATTTGTCAAAGTATTATCTTTTGGAAATATTTTTTATTTTATTTAAATATTTATTTACACTCTTTATTTGAGATTATATTTCAATTAAAATATGTGTGAAATATTAAATGTTATTAATTTCACAAGATTTAGAGGAATTGTCCCTGATATTTATGGATTATTAGTTGAGTGTAAGTTAATGGTATTTAATGTTTATTAATTTATTATTATAAGGAATATGTACATGATTTATATTACTTAAAGAGTATCAATTATATTTAAGGATTCCTCCACATAAATAATTATTGTCGATAATTTATTGAATGGGGAAAATGGATTTTGTAGTGAAAGATAACCATTAAATATTTTCTACATTTAAAAAGAAAATCAATCAAATATTGAAAGAGACTAAGACATGAATGTGATGAAATTTTTATTACTATGTACTATATTGTTTTATATAGAGTCTTGGAGCATTAACAGTAAACTCCCCACTAAGGTAATGCTATTATTCTAGATATAAATCATTAAAATAATTATTAAGGTCTAAAAGATATTCCTAAAATATAAAACATGTTTTCAATAACCCATAGGCTTTTTATATATGTTTTTTCTACAAGCTATTTGGAATTCACTATACACATATATGGGTTTTAACAACCATAAAAGGCACTGAATACTTCTTACCTCCTATCCAAAATGTAGTAACATAGGTTTTTTCAATATTATAAAAATTAAAAAGGATATGAATAATCCCTTATAAAATCACGAGTTATAGTTTCTTCTATATCAAAGTCTATGATAGGTTTGGGGATACTACGTTATTAAAATTTATAGGTTTGTTCTGGACCCATTGTAAAATTTTAGTATTTTACCTAACTTATAAAAGGCCTTAATCTATATGTGATATTTGTACTCCATGGACCAAGGTAAAATAGTGTATCTTGTATCACATGGATTTAAAATAATTCTAAAAAAACATATTCATTATCTATTATTTATTTATGCCTATATTATTCACACATTTAGTGATCATTTGATTAAGTCTGAATAATTAAATCATCATAATTCAACTAATTTAAAAAATAATTATGTAAATTGGGTCTTTAATATTGTAATTTTCCATCCCTATCTTTTTTTAATCATTTTAGGTGGTACCTATCACCTCTAGGTTCTATTGTACCTTTTGGAGATGATTTTTTATCATCCCCCCAGCCCCCAATGTTTTCATATATAAATGAAATTATCTCAAATTCTTTTAAAATAGATTGAAATAAACAAAAATAATCCATACCTTGTATATAACATATAATTATTTTTACCACTATAATTTTGGTTTACAGAGGAAAAAGTTATATCATACAAATTTGTATATTGAAAAAAAAATTCAAATTATATCACTATCAAATAAAGGGATCTCCCAATGATTTATTTATTATCAGTATTGTTCTACCATTATCCAAATTCAATATTTATAAGTTTAAATCATATTATAATTAGAGTAATAATTATTTTTCAATTATCTATATGAAAACAACTCAACATATAATAAGTAGAAACTATCGAGATTATTAAATTCCTACAATTTCTTAAATTAAATTTTAATGATTTTTAAAAATTCAATTCTATAATAATTTCTATTTCAAATGAATTATTATTTACTATATTTATTTACTAATATATTTATTTTTTTGATACTTAAAATAATATTTTACCAATATATTTGAACACCATTAATATTTCCATGGAATACATTTTCATGAATTAATACGTATCAACTCCGTAGATTTTAAATTTTATATTCTTCATGAATTGGGATAACCTATACCACTATGATATTTATGGTTGATTCAATTAATAATTGAAATATCAATTATATGAATTTCTTTTTCATAATCAATTATGATAAAATCATTCAGCTACTCAATGTTGATATCCTCTTGAAATACTAAAATAAGATACTATAATATAATACCTATTTTTAATATCATCGTTTTTTTACTATTATTACTAAAAATAATAATATAGTACCCATAATTTATATGGTATAGAATATATCATCAACATTAACACCCTTAATTTCATCATAGAAATTTCACATGGCTAAATATTTATATGAATCAATTGTTCACGATCTTAAAACTTATTATATAAAACCTATCTGGTTTGAAAAAAATTATTTTCCACAGAATCTATAATAAACTCCCATTTCTATTCATTTTTATTTCAAAAATATACCAATTCATAGAAATAAATTGTATTTTATATTGATATTTTTCATGAAAATTATAATATTATACAGGAGGATAAAATTTTGTATCATATTGATACATTATTTTCTTAGTCTACACACATATATATATATTTATTTATTTATCTCATATGATGTCTTTCCATAAAATTCATCCCATATTCATCATTTTATACATGTAAATAAACCAGAAAATTTATATTGTTGATAATTATTATTGGAGTTGGTTTACAATAGCCAACTTGGGTGAAATTTATGATAACTTGTATGCATATTTTTTAATATTAATATACTAATTATTACTTAGTAATTTTTCATATATATAACATAGTATGGTATAATTTCCTAAGGGTATCTATTTCACTAAAGGGGAATTGTAGGTCCCTATTATGACGAGAACCTAGAAGTTTAATGAAACTATTCTTGAATATATGTTTAATATCTGAATAATATTGTTTCAGGGACACAACTGATATAGGATATCAGGGGTAGAGACTCATAGTTTGTTGAGGGACCTTCTCATGTTATACCCCATGATAATTAGTAGTAGGATATTGTGAGAAAGGTATCATCGAGAAGTAATTCCACATTTTTATGTGTCATTGTATTTTCCTATCTATGGATGTGTTTACTAGTCTATGGACTTTAAGGTTATTATTGACCAATATTATGAGTTGGGTATTTTGATGTATTGATAAAAACATTTATGAAATATGATCTCGATGAGTTAGGAATCATTGGAAGAGTCATTTTCAATATTGAATTAATGAATGTTGAGAGAAAGAATTTATCCATTATGTTCTTTAAATAAAGTAATTATCTTAGGCCCTTTAATGAAAATTATATAGCCTAAGAAAATATAAGCCCATTGTGTTCTATGGAGACGTTCTATTTCTAGAAAGTCCAAGAAAGAGACATAGATAACATAAGTGATGGAGACGATATGAAATCTGCCTAATTTGAGATATTTCTCTAAAGGGATTACATTACATATTAAGAATCTGTAAGAGGAATAAATCCACTATAAGATTATATTCGTTCTCTATATGTTCCTTTGATGGGTTACTATATTCTATCCTTAGACTTTAGGCTGCTCTGCCAAATGCCAATGAGAAAGTGGCCTAGAGGGTCACACACTAAGTGCATCTAGAATCTCATTAAAATAAAATATTATTATATATTATTTAATATAAATATTATTCTTGGATGTGGTTTTATAAATATTCATGTATAGATTATATCATATATCCCATCTCCAGTTATTCAAGAAAATATAATATGAGTGAAATATTTAAAAAATATATACTTCCTTTTTTATTTTATATAATATTTATTTATTTATTGGAAAATAATGAGTCAATATTTATTTAATAATTAAATAGACATTATTCAATGTCAGAACGAATATTATGGAGTAATGGTGGAATGAATTTTTAGGTATGGTGGAAAATAATAAAAAATGAATAGTATTTAATTAAACAATATTTATATATAATTTGAATGTTAATAAAATGTCGAGAAATAATAATATTAATACTATTATTTGACATAGGGTTCCGCATGGATTAAATATATAATAAAGGGAAAATGTTCTATTATTTTATTTTAACCGTAGAAATATATAAATGCATTTATATCGTTTTCTCAATAAGGTAATTCATTTTATTGGTTGTGCACAATGTATTTGGAGAAAACTTTGAATCCTAGAGGGATCCTTTCTCACAGAATTCTCTCCGGAATGGAGATAAATATTTCTCTGTTGGATCAAGGATCGTGCTTTGGAAGCAGTTCTCGAAGAAATCAAAGGCAGACAATGAAAGCAGTAATATTTTTCATGATAGGACAATGATATTTAATTGGCGACATATATAACTTCATGGAAAATATGAGGATCACCACTAGAGGGAATCCATAATTGATTATTACAAAGAAATGATGAAAAAAAATTGATATTTTTCTATATTCATTAATAACTATTGAATTCCAAAAAGGTATTTCATAATTAATTCAATTAATTATAAATAATTTGTGATGATCCTCCCTATGCTTTTGTGATAATTTCTTCTGTATAATTATTTTATTTAATCTATTGATCAACATCATCATCAACATTAAAATATTTATTAACATTAGGGCATATACAGAATCAACACATGATCATGGTGGTTTAAAATAGTTAAGAACATATCCATCTTCTCTTGCAAGGCTGCCACTCTCTTGGAGAAGTGAACCAAAACTGAAAGATAAAAGACAACGACCATAAAAAGCTTTACAATAAGCTAAATAGTCTTCCTCCTTGTTTCCCTCCCACTTTGTATGACAAATGCTACCCCACCACTCCTGTAAGATTTTGTTTTTAGCGAGGTGGTAGGTTTTGGGCCATGGGACATGATGTTTCTCCGATAGTAATCCCAGAATGATCATAAAGTCTATTTATATTACCTCTAAAAGTATTTTAATCTCATGAAAAATATTAGTACCCCACTTCATCATACAATCCTCCAGGAAATGAGTCCCCTTATCTATATCCCTCATTGAAATCCAAGATCACTATTCCATGATGACCAGAAATAATAACTCTACCTTGCATGAATCCTAATGTGCAAGATCCATTTATGTTCAGTTTTTTGCCATTATTTTAGGGATTATATATTAAAAATATTCCATGTAAACTACGATCCTGAGGATCTGAAAATTAATTCTCTCCCATATTAAATCATCTTAAATAATAATTATGATCCCCAATCTTAATTAGTGATGAAAAATCTTCCACCAGCCTCTATATTTTGATAATCAACCCCAGCTGAGAAATAGTTGAGCCATCATGATGGAAACTATTCCTCACACTCCAGATTCCTCCAGTATCCCGTCATGAATAGAAGCACCCTAACTCATTGTTCCTACCCATTGTTACATATCACCTGAAACCATGTGTGGAAGAAATTATTATTATTGATGAGTTGACCATACAGTCCAAAGATCCCACCAAAATCATGAAAAACTACTTCATCTCATTCACTCTCAAAGAAAAAAATGATATGTAGACTCTCCTTTGTGTTCTCTGCAATACACACATTCAGATGAAAGTGTGGCCCCCTTTCTTTTGATCTCTTCATCTATAGGAATAGAAACATTTTGGACTTTCTATAAGTGGAAATAAAACCACTTGTGTATATTGCTACACCAAATAATTTCATTCCACTCATCTAGTATATGAGTACCCATAGTGCAATAAGAGTTACAATTCATGTACTCATGGTCAATGCACTATGAGTTAATTTTTCAATTATTAAATCTATGTCAATTGATAACATTTGGTTTAGTTAATTCCTACACTTCTTGTTGACTAAGACAAGTAAGCACACATTCAGGTGGAGTACACTCCATTTAGCCCATGTACATGTCATGTAGTATTTTTGAGTCACCTATAGTCCATGTATTACTATACACAGACTACCTGAATAGTGACTTTTTAACTTTGAGATAACATGTTGTTTATCCCAATGGACATGGTATGTACTCTAGTTTTATATGTATCATTTACGTGCTATATATCAAGTCTTATACCTCAGATAGATGGTGAGTGATATGAATATTGTATTACTCAGATGAACATATCGTTCATTGATACAAATTTTCACATTTTTAAAAATAATAATTTTATTACTAGACCATTGAGACATGTTCTTACATGTGGTCATTATGTTCATAGGATACGTCACATGATGGTTTTTAATATATATATATATATATATTATCAATTTTTTTTTTAATTTTCATGATCTGCATATCATGTAAGACTTGTTTTAAATTTGTTATTCTATATGCATTAAATAATTACATGTTATAGAAAATTCATGTAATTATGGTAAGAATAATTTTGATATATACATCATTAATGTTGGTGATGAGTTGTGTTGGCTATAAGTCATAGAGAATAAACCATATACGAGTATATTAAATTTTTGGTATATTTGGATGGGTATTCACCATTTTCCATCTAGGTTCATTTATGTACATAATTTATATTAAATGGATTTATTTAATTATATTAAAATTATAATGGATGAAAATCTCAAAGAAATTTGGATAAGAAATAAGATAAAATAATTTATTATTTAAAAATGATAATTAATTGATTTGGGAATGATTTATCATAAATAAAAATGATTAAGAATTGAATGATAGCTTTATTAAAGTCATAATTCATTGCATGCATGTGGAAAATCATGAGCTAGACCAGATAATTGTATGATATTGGTTTCATTTAATTTATTATTAACTTAAGTTGTTGGTATATATTACATCTCTCCTTTTATACTTTTGGGAATGTGTTCCTATAGTTTCTTGTATGTAAACCATTTCCCCCTCACCTGTGTGTGAGTAAAAATAATATGTAACGAATGTAGCTCCCAAGATAGTGGAGGTGGTTCAACATTGGAGCTGAGGTGAAATGAATACAAGGAGATTCATAGGTGGATAGGTGAAAAACTACAACACAATCCTTAATTTGTTCAATGTGTCTTCCCCTAGGTTAACAGTTATTTTATCAACATTTAGATAAAATAACCATTAGAAAATCTCATGATCATACTGCTAGATTATTTTATTTTTTTCAAGCTTCATGGGTATTTCATTATGGAAATTTGTGTCACTATGTAATAATTATTGAACCAAAAATAATTCAATATATAACTAAAATAATTTGGCTTATGTATAAATATTATCTAATACTTGGTTAATCACTAGGGAAAACCCACATAATATTAAAAAACATGTGATAAAAATAATACTTCTAAATTTATTCATTAAGGAAAAAAATACCTCAAATAAATATTATGTTGGTATAGCCTACCATTGATTAGGGTATAATCTAACCATATTTTAATGCTCATAACTAGACAATGTTGGGGTTATTTAACCTATTGGGTAATTTTAACGTTTTGTTTTCAGTTAACATAGATTAGGTCACATCAATTGTTTTTTTAAAAACTATGACTTTTTGTAATTGAGAGGAAAGTGTTGAACAAATCCAATTATGGATTTAATAATTGGGGAGTTCACTAAATATATTACGGATATATTAGTTAATGTAGTGCACATTTGGAATGACTACCTAAAACTATTTGAGTTTCTTGGCCAAGAACAATTGGGGTAATGAGAAGGGAAATATGAATCTTTTATACTAGAATATCCAAGAAACTAGAGATTTTGAAGCCACTATTGAGGTCTATTGGGTTTCAATAAAATAGTGGGAGACTAAACAAAATATTTATTTTTTCATTTTTCCGAATTTTATCATATAATGTAATGAAATTATACTCATCTTATTTTTATCAAGTATTAATATAATTACATCAAAATTATCATTACAATCCATACATTATAAGGAAAAAATTCTCACAAGCATAAATTTTCATGAATGGAAATGGAGCTTACATGTAATTATTTTCCATGAAAAGAAATTTTGTGTGATGGAAGAACCATTTGTAATTTCGAATGGTAATGAGGAAAATGATGAAGAGATATCTCTCTATGATACACATCACAATGATGTAGAAGATGTTTATTACATTATGTTATCATTCATTTACGATGAGCTTTTGAATCAACATGATGACATGGATGAATATAGCATGATCTATCACCTTAAGGATATATATCAAGAGAAGGCGAGAAAATAGAGGTTTTCCCTCTCCAATGATTTTTTTCACAACTAATATTGGAGATTCTGACCAGCTGGGCCTCATGCTGTCAAGATTGTTGGCAGCATTGACTACTTAAACATATTAGGGATTAAATTTCTTGAAGAATTTCATATAGATCTTATACAATCATCATATCCAAAGACCTTTTCCAATTTTATTATTAATTTCACTATGATAAAAATTGAAATTAGTCATTGCGAACTCTTGGTCTTGATTTTCCAAGTGGATAAGGACATAGGGCATGACAACCCCATGATCCTTATGGTTAATATGAAAAGGCAGAATAATGAAATGTGTCTCATGACCTATAAATAGTTTAAAATTCCCAAGCTCCATCATTCCAAGAAGAGGAAGATCCCTAGTAAGGGAATAGAAAATGAGGTAGTATGTTTCGCATGTGGAAAGTCAATCCACTATAAGGGATATTTCACCTAGAATAATGGGGAAGCAAAAAAATTTATTTCATTATCAAGTGCAATCTTTACGCTCCTGCACATTGGGTATTATATATAGCTTGTGTGGCCCAAATTTGTATCAAAATCCAAGAACCATGTAGATTCTGAAAGATTTCTAGAGGAGAGGTAGAACTAAGAGTTACCAATAGATTGAGGATGGACACCCAATCCATTGGGAACAACCACCTTTCATTTCCAACATGAATGATTTTGGTTTTAGAAGATTATTAATATGTACAAACGGTTACAAATAACATAATTTTTGTATAATTTCTAGATAATGATAGATTTATTTTAAAATTTTGAAATAAATTTTGTTTCAATTATAAGGAAAGAATATGTAATTGTATGTAATATTTAAATAATGGTATTTATGTATTAAATTATGAAAACCTACTATTTTTAATTGATAAAAAATAATGTTCACATGAATCATATAACACCCAACTATGGAATCCCCATCTAGGTCATGTAAACGAGAAGCATGTGAAAAATATTTGTCATGTTGGTTAATTAGACTCTTCCAAACTAATACCACTTTAAAGACGTCATGCATATATACAAGGGAAAATTTCTAAACACATTTTTTATGGATAGGGTTAAAGTGCCCCAATTCTTCTAGAATTTGTACAAAAAGATGTGGGTGGACCATTTCTATTATGATTTAGAGGAGGATATTCTTAATTTATAACATTTACTAATTATGTGAGTGGATATGGATATATATTCTTGAGGAGGTATAACTGCGAGTCATTTGATAAATTTAAAAAATTAAATAATTAATTATAGAATAAACTTGTATGAAAATAAATAAGCTTCGATCAGAGAAAGGTCGCAAATATCTTAACAAGAGTTTTCCAAATTCTTATGGGAGTTTGGGACACTATCTCAACACACTCTACGTTATACACTACAGTGGAATAGTTTTAGTGAATAGTGGAACCATAACTTGTTATGCATAGTACAGTCAATAATGATTCATGTAGATCTTCCATTATCATTTTGGGGATATGAATTAAAACAGGTACATCCACTGTAATGTCCCAAATTTTTCTATGTATAATTTTTAATATTATATGGGAATTATTTTGAGACCAGACATTGATATGGTGCACAGTTCCGAGACCCGGTAAGCCCGAAACAAATGTTTGAATTTAATTAAATAATTAAATAACACACGTGTGTGGTTTTCCTAAAAAAGTGGAATAACTCCTGAACAGGTTCTCGGATCCGAAATACAAGGTCACCATTGTGTCCAAAGCACTGAGTTTACCCTAGGAGAGACCTAACATCAGCTGGCACAGGTTGGTGGTGAAATCCAGTTTTTGGATGCAACTGTAATAAAATATTTTATTAAAATATTTTATTAAATTTTGCTGCAGTGAATATCTTTTACCCTTTTTAAATAAATACTTATGTAGGGGTCCAAGGTTACAGACCTCATAACCCTAAAACCCCTGGAGGCTCTGGTAATGCTCTGGAGGAAACCCCCAACGTGTCGACGACGTTCTTGACGAATTTCGCCGGTGACGAAAACGCGGCGATCAGATCTTCACCAAACGAATGTCGCAGATCCTGGTAGTTCATTTTATCTCTTTGTGAATTCTTTATTATTCTTGATTCCTACGACGAATGTGGACTAATCCCCAAACAGATTAGCCCATGGATCGATCATAATTGCAGGATGGGATTTTGTAAGGATTTTGGGGATTTTGATTCTGGAGTTATTTTGGGTTTCATTCAACCTTTTAACGGTGATGAACCATGATCACCACGAACATTGATATAGGATCATATCTCTCGATTTTTTGTGCTTTTCTTCCCCAAATGCTCGCGTTCTTCGTGTGTGTTCTACGAGTTCTTCTCGAAGGTATGAACGATGGATTGTTGCGCATCCATTGTGCGACACAACGATCCCAAAATGAAGATCTAGCATCAGGACAACCCCATGGAGGTTTGACGACGGTGGAAACAGATGGATCAAAGTGGATCAGAAGATATCGTTCTTCGAACGATTTCTAAACGGATGACCAGAATCAGATTTGGGAGTCGATCGATGGTCTGAAACCCATGGATTCGGCATCACGCCGATGAGGCGGCCCATAATCTTGAGTTTCATGGAAAACAGAGAATTGAAACACGATCTGTAGTTCAAGCTGAGGCATGAGGTGGAAGATGATTCTTCTGGAAATTTCACAACTAAACGACGTGTATTATGGAAACACGGTGGGTGATCGTCGGAGGGACACCTAGCATGTACTCCGGGAGTACACAGACACATGTTGGGTACATGGCCAAGGATACGGCGTGTATACCCTTCCCCAGCTAGACCCGACCAGGTACACAAGATACCTTGTGTACTGGTATACGAGTAAGAAACACAGACCAACGCCGTGTACAGGAATACCGCCAGGGTACATGGGTGTTTTCCAGTTGGCAGGACACGACATGTGCTTCAACATACACGATGTGTATATTCGTTCCTACATGAATTCGATTCCATACCCGGGCCGTTTACAAGGGCATTACCCAGAGTCAAGGACCACGGTGAGTGATCCTTCTATACTCCATGTAGTTCAGTTTTACAGAGCATCGACAGGTGACACATGTCGTTTACATGGGCAGTACCCATAGTCAAGGAACACGACATGTAACTATACTACATGCTATGTAAACTATTTTACATGGCCTGATCCAGTGTTCCTTTATGACTTGGACTAGTTTACATAGGTTTCATCCCCTAGGCCTTTCCCATGAAGGTTTCCTGGTATCATTTCTTATGTACAGGAGTATGATCCCTTCAGTAGGACATCCTGAATAGAGTTGTTGGAATCCCCTTTGCGAGACTTATAGCCGGATCCTCTATTAATTCTTGGAACCCTAATTAGACTTCTTGGTATCGACGTGAACTGCTTTACATGGGCTTTGATCCACTTCTTAGTGGATTAGTTAATACTGAGTTGTTTGAATCACCACATAGCAATTGATTGTGATCCTCATCTGAACATCGCATTCTCAAGTACTTGTGGAGTGTGTTCTCCCGGAACGAGTACTTCGTATCTCTCTCTTCAGGCATAGAAGTGTGTTTCTCCCTATTACATGCTTAGAGTAATATTCGAGCTAGATCTTAGTTGGGGTTTTCCGATGGTCGAATGAGTATGAGCATATCTAGATATTCTTGTTATATGTCTTGTAGACATATACTGGGTAGAGATGATTGTATCTTGTCTTTGTGGTAGTTTCCCTTGTTATATTCCTTTGTGGTTTCAGGGTGTCCTACTCGGTATTTTTATACTCACCCCTGCGTGGGCTTTGCCCGCACGTGTCGTGTCTTGTGAAGATGAGCGAGCCTTTGACTGGATTCTTGGCGGTCTAGGACCGGACAATGCTCAGTGAGATCAGACAGGACGAGGTGTGTTCCTATGGTTTCAGATTTCAGTCCCAGTACCTTTATTTACAGGTTGGACTTTGTTACAGACTCTCTTTTAGTGGGCTTGTACTTTTGGCCTAGGGTTTTACATTACTTTACTTTACTTTCCTATCATACTCTGTTGGTTGGGATTTTACTGTATGCATGCATTTCCATTTTTTAGTAGTTTTTTCTTTTTAGCTTTGTGGGTTTGGAGATTGGTGTGTGTCTACAGGTTATAGGCAATGCATCCAATGTTTGTGACATGCTTACTCGGTGCTAGACACTAGCCCCTGGCCTATTGGAGGCGGGCTTGGAGAGCTTTGGAACGGTCCCCACTAGGATGGGTCGTGACAGAGTGGTATCAGAGGTGGTCGGTTCTATCTTAGGACTAAGAGTTTGTGAGTTGGTTTGGGGAAACAATGTAATGTTTTTCGAGTTCGGGATTCAATATTGGGACCCCAGTTTTGGTGTGGGCGGCCGACGTATCCATAAACCAGAACGCTGATAACATGCTTTTCGACTTGGAACACAAGAACACTCTTTGTAGGGGAAAGTAATGGTACATGAATCATATAAAAATGGGCTGTAGTTTCCATTTCCTTTTTGATCCAGCTCTCTATATATACTCATAGACTCAGATACATCTTGTTTCTTTACAGGATGCCTCTGCAATGTGCACCATCTAGGATCCAGTAGCTCGATCATGAGGCTGAACCACTTAGTGATGAAGCATCGATACATGGACTAGATCCCCTAGCATTACCATCGGGTGGTGTGCCATTTCTTCCACCACCAGTGGAGCAGTGTTTAGTGCCTGTTGTACCAAACAAGGTGGAGTGCAGTATGAGTGCACTACATGAGTTTTAGAGATAGATACCCCTCATGTTTTAGGGTGAGCCTGGCCCTCAAGAAATAGAAGACTGGCTGGAGGTAGTGACCAGAGTCTTCTGTTTTGTTAGGACACTAGTAGACTAGATGGTGATCCTAGCAGAGAGCCTTCTACAGGGCTCAAGGTATAGCTACAGGCAGTGGAGGCTTATGTCCAAGGTACTCCCATAATGATTAGGATAAAATCTGTGTCATTTCTACTTTGTCTTTCATACTGATAGACACTGGTGCTAGCCATTCTTTCCTGGCATCTTATCTTGTTCGAGACCATGATATTTCAGTTGAGTCGTTGACTCGACCCTTACACATAGAAACACCAACTGGAGAAGATTCCGATATCACACACATTTATAGACATGTGACATGACCCTTGGAGGTGAGAGTTTCAGTTGGAAGATGTTGGTGGTAGCGTTGAGGCCTTACGATGTCATTATTGGTTTGGATTGGCTATCCACATTTCATACCTAGATTGATTATTTTAGGTGAAGGGTGTGGTGTTTCATCAGTGTTGGAATGAGGTTTTCCTTCATCGGTGAAAAGGAGATCCAGGCAGCGCAGGATGGACTCGTGCGTAGGAAGGAACAACCGATTTCAAATTAGTTGGATAGCCTAGCCCTTGGCGCATCAGATGATACGAGTTTCTAGTTTCCAGTAGTAGTGGCTGAGTACGAGGACGTCTTTCCGATGGATGTCCCAGGACTACCTCCCCGTCGGGAGATATATTTCTATATTGAGTTTCAACTTTAGGAGACACTGATATTACCCCCATCATATCGAATGACTCCTGCATAGTATCACTAGCTGAGAGTGCAACTGGAAGACTTGCAGAGGAAGGGCTTCGTGAGACCCACTATTTCTCCCTGGGTAGCCCTAGTTTTGTTTGCCAAGAAGGCACATGGGAGCTTGAGGCTGTGTGTGGATTACCGACACTTGAATTAGGTGACCATGAAGAAATGTTATCCACTACTTAGGATCGATGACCTCTTCGACCTGTTAAGAGGGGCACGATGGTTCTCGAAGGTTGATCTGCGATCAAGCTATCATTATTCGCGAGTACAAGATGAGGGTATACCGAAGATGGCTTATAGATGTCACTACGGTCACTATGAGTACTTGGTGATGCCCGTCGGTGTGATGAACACCCTGCCAATGTTTATGGGACTCATGAACCAGATCTTTCAGCGCTATCTAGTCTGGTTCCTAGTGGTCTTCATTGATGATATCCTGGTGTACTCTGCGTCCAAGGAAGAGCACACGGGGCACATGAGGATGCTTATGGATACACTCTGAGAGCACCAGTTGTATGGGAAACTCTCGAAGTGTCAATTCTAGATACATGAGGTCCACTTTCTGGGACATGTTATCTCAGGAGATGGTGTAGCAGTCAACCCAACCAAGGTAGAGATAGTGACAGCAAGGGAGCCACCCCGGAGCGTGATGGAGGTGCGGAGTTTCCTTGGGTTGGTAGTCCACTATAGGAGATTCATTCCTGATTTCTACAGGATTTCATCACCCAAGACAGCTTTGAACCAAAAGGGGAATCCTTTCATGTGGACCGAGAGATGCCAGCAGGCTTTTCAGCAGTTGAGACAGTGTCTGACGAACTCCCCGATCTTGAGATTACCAGAGGAGGGTGTTGAGTACCTAGTGTTCTGCGACTCATCTGGAACCGGGATTTGTAGTGTCCTGATGTAGAGGCAAGTATTGATTGCCTATGGATCACATCAGTTGGGGCCACACGAGCAGATCTACACAACCCATGATCATGAGATGGAAACAGTACTCATTGCATTGAAGATATGGGGGAACTACCAGTTGGTCGAGAAGATTATCATCTACTCTGATCACAAGAGACTCAAATATATATTTTCTCAGAAGGATATGAATTTGAGACAGACACAATGGCTTGAGTTATTACAGTATTACGACTTTGAGATCGTTTATACTCATGGGAAGGGTAATATTTTCACAGATGGTCTTAGCAGGAGATCCAGTTCGCAGTTGTTGGATGAGGCGATGAGGCAGTTGGGCTCTTTACTTTTATCCTTCGTGGATAGAGATGATGGAGATTACCTTCAGTCAATGGTTGTCACCCCTACACTCATACATCGAGTTAGGGAAGTGCAGCTCGGGGATGCTAGCTGCGAGACTTTATGTGCTCAGATATCCGCAGGTGACACTGCCGATGGATATTCAAAAGGGGGGGAGCATGTTGTTCTTTTCAGAGGGCACATGGTAGTACCAGTGCTGTTTCCTGAGGAGGTTTTGTGGGAGTTCCATACATCTCCTCTTGTGGTGTGTCTAGGTGTGGAAAAGATGTACAAGGACTTCTAATGTCAGTTCTAGTGGCTAGGAATAAAGAAGTGTGTGGTAGTGTTTTTTTCTTGGTGCCTTACTTATCAACAAGTAAAGGATGAGCACCAGGTTCTAGAAGGTTTGCTCAGCCCCTTGAGGTGTCAGAGTGGAAGTGGGATGGGATATCCATGGACATCGTGACAGGTTTACCACATACGTCTAGGTGACACGATGCCATCTGGGTGATCGTTGATCGACTCACCAAGTCGGCCCACATCCTTTACATACGAGAGCAAAGTTTAGTAGAGAGCTTGGGACACCTCTATGTGTAGGAGATAGTTCGACTTCATGGAATACCATCCATGATCACCTCATATCGTAATGCTTATTTCACATCCCGGTTGTGGAAGGGATTTCAGGAAGCTTTTTGGACTCAGTTACGCTTGAGCACAATGTTCCATCCTCAGACTAATGGTCAGACAGAGCAGACCATCCAGGTTCTGGAAGATATGCAATGAGCTTGCATACATGAATTCGATCGTAGCTAGGAGGATCACCTATAACTAGTGGAATTTCCATATAAAAATAGTTCTCATTATAATATTGGTATGGAACCATTTGAGGCTTTGTACAGACGGCCTTGCAGGTCACCACTTTTGTGGACTCACACAAGAGATTCAGCACACATGGGCCCAGAGATGGTGCGAGTTACTATAGAGAAAGTGTAGGTCATCCAAGAGAAGATAAAGGCTGCATAGATATGGAAAAAGTCTTATGTCGACTGGAGATGTAGGTCCTTAGAGTTTGAGGAGGGAGACCATGTGTTCCTTTAGGTCTCAACTCGAAGGGGATTGCGCATATTTGGATGAGGTGGAAAGCTATCTTCGAGGTTCATCGGCCCTTTTTAGATTCTAAGTAGAGTTGGTGAGGTGTCATACCACTTGGATCTACGTCCTCAGATGGACCGAGTACACAACGTCTTCCATGTATCACAGTTGTGGAGGTACGTGTATGATCCATTGCACGTTATTGTCTGGGGAGAGCTGGACATTGATGATAGAGGGACCATTATTGAGTACCCAATGGAGATCAAGGATCGGCAGGAGAAGATCCTTCGTGGGCGAGCTATTACCTTGGTGCGTGTCTAGTGGCAGCATGAGAATCTCCAGGAGAACACATGGGAGCAGGAGGCTCAGATTCATGTGCAATACCCACATCTTTTTGAGTAGCCATTGTTTTGGCTTTTTGGGGATGTAAAAGCCCTATGGTGGGTGTGATTTAATGTCCTGGATTTTTCCAGGTATTATTTTTAATATTATATGGGAATTATTTCGAGACCAGTATTTGAGACGGTGCGCCGTTCTGAGGCCCGGTGAGCCTGGAACAAATGTTTGAATTTAATTAACAAATACAATAACATGCGCGTGTGGTTTTCCTGAAAAAGTGGAATAACTCTAGAACAGTTGCTCAGATTGGATATCTGAGGGCATCATTGCGTCCAGAGCAGCGATTTTACCCCAGGGGAGACCTAATATCGTCTGACACAGGTCGGTGGTGTAATCCAGTTTTTGGACGCAACCATAATAAAATACTTAATTAAAATATTTTCTTAAATTTTGTTGCAGTGAATATATTTTTTCCTTTTTAAGTAAAGGCTTGCATATGGGTCCAGGGTTATAGGCCACATAACTCTAAAACACCTGGAGGCTCTGGGAATGCTGGGGAGGAGACCCCCAATGCCACGACGATGTTCTTGACGAATTTCGCAGGCGATGATGATGCGACGACCGGATCTTCGCGAAATGATTGTCGCGGATCCAGATAGGGAATTTGATCTCTTTGTGAATTTTTTATTTTTAATTATTCCTACGACAAACACGGACTAATCCCCGAACTGATTAGCCTACAAATCGATCATATTTTTAGGATGGGCTTTTGCGAGGATTTTGGAGTTTTGATTCTTGAGTTATTTTTGGGTTTGTTCAACCTTCTAATGGTGATGAACCAAGATCGCCATGAAAATAGATTAAGGTTTGTCCCTCTCAATTTTTTGTGTTTTTCTTCCCAAAATTCTTGCATTCTTCGTGTGTGTTCTATGCGTTCTTCGTGGAGGTATGAACGGAAGATCATTGCACATCCGTTGTGCGACGCAATGATCCAAAAATGAAGATCTAACATTAGGACAACCCCATGGAGGTGAGTTGGCGGTGGTGAAGGACAGATCGAAGTGGATCTTAATATATCATTCTTTAAATGATTTCTGCACAGATGGGAGAAATTGGATTTTGGAGTCGATCGATGGTCTGAATCCCACGGATTCTACATCACGACAATAGGGCAGACCATAATCTTGAGTTTCGCTGAACACAGAAAAGATAAATGCAATCCAAAGTTCTGGCCGAGGCATGAGGATGAAGATGACACTTCTGGAAATTTCCTGAATACACGGCTTGTAGTATAGCTACATGGCGTGTGTTCTTCGACGGGCCACCTATCCTGTACTCCAGGAGTACACGGACATGGGATGGGTACACGGCCATGGACACAACATGTATACCATTCCCCAGCCAGACCTGTCTAGGTACACGAGATACCCCGTGTTCTGGTATACGAGCAAGAAACACGGACATACTCCATGAACGGGAATACGGAGAGGGTACATGGGTGTTTTCCAATTGATAAGACACGTCATGTGCTTTAACATACATGACGTGTATATTCCTTCATACATGACTTCAATTCCAAAAATTGGCCGTTTACACGAGAAGTATTGGGAGTCAAGGAACAAGACGTGTGATCCTTCTACACACCGTGTAGTTGAGTTTTACACAGCTTGGATGGGTGACATGGGACGTTTACATGGTCAGTACCTGTAGTCAAGGATCACGGAGTATAAGTACACTACACGCTGTGTAACCAGTTTTACATGGCTTGATCTAGTGGTTTTCTATGACTTGAACTCGTTTCCTTAGGTTTAATCCCCTTGGACTTTTCCCTGTAGGTTTCCTGGTATCATTTCCTATGCATAGGAGGATGATCCCTTCAGAAAGACTTCCAAAATAGAGTTGTTCGAATCCCCTTTGTGAGACTTAGAGTTGGATCCTCTATTCATTCCCAGAACCCTAAGTAGAGTTCTTAGTATCGACGTGACCTACATTACCAGGGCATCGATCCTCTGCTTCATGGATTAGTTCTGTCTGAGTTGTTGTAATCACCCCAAAGCTATTGGTTTTGATCCTTATCTGAACTTAAAATTCTCAAGTACTTGTGGAGTGTGTTCTCCTGGGTCGAGTACTTTGTATATCTCTCTTCAAAAATAGCATTGTGTTTCTACATATTATGTGCTTAGTGGAATATTCAAGATGGATCTTAGTGTTGGTTTCGCAATGGTTGAATGTGTATGAGTATATTTAGATATTCTTATTATATGATCTGTAGAAATATATTATGTATAGCTGACTATATTTATTCTTTGTGGTATTTTCCCTTGTTATATTCCTTTGTGGTTTCGAGGTTTGCTACGAGGTAATATTATACTCACCCCTACACGGGCTTTGAACTCATGTGTCGTGTCTTGTAAAGATGAGTGAGCCTCTGACAAGATTCTAGGTGGACCAGGACCAGACGGTGCTTAGTGAGATCAGACAGGCCACGGTGTGTTACTACGGTTACAGATTGCAGTCCCAATACCTTTCGATACAGGTTGGACTTTGTTACAGAATCTCTTTTTGTGGTCTTGTACTATTTGGCCCAGGGTTTTAGATTTCTGTACTTTACTTTCCTATCATATACTGTGGGTTGGGATTTTAGTGTATACATGCATTTCCATTTTTTGTAGTTTTTACTTTTCATCTTTGTGGGATTGGGGATGTGTGTGTGTGTGTACATGTTTATAGGAAATGCCTCCCATGTTAGTGACATGCCAACTAGGTACTAGTCACCAACCTCTCGCCTAATGGAGGCGGGCTAGAGGAGTTGTGGCACGAGACCCCCTAGGACGTGTCGTGACATACACATTAAACAAAGAAGCAACTAAAGTAGAAAAAGAAATTCTATTTGAGATATGAAGTTGAATTAATCCTATTTTATTGCATACATGGGTATGGTGTAGCAAGGAATTTGATAGGGTCCTTTTAGAAAACACCCTACCACCCCTAGGAATAAAGTGTATCTTTATAGGGTATTGTAGGGAAATTTAGGGATACTACCTATAGAACCCATCATACAAGAAATTGAAATTTCAAGACAAGTCATATTTATTTGGAGGGAAAACATCCATAGAAAAGATAGTGGGAGTAATATTGACTTAAATGAACTTGATACTAAAGATACATAAGAGTTGGTATAGGAAACAATTTCCACAGGTCCCCATGGAGGATGTGTTTTCTGAAACACAAATACTTTTTAGGTGCATAAGAGGGGTAAAAGAACTAGAGAGCTATGGTTTTTTTGTCAATGAAGATGGTGACTCACTATTAGTTTATAATTAGTAACCTATCTCATATAATGAAGCAGTTAAAAAGATCAGAAGCAATAAGATGGAATGAATCCCTGAATTCTGAAATGGATTCCATGTATCATAACCAATATTGGGTTCTCGATGATCCCCTAGTTGATGTCAATCGTGTTGGATGAAAATGGGTATTCAGTAGAAAACTGACATGGAAGGTAAAGTAAATAACTATAAATAATGGTTTGTGGCAAAAGGGTTTATACAATTTCATGTAATTAAATATGATGAAACTTTTTCTCATGTTTCCATGTTTAAATCCATCAAAATTTTAAATGAAATTATATCTTACTAGGAACATGGTATTTGGATGATGGATGTAAAAAATATGTTCCTTAATGTGAATATTTAAGAATATTTCTATATAAAACAACCAAAAGTTTTTGTGACTCTAGGTGTTTCCACATAAATTTCCATGTTTTAGATATCCATTTATAGGTTAAAGATGTTATTGAGGCCATGAAACATTTGACTGGATGAATCCATAAACGAAATAGTTTACAATAAGAATGAATAAGAGAAATGTGTTTAAAAGATGTTTAATGGGAATTTAGTCATTACCCCAGTATTATATTTTTATGACATATTACATATTGGAAATGAAATACCATTCTTATAATCTGTTAAGGACTGGTTAAACAAGTGTTTTTCCATGAAGGACTTATGTGTAGTTGACTATAATCTAGGGATCAAGATCATTCGTGATAGATCCAATAGGCCTCTTGGACTATGTCAAAGTACATATGTTGACCAGATACTAAATAGTTTTAACTTGAAATAATCCAACTGGGGATTGGTTCTTGTGTCCAATGGTTTATATCATTCTATGAAAATGTGTCCTCAGAAACCATATGGGATAGAGAGAATGAGTAAGATCCCATACACTTCATAAATAGGATCAATAATGTATTTAATTTTATTTTGTAAATTTTATTTTTCTTATGCACTGATCATGTTAGGATAATATCATAAAGATATTGGAGAACAACATTAAATTACGATTGAGGATATCCTTTAGTATCTAAAAATAACTAATGATATATTCCTAGTTTATAGATGAGATAATGAGCTGGTCATTAAAGATTATAATGATACTAGTTTTTAGATAGATCACAATGATCAAAAGTCACACACTGGATATGTTTTCTATATCAATAGAGGAGATGAGAGCTAGGAGAGATCAAACTGGCAAGTTATCAATGATTCTATTGTTGGTTCAATGTATATAACATCTTATAATGTATGAAACAAATCAGTTTGGATTCGGAATGTTTTCTAGGAGCATGAGGTGGTAACTAGTAGTAAATACCATTTCACATTGTATTGTGATAAGACTGTAGTGGTGGATTTTAAAAATGATCCAAGGTCACAGCAATGGACATAACATATAATTCCTATGTATAACATATTGATGCATTTTTATTAAAGGGGTGATGTTGCATGGAGTAGAGTACTGACAGAAGAGAACATTGTATACCGATTGACCAAAGAGCTATCATAGAAAAAGCATGAGTATCCTGTGAGAGCTAGAATACTTATGGTTGTTAGTAGATGACCTTATTAAAAGGGAGATTCTGTTGGAGTTGGTACCCAAGAACCATCTTATGTGTACATAATGATGAATTGTATTAATTGTATTTAATATTAATAAACTTGTTACCACTTTATGATTGTTCTTATGTGTAATACAGTGTGTGATAATGTGCTGAGGGTATTTTTCAAAATAAAAGGGCACAGAAGTTCCCCACTATAATGAGAACCCATATGTGTTATGACAATATTAATGAAAATATCTTCTATAGTAGAATTATCCAATTTGAAGGACATAAATGATACATGCTATCAGTCTTGGATACACATGGGACTTTTAGGAACCTTTTCATTTTGTACAACCATGGTAATATCAAATATGACATTATGAGAATGGGACTTGCTAGTAGGAAATCAAAAATTACATATTTCATTCGATGTTCTTATATACAGATGTGTGTATTGGTCCTCAGACATTAATATTACTATCAATGAATATTGTGAGTCATGTAATTTGATGTATTGAAAAAACCCGTGACAACAGATGTTCGTTAAAACGTATGATATGTTGGGTGCAACATGAATAATATTATATTAATGAATAATTCGAGAAACTATTTATCCCTTATGTTTTTAATGAATTTTAATATATGAGTCCCTATGATGGAAATGATATAGCCTTAAAAAATCCTTAGACATGGTTTTCTATTGGTATGTTCTATTTTTATAAATTCAATGAAAGAGACAACTAGCACAAATGTTGATGGAATTGGCATACACCTTACTTGATTTGAGGTATTGTGTAAACAGGATTATATTACATTGTATGAATTTTTATGCGGTATCATTTAATTTTAGAATTAAATTTATTCTTTGTGGGTTCCTTGGCGTGTTATTAGATGATAAGCTTGGTCTTTAGGATGCTCTGCCTAATCCACTAATAATGAGGCCTAGAGGGTCACACACTAAGTATATCCAGAATCTCAGTAAAATAATATATATATATATATATATATATATTATTTAACAACATAAATAAATATTATTCCCACATATGGTTTAAGGAATATTCATGTAGGTTTGATCATATATATCCCATCACTAGTTATTCGAGATAATATATTATTATTGGAATATTTAATTAATATTTATTTAAAATTTAATTGTATACAATATTAATTTTTTTATAGGTGAATAATGGAGTTAAATGTATTTAATCTAAATAATATACATTATTCAAGGTCTAAAAATTATTGTGGAGGAATGTGGGATAAACATTTTAGGCCTCGTGAGAAATAATAAATATTTAATATTATTTAACTAAATAATACTTAATATAATTAAAATATTTAATCTCATTTCGAGAAATAATAATATTAATATTACTATTTGAAAAGGGGTTATTTAGGGATTAAATAAATAATGAAAGGAACTTGTGCAATTATTTTATTTTAACCTTGGTAATAAATAAACCAATTTATATTATTTTCTCAATGAGCCGATTCATTTTTTGGTTGTGCACAATGGATTTGGAGAATCCACTCAAGCCTAAAGATCTCTTATCTCAAAGAATTATATAATGAATGGAGAGTAAACGTCCTCAATCGAATCAAGGATAATGCATTAGAATAGCTTATATAAGACATGAACGATAGATGACGCAAGTGCAAGGAACTATTGTGCTATCACCTAAATATTCTTTCGAAGATGTCTAAAGATTCTTAGAACACATGTAGATCACTGCTGGAGTGAATCTACACTTGATTCACACAAAGAAATAATGCAGAAACACAAATCTATTTCTAAATTCATCACTGATGAAATGATTCCACCAAAGGAAATTCATAATTAATTAAATTAAATATAAATAATATCTCATGATCATACCTCTAGTTTTGGTGTAATTTCTATTATTTCATTCTTTTATTTAATTTCATTGATGATGATGTTAAAATTTTTGTTAAATCTAATAATAATCAAAAATCAATGAAAAAATTAGAGTTGGTCTCCACTCATCACATGATTTTTCTGTCAATATAACCTAAAACTTCCATATTTGAATACACACATTTCCTCCATTTCCTATTTTTAATTAATCATTATATCGTCATAATCCATAAAATATTTTTTTATTATTGTCCTAGATAAATTCTTCATTTTCCATAACAATATCATAAAAAAATTACAGAATATATATACTCAATTTATTAAATAATTTTTATGATTTCATTTTAGATGACTATCTAAGAAACATTATGTCATCAACCTTGCATTTATTCATTTAGTGGAATTTCCAATTGTTCAAAATAAAAAATGGACAAGAAAATAATTGAGATTATTTTAATTTTTTTTCATTTCAAATCTCATATGGATACTTATTTTAATAGGGAAATAATATATATCTATTTTATATATAATGTATGTATACTATTATTCCATTTTATAAATTCATAATTAGATTTTCTAAGACATAAATATTAAATCCTAATTAATTATTATTCCTTTCCTATTATATATAACTCTATATTAATGGATAGTTTTCATCATTGAATATTGTTTTCTTATCTTTTCTTATCTTAGATAAACCTCTAATTAGTTATTATTAAATTTTATATCTTTAACTATTTAAACATAATAATGATTAATCAAGTAATATTTTTATCGAGACTATGATAGTTATTTATACAATAATGTGCCTATAATTTATTTGTTATTTCCATTTAAAATCAAAAATTTAATTGTTATAACCAATGAAAGTAAAGGTTTCACTTCTATAAACCATCTTTTAGATTAGTTAGTCTTCAAATAATAATATAAATAAAATTAAGTAAATACATTTTTATATTTTTTCCTATAAATTTTTTTTATAATTTTTCCCTATTGCAATGATCTACATGAATGAAAAAAACTCATTTTAGAAAGGAAATATAATAGTTCACATCATACCCTAAAAAATATTAACCTGTGTAATGAATCACATGATAAGGATTCATGTTTAATATTATGTTATAATTAGAAAAAAATAACACCTAATATCCTTTACTCTCATAGAAATTATTTTCCAGTATAAATATTTATATGATAAGTATATTTCTATCATTCCCCTTTTTTATACATGATGTAAGAACTTGTTTCTTATTCATAAGGTACGAGTTTCATCTTTTCCTTTTTCCTTATGTGTTTTTGAGAAAATAAGGGAAATATGGGAAAATACCAAATTTATGGGTACACTCCATGTAATTTTGTACACATGTCTTATACTTTGGCCATGTGGGATGAGAATACAGGGCATGTAGGATTATTGGAGATTAAAGGTGTAAAAATTAACTACACACCATGTACATAGTAATTCAAGCCATGTAATCAGTCGGAAGGTGAACAGTAAGATGGTGGAAGTAGCCTCCAGAGGATGATAATACACGTTGTGTACATAGTAATACACATCATGTAATCATGTCATCATATAAACAATGAGACGGTGGAAAGTAGCTGCCAGTGGAATAGTTTAAAAGGAAGGTACACACCGTGTACTTGAAAGTACACATCATGTACATGAGATTACATGTCGTGTAGTTTTTCTTTTAAGAACTAGAAGTATCCTCCTCATTTGGTAGAGGAGGAAGATAACTCACCCGGAGTTGTGGGAGAGGAGGCCGAGACATGGAGGAGCTCTCAATCGCTCACTAAGACTCTGATTCTTCCGTCGTAGATCTCGTTTGAATAGCGTGGGTATGGTATTCCATCCTCTTGAGTCTTTTCTACCAATTAATTACCTAAGGTAAGTAATTTATGTTTGAATGGGTAATAGTTCATCTCATATTTACATCGTTCTTGGTCGTTTTGGGTGGTGCCTTTCACGTATACCGATTAAAGGAGATTGAGGTAGGTGGTCTCGTGTTTAATTCCAATTGTCGAGTTGATTTTTTATACTGTTGTGCCACATGTCCATGTTCGTGGTGTCATATAGTTGAGAATATGATTGTTGAGATACATAGAATTTCATTTGTAATATAATGAATAAGTATAAACTGTTGTTTGGTATCATTTCTTTTATCCAGGCCCACCCCGCGGGTGCCTTTCCCTTGTTTAGTTGTTTCTCCAGGATACTTGTGGGTATGTCGTGATTATTGCATGTTTTGAGTTTTCCTAAGAGGAAACATATATAAATTTCTTTCTTATGTGTTGGGATCGTCCGGTTACTTACTTTTCCAATGGAATTCCTGAGGGTAGTGTTCTATTTGGTCTAAGGGAAAGGTTCTATTTATCCTGAGGGAAATGATCTGTTTGGCCTGAGGGAAGGGTTTTGTTTAGCCAGATGGCAATGTTTCTTATGCCTGAGGGACGTTTTTTCAGCCTGAGGGAATGGTTTTATTTATCCTGAGGTCAATGTTTCTTATACCTGAGGGTAGTAGTTTGTGAGCCTAAGGGTGACATCTCATACACCTGGGGGAAATATTCATTATGCCTGAGGTCAGTCACCTGAGAGTTTCATTTCTCTTTTCCTAAGGGTAAGTATTTTTACGTCTCATGACAATGTTTACTGGAATATTCACTGTGGAGACTTCTTATGTTGTACCTACTATGATAAAGCATAGTCTTGGTATTATTATTATCTTCAACTTGTTAGATAGAATATTGTGGTTTATGTTTTGGAACTAGTATAGGGGATTGTCGGTTGAGGATGAGTCCCAAGAAAACACAGAATTCAACTATATTGAATTGTTAAATAATTATTAAAATGTAAATATACCTGATAGTATGGTTACTTTTGATTACTTCCTAGTTTGCTTCATTTAATTATTTCACACCATTTTAGCACATTTTCACTGATAGTTGGGCACGAGCCTTTGGTGTTTACCTATTGGGAGTTATTTCTTACACACGGTTTGGGTCATGTCTTGGGCCCAAACAAATTGTATTGATGTTGGTGTCGATAATTCCAAGGGTCCCTATACAGGTACATGATTGTTGCAAAGGAGGAGGAGATCATGGGACCGAGCTTAGGATTGTGATGCTGATGTGTTCTTGTTACACTGCTTTCGGTTTTGTTTTTCCATACTTTTTATGTTATTATGTATTTTATTAGATTTCATTGTAACATGTTTAGATGATTTCATAGAATTATAGACATTTTGAGTCATCATATATATAACTATTGGTTATTTCTTACTTCAGTTCCATTCTCCATTTCAGGTTTATATTGTTTACTACATCTAATTTTTTATGTTTATATTTTTCTCACTGCTCTACACTTTGACAAATGAGGACATAGTTTCCCCACTATCAGTCCTATTCCCTCGCTGCTAGTCGGTAGCCTCTGGCATTTGTGAAAATGCGCTTAAAGTCATGTGACCAATCATGTCCAGGGAACCCGTTGTGTGGCACCCGGATCTGGGACGTTACATAGTGGTATCTGAGGTCTTCATTTCTCTGAGTTTTTTTTATTATTTGGCGACAACAGGAGAGAGATATATTTTTAATGGATTCAGTAATAAATTTTTCTCGGGAATAGCTACACTTTGTATAGGTAAAGGCCGGATTATCTCAAATTAAATTTTGATTTTCTATTTGTGATTATTACCGTAGATTTGATTTTCACTATTGGGTGTCACACATGTGGTGTGATGTTTATATTTTTATACATGGGTTCTATTTAGTTGCAACCCGATGAGATGATGGTATGCCATCTCATACATCCTTTAAGAACATGTTAGCATCCTATGTCATGCATAGTTTCCATGCCATGTTGGTGAATTAGAAATTTCATGTTGTTGTGATAGATGTTATTCTATAAAAATAATGTTGTTGTGATAGGTACCATGATAGATACACCAACTATTGATAGGTTATGGTTACATGTTATGTTTGGGTTTATGGATGCTAAACATTGGTTCCTAAGATGTATCAACTCTCTTAGACTTGAATTTGGCAGATAATGATTTCGCATTTTATTGCGTTCTATACTGTATTGATAATGGTCGGGTGCTAAACATTGGTTCGCGTGGAGTATCGGCCTCCATAGGTTGGAAATTGGCATACTGACACTTGAAATAAAATTAAAGGGGGTCTCTAGAGTAGTTTATGAGGCCTACTATCTAGAGAAACCCAGAATACACACCGTGTAATTTTGACTACATGACGTGTACTCATCTATTCAGTATGAAATGAAAAATTTCTATATACACACCATGTACCTTATGTATGTGTCGTGTAGTCTATAACGGTGTCATAGGATGTGTGGGAAAAGTCATGGGATAGGGATGTTCTTGTGGGAACATGCCGTGTACATGTTGTACACGCCATGTAGTGTTGACCCATTTACTGCTTGTGTGACTAACGACACAGATGGAGAAATGTTAGCTCATACACACCATGTCAATTCTGTACATGATGTGTAGTGTAATCTTGGGATCTGGCCATGTAGCCAACAACATGGGTCAGTGTTATCCTTTCAAGTACACACAGTTCCCTTCTATAACATGCCTTGTAATGTGATCCGTGTATCTGGTCGCGTCTCGAACAACACGTGTCAGTAAATATCATCTAGTATACGCCTTGTACCTATGGGACACGTCGTGTAGTCTTGACTGGTGAGAGACTGTGTGGACTTGCCCGTGTGTCTGGGGATACATGGTGGTGTACATGTCGTGTGCGGGTGTAACATGTTGTGTAATCTTGTTCTAAGGGGAGTCCTGTGGCTTAGCCATATAGAAGGACTCAGGTAGGGGGAGGAAATTTATGTACACAGCATGTGTAAGGATAAAACTCTGTGTGTTTTGGGTGTTACATGACCAGTTCCGGCAGAAGTAAATGCCCATGTGAAAGAATTAAGGGAACACACTGTGTAGTTATTATACATGATATGTTGTCTAGTTTTGTAAAACATGAATGTTTTATTTCACATGTTCCCTTATTACATTTCCAGTTCTTATTCCTTAATGATCTAAATCTAAGGCGTGTGTTTGACTTTGTAGAGTCATACTGTCGAGGCGACCATGAGTTGTTCTCCAAGATAGTGGTGACGATTATATGCCAGAGATGGAAGACCATGGGCTACCGATGGATCCTCCAGTAGTTCTAGATGTGGCACTAGCCGTTATACCGAATGTAGGAACAGATTCACTGTTCCGTGAAGGCTTCATGCAGTTTATGCAGACCTTTTAGGGAGCACTACCAGTTTCAAAATCTATGGCAGAGCTGACACATATATTCCAGCAGCAGCAGCCACCTACATTTTTTGGGGATGGTGGACCATAGGCTATGAAGTCAGGGCTAGGTTTGATGAAGAGGATCTTCGAGAACCTTGAGACGCCTCTTGGGAGGATGGTCTAGCTCACTACTTACTTGTTTCATGATTTTTCCAAGAGATGGTTGGATGTTTACACCCAGACTGAGCATCACTGAGACATGGCGTGAGAATATTTTCTGGTATTCTTCTATGAATTTTTCTTTTTTGAGACACTAAAGTAAGATCGATCTTGAGAGTTCATGAATCTGTAGAAGGACATCATGTGAGTGATGATCTATTAATCCCACTTCACCGAGCGAAGATGTTTAGAACCTGTTCTAGTGGGTGATGATATGTTGAGGTCTAGATGATTTGAGTATGGTCTTTGATATGAGATTTGAGTGATGGTGAATGTTTTCAGGTTTCCTATAGTGCATGTTATTGTGAACTAGGCATTGATTACTAAGTGGAACCTGCAGGAAGCTAGTGGTACGGACCAGGGTAGTACAACCCCAGTATCTGGTACTATTTCTACAGGCAATAGGAAGAGGCAGATGGATTTCTATAACGTTGGAAGTACTAGCAAGAAGAATTATTCATGTGGCCCGATAATGTGCTACCCGTGTGGTACAGATGGGAAGAAGAGACCTCAGTGTCCACGTGACCCATTGGAGTGCCGAGCATATAGCAAGATGGTTCAACTTCAGCATTTTGGCTAGGAATTTCCACTAGTGACTACTGATAGGGATTCTGTGCAGACTCTATATGCGGATCCGAACCAGCAGCTTTTTACTAGTCATGGAATTGGAATACGTTAGGACGTTCAGGATGAGGTGGTGGTCGTGGTCATCATAGCCAGACAACAAGATCTCAGAGACAACTGTGCAGGTCATCTCATAGTAGCCAGGTTGTGTTGCAAGTTCATGTCACTGGGGAGGCATATTCAATGCAGCAGACCCAAAAAAATTTGGATCTCGTACCTTCCTCTGTCAGAGATAGTATTTTAGTTTCTTTTGTTTTATCTTTTTTACTTTTCGATACGTGTGCTACACAAATCTTTATATTTGTGCCCATTGTGGAGAGAATTGGACTTTGTGTTTCATCTTCTTCTGATATCATGATACTAGACACTCCATTGTGAATTTGAATAGTTGGTGTGCATTAGTGTTAGGAGTTCCCCCTACAGGTTCGTGGGTGTCACTTTCTATAGGACCTCTATGTTTTAGAGATGATAGCCTATGATGTCATTCTCAGTATGGACTGGTTGGTACTCTTTCAAGCCATTGTATATTTTTATCATTGAAGGGTGAGTTTCACGTCACCATATGGCAGAGATTTTGTATCAAAGAGTGAATGGGATGTCCATGCGATCCGAGTTAGACCCGATCATCGTGGGCAATCTGTAGTGGCAGTCTAGATTTAGAGTTTATATTTGGATGACCGGGGAACTTTCCAAAAGGATTTCCCTCTAGTGGTTAATTGTTTCAGGGATGTCTTCCCAGATGACTTTTTAGGTATACCTCCAGAGAGAGAGGTGTTTTTCTCTATTGATCAAGTTCCAGGAGTAGCACTGATATCCATTCCACCTTATAGGATGAATACACCAAAATTACGAGAGCTCAAGAATCAGTTGGAGGATTTATAGGCAAAGGTTTTCAACAGACCCAATACTTCTCCATGGTATTCACTAGTCCGGTTTGCGAAGAAGGTGGATGGTACCCTCAAGAATTTTGTGGATTATCGAAAGCTGAAGCAGCTGACGGTCAGGAACTGATATCCCATTCTGAGGATTGATGATCATTATGATCAACATCGAGGATCATGAGTGTTTTCAAGGATTCACTCGAGATCTAGATATGGTAAGTTGCACATTAGACCATCAGAGATACCTCTTATATCCTTTCAGGGCATATATAGTCTATACGAGTACTTGGTCATGTCGTTCGGACTCACAAATGTGCCAGCAGTTTTCATGGATCTGATGAATCATGTGATCCATCAATATCTAAATTCATTTTTGGTAGTCTTCGTGGACGATATCTTGGTGTACTATCACACTTGATTCGACCCTGCCACCAATCTTGAGATCATAATGAGTACACTAAGAGAGAATCAGTTATATGATAATATCTCAAAGTGCTACTTTTGGATGGACCAAATTCACTTCCTGGGTCATATTATTTCAAAGGTAGGAGTTGCAGAAGACCCATAGAAAGTGAGAGCAGTAGTTTCCTAGAAGCAGCCTAAGAACCTGTTTCAAATTCAGAGTTTCTTGGGGCTATATGGTTACTACAGGTTCATTATACAGGACTTCTCCCACTTAGCTGTGCCGTTGAAGGGTTTGACTAAAAATGTTATGATGTTCATTTTGTTAGAATCTTGTGAGAGATCCTTTCAAGAACTTAAGGGAAGTTTGACAGCAGCACCAGTCCTGATACATCCATAGAAAGGGAAGTATTGTATAGTTTACTATGATACATAAGGTTTTGGTATGGGATTAGTGTTGATGCAGGGCAATTGAGTAGTTACATATGGGTCTCGGAATTTGAGGACACATGAGAGGAATTACCCGACGCATGATCTTGAGTTGGATGTTGTTGTTCATGCGTTCTGTTTTCTTGACATTATCTCTTTGGAGAACATTTTTTGTTGTTCACGTACCACAAAAGTCTAAAATACATATTTACCCAGTGTGACTTGAATTTGAGATAGCGAAGGTGGGTTGAATACCTTCAGTACATTGACTTTGATCTTACCTTTACACCTGGTAAGGGTAATGCAGTGGCTGATTCACATAGTAGAAGGACTCCAATACAGGCAGTGCAGGAGGCCATTGGTGAGTGGAAGCTTATGTCTTTGTTCTTTGAGATACATTTGGGGGTTCCCGAATGTCTGGGGTGATCCTATCTTACATCCTAATCTGTGACTTCTACCCTCCTAGATAGATTGAGGATGAGATAGCTATCAGATTCAGAAGGCCTAGTTCTACGGAAATTGGTGGAAAGAGACGAACCTCATCCCAGTTGGACGTTGGGTGCTGAAGAGGTACTACATATCCATGAACGAGTGTGAGTTCTCGGTGATATACGCAAATAGTTGATGGGGGAATATCATGCTTCATCTTGGGCAGTGCATCCTAGAGTTACCAAAATTTATCGTGACATGAGACATCAGTATTGGTCACTGCGTAAGAAAATAGAGGTAGTTGGTTTTGTTACGAGATGTTCCACATGTCAGCAGGTGAAGGCGGAGCATTAGAGTCTAACTAGACTGTTACAACAATTACCTATTTTGGAGTGGAAATGGGTTGGTTTCATGATGGACTTTGTGATCGGGTTGTTAAGGATACCTCAAGGCAATAATATCGTATGGGTTATTGTGGACATGATTATATAGGTAGTCACATTTTTCCAATCACGACAACTTCCATTGTGGACAGTATTGGGAAGTTGTATATCCGAGAGGTAGTATTTCTTCATGGGGTCCCTCGTCCTATCATTTCGAATAGGGACGCCCGTTTTACGTCTCGTATCCTATAGAGATTTTAGAGGGTACAGGGTGCATAGGTTCTTCAAAGCACAGCTAACCACCCTCAGACAGATGTCCAGTTAGAGCATACAATATAGGTACTATAGGACATGACGCGTGCATGCATCCTAGACTTTGGGGGCTCTTGGGTAAAGTGTATACCCCTGGTCGATTTTTCCTACAGTAATAGTTTTCAAGAATCCTTTGAGATGACAACTTATGAGACATTATATCATAGGCCATGTCATTCAATCATGTTCTAGTTTGAGGTAGGTGAGGCAGCTTTACTGCGACTATGCCTCATGCAGGAGACAGCAGAGCAGGTCCAGTTGATTCAGAAGCGGATGGCTACTGCACCGTCTCATCAGAAAACTTGTGCTGATCGCCACAGACGACCCTTGGAGTTAATGTTCGGGGATCCAGTTTTCTTGCATGTTACACCGAGGTTGGGACACATGTGGATCAAGAGACAGGGTAAACATTCACCGAGATATTTGGGGATTTTTATGATTCTGGAGAGTGTCGAGTCGGTTTCCTATCGGTTTCAGTTTCCACAGAGGTATCGAGTCATGCAAGATGTCTTCCATGTATCTCAGCTGTGCCATTATTACTCAGACCTATCTCACATTTTTTCAGCATGAGGAAATTCAACTTAAGTTCTATGTATCCTTTGAGAAGCATCCAATTTGTGTTTTTGATATGAGCATGAAGGTTCACGAAGGTCAGTCAATTCCTCTCATATAGGAGCTATTGCAGCATGGCCGAGTTTAGGACAAAACCTAGGAGTGTGAGACCGAAGTACGTGCTCAGTGGCCAGATTTGTTCTCAGTTTTATCTTCACCACCCTTGTAATGTAAATTTGGGGATGAATTTATTTAAGGGGGAATTTTGTAAGAAACTATTTCTTATTCGTGAGGTATATGTTTCCTCTTTTCCTTTTTCCTTAACTGTTTTTGAGAAAACAAGGGAAATTTTGGAAAAATACAAAATTTATTGGTACACGCAGTGTACATTTTTACACACGCCATGTACTTTGGCAGTGTAGGATGAGAATATAGGGCATGTAGGCTTGTCAGTGATAAAGAGTGTAAAAACTAACTACACGGCATGTACTTAGTAATATGTGCCATGTAATTATTCGGCAGGTGAACAATAAGGCAGTGAAAGTACCCTCCAGAGGATGATAGTACATGTCGTGTACATAGAAATACACTTCATGTAATCAAGTCGGTGGATGAATTGATAGGTGGTGGAAAGTATCCACCAGAGGATCAGTTTAAAAGGAAAGTAAACGTCGTGCAGTTGAGAGTACACACCGTTTAGTTATGTTTTTTTGTTAAAAACATTCAGTAGCCTTCTTATTCGCAGAGGAGGAAGAGAACTCACCAAGATCTGCAGGAGAAGTGGACGAGACTTGTAGGATCTCCCTATCGGTCACCGAGACACTGATTCATTCATCATTGATCTCATTTGATCTGTGCAGGTATGTTCTTCCCTCTCCTTCGGTAATTCATTCTAATTCTTTCCCTATGAGAAGTTATTTAGGATTGAACGGGTAATGGTTCATCTCCGATATACATCATTATTGGTCATTTTAGGAGGCACCATTCATGTATACCAATCAGAGTAGATCTAGGTAGGTGGTCTTGTGTTTAATTCCAACTTTCTAGTTGATTTTGTTTCCCTTTGTGCCATGTTCCCATGTTCGGGGTGTCAAATGGACGAGACATTGATGGTTTAGATACCATTAATTTCATATATAATCTAATTAATATATATAAACTTTTTTTTAGATCGTTGCTTTGATTCAGGGCCACCCAGAGGGTGTGTTTCCCTTGTTTATCCATTTGGCCAAAATAACCATGGGTATGTCATGATTATAGCATGATTTGAGTTTTCTTGAGAGGAATCATATATAAATTTCCTGTTAATGCATTGGGCTTTCCCCGGTTACATTATTTTCTAATTTAATTCCTGATAGTAGTGTTTTGTTTAGCCTGAGGGAAAGAATCTATTTATCCTAAGGGAAAGGTTCTGTTTTTTGTGAGGGTAAGGTTTTGTTTAGCATGAGGTAACCATTTCTTATACCTAAGGGTAGTGTTTTGTTTATCCTGAGGGAAAGGTTTTGTTTAGCCAGAGGGAAATGTTTCTTATGACTGAGGGTAATAACTTCTATGCCTGGGGGAAACATCTCGTTTGCCTGAGGGCTATATTCGTTATGCGTTAGGTAGTCACCTGAGGGTTTCATTTCTGTTTGCCTAAGAGTAAGGATTTTCACATCTGAGGACAATGTTTTATTTAATATTCAACATGGTGATTTCGTATGTTGTACCTACCATTCCAAATCATGGTCTATTTATAATTATTATATTCCACTTGTTAAATATCTAGTTAATGTTTTAGTTGTGGCACTGGTATAGGAAATTTTCAATTGAGGCCAAGTCTCATGAAAATTCCAAATTCAATTATATTGAATTTTTTAATAACTATTAAAATGGACATATAACTTATAGGATGGTTACATTTGAGTACTTCCTAGTTTCCTGCATTTCATTATTTCACACCGCTATTGCACATTTTCACAGACAGTTGGGCATGAGCATTTGGTGGTTGCCTACCGGGATATATTTCTCACACCCTGTTTGGGTCTTGTCTTGGGCCAAAACATATTATATTTCTACAGGTTTCGATATGGGTAAGGATCCCTACATAGGTACATGATTATTGCAGAGGAGTAGAAGAGCATGGGACCAAGATTAGGCTTGTTATGTTGTTGCAATCCTATTTCACTTCTTTTGGTTTTGTTTTGTTGTACTTTTTACCTTCTATTGTATTGTATTGGATTTTAGTGTAACCTGTTTGGATTCTTTCTTAGAATTAGAGACATGTTGCATCATCATATATTTGACTGTTGGTTATTTCTTACTTCATTTTCGTTTTCCATTACAGATTTAAATTGTTTACTGCTTTCGCTGTTGTATGTTTATATTTTTTTAGTTGCGCTACACATTGAAAAATGAGGGCATAGTTTCCCCACTATCAGTCATAGGCCCTCGCTGCTAGTCAGTAGCCTATGGCATTTGGGGAAATGTGTTTGAGGTCATGTGACCAATTGGGTTCGGGGCACCCGTTGTGTGGCACCCAGATCTGGAACATTACATATGAATTCTTGGTTTAATGGATCACAATGACTACATCACAATGTTGAATCTCACTATGATAGTTATGATAATTTCTGACGACAAAAAATGTAACATCACTGAGAAAATATCTGCTCTCTTCTTATTTTCAAGAGTGTGTTTCTTGGGATTGGTGGCATCAAGATTCCGTTTGGTAGTTTTTTTATGCTTTCATTGTTGGGGTGGGCATCATCATAGAGACACACATTTGTTACCCCAAGTTCCCTATTTCTAAGGAAAATTATATTCCACCACCATGGGTGGTGATGCCGACTCTTTGATCAAAATAGGGAGATTAGATGTTGAATCTTCCTTTTATGTATTCTTTCCAAGAGATCATTTCCTTTTCTGGGTTTCCATCAAAGATTTGAGTCAGGATTATAGAACTCAACCCCAATGTCATCTCATTGTGGAAACTAGTTAATTACACTACTTCTTTCTGACAGGGCAATAACCTTTTTTTGGAGTTGATGGTAACGTTAGGAATGTCTGGGAATATCTAGACACTTAGTGTTAGGAACATTTAAGTCCTCATATTGGGGTGGAATATCATATGAGGAATATTGAGTCATGAAACCCGGGGAATCCCATGTCGATCTCGAGCTATTTGACATCAGTTCGGTATTCTACTTTTGAATTCATAGGCATTACACATATAGAATATCATTCCCATAACCTATGGAATATCATGTCAGAAATGTGGTAGTCAACACCCTGGGAGTAAGTATTCCATGGATTGTTAAATTAGGCATCCTATGTTTACAACATTGGGTAGGTATTCTAGATTATGTCTTGAGTTTCACATATTGTGAAGATTCATCAAAACGTTTGGTTGAGATGGATCAAGGAACAAGTTTAACAACATGTGGAGATGGGAACATGGTTAATGTATTGTAGATACATGATGGTAATAGGTTCTATTTATTGAAGGGACATTATGGGATGATTAGGACATCCCATGAGATGGTCCCTAGGGGGTTGATCAGAATGCCGCTTGGGGAAGATGAAGGTGGTTTTATCTAGAAGGGATTATTTCATAACTGAATGGTTTATTGATGGATTAGAACACATAGGGGAGGTGGAAATGGGGCTTGATTTTATCATCTTATGGAGAAATATTGTTGATGAGGATGCCCTATAGAGGAGGATCTGATATGGGTGGGTCACAATAACCACTGGGATAGAAAAATTATGGTTCATCCCTAGGATGGAATACCCTGAGTTCCCCATTACTCAGATTGTACTGCCTGAAAAATTCCTACATACCTTGTTTAGAGTACAAGGGTCAAAACACATGTAGTTTGATGCCATAATTTATGGGTGTGTGATAGGACCATTCCATGATGTTTAATATCATGTTGTAAGGATAGTCATGATGCTAAAGGACCATCGACAAGGGATGGTGTGGGAGTTACATGTGGAAGCTATTCTTTACTAGAGTATTTCTCTTCATTGGATTTGGTGTGGGGATTACACATTGAGGTGCCTAAGAGACCAAGAGGAGGTCTTTTCTCCCAGGTGGGGGGCATTATATTACCGTGGATATGTCCTAGATAAAATTAAAGTGGATTTGGATATTGATTTTAGAACTTGGGGAGGATTTCTACATAATTTAGTAGGTTGGGAATCAAATCCAATGTTGTTTAGAATGGGTGGGGGAATACCACTAAGGAGGAGGCCCCTTGGTTGGTGTTTATACTCAATAGGATTCCCATTGAACCATGTTGTTGTGGATTAGACATTGGAGTAACCCATGTGATGTAAGGACTAAAGAGGATGTGGTAGGGGATTTCTTGTTGAAGATACTAAGGTGCTACTAAGAGAAGCAATGATGTGAATGGGTCTTACATATACGAGTTGATAGGTGTACTGATAGGAGTATAAATGATGTTTATGGAGCTTAGGTGTGGGATATTCTTATCATGTCTTCCTCATTTCAGGTCATGAGGGAATCCCATGAGCATTAAATGTGGTCAGGTTATAGTTTAACATTATCTAAAAAGTTGTAGTGTTTGGGGATTATGCGTTGAGCTTCCCATCATTGCTTCATCATGTCAGGTCATGAGGGAATCCCCACAGTATGATCGGTAATGGTATATATTTGGGGATTACTCATTAGTAGGAGTCCCATGGTTGGTGATATTGGGTAAACTGTATTTTAATGTCATATAGTGAGGACTATGGAATTAATTCTCATGATCATGGATTGATGCATATTATGCTTAACACATAAGGGATCAAATTCATAAATGATATTTTAAGATATTATTTAAAGTCATGTATTGAGGACTTGGTAAGGTATTCTCATGATCATGGAATGAGGAATCTTATGATTTATGCATAAGGAATTCTATTCATGAATGATAGGGTATGATATAATTTAAAGTCATGTAGTGATGACTATTGGGGTGCAGATACCTAGAAATGGATTGTGTTGGACTTATGAAAGAGCGACACATTCTTGTTCAACCAGACTAGGATCCAAATGATGACGTTTCAGGAGATTCTTAAGGAATGGTTCTACTCAAGTTAGTCATGGAATACAATATGATAATCTTAACTAGTGGCAAGGGAATGGGGCCTAGATGAGTCGGTTAACTAATGGTATTTTAAGGCGTGTAAAGGAGTATCTCTAATCATGTAAATATATGATATGGATGTTAGGGTTGTATAAGGGTGAAAAACAAAATTTCATCGACCTAAACCAAAAATTTCATAGAGAGACACTCCATTTTTCTTTGAATTCAGTAAAGGTTGTAAAGGGACTGTTAGAGTGGCAGGGTACTATGTCCTAACATTAATCTTGAGAAGGGGTGAGGGAGAAAATCCCTTATGGTATTGTCCAACAGGTGATGAGGTAGGAGATTTATGAAGGGTAGGGATTTATAGTGGAAGGATATTTTTAGAGATATAGGTCTCTTAAAGGATGTTTCCTTGTGGATCTCATGGCCTCGTAAGGGATTTCTTGAATCCTAGGGGGACTCCCTTGAGAAGGATGAATGCTTCGCGATGAATCAAGTTCATTATCAGGCATTCTTCCTTCAAAAAGTGTGTTGGAATTCTCGAATGGAATCTACAAATGTGGTGGAGGCTCCCAAGAACAAAATAGAGGTTGTTTTTCAATTCCTAGGGACTTCGAGTAAGATGGTCTCATGAATGCCAAGATATTTGATAATTGATAGCATGCGGGAGTAACATGGAGGTGTCTGCTCTACTCTAATGTGGGCATGAGGGGAGAATTTATTGGGAATGGTTTTTTGAAAGATTTGTATTGGTTAGAGAATAATTTGGGGAAAATTAGAATATATAGGGATCTATCAATCCTCAAAAGATACAATCAGTCATTCTTGCAGATGCGGAGCACTGTTTGACTCATGGAGGAACACCATCATGTTTCAGTGTGTTCATGAAGGGACCCTCAAACTCACGGATTAACACTTTCATGGATTAACATTGTTGAGAAGCACTATAGAACCCATGGAGGGACACTATAACAGAATCACATTTATATGAAATGGACTTCATTTAATTGAATCTCAAAAAAATATAATTCTATGAATGGACGTTCACGAATAGGTCTTCATTAATGGGCCTTTGCGAATAGGTTTCCACAAATTGTTTTAGAATCATAAATTCTAATGTCCATAACTTATGATATTTAACTCAATTTGGGTTCTATGACTAGTAAAATCAAAGCCTATGAAATGATCTATGCTCTTGTTTCAATTTTATCAATGTTTAGCCCATTCATGGATGCATTGTTCTGTTACCAACAGTGTTTTTAAGTAGAGACTAGGTTGAGTGCTACATGTGGTTGGTGTTTATGTCATAAGATCATAGCATTAAATGTAGATATGTTTTTTTGTACAAGACATTAATTTTTTTTGAGGCATACATCTAATTATGTTTTAAATCCACTATTATGATGTAAATATGTTTCCTAATATAATTTAACCCAATATGTTGTTTTTTTAATATAAACGTGTTATAGGAGATTCGTAAAATAAATCTGGGATTTATGATGTCAATTCATTTGGTCAAGCAGGTTTTATCTCATCACTCATGTGACTCCTCACTAATTCTATATTCTTCTCTCTAACAAAAAAACTAGGATCCTTTTAGGTGGTTTTGGGTGATATCTACTATTTTGGATCACTTTGTTCAGTGGTCGATTTACAGTTTGGATGTGTGTCTCCCCTTTGGTTGAGTACAACCTTTTGAATTCCTTATTCCTCCTACTAAAATTTTAGCATTAGGGCTTGATTATATGATTTTTTATTAGTTTTTGTTTCTTGTTAGGTTCTTCTAGATGTGTTCAGTGATCTTCCATTAGTTTTCGGTTTTCATGTTGGTTACGATACTGAATTGTTTGGTCTCAAAAGATGTGTGTCCTAACCACTCTTTCAACCCTTGTTATGGAATTCAATTCTATGGTGTGAGGATTTTTGGTATGGGTTTTTTTAAAATATTTCATTCTTTATGGTGGTTTTGGATCACATCACCTAGTGTGTTAATCCGTATATGAGGTAGGTGGTTCTGTATATTACCTATGTTGAATGGACTTGGAATTATTTGGATTTATACATTTTTTTCTATGTGAATTGGTATGATTTATTTATTTTCATGTGTAAGTGGGTTTTTTTATAAAATATAGTTTTACCCTTATTGTTCTAAATTAAATTTTATTTTCAAATCATCCATAAATGTAATTATTAAATGATTTTTAATGAATTGTTTTGGTAAAATGGTATCAGATATTTAGAACATGGGAATCGTTGAATACTTAGGTTGTAGTTCTGGAAATATTCCTTGTCTGCTGATAATTTCAGGTGTTTAATCATGGGGTGTTCCACTACTACCTAGGATAAGTGTCATATGGAAATTTTAGAAACTTTTGGGGGTTCAATTTAAAGAGTGATCCTCTACTCCCTAGATTCAATTCATATGTCTATATAATTTATGAGTTAAATTGACTATGTTGGGGTATGGGTAATCTAGTTATTTTATCCTATAGTGATCCTTGATATTACATACCTATTCTTTGCATTATGCTATTTAAAATTTGATTTCCTACTTTGATAACTGTTATATAATTTGAAAAAAAAAATTACCTACTAGTTTTATATGTGTGGAAATTGGGTGAATTATTTTCTAGGATTTTGATATAAAAAGGATTAATTACCTTTTGTTCAATTTTTCTATAAATTTTTCATGGAGGATTATTTTATTGATACTTGGTATGAAAAATTAGGGTTTTCCTACTATTCCAGTTTAGCTCACACACTATATAGCCCGTAGACAGTGTGTAGAACTTGTTTTTTATTATATGAAAGGGAAATGTGGCACAATGAGTTGGTAAGTTTCATTTGAACTAGGTTTGGGTAGCTAGTGGTGAGATGGTGAGAAGTTTCCCACTTATCACATGGGGTGTTGGTTTCATGTTTTCCTTTTCCCTTTTACTATTGCACTAGTGCCTTTGGTTTTTATGTAGCATTTGTGTTTTATCCCTACAACTGTTTCGATTTTTTACAGAATATATATCTTTTATTTTTATTCCTCTATTTCATTTCACAGTATATATATTCTGTGCAAAATGATTCAGCATTCTGAAAATTCTTAATTCCCCTAAAATTATTTATGTTATCAATATGAATATTATATTTTAAATTAATGTTTAATTTTGAGTACATATAAGTAATTTTATGTGTCTTATTAAATTTTCACATCACGGAAAACTATAACAAGGAAAAGTGAATGGATTACTTATTGATATAATCAATATGGAATTATTTTTGGAGACTATAAACCCATTATGTTAAAAACATTAATGTAAAATGTAAAATATTTAAATATAAGTTATTTTCATGAAATAATATTAAAAATATCTTAATGATCATATATTTTAACAAATCTCTATGTAATCTGAATAACCGAAAGAATACATACTATATTATTAAAACTAGTAATTATCAAAATTTAAGAATTTTTATTAAAAATATTAAATTCTATTATTTTTAGAATTATTTAGATAAAGTAAAATTCAATTTTACCTATTACATTAGTATTATCAAAGGGTAAATTTTTTGGAATTTTCTATGAAATTTGATTTTTTGGGGAAAAAGTTAAAATTATCGTTTTACGAGCATTGTGAATTTATCACATAATTATTAAGTGAACATTATTTAAAAAATATGAAACATTATAATTAATAAAAAATTAATTTAATAAGTCTAAAAATAAATTTTTATTTTTAATTTTTAATTTGGTAATTTAAACTATACATTTCAATAAAAAATTGGATTTTTGTTGTGATAAAAAATATTTTTGGTCAATTTCATTTAGATGGGTTTGGTATAAGGTGAGCTTTAGTTTTTTAATGCCTTAAACATCCACCCACCATATCTCAATCATTAATGGTCTATTAAATTTTTTATAATTAATTTCACCCATAAGTGGTTTGCATATATTATAAAATAACCAATATTTAATCACTTAAAATCACCCCTACTCAAGTATAAATACACATATTCCTATCTCACAATCCAGTAAAAATCCTTTAGTCATGACTTCACTCTCAATTCCCCTGACAATATTATCTCCAATTTGGTTTAATGTTTCTAAGATTCCCTCTATTACTTTAAGAAGCACCATCCCAATGTTTGGGTTACCTCAATTATCTTCTTTCCATTTCAAATTCATAACTTTTATTATACCGTTTTTTAAATTCCCTTTATTATACAAAAATTCTTATTATTCCATGGTATTTTCTTAAATGTTATAGGTTTTAAACAATATTTTATTTATTCCCTCAAATTTTACCTTTTCCTAAATTGTTCTTATGCCCAAAAAGGGTTATTTACCCTCCCTTACAATTATAATTGTGAGCCTTAATAACTCTTTCTTATTTAAAAAAAATGATACAATGAATTATTTTTATAATTTACTCACTATTTTAGAAAAGTTAAATCACCATTATCTCTCATTAAAAATCCTTCATTATCTATTTTAATAATCAAGGTTCCCCGGGGCCATAAAAAAATCCCTAATCTGGTAAATAAAAAAGATACATGGCTTACTATAAATGACATAAATGTATGGATACTAAAAGTGGATGTGGCTCTAGAAAAATTGTACATTGGATTAATAACCCCAAAAAACAAAACATTGTGATCTGACATGAATTTTACCTAATGGATAATAATGGGTCTTGTTTTATGCTTGATTGACACACTTGGAGGATTTAGTTTGGATAATTCAATTACACTTTATAATCCATAATAAAGGATCAGAATATGTGGATTTATATTTATATTCAATTAACATCCATATTCTTGGAATGATTCCTTAAATACTTATTTCTAAAAATCAATCAATCGGTGTGTTTCCTTTTTCAATGTTTACATCCAATTATTTCTACCTTGATTTTTGGATATTCACCGTGATAAATTAATTAATCAATTGAAAGGGTTTCATTACCACTCAATTTTTAACTAAAAAACATGTTTTATTTGACTCTCTATATTTCTCATTTATTTTACATTTCATTTACATATCCATTATCCTATGTATATGTTATATGGAGGAATTATTATCCCTACATATAATGATCCATCACTTCATTTTTCATTCCTTACCATTATTAATGTGTAATAAAATATTTTATTCCAACACCTATCCATGTGAATACCATTTTATAATTATTATAATTGAAGGGTATTCACCTAGACACCATTACATAGATTGACTGGGAGAAATTATTGACAAAACCATATACCATTTTATCTATACTATGTAAATAACTTGTTCTTTATAATATTGATTGATTGGTACTTACCTAGAAGATTATCAAACTTCATTGGATACTTTTTTACTTTCCAATAGTTTTCATATTATATGATTGTTTTATGTATGTTTTCCTTATATGGAACAGGTGAATTAATATATATTCACGGTGCACTATGATAGTTCTCAATTACATTGTATAATGATATGGAGTTAACTTTATGGGATTTACTTCAATGAGATGTTGAATTTTATGGGGTATAGGATACTCCAACGAGATTTAGGAATTATATGGATATGTAATTCCCTTATGATTGTTTCATGTTCCAAGATACCAACCAATTTTATTTATGAATTATATGAATTTTTAAGGCTTCCATTGAATAATATGGATATCACATTGATTAGGATTATTTTTTCATATTACCCTTTTCTTTATGTACATTTTCTTATGTTCATGTTATGACAATTTTCACCATCTTTATGTTCTCAATCATGCCTCATTTTTTTAACCATGATGTTTCATTTATGCTATAATTTTATTTATTTTATAATTTATTTTATTTTATTCCTTACTAGGATTTATTTCACACACTTTACTTAGGATAACCCATGTCCATGGTAATTACAATGAAAGGGATATGTATAAGGGAATTACATTTGTGGAGAATCATTATTTAAGAAATTTGTTTTATACCATGTGTTTAGTTGTAAATGGATCTAGTTCCCAAAGGCACTAAAATTTCAATACTTTGATATTTTTTAATTCTTTTGATGTATTAAAAAGTAAGTAAGATTATCACTAGATCTACAAGTGTGGGTCTAAGGCATATTTTTTGGTTTCAAAAAAGTATTTTTTCTATTTATGGGAATTGTGATTCAGAATTTTTCTTATACAGCCTTAGATAGATAATAATTTTATCTATTTGACTATGTTAAGTATAAATAGTTTTATTACATAGGATTAATTTCACCTACGTATTCATAAACTTTCATTTATATAGTTAACATTTAAGTAAACATTTGGCTTTTGTAACTATTATTCAATTTGTAAAATCATGAGGATGCAATTTATTTTAGGGTGTAGAATGTTACCTTAAAAATTATTTAATTTTATTAATAGAAACATTATTTAAGAATGAATTATTTATTATGATCACATAGAAATAATGTTACATTTTATTATAAATTAACACATCCTGATCAACTACAATAAGGAATAATAAAGTGATTATTTAATAATATAATCAAAATTTGATTATTTTGGAGACTATAACCTTATTGTATTAAAATCATGTGCCAATGTAAATGGATAATATTGAAATAAACGATATTTTCATCAAATAATCTCATACAACACTTTCTAAATCATAATATATTTTAATGAATACCTTATTAATTATAATAATTGACAGAATGTTTACTATGCAAAAAAAAATTCAATTTCAATAAATAATGATTTTTATTTAATTATCTGAATACTCATATTTAGGGAATTAATTTGATAAAATAAATTTAATCATTTTACTGAAAATAAAAAAATTATCTTAGGAATATTTTGATTAATTTTCGAACAAGGTGTATTTATTGTGAAAAAATGAAAATTACCATTTTACGAGAACTATGAATTCGTGACTTCATTATTATGTGAACATGATCAAAAATCTATGAAATATTTTATTCAATAAAAATTGAATTTAATTACAATAAAAAATAATTTAAAAATATTAAATTTAATTTAGAACATTATACTTTACAGTTTAGAACAAAAAATTGGATTTTTTGGGAAACAAAATATTTTGGTTTGTGTGAATTAAACGGTTCAGTCCAAAGGATGGTTTTTTTAAGGAATTTATAATCCAACCACCCCATATCACTCATTAATATTTTATAAAATTTTATATAAATCATTACAACCACTAGAGGTTTGATTATATAAAAAATAGAGATATCCCCCAGGGCATAGTTAGTTCCCTTTAGTATTATGAAAAGAAAAATTTATAAAACCCATTCTATGATACTAGATTAATTTAAATATAGTATTAAGTAAGTTCATGATCATACCCACATATAGAGAGTGTATTTTTTTAAAATAATTTGAAAAATAGTGGTTGAAATAGTTTGGTTCAATTTGGGAAAAGAGAAATAATTCAGTAGGGATTGGAGTTGAAATCCATTAGAGAGACATGCCGGTTTTAGAGATTTCAGGTTCATGTGTTATGGATTTAACTAGAAGTGTTTTTATTCGGTTTTTTTTTTGTAATTGGGTCTTGATGGATCCAAAGTCTTGTTATCCCGTCATAATAATGTGATTTCACCTTTGGAATGGTAATCTACTTAGTGAAAACCGTAGAACTAGATGACCCAAAACCTTATTTAAACATAACTACCCTATGTTATGTAATGGTCATAAAAAAATTTTAATAATCAATTGATGAAATTAAAATAATATTCCTTAAAACAAATTTCACTTTTCATGCATTTGTAGCTAGAAAATTAATTATAATTTTTAGAACAAAATTTAACAATCCAAAACGTGAATTATAAATAAAAACAATACCTATGCACACATCCCCCTATAATCACATCACCCAAAACTAAGGAACTACTAGATCATGGTGAGATAGAGATTCATGGGTACCTGAGGAAGAATGGTGGTGAAGAACCTACTCCAGATCGTCACTCTATTGTATGGTAAACATCAATTGGTGTTTCTTGGATGCCTCTACACCAAAGTGCCTTATAATGGTGGATGGGGTTTATATTTATAGGTGAATCCCTTTTTAACCCATAGGATTTGTCTATTATTTTTTCTCTATGCATCTTCGCGCACATGACGTGTACATGGTATACACATCATGTACCTCAGATTCAGTTTTTCCTCCACCTCATTGAATCCATGAATGCTACATTTACAGTTTAACATTCAATACCATGTGTAATGACATTACATGACATGTACTTGGATTTCACACTATGTATCTTCATCATGACTTGTCAAGTGCAGATCTAGTTCCCATTAAATGGAAATTATGTTTATTTTTTTTACACGACATGTAGTTCTTTTTATTTAGTTTACATCTCCTCTTCTCTCCCAAAAATATGGTGTTTCTATGCAATCATCTCATATTTTATCCCCTTTTCGTTCCTTTTTAAAAAAATCCATTATATCCTACAACAAATAATAAAAGAACTCGATTCATTCCAAATATGGAAAGTTTAGTCAATAAATTAAAAAATAAACTCATTAAAACACAGTAATATATGTATATATATATATGAAATAGATTTATCAAATACTTAATATTGTATCCCTTAAAATCACCCATCCTCATGTATAAATTCTCCCCATTCCCTCACTAGTTTTCACCCCAAAGCCTTTGATCATGATTTATATATCAATTCCCCTCTCAATCGTCTCTAAAATATGGTTACATGTTTCTATGGTGTACCTATCTTACTTTAAAAAGCACCCTTCCAATGTAATAGTTTCCTCAATTCCCATCTTTCAATTTCAAGTTCATTACATTGGTTATATTGTATTTTCAAAATTACCTTTTTATACTTCCATTCTTGTTTTTACATGGTATTTTATACCATGTGATATTTTTTAAATTGTTTTTAATTTATTCCATCTCATCATATATTTTTCCTAAGCCATTACTATGCTGAAACAAGGTCTCTTCACCCCTCATTTCCCATAACTATTATGAGCAGTATTAATTAATTCATGTTTCTATGGGAAAACCATTCTTTCATCATTGTTTAAATTTCATAACTATGTTATCAATGAAATATCACTATTCCCTATAATTATACCACCTTCTTTATCAATTATAATGCTCCAGGTCTGTTATAGACATAAAACCATCCTAAATTTGGTGAAGGATATCATGTGTTTTTTTCTTAGAAAAAACATATTTGTATACATATTATAAGGATATGTGGTTTGGGAATAGTTTTCTCAAGTATTAATAACCCCAAAAAAGAGTGAATTATGATTTTACTCAATCATCACATGGTTAATGATAATGGGCCTTGATGCACACCTAGTATGACACCGCTAGAGGCCATTCATTGGATAATTGACATACATATTATGATCCAAAATAAAGGATCAAAATACATAGATTGATCATTACATTCAACACATATCCATATTCCATGAATTTATTTGTAACTACTACTTTTTATCATTCCATTAATTATATCACTTCCTTTCTAATGTGAACATCTTATTGTTCATAAGTTGATTGTTATATTTTCCCTTAGATAACTTCATTAATCAAATGAAACAGATTATTATCCACTGGATTTATAACCAATGAACATGTTCTATTTCACTCTCCATATTCCTCGTGTATTTCACCTTTCTTCTAAATGTCCATGTTTCTATGTATTCATTTTTTGGAGTAATTACCATATCAATAGATAATAATCCAACACTATAATTTTCATAACATATCATTAACAATGTGTAATCAAATATTTATTATAATACCATTCCATGTCAATAACAATTAATTCTCATTATAATTTAATGCTATTCAGTTATAAATCCATATAAAACTTTAATGGGGAAATTATTGATTAGCCCAAAAACAATTTTATCTATAAACTGTTAATATATTAGACATTATAAAATTAGTTGATGGGTATTTACATAAAAAATTATCAAATTTCATTGGATAACCATGTAATTGGGTTTATAAAGCTATAATTAGTTTATATATGTTTTCTTATTGTGGCACACATGGTTTAATATATATGAAGGGTGCACCATAATATCGCTTGGATGAATTGAGTGATGAGATAGAGATAACTCGATGGATGTTACTTCTAAGAAAAAATGGATTTTAGAGATTATAAGTGACTCTTAAGAGATATCTGAATTATCTGGATATTTATTTATATTTTGAATTTTTTATGTTACAAGATATCAAAATGATTTCATTATGATTTTTATGACTTTTAATAGTTCCTTTGGACAAGATTAATAACACATGGAAAATTATTATCATTTCTTCTAACTATTTTCCATATTTCCAATTTATTCTGATCATGTTATTACACTATTCCTCAGGGTTATGTTCACATATCAAGCTACATGTTTTACCCATGATATTTTATTTATGCTCTATTTTCAATGTTTATCCCTTATTGGGCATTAGAGATTACCCTTTTCATTTTCTTCCCCATTTCCCAAATAATTTCAATGAAAGGGATATGATTATTTCAATTTAATGTGAGGGGAATAATTTTGGAAGAAATTTATTTTATACCATGTTTATATGTGTATATACACATATTTCTCGAAGACACCAAAATTTGGATCCTTGTATTTTATTATAATTCATGTGATTTTTTAGAATGTACTAATTTTTCAGACCATATATAGAAGTTTGGGTCTGTGGTGTACCAAAATCATTCCCTCTAGTTTTTGTTTGATTTTGAAGTCCTAGTAACCTGTACATTGATATTGGGTACTACCTTGAGTATATTGTGGATTTTATTAGGTACATGTTCTCGAGGATAACTCAAGTAGATTCTCTTTATATTTCTATTTGAGCTGGTTATGCTCAATACTGGGATGTTGGTAGAGAGAAGATCTAATTTTCAAAACATGAGAGGTACGTTGTGGTGAGTGTATTTTAATCTATTTCCATGAATATCCTCACTTTACCATTGGATATTTGGATTTGTGCATCTCATATGTTTTCTTTGGACTTTAATTGCAGTTATCTATATTTTTTGGTTTGAATTGAGATAATACCATTTTCCAATCTTTTCATTCTACTTTTTGTTTATAGAATTTTCCCTTTGAGAAATCTTCCATGGGATCCACTAGAGGGTAGAGAAGATGATCTGCAAAGGATCCTTATATAGATCAAAATATTATAGAGTTTTTAGTGAAAAAATAATAATTTCATGGACCAGAATATACCATTATTTTATGAACAAGATATTAAGGTGCAGATATGATTTTGAGGGTATCGTGACCGGCCATGAGAGTTATTACAAGTGAATCCCCCACCATTTATGGTCGTGAATGAACCCATAGAGAAGGAGGACTAGATGGGAATTATTGATTATCTCTTTTACATCCTTGATATAGTTGAGTAAATTATGGTAATGAGTGAAATGAACAGACTTGAGGGTCCCAACACGTGTTTGTGGGATTCCATGGTTCAGGAAGATCATCACATGTGATTGGATTATAATGGTTTCAAGACCCTCTTCCTTTGGATATTTTTTCCAAAGACATTGATGATATAAATGTATGTGGAGTTCATATCTTCATAGTATGGTGACTATTTAGTGTAAGAGTTCACCAATAAGTTCATAGATCTAGTTTTTTATTAAATAGTTGATGGGAATGATCAGCTGAATGATTTGAAGTATATCTAGGGGTTTGACTATAGGGATATAACCACGTGATTTTGGAGTAAATCACATTCCAAAAGTGGATATTTTTTCAATAGTGGTTTATGTAAGACTATATATGGTAATAGGTTCAATTTTTATTCCATAATTTCAACTTCTTTATTTGATATAGGTGACTCACACTCATTTATATCATCTTGTTTTTTTTGAAGTGTTGAAAATTTTCAATAGGGGTCATGTCCTTTTATATAGAGTTACTGAGACCTCTTGAAAAGAGTAACGAGTGGGGGTATTGATTTATATCTTTTTCTTCATCAATATATAATTTAGAGTTAGTTTTGGATTTTACGGTTCATGATCTGGATTGGATTGACAATATCATTGGGATAGATAATCCATTTCTCCCCATGAGGAGATCAATTTTTATCATTGGAATATTTCATATTCTGTTGTCAATGGGAGATATTTGGAATTTCATAGAGAGTGGGTATATGGTCTGGTTCTGAATGACAACTCCACCTACAACTCATTACATTTTTATATTGTTGTATTAGAGTTAATGATGTTTCTTCTTTTGAAAATACACTTGTAGTTGTCTTCTACTTTCCTAATTTCTTTCTAGATAACTTCTTTATATTTACTCCATATAGTGAGGTAGAGTTTATGAATTATATGGTGATAGTAATGCAACTTATCTTGATTTCCCTTTATCATATGGAAGCATTTGAGCTGAAGGATATCAATATTCGATTGAATGTCTTTATGGAGAAAGGTTTTGATCACCGTTGTTTTTTATTAGGAGAAGCCCCCTGATTTTTTCAAACAAGGGTAATGTATCACTTAGTTATTTTCTATATTACCTAAATTTAAACCATGTGGTGGTTTATAACATGTATCAGTTTCCCCATGTAGATTATTTTTATGTTCAGTTACTGGTGGTGAAGTGGTTTTGGGAAATCGATCTTTTGTTGGGATTTCATTAGTTTAGGTTTTGGGAGTCTGATATTCCAAAGACTTTATAATCAATTATTTATAGCCATTATGAAAATCTTATTAATTATTTTTGGACTAAATAACTCTACTATAATTTTTATGCCTTTTATGAACTAAATATTTCCTATATATCTTGATACCTTTTTCATAATAGTCACGGATGATATCATCATTTATTTGAGATCTAAGCCTGAGCATGTGAACCTTCTAAATTGGGTTTTTTAGATTCTGAGAAGCCACCAGCTTTATGGAAATAATTTAAAATTCAATTTCAGGATTCATGATGTTTTTTCTCAGGAAACATGATTTTTGAGCATGGACTTCCATTTCATCCTGAGAAGGTGAAGGTTGTCTTCGCATGGGTGGATCCATGGAACATTTTAATGACTCATAGATTCTTAAATATTTTCAGATACAATCTGTGGTTTATGATGGTTGTGTTGATGATGGAGTCACCTTTGATTTATCTTACCCATAACAGGGCAATGTTTACATGGGATGAAAAATATCAAACATCATTTAGTTATTTTAAATGTTTTCTAATGTGAGAGCCTATACTAATATTTTTATGGATTGGTATGGGTTATATGCTGTAATGTAATTATTTTAGTGATATTATGTGTTGTGCGCATATGTGGTGTGATCACATTGTTTCCTATAGTCATCTTCGGCATTTAAAGCCTAATAAATATTTCCAAACTCATGATTTGAATATTTTTTTAGTTAATCATGAACATAAGTGTTAGTCGAACAATATTTTGGGGGAGTGGTTCGTGGTATTTTCTGAGTATTATGTTCTAACCAATATAATTTACCATAAGGACAAGAATCATAGATAGATATGGGTACAATATCTACTAACATTTGACATTTACATCGCTTACAACCTTATGATGGAGAATGCCATCACAGATGCTCTTAGTAGCCAATATCCTCCGTAGAATATCTTTGAATCAAAGGAAGAGTGAAACATGATATGATTGTTTAATTAGTTTCATCTATATGAAATAGAAACTTATTTAGGAATCATTCTATCCAACCATTAATTTTCATTATCCCTGCATGTGTCTATTATATAGGTTCTATAGAAGGATAATGAGTTCAGAGGTACCATGGAAACCAAAAATGGTGGGGAGAACATATCTGGTTCGTCCATACCTTCTGATGGTGTTCAATATATTGGGGATCATTTTCTCATCCCAAAATTTGTGAGGACATTAGTGTTATATGATTGTCATATCTCTTGAAGGATCGTTCATCCTAGAATAAAACATTTTTATTATGACATGATATGAATATTCGGGTGTTTTTCTTTCAAGCATAACATCGCTAATATTGAATCCCACTATTACACCTACAAATAAATTAATGAAGATAACCTAGATCCTTTTATTTTATTCCAGCCTCTTTTACTTCCATTTTGTAAATTAGATGAGTTGTACATGGACATTGTTATTTGTTTTCCATGGACTCCTCATGTGAAGAATGGTATCTAGGTGGTGATTGATTTGTTGAAAAAGTCACCTCATTTCATTATTATCAAGGACACCACTAAATTTAATGATATAGATAAGCTAACTATGAAGGAGATCATGAGGTTATATGGGGTTCTCTCTGCCACTATTTTGGATAGGGACGGTAGGTTTACTTATAGATTTTGAAAGAGTGTCTAGGAGTAAATGTAGGCTCAAGTTCGGTTAAGTACATCTTGTCATCCATAGATGGATGATCATATTATGTATTCAATTCATATACTGGGGGATACTATCCATTCATGTGTGATGGTATTTTTGTGATTGTAGTAAATAAATCTTGTATTGGATCAGTTTTCTTATAACAATAGTTTTTATTAATTGATAAAATTTTTTCCCTCTGATACATTTTAATGTCACCCATATATGTCACCTCATTATTGGTAAGGGGTGGGAAAGGATTTTCATGTGGGATTGACTCTCATTCCTGAGACATCACCAATGATTTAGAAAATACGTTACTATCTACGTTCATTTCATAGTCAGTTGAATTTTTATATTGATCATTGATGTCATCCTTTATATAATTCCATTGGTGATCAATGTTTTCTTGAATGTTTCACCTCATTTTGGTCACTACTGGCTTAGGAAATGGGTAAATTTGGCTCTACGAAATGTTGGATCAATTGAATTCACTATGTAGCTTGGGAAGATTTCTTAATAGTTGGCTCATTAGATAGTTATCCAGTATGTCTTCCACATATAAGACATTAGGAAGAACCTTCCTAATCCCTCTCACATTATTATTTGGGAAGAGATGGAGTAAGATCCATATGTTTCAGTAGTGGAGAAAATAGTGGAGATCATTCATTTAGAGGAGAAACTATTATATTGGACATATATTTTCTTATACACTGTGTTTTAGAAAAGTTGATCAGATTCTCAAGAGACAAGGGAGAATGAATCTCAAGTGAGGTATTAGTGGTATCACGTCTTTCTGGATCTCCCTTTCTCAAAATGACTTATTCAGGATGAAAGGTCTAATTTTGCGATAATGTAACATCCTAGATAAAAGGTACCACCTATTTTATGTTTAAGAGTGGGTTTCTTGGTTTGGGACCATAATAAATCCTTCTAAGAGTTTTTTCAGAGGATCCTAGTTTGGGTGCTTCTTGTATCATGATTTTATGTAGTAAAACCAAAACATTTGGAATAAATAATTCAAGGGGTATAATTCATGAAAATGGACTGTGGTTTAAATCTATTTATGTTTTAAAACAACTTTTGAAGACATAAATATGTCTCCAAAGAAAAATTATTCCAAGGAATTTTTTTGATGACTCAAATTATGGGTGATTAAAGTCATAAATAGATGATTTTTTATGTCAATATATTTATCCCATAATGTTTCATTGCATATCGTACATTACTCTACTTTCATTTTTTTTTCTATTTCTCTAAAACCATATATTATATCCCTATAATTTTTTTGATCTATTCTATCTTCAGTCACTTCGTTTAGTGCTCAATATCTAGATGGGTTGTCTTTATCCTCTCATAGTGAGTGATGTCTTTTTTCTTCTTATTTCCACTAGTTTTGGTAGTTTTGTTGGGTTATTTTAATGGAATTTTTTGATCATATGTTTTAAATTATTTAATCCTTCTAAATATTTTGTTTGATCTTATAACAAAGGATGGTCTTCAATTTTTTTGGTACGATGCACATGGTTCTTGAGATATGGATGATCTAACAACTCTTTTTAATGTTATTGTTATGGAATTTGATTCAACAGTGTGATCATCATTGGTAGGGCCTCATTTTTCTTTTTTTCCATGATATGGTTATGGATCAGGCATCCTTATGTGTGTGGGTGAGTTTTATTTAAGTAATTCCATATCAATACTATGTTAGATGAACCACGAATTCTCTTGTTTTTAAAATTGTTTTACATGTGAATTTTACTGATTTATTGATCTGGGAGTGTAAAATGGTCTTTGATCAAATAGGGTTTTCCCTTTATTTTCGGTAAATAAAATATATTTTCCAATCTCTATGAAATGGATCCTTTAATTTTTTTTAAATCATGGTTTTGAAAAAATAGTTTGGAAAATATATCACATGGTAATCCTTAGGTACTTAGGTAATGATTTGGTAAGAGGCCTCGTCTATTGATACTCTAAGAGCATTAATTCATTCGGTGTTCCTCAAAACCCTAGGACAGTTTTCATATGGACTTGTTATATACTGTTGTGATATTCAATATCTGGGGTGTTCCTCTCCTCTTAAAATGCGATACATATGTCTACAAAATTGATGTGCTCAATTTTATTTTTTGGTGTTTGATTAATCTAGATATCCTGATCTCTAGTGATCCTTGTAATGATTTACAAGATATCCATTTGGTATTTTTGTAGCTTTAATAGACTACTTTGATAAATTTTATATGGACGGAGTTTTTTACCATTATATTTTTACCACTGTGGATAATGGGATATTTATTTAAAATACTTTTTATATAATTTTATTAATAGATTTTCATGCCATGATTTCTATAAATTTATCATGTTGGAATTGTTGTAAAAATATTTGATATAGAACACTTGGGTGGGATCCTATTGAGTCTATTTATCCAACACACTAAATACCCATTTGGTGGTCTGTAGACCCCATTATATATTTTGATTAAGTAAATAGAAAATATTCTCAATGAGGTAGTAACATTCATGTCCACTGGGTGTGGGTGGATGGTGGTGTGATGGTCCGATATTTCCCACTTATCACCTAGAGTATTGGTTTATTATTTTAGTTGAACCTTTTTCCATTAGTGTGGTTGTGTTTTATCTCTCTTTTGATTTTAATCTTTGACTCCATTTTTATTTGGTTATGGAATATATTTATTTTATTTGTCTTCTATTATTTCTCCTTGTTATCTATATATTCCCTGTAAATTTTTTATGGCTGGGAGAAATACTTTCCTTGGGTTTTTGTTTAAATCTCGACTGCTTTTCAATAGACCACGGGGATTAAGAATGTCCTTATGGTATGTGGAAGATCGGATTGGGTACTTGTGTTAGAGGGAAACCTGGGTTGGTTCATTACGACCAAATATCAGCTTTTTAAAAATTATATTAATTTTTTTCCTCTATATGATACTGATTTAAATGTATTCATCATTTATAGAATAATTTATCACTTCCTTCTCATTCTTGATGTAATTCAAAATATTTTGTACTCACCATATTTTTGTAGGTTTATCCACTATCAAGTTTCCATAAATAGGTTTGGAGATAAAATTAAATGGTCATTTCCTTCAAAGCATTCCATTTTTATCAATACATGTTTTATTGAATTTATATTTCTTTGACAAACTGGTAGTCATTATATATTTTAGATATCATTCTCATCATAAATAATTTGATTTATTTTTTTCCTAGTAACTTTTTCTGTTATATTTAAGAATTAATATTATTTTGATAGGTATAATCCATTATCAAGTTAAATAAAATCAATTTTTATATATACTATATAACAAAGAAATATATCATAAAATAATATACATATTGATTAATTTTCATTTTTTGTATAATTTTTTCTATAAACCATTATAGCTCATTACTATAGGTGTTATATTATATTGTTACCTATATTTTTCTAATAAAAATGGAAATTTCTTGGTGTATTATTTTGGGTTATCTTTATTGAAAAAATTTAATTTGTGATCTCATACAAATAAATTTACATTCATGTAGTAATATCATATATCATTAATTTATAACAGAATTTTATATTAGAATATATTTTTTATAAAATAAATTTATTCTCTTCAAAACCATATGATACATGCATCCCCATGTATAAATAAACCGAAATACATTATACTATTATATCCTTGATGCTAAGTTAGAATGTATCAATATGACTAACTAAATTTTGATAATTTTATTATTTACACATATATAAAATAATTTAATTTTTTACAAATTGAATATAAATGAAAATAAAAAACATTTTAATGTAAAAGAATTTTTTTTTCTAAAATATTGTTTTTATGAACCTAATATGTTTTTCTCTTAATGAATTAAATTTATAACTATTGCTCAATATTTATAATTAAATTTATATATTGTGTATTCAATAATTTTTTTACCATTCATTTAATATTTTTCTAGGCTTTAGATAATAATTAACCCAGATTTATGCTTAAAAACCATATTTTTATAAAAATTGATTTCATTGCATTTTGTGAAAATATTTTAAAATTAAATTTTTACCACTTTTAGAAATATTATTTTAAAAAAAACTCCATTTTTTAAATAGTAATTTGAAAATCATCTTATATTTAATTTAAGATAATTTTTTAAAAGTGTATTTTTTCAATGAATAGTGAATAATAATAATTTCTATTGAAAAATACCTTTTCGTTTGAATAATTTATGAAGTACCATTTTGTGTTAAAATTTATTTATATTATCAATAGTTAAATTCTATTATAATTATTCCAATTTAGGTTATTGGAATCAATTTTTTGTTGATTTTTTATATAAAGACATTGTATATTCAAGAAAACGTTCCCTTTAGAAAACAATTTTCTTTTGCGCTTTTTGGTTAAATTGTAAGTTAAATTCTACCAATTATATGATATAAAAATGATAAAATGGATTATATGTTTTTAATTATAAAAATTATGATTATTTAATAATTTTAACTTGCCTTTTAACATAATGAATAATAAAAACTATAAATATTAATTATAGTGGTTATGGATATCATTGATTTATATTGGTAAAACAAAATAATAATTGTAAAAATTAACATTAAACTTTTCAAATTTAAATTTAATATCCATAGTTGTACATTAAATTGTATAATTTATTATAATAATCCATTTTGATTCTATTTAAATGGGTAAACCATTGGGACATTTTATTCTTTTCAAAAATTACAAGTGTGTCCTCTCCCCCACTAATAGAAATACAACAAATATCCTTACATATCGATACTTAAAGAGATGATTGTATCATTAAATCCCGGAAAACATCCTTCCTTTAATAGATACCTTTGAGAAAGTGTCCATTTTTTGTTAGAAACCCACTATAGAAAGGTGTTACGTATTAAGCTAAATAGGTTCTCTCAAGAAGCGGTACAATTATTAACCATTATTTATCAACTTATTTCTTTCAAAAACTCTTTAAAATAATCTAAAATTATGTTTAAATAATTCAAAAAACTCTTAAATATACTTATATTTTATTATGATAATTTAATAACCTATATCCATAGCTTATTCTATCAAATGGGAAGTGAAACTATCGATCTCTGCACAGAGGACTACCCCCTTATGAACTGATGTAATTTATTTTACATTATTTTTTCTCATGGATGGATATAATAATGGATTTAATTTAAATATGTGATATTTATGACACAATTATTCTTCTTAAATTACAATGTAACATCTATTTTCATACCATCGAATCTATTGTATAATGATAATGTCGTTAGTACATACGTGTGGACTACCACTTCCATATAAAAATTTGATACATTTTTCATATGATTTAACATGGATTATAATAAGGATCTATTTAATAAATATATATTATTAGTATGATATAATAATTAATGTTTAAATGTGAAATATTACATTTCTTTTCTTCATTCATTCCATTTATAAAATGAAAATAATATTCAAGTGTACGTACTGTCTAGCATCTCCATGAATGGTGAAACCTATATTTCTATAAATAAATTTAAGGGGATATTATAAATATATATAATAAAAATTTATAATATTAATATCATCATTAAAATTGTTGAAAATATTTATCCATGATCAAAGAACATGGACCGAATCTACCAAACCAAAATAAATATGAAAAATGAAGTAGTTATCAACTTGAATACTGTTTTTAATAAAAAATAATAATTAATGGTTAATTACAAATATATATTAAAATAATATATGGTATGATATATATTATTATGTTTCTATAATAAATTTATAATAAATTATTTTTTATTATACTTGAGTTTATAACAGATATGATGGAAATTAGACCTATCGTAAGGGTCTCATATTCCCCCTTTACTTCCCTGAGACAAATTTCATATTAACCACTTATTTCTTTTGTGTGGTGTATATAGTACCCATTATAAATCTTATATCATGAATATATTTTCATTAATTAAATTTAAATTTTCATTTGATTTTATGTGGGAAATGATTCAAAATTTACCGAAGAAATAATAATTTAGTTTACAATCTCATTATAAATCATGATTATTTTTTATTAAGTTTTCAATGACAAATTATTACAATATATATCTAAATCAACTCACTAATTTTATTATATTATGTTAATTAATTAAATATTCATGCAATAGTACAATTTTTCTCTCTTGGGTACTTAAAATTTTTTATAAAATCATTTTAAAAATCATGACTTTATTTCTCACTTCGATTGAAAATCCCTTTCCACCACATAAATTTTTTAAAAATGATTTCAAAAATGTTTTCAATGTTATCCATATTATTTTTCAATAAAATATTTTCAATATGGGAATTTTATAAAACTGGATTTACCTGAAAATTATTTTCATTTTCCAAACGACTTACTTTTTACCTTTTTAGAATAATAAGAAATGATTGCTTTTAACTGCATGTATAGAATTACCCATCATCACGACCACTCATTTATTTGAATCTCAATTTACAACATTCCACTATTGTATTAAAAAATAATGTCTATCTCAATATTTAGTAAATTTTATTTTTTAAAAAGTGATTTTCAATGTGAAAAGGGTTTTTTCTTCAAGAATTTTTTATGGAATTTTTAGGGTATTTATATTAATCAATGCCAACAGCCCCCATTTTACATTTGTTTCATTGGGAATATATTCTAATGATATCATCCTTATTATTTATATGGATGGTTTATAATAAGTTCATCTTGTGGGTTTACTATTTATATACAATTTTCTTTATTACTCTGTATGGTTTATAAATATTTTTATTTGTTATGAAAATTAACAACATTTGATACGTTAGATTCCAATACCGATGTCAAGTTTGTTATATTTATTGATTAGGGAATTTATTAACATTTTTATTCTATAATTTCAATATGAATGTTTACGTGATTATTTTTCTCCCCTTTCATATGATAAATACATTGGACTTTATAAGTAATTTGTGTATCCCACTATATCCCCTCGATTCATCGGTAGGTCACATGAGGAAAACAACCATGGGTATTTGGTCAAGGGTGTACCCATTTATATAAAAGGTCATGGAATAGGGACTTGATCGTATGGTTATGATGTACAACATTAAGAATTCAATATTTATGTAATTAATTATTGATTCCATGTGTTTATTTTTTTAATTACGATATCCAAGGACATGTTTCAATCTTATATGATTAACTATATTTTATTATCTGATAAGCATTTATTTATACCATATTTTTATTCCGGATAATGTAATTTATTAAATGGAATGTTTTTCTGTTATTTACTATACCATATTGATTATGTCTTATGTATTCATGATATATTCCATTTTAAATATACTATTACAGAGCATTTTTGCTAAAAAAAATTATTGTGTTTCTTTCCCCATGATGCAATGATATGGGTTATGACAAATTTTTCGGGATATGATAAAGCTAATTATTGTATTATCAAATAAAATACTATATTTTAATTTAATTTTTCAAATGTAATGTGAGTTTCAAGTATGTATCTAATTTTTCAACACTAATAAACTATTAAACCCTTAGGGATGTGATCACTTTTATCGAGCACAATTTTAATAATATTACTACCATCTTATGGATACTACGGCTGGGGTCATTACTGTAAGAACCAGATGAATTTATTAGAAACTATGGGAACTATATTTAGGAGAACATAGATTAGAGTAAATAACCCTAAGAATAAATTTTAGGATAATTCTATGTATAGGATAACTTCCTAAATATTTCTACGGTGAATATTATTTGGTTATCCTATAAATACATCCACATATGAATAGTACAAGTGGATGTCAATCAAGAAATGTTTTACTTAGGATTATAAACTCCAAAAAGGGAGAGTTGGGAAATAACGTGATTAACACACAGTTAATGGAAACATGTATTTCTACAAAACTATTTTGACACTTCATGGGGGATATTCTATAGTTAATTCACTTTTTCATTAAAAATCATAATGAAGGGTTTGAATAGATAATGATAATAAATGACCTAGGATGAAAATAAGCTATTTTGTTGAAAATAAATTTACCTGATTTAGGAATCCTACAAAATTTTTCAATATTTTTAATCATTATAATTAATATTAGTTAATAATTTCAACTTAATTTCCCATCATAATTAATAATTAAAATAATTATCATTAAATATCATAATAAATGATTAAAACTGGTTTATAATAAGTTAAACTAAACATATAATGATTAAAATTACCTATTAACATGTCTAAATATTATTTTTTGGAAACTTTTTGACATTATCTCACCTATAGTTCAAGAATGATTCATTTTTTAGACTTTTGGAATTTGTAAAAAGTGGGCGCATTTTATTATTTTCAATAATTCCAAGTTTGTCCTCTCCCCCCCTTATAAATTAAAACCCCCTCCCATCTCCTCAACACACTTCTATAGACCTTTGGTTCATCCAATACCTAACCAAATCAGTTTCTGACATCACTACACACAACCAATATTCCTTTATAGATCAAAAAAAACTTTCAAGAAAGGATTCATTTTTAACAATAAAGAGGTTCTCCAAAGAATATATACAGTTCTTAATCATGCATCTTAAAACTATTTCTTCCTATAAATCCATAAGATGTTATAAAACTATGAGAAGACAATAAAAACTTTATCATAAATATAAAATTATGTCAATTTGTTAATTTCATAAGCTATATCAATCACATATTCTATCAAATGGGAAACAATATTGTCGATCGTGTATACAGTGGACTGCCACCTCATGAACTACCGTAATTCATTTTCCATCACTACCTCTCAAAGATAGATATAATGATGGATTTAATATATATATATATATATGATATATATTAAACAATTATAATTAAGAAATTATTCTATTACATATACCTTATTACATTCCAATCTAATAGAAAATGATAACATCGCTCGGGCGTACATGTGGACTATCACCTTTGCATAGTGTTGTGGAAATTTTTTCATATTATCTTGAAATAAATATAAATAATGATATATTTTATTAATATAAATGATTTATGTGATAAAATAACTATTCTTGAAATTTAAACTACTATTTACCTTTCTTTAATTCTATCTGATCTAAAAAATGAAAAGATTCCTCATGTGTACATACGTCATACCATCTCTATAAATGGTGTGACTCATTTTTCTGTCATTAAATATAATACATTATTATAAATACATATATAAATAATATATATAACATTTATATCATAATTTACTTTTTTGATATGATGTAACCATGATCAAAATACAAGGACTACAGCTACCTCTCCAAAACATACATGGAAAATGGAGCAATTGTCACCAGAAATATTGTTTGTAATAAAGAATTATTAATAAAAAGGTGATAAATATATATAATAAAATCCTATATGGTTTGATATATAAGAGTATAGTTCAATAATAAATTTATAAAAAATATATATATATTATATAAGAGTTTTTGACATGTAAAAATGTAATCAAACAAGAGGTAAGGGTTTCACATCTCAGTTTTACTTTTATGAGACATATGCCGTATTCAGAAATTATTTATTCTATGTCTTATATATACTGAATCATTGATATGTTATATCATGAATATATTCAAATTCGTCATATTAAATGTTTCATTTGATGTAATTTGTGATATTATTGTTAATTTATCGAAGTGGTAGGGGTTTATTTTACAATATGATCATTTATTTGGATTGATTATGATTGAGTTTCCAGTGATAAAATATTACGATCTATCTCTCAACCAAATAATTAATTTTTTTATCAAATGTTAATTCATGAAATTCTTTGTGAAATAGTACAATTTTCTTCCCTTTCATACTGAAATTATTTACAAAATATTTAAAATAAACGATATCTTTATTTCTCCCTTCGATCAAAAATCCATTTTATACCTTATCAATATATTCTAAAAATGTTTTCAAAAATGTTTTGAACATTCTACTATATGATTTATTAGATAAATTATTACAGATTTTTCAATATTTATAAAATGATTTGAAAGGAATATTCAATTCCTTTTTTGAATGAGGATATTTTCACAACATTATAATAGTTAGAGATGTATTATTTTAATGGAATATATATAATTACCCTCCATCATTACAACTAATTTCATTAATAGATCATTTATATGTTTCCTTGATTATTTTAACATAATTTATTCACAATATTATAGAAATTTTTTTTTATAATTTTTTTTTCAAATTGTAAAATAATTTTCATTAAGAATGTTTTTAATGGAATTTTTATGGTATTTATATTTATGAATGGTAAAAACCCTTGTTTTAATTTTTATCTATTTTTAATATGTTGTAATCATACCATTATTATTATTTCTATGGATATTTTATGATAAATTTTACAACAGATGTACTATTTTGATAACATTAACCATATTAATCTTGATGATATATGATTTTATTTATACATAATGGAATGTATTTACATTTTGTTTGACTCTTTCTCTTATGAATTTTACATTGAATATGTTTATTGATTGAGGAAATTATTAAGGTTTCATGTGATAGTTTATTCAATATGAATTTTTATTTTATTATGTTTATCCAATTTCATATGAGGAATTCTTTGGACGTAGTAAGTGACAATTAGGTCTCTTTATATCCCCTCTATGAAGAAGTAGGTCTCATTAGAAAAAATAGCTTGGTTGTTTAGATGAGACTTTACCCACTAATGTAATATTTCTTAGAATAAGGAATTTATTGGATGTTGATGATAAAAAAGATGAAATCCCTATTTATGAGATTATTTATTATTGTACAAGGGATTTTTTGAGTAGTTAAGTTATCCCTTGATAATTTTCCAGCTTATTTTATTAATTATAAGGAATTATTTCATCAGCATTTATTCCTTAGATATTATTCTTCATGATGTAGTTATTAATTCCATGGAATGTATTTGTAGTTGTTTACCTGGCTGTATTTCTAATTCCTTATTTATTCATGATATCTTTCATTGTACGCATACCATTACTGATAATCTGAGCCCCCCTTATTAAGTTTTCTATCCCTAAGAATCTAGGAAATGTGTAGTAGTTGATATGTAGAGATATGCTAATGGGAATAGTGGTTTTATCAAAGAAAATACAATTTTTTTATGTTTTAAAATATAGTTTGAGTTCCATGTACGTATCTAGTTTTCTTAGACTACTAAACTATTTGATTATTTAGGATGATATATCTTGTATCTAGAACCAATGTAATAATGTAAACATTGACACTCGACTACTTAGGTCGGGACTTTATTTATCATGATTTTAATAGTATCCTAAAAAAACTAATCACATTTAAATATTTATTTTTAGGAACTCCAAACTACTATTTGATGATTCCATAAACATATATTTTAATTTTTTTTTCAAAATAAATTTTGACATTCTTCATCATTGTTGATATCGTATTAGGTGTCATAGCTCATTGTTGATTTTCTATCTTTCTCCACATATCTAAATTTTCACCTTCATCATTTCAAATACTTTTTCAATTATATTTCACTACTATATTCAACCCATTAATTTTTTTTACAATCTCTTCCACCAAATGATTCATCTCAATAACCGTCTCTAGCTTTTAATGTTTTATACATTTAATGTTTTTTTCAAATACTTGAAACCATTATTTATTTCATTATTTTCTGAATCTATAAACATAAAATACATATAATTTGGTTTTATTTCATTACTAATTATCACTTTACATTAAAATCATCGTGAAAAATCCATAATTTCATATTAAGATAGAAAGTACCATAAACTTTAACTTTATCCTTATCACTAATGTCATTTCATTAAGATTCACTAGTAACAAAAACCACAACATCATCTTCTTGAGTCCTAAGTGTCAATAATTTCATTATCTTTCAATTAATGAATTACATAAAATTCTTCTGTTTAAATTTTATTCTCTTTAAATATATTTTTTATTTCTACTTTTTCTACTTTTTATATTTTAAAGACCCTTTAATAGGTTCATTAGATTTATCCTTCTCTTTATCATGGTATTCCATTGAACACATTGATAAATATTTCTCAATTTTTAACATTGTAATAATTTGAGAGGAAATATTTCCAAGGATTTATTAATATTTTTTATTATAGTACATTATTAACATCACATTTATAATTATTTAATCCCATGCATCAAATTTTATTTTGAGTTCTTATAACAACCTATTACATTAAAAATCAATAAATATGATTTAATTATAATATAATTTAGATTTTTTACATTACCTTGTTCATTTGTGTTTATGTTTTTTGATAAATATGGAAAACACTGCATAAAAAATTATAAACATCCCCATAGTGTATATTTTTTCGAAATAAAAATAGGACTTTAAATTTTCATAAATGTTTTATTCAAGACATTTGATTATTTTAAGACAAGACCATAGTGTAACACTTGACCTTTTTTATAGTTTATTATCATCCTTATATTCAATGAAAAACATTTCAAATAGAGGTATTAGGATAAAAATATCTGTAACGAGAATAAAATTATTAAAGTCACATTAGTATCTTAAAAAAAATGAAAACCCATTAAAATGTTTTCAATTTTCAAAAAAAAACATTGAGATCATGAAAAATACACATTATAAAATAAAACGTTTGTCAAAGAAAACATTTTAATGAAACTAATAAATATATTAATGTAATAATGTAATCATGAGTAATGTAATAACTCATGAAAAAACAACTTTTTAAAACCATACATTCACTTTTAAATGTTTGTAAACCATCCATACCTCCTAAAATAAATAGATTTCAATAAAAACCATTTCGTAGACATAAAACATGTATATTAGGGAATTGAATTCGTAACCTATTTCAACTTTTTTTAAACCATGTTAGAATAAATAAATCCTAGTTAATACTATTGGTGTAACCAACCTAGTTATCTCTGTTATCTACTTCCATCAATGACAAAATCGTTTCCGAATGTATAAGAGAGGTATATCATGCTCACCCGTCATCATTAGATATATTAAGATCTTTTATAATAATCTATAATTCTTAAGTAAAAACTAATTAACCAAAAAAATTTATTCATTTACTTTTTTATCATAAATTTTTTCAAATAATCATTAAAACCCATAAGGATAAGCCATTTAATTTTCTTGTAATTATATGGAGAAATAATATTTTTAATTAAAAACATATAAAAATGAATGACTTTTATAAGATAGGTAATATGATATACATTTAAAAATCTTGATATCTTTTATTATAATCATGATAATGAATCACTTTTATAGTACTAGAAAAAGTTTTTCAATTTATATACATTCAAAAACATTCTTTTTCACTTTTTAAAAAATATTAAAATAATCTATATAGAACATATGGAAAGGATTCCATTTTATAACTCTATAACGAAATTAAAATATACTAAAAATTACCTTTATTATCATTTTATTAATAAATAAAAACATTCTATAAATATTTAAAATAATATCAATAAGGAAGGATATGATTTGTGAGGAAAATATTAAAACAAGATTATTAAAACAAAGTCCTTTACCTTAAATCTCAGCTACTGTCAGATTTTCTCTAACTTTTAAATAATAAAATTATATTTGAAAATTAATTTATAATTATAATTTTTAATGTTAATTAAATTATAATTATTACCTTTATTTCATTTTTTCCATGTTTTATTTAGTTACCGAAATAGTTAAGTCAATGTTATAGGTTTTAGGGTTCTCTGGTTTATAACCTGAAAACCACATTGATGACTTAAACGTTGTCAAAGGTATTATGAATAAATTAGCAACTTATTAATTAATATTTTATAATTATAAAATTTATGTATTATATAATATATTAAATCCAACCATGTAAGGTGTTAATAAAAAATTAATCGTGTTCTTTCATGGAGATGGTAGTTTGTATGTACGCATGAATGATGATTTCATTTTTCTAGTGGGTGGAAAAAAATAAAGTAGATTATATTTTTATTTTATATAATCAAAATATTGTATAAATTTAATATTTATTAATTAGTTACATCCTTATTACCAGTCTTGTAGGGTGGAAATGTAAAACAAATCACATCAGTTATTGGGGGCGGTAGTCCAGACGTTTGGACGAGCAATGTTATCGTATTCCCAATGATAGAATGGTGAGAAGGTAAGTAATATATTATATTTAAAATTAATAGTTATTCCGTAACAATTATATATATATATAATCTATAATTTTAACCATACATGTCATCTAGTGATGAAAAATAGAATAGATCACTTCATGGAGGTGGTAGTCCACACATATGGAAGAGCGCCATTTTTATTTCCCATAGGATGAATAAGGTGATGAAAAGGGATTTTTCTAAAAAATATAACATTTAAATATATATATAAAACTAATTTTATCATATCATAATGTTTATATATAATTTTAATGATTTACAATAAACACTCGGTTAAGAATTATTCATCCTCTTTGGAAAACCTCCCTTAGATTACACATTAAGCTTTCAAAAGATGATATTTTAGTGACACCTGAACATCTAGAAAAAAAGTAAAGGTTCTTATAAGGAATTTTGGTAGATATGGTCAAGTTAAATTGATAAATGTTCGATAATAATTTGGAAGTGGAGGTTCTCTTTTATAAGAAAGGAGAGTGTCACAATTATAAATATATAAAAATTTAAAATATATTATATGTAATTTTCAATGTAATGTTGTAAAAAATTGAAATATTTCAAATATATGATGATTTAGATCATAAATCCACTCATATAATAAATTTTAAACAGGTATTGTTAATATTCTGAACCTTTTATCTTTTTTTTCACCCCCCCATTAACTCTTTTAACTATTTCTGTGATGATAAAAATATACTAAGGTTACAAATTATATTGGGAAAAATTAAATTCCCAAAATTACCAAATATGAAACTCTTGATTCCAAATATTAAAACCATGTTAAAAATTTAAATTTCCAAAAGTGGTAAAATAATAATTTTAACCTATATCTGCAGACTGTAATGAAATAAATTTTTAGAAAATTCCATTTCAAGTATAAAAAAGGTTTTATAAAAAAAATATACTCTGGTGTTGATTAATAAGTTATTAATTTCTTCATTATAATTCAATTATGTATAATTTCACATTAGAGACAATCCAAAAAATATCTGGTCATTTTAAATTCTTGAAAAAATGATAATTTTTTTTAAAAAATACTACCTTTTCTATCATCCAAAAAAGAAATCTTGAAATAAAAATATCATTAATTAACCATAATCTAAATTTTATTTTCTTAATGGAAAAATAAATTAATATTTATGAAAATCATATTCGAAAATTTAAAAAAAATTATTGTATTTAAAACCATGAACTACATAGACAAAAAATTTATTTAAATAAAATTATTCTTTTTTGGAAGGAAAAATTATGTAAAGTCATTCATAAAACATTGAAGAATATAAATACAAAAAATTAATGCATATATATAATAAGATTGATTTATTTCTAGGATTTCATGGGATTTCACATTCTTCCCAATTACAAAATTTCGTCCTTGAAATTTTATTCATTACCTAAACAATTGAGGGTAATTTTCCCTCATAACATTTTATAATTACCGTGTTCATTTCTAAATAATGAGATTATTTCAAAAAACAGTAACCTAGTGAATCAAAATATTTAATAATATTTTTCTCTAAGATTTAGAATCCAATAAATCTTTTCCTCATAAGAAATATTTCCTTCCAATTGAACTACTTTGGGTATCGATACATGTGATTGATCAGGTATATATTTTCTTAACAACAAAACATGTAATACAATATATACATGATAAAAACTCAGAGTTAAGGACACTTGGAATGAAAATTATCCATCTTTTTAAAGAATTTAAAATGGTATAACAAAACACATAAAAACATTCCCCTTTTTCAAAATTAAAAAGACTGTTAAATTCAATAAATGCATGCTCACCTACCCAAAATGAGAGAAAATTCCTTCATTTATCTGCATTTATTTTCTATATAATCTAAGATTATTTCATTGACTCAATTCCAATGTGATGTAGTTCGACATCTCTTTCAAAATAATTTCTTAATATATTCCATATATATAAAAAATAAAAATTTTATCAAATAAATATTATTGTAATGCAATATGTTGATCAAAATATCCCTAATAATACAATGATAATCCTAAATAATATATTCTAATGTGTGAATTATTTTCTCTGAATATCTATCAAATTACGGATGTATTTTTCTTCTAATATTTTATTCAGTACCCAATGAATTTTTAAATCCTATCAAAAACATTTAGGTAAATATAAGATTATAATGAGGAGGAATAGAGATAGGGAATGCATGTAATCTTACAATCTATTTAACAAAATGTAAAGAACACTGATCTAAATGCATATTATCTAAAAAATAAATAAAATGTGTATAATTTTTCAAATGATCAATAATAACATAGATCACATTATTAACACAAGATTAATTTGGTAATATGATTATAAAACCCATGGATATTTTCTCTCATTCACATTCAAGCATTAGAAAAGGCTGAATCATCCCCTTTAGTAAATTTCACCCTTTTTCCTATTTACAAGTTATACATTTTATTGTAAATTTATAAATATATTTCTATATTCCACACCACCAATAATTTTATTTATGTTATATATATATATATATATTATTGATTTAGAGATTAATAGAAAATAGAGATATTTGTGACTTACATAAAAATTTCTTCATTAACAAGGAATAATTTGGCACACACATCCTCATAAATATATCATAAAATCTTCTATTTCGATATTAAATTCAGGAATCTTATCCATCTTAACCAATTATATTATTTCTCAAAAATAAAAATATTCTTTTTAGTATAATTTATTCTATCTCAATAAATATGACTCATTTGATGGTTAAACCAAAATAGAGGGAGTTTCTACATACAAAATTTATAGACCAACATTCATGAATTAATTAACCAAAGGATCATGTTCCAAATATAACATAGTTGAGGATATATTATATTTTCAAATAAATGCATTATCTACCCTTTTTCCATTAAATAGATGATAATAAATAGTGATATCATAATCATTTGTTACATCTAAGAGTCCTTTATGTATCATATTGAAGTATTTGTTAGTAAATAAATGCATTAAATGTTTATGGTAACTATATATTTAACATTTTATCCTATATATAATATAAATAAAAAAATCTAATGAAATTCCACCACTTAAATATTATGATAATTCATTGGGTAATTCTTCTCAAGGATTAATTGATGTGAAACGTATTCAATTTCATGATCATATATCATCAAGACACAAAAAAATTCATCTAATGAAGCAACAATATAATTAAAAAATTCAGCATTTCTTATTTGAAATAGTAACAATAAGAAATTAAACAATATTATTTTCATTTATATAAAATATTAATCACATTCCATTACTCATATGAATTTAAATAAATTTTGAGTTTTTGTATTTCATAGGATCGTTAACTAAGAAATATTTTCAAAAACAATTAGTAGTAACCTCATAATATAATAATATTGTGATTCTTAGTGGATTTTTTTTGTCTCAATCATTCTTTTACCCATTTATTTCTAGTTGGATCAATTATTTTTTCATATTTGAAATCAATATTCCCAAGGAATACTCTTCTTTTTAACCAAAATTGTCATTTGGTAAATTTTCCATAGAAAATATTTTATTTTAACTTGTGAAAAAAAAATCTTTATTTTCCTTTTATTATCCTCATAACTTTAAAAATAAACTAGAATATCATCAATGAAAACAAATAATAAAACTACCATGTACTCATCAAAATATATATTCATAGGATCCATAAATATAGAAGGTGAATTATTAAACCCAAAAGGAATAACCAAAAACTCATAACATCTATATATAGTATAGAATATTATCCATAGAATTTATTCCTCCTCTACCATTATATTTTTATACCAAAACATGATTTCAATAATTAAAATATACTATGAACCCTCAAGATGATAAAAAACCATCCATATATGGAATCAAATATTTTTTCTTAAAAGTGTTGTAATTGGGTTCTCTATAATCAATGGAATGTCTCATAAAACCATAAATTTTTAGAAAATAAAAACATAACCTAAATGTGAATTTATTGTGTGGATGAAACCCCTACTTTGAAAATCTTTTATCTTGTTTTTCAATTCCAATTTTTCTTTTGGTACGATTTTATTATGGGGATATGGATTATTTTATCATAAAGATATAATTCAATAGTAAATTCGTCATCCAGATTAACAATAAATATAGGAAAATAATATGTAAATATTTCCAGATATTCATTGAGAACTACAACATCACAGATTTGAATAGTTCCCTTATTTTCAACAATATTTGAAAGATAACCTTTACTTCCATCATTTATCATTTTATCAACATCATGATATGTTATCAAATGTTTGAATTCTTTCTTATATTTAGACCGAAACTAATTCTAAAGAATAATGACCTTAACTATTAAATATAACTTTTTTAGATAAATTAAAATCCATTCCATGTTCATAATAATATTAGACTCTATAATGGGATTGAAAATAGATCGTCCATGGAAATCCATTCCATGGATGGTAATAGAAAGAATTCCATAAAACCTTTTTATCATTATACTAACCTAATGAGTTTCTACCAAGACTTCAGAAATCATTTCTTATGATGGTATGTTAATTTTACTTGAAACGTTTATAAATATAATATAACACCTGAATCCTAAATAAAATAATAAATAGGAATAATCTAAATGAACAAGTCGTGTATCTATCCCCACATCATTTGAGGGTCTCGAATCCTCTATACTAGTATCCAATGATTTTTATGCACCGTTCTATTTTGATATTGATGATTCCTATTATGAGTAACTATATTCATACATTTTTGTCAAAATATCTATAGTCAATGTAATTAAAACATCATACTACTGGATGGATATCGTTTCCCCATTACTTTTCAGATCAAAACTCTTTTCCTTGCAGTCATGTGCCTAATGATCAAGCTTATCACATTCGTAAAACATTTTTATTCCTATATTGTATTCATTAATATATTTTACCAAATTTGAAACAATAATTGAGCTTATGTATTTATTTTAGTGTTGACTTATTCTTTTTTTTAACCTTGACGACTTCTAACCCATGTTATCTTTGTGTACTAATATATAAAATCCCCAAATATCACTCCCAAATATGATGTAAAGAACATTATCATTATATGTATATATTTGATACTGATAAATATGACTAAATTGTATCTCCCCCCCAAAATATAAAATTAAAAATAATTATGGGATCACTAGAATATATAAGGGCTATTTAGTTTTATTATTTCAGAGAATGATATCAAAATAATTCATGGTGCAAAATTCATAATAGTAACCATTTTTCCCACAAATAAAGTTCATTTTAAAGTCATGCTTTCTACACTAAAGGTAACATCCCAATCTATAACTCTATCTTTATTAAAATTTCTAATAATACATGATCTATGTGAAAAACATTTAAAAATATGGGATGATCACAAATGTAATTGTAGGTCAAATGAAGATAAATAAATTCATTAGTTTAGTGAAACACAAGAAAACTTAAAAAATTATTTTCTTTATCAAATTATAAATTAAGAATATTAAAAAATCATTTCCACATTAAAAACACATACCTTTTTCTAAAATAGAACCACTAAAACACATAGTAATAAAAGCAAAATCCCTTTTTTGGAAATATAGAGAATTATATTCATAACCCATGTTACATATGATTAAAAAATAGTTTAATAAATTGTAGATAAATCACTAGTTAACTCTTTTTTTCTTGCCAATAATTACAATGAACATTTACCAATGAATTGTAGCGCTATAATGGGGCTCAATTTTTTTATTAGTTATATCATTCTCAACCATTTTCATGACCTATAATGCGGCTCAATATATAATCTAAGATATATTGGCCTCAGTTTTTTATTATATATATTTCTCAGGTATCATATCATGAATAATAATTTAATTTTTTCTCCATTTCAACATAAATAAATATAAAAACACCTTTTAAACCATATAAAAAAACTTTCGTATATTGAAATACCCTTTCATTTTAAAACCCCATTTTTAAAAATAAAATACCCAAACAATTGAAATATGGTTTTTATTTGAATAAAATATGAAATATTATAATGGAAAAAATATAAAATAATGGTTATAATGGATGTAAAGGATATTGATGATTTATACATTAAAATATTATATTATTTCTTTCCTATTGTAATGAAACTAAAAACATTCTTTATAAATTAAAAAAAAATTCCTTTTGAAAAACATTGAAAGAATGTATAATGATTTATAAAATTTTCTTTTATAATTCATTTTTTTCCATATAAAAACTAAGATAAAATTATTATAATAATACATAAATGGAATAGAAATATTTATAAAATAAATATTGAATGGGTTTTAAAATAATGTATTAAATGTAAAGTGGCCCATTTGAAAAACCGTTAAAAAATTTTTTCTTAACAAATTATAAATAAAGTAACATATAGTCAAACATGACCTTTTTATACCATTCATGAATAAATAAGTTTTTTTTATAAATATTTATAAGAAAATATACATGGAATAAAAAGAGTTATAAGGGAAGCTCCCCAAATGGCCCGAAGGCTTTCTTTTTTATTGATTTTTTTATAACCCACCTTTCATGTGATGAGGGGGAATCCTTACAAGGCCTCGTTGGATCAGATATTACAAGGCTCATAGGCTTAGGAAATTACATGACCGGATGGTCTTAGAAAATTCAACCAGAATATCTACAAGGTACTCCCCCTCCCCAGCATATGCATCATGATTGTAGCTCTCTGCCTTCACATGGCCGTCTGACTAGGCTTCCCATGAAAACATGGGCCGGTCCCGATGGCATAGCCATACCCTCTCATTCTGACAATCCATTTGGATTTACTCTAATTAGTGCACCTGCTCTGAATCCTCTTCAAGGTATGTTCTTTTTTTGTAGATTATGTTTAGGGCAACTGGATGTGGCCCAAAGGCCTTGATGTGGCCTGAAAGCCCTACTGACCGTAAGGCCTAGGTGGCTTGAAATCCTTAAGTACTCTAAGACCAAACCGATGGCCCAAGGTGAATAGTTCCAACTGCTAGAGTACCGAATAGTGCATGCTACTGTAAATACTAAAATACTTGCACAATGTAAATTTCTGATATAATTCCTACTACAGTACCCCAGAAAATATTCCTCTACCTTGTTTTAGACCTGGGTCTCGTGGATGCACCTATGGATACCTCACCAACTAGGCCGAGGCTCTTGTGCTATAAGGGAAACTTTAAAAGATATTTTTAAAAGAAAGTCTCTTACCTTAATTCTTACTTTTCCAATATATTCTTTAACTTTCTGTTAATAAACGTATCATAATTATTTATATGATTACGAACATTTTTAAATTTTATTATTCCTTTTTATTTTATTTATAACTGTGTTATATTAAATTGAATAATCATTTAAGTTGATTCCATACATTTTGATGATATTTGGCGCATATGTCCAAAATGACATTGGCATGTTGACCATGGTCAAAGAATTCATTATTACTACCTATCAATAATAATAATAATGAAATAATTAATATTTCTATACAAAAATTATAATTTTAAACCAATCATGAAATATGGATATTTATAATGGACTATATTACAGTCAAGGACGTTGTAGGTCGTATGTATGCATAAGTTACGTTTCAGTTTTCAATGATCTTTAAGAAAATAAGGTAAGTATAATTTTACCATAAAATAATTATAATAATATCATATATACCATGTTATTTCATTTTAATATACTTATATATATCCTCCATGTGAATTATTGATGAAAAAAATCATATCGTTTCATGTAGGTGGTAGTCCACATATATGAAAAAATTATAATATCATTTTTAATTGAATTAAAATTTTGAAACTAGATGGTTTATAATGTTTATAAAAGGATAAATATGTCATTAATATAATATATGTACATTAATTCAATAATAATATCCTTCCATGAGAGTTATTGATTCAAAATGAATTTTATCAATTCGTGAGGTTATATTCCGTTATATACATAAATGATGGTTTCGTGTCCCATTTAATGGTAAATGAAAATAGATAGAGGTTATTACATTAACATGATAAAATTTTAGTGTATGAAATATAATAGTTTAATTATATCATTATGGATGAAAAATACTTTTCAGAGGATGAAGAAAAAATTTAACTAAAACATTTTGTTAAAAGCTACAACTCTTCTTCAAACAACCTCCTTTTTTCTACACCTTAAGCTCTCTAGGGTGGGTATTATACTTAAACCAAGTCCTCTGGAATGATGGTATATATTATAGAAATGTATTTGGATATTTTTTGGATGAACTAAATGTATTTTTTCAGAGTTAATAAACGAGGAGAGTATGTGCCCTTTTATAAGAGAGGGAACAAGAACTCTTTGAGTGTTATAAAGTATTAAATTAAAAAAAATGCATAAACAAATGGATCCAAATTGATATTATTAAAAAATATGAGGATTATTATTCAAAAAATTGCATAAAATAATATTTTTAGATGTTAAGATTATATTTTTACCCAAATCAATTTGTTTTCGCATCTCATTAATTCTCTTAACCATAATAGTGATATCAATGTTTTTTACTCTTTATTGGAAAAAATATTTATTATAAAATTAAAATTGACCCTAAAATAGAATGTGGTTGATATATTAAATAATATTCAAATAAATTTGGAAAATAAGTTATCTTTCCGAATTTCAAATCATTTATTAAAATATCATTTATTATAAAATGTTATTTATTTCATTTTTTTGAATTACATGAAATATTATAGTATGATATATGCCCAAACAATCTTAAATTGTTATAAAATGTAATGTATTATATTATAAGGAAGATGTGGTATTAATATAATCATCTAAAATAATTTTTACGTGTTATATATCATTTTAAACATTATATTTTTTGTATTAACTCCTATAATATACCAACACTGGTCAACCAGACCAGTCACCCATGTCAGCCAATTACACAGTGAGATAAAAGAAAGGAAACAAGAAAAGTATTGAATATAAGAAAAAAAGGAATTAAATCATATTAAATATAGAAAAAATGGAGATATAACGCATACATGTGATCCATCATCCATGAAATAATATATCATGCAATAAAAAACCAAAAAAAAAAATTAAACTTTCTAATTGAGCACGGTCCTATGGTAAATTACATAATAGAAACTCAAGAGCCTAAAATGAATAAATTTGGATTAAACTAATATTAATTCTTCAATAGATGATATATATATATAAATAGTTTACCTCTTAGTGGTGTCACATACAGATATATTACCTATGTCTCTTTCTCAATGCACCTAAGGCTCTGGTTGTGAAATGTATATAAATATATATTTTTAAAACCATTATCTCATGTTTTATAAAACCATTTCAATGAAAATACAATATTACTCTGGGTTTGAAATCCGATTTTTCTCGAAAATAAAGAAATTCCATTTTCAAATTAAAAAATATCTTTAAAACCCGAACTCATTCACTATTCATTTTCAACACAAAAAATTCCATTTTAGATCAAAACGAATCAATAAGAACAAAAAAATCAAGAAATTAGAACACATTAATTGATACACCTACTTCATGGATATATAATAACTAACACACTTTGACATCAGGGATAGGAAACCACAATATCGTCATTCAGAAGAAAATAAATACAAGATAAATAAACAGATTGATAGAAAACAAGATCTCATTATAAACCCAAAGCCAAACCTAGCCCTTAACTAAAACTAAGAATATCTAGAAGGAAGACTTACATAGAAAGAAGAAACCCTACCAAATTGGAGATTAATTGAAGAAAAAGTTGATCCAGATGGGAAAGATTCTCCCAAAATGGCATAGAGAGATCTCTAGGTTGTGAAATGCATGCTTCACTGAGAATGAATCAAAAATAGCACATGTATGACCCCCTAAAAAGATACACCATGAAAATTAAAAATAGTCTAACTAATTTACACATTGATTAATCCTTACGATCCCTATACACTGGAATACATGTTTCTTTTTAATTAAAAATGTAATTTTTCTCTTAAACAGAATGAACATGATACAAAAATGTAGAAAGTTCAAATTGTGTATTTAGTTCATGGATTCTACCTTCAAACCCTTACATGGTTTCAACTCTACATACATAGCTTGTAAGTTCCCAACATGCAGCCAAAATTATATATTATTGTAGAAATTTAAAAAAAATCTCTGACCTCACCATTATAGGTATCCTTCCAATTTCATTGTAATAAACCTTCATCCAATGAAAAATGAAGCCAAATTCAAAGATCAGAACATGTATGACAGAAGGGTAATAAGGTTTACATTCTCTTCACAATAAAAGCATTATATCAGTAGAAAGTGTTGAAGATCCTAGGTCCACAAAAATATAAGTTTTATAAATCCTCATAATTGACTGTCACTCCCACACCTCGTGTAAATCTCATATTCAATTCCAATGTACCCAGATTAGGGGATCATTTTATAGAATAGTATATAATACTCACAATCTATAATTTAAACTAGCTTCCCAATCAAAGTGGTAATGGGTACAATATCTTTATACTCCAACCTAATAATAATGGAAGGATATATAATATACCTCCTCAACTGGGAAACATGAAACACATAATGGATAGAAGTCAGAACATATGGAAATCCCAACTGGTAGGCGACCCTCCCTAGTCGTTCAATGATCTCAAAAGGGCCCAACAAACTATGTTCCAAATTACCCTATTTACTAAAATAAATATGTTCTATGAAAGGTGAAACATTGAGATAAACCTGGTCACTAACCACCAAAACCGTAGCCAATGATGATGATCCACATAAGATTATGGATGACTCTGTACTATTATCAAATGCCTCATGATCAACTGCACCATCTCCATTGTCACCTGAACCAAACTCATCCCAACAAAGGAACACTCCCCCAACTCTACTCTATACAAGATATATCAATAGGGTCACCCATAAAAATCTAAAATGGTTTCTATCCTAATTGAATTCGGATAACAATAATTAAACAAAAATGAAACCAACTGCAAATGCATATATTTTGATCTATAAAAATCAAGAACACAAGCCCAATTCTTGTCCTCAAGAAAATAGATATCCCTCTATATTAATTTATCCATCTATGGATGATAATCCTTTCTTAATGTCAACTAGGAACCCACTACCATCTGAAAACATTTCCCGAATATAGAATATAACCTTGAGAACCAATCAAAAATGACCGCAGAGGGAACCCAATGATGTTTCAAAATATCATTGATAAATAAGTCCCTTTTCTTTTCCACTTTATTCATATCCATTATTGATAATAAATTTTATTAATTATAGAGTCTATCGATGATCGCCCAAATTGAATCATTTCATTAATATTCTATGGTAAACAAACAAATATATCCTTGTAAATTTTATCATTCTTCTATACCAGGATTGGTAAAGGCTACAATAACCCTGAAGGTCTCCAGTGTTAAACCTTAAATCATTGGAAACTATGACACGAAAATACAAAATCCACAACTTATAGCCTCATCTATATCCACCATTAATGATGTCTCAAATTATGGTACATCTTTTTATCCCCAGGATAAAGGAACAAAAATAATCGTTGTCCACTATCTAACAACTCTTGTATCAAGGAAAATGAATAACTATCCGCCTATGAAATGACAATGATCCATTGGGATATCAAGACCACTCACATGAGTTCTTACTTGCATATAGGATTTCTCCTAAGCAATAGATCTTGATATCAATCATTTTTTCAAGTCAAACTCACTCATCAAAAGACACATCAACCTTCATCGCATCCCAGAACACATTTCCACCATCCTCTTTCACTCCAAAACTCATCTAAATAAACAAACTCATTAGTGACCAATCTATAGTTTATTCCTTCATTGCTTGGATACGTACTCTTATTCTCTATGTATCGACAACCACATTTCCTTTCCCTGTTATATATACGATATCAAAACAAAAGGATTGAAAATACTCAACCAAATGTCTCTATCATAATTTCAGATCCCTTTGACTGAAAACCTTGGTCAAGATTTTATGATTATAATACATTTTAAATAACACAAAAAATGATAGGGATTCCATATATTGAGTGTGTTCATATGTGCTACCAACTCAAGATCATGGGTAGGGTATTTCTTCACATGAGGGTGTAACTATTAGGATCCATAAGCCACCACTTATTTTCATTTTATCATGAAACATCCCAAAAATATAGCCTAGGCATCATAGAAAACATCATAACCCAAAAATGGATTTGGGATAATCAAAATAGGTTCCAATTTAATCATCACTTTTATCTCCTCAAAATATCTCTAAAATTATTTTTCCAACTAAAACATCAATCCATTATTGGATAAATATTTCATTGGAGATGCGATCTTCGAGAAGTCTGGAGAAAAGCATATGTAATAAAAATACAACCCCATGAATATTTTTATGATAAGAACATTTATTATATTTACTATTATATAACTATCCATACCTTTTCATGATCCACTAAGATGCCCCTATCAGATATCACAAACCCTAGAATCTCAACCAGTCGGATCCAAAACTCACACTTGAAATGTTTACTAAATAGATGATATTTTTTCAAGATTAAAAGTGTAATATCCAAATTGTAAAATTGTTAATCTTATAACATAGAGTAAATTTTGATATCATCTACAAACAAAATAACAATATAGTTCAAGAACTGAGGAATGATCTGGTTAATCAAAGCAATAAATACGATAGGTGCGTTTGTGAGTCTAACTGGAACAACCAGCAAATTGAAATTCCTATATCAACTCTAAAGAACTGTATTGAGTGTTTCCCCCCCTCATACTCTCAACATATGGTACCCTAAATAAATTTCAATATTTAAAAACTAATGATATTGTAACACCTAATGATTTGATGACATAAATTCTTTTTAATTTATTTGATGTCTTGTATTGTACGCTGCACCAAGATTAGTTTTCACTATACAGAACATCATATTAGTTTTCCCTATATGAAACAATATGCTTGTATTCTTTACAAACAATTTCATGTTATTTTTATTGAATACATTTCATGGAAGTCTAATTTTACGTAAACAACTAAAAATTATTATGTCACCATAGAACATAAGTATTATAAAGGAGTGTATGAACGATATTAACATTCTAAAATTAATATTTATTGATTTCATTAATGTAAAATATATTCAATATATTCAATATAATGTTTAAAATTGAACATATTTTTTTAGAGATGATATAAGAACAAATTCCATTTTTTTGGATAAAAGAAGTATTTTTAAAAAAATATATTTTTTCCACATTTTGATGGCGCATCCATTTTAAATATTGTTTTAAAAAATTTTATATATTGTGTTTTACAACATAAACATTTTATTTTTATGTGAGATATAAATTTTTTTTATTAATTTTGTATATATTTTTGATAATTTTTATGATTTTATTAGTAGTAAAAATACGCAATATTTTAATTGAAAAATAATTTTATCATAAAAATAATTTTTATAGTTAAATTATATAATTGAATATTTTTAATATATAAATATAATATATTTTTTTCATTTAATATATGATAAGTAATTTTCATTAATTCTACATTGAATTCAGATGAAAAAAACATTTCAATATTTTGTAATGTTTTAGAATTTTTAACACAAATTTCATTCCGATAATGATATTTATTTTTAATTAATTACAAAAACTTGTATGTTATAAATTTTAAAAAATGGAATAAATATTTTTAATTAGTATTTAAAAATTATGTAAATATATTTATTTTATTTTATGGGGATTATAAATAGTAACATTGGTAATTTTTATTAGTACAGTGAAAGGGTTAAACGAGTAATGAAGGGTAATAATACTATTATAAAACTACCCTAAAACTTATATAATTTTATTATATGGTAAATGGATGAACAATAAAATACTTGGGAAGGTAATTTGTTTTTTTATGCCACATGGGTGTGATTATGACACTTAAAAAATATAATTTAATGTAGAGGAAAATATATTATTAAGATATATATTCGTACGAGAACAATTTTAATATGGGGTTATATACGTGATATGTTATATTATAAATATTCATTAGAAAAATAAATAGATTTCATACATATTGGTATTTTTTTATTATTTTTAGACATTAAGTAATTAAATTAAATTATGACACAATGTCGATGCAGTGATTGCTTTATTAATGAAGAAATCAAATAAATGTTATTATTAATATTAAAGTAAATATTATTTGACATAATTTATGTCATCAATGATATTTATATGTTAATAAGTCATTTTTTAAAACTATAAAATCGTTTTTCATGAAATTATAACTTAATTAAATTTTATTTTATTCAATTAAATAAATAGTGTACAAATTCACATAATTGATGTTTTACAAACATAGTAAATTATTAAATTATTTATAAATACGAAAAATAAGTTAAAATACAAAAGTGACTATGATAATCTAAAAAAATTCATTAATTTTCCAAATATAAATAATTTTCCCAATGTAGGATAAATTTAATGCCTTTTAATAATTAAAATTTTTTACCACTATTAAAATTAAAAGAGATTAATTAAGTGTAAACTGGAAAATAAAGTCAAAAATAAAATATATACATATCTAAAAATTATTTAATGATATTATTTTGAACTATAATAAATTTATATTAGACATATTTAAATTTTTCAGCATTTGGATAAAAAAACAATTTATATTAATTTAATATTTTAAGAATTTCCAAGGGTTCCCCTCACCTGAATTATAAAAGGGAACCTCCACCCTCACCAAATCACACCAATTTGAGCCATAAATCTTGATAATGTCCTACCCTTTTCCCTTATAAAATTCCTTAGTTACATTTTAGATATTATTATCTTCTACAATGACCAACTCTAGTGATCTAAGAGGAGATTTAGAGGAAGATCATAGAAGAAGAGATATTATCCTCTACTGATTTTTTTCAAATTATTTCTCATTCTACTTCATATTCATTAGTTGATTCCAATATAAATAAATTACTAAACTATAAAAATTATAATTATATGTTATTAATATTACAGAACAACCATATTCTACCTTCTATATATCCCATGAAAAATGAAATCACAACGTCTGCATACGTATGGCTTACTATCTCCACGCCATGGTGTAATCTGTTTTTCACCACCTGACATGGATGGGTATAATGTTGGAAATAATAACTATATTTTATAATTATAAAAAGATAATTATTTTTTAACAATATTTATACCATCCACTTTTATACCTTCTACTAATTAATGGAATTATATCATCGCTTGTGCGTACCTATGACATATTGTCTGCATGATGTGATGTGATTGATTCTACATGATATCCACAAAAAGATGAATATATAAATGTATATAATGAAAAAATATGGTATATATTATGTTCATATCATTTTTTAATGATATAAATATGACCTAATAAGGAAACATAACTTATTTGACAAAACAAGCTTTAGAATATAAAGTATTTATTACCCGAATAATGAGTAATAATGAAATTCTACTAAACAGACAGATGATTATATGATCATATATGATATCATAAAAATTCATATGATTCTGGAATAAGTCGATGAAATTATTTAAATAATTATATAATAGTTTTAGATATATACCAATTGTATAGAACCTAAGGTAAGAGATAAATTTTCAGTCTCGTGATTATCAGATATTGTTTATTCATAAGTATTTACTGGGGTATATTTATAATCCACATCCATGTTTCCTAAATATGTATTTAAAAATATTACTTCTATCATTCAAAAATAGTTTAAATTTATATTTTCCTATTTTTAAATTTCTATTAAACGTTATTAAGGGAATATTTTTTCATTTTCAGTATGAGGTACATTTTGTCTATCTGAAATAAGTATGACAAGAATGTTTTCCTATAACATATACAACATGAAAAGATTTTTAATATTTCATGATTCCTTATTTCCATGTAGAATACCTTATAATGTTTCATTATTGTTTTTAAATAAATTCTTTTCTTTTTAAATAATACATTATTTTAATAAATGGAAATTTTTTGAAGAGGAAAGGATATTTTATTCAAGAATTGATTTCAAGTGTTTTATAAAAGTTATTTCACATATGAGATTACATTCCATAATATGAATATGTTTCAAGTAAACTATATCTATTATTCCTATGGTTCTATTTTGATTATGCAATTTATATGATCAATTATTCCATCTTGGATAATGTTATGATGGAATGATGTTTAAGAAACCCATTTTAATTTCTTAGGTTATGCTATGATGTATAATTTATATTTTTCTACCACACGTAAGAATGATTTAATTAAATGATGGTTGGGACCTATATCTCCCTCCAATGCATTGGTTAATTTGGATAACTGATGCGGTGTGTATATTATGAATGAACATGATTTCTTGTACACAGTTTTATGAGTGCACCTAGTTTCCTTGTATATATGTTTATGCAAGGGCTTGGTTTCATGTCTTTAATTTAATGAGTGAACCAATTACTATTTATACATCTTCACAAAGTTATAATTTAATGTGTATTCTATAATATCATGTCTTATGTTACAATTATTATCTTATTTATTATGATCCTTTACTTTCCTTATTACTCAAGTTTTCCATTGATATGCAGGATATGATCATCTAATGTTATTGTCACATTCTCGTAGCCATTTTGCTCATGTTTATGTTTATATATCACCCTTATTTACCCTTAATTAACATCTGAGCTCACCCCTATTATATTTATTTTACATATTATTTGAAGAAGGGTATTATGTATGATTTGTACAAAGGGTTTATAGTTTTGAATGAAATGGTTGGAGATGATTTATATGTTTTATAAACTAGTTGATTATCTTCCCTAGATTCCTAAGAAACTAAAATAATACAGTAAGTGGGTGTCTATTTGATTAATGTATTATGTATTCAACAAAATTAATTTAATTTCAATGTACCTCAATATTGAGTTTTCTACGCACCCCAATAATATGATCAAATAGATCATCAATTCCTGATAAAGGATACTTGTTCTTAACCGTCACTCAATCTAACTTTTGATAATCAATGCAAAGCCCAAGCATTCGATATTCCTTCTTAGAAATGTGTATAAGTGAATTACATGATATAAATCTAGGAAATATTAACCCTTTCACCTCCATTCCATTAAGATATTCTTTAATTTCCACATAATCATAAGATTCCATTCGATAGGGTGGAATTCAAATGGACATCATTCTTGGGAGAAGGTCAATAGTAAACATAACCTCTCTCAATGGCAGTAAACTAGAAAAATCATTTAGAAATACCTCAGGGTATGCACACACAACAACAGGTTGCAGACCGCCCATGAAAGGGTAAACTCTATCACGATAAATTTCTAACAACTAGAATGATATTATACCAGCATAAGGAACAGTATTCCCTTCTCATTCAACTTTAGAGTCCCACTCACCCTAGAAAAAATGACTTACCCCATCAATAGATAAAAAATATACCCAACGATGATAATAGTCAATCCAGGCCTTCAATATGATCCTCTAATCCATGTCAATAATCAATTAAAATATGTTAATATCAACCACTAATGCATTTCAAACCACCTCAATATTGACTATCACCACCTAACATACAGTGCACATGAAACCTTGTTTGAAAAAATTTACTAAAATAATGGAAAGATACAATAATAAGGGAATAAGATCTGAACACAAAACCAACACATCAACTAAGCTTGATGATATAGAAGAATTAGTATCATACGTATCAACGAAATAGATCACAATAGAAGATGAAATAAAAACCATACCTCTAACAATAGTCGGCCCAGATTTAGATTCATATGTTTCACACTCTACCACATAAATCAATCTAGACATAGCCAACTGGAAAACCCCATTTACCTAAGAATGATACTGATATCTATTGGAAGAATCAAAATGAACCCATTTTCCCTTGGTGAATGTGGATCCCTCCTTGCTACCTTGGTACATCCTATCATAGAAACATTTTAAATGGACAAATAACCTAAAATGATGAAAATTACAAGAAGCCACCATATAGTGAGGCCCTGTATAACCATGACTCCCACACTGGTAAAAGATAACCGATTGATTCAATGAATAATACCATAATACTAGTTCTATAGAAAACTAACCACTCTTGTGCTTCCTTATGTCACTAGAAGAAGAACCATGGCTAATTGGTGCACCAACTAAAGCTCCAACAAAAAATGTCCTTAAATCTATGTTTTTCTTAGCCAATGATTCTTTATCCACTACCTCCATAATGTGCTGAATGCATAAAAAAAACTTCCATCGACTAAATATCATCCCATATTCCCATATAAAACCTTTAATCCTTAATGTAATCATTTTTGACAAGATAAGGATCCAAATACACCAACACAACAAAATTCTTGGAGTACTCCAGAACAATACACTCCCCTTGCTCCATGATCTAAAACCCCTAGGTATTTTCCACACATAAATTATTTTTATAAAACCTATAATTATCTATTTTTTATGAAAACAATGATAATACCCTCACGCGACATATATTTCACTATAGAGTCACAACATCCTCTTACTGGCCCCTCGAGCATATACATGGAAAACCAAACCATAAAATTTGTGGGAGTCTCTAATAGATAAAGATCCACTCAATATATTTAATCCACTCCTCTCATTCATGGGATCTTTTATCACGTTGGAATATAGATTGATGTTTCTTGGTAAATTCCATGCCATGATTAAAATATCTTCTTAGGTTTATCGAACCCAATGACCCCAGAGTATGATTGGTAAGAATAACTACTTCATCCAAACAAGGGTAATGAGTAAGATCTTCCTGCATAACCTACCTTGCGACTTCCGATCTTGTATTTAGAAGAGCTCTTCTAGGAGTAATTTTCTATTAAACATAATACGACTACCAATCAGTTATGATCAAACTCCAAAACCATTAAACCACCATATAAAATCCAAAACAATTATATAAAATGATAATTATTTAAAGCAATTATGTATTTTGTCACATAATAAAACACATTTTGAAAGAATAGAACCATCTAAATTAACTACCCACATTGTTTATTCAAATTAACATACACAAAAAATGTGCCCAGATATAGTATATTTGTAAATTTAAATATATTTCCAATAAAATTCATTCAAATGTGCCTAAATACATATTCTTAGACTTAGAAATTATTTTTTTACCACTCATGAAAACTCATATTCATTCACAAGAATGATCTGACTAGGCCCCCATTTTGCACAGATTATCGGAATTCTAATGATGCCAATCATATATAACTGAGACTCAGAACTAACATAAATATATTTGAAACACTTTTGGATAATTAAATCCTTTTATAACAAATTATAATAGACCAAATTGGTTCAACCATATCAGTCACCCAATTCAGGCTATTAAAGGGGGAGGAAAAACAAATAAAATTAAATAAGTGATGAATATATGAAAATTAAGACAAAAAACTAGAGTAAAAATTATAAAAAGGTATATAAAATAGAGAAAAATGTGAAAAACTAAAAAGAATGACAATTCTATACAATCAAGTCTCCCTGGGACTAACTGTAAACTCCAAACAATCCTATACCAAATTAGTGACGTAATGCGAAACAAACATGATATAGAATGCATTTCCCTTTTGTAGTGTCTGGAAAAAAAGGTATATAGCAACCTAAAGGAATAATTAGGATATGATAAAAATATACCAGTAGAAAAAAACAATAAAAATATTCATGTTAAAATAATAAGAATACGTAATTTCAAGCTCTAAATTAATACAATTTTTCACTCATTTTTATAAAAGAAATAATGTTGTAAACATTTTTCAAACATTCCTTGAATTTTCCACAATTATATGTCATATTTTCCAAATATAGACAGATGTTAGCCGTAAAACCAAGTAATTAAACATACCTACATACAATCATACATTTGATATAACATCCATTAAATAATGTATCTTGCAATGAATAAACTAGAAACAACAATGAACCTTCCAATCAGGATATAGTCTATGGGAAAATATGTACAAGACACTAATGATCCTAATAAGCCATAAGGTTTGATCTAACTAATATTGAGTCCTAACAATCTCTATAGATATACAATAAGTTACCTCCCAATGGTGTCACACACACTAAGGCCACCTGTGTCATTTTCTCGTTGCACACAATGTCCCCATTGTGTAGTTTTTAATAATTTCCATTTTAAAAACCATGAACACATCTTTTATAAAACCATTTCAAATCCAAGATGTTCTGCTTCAGGGTTTAAAAATGTATTTTTCTATAAATTTTGGAAATATCGTCTTCAAAAAATCACATTAAAACACGAACCCATTATCTTTTCAATTTCAACTCATGAAATTCCATTTTAAATCATAAAAAGTAAATAAGCACTATAGAAATTCCAAAAATTAGAACACTTGAATAGATATATCTTGATTGAGAATGTATAAAACCTAACCACCTTTGATATTAGAGATTGGATGCTAAATGATATTTCATCAAAAAGGAAGTCACAAAAAGTGACTAAAAATATTGATAGAAAAGATAAACTAATTATAAAATCATTTCTAAAAAAATCCTAAACCAAAAAAAAATATGAACGAAAAGGAACACATACCCAGGGGAAGAAATAAAACGACAACTGAGATCGATCACAAAACATAGTGATCTATGTGTGAAGGGATCACTAAAAATCTCCTAGGGAGCTCTCTTGGTCAAGCGAGGACGGTTGATTAAGGAATGAATAAAATATGTCACCCATGTGTATTCCAAAAAACAATCTCCCTAGAATATACATGTTGTGTAACAAATTTACAGATTATGTAATCCTTGGGGTCTGTATACACCAAAAAATTCAAGGATTTATTATTAAAAAAATGATTTTTCCTGTACACAGAGTTTAACTTATACACGACATTTAGAAATATCAATATATTTATTCATTTCATGTATTCATCCTAACGACCATTACATGGAATTTAGTCAACTTACATGGTGTGTAAGTTCCCTGCAAGAAGTGGAAGCTATAGGTTTTTACAAAAAATTCCAAAAAATATATCACTTCGCCGTTAATGGTATCCTCCCAATTTCGTGGTCGACAATTCTCATAAATAAAATGAAACCAAAATAAAAGGTTGTAACATAACTAATAGAATGGTAATAAAGTGTTACAACCCCTTGGTGTAAAGACATTATCCCCAACCATGGTAATGAATTTTTTAATATCAAAGGGTTACAATTTTACTTATAATGAAAAATTTGGCTCTTAAATAGCCAAAAATGACATTTTTAACAAATTATAAACCAGGTTTTCATCTTATATAATTTTTATAAAATATTTACTTAATTTAAATAAATATTATTTAACATAAAATAGTATTAATTTTATTTTAATAACTATTCTAATAATATGAATTTTAAGACAACATTATAGAAATATAATTTTAATAAAAACCATAAGATCAACTTTAATGTGGTATATTTATCTTAAATATTCATGGGAAACATTAAATCACCAAAAAATATTACTTTCATAGCTTTTGAAATAATTTAATTTATTTTTTTACTCCTTTCACAAGCACTATATGAAGGTTGTGTATGAATGTATGGTAATTATTTCCACACAAAAAAATAAAACCAATTTTTTGTGATAGAAAATTAATTATATTTCAAATAAAAATTTATAAACAAACATAACATCTTATTTTTCTATGCCAAAATTTTAATGATAATAAACCAAAGTGAATGTCATTTTTTTCTATTCTTTATGTAAAATATTATAAGGGACAAAATCATGACCAAATAGAAACAATTTCATATATTCTTGGTTTTGATGATTATAGAAAAAAGTATTATCAACCAAATTAATTAATTAATTTTTTCTGGTTACTTTTTAGTCCTTATCACAAAATGTTTTCCCATAATCAACTCATTTTACCGTTACCATGGTAAAAATAATTACAATGAGTCCTATTCATAATTATTAAAATGAAAAGTGTTATATTTACCAAATTTTGACCTCATGATTCAAAATAATGAATAAAATATAAATATTCAATTTATATTAGTGTCATAATATAAACTAAAATAAACCTCGCAAAATGAAATGTGGAATTGATTTTGAAAGAAATGAATTTTAAGTATAAAAATGTTTTATACCAAATTGATGTATCTCGGTTATTCCATGATTATGATTGGATTATTTTTAATAAAAATGATATAATTATATTTTAAAACTAAAAAATATTACTTTTTAAATAAATAAATATAAAATATAGTTCCAAATAAAAATCAATATTTTTCACTACTCACTAGAAAATTAATTCTTATAAAAAAATACAAAAAATTAAATTTATACAAATTTGGATGTTATTATTGAAAAAATAATATCCTTTATATCATATAAAATTTTTAAAAGATAAAAAACTAAATATTAACTCATAAAAAAATAGAGGGATTTTTTTTAAAGAAAATGAATTATTGAATAATAAAATTACTTTACAAAAAAAATATTTTTTCCCTCATCATTAATCAATAGATTTTTATTTATTAGGGACCTTATATATATTTCATATTTCAATAAATCCTATCCATTCCCATCAATTAAATGGTTAGATTATAATGGTAATATTTATAAAATTATAATTTGTGGTTAATTTTAGATCGGTGTCGCATATCTTATACACTACCTGGCATAGAATGTAACATCTCATCCTTGGTTCTATGGGATGGTTCCCCAATCTGATTCACCACATGACCACACTTACACCTCCCTATATTCTAGAGGTTTCTATCAAGTCTCTAGGGTCTTGTAAGTTAGCAATTAGGAGACTATACCCTCATTTATTAGAGTAAAAGGCCAGTATAAATAAATAAACATAAGTGGAAGCATATATAACAAGAAAATAATAGTCATTTCAAAAGATAAAAAATCTAGAAATACAATACTCAACTAAAATGAGAAAAATTATAAGACAATACTCGTGTCAAGTTTCTATAGTGAAACTGGAATTAAAGACACTATGACTCCGCCAATGGGTCCCAAGCCATGTATGGTTCCCTTGTCCATGCTCTATCCCCAATCATCCACCAATCATAGGGACTTTTCCCATGTCTATTTGTGCAACAATAAAATCTATTTAGGTACGGATCAGACAACCTGAATATGGTGTGAGTATAGCTCAGTAGGCCACCACCAATGTTGTCTAAACTTAGTCCATTCAACAGATTGTGTATGTAGTTGTTTGTGAAATAAGTACAATACATAGACAACTAGTTATTAAATTTTCATTTATTCTTTTCAAACGATATTATATCAAGGGTTCCCAAGGATACATGTAACTCAATTATAACATCTTCTCATACCAGAGCCTAAATTGTTCCCTAGTTAATACTGTATCTTAATACCAGCTTCTTGACAATGCTTAAAGATCCAAGTGTTCTATGATATCTCAGTACCTAATTCTACTAATGATGGAGATTGAATATTCTCATGTGAGTTCAGAACTTGGATTTACATTATTTCTATTCTTTTATTTCACATTTATAAGAAACATTTACAATGATTCCAATTTCACAAACATAAGTAATGTGACCATGTTTCCATGAATACTCCTTAATAGAATGATTGTGTTCCCACTTTCTTTACACATATGTATAATGACCATGTTATGATGTATACTACCAAATTTATAATGAGCAGGTTCCCATTCACTTTACTAATAAGTATGATGACAATGTTACCATTTGTACTCTTCAATTTAGAATGACCATGTGCCCATTAGTTATGACATAAATAATTTTTCAACTAATTATCCACCACAATCATCTTACTAATTCGATAATTTGTGAATAAAAACCATTCCATCGGTTAACTCAATTATTAATTAAGTACTTTAAACCATTAATTAATTCTTAAAATAATCAATCAATATAAAAATTCATATTCCATAACTAATTTACCAAATTAATTATCTCATTCTAATCTCAAATTTTCCAAAATAATCCCAAATTTAATTATCCATATCATATTAACAAGGGAATATAATTATTCCACAATTAATTATCAAAACATTGTCATTAAAATAAATCATAATTAACCCCCAATTAATTATCAATATTACAACCCTGAAATATTATAATAAATTTCCCCAAATTCATTATCTAATGGGTATCACATTAGTCTCATGATCAATTCCCCAATTAATTACTTATTTCAATAAACCATCGATAAACCAATTTGTCAATATAAATAACCCAATTAATGAAAATAAATAGCTAAAGAATTCTAAAAATTCTAAAAAAAATTATATACATATAAATCCCTGACTATGGGAATTATATTTAGACCACATACCTCAACTCTTTGATGGTTGTTTTCCTTATAGAAATCCACAAAATTCGAGTAGCACAACGTCGTTGATAAAAGTACCATATCAAATTTTGTAAACCAAAAATAATGATCCAAGAGATCATGATCTCATAAATATAGATCTATATCCAAAATCTTGGATCTATATCTCAACAAATAGGTTTTTATCCAAGGTAAAAAAGCATATATTCCCTGAAAATATCATGGAAATATAAGAGAAAGAATGGGAGAATCATCAGGATGAAATCCACCTACCGGGAGAAGAGTGGATCATCAATTTGGGCTTTTGATCTTCAATAATTGTTTCATTAAGGCCTTATAATCACTTAGAGTCAATTGGATAACCTTCCATTACCCTTATTAAATAAAAATCAGCATTTGTGGATATATAGGTGGTGAAACCGGTCATTAGTTCTGGAAAACAATATAGGTAAAAAAACATAGGATCTCACTGTCATCCCGCACATGGTTTAGTTTCACGGTTAAAAACAATGTGCATATTTTTGAATTAGACACTAAATAAAGGGAGAAAATGGAATGGCTACCTCACATGAACTCTAAAAAGTTATTTAATATGGTCAGAGCTACTACCTCAAAAGACCAGAGAGCACACAGTTTCTCCTAGTTAGCTGCACCATTTGTAAAAATCAGGCACCAACTGTGCATATCCTTTATTTCCAAAATTTTCATAGAATTATACTAGCCGCACCCCATGCCATAACTCACTCATATTTTTTTAAATAAAAAAATTAATGAGTACATAGAACCATGCCAGAGATAACTCCAAAAATGGTTGTGATCTTACAATCTACCCACCTTATAACAGCTCATTCTCCATCTACACTTCAATGACTTTTTACGATTTGAAGGAAAAAAGACCGTTCAACTGAGCCCTAATATATTCTATTATTTCCCAGGATTCCTATTGTAAACAACGATGTTTCCATAACACATGACCTATCAGTACGTTCATTCCTCACAATACTTCCTCAATGTGAACCAACACACATATCAGATGCTTCTCAAAGGCTGCATCTATCTCAAGGTCAACCTCATCAACATTGATCATGTGAGAAGCATCGAGGTGATTCCTTCTATGTTTTGATATATAGAAAACATAATGTGAGGAAATGTATCTCTATGGAAGATCCAATTGTGATTCCACTAGTCGAACTCTCTCCACTATCTTAAAAGGTCCAACAAACATGGGCACAAACTTGCACTGCCTCAGTATCCTATGGTGACCCAACCAAGGTGATGCCTGAAAGAAGACACGATCACCCTACGAAAACTATAAGGGTCAGCTCCTTCTATCATTATATTAGTTTTTTCTAATCTTTGTCGTAACAATACATTTCCAAATCAACAACACATTTTCGGATGTATCCTTCACAAAACTCAATTACAATAACTATGAATTACCAGAATCCATCCAGAATAGTGGTGATCTACATATACTTCCATAAAGAGCATCATATAGTGCCATCTATATAGTTTCCTGATAACTATTTTTATATAAAAAACCATTAAAGCCAATTTCTTTATCCGAGATCCGCTAAAGTTAACTAAACATGCTCGTAGAATATTATCAAGAACATATAGAGTATTTTCTAACATCCCATCGATCTATGCATAGAAATCTACACTAAATAATACTTATTAGTTAATTCCTTTATATAATCCCTTCTTGAAGCCTAAAGTAATGAATGAATCAGGATCTGATACTATAGTTTGTGGCACTCCATGCAGACAGACTATCTACCGACCATATAGGTATCCCAAGTATTATATTTTAACAATTTACCTTATAGATAAGAAATGTGATTACTTTTTCAGTCGATCAACAATGTCCCAAATAGATTCATTATTCCTAAGTCTCTTTGAAAGTCCCACAAAAAAATACATGGTCACGTCATCCAACATCCATATGAAAATAGGCAATGGTGGTAGTAAACCTCTGGGTCATGGATGCTCCACCCTAACTTGCTGATAGGTGAAGAATCTTACACAAACCCTACTCTCTCTTATTTCATTCCTAGCCACCAAAACCATCATCGTAGGTTAGGGTATATTTTGGTTACAACTGGATGATCCTCCCATTTTGAGGAATTAAATTACCGCATGAGATCCTCTTGCATACTCGTCCATACCACAACTCAATTATTCACAAATATAACCTCATCTTTATCTATCAACCAGTCTGAAGGTGAATTTCCTCCTTCAATGATTTCCCTTAAGGATAATCACTATCAATTCTCATATTGTCTATCCCTAATCCCTCTAAAAATAATAGACTCCACTTCCACTAAAACTAGAGTCATATTCTCCAGACTCACTTGAACAACTAAATGAATTTCATCTAGTAAGGTCATATTCAACCACAATGCACTCACCTCATGAACAGTCTGACTATATGTTTTCTAAATTAAGGAATCAGCCAAACTATTTCTATTTCCAGGCATATATGCTATTGCAAAATTTAAAGTCTACATATACGGAACCCATCTTCTCTGTCAAAGATTTAAATCAAATTTTGAAAATATATACTTCAAGCTCTTTTGATATGTATACACTATAAAATTTTCTCCCAAATTATAGTCTCTCCAATACACAAGATCATAAACCACTACTTCCAAATTGAGGTCATGTGTGAGTTAATTCTGTTAACGAGGCCTCAACTATTGAGACCCATATGTCCCACTATTTCCCTTTCCTAGGCATGCCCCTCAGCAATCCTCTCAACAAGTGTAATAGAGGAATACTCTCTACAAGTCCAAACATACATCTTATGTCTCATAACATAATATTATAAAATTTAGGTATGGGGAAATAATCACAACAAGCCTTATCCCCTACATCACAACATGGTCAAAACTGAGACGCTATCGCTACCCTTAACCATCCTAATCTGATGTTTTGGTTAACTATGTAAACATACTATCATAATAAAGTTTCTCATTTAGACGCCCAATTATTCTAATTTTTCATTATCTTAAAATCCTACTCAATTCATGTTAGGTGCCATTTTTCACTTTAATCTAAAAAATAATGAATATTTTTCATTTTTAACAACATACTCGTAATATGTTTTCTCTTGTGTGCTTAAAATGATGCTTGTAAAAATAACATTGACTGACAATAGTGATTCCGGAAAACTCAACTCACATTACATACGGGGCCATGATTCCACACTCAAAAATTATTTGAAACAATAATCATATCACATAATTATTTTGTCACTCAAGATGAAATAATATTAAACTATAATAGAATAAAAAACAATGACAACAATCCCACCTTGAGTACATTGGTTTTCCTATGTATACGGTTTTGAAACACCCATACAAGATCTCATTACATATCAATGACTCTTCCTAGTATCATGTCTATCGTTCCAAAAAATAGTAAGATTAATGAAGAGGAATGAAAAATGGAGCTCTGACACCACTTCTTTATTTCCCGGCCTAGGTTCTATGTGATAGTGCCTGAAGCTGGTTATCTACATTACCTCATGTGTGCCTCCCCCTATGCTAGAGGTTACCGACTAGTAGTGAGGGTCTTGTAAGTTAGTCATTGGGAGAATATACCATCATTTTTAAGATAAAATAACTAGAAGAAATAAAAAAAGAAAATTCATATATAGCCATAAAAAATCCTCATGTCACAATATAACAAATAAGAAATAAAATACTATATAGAAATGGAAAATATGATATGTTAACATAAGTGGATGGTGTCTATAATGAAACATAACATTAAAAAAACAACGACCCCTCAAATGGGTCCCAAACCATGTATTATTCCCTCTTCTAAGTTCCATCCTCAATTAGAAACGTACCCCAGGGTTGTTTCCCCTATCAAGTCTTATATTAATATAGTCTATTCGGGTACCAATCAGGTAGCCCAAATAGGGTGTATGAACAACTCAGTAGGCCATTTACAATGGTGTATTAATCTAGAAGAGTCAAAATATAGTGTAATAATTTCCATAATAAATAAGTACAATTCAAAGATTACCAGTTATTACATTATCATTTATTCTTATCTAACTACATTAATTCCATGGTTCCCAATGATACCCATAACTCAATACTAACTTCATCTCATAATGGAGCCCAAAATTTTCTATAGTTAATACCATTTCTTAATACCAACATCTTGATGAAGCTCAATGTATTCATGTGTGCTATGATATCTCATTACCTGATTCGACTCAGTCTGGAGTTAGAGTATTCTTGGGTGAGTCCATAACATGAAGTCCTATTATTTAAATTCTTTAATTTTACATTTAAAATCCACATTTCCAAAGTTACCAATATTAAAAACTTATGTAAGATGACTATTCTACAATTCATACTCCGAAATTTAAGGACCATGTTCCCATTCTCTTTATTGAAAATTATAATGACCATGTTACCATATATAAATTTTAATTTAGAATGACCATGTTCCCATTCTCTTAACTCATAATTATTATGACCATGTTACCAATTGTATTTATCAATTTAGAAATACCCATTTCCCATTATTTATCATACTATGAATTTATCAATTAATAATCCCCCTCAGTCTCATTATTAATTAAAATATTATTTAAACACATCCAATCCATTAGATAACTCAACAATTAACTAAGTTATTCAAAACACTAATTAATTCATCAATTATCTAATCAATATCACAATTCTTATTCCATAATTAATTTTCCAGATTTAATTATCACATTCTAATACAATCTTTAAATTATTAGTCCCAAAATTAATTATCTTGATCATATTATCAAAGGTATCTAATAAGTACATAATTAATAATCTAAACATAGCCATTCCAATATCTCATAATTAATCCCTTGCTGAATTTTCTAGATTAAAACATCTACCTATTATAATCAATTTTTCCAAATAGTCTCCTGATCAGTTCAGTAATTAATAACCTATTTCAACGAAGCCTCAATTGGTCAATTATTCAATCTAATTAAACCAATTCATGAAAATTAGTTGCTAAAGGATGCTAGAAATTATAAAATTTTGAATTTAAATATCAAATCAACGGCTTTGGGAATTATATTTAGAACAGATACCTAAATTACTTGATGGATTCTTGCCAAATGAAAATACCCAATATCATAGAAGCACAATGATGCAAATAAAATTTCATGATCTAAATTCCAATACTAAATTCAAGTTTAGAGACATCAAGATCACAAAAATATAGATCTAGATTCATAGTACTATATCTAGATATCGCCACAAAGGTATAGATCCACAGAAAAAAGGATAAATTCCATGAAAAGATCATGGGATGATAGAATAAATAATTTGAGAAGCATCGAGATGATATCTACTTATCGGGAGAAGAGTGTATCTTTAATTATAGCTTTTGGTCTCTAAGAATGGTGTTTGTAAGGCCTTGGAATCCCTAAGAGTAAATTGGAGCACTTTCCTTTACCATTAGTATATTAAACCCCCAATGTTAGAGCTATACAGGATGAGAAATAGGTCATTAAATGTTGATAACAAGTGAGATAAATTATTTTAGGATCTCGCTGTCGGCTCCATCATAGTTTTGACATACGGTTAGACAATAGAAATGTTAACCATGCATTACCCAATAATTAAAAGGGCACGTTACATGGATTCCTTGCACAACCTATCAAATTATTATTTAATCATACCGAGGCTACTACCTTAATAGACTAAAGAGCATAGTACTTATTCTAGGTAGTCATACAGTTTGAACAAACCATGTTCCAATTATTCACAACCACTTTTTCCCCAAAAGTTTCTTATAATTCCCCCAACCATACCCCAATCCATAACTCCAGTGAACGTCCCTTAATTAAAAAATAAAAAGTACCTATAATTTAATCTAGGATTACTCTATATAAGGTAGGGATCATACAAATAATTAATTTTTAAAATATTGGTATGTTATATTCTCCCCCAACCCCATTATAGTAAATTGTTTCTTCCAAATTTGGTATCATCTCGTTAATCAATGTTTTTACATTTTAGAATAAATTTGTTTAAATCTCACACTATAAAAATGGTTAATAAAACATTATATTGAAAATCGGGAAAGGTAAATGTAGAGGTTATATGGAATAACACATAACTATGTTTCCAAATATGATAACAGTATTGGGAATTTAAGTTATGGAAATGGAGGAAAAAGTAATTCCAAAAATAATTATAGGGAGTGATGTGGTTTATTGATTATAATAAAATGAATGGCAATGAGAGTGTTAAAGAATACATAACATTATACCAATGAGGATTGAAAGGGACCATCAATTCATTGGAAATGTATGTTATTCGAGAACATTGTTTTTTCAAGATCCTTTTCCTATAGTTGAGGATAAAAATTACCATATTGGCTAAGAACATAATGAAATTTAATTACATGATATATAATTTCATCCTTTAATACATTTTCACCACAATATCATATTTTTCTCCAAATGAAAAATATTCATGAAGAATGTTATAATACTAAAGCACTAAAATAATCTTTTAATGGATCATGTATTTCCACAACAAGATAACAATTTATTACAACTATATTTAGGAATTAACTGAGATCAAAATGGTTACAAAAAGGTATGATAATTGAAAACAAAATAAACCTTCAAAAAAAAATATTAATCTCTATAATTTCATAGTAATACACAATTTTCATACAAAATTATTATATAAATATCTATCCATAATATTATTAAAAATATTACTGAATAAATCCAAATATCAGAAGTATTTGATAATTTATTCTTCTTATATTAATTTAACATTTATCATTAATCAATATTAGTCACTCATTAAGTTATATACACAAAACTTTATATGAAGTAATAATATAATATCCAAAATAAGAAAATTATTTACATAAATAACTTGAATCGCAATAAAAACACATTATGATTATATACCATTCCAAAATATAATTCAACCTGTATTCTTCAGATAAAATATCTTCTTATCCAAAAATATTTCAATGTAACCAAATAATTTATTATTCCCAAAAAAATATAGTGATTCTCTTTTGAAATTACAATGATCCAAAAATCATTTTTGAATCCCATGGTTATCAATATAATAAAACATATATTCCGAAATAACCTATAATTTACTGAACATAAAAGATTATATAAACATTAAAGGTTATTAATAATATTAAACATATTACCAAAAAAATATAAATATTTTTCCTCAAATTTTTTTTCACTAAAACTCATACTAAACCCAACTGTAATATTACGATAATTGTCACCCTAAATACTCTTAATCATTTTAGACATCAATTAATTAAATCCTAAACAGTGGTGTCTAAAGAATTGCACATATGATCAACCTTAATGTTATAAACCCATGTTGGTATCCAAAGATGCTACGATAACCTCTCATGAAAACATAATAATCAAATAAACTATCTAAACATTTTCTATGATACAAACTGTAATATTCTTCAACTCACACTCCCAGTTCGAGTTCTAAAAAACAGAATATTTAATTTTCGGAATTTGATAAAAATAAATGTGATCCAATTTTATCCATCCAAAATATAAAAGTTAAAAAGGAACATTGGGATCACTTATATACCCAAGTACCTTTAAGGTTTATAGTTTTAGAGAATTAGGATAAAATATTTTATATTGGAAAAATCCCTACAATATGAATTTATTCCACAAATCAAAATATTTATAAACAAAATATTAATTAATTTAATGTAACTTCAATATTTTTGAAATCCAACATTATTATTATTTATACTCATCCATAAGACTTGTGAAAAAAATTAAAAACATGGGATGAGAAAAAATGATCAATAAGGGACATAAAAAAGAAAAAAATGGTTAGTTTAGTGGAAAATAATAAAACTAATAAACATTATACATTTATTGAAATATTTTTTGAGAATATGAAATAAATAATTTCCAAATGAAAAAAACATTTTTCTCAAGGAAAACTAGTATATTAAATAAAAATTCAAAAAATATATCCTTTTATAGAAGCACAGAGCATTATATTCGTAACATATACCAAAAATAAATGGATCCTTGTTAAATCTATAGGATAATACTCCCTAAATACCTCCCTCTTTCCTACATATAAACACATGTAATATAACATAAAGCAATGGAGATCTAAAATATAGCTCACCCTTTGTATAAGATATATCAGGCTCACCCATCTTCATTTGCTATCATGGGGCTCAACTAATCATATAAGTTGTATAAACCTCACTCATTTCTCATATATAATTTCCAATAACAATATCATGTATAAAACAATTCATGATTTCAAAATTTTATAAAACCATTGAAAAGGATTTCAACCCCATATACAAAACACCTTTGGATATTTAAAACCACATTTCTTTTAAAAAACATTTTTAAATCCAAAATACCCAAACTAATATAGAAATATGGATTTTATATGAAGAATACAAGAAATATTATTATATAATAAAAACATAAAATAATGTTTATAGTAAAAAAAAGACCATTGACCATGTATACATTACAATATGAAATTTATTTTTTCTTTCTTAAATAAATTCAAAATATTCATTAAAAAATACGTAAAAATATTTATTTGGAAAATCATCAATGGAAAGAAAACTATTGAGATAAAAACTTCCTTTATAATTCATTTATCTACATATTAATACATATATAAATTTATTTTAATAATATGGACATTAAATATAAGATCTATAAAATAAATATTGAAAATATTTAAATTTAGGTTTTTATAGTAAAGTGTCCCCTTTGAAAACCCTTAAAAAGATCCTTTTTTAAAACTTTGTATTGACAATAAAATGTAGTAAAAATTAATTCTAGAATCCATTTAATTATGAATAATAATTTTCATTAAACATTTATAATAAAATGGATATGTAAGAAAAAGCATTTTAAGGTAAAGATTAAAAGAATATTTTTAATGGAAAATCTCATGCCATGAGTTTGACTCATCATATACATTATTTATCTTACTAAATAATATGCTTATGTTAATTATTTAAATTATTTGTAAAATTATTCAAGTTTATTATTCCTTTTTTAATTATGTATTACCATGGTATATTGAATTACATAATCCTTTAGGTTTATGTCATACATTTTGATGATATTCGTCTCATATGTCAAAAATTACTTTGAAAGGGTTAATTTTAAAATCATATACATAAAAATACTAATAATATAATTATAATTTTACTCATAAACAATATTTCTAAAAGAAATTGAGTAAAATGGTTATGAAAAATAAACTATGTTAAAATCACTGAGACGGTATATTGTACGTACGCAATAGTAACGATTCCAATTTTCAATGATACTTATGGAAATAATGTATGTATGATTTTATATTTATATATTGATAATGATATTATAAATACCATATTTTATATTTTAAATATAATTATATATATCATCCTTGAGATGTGGTCATGAAAAATGAATCACATCGCTTCATGGTGGTTGTAGTCAACACATACGCACAAAGGATGTTATTATTTTTTAGTGAATAAAATTTTAATAAAATATATGATAAATTATCATTAAATCATGATAAATATTTTATTAATATCTTATAAATAAATTAAATCCATCGTTATATCCTACTGTGAGAGATGATAATTGAAAAAGAACTTCATCAGTTCGTGAGGCGGTAGTCCCCCGTACACACAAACGATGGTTTTCTATCCCCTATTATGGAAAATATAGATGGATATAGATCATGAAATTAAATTAATAAAATATAATTATACGGTAGATACCTGTTTCATAATATCATGATGCGTGAGTATGATTTTATAGATGTGGAAGATGAAATAATCAAAAACATTTAGTTAAATGTTTTACATCTTCTTCAGACAACATACTTTTATCTACACCTTATCATTTATAATTTTTGTATTATAACTAGGAAAAAATATATATAATGCAGAGAGGGAATATATTAATTTATATTAATATAGATATTTGTCACGACCCGACCTCGGGGCCCGTGCCGTGACTACCCCAAGCCCGCCTTCCATAGGCCAGGGGCTGGTGACTAGCACCAAGGCGTAATGTCCCGGTAAACAGGGAAGGCATTGCCTTTATAAGTAACAACCACAACAGAGTCAGCAAGCAGAATGTAACTACAAAGTGCAGAAAAGTAAAGGGGGCCGGAATAAAAGCCCAACTGAAAGTACAACTAAAAAGGTAAAGAACAGCACTGAAGAAAAGACGTCGGCCTCGTGTCGTCCACTGGCAATCCCACCTGAAGGATGGGTACAGATAGCCTCCAGGCTCCTCGGGTCCCACGTCCGCTCCGAGCACGTCCCGCCCAGTGGTCCACCTCCAGGTACCGTCCTGCTCCACGCCCCAACCGTGATCAGCGCTGTCCGTCGTCTGCATCCAACACAACAAGGTGCGGGCATAGCCCGTGCAGGGGTGAGTATAAGCTACTCAGTAAGGACCCCGAGACCCCCGAAGGTCTCCCGAAATCCACAAAGGATATAGCACAAAAAGGAAGGTGCAATCACGAAGTAACATCTGACTCGACTTAGGTATATGCCCATACATATACCTAAGTCCCCAATTCTAGCTCTGCTCACTAGCTCAAGAACAACTCAATCCACGCAGGAAAGCAAGACTCAAATCCACAGAGGAGAGTAAACAGTAAATCCACAAAGGATAGTTCGACACACTCCACAAAGAAGAGTAACATTAGATTCAGCTCAACCAGGTATACTTTTTCAGATGACGTCAAAGATGATCACTGATCCATCTAAGTCGTCGGACCCACGAAGGATCGATAGGTACTAACCCCCGCAAAAGACCCACACAGGATCGGGCTCACACAGAACCTGTAGGCAATGGCTCACACAGAACCCGTAGTAAGGACCCACATAGGATCAGGCCCACACAGGACCTGTAGCACTGATCCACATAGGATCGCTGAGTGCAGTAGTCGACGCAGTCCACTGAGGATCTCTACACTGTCGTCGCCGCAGTCCACGAAGGATCTCTGCTCTGCCGTCGTCGCAGTCCACGGAGGATCTCTGCTCTGCCGTCGTCGCAGTCCACAGAGGATCTCTGCTCTGCCGTCGAAGTCACAGCCAGCGCTAGGGTTCCCGCACACAGCGAGCTCGTTTAGGAGGGTCCGCTCCACGAGCCGAGAGGCTGATACATCAACTGACACGTAGTCCGAAGTGGATGTATCCAAAAGTTCCGTATCGACAACAGGATCTCAACGCAATAGACGGCGCGTCAATCGGACGCCCGGTCTGAGAGTTATTGGCATTTTCGTCCCAGGGGCCCGGTTGGTTTTTAGGGCAAAACAAACCCGACCATACTCCGCCTGTGTCCGATCCTCGGGCGGAGTATGCCAAAAGTTCCGTCTCACTTAGAGGAAACTACCACAGCTGACGGTATGTCGATCGGACGTCCGTAGCTCAAGTTATGAGCGTTTCCGCTCCGAGGGCCCGGTTGGTTTCGTGTACGAACCAACCCGGCCGAACCCAAAGTCTTCAGAAACCTTGAGTGTAATATACCGAAATGGCCGTATCGATCCAAGGATCGCGTAGCCGCTGACGGTTCGTCATTCGGAGGTCCCAGGCCCAAGATATGGGCAAAAGACCGAAGAGGGCCCGAAAACGGGGGTTCTGGGCCCGGGGCGACCCGGCCGACCGGACCGGCCGGCTCGGCTTCGGCCGAGCGGCCGAAGAAAACCGCCGCGGGTTTGACCCGCGGCTTGGAGGAACACGGCCCGCGCGGGCCGCGTGCTGGGTGGCCGGACCGCGGACGCGGTCCGGCGGTTCGCCGCCGCCCCGGCCGAGCCGCGGCGGATTCCTCCGGCGGCGCGCCGGGCGCCGCCGCCGCCGCCTTCCGCGGGCCGCCGGAGTTGTTCCGGTGGCCCGTTTTGCCTCCCGTCTGCGCCATTATTCCTCCCAGGACGCGTCCTTCACTGCGGAATCAACAATTGGCCCTTGCGTCCTGCTTTTGCCGTCGCCCGCCAAATCCGCACAAAAAGGAAGATCGGCGGAGGTTTGCCGGGCCTTGTTTGTTAGGCCCGCACCCTCCGCGTTAGGTAAAATCAACAGGAGGAAAAGAAATAACCAACAACAATTTTAAATAAATTAAAATTGTTCTGAGAACTGGTTCTTTATTTCAAAAGAATAAACACGGGGAAATAAAATATTCCAAACAACCCCTACCTTGTTGTCGTCGGACGTGAGGTCGTCGCGGAATCGCTCGTCGCGGAAGGAGGGGATCGTCGCGTCGTCGCGGAAGAGACGTTCGTCGCACCGCGGGAAAAACGTCGCGCCGACGATCTCCGGATCTAGAAAAAACGGATTTAATTAATTAAATCCGTTGTCATTGAAATTAAAAGGGAGAATTAAATGATCTGTTTCTCACCTTAGTTGCTGAACGAGGATCGGCCGCGGAAGAAGAGGTGTCGCCGAAGAACGTCGCGGGTAGATCTCGTCGACGTCGCAGATCACGGTGTGCGTCGTCGAATTCCGGTCGTCGGCGTTCTTCGCGTTCTTCGCGTTCTTCGCGTTCTTCGCGAGGAGGGTGGAGGCTCAGAGAATTTGCACAACGATAGCAATCCTCCAAAATAGACAAGTTTGTCTATTTTATTAATTCGCCAACGAACGCAAACGCGTAAGTAACGACCCATTAAATTCGTTGAATTAATTCAACGAATGAAACAGCCCATTTAATTCACGAATTAATCCACCCAATTAAATGGTCTGTTAAGAATTAAAGAAAACGCGCCGGTTGACTTTTCAGTTACTTTGACGGGTTTTCGCAGGTGCGTTACTTAGCGAAAGAAACGGCGGGGCTCGTGTGGGCCCCACCTCACAAATATCCTACCAAGGGGTAGGGTATTTCCGGATAGCACCCTATCCGCTTTAACTCAGTTCAAATGGCTTCCAAGTGACTTCCAAGCGGCTTAAGTGAAATAAAATAAAGTTGTCGCACAACCTTTATTTTATTTCCGACTTAATGCCCAAAATTTTAAAAACCACGGTTGAGCAAACGCAACTCCGGAAGAGGCGTTTCTAAGCAAATACCGGCGCTGTGATTTCATCGGTGCCCTCAAAATTCGATTTCGGGCACCGGTTCAAAAGATAGAAAAACCCGCTCGTCTGTTCACTGAACGTACCCGAGCCAAACTTCGGAAATTGATTCCGGGCACACCGGGCCTCGGAATCAGGTGCCGTCTGATGCTGCACTCTTGAAAAATTCCAAAGAAAATTAAGAAAAAAATTTCCTTTAAATTTGTGGGTCTTTACATTAATCCCACCTCAGGGCTTTACGTCCTCGTAAAGATACATCAAAAACTAGGGGAACAAATGCGGGTACTGAGCACGCATCTGAGCCTCCCGCTCCCAAGTGCTCTCCTGGAGGTTCCCGTGCTGCCATCTGACGCGCACAAGAGGAATCGACCGCCCACGTAGGACCCGCTCCTGTCGATCCTCGATCTCCACTGGGACCTCCGCAAAAGTCGCCCCATCGTCCACGTCCAGCTCCCCAAAGTCGATGATGTGCGTCGGGTCGTGCACGTATCTCCTCAGCTGAGACACGTGGAAGACTTCGTGCACCCGGTGCAACTAAGGTGGTAGAGCCAGGCGATAAGCCACCTCTCCTATCCTGCTGAGACCTGGAAAGGCCCGATGAAGCGAGGAGACAACTTGCCGCCTTGGCCAAATATCAGTAAACCACGCCGAGGTGAGACACGCAAAAAGACGTGGTCGCCATCCTCGAACTCTAGTGGCCTCCGCCTCCTGTCAGCATATGACTTCTGTCGGCTCTGAGCTGTCCTCATCCTCTCCTGGATGATCTGGACCTTCTCTGTCATGGCTCGGACCATCTCTGGTCCTACGAGTGCTGACTCCCCAGGGTCTGTCCAGCACAACGGTGATCTGCAGGGTCTGCCGTACATCGCCTCGTATGGTGCCATCCCGATGGTGGAGTGGTAGCTGTTGTTGTACGCGAACTCCACCAAGGGTAGGTGGTCCTCCCAGCTGCGACCAAAGTTGAGAACACATGCACAGAGCATGTCCTCGAGTGTCTGTATGGTCCTCTCAGTCTGACCATCCGTCTGAGGGTGGAAGGCTGTGCTCAGATGGAGCCGCGTCCCGAACGCCTCCTGCAACCCCTTCCAAAGCCGGGAAGTGAAACAAGCATCTCGATCGGAGACGATAGACGATGGCACACCGTGAAGCCGTACAATCTCCTGGACGTAAAGACGTCCCAAGCTCTCCACTGAGCCCTTCTCTCTAATGGGTAAGAAGTGTGCCGACTTGGTGAGTCGGTCGACAATCACCCAAATGGAGTCGTGACCTCTGGAAGTGCGTGGAAGTCCAGTCACGAAGTCCATAGATATGCCATCCCACTTCCACTCCGGGACCTCCAAGGGCTGTACCAAGCCTGCTGGTACCTGATGCTCTGCCTTCACCTGCTTGCAGGTGAGGCATCGTGACACGAACTCTGCCACAGCTTTCTTCATGCCCGGCCACCAGTGCTGCTGTCTGAGATCCTGGTACATCTTCGCCACTCCGGGATGCACCGCCAAGGGAGAAGTGTGAAACTCTCTCAACACCTCCTCTCGTAAAGCGACTGGTACGAAGGTACGTCCTCTGAAAAGGATGTCGTGCTCTACTCCAAGGGAGAAGCCATCAGGCGCCTGACCTGAGGATATCAGTGCACGCCGGGTCTCACAGTCAGCGTCCCCACGCTGAGCCTCTCTGACCCGCTGTAGAAGTGGAGGAGAGACTGTGAGAGACTGAAGAAAGGCTGCTCCGTCTCTATCCACGAAGGATATCTGTAAGGAGGCTAGCTGCTCTGTCGCCTCCTCAAGTAGCTGAATGCCTGTCCTCCTGCTGAGGGCATCGGCTACCACGTTCCCCTTCCCAGGAGTATAGACTATCTCAAAGTCATAGTCCTGGAGGAACTCAAGCCATCTCCGCTGTCTCAGGTTCAGGTCCTTCTGAGTGAAGATATACCTGAGACTCTGGTGGTCAGAAAAGACTGTGAAGCGCTCGCCCATCAGATAGTGCCGCCAAGTCTTCAGAGCGTAGACCACTGCTGCTAACTCCAGGTCATGAGTGGCGTAGTTCTGCTCATGCGGCCTCAACTGACGTGATCCGTAGGCGATCACGGCCCGCTCCTGCATCAGGACGCACCCGAGTCCAGTCCCTGATGCATCGCAGTAAACTACGTATCCAACTCCCTCCTCATGCAACATCAAGATAAGTGCGCTGGTCAACCTCTGTCTCAGCTCCTGGAAGCTCTGCTGACATCTGTCTGACGACACAAACAGTTTCCCCTTCTTTGTCAAGGCTGAGAGTGGTGCCGCAACTCTGGAGAAGTCTGGCACAAATCTCTGATAGTATCCGGCTAGGCCCAAGAAGCTCCGCACCTCCGTCACGCTCCTGGGTGGCTCCCAAGCTAGCACTGCCTCGATCTTCGCGGGATCCACTGCAACTCCCGCCTCAGAGATGACGTGCCCCAAGAAGTGGACCTCACGTAACCAGAACTGGCACTTTGAGAGCTTGCCATAAAGCTGGTGCTCTCGGAGTGTGTCTAGCACAACTTGCAGGTGGTAGGCATGCTCCTCCTCAGTCGTCGAGTATACCAAAATGTCGTCAATGAAGACCACGACAAATCGGTCGAGGTATGGCTGGATGATCCTGTTCATGAGGCTCATGAACACTGCTGGGGCATTGGTTACGCCGAACGGCATATCCAAGAACTCATAATGGCCATACCGACACCTGAAGGCCGTCTTCTTCACATCCTCATCTCGAACTCTGAGCTGATGATAGCCTGACCGGAGGTCTATCTTCGAGAACCATCGCGCTCCCTTGAGCTAATCGAAGAGGTCATCAATCCGTGGCAGCAGATACTTGTTCCTCACTGTCACCGGGTTCAGGCGACGGTAGTCGACACACAGTCGCAAGCTCCCGTCCGCCTTCTTGGCGAACAAAATCGGGGAAGCCCAGGGTGAAACACTGGGTCGGATAAACCCCTTGCTCTACAAGTCCTCCAACTGTACCCGCAGCTCTCGAAGCTCGGCGGGGGCCATCCGGTATGCTGGAGTAGATATCGGGGCTGTCCCGGGGTACAAGTCGATGTAAAAGTCTACCTCTCTACGAGGAGGTAGCCCTGGAACGTCGTCGGGAAAGACGTCCACGTACTAGTCCACCACTGCAGGAAAAACTGGACTCTGCACGTCCACTGCTCCTAGGATGAGGCTAGCCAACTGATTAGAGATGGGCTGCACTCTCCTCCGCGGAAGTCCATCCTGTGCTGCAAAGGTTCCCTTCTCGCCGGTGAAGGTAAACCTGCTCCCGTCGGTGCGAACACATCGCACCTTGCGCCTAAAACAGTCGATCTGGGCATGAACCATGGATAGCCAATCCATTTCCAAGATGACGTCGTAAGGCCTCGACGTCGCTACAAGGAGATCCCAGCCGAAGCTCTCGCCTCCTAAAGTAAGCTCACACTGCCGGCACCAGTGCGTAATCATCGAGTCTGCTCCCGTAGGAGTCTCTAGCCGTAAGGATCGAGCCAACGGCTCAGTCGGAATCTCCGAGCTCCGAACAAGGGCAGAGGCTATGAAAGAGTGACTCGCTTCTGTGTCTACAAGTACTGCAGAAAGGGTGGAATAGACACAGATCGTACCTCGAATCATCTCTGGCATGTCGGGGTCGTAGGCCTCCACTGCCTGGAGCTGGGCCTGTCCCTACCCGCCAGCTCCCTGTGGTCGAGGTGGCCCTCCTGGTGGTGGTGGGGGTAGAGCCTGGAAGCGTCGCCCACCACCCGCTGCTCGGCCAGCTCCTCTGCCTCGTCCGCCTCCTCCCTGCGGACCGCCACGGTCGACCCTCTGCCTCTGCCTGGGTGGCCCCTCCACCGTCTGCTGCTCCTCTGGTCGGCGAGTCGGGCAGTCACGAGCCATGTGACCCTGCCCGCCGCAGGAGTAGCACAGCCTGCCTCTCGGAAGGCTGGCACTCCACTGTGTTCCCCGCACAGCTGAGCCGGTGTCCTGAGGCCGTCTGCGTGGGGGTCTGGTCTGCCTGGACCCGTGAGTCATCCGTCGGCTACCTGCTGCCGAAGAATCAGCAACCTGCCGCCCTGCGCTAGGTCTCGCCGCTGAAGAAGGCTCTGCCAGGAAGCTCTCGATCAAGAGGGCTCGCTCCAGCACTCCCGCCTGGGTCCGAATGCAGAGGGAGATCAGCGACGCCCGAATCTCCTGCCGCATGCCCTGCTCGAAGGTCCGGGCCCGGAAGAAGGGGTCCCGTACCATGTCGGTCGAGTAGCGAGATATGTCAATGAACCTCGCCGCATACTGAGCGACCATCATGCTGCCCTGGCGCAGCTGGAGAAGCTCCTGGATGCGCACCGCTCGGAGGGTGGACGGGACGAACTCAGAGCGGAAGAGGCTCTCGAAGTCCGTCCAGAGAAAGGATGCCTCATCGTGAACCTAGAGCAACAAACTCCACCATCGTCCTGCCGCCGCCTGCAGGAGGCTCGCCGCGAGAATCACCATGAGATCCGCTGGTGTCCTCACTAGCCTAAAGATTCGTACCACCGCCTCTAGCCAGTCCTCGGCGGCCTGGGGGTCTGCCTCACCGCGAAACCTGGGCGGTCACTGGCTCTGAAACTCATGCAGTGCCCTGAGGCGACATGCATCGTCAGCGTCTGGTACTGGTAGCATCGGTGGCTCGGCGGGTAAAGCTACCGCCGGTGCCACTGCTGGCAAAGGGCCCTGCACCGAGGCCCCGTCGCTCGGTGGGCTGCCGTCGCGCCCTACACTCGGAACCCTAGCTGGCTGTCATCGCGGGGCCATCCGGAAAAGGAGAACAAGAGCACCACAGTCAGAACAGTATACCTGGTGGGCTGGCACAAGTAATCACAAGGAAAACTTGAGACTTTCATGAAGCAGATCAGTATACCCGGTGAGCTGACACATGTAATCATAAAGAAAACTTGAAACACACACACAATCAATGTTTTCATGCATTAAGTCGGAAATCAGGAGTCAGGGTCCTGGTGTACGGATACGTCGGCCGCCGCACCAACACTGGGCTCCCTGAACTGATAACCACACTCAATACACTAAACACTATTGCTTCATATAGGAAGAAAAGACGATCAGAGTCTGCGGCAGAACCGACCACCTCTGATACCAATTTGTCACGACCCGACCTCGGGGCCCGTGCCGTGACTACCCCAAGCCCGCCTTCCATAGGCCAGGGGCTGGTGACTAGCACCAAGGCGTAATGTCCTGGTAAACAGGGAAGGCATTGCGTTTATAAGTAACAACCACCACAGAGTCAGCAAGCAGAAAATAACTACAAAGTGCAGAAAAGTAAAGGGGGCCGGAATACAAGCCCAACTGAAAGTACAACTAAAAAGTTAAAGAACAGCACTGAAGAAAAGACGGCGGCCTCGTGTCGTCCACTGGAAATCCCACCTGAAGTGTGGGTACAGATAGCCTCCAGGCTCCTCGGGTCCCACGTCTGCTCCGAGCACGTCCCGCCCAGTGGTCCACCTACAGGTATCGTCCTGCTCCACGCCCCAACCGGGATCAGCGCTGTTCGTCGTCTGCATCCAACACAACAAGGTGCTGGCATAGCCCGTGCAGGGGTGAGTATAAGCTACTCATTAAGGACCCCGAGACCCCCAAAGGTCTCCCGAAATCCACAAAGGATATAGCACAAAAAGGAAGGTGCAATCACGAAGTAACATCTGACTCGACTTAGGTATATGCCCATACATGTACCTAAGTCCCCAATTCTAGCTTTGCTCACGAGCTCAAGAACAACTCAATCCACCCAGGAAAGCAAGACTCAAATCTACAAAGGAGAGTAAACAGTAAATCCACAAAGGATAGTTCGACACACTCCACAAAGGAGAGTAAAATAAGATTCAGCTCAACCAGGTATACTTTTTCAGATGACGTCAAAGATGATCACTGATCCATCTAAGTCGTCGGACCCACGAAGGATCGATAGGTACTAACCCCCGCAAAAGACCCACACAGGATCGGGCTCACACAGAACCTGTAGGCAATGGCTCACACAGAACCGGTAGTAAGGACCCACATAGGATCGGGCCCACACAGGACATGTAGCACTGATCCACGTAGGATCGCTGAGTGCAGTAGTCGACACAGTCCACTGAGGATCTATGCACAGTCGTCGCCGCAGTCCACGAAGGATCTCTGCTATGCCGTCGTCGCAGTCCACGGAGGATCTCTGCTCTGCCGTCGTCGCAGTCCACAGAGGATCTCTGCTCTGCCGTCGAAGTCACAGCCATCGCTAGGGTTCCCGCACACAGCGAGCTCGTTTAGGAGGGTCCGCTCCACGAGCCGAGAGGCTGATACATCAACTGACACGTAGTCCGAAGTTGATGTATCCAAAAGTTCCGTATCGACAACAGGATCTCAACGCAACAGACGGCGCGTCAATCGGACGCCCGGTCTAAGAGTTATTGGCATTTTCGTCCTAGGGGCCCGGTTGGTTTTTAGGGTAAAACCAACCCGACCGTACTCCGCCTGTGTCCGATCCTCGGGCGGAGTATGCCAAAAGTTCCGTCTCACTTAGAGGAAACTACCACAGCTGACGGTACGTCGATCAGACGTCCGTAGCTCAAGTTATGAGCGTTTCCGCTCCGAGGGCCCGGTTGGTTTCGTGTACGAACCAACCCGGCAGAACCCAAAGTCTTCCGAAACCTTGAGTGTAATATACCGAAACGACCGTATCGATCCAAGGATCGCGTAGCCGCTGACGGTTCGTCAATCGAAGGTCCCAGGCCCATGATATGGGCAAAAGACCGAAGAGGGCCCGAAAACGGGGGTTGTGGGCCCGGGGCGACCCGGCCCGACCCGGCTAGGCCGGGTCCGGTCCGGCCTGGGCGCGGCCCGGCCGACCGGACCGGCCGGCACGGCTTCGGCCGCGCCGCCGAAGAAAACCGCCGCGGGTTTGACCCGTGGCTTGGAGGAACGCGGCACGCGCGTGCCGCGTGCTGGGTGGCCGGACCGCGGACGCGGTCCGGCGGTTCGCCACCGCAGCGGCCGAGCCGCGGCAGATTCCTCCGGCGGCGCGCCGGGCGCCGCCGCCTCCGGTCAACGGCGCCGCCGCGCCGGCGACCCGCGCCGCCGCCGCCTTCCGCGGGCCGCCAGAGTTGCTCCGGTGGCCCGTTTTGCCTCCCGTCTGCGCCATTATTCCTCCCGGGACGCGTCCTTCACTGCGGAATCTACAATTGGCCCTTGCGTCGTGCTTTTGCCGTCGCCCGCCAAATCCGCACAAAAAGGAAGATTGGCGGAGGGTTTCCAGGCCTTGTTTGTTAGGCATGCACCCTCCGCGTTAGGTAAAATCAACGGGAGGAAAAGAAATAACCAACAACAATTTTAAATAAATTAAAATTGATCTGAGATCGGGTTCTTTATTTCAAAAGAATAAACACGAGGAAATAAAATATTCCAAACAACCCCTAGCTTGTCGTCGTCGGACGTGAGGTCGTCGCGGAATCACTCGTCGCGGAAGGAGGGGATCGTCGCGTCGTCGCGGAAGAGACGTTCGTCGCACCGCGGGAAAAACGTCGCGCCGACGATCTCCGGATCTAGAACAAACGGATTTAATTAATTAAATCTGTTGTCATTGAAATTAAAAGGGAGAATTAAATGATTCGTTTCTCACCTTAGTTGCCGAACGAGGATCGACCGCGGAAGAAGAGGTGTCGCCGAAGAACGTCGTGGGTAGAGCTCGTCGACGTCGCAGATCACGGTGTGCGTCGTCGAATTCCGGTCGCCGGCGTTCTTCGCGTTCTTCGTGTTCTTCGCGTTCTTCGCGAGGAGGGTGGAGGCTCAGAGAATTTGCACAACGATAGCAATCCTCCAAAATAGACAAGTTTGTCTATTTTATTAATTCGCCAACGAACGCAAACGCGTAAGTAACGACCCATTAAATTCGTTGAATTAATTCAACGAATGAAACAACCCATTTAATTCACGAAATAAACCGCCCAATTAAATGGTCTGTTAAGAATTAAAGAAAACGCGCCGGTTGACTTTTCAGTTACTTTGACGGGTTTTCGCGGGTGCGTTACTTAGCGAAAGAAACGGCGGGGCTCGTGCGGGCCCCACCGCACAAATATCCTACCAAGGGGTAGGGTATTTCCGGATAGCACCCTATCCGCTTTAACTCAGTTCAAGTGGCTTCCAAGTGACTTCCAAGCGGCTTAAGTGAAATAAAATAAAGTTGTCGCAAAACCTTTATTTTATTTCCGACTTAATGCCCAAAATATTAAAAACCACGGTTGAGCAAACGCAACCCCGGAAGAGGCGTTTCTAAGCAAATATCGGCGCTGTGATTTCATCGGTGCCCTCAGAATTCGATTCCGGGCACCGGTTCAAAAGATAGAAAAACCCGCTCGTCCGTTCACTGAATGTACCCGAGCCAAACTTCGGAAATTGATTCCGGGCACACCGGGCCTCGGAATCAGGTGCCGTCTGAAGCTGCACTCTTGCAAAATTTCAAAGAAAATTAAGAAAAAAATTTCCGTGAAATTTGCGGGTCTTTACAATATTATTGAAAAAAAATCATTTTAAACTATGAATAAAATAATAGAGGTGGTATCCTCTTTAAGAGATGGGAGGGGCACTCTTGGAATTTTTTAATATACTATATTAATATATATTACATTTCATACTCCAATGGATAAAAATTAATATGATAAGAATATAATTTTATTATGATTATTAATCCTCTCATAAAATTATATTAGGAAATGTTTAGATTATATTTTTATCGTTATATTTTTGTTTTAACCCCTCATTAGCCATTTTGGCTATTATAGTGATATCAATATTTCTCACTCCTTAGGGATAAAAATAGATAATATAGAATAAAAATTGGGTCATTAATGGTCATTGGATGTTATTTTAAATCTTATAAAATAAAATGTATGAGGAAATTATTTTTATTAATTTTAAATATTTTAATTAATTATCATTTATTTTATTTTGGGAGTTACATGAAATATTATAATATAATATCTTTTTAACTCATATAAAATTGTTAAAAAATTGAAATAGATTATAAGAGTGGAATTCATTGTTTTTATATAATAATCATATTAAATATTGAATTGTTTTTTTTTGTAATTTTTAACCTATTATATTTTATTAACCCCATAGTTAATCAACTTTATCCTTAACTTTAGTAAGGACTTTTTAATATTAAAGGGTTATAATTTTACTTATAAGAGGAAGCATTACATATAAATATAAAATGGTTATCATTTTAGACCATTTATAATCCAATTTTTTTCTTTAATGTTTTTTATCAATTTTAAACTATAAAATAATATATTTTGGTTCCATAAATACAATTAATGTCATTTTAAAAACTATTCACATAATTTGAATTTGAAAACCACTTCAAATAAATTTAATTAGAATATAAACATTAAATATAACATTAATATGATATATTTATCTAAAATATTCATTAGACACTCTATGTCACCCAAAATACTTTTTTTTTATAATTTTTTTATAAAATTTACTTTATTTTTATAATACTTGCACAAACACTGTGTCAGCGATGCGTTAGCATTTTTGTTAATTGTTTAATCAGATAAAATTTAAAAAAATTACACTGGAAAAAAAAATTATATTTAAAATAAAAATTTATAGCTAAATATTACTTCTTTTATTATGAAAAAAATTTAAATGATAACAAATCAAAGAGAATGATATGTTTAACTTTTCATGAAATAAAATCTTATAAAGATCAATATCATGTCCAAATAGATAATAAGTAATATATTATATGTTTGGATGCTTATTCACAACATATAATCATTAAATAAATTTATTTTTATTTTTTGGGATTCCATTAATCTTTATCATATTATTTTTTACCCTTAATTAACCAATTTTACATTTATAGTTGTAAACATATTTATTATTATTACTATTCCTAATGACTAAAAATAAAAGGAACCTTTTAATAAATTTTTTAAATAACTATTAAAAATATTAAATTAAATTTTTACGATTCGATTCACATCTATTCAAGAATTTGATAAAAAATAAACCCAAAAAAGGTGTTGAAAACTCATTTTTCAGAAAAATACCATTTAATTATAAAAACGTTTTTATAGAAAATTAAATTACAATAGTCATTAAAAATATTATAACTGGATTATTTTTAATTAATAATTATCCGTTAAAATTTTAAAACTAATCCAAAATTTAATTTTACATTGTAAATAACATAAAAATAAAATAAAAGTTTCAATAAAAATAAAAAAATTCACTATTTAGTGGAAAAGTAATGTTTTCGAAAAAAATCCCAAAACATCATTCTAGTATAATTTTGATATGATTATTTAAAAAATGACATAAATTTTTAAAATAAAATTTTTAAATTTCCCAAAATTTAATTATAATATTTTTTCATAAAAATGAATAAATTGAATATCAAATGAAAATATATTTTGAAGAATAAAATGAATTTAATAGAAATTGACTGCTTAATTACTAAGAATTAATCAAAAATATTATTGATTAGGATCTTTAAATATATTTAATAAATTTTATAATCCTTTTCATACCCTCAAATTCCATAACCCCTGATATTTTATGAAATATATTTTTTAATAAACTTAATTTCTTTATGAGCTTACGTTACATGCAACACTGTGTTTTAACCAACTATGATATATAATTAATATTATTTTTTAAACAAGGCCATTTTAACCTAGTCGATAAAAGTAATGATATTAATAGTAACAACTACTTTTCAAATATTAATTATAATGGTTTTATATAAATAAAACATATTGATAAAAAAGCATCAGTTCTTAGAAAAGTATTTATATGCTTTGAAAATTCATTTTCCTGGAAAAAATATTTTTATTGTATTTGGTGAAAAAATTATAAAATTAATCTTTTACAACATTTAATAAAATTATTTTGAAAACTAAAGTTCATTTTTGAAATCTCTATGTCAAAATTATATTGGAGTGAATTTTTGAGAATTTTTTGAGAAGGTAATTTTTTGATAAATAGTGAGAAATAATTTTTTTATTATGAATTTCCTTTTCATTGACCACATTTAAAAACATAAAAATTATTTTATATTGGTTTTAATCATAAACGTAATTCAATTATAAATTATTAATCCATTTAGTTCTTTTTAATCAATTTAATATTGAGTTTTGATGTTAAAACTATCTTTATTTATAAAAAGTTTTCCATTTGAAAAATCACTTTCTCATCGCATCTAAAGGAATAATTTTAAAATAAATTCTATCACATATATGACTAAAATTTGGAGAAATGGTTTCCATATTAGAAATCAGAATTATTTCTATTATCTAATTATCTTAAATTAATTTCTAACCATAATGAATAGTAAAAACTGTAAAAATTATTTACTGCGATTAATGTAAAAATGGGTTTAGTAGGGGTTAAACGAAAAAAATAAGTGTAAAAATTGAACAAAAACATTACCAAAACTCATTTTATATCCATTTATTTACCTTATAATTTTTAATTGTCAATATTTATCCATTTTGGACCTTTTTGTCAAGTGAAAAATGTTGGTACTGCATTTTCATTTCAAAAATCACAAGTGTGTCACTCACATTACTTATAATGCCCCCCCACCTTCTATTATACACTTCACACTACCAAAACCCCTTAGTTATATAAATTATTTGAAAAGAAATTCATTATGTACCTCCCCACATCCTATAAGCCTTGGTGATATCATAAATTGTAGCGACCAATTCTTCTCATACATAGATATTATATCTTTTTATACGAATATTTATTGAATTACACAAATACATGCCTGAGGACCTTAATAGTTATACCATTTCAAACATATAAAAATTGTTATAAATTCCGTAAATATCATCAATGTCTCCCAAAAATATCTTCCCCATTAGTACTTTTACCTAAAAATATTTCTTCATATCATGGGGAAAGTAAAAATAAAAAAGGGTGAGCTCAGATAATCAGTAATGGTAAACAAGGGAGATATATAATCATAACATGAGTATAAGGGTATGAGAACATGATAAAATAATTTCAAAAGCATACCCTTAAAATAAAATATCACAATATCGAGTCATAGCATAAATATTTTATGTTTATAAGACATGAATCCTATTGAAATCAAAGAACATGATCTATCAGAGAAAAACATTGGAAGAAGACATAGAATTGTGGAATACACATTATAAAAGGAAATATAATCTAAATGATATCTAAAAAGTAATTAATTACATTTAAGTCATGGTCTAATCACCAATGTACATTCTTTTGTCTTGGTATAAACACCTATATACACTCTTGTTTTGATATTTGGATAACCACCCATGTAACCTCTAGTTTGTTGAATAGAATAACATATTGTGTACCCTCTTGTATTGGGATTTGGATAACCACTTGTGTACCTTTTTGTTTTATTCTTGGGATAGCCTCATGTGCACAATCTTGTTTTGTTCTTCTGATAACTTCTTGGTTACCATTAGATCTGATATAACATTAATCATTACTCTATGTATTAAAGGGAGATATAGGTACAATCTATCACATAATTAAAATCATCAATATATGTGTTAAAAGATCATAAAATAGTAATAATAAAAATATCCATGTAAAATTGGGATTCCACACCATTTAATCATAACATATCCTATAGAGAAGTAACATGTTTCATAATCAATTCAATCTTTCATCAAATAATAACCCCAATACACAGTTTTCTAATGAGTATTATCATGGAATAAAATATATAAGATAAATATATTTTCAAAATTATTTTCATAACAAAACATTCATTTATTTAATAATAATTTTATACATAGTTAATATCCCTTGCAAATATTAAGTTATATCAAAGGATTCCATTATAATGGTAGATCAATTTGGATTGTTTTCTTGAAACATTTATTTTTGAAAATAATTTTTCATTGAAGATAAATTTTATAAAATGAATTAAAACATTTTCAAATTACATTCCATTTAAAATAACATCTATAAAATGTAAGGGAATATTTAAATCTTTGATCGGTCATGACATTGAGAAACATTATTCATGTAGTGCATGTAAAAAATAATGATTCTTTTCACAATTTTTGTAAAAGAAAAACATATATTATTTGGAAAACAACATGAATTATGTTGTCAAAATATTTTTTTAAAATTCAAATAAGTGAAAAAAATTATTTAATATCCCAATTTAATAAAGCTAAAAAATTTCTAGAAATCATGGTTTTGGAAGAAAAAGTGTTTTCGACTATAAAATGATTTCTCTTAAAAACTAATTTGGTCTTCTATAAATAATGAGAGGGAAATTATATAAAAATATGTATTATTATGAAATAAACATAGTAATTTAAAATTCATGAGATTATTGAGATATATATATCATACTATTTCATCATTCAAAATATAATTATAAACAATCTTGATAAACGATGAGATTGTAACATAACAATATTACCACATTGGTAACTTTGAATCATAATCCCCCAGATAGAATAACATTAAATTAAAATTATAAGATCATGAGAATAAATTAATTAATGATATTATATAATAAATTTTATTTATATGAACCTAATAAATAATATAGGTTCAAAACATAACATATGTCTTAAAGAATGAAAAGTATGACAAAAACCCATTACCTAATTAGTAAATTTTAAACAAAAAAATTTAAAATAGAGTTACTCAAATTTATATTTATATAACAATAATTTTATTTATAATAATCATAAAATGCATTTAGGATCAGTATACTCATCACATAAAATAAATAGGGGTGAATATAGAATTTATCTCATGAAAATAAAAAGTGATACGGAAGTCCCTTTCCCCTTTAGAAAATTTTGAATCATAAAACCCAAAATAGTTCAAATAAAACATTTCATATTGTTAAAAGGAATATATTCACTATATAACATGTCAAAGGTTCATTATATACACCACAAAAAAATTAAGGGGTGAGTTTTCTTATTTCTCCCAGAAATAAAGAGATAATAGAAATCCATTACCTCAAGTCAAAACATCCATCAAACAGGTTTCAACCTACATTAAATATATGTTTGGTATAAATATATTATATATACATTATTTTATATATCATTCCATATATTATTTACATATGACCTTTAATTACTCATTTATTAACAATTCCTTGTTAAAATCATGTTTTTCATAATGATAGCCCTGTTTTTCATATATGTTTTGATTTATTATTTTTTTTATATTACTTTCATCATAGTTGCATAACATAAAAAATAATTATCATGAAATAATTATCATTTTTATGAAACATATATACTTTTAAGACTAATCCATAATTATGGTCTTAAGAAATGATATAAGTTACGCTAATAGAGGTAGTAGGTTATACATACGTAGTAGTAAAATTTCCATTTTTCAACGATCACTATAAAAAGATGTAAGTAATATAATATATTTATATAATGATAACAATATCATAAATACTACTTTATTTCATTAAATATAATTATATATATCATCCTTGTGGTGTGGTGAAGAAAATATATACCCATCACTTCATAGAGGCGACCATCCACATGTACTTGAATAGCATTATCATCTTTCAACGAGTGGAAAAATAAGAAATAAAATTATATATTATCTTTTAATAATTATAAATATATAATTAATATAAAAATAAGTTCATTTAAATCAAATATGTTTATCATTGTTATCCTCCATGTAAATCGTTGGTGAAAAATTAATCACATCACTTCGTAAGGCGACAGTCCACCATAAACACGATCAATGTTATCGTATCCCCTATAGAATAGAAATTATAAAATTCATATATTATCTAATTACTCCAGATGTATAATTGTTTCATACTTATAATATATAAACTTTATATCGATCATAATATCCAATCATGAGAGGTAGAAATGGTAATACTAATAGTGTTAGTTCACAGGGTGGTAGTCGTCAAACCCACGAAGGATGATTTCATAACCAATTTTGTAGACATGGAGAGTTTTGTAGGTCATAAAATTAAATTAATATATATATATATATAATTATATTTATTATTATTATTTTATTATACCCCTATTATTTAATAATAATTTAAGGAGGTGAAGAATGAAATAAAATAAAAATTCTCGTTGAAGAACGTTACCTCTTCTTCGGGAAACCTTCTTAAGATTGCACCAAATGTGTTCCTAGGTTGGATGTTTCCAAAAACTAATTTTTAAATGAAGATATGAGGGATGTTTTAATGTTATTTCTATGTATTTTCCAAATAGAAATGGTTTTGTGGTGTGATTAAGAAAGGAGAGGATGTGGCCTTTTATAAGTTAGGTGAGTGGCACACTTGTAATATTGGAAAAGAAAAAGTTGTGCCTTTTTTTCACTTGAAAAAGGGAATAATGATTATTTTAAATACATAGAAATTATTGGGTCTAAATATGGACATAAAATAGTTTTTATAAAATCTTTTAGGTCATTTTTAACCTTTTATTTTTAGTTTAATCCTTTGTAAACTCATTTTTACCTTAACCACATTAATTAATTTTTATTGTTTTCCCTATTAATTTTGGTAAACAATTATGTTGATATAATTTGATATATTAAATTATGATTATTCAGAATATTTATAACATTTTTTAAAATTAAATTCATATAATTTTAAAAAAAATTATTTAAATGTTTTTCTCAAAAACGCAAAGATAAAGTGGGTTTTCAAGGAGGAAATGGTTAACATCTTACAATGTTTTTATATCCACCTTGATAATAAAATTGATTTAAATGAATATAAATTGGATTAATATATAGATATAGTTTCAAAATTTTACATTAAAATATAATTTATCTTTATAAATAATTTAAATGAAAAGTCATTTTTTGATTAAAATTTTGTATTTTGCCCTATTTATAAAAACTTTATTCTTTTTAGAAATTGTGAAAAATTCAACCTAATATAATTTTTACATAATAATTATGAATTTTTTTTATTTTATTAATTATTGTTATAAAAGTTTTAAAAAATAGTTTTAAATTATGTGTGAAAAAATGCGACAAAAGTGAATTTTAGAGAAATATAGATTTTAAGCGTAAAAATGGATTAATTCAAATCTCTTATTTAAGAACAAAAATAAAAATATTAAATCATTTATTGAATATATACTATATAAATTTCATAAAAATAATTCACCAAAAGTTATTTTCTTATTCTAAAGTGTTAAAACACGTTTTTGTGCATAAATATTGTTTTTCATACAAATATATCATTAATTTAAAAAAGTTTTTTACATTTATAAATAATTCTTTACCAGGGAATTCATTATATAAAAATATGTAAATAATATATTTTCATAATTTAGTTAATCCTATTAATACCTTACACTCCAATGGATAGGTGATAACTATAATATTAAATAATTAATTCTTAATAGTAAGTCACATTTTGTTGATACTCAGTGTTTCATGTGACGTAAGGTAAACATAGTTTTTCATGTAAATCAAGCTAAATAAGGTGATTCATGTAACAAAAAATATCAAAAATATGAAATTAAATTTAAAATTTATATTTCATAAAATCATGGGACGTTGCATTCTACCACACATAGCATTTTTATATTAGTGTATAAGGAAAAAGTTTTTGTGTTTTGGGTTAAATTTTTAGGTTTTAGAGTTTAGGGATTACTGTTTGAGATACAAGTTTGAATGTCTAGGTACTACTATTTTTTTTGGATTTATGGGTTATTTTTTGGATTCTTTTGCTATTTTTTAGGTTTTATAGTTTAGGGTATTTGATTTCTATATTACCGTATAGGGAATAAGGCCTCAAATTTGGTCTCAGTCATCAAAGGATTGAAATTCAAAAATTCATTCATATAAACCCACATCATTAAAATGAATAATAATAATTCCCTTAAAAAGGGAAAGTTGTTACACTAATGGTTACCTAAGGTAACTCATAACTTTGTTTCCATATTAGAGAACATATGTTGGAAGTGGATATTTAGTCATGGTTGAAAAGCATAAAAATTATATAAATTGATGGAGACAATTAATCGTGATAAATTTAGTGATAAAAATAATGTTAACAACCACAAAACCATAAAACAAAGGGGAATGAAAAATGCCATTAATATCATCCAAAATGATAATAACATTCCAACATTTTATTTAAAGATAATATTTCCTGAAGATGAATAATTTTAATGAGAAGATACACATAATTTATTTCATTCCATTACATAGTTATAATATCAGCCTCTGGTAGGTCCTTCATCCATTCCCACTTCTACTCTTACTCCATGAAATGAAGGTCTGTTTTTTTATTCCTAAATCACTACCAGATCATAAGATCCATAAATATAATGATAAGTAATTCTTTATTTATTTATTTATTAAAGTGGTTAGAATAGGTTATCCAATATACATAAATCATCATATTGTGATGTAATACCTTAATATATAAATCATATTCTGAAGTTAAATTGAAACCATTCCATAAACGGCTAACCTTATAAACCTTCCAAACTTTTAATTTTATAAATAAAGTAATTGAATTATTAAAATAAACATAACATTAATCTAAAATTATTATAAATTCCCTCTTGATTGTCACCTACTAAATATGTGAATACCTAAGTCATATATTTTTTCAGATCATGGTAATAACCAAAATTAGCATAAAACATCAATAAAACCATTCAAGCTTTCTCATTTATTATATAAAACAATAAATTACTAAATATATTCCATAAATATAATAATGAAGCAAACACCATTTGTGATAACATAATAAACTTTTTTAACATGTAATTTATCAGTTCTGAGGTCATAAATACTATCCAATTTACATTATCCATATCATTTTTATCTTAATACAAAATAAACCCCATTTTTTCAACATCTATAACATATTAAGGGTTATCATCCCTATATAAAATATCAAATTTCCATTAAATCACTTTTCTAGTCCATCATCACCATTTAACATATTATTCAAATACTTAATGAAAAACTTATATAAACAATCCTTATAAATTAAATGATTAATATAAAAAAATACTACAATTATATTTCATTAATACTCTAATCATCCAACTTCCCTCTCAAACTGTTAACTATGATTCATCATCTTATTCTTTAATTCCTCTTTCCTTTTGAATGTAATTTTTAGTCCCTTCATCATCAATAGAAATAATTACTTATACAACTTTGTTGACTATATTCATATGTTCCCCCTTAGGGAATATATTAGAATAGTTCCCATAATGTACACATTTAAAGCATTTAATATTCAATGAGAACATAAGGATACCATTATTATCAACCATTGGGTTTACCAAACTTTTCATTTTTCCTTTTTATTTACTTACTTTTTTTTCATATTTAACATTCCCATAAAATCATCCCATCCCTATGATACATCCCCTTTAGTTATTCTTACCACATTATAATAATATAAGAAATGAAATCTTCTTTTCTCCTTCGTCTTCATTAACTAAACACTCATAAAATGTTATACTTATCTTATTTTGTGAGTTTGAGATTTGGTTAAGGTGCATGTTATTAATCATGTTTCTTGAGAGATGATTACGAATAATCACAACATCTTTAAGTCCTATCATCATTAAATTTGGTTTCTCATCTACATATTTTCCAACACATTCAATGTTAACCACATTCCTTCTAGTTACCTCCATTAACTAAAACCAAATAACTATGTTTGAGAAACACTAATGATAGTGTAAACCCAAAAAACAAGAAAAATCAATTATATGTTGTCTAAATCAGGACACATTCTTTTTTATCAGTAACACCATAGATTTATCCAAGGTCATTCATAGTCCACGTATATTTAAAAACATTATGATTGTTCGTAAGGATTGTGTGAATTTCGAAATTATATACCCCAGGTGAGTCAAACAAGTTGTGCAACAACTCCCACTATCATGTACCAAGTGACGATTGAGTATAGATTAATGAGACCTTTTCAGAGTTATGGCACCTAGGTACATATGAGATGGAGCTACATCAACTTACAATAACAAGATAGGGATGTAATTTCTTAGAAACTACCAAATGTATACATTAAAAAAAATTCAAGGATAGTTTCTTATACATTGACTCATCCTTAGAATTATCCTTATAGATATACATTAATACATCCTTTTTTATCAAGATATCTCACTAAATAATTCTCATCCCAGTTTCCAGAGGATAACCAAACCATTCCAACAATACCTAGTGTATCAACGCAAGATTATCACATATTGATATTAGATTTTTTTATAAAAATATACATTATAATTAAAAAACATGGGCTTATTGACTGAAATAGTTTAGTTCCTTTTTAAACATATAACACAACATTCCAAATTCATTAATGATATAAAATTCACAAAACATCATCTTTCCCTTTAGTACTCCTACTTAAATCATTTCTTCATTAAATAGGGAAGGGAAACATAAAAAATGTTGATATTAGATGCTATGAAAGTGTAAAAAAGGGATATATGTAATAAAAACATGATAATAGGGGTATTAGAACATGATCATAAAATTTAAAAACCACACCCTACAAATAAATGATTAAAACCCTAATTCAATGCATAAATTTTAGTAGTTAATAATACATGAATCATAATGAAATCAAAGAACATTTTCCATGAGAAAATAATATTATAATATGACATAAAATTGTTGAATACAAATAAATACATAAAATATTATTTCAATGACTTCTAAAAATACATTAAAAACATGTTATCCTTAGGAAAATCACTCTTGTACATAGATCAAGCTTGGTATAACCTTATATTTTCCCTCTTTTTTTAGTCATGGGATAACCTCTAGTGTACCCACTTGTTTTGGGATGGGGATAACCTCATGTGAACTATCTTATTTCAAGCATTGAAAAACCACACATATAACCTATTTTTTTCATTCTTAGGATATCATCCCGAGTACCCTCATGTTTCCGGCCTATAGAAGCCTCTCATGTACCCTCGTTTTCATTTTTGGGATGAATTCACATGTACCCATTCACCCCATATGTCATTAATCATTACCCAATACATTAGAGGGATATATAGCTCCCTCCCATAACATAATAAAAATAATACATATTTGACCCATAATATAATAAAAAATGATTCATATCATAACCCTTGAAGAGAAATGTGTTTCATAAACATTTCTTCATTACATAACGCATATACAGTAACATGATTCATTATGATTTCATATTTTCATTGAAGAATAACCCATGGAAAATAAGTCTGTTTCATAATGATTTTATAATGGTGTAACCAAGGGAAGTGAAACATGTTTCATAAACATCTATTAATCGTAAACCATTTGATAAAAAATTATAAGAATGGTAACATTGGATTATATTCCTAGAAAATTCTAGTTTATATTAAAGGATAATATATATATGAAAAATTATTTTGAAAGATCACTCGGAACATTTCTTGAGGAAAATAAATTTTCATTGTTAATCAATTTCAAAGAAAATTGAAACTTTTTCAAAATACATAAATTCATAAATACCATTGAAAACTATCGAAGAAATATTTTAATATTTGATCAATCCTGATAGTGAGAAATCTTTTTCAGGTTTTCTATGTAAAAAAAATTATTCATTTCACATTTTCTATAAAATAGAAATGTACATTGTTTAGAAAACTGATTGATGATAAATTTTAAAACATTTTTAAAAAATTCAAAAAATTGTTGAATTTTCTTTAATAAACCATTTGATTAATGTTAACAACATCTTTTAACATATTTTTAGAGATCACAGTTTTAGGGGAAAATGGGTTTTCGACTGAAAAAAAATATTTCTTAAAAGAATTATTTTGAGATATTGGTTACATAAATAGTTGAAAATAAAGTTAATACTTGTATTATTATAAAAAACTGATGGGATAAGAAAATTAATGAGTTTATTAAGAGAAATATAATAATATTTTATTATTTGAAGCATAATCATAAAAAATCTCGTCAAAGGATGAGATTGTAACATAAAAAAGAAACCAATATGACAATATTGAATCATAATTCCATGATATAATATCATTAAATTAAACATATAATATAATGATAATAAATAAATTTAGGATACTACAAATCAAAGGGTTGTATATACACCTCATAAAAAATATATTTTCAAAACATGACTTGTATATCAAAGAAAGAAAAATTCTGAAAAAAATCTATTACCTTATTGTTAAATTTTTATTGTAAACCTCTTGAAATATAGGTCATAAAATAGATATTTAAATAAAAAAATCAGTCTCAGAATCATAAACTAAATTCATGTGCATTATAAACACCATATTAGTGAAATAGGATGTGAATATTGCATGTTTTTTATGGATTTAAAAATTTGGATGAAAATCCATTATTCCTACAGTAATATTTTGAATCATAAGAAGTAATAAATAATTACATAAAATGAAAATTTTAATATCTTTTTAATTTTTATATTTACTATATAACTTGTCAAGGGGTCATTATATAATCTATAATAAATAAATGATTGGTGATGTTGCACATGTCTCATAGAAATAAATAAGAGAATAAAAATACCTTACATTAAGTCTCGACTTCATTATTAAATGTTTGAACCTCTCATAAATATATGTTATATATATATATAAATAATAAAAATGATTATATATATCATACCATATATTGTTTTCTTATTACATATTATTATCCATTTATCAACAAATCATTATTAAAATCATGTTTCATGTAGTAAATTTTTTTTGTATATATATTTTAATTTTTTATTATTTGTACTATTAATATGATCATGGTTAAATAATATCAAAAATAATAATTATGAAATAATTATAATATATATATGTATTATACTGTCAATACTAATCATGAAATATAGTTTTTGAGAAATGAATTGTGTTTCAATCACGGAGGTTGTAGGTCGTACGTACACTTGAGTAACATTTTAATTTTGTAAAAATAATTATATAAAAGAGGAAACAAATATATTAACATTAAATTGTTATAATAAAATAATAAATACCATATTATTTCATTAAATATACTAATATATACCAACCATGTGGTATGGTCATGAAAAGATAGTCACATCATTTTGTGAAGGTGGTGGTCCACAAGTACACAAATGAAATTATCATTTTTCAATGTGTGATAAGGTAAGAAATAAAATGATATATTATATTTTAAAAATTATAAATATTTTCTGAATATAATTATTTTTTCATTAGTATAACATATATTTTTCCATATAATCTTTCATATAAATTATTAGTGATCAACGAATCACATTTCGTTGTGACCGGGTAGTCCAACGTACATAAGAATGACATTATCATATCCCCTATAGAATAGAATGTAAAAAATATATATATTATATTATTATTAAAAAGGTATAATTATTTTATATATATATACTTTAGATCCATCATCATACCCAACTGTTAGAGGTGGTAATTGAAACCTAAATAGTGTCGATTCACGAGGCGGTAATATTTTATATGCACGAATGATGGTTTTGTAACCCATTTGATGAAATTAAATATGGTTTTATGTCAATACCATAACATAAAAACATCCCATTATGTCTATTATACTAAGGTTATTACACCATATTTGTTTAGTAATAATTTATTTAAGTGATGGGAGAAATAAAATAAATATTCTTATTGATGAATATTACATATTCATCACATAACTCATTAGGTTTGCATCAACATAAATCAAAGGTTAAATTTAATCAGAATATGAGGATTTAATGATGATAGGAGTGAATTTTGGAATTTATTTGGGTAGATTTTTTATAAAATAGGGTTCAATGTTTTGATGATGATAGTAGTAGTGGTGGCCTTTTGTAAGTGAGGTGATCACATATAGTTTCTGAAAAGAAAATGGTGCACAAAAATTTATCACAACTAAAAACAGTTAAAAATGGATTATTATAGAACATATACATTATAAGATTAAAATATTTCAATAAAATTTTTTTTATAAAACAAAACTGGTTATTTAAACCCTTATCTTTTTAGTTAAACCCACAGTAATCACATTTTTAAATTAATGGTGGAAATTAATTTTTACTTTTTCCACTATTCATTTTGGTAAAGAACTATGGTAACATTATCAGATAAAATAAATTAATCTTATTCCAAATATTGAATCTATTTTCAATATTAAATTGATACAAGTGGAAAATAGTAATTTAATATTATTCTCAAAGATGTGACATGAAACTGAGCATTCAAAGGGAAATAGTTCAAATGTTTACAACGTTTTTATATCCAATTTCAAAAATAAATTTACTAAAATGATGATAATTTAATTAAAATATATATATATATATAATTTAAATTATTTTACTTCAAAACTAATTTAAAATATATTGTAACTTTTCAAATAATATATATGAAAAGTCATTATTCAATTAAAATTCAGTATTGTTCACTATTAATCAAATAAATATTTTTTTTAGAAAATTCATAAAAAAATCACCCTAAGAAAAATTTTCAATTAATATTTAAAAATTAAATTTTTTATAAGATTAATTTTCAACATTTTTTAAAAATTATTTTTAAAATAAGTTCACAAAAAGGTGAAAAAACTGATTTTTTTCAAAATGCAAATTTTAACAATAAAATTGGATTTATTCTTATATTGTTTCTAGAAAACAAATAAGATGAATGCTAAATAGTTGACTGAATATATTATAAATAAATATAAATAAAAAATTTCAAAAAAGATATTTTCATAATTTATTCTGTTAAAACATGATTCTGTCCATAAAAATAGTTTTTCTGGAAAAAAATCTCTTATTTTCAAATGGGTTTTATTTTCATTTCTAAATAATTAGTCAGCACGGAATTAATTATATATACATGTGTAATCAATATATTTACATAACTAGTTAATACTATTAATACCTTTCATTCCAACAGCTAGCTGATTAATATAATATCGATTAATAATTTCTACAAAATAAGTCATGTTTCATTTAAACACAGCATTGCGGGTAACACAAGCTAAACTCAATTATTAATATAATTCTATCTAAACATGTTGTTTCATATAATGAAAAATCTAAAAATTATTTAATTCATTTGAAAACAAATGTATTTAATCAAATTTTAGAGTTTCATATGAATCCAATGTACGAAGGCTTTAGGTTATTATTAAAGAGGTTGTTGCAAGAAGAGGTACAGTATTTAACTTTTCATTTTTGGTATTACTTATTATTAGAACTAATTAAAATATTATTTAATAATTATTATATATTAACACTTTTATATAACATATAATGATATTTCACAATGATAATTTTATAATCTATATCCATCTACACCTCCATCAAATAGGAAACGAACGCGTATATTGTTTGTATGGAAGACTGCTGCCACCCAAATCGATATTATCTATCTTCCATAACCATATATCATGGATTTATATAATGTAGGATTAAATGTTTATATAGTATATTTATCATATTATTATACTTATTTTCTTATTATATCACATATACCATCTTAATTTCCATTATTTGAGAATATGATAGTGTCTCTCATGTATGTAGAGGACTCCCACCTCATGAAGTAATTTGATTTATTCATAGATTAAAAGGAAGTTAATAAAGATGTTTTTCTAAATATGAGATATATATGATAGAAAAATTATTGTGTAATTGTAATATATTTTGTAACATTCATTATTTCAACTCGTTGAAAAAAAATGGAAATAACGTGCCTGTTTATGTACGACCTATTATAATCATGAACAATGTCTTTATTTTTCTATCTATAGAATTTATGGATTATTTTAAATTAATATATAATTAATATATATGATTTTATTTAAAATTTAATTATCTATTTATTATTTAACCATGAAAGAATTAAAAGAATTAAAAAAATAAAAACATAAATTAAAAATAAAGCATTTTTCTTGAAACAAGACTTTTACATGAAATTTTAAGTATAACATGTAACAAAGGGTCATAAGTAAATAATTTATAATTTGATATATATAATTACAGTTCATTAATTAATTTATAAAAAAATATTTTTATTTTGTATGAGGTTTTAATGTGAACAATGGAAGTCTAGACTTAAGGTTTGGGATTTATTCTCAATTTGACTTTTTTGGGATGTTATGCATAAATATTCTTTTATAAGGGTTATATACAGACCCTTTAACATTTAATATCATGAATTTACTTATTCTTATGATATTATAAGTTCCATTTAATGGTTCTTATGATTTAGTGTTAAATAAGTGGTTAGGGTTTTATGATACAAACTTATCGTTTATCAGTATTGTATACATTTATGATTTCAATGACAAAAAATTATGATCCATGTCTGAATAAACTCGTTAATTTTATTTCCCTATGGTCATTTCATGAGAATACATGTTCTCATTTAATTTTCATATCTTCATGTACTAATAATTTCAAAATAATATTTTTAATAAAAATCAACATTATTTCTCTCTTCAGTTAGAAACCATTTCTCTTATATGTCCATGTTTTCTAAAAATATTTTCAAAAATGTTATAATATTCCTCTATGATTGTTTAAAGTCGTTTCTACACTTTTTTTCTTTCTATAAATTTCTTAAAATGAATCTTTATGTCATTTTCGAAACAAGGACCATTTTGGTTTTACTAAAAATGTGAATGAATTTTTTGTTTTGACATGTACAGTTTGAACTGAATTTCCCACCCTCAAGAAAATAATTTACCTTGAATATTAGCTTCTATTATTTCATGTTTATTTTATAAAATGGATTTCAAAAAAAATCTATACGTTTTATTTTTTAAAAATTTCTTTTTATTGAATAATTATTTTCATTAAGAAACGTTCAATGAAATCCTTTAAAATAATATTCTATCTAAGATAAAATCTTTTAATTTTACTTATTCTTTGTTGGGTAAATGATTCAAGGATACAATTATTTTTCTTTCTCAAGATTTTGTATTTTTATGATGCAAATATTTTTATGAAACCCATTTCTCTTTTATGGTTTATAAAATGATAATTTTTTTTGGAAAACCAGTTCTTTTTCCATGGGTTATACTTTGATAAATGATGAAATTATTATGAAACCTATTTCATTTTAGAATATTATATAATTAGGAAATGTTTTTGAGGCGCATTTCCTTTCAGGGTTTGTAATATGGTTAATTTTTTCTGATCTTATGCCACACATATGTATTATTTTCAATATGTTATAGTTGGGACATATATCTCCCTCCAATGAATTAGGTAAATTTTAATATATCATAAGATAAATATGACTATATTATGAATATGACCCATTTTAGGGAGGTAATATAACCATTATTTATCTCTTTAGGGTGAACCATTACTACAATGTTGGTTTGGGCAGTAAATTCATTCCACCGTGATATTATTGGAAATGATCCTTGAACTATTATTAAAATTATTTTCTATGAATATGTGTATACCACAAATAGTTTCCTTATTCCAATGTTATATTCTTCTGTTTAATTTTATTTGATTAAATTATGACTAATTCCTTATAAACTACAATGATTTTTTATATGACTTAATTTTATAATCTATGATATTCATGATATGGTTTCCATGTTTTATTCTCATGTTTTCATACACTTATTCTCATGATATGATGATATTTATATAGTTTACCTTTAGTGGACATATAAGCCCACCCTTTCTCATATTTCCATTCCATAGGATATGAAGAAATGAATTATGTATGATTTTTATAAAAAGGTTGATAGTTATGATGATCTTATTTAGAGATTATATAGTTTAGTTAGGAACAAATTTTTAATTTTTCTATGTTTCCAAAGGAATTATACATTCATTAACTTAAATATGGTCTCATAATTATTTAAAATCTATAAATTTTATTACAGTGGTCTAGTACAAAATTCAGTGCATCCATTTCCAGTCGATCAAATTTTTTTAAGCGGTCATTGAGACTTATTTCTTTTACTTCTACACCAGAAATTTCTTTTCCATTCTATCTTGATAAAATTTAGGGAAATACTTCTCATGAAAAATATATTTCATTTTATTTAACTCAATGGAATCATTATTTATTTATTTAATTATTATTATTAATCAGAGGAAATCATCAATTTGTTTCACTATAAAAATGAAAAAATAAATAATTATATTTTATTTTTTTTATATCCCAAAATTTTTAATATATTATCTAATTCATCTATCAATCATACATATTTTATTATTTATGATTATACAATAAAATACATGTCATATTGTTTCATAAAAAGATCAACTATATAAATGTTATTCTATGGATAATTTTTTTATTCTCTTTCAATGGTCCCATAATTAATATCCCATTTCAATATATTTAAAATTTTAAAAAACTATAATATTAGAATCATTCTAGGTTTCTAATTTGGAAGTTTGTTTTCTTCTTGATGACATCCTACATTAGCTACCATAATTCCCCTATAGAAAACCATTTTCAATAGATATGTATTAGAATAATAAATATGAAAATCATTCATAATATATTTCATTATAATATAAACATAAATTTGAATATCTTAGTAGTGTATTTTAAAATTTTCATAACAAGTAATGTTATCATAATCTTTCTCTGATACCAACTATAAAGACCTATTGCATTAACAATAAATAAATATTATTTTAGTATAAATTATATCGCATTTTTAAATTCCCCATATATTTTGGGTTTATTTTTTTGATAAATTAGTATAAATAATATTATAACTTGAACACTTCTACACATTTCTAATTTTTTTCACTAAAACAATGCTTTATGTTTACACCCCTATTTCGTTCAAGAAATTATATCTTATTTTGAAATAATCCTAATGTAGAATAGTTGAACTTTTTTTACTTCCATATCATCTATAGATCCTCTTATAAATATTTAAAAAAGTGGGATGAGCACATAAAATCTCATTAACAGACACAAAAATGATGGAATCTCATAAGTCCCTTGAAATATTGAAAACAAAGGAAAATGTTTACCTTTTCATAATTATAATATTGAGAACATAGAAAAATTTTCACATTATATAATCAATATTTTATCAAATAAAACCTTTCAAACCCATTAAAAATTATAAAAAACTATTAAAAAATCCAATAGAACATGAGAAAAAATGTAAATATTGTAAATACCCAGGCCCTAGTAGGCTGGAGTCAGTGACCTAAGTGATTAAATTGGTACTAAGAACTAGAAATCACATCCCAAAGGAGAAAATAGTTTAGTAGATTTAGAATACCATATTCAAACATATGTTTTAAATTACAACTTGAAAGGAAAACCATCATAGAATCTTCCATGGAAATATCCTTAACTGCAAGATTATACCTATATGTCATTTATAAAATACATCTTCAAATCCTCCGGGAAAATAAAACATAATAAAGGATAGATCTCATATTTCCAGTAAGAGTAATGAATACAGTGGAAGATAATATAAACATAAATATTATATCATGGTGAAGAAATAAAAATATATGCCATTAAAAATAATCATGAGCATGATATGGCATGAATAAAAGTTGATTAAATAATGTCATAAATAATCACATGAGAAATAATATTAAACATGGATATTCCCCCAGTAAAATAATAAAATGGATTATTAGTTACTAATATAATAATGGGGGAATGCATAAAAATGGAAATCTAAAACAAACCATTGAGGCCTTTCTAGGGAATATGAAAATAAATTGTAAAGGCCTCAACCAAAACCATATCTGAAAATAAAGGGGCAAGGCCAGGCCACGACCAATTCCATATCTGTTTTTTTACCATGAGACATACTTATTAATTGAGAGGATATAAGGGTTCCCTCCCTTCACATAAAAAGTCCAAATATGTACTCATATTAATTGGGTTTAATATAAACATCGCATTCATATGAAATGTAAATAACATTCCCCAATTAGTAAACATAATCACTAACCATTCTGAGTATTATGGTGAACGGTATCGAGATAAGATATCTGCATTAAAAATGATCATAACAAAATTAATAAAATATAACAGATGATATCATAAAATATAAATTCCAGTTAACCTTAATATGGTTCTTATATCAATGATGACTAATGTAAGGTAAGGGATTCTCTAAAAACCTAAGGTAAGGGATTCTCCAAAAACATAAGGTAATTTATGGTTCTTATATCAATGATGACACATGCAATGTTTTTTTAACTTATAATGTAAATATACCATAAATTACCGTTTTTTACTATTCACTAAAAATTCAGAAAATTTTAGAAAAATCCAAAAAATTCTCCCTCTTTTTTTGACATGTAGAATTAAAAAAACATTGCATGATTTTATTACAATAATCTTATAGAAATGAGAAATTCAATTTTTAAATAATATCATCATTTATTCAAAAAATTCTGATTTTAAAATTATAACTATTTTTATAAAACATTGAAAAATTAATTAGTGTATAATAAAATTATTTATAGTAATAATATAATAAAGTACTAATTTATGAGTCTATTTTATGTAAATATATTTTATTTTAAATCGATATTTTTATTATAAAATAGTAAATATATATTAAGGAATTATAAAAATACAGCTACATAATTTATCATTTCTCAAATATTTATTTAATTATTCCATGATATAAATATACCATACATTCATTTACAACATACTTAGATTTTATATATACATTCATTGGTAGAGTTACTATTCTATTGGTAAAATAAATATTCATAATGGTCACAATAATATTCCAATGATCATATTAAATTGTATATTACATTTTTATACTCAGGGTTTCATGAAGCATAAACTATCGTAGATGATAAATTTTAAAACAGACAACCCAAAAGATATTGGGGTCTTTCAAAGATATCTTTTAAAAATAGTCCTTTCAGCTTTAAATGTTTATAAACCTTTATTACCTCCTAAAATAAAAACATTCCTATTAAACAAATCAAGAATAAAAATGGTATAATGGTTCATCATAAACCCTTTTCACTCATTTTAATCACAATAATGAATAACTAAATTCTAATTAATTCTATATTTTTATCCAACCATTTACCTCCCACATTTTTTACCTTAAAATAATAAATCATTACGCAATGCATTGGAGAGATATATCAGGCACACCCATCACCATGATCTATATCAGGATCACCATTCATAAAAAAATGGCTCATGTACCATATTATGAATAAAAAATTTGTAATATATCTCTTTTTTATCTTAAAACCCTTAAAATACATTTAAATCCATTAGTAAAACATTTTCCATTCTTTTCATAACCTTATATAAAAATATTATTTTTCATTGAAAATTCATAAATTAAAAAATTCCAAGAATGCTGAGAACAGGATATACATTGAAATAATATATCCATTATTATAGGAATATTGATATATAATAACAGATATGATATTGAGAAATGATTATTAATCCATAAACATTTAAAACATTATCTTTGAACTTTTAATAAACTAAAAAATATACCGTATGAAAAAAATAAAAAAGATTCCTTTTGAAAACATTGCAAAAAAATAAAATATTGTACATAATGACCTTTAAACCCCATTAAATCATGAATTATAACATTATTTAATCATTTAAAAGGACCTTAATATGGAATAAAATTTTGGGGTGGAAAAAATAAGATGTGATTTTTAAAAGAACCGCTCTTAAAATAAGTATTACCTTACTTCATAAATTATCTAACTACTTAATAATGAAATTGATAAAGTTATTTAATTTTTTCAGAAACTTTTTCATGTACATTAAATTATCATTATTATTTTTAATTTAGTTATTACATATTTCATCTAATTACTAAAATGGTTTATTTCACATCAGTTATTTTGGGGTTGTTCGGTTCATAATCTCAAAATAACATTGGTGAGATGACCATGGTCAAATAAGTTATGGAACCACTAACAATAAAATCATAAAGATGTAATAATTATCATGTTTATATATTAAATAAACATTTATTATAATAAATATAATGCTGTCATAAAAATATAGTATTTCCATTTCATGGAGACGGTACTGGGAGGAAAACAAATAAATTGGATAATATATTAATTTTATAGAATCATAAATATATTATAATTTTCATATTTATTCATTAGTTTCAAAATTATTACAATCATTTTAATATATAAATTAAAAATGAATCACATTACTTCCTAGATGTTGTAGTCCACACATATACTCAATTGATGATATCATTTTCCACATGATTGAAGGGAAAGAAGGTAGGTAATATATTATTTATCATGAATAAAAATTATTTAATACATATAATATATATTTATTTGATCCATCATTTTAAAATTCAATATGATCTAATCCTGATAATTGAATAACATCACTTCGTGGCGGCGGTTTTCCACATGTAAGCACGATTAAAGTTTTCATTTCCCATAGGGGAAAAATGATATGAAAATGGTTGTTCCATTAACATAATAAAAATTAGTTAAATTTGAAATAATTATGATATTATATCATCATGTCTATGAATATATTAAATGGGTGGAATAAGAAATAAACATGAAACACTTGATTAGGAATTAAACCACTATTTTTAAAAATCTTCATTGGATTATACATTAACCATTATTATATTGGAATTTTAGTGATACCAAAATCTACAAGAAGTGGGAGTGGATGCATGGAAGGTATTTAGATAGGTTTATTTATATTAATGACTTAAATATTTTTAATAAGTGAGTAGAGTATTTACCCAATTATAAGTGAGAGTAGTGTCACACTTGTATATAATTAAATCTTTTAAATATATTATATGTCATTATCAAAGTAATTTTTCACAAAATATATATATTTAGAATATATAATGGGTATAAGTATAAATAAACTCATATAATAAAATTAAAAAAATATTATATAATATTTTAAATCATATCTCATAGTCATAACCCTTTTATATACTCTTTTAACCATTAACATGGTGACAATGTTCTTCCAATTTTGCTATTCATAATTACCATAAATGAAATTGAAAATAAGAAAAAATTTGAATCTACGAATTCAAAATTTAAAATAAATTTTAAATATATTCAATTTTCCTAAGTGGTAAAAATTAATTTTAATATAAATTTGTAAAATAAAATGAAAACAATTTTTTGAAAATTTCTTGATTTAAGCATAATAATGATCCTATACCAAAATAAAGTATAATATTAATTAATATGGAAGTAATCTGATTTTTTTTAGTAAATGGTGACTAATTTTACTCAAAAACATATAAAAATATAACAATTAATTTTATATACTTGTAAATAAATGAACAGTTTATAAAAATTGGAAATTTTCACTATTCACCCAGTAATGAATATTTTTAGAAAACCCCCAACAATTCACCTGAAGATAAATATGATATGATGAATAAAAATGAATAAATCTTTATCATGTTTATAATTATGAAATTTATAAATATATATTTTAAATAAAACCATGTAATACATGAAAAAACTAGATAGTTAAATGAAACTATTCTTTTTTCAGTTAAAAAATTAAATTAAATCATATATAAAACAAATATGAATATGAATCCATAAAATTGAATAATTTTAAATCATGATATTTATTTATTTATTGGATTAATAGGGTTTTAAGAGTTGTTTTATATCCTTTAATGTAATCCCTATTTTATCATTCTCTGTAATAGGTATGTATTTTTTTCAACCACATCCTCTATTCAATAAAAATTATTTAAAGAACATTTATGGACACAATATGGTGATATATTAATGCATTTATAATTATTTTTAATTCAATATTTTTAAGTACTCAACAAAGGATATAATTAATTATTTTCATTTCTTCAATATATTTTGAAGGTCCTTATATATCCTTTTCAATTTTATTCACTTAATTCACGAGTTAATTGATTCACTTTTTTGAGGGAGTATTTAATTCATTAAACTTATTCCATATAGCATGATGTTTTATACTGTGAATTTTTATTATACATTTTATATGTTGATAATGTTGTCTCATATTGAGATTAAATATTTTAATGACATAAGCTATATGTGGATGTTATTTAATAACATTCCTTATGTGAATTTAACCCATATGAATTTTCATTTATCTACTTATAATACTATTAATTGGTAGATCAAAATTCTATATTTATAAAAAAATGATTTATGTATTAATGATATGGTTGCATCAAATTCTTCCATAGTTGAAAATTTTACATCAAAGGTTGTTAATCCTTTATGATTAATTATTGCTTCCAAAATCAATAGAGATGAAAAAATATCAATAAAAAATAACAATTTTTTGTCAAATTTCTAGGATTTAGATTTGTAATGTACTACAACAGGGGTGTGTGGAATTTAGGTTTGTCAAAATAAAACCATTAAAAATGATTTATCCTTCGGACTAATCTTTTCCCAGTTGATAGTTTACAAACTCCAATATCCTCTTGAAATATTATAATCAATAATAAAATATGAGACATTTTATTTTAAATGGTTCCAATAATTATTGTTATATTTAAGGATCATAAACATAGTGTTGTTAAAATGTATCAAAAATAATAAAACTCATTGTTTTAAATGTTTTTTATGGAGGCATTATCCATCAAGGTTTACAACCCTAATACTAAAATATCACTTATTGTTTTCAAAATATTTATGCACTATCAATTATAATAAATGAATATTATATATATGTGTATGGTAAAATAGAAATAGGGGTCAATTTCAATTTAATAAAATAAAATGTTAAAACAAAACTCACAATATTTAAATCCACTTTTTAGATGATTAATCCCTTTTGAATAGACAAAAAGACTCAAATTAAAAAATTGATATTGATATATATTTGATAATATAAGTTTAATAATAAAAAAAATCAATTTCTTAAATAAAATATTACACATTAATGATGGGTTTAAAAATTTAATAATTAAATGAATGTAAGTGATAAATAAACAAAGTGGATGGTATATAAAGTTGAATATTTGGTTAGGATGTGAAAAAAATACCTTCAAAATAGCTGCAACATCTACCAACGCACTTTTTGAAGGATTTGATGTATTAGTCTAATTGATTTAAGAATATCCAAGATACCAAAACTTCCTTGATTTTTAGGAAGTATTAAGAAACTAGAATTATAATTCACAATATATTTTTTTATAAAACCATTTTAATATCTTCCCACTATTATAATTTTTTCATTCATTCCTATTTTAAAACGTATACAAACTCTTGAATAGATAAAGATTGAATTTATAAAAGTGATCACTTTTAGAGAGATTTGGAGATCATATCCCATTGGTATTGGAGAACAAATGATAAGGTGAGTTTCCAATGCACTTTAAGATCCTATTTATACCCACTAAAACCATCATAAATGTTTTTGAATTCACAAGTTTTCATGAATCCATTGAATACATATATTATTAATATTTAAAAATCATAAATATTGGTCTTAGATCTAATGAGTCAACACCACTGGTTACCCAGTAGCCTCCAATTAGTATCCATTGGAGTTGATGCTACTGTATAGGTTCCTACTAAACCCATCAAATGGATGATTAGTTCTAACCATATTGCTAGTGGGAAAATTCTCTATGAGTTGATAATATATATATACTTATTAGAAATAGTTTTCCTCCACCATATAATGAATGGGATTCCACTACAATACAACACTATTGGGAATTCCACCCACTAGCTAGTGCTTCTCGTAGAATTGTGCTTCACCCAGTGACATCTCCTCTTGGTATAATTCCATTCCATTTATCTTCTATTATATATATGAGCCATTAAAATATCCATTATGTTTTTTCAAGTATACTTAATTGTTATGGAAATATTTTAACATGTTTTAATATTGTATAGTTTACAAATTGATAATAGAAAAAATTAAACACTTTAAAAATGTGTTTGTATTCCTTAAAATCAAAATTTGGTGGGAATCACAAAGATATACACATTCTTCAAAATCATAAATACTTAAATAATGATTTAATAAAACAATAGTAAACATTAGATTATAAATACCTTAGATTTAAACACTTTCAAAAAAAATATATTCAACATAATGCTTCTCCATCTAAAACTTCTCCCTCTTAATATAAATATTATCCCCTTCAAGATTATAAAAATGGATTCATATACTGGGTTAGAGAGAATATATGAAATAATAATTGAAATGAAATTTATTACTGTTAAAAAAAATAGAAATTAAAAAAAATCAAAATTGTAAATTAAATATTTTCAATATAACCCATAATGAATGAAAACAAATATTTCTTCTTTAAAAATTAAGGGGAAAATAAAACTCTAAAAAATAATTTAAAAGAGATTCTATGGTTATATAAAGTATTGAAATATAATTTTAGAAAAACAGATATATGTTCTTGGGTCATATTAGTTTAAAAAATATTAGTTACCCCATAAATAATTAATATGTTTTGAAAAAGGGAACATAACCCCAAAAAAATTAAACATAATTAATTTTAAGTCATTCCATGATTATGGTTTTGAAAAGAATTTTACTAAAAAAAAGTATATTAAATTCACCGAGAGTGTAAAAATAGATATGTATTGAAGGCTCATTCACCGAGCCTAGGATGAATACAAGGTTAATCCTCAAAAAACACTTTTCACAATAAAATAAATTTAAAAATAAATGAAATATTCACATAAAAGTTTTTAATCTAAATAGTAATATTTTCATAGAGAATCCCAATAAAATTACTTTTCCAAAATTTTAAAAAATTGGAAAAATATTTTTTTCAAAAAAATTTTTTATTTTAAAAATATTTTAAAAACCATAAATATTACCAAGTTTAATAGATGAGTATCATGAGATAATTATACACACCTCACCTTTAATAATGTCAAATAGATCTTTATGTAGGGTTTTAGTGAGGATATTAGTATTTTTATGGTTGGTTTAACCAAATTCAGAAATTGTATAGCCTTTCTATTAGTGATATCATATAAAATTGTGTACTGAGTTAAGAGGCATAATGATAGATTTTTAGATATGATTTATAGAGATATTAATCACACAAGTATTTGAAACATGATATGGATGTGATAGTATTGTATTCCAACGTTTAAAAGAGTTTGTTTAGTTTTTATAACATTGGTACAATAACTCTTGTTGGTTATGTGATCTGATTTAGCTATAGAAAGAGAAAATAATTTTTTCTTGTTAATACTCCCTGAGATAAAGTATTTTCCTTGTAAATTAAATGTTACACCAGCTCTTTTCTTATCCAGCTTAAAACCACCAAAATCATCCTTGTAAAAACAATTACATTCAAACAAAGATTAGATTAAATTAAATAATATAAAATATTTATTTATATAAAATTATAAAAAAATTATTTTGTTGGATTTCAAATTATATTCTTTAAGATTATATTGAAAAGGAACAGAATGAAGTAAAATAAATATGATGTATCTATAGGTTATATTATGGTAAATTATACTTCTATTAATACTTCTATGAAGATTTTTTTAACAATTTTATATCCTCACATAAACTAAACTTTCAAGTTATACTCATGGGTCATCTAATTTCCTTATTTGATCCATGAAAAATACTTATAGATTCATTAGTTTATTTAAAATAAAATAAAAATATTACATTGGAATTTTAGGAAATTTGAAAACCAAGGAACAATTTTATTTCCCTCAAAAAATTAATTTTAAACCCTTTTATCATTAAATCAAAAAAATCAGAATACAAATTTTATTTATCTGATTTGACAATAAAATCATCAAAAACAATTTGAATGATTAGTAAATCATTCGATAAAAAATATGGAGAAATACTGGAATCATGTTTTCCCATTTTAAATTTATATGATAAAAGTAATTTATTAAATATCTCATACAATGTCTATGGTCATTTCATTAAACTATAATGATATTTGGTTAAATTAATAAAATATTCAGAAATTTTGTGTTTTAAAAACTAGATGGTTTATCCAAAAAAATATATTTTAAAAAAAACCATTTAGACTTACTATAATGACCCCAAACCTAGTAACATGGTGTCAGTGTAATCTTTATTAAATTGTAATAATGTAAAATTAATCACATCGATGTTTTATGAATATTTTTGTATTCCTAGTAAAATAGATAAATATATTATTGTCATATTACATTTTAATACAAAAATTACAACATAATATATTTGATATTTTCATTATATGTTCTAGTATATCAAAACATATCATTCATAGTAAACTTATTAGATTCCTATTAAAGAAAAAAAATAATGGTGTTATAAAAATATCATTTAGATATACATAAATTAGAAGATGTCATTAATCAATAATCACAGTCAACATGGAAAAGTAAATAACAAAAAACGTGCGTCACTTAAATAATTTTACTATCATGATTCGATAAAGAATAATCAATATGGAAAAGTAAATATCTAAAAACCCATTCTGTTTCATCAATAACTATTCTATAATTATTAAATAAGTAATAATAAATATTTAAAGATAAGTATCTGATAACACATACAATTTAATCAATAACATGATTATCGTGATTAGATATGGAATAATCAATATGGAAAAGTAAACAATTGAAAACATAAGTCATTTAAAAAACAAATAGATAATTAAATGTATCCAGAGATAATATAATGGGGAAAATATCTTGGATAATAACAAATAAAATATTAATGAATGAAATTATTAATTATTATATTTCATAATCTCAGGAATTATGATTCCTTTACTGTTAAGACATTTCACTAGATAGTTTAGAATTTATGGGTAGGTATATAATATAAATCCATTTTAATAAATATTGCCAAATATTTTGTCTCATGAAACTAAAAATTCATTAAGAGACTATCTATAACTAGTCCCTACCTATATCTATATGTATAAATAATATCTAATATATCAAAAAAAGTGATTTGATTCATGAACCGTATTTCTTATCATTAAATATCATTTTTTTGTAATGAACATGGATTTGTCAATGTTATCCCCATATAATAAAATAACATTCAATATAGACCACCGTATATATAAATGATATATGATTTAAGAAATAAGAATATCCACGATAAATAGTATGGATATTTTGGGTAAATTTAATGTTTAATTATCAAATGAAGGTAAATATTATAAGGTAAAGTTAATATATACGAAAATGAACAAAGAAAGTGAATTTCAATACATTCCTTGGTAAAGCTAATCGTATACCATCAATAAAAAAGAATTATAATGGTATCAATACAATATATATTCATTTCAGTATAAGTAATGTAAAGGGTTTCCATCATTGATGATTAAAAATACAATAAAAATATATTAAAGAATTCTTTTGAAAAATATCCATTTACTTTGAAAATATTTTTAAAAATAAAAGTAGAAAAATTAATTTAAAAATAATTTTCATTGAAAATAACCTTTAAAACATCTAATAGAATCTTTGAAACATTTTTTAGTCATGATGGTAGGTAATTTTTTAAATGTCACACATATTAAAACAAAGATTTCTTCCACATTTTTGGTGAAATCCAAATGATGCTTGTTTAGAAAATAGTATAAATATTCAATTTTAAAAAAATTTAATATTCAATAATATAATTTCTTTGAGAAATCAATTGTAAAATTTTTAAAAAATTGATAAAAATTTATATAAAAACTGTTTTTGGAAAAAAATAGATTTTCAACCAAAGAGAGAAATACAGTCAAATTATATTTAAAACATTTTATCAATCTTTTTATGTACAATAGTTTAATAAAATGTTTCTTTTACATAAAAAATTAATTAATAACTAGAGTAACATAAAATTAATGGGTTTTATTATCCAATTATCATATAATTTCATTTAATGGAAATTCAATCATAAACAATAATGATTAAAATTATTTTTTGTAATAAACCCTCATAGAGATTATTATATTGAAGTGATAATTAAAAAATTAACCGATTATATATATTTCAAATGAAAATACACATAAAACATGTACATATACTACATAATATAGTGAAAATTAGTTACACACGTAATCTTATAATATCAAAGATAATTAACAATTAATATTACCCAATGAAAGGAAATTGAGTTAGGATATTCTTTACCAGTGTGTAAATTTTAAGTTAAATAACCATAAATAATTAAAATTGAAACTAAAAATACCATTTATTATTAATTAGTTATTATATTACATGTAAAATTAAAAATATATGCACCATAAACAATAAATTTTTTGTATAATATTACATGGTTCCTCGATAAAGGGAAATTAAGATGAAGTCCATTACTATACACATCATTTTGGTTGAATGTGAATTAAACTCATATATAATTATTTTAATCATGTTATTAATTTATAACATAACCATATTCATATTTGTAAATCATATATTACTCTCTTATAACATTTTACAACCCGTTGGTTAATTATAATTCATTATTTTTATTCTTTCTTGTGTTATTTTCCTTGTTTTCTCATGTGGGTTTTATTATGAAAGTTCTAGTTATTGGGAATAGGGTATAGATATACAATTTAAATAATTATATTAATGTGATTAATATAATATCTACTCATTATATACCTTTTTAGAATCATTCTTGATGGTTGTACATGGAAAATTTATCACATCACTTCATTGAGATGGTAAGCCGTATGTATGCATGAGAAACAATATCATTTCCTAATGTGTGAAATGGTAGTGAAGTGTAAGGTATATTAATTTTATATAATATATGTCATGTAATCAATATCAAATGTATTCATCATATTTATCTTTATTACCTTATATGTAATGTGTATGTGAAAAATAAATCACATCTCTTTGTAAGGTGGTAGTATGTCATTCCCATGAGTGGTGTTATCATAAATTAAAAGGAATGGAATGTTAGAAGGTTTATGTGATATTATAACTAAATAATTATAATAATATCGTAAATATTAGTTATATGAACACAGAAACACACCTAAAATTAATTATTATATATAATCATGAGATGTGTTGATTGAAAATGAGTTACAACAACTCACAAGGCGGTTGTCCTTCGTACCCACAATCACCTACCACTAGCCTACATAATGTTCTAGTTAATCGTATATCATTTTATATAATATACTAGAATTATTATATTGGATTTGTTAATACATAATCAATGTTATAAAAATAATAAAGAAAATTAAAGATCTTCATTAATAGAATTCCCTTCTCATAAAAATATTCCATTGCTGCTCCTCTAAAGAACCCTAGGGTTTGACATTTGGGAAGAAAAAAGGCTACATAATTTGCCTAAAGATTTGTTGGATATATTTAGGTAGTTTTTGGTAGAGTCAAATGGATTAAGAGGGGTGAATAAGAGAAGGGGCAGTGGCCTTGTATAAGTGTGAGTGTAACACATCGACCCCCGAAGCCCGGAGTCGGTGCATTATTTTAATACATGGGCATAATTACATAGAATCATGTCCTTGAAGAATAATCATTTGATAAATATTTTAAATCATATTACATACATTAACTTGACATCATAATTTCTAACATAAAACACACCATAGATAATCTATTGAGAATACCATTAGTCTACTAGCTTAACCCTGCATATCAATCATAAAAAACATTATGGAATAATGGGAAAATAAAACCTATGAAATGGGTGATCTTAGATGCTCAGCAATGATAAAAAAATATGGAGTAAGATATCATAAATAAGAACAAACTTTTAAGGAATGGTATAAAACTCGAACACAAGCCTTTTAAACGTAATATTTAGCACAACATGAAATTAATAAGTCAAATAATTCCATTTAAAATTTCACATGGATATTGAACTAGTTGAAAAATCAGGTACAATATCAATAAATAATCTCATAATGATGGAATGCATAATGTCATGCATCTAAAACATACTGTTGAGTCCTTGGCCAAGACATATAAAATAAATGGTTATGGACTTGGCCCAATCCAAATCTGAAAATAAATTGGAAAGGCCTCAACCAAGTCCATATATGGTTTGTCTCGTGAGACCTACCAATGTATCAAGGGGCTATAGTGGGCCATGGCCTTCACTTACTAATTCCAATGTATTCCTCATATAAAAAGGTTGAAACATAACATAAATATTCAAATTAAAACTATCTTATGAAATTTCAATACTTTAATCATAAACCATAAATGGTATAAAAATAGTTCATCCATAGTCAAATTTATCAAAACTCATTTAATAAAATATAGAATATTGTTTTATAAAAAATCATCCTCAATCAATAATAATATACAAAAAAGGATGTTGACATAGTTTTAAATAATTAGCAAAAATATTTGAGAGAAATATCCCTTTTTCATTAAATCATTTAAAAGTATCACAATTTATAAAGGAATACATTTAAAAAATATTTTTAGATTAAAGTGTCCCATACCAATTTGAAACTTTTTAACGGAATTACAATTTTAAGACAATCATATCCATATAAATATATTCTTAAAATCATTTTGAAAATATGGACATTAATTAAAGATAATTTGAAAAATAATTCGTTAAAACATTTCAAATGATGATCTAGATATATATTCCCTTCCATAAAACCATATAATATTCCATTAGAAACATTTTTTATGAAATATGTAAATGGATGATAAATATTTACCAGTAAATACTTACACATATGCCATCTCATATAATAATGAGATTTACGAATTAACCCTTACCTTAGGTATGATACTCTCCATACATGTTCTAAAATCCTGCATACTATTTTTAAACATATTATTAACTTATACCAGAATCAAAATAATATTTATGACATCATATATGATTATTTTATGACTTTATATTACCATTTTATTTACAATTCCATGTTAATGCAACATTTTGGGTAATAATCACTTTGTTTATCGTACATGGTTTGACTTGTTATATTTTTCATATTACTTAGATCATGATTTGATTACTTACAGAATGTATAATATGATTTATATGTCATATATATTCATAATATAAATATATAATATATATATATATATATAAATTTTTAAACACCATTCTTTGAGACTCTAGACCATACGTATGCATGAATGTGGTTTCTATTTTCTTATTGTTTTGAATAAAAGTGAATAAAATATATCTACATTCATATATATGTATATATTGTTACAGTAGCCTTATAATTTCATATATTGAATAATTATTGATAATATATATATATATATATATATTTATAATCATTCTTGTATGGTGAATGTGGAAGATGAGTCGCATCGCGTCATTGAGACGTTAAGCCGTACATTTCCCCGAGTGACACTATGATTTCAATAATGGTTTAATGGTATGGATATTGATGTAATGTTAATTTTATAGAAATAATACGATGTTATATTTATTATTTAAGTTAGTTATATTCCTCATTATACCCATCTAAATAAATTATCAATGAAAAATAGTTTAAACAACTACGTGGAGATGGTAAGATGTACGTACGTACGCATGGTGGTGTTGTTTTCCAAAGGTTGAGTAAAAGGATTAATATGGTTGCCCCATGATCATAAAAAAAATATAAAAATAATTATATATATTGGATTTATTATTTTATTATAGTAACAACTTAGGAAGAGGAAGTAGAATTAAAACAAAACTTTGAAAGAAGGGATAAAATGATAACATCTTTTTCAGGTCTCTCCTTTTGATTTTCACAAAATGACTCCTTAAGATGGTTTTTTTACCAAAAAAATTTCTTATAAGATGAATTGAGATAATATGGTTGTATAATCGGGTGGATTGTTTCTAAACCAAAGGGATTTGGATGTCTAAATTAAATGTAAGGATAAATTCCCTTTAACAAGAGAGGTGATGGGAACATTATGGAAAGATTGAAATATTAATTTATTATAATTCTATTTTAGGTATATATTAGAAGAAAAAGTGATTTATTTCTATTATAATATATTTATTCGTTTGAATAATTTCATAAAACTATTTTTAGACAAGTTTAGGTCCTGAAATTATCCTAGTATTTTTATGATTAACCCTTAGTTAAACAGTTTAACTCTTACCATGTCTTCATGTATTTTAATACAATATGGTTAATATTGTTACTATTAAATTATAATAGGACCAAAAGTGGATCGTTAATTAAATTTATACATTATATAATTCATTTTCACAAATAATAGTTTTTTATTTTTTTATATCAATTAACAAAATAATATTTGTTTTAAAAATTCATTTCTATCTATTTTGACACTATTTAGTAATTGATTTTTATTAATATATTAAAAAATTAATTCTATATAAAAAATGAATTAAATAAAATATAACATGTCATAGGCTTCTATAAATATTTTTTAGGGAATAAAACTCTCTAATTACATTTATTTTAATATTTATAATATCATTTATTTGATTCTTTGATTGATAAGGAAAACATTGCATAATTATTGTTTCATAAATAAATATTATTTTATATTGTTTGAAATAAAAAAAATTAAAAGATGTAGGAAATAATTATAATTTTATAATGACTATTGATTAATTAATAGATCACTTATATAACTCGAATTAATGTTTATTAGTAATAAGATACATGTTTGTGTTATATTTCTCTTTACTATAATTTATTTATTGTAACAAGTCATTTCACCCCCATGTGGATTCATGGGGTCCTAAAATCATCGTAAGGGTTCTAATGTTGATAAATATATCATAAAATAGCGTTAGTATGCATGTTTGTGTAGTTTAATATAATAATAACATTATCTTTTACACTTATTTACCATATTTTCCCTTTAACTGTGGTGAAAAAAATTAGTTACTCAAATTACTGTTCGTAAAGTCCAAAAATGAAATGTATCTATTTAAATATATTTTATATTATTATTTAAAATATGGAACCCATTTTTCCAAATTCAAAACACATGATTTAAAAAATAAATTTAAAATTAATTCCTGTTATCAAAACCAGAATTTGAGTTTTTAATAAGTAAAAACTATCAAAATAGTGGCATGTATTTATGTCCGATTCGAATGTGAAATTATTTAAAATGGAGAAAATTAGATTAAAGAAGAAATAATAAAATTATACTTTAAAAAAAATTAAAAAGATTATATAAAAATATAAATAATTTAGATGAAAATTCAGTTTTGAATTAAAATACAATATTTTTCCATATTCATTAAAATATGAAAGCAATCAGAAAAACACCAAAAAATTATCCAAGCTAAAATTTTATGTTCATATTCTAAAGAATAATTTAATTTCATAAAATTGAATATAAAATTTTCAAATATAGGATTTCAAAACTGTTCGCCATTAAAAGGTGGAAAACTGAATTGTTTGAAAATTTATTATTTTATCAAAAAAAATTGAATTTGTCATTATTTTATGTATAAGAATAATATAAGATGAATGTAATAATTATCAGGAATATATAAAATTCAAAATGTTGTTACTAATATTGATAATTTATTTTTAAATAACAAGTTTGATTGTTCTTGGTGTGATCGAACTCTGTGATTCATGTAGCGCAATCTATTGAATTGTTAAGAAGATGCATATCATAGAAGATTGGGGCCTTACATAATCCCATCCTTTAATAAATTGTTTCCTCACAAATAAATCATTGAATCCAACACTATGGAATGGACTTTTGAGAATATATTTAATGAAATCCCACATCAGAAATTTATTAATGAGACCGCCATTTTAATATTGAGAAAGAGGAGTGTGATGGTCAACATAGATAAAATTTAATACTATTCCATGTATGATAAATTTGATTTTAAAGAAAAAACTAATGATCATATTTTTATGGATATAAATAGAGAACATAATTAGGAAAAGATAATTAATTATAATGTTTTAAATCTGTAATAATCTAACAGGTCATTTGATTCATCACAAAATAATGTAGTAGGAAATTTTTTTTGGTTTAATGATATTTTCCTTATATATTAATAATTACTTCATAGACTATGAAAAAAAGGAATAATACTTAATTTACATGTAAAATTTCATTAGTTAATTAATTCTTACCATAAACTCATTATTCTCTTCAAAAGATAATAAAACTCAAAAAAATCTATATATCATAATCGTATAATGTTATAAATATAAATTGACACCATTAAAATAAATAAAAACATCTTATAATAAATATGGACTTCTTTTAGTTCAATGGTACGTGATAAACCCTTGTCCTACTTCAGTAGTGGGTTCAATTCCCACATCCTTTTCTGACACGATGGGTTGTTGTGCATCTAGCGGGTTGTATTTTTTTCTCAAACTCTTTTATTATAATATTCCAGAAATAACCTTAAAAATGTTTTAATCATAAAAAATAATATCCAAGGTTCAAATTTATCCATTACAACTTTATATTTATCTAAAATACTTCTAGCCAATCTCTATCTAAATGGTCTCCAAATTTGTAAAATCAAGTGTAATAATAGATTCCCAAAACAATGTAATGTTTCTCTGATTGTCACTAACTGAATATATGATTACCTTCATAATATTAAAACCATAATGAAAAAAAAGTACCTAAATAAAATCCCTATATATATCACACTCTTCTTATAACCAGAATATAATTATTAAATCCAAAAACACTAATACAATAATTATTTAACATCAACTGTAATAACATCATAAGATTGACCATGGTATAAGTGATTTTTTTAATATTTATTTCCTTAATGATTTGGAAAATAATTTCCATAATGTCCTTTATCTTTACCATTATAGAATTTCAAAGCTAATTTCTTTCCCTTACAATCATGATCCCGGTAACATTTTTCTTTACATTTGAAAAAATACATCAATTCCTTCCAGGGATGTAATAGGGTTTTTATTCCCACAATTATCACATAAGGTAAAATCCATCTTTCCCTTTTTACCATTATCTATTTCTTTCTCCACCATTCTATTCTTCTCTTTCTTTACTCTAATGTCATAATACTTTAAGACTTGTGTTTCTGTAATTATAGTACATGAGACTATATCTTCCTATGATGAGGGGTTTTATTGCACTAGTGCTAGTAAAAGGAATGGTTTAAACCCATTAAATAATCTATCAATATTATTTCTTGGGATAAACATGTAGACTGAAGTATGCATTTCTAACCTTGTAAAGTTAAACTTAATATTTGAAACATTCTCATCCTCCTTCTATCTCAGACTCAGTAATTTCCTTTCCATATCAACTCGTTGTTCACGAAGAAAGTATTTTTCTAGGAAAATTATTTTTATACTCCCTCAATTATATAATTTATACATCTTCAACCTCCATTGTATTTTAAATTAATGACCACAATTGACCCACATCTCCTAGGTGATGGTAAACTACCATGAAAACATTCTCCCCTTTATTACTTCCCAAAGAAAGAAATTCTTTCTCTAATAAACATATCCATTGTTCAGTCAAAAATTAAATTGTAATCCTACAGAATGTTAGAGGTTATATTCACATTAGGAGGTCTAACATTGATACTGTATTTTGTGGGTTAGTTTTTTCTATTTGGGTAGGGTTGTTATTCATAACCTAAGTCAGTTATCCGAGTACGGTTCTATATTTTTCATCAACTGTTTCATTTCGAACTACATTATAATTATCTTTCATGGGAGGGAAATCCCTACATGGATTATGTGCTTTGATATGGTTTCCAATACATCCAATAGGCATCATTTCTAAAAAATGGAATACACTATATTAGGATATGAATCCGAATGAATAATTCCAAACTAGTGAAATACTTAACATAAATTGAAAATATTATTTATATCTAATCTCTAATTAGAAATATAGATCCATTGAGGAAATATTTACTCAAAAAACACTTCATAATGGTTTGTAAAGAAAATATGAATTGTCCAAATAATTTCCCTAGGGAGTGTTAATATAGGTTCTTAGTAAGGCTCTTTGTTGTGTACCTGGTTACCTCGAGTCAAGCACGGAACACCTTGTCAGAGTTTTCACCCATAGGTACATCTATTCTCAAATCACTTACACTTTTTGTATCCAGATAGGGGTGTATTTCATGGAATATCCATTAAATCCCCAATTTACCAAAAATCTAGGGGGTTCGTCTATACTAATACTCTAAGTCAAGATTAGGGATATGATCCCTATTTTAGGTTTTCTAAATCTATTTCCAAGGTTGTTGCTAAAATTTATTTATTACCAGCTGTAGCACCCTGACCCAAGAATCTCAGATCTGGTGCATTATTTTAATAGATTAGAATGATTACAAGGAATCATTTTCCAATGGACTGATTAGTTTAGCAGACATGGAAAATATATTGTATATATTAACATTACATCACAATTTCTATCATAAAACACCGAATAATAAATATCTTTAAAAAACCATTATTCCCCAAAATTAACATATCATATCAATCATAAAACAATTCATGGAATCCTAGGAAAATAAAATATCAGATATGGGTGATCTCATATTCTCAATAAGGATAAACAATATAGAATAAGCTATCCTAAATAAGCATAATCTGTTAAGGCAAGGTAAAAAATATAAACACAATCCATTCATACATAATATTAAGCATAATATGTCAAGAATAAATAAAATAATTCCATTTATATTTTCAACCAGATATTTTACTAGTCTAATAATCACATGAAATATTAATAAATAATCTAATAATTAGGGAATTCATAATGTCAGACATCTAAAACATACAGTCGAGGCCTCGTCCATGACATCTAAAAATAAATAGTTATGCCCACGACCAAATCCATATCTAAAAATAAATTGGCAAGGCCTTAAACAAATCCATATTTAGATCCTCTCATGAGAAATACTGATGCATCGAAGGGATATAACAGGCCACTCAGGTCACTTACTATGTCTAATTAATTACTAATATGAAAAGGGTGAAGCGTAACAATAACATTCCTATTAAAACTAGCTTATAAAATGACAATACTTTATCTATAAACCAATAATATTATAAAAAAAGAACATTTATAGTGAAACATATCATAAATCCTTAAATACAACCTTGAATATATTATTTAAAAAAATATACCTCAATCAAGAATAATATCCAATAATGGATGTTGACATAGTTGAAAATAATCAGTAAAACTCTTTAAGGGAAATATCCATTTTTTCCTGAAATCATTAGAAAATTTCACAATTTATAAAAGATGTAATTTGAAAGATATTTTTGAATAAATTTTTCCCATACCACTTTGAAACTATTGAAATGAATTATCATTTTAAAAAAATCATGTCCATATTAATAAATCCTTAAAATCAATTTGAAAACAGGGACATTAATAAGATAGATTTAGAAAAATAAATCCTTAAAATATATAAAATGGTGACTTGTTAAAGATTCCCTTCAAAAAAGCCATAAAAGACTCATCTTGAAAAAAAATTAAGAATCATGGACTTGTATGGTAAATATTTCCCATTAAATACTTACACATAGATAGTCTTAGATAAAAATGAGATTGAGGAATTAACCCTTAACTTAGGTCTGTTACTCTCTACATGTCTCTGAAACTCTTATATGATATTTTTAGAAATTTTATTAACTTATATCAGAATCATAATAATATTTATGATATCATACATGATTCTTTTACAACTTTATATTACTATTTTATTAAAAATTCCATGTTAAAACAATACTTCGGGTAATAATAACTTTGTTTATTATATATGTTTTGACTTTTTTTCTTGATCATATTACTGAGATCATGATTTAATTACTTCCAAAAAGTATAATATTATTTATATATCATATATATTAAATATATATATATATAAGAGATATATATATGAAATCGATTACACTATTCATCGATACTGTAGACCGTACGTACGCATTAACGTTGTTTCTGTTTTTTTCGTACTGAATAGTAGTTAGTGAATGACATATGTGTATAAATATATATATATATATATATATAATTTTAGAAGCCATATAATTTCATATATTTCAAAATTATTAATAACAATATATATATATTTATATAATCATTCTTGGATGGTGAATGTGGAAGATGAGTCTAATAGCGTCGTGTAGACGGTATGTCGTACGCACATATGAGAAACAGTATCATTTCCTGAATGGCTTACAAGAATGGATTTAAATGGAATTTTAATATTAAATAAATAATAAAATGTTATATTTATTATTTATTTCGTTTATATTCATCATTACACCCATCAAAATAAAGTATATCTGAAAAACGGTTTACACCATGGCGTATAGACTGTAAGCCGAACTTATGCCTAAACGGTGGCATTATTTTTCATATGATGGGTAAAATGAGGAATATAGTTCTACCATAATCATAAAAACATAAAAACATATATTTTTTTTTTGAGTTATTATTTTAGAATTGTAAAAACATAGTAAGATAAAGTAGAAGAAGAATATATCTTTTAATGAAGATATAAAACAATAACCTCTTCTTTGGGTGTCACCTTTTGATTTGCACCAATGGACATATTAAGATGGTATGATACCCAAATTGATTGAACTATAATTAATTTAGGTAATTTTGGAAGATATTTGGGTAGGTTTTGTTAGAGCTAATGTTATTTGGGGGTGTGAATTAAAGAGAAGGAGAACTTCCATTGTATAAGGGAGGTGAGGTGTAGTTTAGGAAAATCTTAAAATAATAATTTATTATAACATTATTTTTGGTTTATAATAGATATAAAGTGATTAATTTAGTGTTTGAGATATGTATGAGTCGAAAAAATCTAATAAAATTATTTTTATACAAGAATAGGTCATAAAATTAACCTTGTCTTTTTAGATTAACCCTTAGTTGAACAGTTTAACTGCTATTGTGTCTTCTTGTTTTTTATATCATATGGTTAATATACATACTATCAAATGAAGAGAGGAAATCAAATAGATTAGTAATTTAATTTTTAACATTATATAATTTATTTGGATGAGTCTTATATTTTCTGTATTTTTATATCATTTAATAAATTAGAATATATTTTATAAACTAGTTTATCTCAATTTTGACACTATTTAGTAATTGATTTTTGTTAAATCCATAAAAACTTCATTCTTTAGAAAAAGATGCATGAAATCAACGATGACAGGTCATATTCGTCCATAAATTTCATTTATTTAATTAAAACATTAAAATTACATTTAATTTAATATTAATAATATCATTTATTTTAATTCCTTCGTTAATAATGAAAATAATGCATCATTATTGTGTCACAAATTAATTTATTTATTTAATGTCTAAAAATTAAAAATAAAATACCATGATTTATGAAATCAATTTAGATTTTTAATTTAAATTTATAGTTTAATATATCAATTATATAACTAGAATTATAAAAAATAGAAATAAGGTACATGTTTATCTTATATTTCACTTTACTTTTAAGTACTTTTTATAACATGGCATTTTCACACCCATGTGGCACCATGGGGTCCTAAAATCGACCTATGGATGCTCAGGTTCGGCAATATTTTAACTAATAGTATTGGAACAAATTTTTTGTTAGTTTTATAATATTATAATATTATTATTAACCCTTATTTACCTAATTTACCTTTTAAACATGTTAAATAAAAATAATTGCTGAAGTTACTATTCATAATGTCAAAAAATAAAAGGTACCAATTTACGCAATTTTGAACTTATAATAAAAAATATGGAATCCATTTTTCTTAATTCAAACTCCATAATTTTCAAAAAATAATTTAAAATTATTTCTTGTTGTCAAAACTAAAAGGTGGGTTTTTAAGAACATAAAACTATCAAAAGATTGACATGTATTTGTGTACACATTCAATGTTAAATTATTTCTAATAGAAAAAAATAGATTAAATTATGAAAACCTAATATAATTAAACTTTATAACCAATTAAAAATATAATCTAACTATACAAAAAATTTAGATGAAATATCAGTTTTCAATTAAAATGTAGAATTTTTCACTATTAATTAAAATATAAAAGTTATCATAAAGACACCAGAAATTTATACAAACTAAATTTTTATGTCCTAATTCTAAAGAATAATTTAATTTCATAAAATTTAATAAAAAAAATTTCAATTATTTACTTAAAATTGTTTATCACATTAAATGGTAGTAAAACTGCATATCTTTAAAAATACATCTTTTATCCAAAAAATAGAATTTGTCAAGATTTTATGAATAAGAAACACATCAGATGAAAGATAAAAATATATGGAATAGATAAAATAAAAAAAATTAATCATATTCATAATATCTTTTTAAATGGATTGTTTCATAGGTCATGGTGCACTCGAACTCGGTGTTGTGTGTAGTGCAAGCTATTGAATTATTAAGAAGTAGTGTATCATGGATGCATGGGGTGTTAAATTGGGTGAGGACACATGTGGAATTTTTGAAACTAATAAAGTATAACCCCATTCTTTAAATGAAAAAATTCCTTAAATAGTTTATTATCGAACCAGAGTGGTCAAAAGGTTGAAATATTACAATAAAAACGGGTTCTGGATAAGTTTTATGTCTCTTTTAACCCTTATCTTCTTAGTTTAACCCCTTGGTAAATTAGTTTTTACCTTAACCCCGAAAATAAATTTTTAATGATTTTACTATTCATAATGATAAAAAATTATTTTTTCTTTATTATATAAAATATTTTATTCTAATTCAAAATATGGAATCCATTTTTTCAAATTAAATTTCTAAATGTGGCAGAATCAAATTTGAAAGTATACCTAAAGACATGATTAAATAGCGTGTTTCTGAAGAGAAAATTCTCATGAGAATTGATGGTTTTTATATAAAAATTAAATATAAAATTTATTCAAATGAACCTTATAAGTTAAATTTTAATATAATTGAACAATTTTTTCACAAATAATTTAAAATATGATTAAATATATAAAATTATTTAAACAAAAAGTCATTTTTCAACAAAAATATATATATTTAACTATTTATCAAAAATGAAACATTTTAGACAAAATCCTAGATAATCACCATTAGATTATTTTTATATATTGATTTAAAAAATTAAGTTAATTTTATCAAATAAATTATCTAAAAATTATAAAAATTAATTTTAAATTATGTGGGTAAAGTGTGGCTTAATCGTCTTTTAGAAATAATACAATTTTCTGAAAAAATTCCTTTTTCATTTAAATTATTTTTAATCTATTTAAAATTAATATATTATCATAATTTTAATAATTTAGTTATTAATATTCATACCTAATAATTTAATGGATATGTTATAAAAATATTATATATTACGGTTTAATTAGGCTCTAAGTTTTGTGTTCCACAAGTTGTCAAAAAGATTGAATTTATTAATCAAACATAGAATAAATTTCAAACCTGTTAAATTCTCATATAAGATTGGCTTAACATTTCATATACTCTATTGAGCCATATTTTTTCTTTTTAAAAATTTGTGTCCTACATTCGACCCCCCCCCGAAATAAATTTCATCCTCATAATTAAATTTTGATCTCTGTAATGAAGGACTTTATATTTGACATAACATTTTTCTAATGAAACATCCTAAAAATGGTTAATAAAATATCTTCTTAATAAGAGGGAAATGGAAGTAAAATATTTATCTGGAATAACACATACTTGGTTTCCAAATAAGAGAACATTTACGGAATGTGAAGATATGTACATGGGAGAAAAACATAAATAATTATAGAAATCTATTGGGACTATTGGCCACAAAAAAGTTAATGATCATTGAAACATTAAGGACCCAAAAACCATAAATTTTTAATGATTTAAAATACCATTTGATTCAGCGAATATGGAGGTAATATGATAACATTTTTTTAAGATCTTTTTTCCTAAAATTGATAAATTACTTTACCATATTCACTATAAACATAAGTAAATATACATAATTGATATATTTCTATTTCAAAAGCACAATTTCATCCTTTTCTTGATGAATTTCCACTTTATCCCTTAATATAAGAAATTAATATTGAAAAATGAATTTTTTATCTCTGGAGCACTGAAATTTATTTTTAATGGAACAAAAAATCCATAAAATAGTGATAAGTCCTTCATTTTGTATCTAAATATTTTAAAAAAATGATATTTTTAGCACAATTTATCCAAAATAATACATTAAAATCTAATCCTCAATATAAAAACAGTAGTTCAAAATTAATATTTTTTCATCACATCATTTAAGTAAAAACTATGCTATATTAAGTTGGACATCATGTGGTCCAATGGTAGAAATATCACCCTTATTTCCCTTTTTTTTATGCTTTCAAGCACCATATCATTTTTAGATAAATAGGGCTATCAACTGGCATGCAAGTTTTCCTTTTTATAATACCATATTAATATAATCCCTATAACAGTCCAAAAATTAAATAACCAATAATTACCTCAAAAAAATATAAGATAAATCCTAAAGGTTACCAATATCTTTAAACTCATTCCAACAAAAAATGAGGACATTATTCCTTAAATACTTTTCTCACTAAATCATATACTAAACCAATGGGTTATATTTCCATTAATGTCTCCCAAAATATCATTAGTCTTAGTAGAATCACATCAAATAAAACATAAAAAGTATTGTTTTATAATTTTAACTTATGATAAATATTAAACTCATAAACTCATAATGGTATCCATATTTATTAAGTTAATGAATACATATATGCTTCTAAAATTTAGCACATTCTATAGATGTTTCATGATTCATACAATAAAAATTACCTTGGTATAAATACTTCTACAATTTAATTCTAGAATATAATTACATAAATACTTTAATTATATTATTTCAACAAAATTATTTCCTTGATATAGAGGATAACCCTTAAAAAAGTTAATTGACATGTATAATGCTCAGGTTCCCCACATTTATGTCAATAAACAATAAATGTATCATTATGATGAAATTTATTTTCTTCCATCATGATACTCATTTTTATTAGTAACTTATTGATTTATGTCCATCTATTACATGCATAAAAAATTTTCCCATAACCTTGAGACACTTTACAAGGTTTTTATTTCAATATTTCAGACATGAATGAAATTAATCCATCTTTCCACCATGGTCTCTACCACTCAAGCTCTTAGAAAACTCCATCCTTTCTTCTTTAGTGAGAAGATATTTGGTTAAGTTATAGGTTATTTATAATGTTATAGGATAATATATTTGGGATAATCATGGTATATTTCACTCATTTATTAATCCCATTTGGTTTCATATAGTCACCACATTTTCTGTCATATTCATTGTTAAAACTATTCATTTATCTTCCATACATTGACTAAAATGAAGATCGAGAGGCTGTAATCCAATATTAAGTAAGGATGGGATGGTATTATTTTTAATGATCTGGTTCACAATAATAATATTTTTTCTAAATGAATACTTTAACATGACCATGTATATCACAAGAAATCCAATTTCAACTAGTTTAATGAAGGAGAAACAAATACTTCTTTTTTCTATGCGTGCATCATAGATAAATAGAGGGTTATTAGAAGAAATATTCTCTGGGAGGATGGTTCCTTTTATAATGACCTAAAATCATTCTAAGGTATGGATGATGGAAATTTTACGTTCATTATTTTAGGGAAAAATATCTACATTCTTGGTCTCTATATGAGCAGTCATGTAGTGCTCTTTCAATCCATACCCATTGTAGTGTTAGTTTTTTTATAATCTCAACTTGGTTTCAATTCTAGGGGAGATGGAGATACATGAGGAAGTAGATTCTCATAACCCTACTAGAACACTAGTTCCTAAAGGGTTTCCTGGTTCCTAATATGTTTCCTCATGGGAGATAGCTAAGAACACTCTACTGTAAATAGTGTAGGACATCTTTTTGAGGTTGTAGCATCCCACGAATTGTCAGTGCCACCTCTCTGGTTCTTTTCCCGAAAGTAAAGGACCCTTATTCACTGATTCATTATAGGGATATCAGTCTTCCTAATTTTCCATACAATATTATTCTCGATGTGGTTAATAGGTTCACTTCCTATAACACTGTGAGATTTCTGGAATTATATTTTGTGAATTAATTTATATTTTTGATATTTTTCATTCTACATGGCATAGGAAATAGTTATATATATACATATATCGGTGTGCGTGTGTGCGTTAATACACTAATCCATGCATTCCTTTCACATAGCACTGACTTGTATTATAATACATTCAATACCGACTTGGATTGTGCTGCACACAATATTTACATGCCTTGCGATACTCACAACACCAAATTGGTGTACCATACAACAATAAAGATGTTTCTACGAAACATTGTTTTATTGTTATGATTATTTTAATCAGATAATTATAACCTAGAAGTAAAACATATTTATATTAATAGTTGTAACTAATTTTAAAATATTTTTTATAATTTTATATATAGATAAATCATATTGGTAATGAAAGATATGATTTTTGAAAAATTTATTTTATGTTTAAAAAAAATGTTTCCATGTATGAACAACTTTTAATAATAAAATTAATTTTTGAAAAATAATGAAATTGAATATTATAAAATAAAAGTCATTTTTAATAAATAATATTGAAATTATCATATGGTAAATTTTTGGAATTTTTCGACGAAACATCATTTATTGACGAATAGTGAGAAATACTGCATTTCAGTTAAAAACTGTATTTTTAAAAAATAATTATTAATGTTAAATTATATTTTTAATTTTTTTAAAGTAAAATTATATCAATTATAAAAATATTAATAAAATTTAGTTCATTATAGTCACTTTCACTTTGAAATTGAATATAAAAGTTGAATAATATTTTGATTTTATTTCTACTTTAAAAATCAACAGTATCGTCTAGTTAGTGGGATTAATTTTAAATAACATTCTTACACTTACGTAAATGATATTCAGAAAAATTTATTCCATATTTGGAAGCAAAAAAATTTAAAATGTATAATATGTTAAACTAAATATTTTACCAAAAATATTGTTGAATGTAATTAAAATTAATTACATAATTTAAGGTAAAATTAATCTTAATTAAAGACTAAACCATAAATTTAAGACTCAAAATGTCCTATAATATTTTCCAAGAACCATATTATAGACATATTTTGACCCTATCCTTCTTTGTTTTTAATTGTATCCATTACTGGGTCCATATTAAACATGAAAAACGTGGGTAGAATTCTCCCTTCAAATATTTACTTGGGTTCCACTCTTACTCCACTATAAAATGGCCTCCTCTCCTTCGATTTCCTCATACATATCAAGAAAATCTTCATAGATTATTTATTCTAAAATAATATACAAACCTACATCAATTCTTACTAGATTCCTTCATTTGGGCATTAGTCAATCCAAGGAATCCTTTTGGCACAAACCAAAATGAGTAACCCAATTAAGAGGTAATGTCTTCACTCAAGTCCTTTCTTTTATTTTACATGTCTATCACTCCACATTATTTTTTTCATTATTTTATTACAACACCAGTATCCTCAATATAAAAGGATGTTCTTATTCTACTTTTTAAACCTAAAATTACTCACACCTCCATCTAATGGATAACAAACATATTGTTTATGAGTGCGGTGAACTACCACCTCACTAAATGATTCTTGGTTAATTTTCATTACCACTTCTCATGGTGTAAATTATGATTAAAAATATTTTTATATAAGTTATATATTATATTTATTATTTACTTAACCTTGTATTCTTTTTAATCACATGTTTTTTATACTTTCCATTTGGTGTTAATGTAATAATTTCTTTTGAGGAAGTGTCCATTATCTCCCACTCAAAGAGGTATTATATGTAGATACACTACATGGATTGTATTAAGTATGGTTTTAGTAAATATATAATACATATATGATATAGTAAATCTAATTTAATAATTATATATATACATTTATATACATATTAATATATTTTTATTTTACTTTCTTTCTTTAAACGTGATAATAAAAAAACTACATTCATCCGTATGTATGACTTGTCATCTCTATAAACAGAGTATTCCATTTTTTTCAAATATATTAAGTAGATTATTATAATACACATATTTTTTATATAAATTATATTTATATCATGGTCTACCTTCCTGAAATTGTGAAATAAATTATAGTTACCAAAGATATAACAAATTAAGACACATGTGAAGAATAAGGCGAATATTACCCGAAGTGAAAAATTAACATATAATTGTTAACAATAGAGTAATGTAAGTTAATAATAAAACAATATATATAATTAGATATAATAATAGTTTTTTTTAAATATTTATAATAAATTTATTTTTATTATACAAGTGTTTTGAATGAGTATGACATGAGTCACGACACAAGGTAAGGGGATTTCATCCCAATTATTAATAATGTTAGATACATTATTTATTCACCAACAAATTATTTGTGTGGTGTATATATTTCCAATGAATTAATTTTAGGTATTTGGTACATAAATTAAGGTTTATTAACATATCCATTTTATGATCTATATTACCAAGGGATTAGGTTTCAAAAGATATCAAATCGATGAAATAGTTTGGTCTCAATTTTCCTTCCTTGAGACTCATGTTTTGTTATGCACGTGAATTCTATTTAATGGTTTATATACATCCATATTACATGTTATATCAGGAATTTCATTATTTTCATGATATTTCATGTTTGATTTAATTTATTTTTCTTTTATTGGGAGTATTACCCAAGGTTACCATGTTTTAAGTGTTTATTGAGACAATATCATTGCTTTCCAAGTTTGTTTATGTTTAAGATTACTTTAATGAAATAATTTGATCCATTTCTCAAGAACATTCTTGAATTTTATTCTCATATGGTTATTCATGATTTATTTATATATTTGAACCATTTTTTCTACTCTTTGTTACAAATTATAGTTAAGAAAGAGTTTTAAATAAATATTGATTGTACCCTCTCTTCTGTCAGAAATATATGTTCCTTAAAAATCATGTTTTCTAGATTGGGTTTCGTGGAATATTTATCCATTCTCCTTTAGTAAAAAATTACATTTTCACCCTCTTTTCCTTTTACCATACTCTTAAATGTAAAATTCGTATCATTTTCTGAAGATATAATTTTTGTAACATTTTTTATCGTGCAAAAGGTATATTCTTTTTACCTCTTATGACAAGTATAGATTTATCATTCAACAACAATTTCATGATTTCATTTCATATTTAATTCTTAATTTATAAAATAATTTTGTAAAAAAAATATTTTCAAGGAAATGGTTCTCAAATTATTTTCATGCATATTTTATAAGTTTTTAAATAAAGTGGATTTCAATATGTTTTAATGGTTATTTTATATGATTTCAAGTAAAATGGTATTCAAAAAAATATCAAGCATTGTTTATATGTTTTCAAATTATTTTCAAAGAAACAGTTTTCAAAACATTTAAAAATATTATTTATAATATTTTAATGTTTTTTAATGAAAAATTATTTTAAATGATTTGAATATTATTTTGTAATGTTTCTTGGAAAATAGTTTTCTAAATGATTTCAATTTTTCTATATAATTTTTCAAGGTATTTTAATGAAACGGATATTCAAATGGTTTTATGTATTAATGGAACTTTTTCAATGAAGAAAGGGTATTTTTCTTAAGAAAAATTTTTAGAAGTTATTTCAATAATATTTTCCATCTAAGATGATATTCAGTGATGTTAACCATGAACTTATAGAAAATGATATAAAGGTTTCATTCATATTATTTATATGAATGTGTTATGCATAATGTCAAGGTATTTATCAAACCTATTTGCTTTTCATGGGTTATATGTATATGAAATCTATTTCACTTTCATGGGTTATACTTTTTATGAAATCCATTTCTCTGTCATGGGTTATGATATGATTATTTATCCTCATGTGTAACATGTATGTATGATTTCACTATGTCACGAACCAGCCCGGGTCGACCCTGAACCGGTCACCCGAGTCGGTCCGCGGGAAGTCCCAAGGGTCGTTCCCGATCCCCCCGGGATGGAAACAAGTGTCGGGCACAAAAAAATTCCAATCGTTGGGAACAATTTCAGCCCAAACTAAAAACAGGATCAAAAAAACAAATATACATTATACAAACAGACGATCACAAAAGACATAAACAAAACTACACCACGACATACCTCCACGTGACCTCGCGGGTCACCACCCAACTACAACCAACGTCGCTCCCTCACTGAGCGACTCAAGCAAGGAAAACCTGAACACAAGAAACCTGCAACTGAAATGGTAAAAGATAGGCGTGAGCACAAAAGTACTCAGTAGGTGAGCCCCTCAACAAATCCCAAAGCACAGCTAGTAAATAAAGAATCTACAAATTCTAGTTTTAAACTATAGTGTATAAAAGTAAGCTTTCATATTGTTTTGCTTGAAAATCAAACACGAGACATTTCCCTTATTATTTTTTTCGAAAATTGGTTCTCATTCATTAGTTTTAAACTAATTCAAAAATGAAAAGAAGCCTCACATATTCTAATCTTACACAAAGAGAATAAAGTATTTTCATATGAAAACCAATTTCCCAAAGTCTAACAGTATAGGATGTGAAGGATGACTGGAAGTAAAAAAACAGGGACAACAAGTGCAAGTAAAGGTAAACAAGAAAGGAAAACCAATTGAAAGTAAAAATAAAATAAACCAGAAGTTATCCAGAATAACCATGGGCGATCCTAAACTTCCCTAGAAAAACCCTGGACTTACTCGGGTTCAGACTACCTGCCGGTGTGGTACTCCATAGTCAATAACCAACTGGTCGCCCTAATAGCCAACCAGTGGCACATCCCTCCTGGCATGTCCACAACTCCAAGGGGTACTAACCCGTCTAATCAGGGATAGCAAGCAACCTTCACTCGATAATCTACAAGACGCCCAGGAACCCATGGTGGTTTCAGTAACACTGTGTAAGTGGGAGGCCCATGCACGTGAGACTCATCTCACCACACTTGCCAACCCCTTACACGGACATCTCTACACGACAACCCTCGAAGGGAAGTCCCCCTATAGAGATGCCCTCACAAGTACGTATATATATATATATAATAACTTCACATTTAGTAAAGTGCAAACCGGGCCATCATATCACATACATTTTGATAATTTAATACTAAAGCATTTTTAAAGAGTTATGACACACTCCATTTCATTGAAAACCAGAAACACACTTAGAAATTTATTTAAGAAAACCCAAATCGGCGTATTAAACCTGTAACACATGGGATTCACAAGTAGAATTATTTTCAAAAATCAAAACACACCCCAATTTTATCAAGATCCAAACAGGCCTTTAACCACCTTTTTAAGGAATAATATTTCTCAAATGAAATCCAAACCTTTAATCATGCGTCAAAAGGAAACATTTTTCAACAACCAAGAACCACACATAAAGTTTCCAAAAACATGTTTAAGGTCATACGACATTTCCTCTAGTCAAGGTTCTATGAAAAAAACCATTTTCCCTAAACAATACACCTACTAATTTTACACATCAAAAACATTTCAAAACACAGTTTCACATTTCATAAAGAACCATTTAGCAATATTACCATGGAATCCCACAATTGAAACTAAGAAAACACTTTCAACGAAACGCTATAATTTAAATAGCCTTTATCAGCAGATCACCACACTATAAATAACTACATAATAAAAATTTTAAATTTACTGAAATTCAACAAAAAAGACAAGGAATAAATAAATTTTTAATTTAAAAGAGAGTGAAAAGGGAGACCTACCTCAAGACGCAGCTCAGAACGAAAAACGACACGGCGCAAAACCCCAGTTGCGTAAAAGGGCGCACCGTATTGCGCAGTCAAACCGGTCCTAAAACAAAAGACCGTTAAACGGGTTCAATGCTATTAATAACATAATAGAAATAACCATAATAAAATGTTAATATCAGTAATAATATAATAATAACATAGTCATAATAATAATTACAATAACATAATGAGAATAATAATAACAACTTAATAAAAATAATGATAATGATATAATAATAATAACAATAATAATATGACTTAATTATAATATTATCATAATCATAATAGCAATATTAATATTATATAATAATAATAATAATAATATTAATATTAATAATATATGATAAATATTAATAACAATATTATAATAACATAATATAATAATAATAATAATAATAACATAAAATAATAATAATAATATTGTAGTAATAATAATACAACATCAGAATAATAATAATAAAAATGTAATAATAATAATAATAATAATATAATAATAATAATAATAATATGATAATTAAATAATAATAATACATCAATAATAATAATAAAAATAATAATATTAATCATAAAAATAATAAAATAATAATGATATTATTAATATGATAAAAATAATAAACGTTTTATAAAAATAAGATTAACATAAAAATAAAAATAAAAAAATCTTACAGCGGAGGGGGCGGGGGTTGCAGAGCAGTGGGGCGAGGCCAGACGGGGGTGGAGTCGCCGGAGGTGGCGGGAGTAGGGCCGGGACGGGAGGAGCAGGCGACCGGTCTGGCCGGAGGTGAAGCCGGGATGGAGGTGGTGTGGCGGTTAGGCAGGAGGAGGGTCACCGGACGGAGAAGAGGAGGCCGATGGTCGGTTGGGATGGAGGGGACGGAGCCGGCTACATGGGTCACGCGGAGAGGGCAGAGGCCGGACGAGGGAGGGTGTGCTGGTGACAGGGTGGCCGGACTGGTGGAGGCAGCAGGGTGCGCCGGCGACGGAGGGAGGCCGGGACAGGGGGAGAGGGAGCGGGTCGTCGGGACAACGACGGGAGCTCGGGAGGCGGCTGGGGGAGCGGGGAGTCGCGCCGGAGCAGCAGGCCGTCACGGCGGGGTGCCGGAAAGGCAGGGCGGTGCGGCTTGACGCCGGGGCGGGGGGAGGCTGGGTGCGGCGAGGTGGAGCACACATGAGGGAAGGGTGCGGGCAGCAGGTGTGGCGCCGGGGGGAGAGGGCAGCGCGGGGTCGGACCTACGCGGGATGAAGGGGAGCGCGCAGGAGGTGGCGCGGCCGGCCAAACCAGCAAGGGGGGAAACGGGGGAGAGAGAGAGTGGGGAGAGGGGGAGGCGCCGGCTGTGGGAGAGGGGGAAGATTAGGGTTCGGGTGTTAAAAAAACTATATATATATATATACATAAACAACAATAATAATAATAATAATAATAATAACAATAATACAACAAAAATATAAATAATCATATAAGAATAATATTAATAATAACATGTAATAATAATAATAAAATACTATAATCATAATAATATACTAATAATAATATTGAACATAAGTAATTAAATAAAAAAAATCCTAAAAATATTAACGCTTTATAGAAATAATAAGACTTTATAATAACAATAAAACCTTATAATAATAATAATATTAATAATTATAAAATTTATAATAATAATTATCTTTAATCAAAAATTTAAAATATTAAAACAATTTGAAAATAAATGTGTGTGCGCGCGCACGCGCACACACATGCATCTATATATAGACATATATACATATATTTAAACATATACAAAAATATATATATACGCATATAAACGTGTACGCTTCTATATAAACGCATATAAACATATATATATATATACACACACACATATATATACCCACATACATATATACACATATATACATCTATATATATATATATACATGTATGTGGACATATCTACAATAAACAAAATAACATAAAAAAAATAACAACAACAATTTAAAAAGTTATAATAATAATATATCTACATAAAAGTTTAATATTTAAAATGCTGGGCTGAACACACGGTCACCGCTAACGATGTGGTAACCGCGCACTGATGCTAAACCACCAACACAACTAAAACTTGAAAATTTTAAATTGGGACCCAGAAAGAAGTAAAATAATGACATATGCGGTAGGGGTGTGACACACTATAAGATGGTTGGGACCTATATCTCCCTCCAATGCATTGGGTATATATTTATATATCATTATATAGATTAATATGGTCTTGAGAGTAAACCATGATGAATTATATGGAAGTAGGAGTGAACCATGACTACCAATATGGTATTAGGAGTGAACTCATACTACTAAGAGGGTCATGGGAGTGAACCACGACTATATAGATTGTTTGGGGATAGAACCCATACTAATATTATGGTCTTGGAAGAGATGACATGGCTACTAAAAATCATATTACATTATTATTCATCTACCAAAATACCATTTTTTCATATACTATACTTTCATGGATTATGTTATTTATTTCCTTATGATTCATGTCTTATAAACATCCAATATTTATTATGATCTCTAATATACAGGGTATGATCATCAAATTATATGCTCAAGTACCATAACCTTTTTTTATGTTATGCTTACACATTTCCCTTATTTACCTTACTGAGCATCTGTGCTCACCCATTTTTTATGTTTTTTTACCCATGTTATGAAGAATTTTTTTTGGTAGAAGTACTAAAGGTGGAGATCTTTATAGGATATGTTGAATATATTTCACCAAGATATAAGATTTTGTTTCCATGTTTATAAATACCCTAAACCATTATGGTCCTTGGGAATGTATTTTTTGTAATGTAAAGAGTATTCATCTAAAATGATGTAATATCCATGCATGTTAGGCTTGGGTCACAATATATCCTATATTTTCTGATGATGGATTACTTATGAACAACATAGTTTTGTGGATGGAGAGAGAATACATGGTGTTATAATTTTATCACCAGAGATGATTAGTGATTGGAATCAATGGTTGACTGGGTCCAACTCCACCCTCAATTTCAACATGGAAAAGCCGATTACTGTGTAGAATAGTCCATATTAATCAATTTTCTATCAGGAATGAATTTTTCTAGTGGATTTATGTATATTATTTTTAGAATCTTTAGTTCACCAAAGATATCTACGTATTTCCTGGGTAATAACATTAGATTATTTAAATCTATTCAAGGTCTCTTGATAAAGAGATACCCTATCACCAAGATTATTCATCTTGGTTCAAGACACTATTATTATAAATATTAACAAGAAAATACTTGACAGTAATTTAACTCTATTTAATTTCATGCATTATATGCTGAGAATATCTCATCTGATGGTCATGGATGATACCATCATTTTCATTAATTGAACTAAGTGTTCAATTCAGGGAATCAATAAGATTATTAAGCAGTATTTTTACTGGAGTGGACAGTTTATGAACTGAGGAGAATCAGTGTCTTCATATATAGTTAGTTCCTAGAGAGGATAGAAAGATCTAAAGAACCCATCATGGATATCCACAGAAGGTGAATCCTCATGGAATAACTTTTCTCTCTTCTATCACCCAATATTCAGTGCATCCACCATTTTTATAAGGTCATTGATACTATTTCTAGTGGCATATCAAATTCGAATAACCAATTTATATCATTTGGGGTAGGATCACTTAGGTTAACATCATAATTTCATCTATCCCTAGTTACTAGAATTTGGTTCTTAAATTATGAAATTTAGTCATCTCAGGTACTGAGAATACAATAGACACTATTATTGGGGACCCAAAATTAGAGGGAAGACATCAATTGTCCACATGTTCGAGACTCTGTAAACCAGTGAAAGAGGGTGGAATCAACATGGAAATCATATCTATTATTATTACTTTATTTCATGGGATGATCACCTGGGAGGCTATGAAATGCAGTAAACATTAGGAAATGTTTACTCAAACCAATTATGGAAACTTTTTAAATACATTGGAGGGTTATATGTCCTTACTTTTCCATGAAATCCAATCATATATCCCCTTCCTTGAAAATAAGCCTTCATGCATTATTGGTAGGGGATATTTCAACTTTTTTATTATAATTAGGATTGAAATATGATCAGATTTCTAGGATGATCAAACCTTAACATAAACTTCAAGAAAGCTTCTCTCTAAAAAGCATTCACTCATGAGTTACTGAATAAGGATAGAAATTATATGTTAGATCTCAGGAAGCTGGCTCCTGACAGAAAAAATGCATCTTCTCTGCTTATTCATTTGGTTCTTTCTTGGTGAATAATTATTTATTGATTCTCCTTGAATCATAAATATCTAATAGATGTCGTGAAAAGCTATGGTGTAGTGAAATATAAGCAAGGTTGAAATTTATTTTTTGGGGTATGAGGAATTATTCTCTTCCCATTGTGGAAAATATCATGCGCATGTGAATCATACTAGTATCCAGGTATTTTTTTTGTAATATAACGTTAATGGAGTCATCCAACCACCAATTGTTTATTACAAAATTGGTGGGAAGTTTAGGAAAGATTTATGTTGTTTCACTAGTGTCACCCTTCATGAGCATTAAGATTCAAACATCTTTGATATTTCAGTCATCAGATCTGATTGAAACCTCAAAAGAGCAAGGAAAGAGACATTAATTTTTCTATTAGTTTTTGGAATATATGTAAGGTGAGGAAAAAATCCTCGGTTGATGGGATCATTCACTCAAGTGGGGATATCACTCTTATAACCAGGAGTCTCTTGATCGATCTATTTAATCTTCTCAACCATGGGATGGATTCACCATCACTCCTAGATTTCAAGGTCAATGGCCACCTCACTATCACCATCTAGAAACATTATCATAGATTTTTGATCTATTGGAATCCTATTATCTTAAGGATAAAGCTAAATATGGATGGATCATATTCTTCTGTAATCACGCAAGTTGGGGGAATCGTGTCTGAAAAATTGGGATCGATTATTTTTTTCTTTCAGGACTATATTTGGTAATATATACTCTCTCCTAAGAGAGTCCAATACAATGTTAATAGGCCAGAGTTGTGTAGGGGAAAAAATATTATGATTATAGTGGTTGAAACTGGTTCTTAGATTCCTTATTATTCCTTATAAGTCCATGTCACTACTCCATCTATTATATTTTTTCATGTTCATAAATAAAAGAGTTTCGTTAACAAAATTAAGGGGAATAACCATATAGGGATTGGGGGGAACAATGTAGAAGACTTTATAGATTCTATTGCTCCACAGGATGGTTTGATCAATTTATTTAATAGTTTGGGATCCATTTCTCATGAATTTATCAATATTGTTAATGGGGATGCTCTCGGTATTCATTAATTTGTACCCCCTAGTTATGTTCATTGCATTATTTACCTTGATTCATCGCAAGGTTGTGCATGATTCCATTTTTCTAGTTTTTTCTTTTGTTTGGTTTCACACTCATCCCTTAAAACTGTTTTTTTTTTAAATAAAATTCAGATCTTGGTCCAAATACAACTTCTTTTTAACCTAGTTCATTCATCATCACCATATATTTAGCATACATATAGTGTTTTGAAATGAAATTTTTAATTATATAAAACATATCCGTTTGGAGTGAAAAAATAGGTTCATAGTAAGACATATTTTCATGTACCAGATAATGCTCTAGTAAATCTCGATGAACCTTTTTTAGAGTCATTACCACAAGTTACATCTATCCCAGAACCACAGTAACATATAGTATCTAGAAGCAGATATATTTCTAGGACAAGTCAATTAATATATACCCTTCCAAAACTTTAGGATGTTCTTCTATACTTATCCTTAAGTTCTATCATAGGGTTTTGTTCCCTAATATATTTTTTCATAAATCTAGTTCCTGAGGTTTCTATTAAACTTCCTTTGATACCAAATATAATGACTCTAACCCTAGTAACCTATAGCTGATGTCTGCTTTGTTAAATTGGAATAGGATAAAAGGAATCACATCCTGATGGACTGAATATTTTAGTGTTCTTAGTAAACTACATATATACATGATTGCCATATTAAATTTGAATATAAAAAATAAAACAGAATTTTTTTTAACAATACTATTATTCCCTCTAGAATATCGATGTATATAATTCATAGTAAAATTATTGGATTCATGTAAAAGGTAAAAAAATACAGATAAATTCAAATTCTTAGTAATATTTACATAATAAATAATCTATCACATATCAACAAGAAGAAAACATGGAAAGGTAAATAATTGAACATACATATCATTTATATAATTTAACTAACTGCATTAGATATGGAATAATCAATTTGGAAAGATAAATATTTGAACACAAACTCCATTTAATCAATAACATAATAATCATGAATAGATAAGGCATAATCAATAAGGAAATGTAAATTTTTGAACACATATACCGTTCAATAAATAACTTTAATATCATTATTAGATTAGAAATAATCAATATGGAAGTTAAAAAATTGAAAAACCATGACATTTAGTTAATAATGATAGAATAAAATACATCTAGAGACAATATCATTGCAAAAATATCAAGGATAATAATAACTGAATTCTTAATGATTGATATTCTAAATGAATGATATTATTAATTATTGGAATTCATTATCTCAAGCATAATTATACCACTAATTTCAAGAACATTTAAAGGACATTTAAAAACTGATGGGTAGGTATACACTAGAAACTCATTTAACTATGGCTAGCCTACTAATTCATCTCATGAGGTAATAAATTCATCGAGGAGTTATCTATAAATAGGCCTCAGCTATATCTAAATATTCAAATCATTTCTTATATATCAAGAAATTTATTTAATTCATGAAAAATATTAATTATCATCACATGTATGTATTCAGTAAAGAACATGAATTTATCAATATTTACACAGGTAATGAAATAAATTTCAATGCAGAACATTATATGTAGTCAAGATATATGGTTTAATAAATAATTATATATATGATAAATTATATGGATATTTCGGGGTAATTTAATGTCCAATTATAATAAGAAAGTGAATATTTAAAGGGAAAGATAATGACTAAAAAATGAATCAATAATGTGAATTTCAATATATTCCATACCCAAACTAATCATAAACCATCCATATAAAGAATGAGAATGGTATTAATAAAACATTTCTATAGTGGAGTATAAGTAAAATAAATTATTTTTATCATTGATGAATAAAAATACTATAAAAATATCTTTAAAAACATTTTTTTAAGAAAATATATTTTACATTGAAAATATTTTAAAAATATAATTTAAAATACATTTATTTGATGGGAAATTTTGTACATGTTGTACATGTCAAATCAAGGGTTACTTTTACATTTTTGGTAAAATCAAAATGGTCTTTATTTAGAAAATGAAATAAAAATTAAATTAAAAATACATAAAAATTAAAATAAGGGTAAAAATTATTTTAAGAAATCATTTTAATAATTTTAAAAACTGTTAGGAATTTTTTTTAAAACGTTGTTTTTGGAAGAAAATGGATTTTTGACCGAAAATAGATATAAATTTTAATTTTATTTAAAAAAAATTCTATTTAAAATTAAATAACAAAGAGTGGGAAAATGGTATTTTTACTTGAAATCATCATTATTAATAATAATAAAATAAAATAAATTGGGTTTATTAACTAATTATCAAGTATGTTCCTTTAATGTAAATTCAATCATAAACAATCCTCCTTAAAATGATATTGTGAAATAAACTCTTACAAAGATCATAAAATTGAAGTAAGAATTAACCAATGAATCTATTATGTACATAAAATTTAAATCCATATAAAAAACTTAGATATCAAATATAATATTTTAAAAATTCATTACACACATAATCATTGAATATCAAATATAATGTAGTAATATAACCTTATGAAAATAAATTGAGTTATTAAATTATTTACAACAAGGTAAAATTTATATAAAATACACTAAAATAAATAAAATTTAATCAAAAAATACCATGAATTATTAATTATTCATGATATTACATTTAAAAGTTTTAGTATATGCACAATATAAAATAAATTATGTTCATAACTTAAAAATATTCCTCAAAGAATGGAAATTCAAACGAAGTCCTATAAATTGCACTTCCTTTTTGTTGTAAGTTCTTAAAAATACTATATAATTATTTTAATTATATTATTAACTAATAAAAAACTATATTGATATTTATAACAACATATATAATCCTATTATAACTTTTTACCATCCATTTGTTAATAATATTTCAATGCTTTCATTGTTTCTTGTGTAATTTCCTTGTTTACTCTTGCATTTTTTATCATCAAAGATCTAATTATTTTGTATAGGATATAGATATTTAATTAAAAAAGGATAATAATTTTATTAATATAATATTTAATAATTTTATACATTTTATAATTACTCTTTAAGGCTATACATGGAAAATGAATCACATCGCTCTTTGGAGATAGTAGGTCATATATACGTTTGAGTGATGATATCATTTATTGATGGGTGAAAGGGTATGGAATTATATGGTATATAACATTAAAGAATATATATAATGTCATATATATCATATATATTTATTTTATTTATCCTTATTATCATCCTTGTAATATGATGATGAAAAATGAATGTCACTACTTTGTGAGAAGGTATTCCGCCGTACACACGAGCAGCTTTATCATAATTTAAACAGGTTTGAATGTAAGAATTTATATGTGATATAATAATTCATTTACATAATAATATAATAAATATTATATATATATATATATATATTAAATATATAATTATATACCACATTTAGATGGGTTGAGGGAAAATGATTTACATCGGTTCATGAGGCGGTAGTCCTTCGTATATATGATCGACGATTGCATTTCTCATTTTAAGGAGTATGAGAGGGATAAATATTATTCCTTTAAAAAATAAAATATTTTAATATGGTATATACAGGTGTTATTATATTTTATGTTTTAATACATAATTCATGGTTGAAAATAAGAAATAAAATGAAAGAGCTTCATTAAAAAAATAAACTTCTCTTATATAATCCTCCTTTGGATCTCCTCTTAAGGACCATAGGGGTGATATTTTAGGGAGTAATGTATATATATTATGTGACTAAGGATTTTGGTGAAATATTTTGGTAGGTTTTTGTTGATCTAGAAGGTTTGATAGGTTTGAATAAGTGAAGTGAGTGAGTGGCCATTTATAAGTGGGGGAGAGGAGACACAAATAAAGTTTGAAAAGAATAAAGTAAACCCACCTTTTTCACATTCCAAAAGGCTAAAAAAATATACATTATTGGACCATAAAGGTTAAAATGATTAAATATAGCCATAAGACATAGTTTTAACATGTTTCAGTTTATTTTCATACCATCTATTCTTAGTTTAACCACTCGATAAAAATATTTTTACATTAAACACAGTAAAAACTTTTTACTAACTTTACTATTTATAATGGTCAACAATTAAATTTAATTTAAAAATAATTTAAATTATTAATATTATAAATATGGAATCTATTTTCCCAAATTTAATTCATATAATTGGAAGAATAAAATTTTAAATTATACCCACTAACATGATGCAAAAGTGGGTATTCAAAGTGAAAATTCACATAAGTATAGAAGGTTTTAAGATAAATATTCAACATGAAATTTATTTAAAAGAAAAAAATTAGTGAAATTTTAATATAATTTAACTAATTTAAAATTAAACCCAATTTAAAATATAATTTTACATTTTAAATTATTTTAAATGAGAAATCTGTTCTCAATAAAAAATACGTATTTTTTATTTTTCATTGAAAAATGAAACATTTCAAATTAATCACAAAAATTAACCTTAATATAATTTTGATATGATTTTTTAAAAAATTAATTTTAATATATTAAAATAAATTTCTAAAATTGGAAAATTTTAATTTTAAATTATAAACACAAAACATGACTGAATCATCTTTTAGAAAAATACAGTTTGGTAGAAATCATTTATTTTTTAATAATTATTCTGATCTTATTTATAGTCAATATATTGATATAATTTTAATTATTTAGTTATTAATATTATAACCTGTCAATTTAACTATTATTTGATAACGTGATGTTATATTATGGTTCAATTTTATTTGGGGTTGTGTGTTTTACAACTATAGAATAGATTGAATTTATTAAATAAATATATCAAAAAGTATTGTGGTGTCATATTCTAGTATAATATTGGATTCATGTATTATATATGCTATCAAACCAAATTTTATTACCTTAAAATCATTTAATGTTACACCAATGTTTTGGAATGAATATTAGATTGTAATTCACTAATAATATTCTCAAGGGAATCATCTTTAGATTCAACCCATACCATGGGTAAAGAAGAATAAGGGGGTTTTGAACATCTTTAAATACTATATACAGTCAAGGTTCAGTTATGGTAATAATAGGTTATAAAACATAATCTTCAACATTGAGTATGTGATTTAGGAATATTAATATTGCATTTGATGTGAATTGACTCTTCTATGGTCTTGGTCCTCTTATTAGCTATTCATTTGGATTTATATAAGTTTGAGTACCCAATAATGTCTAATTCCTTGGATTTAGGGAAAATAATTCTTTGTTTATCCATTCTATTGAAGATAAATATAGGGTTGTTCACTACCTAATCTCAAAAAAAAAAGAGAAAGGTTAAACACATTCAAGAGAATCCTTGTCATTTCTTGGAGTGTCTTATTTAATCTTCTAACAACCCCATTTTTTGATGTGTTTCAGGATCAAAAGAGTGATTATAACCCTTAGATGCATAATACTGATCAAAGTATTTATTATCTAATTATCATCCATTTTCACTTCTAAGGATATTGATTTTATAATTTTTTTTTACATTCCTTCAAAACATTATAGAGACATTAGATGACTTGTTTTTATAAGATTAGAAGAAAACATGTGTAAATATGGTATAGTCATTGATAATTAAAAATGAATAATTTTTACCTCTCATACTATAAAATTTTCTTGTTCAAAATAGAACATGATAAACTGGTTTTAATTATTTAGATGAGTAAATAAAATTTTTTAGGTTTAAAAATGTATTTTATTTTAATTTTTGGAGTTGGAAAAGTTAAAAAAATAATTTTTCATTGAAATAAAATTTTGGTATATACTAGTGGGTTACAGTTGAGATTGATAAGAGGGTGAATATTATAATTACCAATTAATTGATACAAAAATAAAGATTCAATATCTTATCCACTTAAACACATAACATTGTCACTTATATGATATTTTAATTAAAAAATATAATCATTATGAAAATAAGATAAGGTAACTAAAATATTTCCTTCATAATTAAAAACATTAAAAAAAATTAATCTATTTTTAAAACCAAAATAAAATAATTCCATAAATCTAATTAAATTATGAATCAATCCCTTATAAAATAATATACCTCTTATTAGATTAGATTTTGAGATACCAATCCAACCTGTATTAGTTATTTTACCTTTTAAATCATCTTAAAATGTGATATGACCTACATAAATGTATTTAATATAATTAACTCTAAAAGATTCACCACACATATTCCCTATAGTATGCTCAATCCATATACCATGTAGCTTCTGGGTTTTTTCTCATGATTCCCTTATACTAAAAAAATTAAGAGGCTAATTCATTTTCTACCCATATCCTAAGTTCTCTTAAATTTTCTAATAACGAATTTGGAATCCAAACTTGTTTGTTACATGTTTTTCCTTCATAAATATGTTAAGAGGGATGAATTCCATTTGGTCTATCATATCAAGAATTTTTACAATAAAAACTATAAAAAATATTTTTGGATTTTTTATAATGATTACAAATTTTATTTTCAAAAGTTCCTTTCACGAAATTATTCTTTATTAAATATTTAGGAAAATTTTATTGTTTTAAAAAAAATAGTATAATAACTTTTGAGAACATGTTGAGATCCCAAAATTTTATTTGTATGGTTTCTTCACCTAGGATTAAATGACAAGTATTATTTTTTAGATCATTAATATGGAATACCAAATTTTTAAACATTGGTTATTCTTTTACTTTAAAATATAAAAAAACCTTTCATTTAATTATTATCTATTCAAAAACTATATTTTATTTCTTTTTATGATTTTTATATTTTCATATATATTCACAAAAACCATATGGAAGATGATCTATAGAATAAAGAATATCTTAAAAGCATAAATAATATATTGAATAAGTATAAGTGTAATAAGTATAGTACAAATAATTTAATTCATCTTATAACGTGACATTTCCCATAAGAAAAATACTACATTCATCCCATGATTTGTATAATTAAATTGAGTCCTATTTAGTTATCGAATTTGAGAATTTTAAATATTTATTTTAATTATTCTTTTCTTTGTTTGTGGGAAAATATGACATGAAATGTCCCATATTTTTTCAACTAAATAAAGTAACTTCTATTTATTTATTTTAATTTTTTAAGTGTTGGGTAGATCTTTTCTTATTTTTGTACTTTTCGTTATTCATTAAATTTTAGCAGATTCGTATTCTTTTTCATATTGAGTTTTTTATTTCATTGAATGAAATGTTATTTTAATTTAATTAACCTCCTTTTCTTGATTTTTGGGTTTTCATTTCAATATAATCTCATGTATCATTAAAGAACATATAATCTCCTAAACTTCCATACTATTTATGGATTAATCTTCATAGATTGTGGTGATCCTATGTGCGCAATTAATTTGTTAAACCCAAAGTATTTTACTAAATAATTTTCTTGTATAAATATAATCACAATGATCCTTTTGCCTAATACAAGTACCTGTAAATCTAGAAATCATTTCATAGATATATTTGTTAGGATCTATAGAGAAAAATTCAAAGTCTAGTATAAACATATTTAAATGGGTATATTTTACTTTTTTTGATTTGTGATTTATATATAATAGCTTACAAATTTCATGAGTCATTTTTAATGTATAAATTATATAAAATTTGTTTTGGTCTTAACCACTATTAATTGTATTCATTGGTTTACCATATAATTCAAAAGTACAAATATCATCTGGAGTTCATTTATCATCTTTCTTAGTTGTGTAAATATAAACATGAATAATTATCTTCTATATGGGAAATCCAATAGGTCTATGAAAATTAAATATTCGATTTTTCCATTGTTAATAATTATTACCATAAAAAATGGATAATGAGCCATATATTGTCCTTCGTGAGCACCATGGGTATTTGAAAAATCAATTTTAAAAAAACTTTTCTGGATAAATTATTCAATGATTTTGAAAATAAAATAATATTTGAAATAATTGTAACACAAATAAATAAATTAATTCAACACTCCTTTGATTCCAAATATTGTTTAGAGTAGGTTAAAATGGGAAGAGGGTGTTCATTTCATTTTAAAAAAATAAAATGTAATAACCCAACTCATAAGACATAAAACCTATTTTTTAAAATATTAAAACCTTTTAAATAGATAAAAATAATAATAGTAAAAAAGTGTAACAATATAATTATATAAAATATTATTAATGTGATGAACTAGTGAAAGACAAATTTTAGAAATAAATAATTAATATTTAATGATAGATTTAAACTATTGATTAATTGAATGAATGAAATTGATACATAAATAATGTTTGGAAAGTATATAAGAAAAGATATTTAGTAAGAAAGGTAAAAAATACATCTAAATGGTCCATTATATCTACAACATAAATTAAATGAGGATTTATAATATTTTTTCCTTGCCTTTATTGGTATATAATTTACTAATTTGTTTTTTCTTTTATGGTTGTAGTAAGATGTCAGAATAAAAATCAACACAAATTTTTTAATAGGTACAACTTGAATACAAAAAATAATATTACCATTGATTTTCATTCTTATAAAAATTAAACCCAAGTCTCTCATTTTAAAGGTAGTGATCATAAATATTATAAGTAAGCAGAGGAAATAGAGGATTTCTTAGAAGAAATAAATTTTTAGCATAGTAATTATTATATCAAAACAATATGATGAAACACATGGAGAGAATGATAAAGTGATGATAATGAGAAGATATTAAAATTTTTATACACTCAATAACATAGAATCATAGAATATAGAAAAGGGGGAACCTTTATAGAGATTTGGTGATCATAGAAAATTTTTGTACAAGAATAGTTGAGAAGGTGAGTTTTTTATGCACCCAATGATCCTATTAATCACCATTAAAACATTTTAAAATAATATAAAATTCATTGGTTATTATATAGATACCATATTTATTTATTTTTACGTTATAAATATTAGTATAGGAGATGTTTAATTTTCCCCATTGATTAACTAGCAGTCACCACTTGTAGCTAGTAGGGATGATACTATTATCTAGGTTCTTACAGAACCCACCAGATGGACAATGATTTCCCTCCTTATAGTTAGTGAGAAATGTATCACTAAAATTCTATTATCCATCTACACCAACTGGACAGTTCTACACCTCTAGTAATCTAGTGGGATTCTGCTAGAAAGGAAATCTATTGGACCTACCACAGGCTATTTGACAACACTACACAAGCTGGCATATGCTTCCTCTAGTGATGGACATCACCGTACAAATTATCTTCATGGATAAATTCCCAAAAATGGATCCTCTGGACTCTATATAAGGATTAAGAACATATATTTTGTCTCTTAAAGGATCCTTACAAATTATTATAAGATTCCAACAAGATTTCATCTACTCTGAATTCCAAGAACATCAAGGAATAATTAAATAATTCATATGTGTTAAATATCATGAAAAAATAATTATATTCATATGAAAAAAAAATATGACTATATAAATATATTAAATAATTCCATTAATATTGGTGTTAGATCATTTCCATCTTTAATTCTATTAAAACTTGTTAAAAACATCACTATCAGAGTGATATCCATTTCCATTCGATATAAAGATATCTGAATAGATTCCAAAATTTATCATGTCCTATTTTACATTAATGATGGTTTATAACCTAAAAAATACTCACCATATTGATTATATCTCCTAATTATGTTATCCTTTGATATTTTCCTCAACAATGATTATGCCTATTAAAATAGATCATCAATATCTTCTCAATTATAACATCTTCACTCTGTGGCTGAATATGGTCATATCATCTTCAAAACTATAATGAAATCTAGATAATAATTTTATATTAAAATATTCAATATTTAAAATTTTAAATGAGTCAAAAATATTTATTATTTTTCTATAGTCAATCAAAACATATTGTTGTTTTAATTACCATGAAGTAGTCTATTTAGTCAAATAATAACTTTATTAAACTAGAATTTGAATTTCTATATATCCTAAAATCTTTCCTGATGTGATATATTTATAATTTTTATCTGATCTACAAAATATTTTAAACTTACCATTCCATGTAATGGATATATAGAACAAATAATTATGTTTAATAACACAATATAAATTACCTACACACCAAAATACTGAACCTATTCTCCATAATTCATAATGTATTGATGTTAAGCATCATTCATTGAAATGACTCCAACTGTGGAATATTGTATCTATATTCAATATTATAGAAAATGGAATAATCAAATATTCATTTTGAAATAACTAAAATCATGAAATGTTCTTCCACGTTTCAAATTTTATATAGGGACTCTAAAAAATATTTATCCTTAAACATAATAAACAATAGTATGGTCTCTTGTTTATGAAATATAGTTCATTACCAAATTACCCCTTTAAAATTTGATGGTTTATAATATTAATTCTTTAAAATTAATTAATTCCTAATGGAATTCACTATAGAATGGTTTTAAATACCATGACATGGGTTTTATCAAAATACCTGAAATCATCTAATATAATGACTCATGTTGTTAGGGGTTGTGAATTACTAGGGAAATTGGATTACTTTATTGGTGAGGCATTATATTTGGAAAATGAGACTCTTATTAGGGTCATCATTATGTTTTTCATCCTTAACATATGTTTTTGGACAAGTTTTGAGGGTTATTAAGTATCATGTGTGTTTAGTTATACATCAGAGTAATAGACTATGGGGAAGGATGCTAAAAATAGTAACAATAAACCATTCACAATAGGAAAGGGCATTCATCCTATGAATAGCTCTCATATGGGTGGGATTTAATGACAAGAAAGGGGTTGTCTGGGAGAGTGGATACTACTACTGTGGATTGAACTCATAACCCTATGGTTCATGCTGTGAAGTATTGAGGCTGGAGAGATCCCCTCTATCCATATGCAGATTAACAGTGTGAAACCCCTATTCATGCAATGAACCATATTGGGAACCATTTTTTAAGGGTCCTTCTATTAATTTTATTATATTTCTTTTTGAATAACCCCTAGATTCCCATTACGTTGGTTAAACAAATTATAGGTGAGATCCCTCATTATCTCTCATTCATCCCCCTTTAATGCCCTATTGATACATGTGTATCCTTGATGTTCTATCTTGCTGATTTGTAGTAAGATTTCTCTCTATACCTATTTTATTCTCCTTCCTTTTTTTATAATCTAATTTCATATTATCGTCTAGGGATTTAATGTTGTGATTTCACCTAATTAATATAAAAAATTATGGTTTTTGGGTATCTCGAGTAAATATTGTAGATGATTTTATGGAAGATTGATCATATTCCATCAGAAGTGGTTTCAGTGTGGTTGGTGTATGTGATGTATTCTGAGGTGATTATGCCTATTTAAATTAAATTTGATAATTAATTATAAATTTTTCTAATTAATTATTGATTATTTTATAAATGAGAAAGGTTTTTAGAGTTTGGAATAGGATCGATGGGATTAGATAATGCTCATTAGATCCAAGTAAGGGGCTAACTTCAGTATTAAGGTTGGTAGTAAATTTAATATAGACCCATATTCTTGTTTATTATTGTATGTTCTTTACAAAATGAATTTCATGGGACCAGGTAAATGTGTAGGGGTGTAGAGTTCCTTGGTTAGTAGTGATAGTATGGAAATGATCCATATATTCTTGTAATAAGTACAATATAGAACATAGGTGAATCAGGGTATTCTTGTGAGTATATATCCAATGGTATTTGGTTTTGGTTCGATTCACATGGGTAGTTGGGTAGTTCTCAATCTTTGAGATGAAAAATAAGTACCCTATGATGGTTTCCTTATGGCTGGTTGGTCATGTGAGGGATGGTTCAACTTGGTAACAGTGGGTATCATGGACGCATGGCTCATTCCTGATGACTAGCACCCTCATGGGTTTCTATTGATTCATGTGGAGTATTGTAAGTGGGAAAAATACTTCAGGACTATATGTGTGGGATGGATAGGGTTTTCCTTCGAGTAATAGGTAGAGTGATCTATCTTCGAAGATGTGAGATAGGTCTCATGTGCTGTTTAGGGGAATTTATTGATGACATGGAATGATTATTCCAAGGGTGTTTATAGAATAATGTCTCAGGATGGTATATGTGTTGTGGGACTAGGAGTGATGATGGATTTCAATGGGTTTTACACTTGTCCATGTGTTCTAGTTCATGATGAAACTTTGGGAAGTTACATAACAACATGGTGATGCATGTAATATTGAATCAATGAGTTGATACGGTGATGGGTCATAGGTACCCTAGTGGATTCCCTAATGGGATAAGTGTGACATTTTTTATAAAATGGGGTAGTTTTGTGTAAGTGATACTCTGCGATAATATGATAAGTTTTTTGTTAGGATATGAACATATTTGTATTAAATGAGATTATGATAGGTGACAGAATCAAATGTGGTTGATGGGTTATAAGCCCATTCCCCACTGTGATTTAGATTGTTTTGGTGGGACTACCATGTTGATGTGGAGTACTTGATTCATATGTGAAGTTTGGGATAACTATTAGTGAAATTCAAAGTATTGAGATAGGTCTTTCCTAACCAAGAGTGATATGGTGTTGCATGTGGCTGACCATGTGTGAGATAGTTGATATAATATGGTATTAGGACATCTATGAGTGAGATAGTTGGCTTGATCATATTGGGCCTTCCATTAGTGAGATGGTTATATAATGGGATAAGAATATTAGATGGGAATAAATATGTTGGTATTCTAGATGTGACATTTTAGGATTAGGTTACAAACATCCATATGTGAGATGGTGTATAAGATGTGTTATCAAAAGACGTATGATGATTGGACAACCATAAGTTTGATGGGCTTTGATATAGAATGTGATTTGAGATGTGTAATGGCACTACAATGACTGACATGGCATAGGTTGAGTATCATATGACGAACCACCTTGTGTGAGAAGGTGATTCTAATGGCTAAAAAAGGATGCTATTCTATGTGAGTAACATTCTGGACATGGAAGATTCTGTAAACTAATTCCTTATGTATGGGATGGGTTACATGGATAATGGCATTAGATGATCATTGGATTCCTAGAAGAAGTTGAATTGTGAATGATTAGGATTCATTGTGGAATGATTATCACATGGTGACTTGATCTTTAGGGAGTCATAGTGCATTGGTTACAACATAATGTCTGACATTTTTTTATTTATCTTTGTTTAGGGTGTGTATTGAGAGTAGATAACATCTCTCTTATTAAAGATTTAGTGTCGCAATGTCACCAAATGAGTCTAAAGTTGATTATTCCATGTTGGATTTTTTGTTTTAATTGTTCTGTTTATTAACTTGGTGAGGTTTATTGATTAGATAGTTTCTAAAATACTTTAAGGTTATCAACATGATTTTAGGATGAGTTATGATCACTGATTGAGGTAGTTTTCCATCACAATACTAAGTCCTATATACTTTTGTAAAATTTATATTTCTGGTAGACATTTATATTATATTCCTTCAAATTATAGGACTGTGTGAATTTTATTTATTTATATAATGGGATAACACCATCCTAAGTATTAACATAGAATTTATAGATTGAAAATGGTTTGATGGTCTCTCTAGGGTCAAATGAGTGTCGATTTCCCTCCATATTTATTGTTTGAAAGTGTGTGTTATTTTTCAAACTAAAATTGTTTTCATTGTAAAATTTTATTAAAAATGGTTTTGGATTCAATTTAAATTTCAATGGAAAAGTATGGACAAAGGAAAATTGTTAGTAAATATCTTCTGACTATTTTTATAGGAAATGTTGAGGGTCTTATTTTGGAATGTTTTTTTCTATTTGACCACCATTGGGTGATTCCCCAGTTTTCCTAGAGTGTATACTTGATGTGTTCCCCTGATTTCAGTTTGTCTCATGTTCTACCTAATGTATGATTTTCATTAACTGGTGTGTACTTATTTCAGGATGATGCATGTTTTTTTATAAATCCTTGTGAGATATATGTTTTTTCAAAAAAATGACAGGATGGTAAAATTGGATGGGACATAACCCCTTGTTCATTGAGATGATTATTGATATGATTTACTTGCATGGGGATAGGTATTTAGTGACTATAACCCAGCAATGATTCAGGGAGTTTTGAGTGAGATGTGCACTGTATTTTATATGGCCCAAATGTTCTTGATGATGTATGGTGGTGATATGGAATGGATTTTAGTGTTGAAGAGGATCCTAAGGCCAAACCATGTCATGAGTGTCATGGAAATGGTAAGATCTCTATGTAAGAGATGTGATCTAAGTGTGAATTATATCAATTCATACTCTAAGAAATAAGGTAGGTTTTATAAGGGGTATTTTCTTGAATTCTAGGGCATGACCAACCATTCCTTGAGTAAAAATCTGTTTTTTGATATATGGATGTTGGTTTAGTCATGAGTGATATTACTAGACATTGATAAATGATTAAATGGTGGAACCACCATGAGTGATATGGGATCAGATTTATGATATACTAAGTGTTTTGGATGTATTTACGTACCTTGAGTGAAAAGAGAGTGGTCGATTGGTGATGTATCCTCTTTTAATTGATATGGGTTAGTCAAAATATTTCTATGACATGATACATGGTATGAAACCCTACCCTACATCCTTGGTTATTGGTTAAGAATATAGTTATGCACCCCACAATGTATCATCATGTATAGGATGTCATTTTGTTTTATGATGAATTCATTTTAGTGTAACGATGATATTTGTTTGGTCAAGTTTTTTTGGGGATTGGTTAGGACCTAAAAAACAAAAAATTTATATATTATGTTCATTGAGTGTTATTTTTTTAGTGGGTTTGTTTCTATGTCATGACTTTACCTTATATGTATACGATATGTACATCAACTTTATCACAGCTAAACTATGAATTGTTGAATTATTGAGGATTCCTATTTCATTATTGGACTCATGAAAGCCCGTTTACATGATATATTTTTTGATGTACAGAGGTATAAATCCATTTTTCTACTAATATATAGGAATCACATAGAGCTGGACATTATGTTATAGAAACAGGTCCAGGATCCAATGGATTTGGAATGATGATTAATTTATTTTGACTAGAGGTTGTGTTTTATTTTCAGTTTTTTCTCAGATTCTACATTCCATTTTATCATTTATTTTTTTATGTTTCATATTATGACATGTTAATTTATTACCACTTGATTATGTATTATTACATCATGTAGATATTTTACTTCTTTCTATTTTAGACTATTTAAACCATCTTGTCTCAATGTTTTATGTATATAAGTTATTTTGGATGATTTTCCTAAAAATTGGTCATGATAATTTTTTAGTACACTTTTTAATTTCCAATAACCTTTGTTTAAGAGTCACTAGTCTCAAAATTATTATCTTCTTGCCTTTCCACTATTTGGAAGCCTCTAGAATATAGGTAAGTAATCCTGAGTTGATGTGATGATCCCCTCTGAAGTTTCATGAAGGTGGTCTAGGTTTGGGTGTCATAATGTGGTATCAAATCATTTCTTTGGATGGGATGGTATATTTTGATTTTTATTTTGGTTTTTGTTATAGAGGAGTTAGATCGAGTGTATGGTTGGATACCATGACATCTTTTGAAACAGAAGTTTTTATGGGATGTCCATTTTCAATTATATGTACTCTAGGATGAGTGAGTTGTTTATTTGTACCAACAATCAAACATCAGATGGATTATACTAAGGATAAGTCATAGTAATTTTCTGGGAACAAATTATTTGTTCATTCATTTTGATAGTGGCATGATTCCTTCATGATATTCACTCCTATGGGAAGTGTTATTAGTATTAATTCCTCATAAGAATCCATTTTTAATTAAAGAAAGATATATCCTAATTTTTTTTAATTTATTACATTATAAGTGGTGATTGGATAAATATTTACATGATTATATTTTAAGATTTATTTTCATGGATCTTATTTGGATTCCATAGGGAAATGGATTTCAGGATGTGTCAAATTTTTAGGAAACCCTTATTTCTAAAGGAATATTGTGTTGAATTTTATATATGTAAAATTGTTTTCAAATTTGTTTTCATGAATTGGATAATAGATATGGTGACATTTTAAATGGATTGTAATTTTTTTCATTTTGTGAAAATATAATAAAAATAGTTTTTATTTTTGATTTTTGGATCCAAATGAAATTTTCATCTAAAATTTGTTTTCGAGAAAATAAAAAAGTTGTATAGGGATTTATAAATTTTAGTTATGGTTAATTTAATGGATTTTGTTGGATATTTTGAAAACTACTATGAGTTTTGGGTTTATAAAATATTTTTCAATTGGTTTTAAAAAAATATAATATTTTTTATATAGAATAATCCACTTGGATTTTAGTTGTTCGTTTGGTGATGACTATAATGTTTAAATTTTATTATTGGATTGTATTTTGTGCTATTTGGAAACCACCTAGTGGGTTATTTAAGGGTAATAAAATCTCTATTGGTTTGACATAGTGGGAAAATCCAATTTCACTAGATCTTTCTAAGTTTATTTTTCTTTAGTGGTAGACCATGAAGGAATTGGGTGATTATCATGTGAGTTTGGATGTTATATCATGGTTGTTCTTGGATATTATATTTTGGAAGAATATTGGGATGTATGATTGATGTATGGATTGAGTTGTTAGATTTTATTTTTAAGGGTTTCAAAATTATACCTATGATGTTATTTTGAGGATTTTTTCTGTTGGAATACTTGATGTTAAATTTTTGGTAGGTGATTCTTATGGTGGGTAGAACAATAATCTTGAAGATGGTTCTATCATTTGTGTTTTAGTGTTTTGGTGTTGATGATTGTGGTTGGGAACTATCTTTGAATATAGTGATCATTTATTTAAATTTGGAACAAAAGTGTGAGAAAAGTGTTCAAATCCAATCATTTTTTGTGGTAACAGACAAGACATGGGTGGTGGATATTGGGTGTTTAGTTAGTGGGGTGATGATAAATATACTCCTAAGGTGGGGATCATCATATTATACATGGGATGTAAGAAATTCATGTTAAATTGGTTGTGGGCATTGTGGAACTGATCTATGGATTGTTGAAATGATAAAGGGATACAGGTGAGTTGGAATTTTATTTTATGGGGTTTATGTGTTGTGATGGAAAGATTCGGTTCATTTTTATCAGAATCGAGGTGGAGTTAGAGTGATCTAAAAGTGATTTATATTAGTGTAGTGTTAGTTCTCGTGGTTAGAGAGTGATTGTTAAATGGTTCATTTGTGGTAAAACACATTTGGAAGAAGTTATATATAGGATTACTGAATTGTTTTTTGACATTTAATTGGATGTTTTGAGTTATAAATCACGTTAGTATAATCATTTTGGATGTAGTATATGTTGTTTAAAGATTTAAATGTGGATTTTGAATAAAGTCTGGTGTGTCTCGTATTGGTGTTTAGATTTTTATTTGGAAGAACATTTGGTACTCATTGATGATAAGTAGTGGTTTTTTTTATGATGATAAGATAGATGGGTTGGGGTTTGTTGTAATTATATGACCACGAATTTTCAAGAAAAATAATCATTATGGTATGTTTTTTTTCATGACCATTATTTTTATGGGATTTAAATTCCTGATGAAATTTTATTTTTATATTGGTGTAAGGTTTTTTTACTGGGAATCAGATTGGGATCCTATTTGTTTATAAATCCTTAAATAGTTTTTAGAAGTTATTTTAGTCTCGGTTAGTGTATAGGGTGTTTGGGGGATGTTAGAGTAGTGGTTAGGGGAAGGTGCTAAAAAATATTATCAAATATAAAATCATATCATGATGGTTCATTCATTCCTCAGATAATATTCATGGGGGGCCTTCTAATCCATTAACGAGGTAGCTATAAAAAGGGATAGTGTCTAGGGGGATTCGCTGTGTAATCCTATTGTTGACATCATGAAAAAATATAGGTAGACTGGTTCCCATTTTCTAGATTGGGATTCATGGTTTTAGCCCCATATCCATATCATGAATTGTGTTGCGCTCCCTCTTTTTAGAGTGGCCTTATAGTAGTTTTTTCTAGGTTCTATTTTTGGATCCCCTCAGGTTCCTCTTACATTTTCAATTAAAGGGAAGGTGAGATCCCTCTTTGGATATCTTTCCTCTTATTTTGATCACCCTGTTATTTTGGTGGATACATTCGGTTTCATTATGTTGATTCGAGGTGAGATATTTATCCTTTCATCTCATGTTATCCTTATTTCATTATCCTCCGATTTAGTTTGTATAGCTAGGGATTTAGGGGGTTTATTTTTTGGAATCTTGGTTAAATATTTGCGCACGATGGGGATTTCATATTTGAATTTTAATGTATGTCCTTAAAGGATGTATTGAATCCATAATTAATGATTTTCCTTAAGTTATATTTCCTAGTTGACTTATTTAGGTTTTCTGTAAAATAATGGTGAAATTTCCCATTTAATTGATTATTTTATTTGGGTATTTTATTTTTCCTAGGTCTGGGTGCATGTCAAGAGTGGGAAACAATCAATTTATAATGTATTCACACTTTTAAGGTCACTTAGTGAATTTGGAATCAATTATAAGAAGTTTATTTTTTCATTTTATTTGTTTTTATATTAATTAAATTTAATTTAATAGTGATATATGTTCTGATGGACATGAAAGATATCTGTAAAATATTTTTGATGAGTTGTGATTGTTGGTTGTGGTATGTGGCCTATATAATGTTGAGCTACCTAGCCCTTTTTATATTTTATGTTTCTATGTGACATGTATATTATTTTATAACATATTTCATGACTTTTTGATTATTATATATGGCTGGGATGGGATCACATTTTTCTAATAATAAAAATTGCATAATTTTTAAATAATTGGTTTAATGGTTTCTCCTTGTCTGAAGTATTTTCAGTGGCCCTCCTTATAGATTTTTTAGAATCATTTTTTTCAAATTAAGAAAGTATTACATTGTAAAATTATATTTTAAAACATTTTTACCTTTAAATGGGAATTTAAGGGAAACGTGGTGATTTTGGAATATGGTTTTAAAAAAAATTTGACTTGGTTTTTAATAAAAATAATGAGTGGATTGTGTTGGAAACTATTTTTGATTATTTTAACTCATTCAGGAGATTCCCCAATATTCCATGTTTTTGTGGTTGATGTGTTATATTTTTTTATATTCCCCTTAAATTATTCATATGGTATGATGTGTCTTTACTTGTATATATTTCTTTTATGATGATTTTTGTTTTTTTATATTCATGTTGGAACATTTGTTTATTGTATCAATGTGATGGGTTGGTCCAAGTGGATAGGACATGACAACAACATTTCATTATTATATTTTTTAATTTAAATTCCATTTGTTTTTTAATTAATGTAATTATTCTTAATATTTATTCATTTTTATTCATTTTTTCATATGGAATCATTTTAATTAAATCTGGGGGAAGAAATAAGAAATTCCAAATAGAGGATGTTATGATGACTTCATGCTATAACAAGAAGAAATTTTGAATGATGCATGGAATAAATAAAGAAACTGGGACAAACATGATTCTCCTCATGAAGCACTAGTGTAAACAAGAACACAGTTATAGAAAAGAAATCAACCCAACTGGAAGGCTGTAAGAAGTACAATTAAAATTCAGAGTTCCTATTTATGAAATTATTCACATCGTGAATAATATTTCATGTCCTAAATTTTTAAGGTTATCAGTTTTTATAGAGGGAGACAAAAATACATACCATAAAGATGATTTCATTATGTGAACCCATCATAAAAATCATATTTAAATATGTAATATTAGATGATTTTAGTTATATTTCAGGTAATTGTGACTAAGGATATCCATGTATAGCCTAGCTGAATTCAAAAGGGATATTTTTAGATGAAATGGTCAACCCGTATGATATATCTAAGTATAACTATTATAGTATTCCACTGTAGAATGGAATAAAAACATATAACCAATACATTCACTATAGGAGTAGTTTTTGTAATCAAGGTGATACTATTTTTTATTTGATATTATTTTATTTTTATACTCCTAATGACTTTCATGAGGGGTACGTTCTCTTATGTATGGTGATGTATTAAAAGGGGAAGTCTGCCTGCTGATTTTTCTTTTATTTATTATTCATGTTTGGGGTTTCTTTTTCATATCTCATTCATTCAATATTTTTCTTTTCTGATTCAATACCATTATCAATGAGAATAAGGATTTCTAGTTTAATTATTCAACTGATCATCCTAAATTAGGGATAAACATTATAGAGACTCTTCCACAGTATGTTAGAAGCTGGTTCCCACTACCATTACATTGGAATAATATGCATGTAGATTCCATCCAAAAGGACAAAATATTCTAGCAGTATTTGAAACCTAGATACATACTTGATCCTTTTATTACACATGAATACAAAAATTACAACATATTTTTTTTTGAATATAAAATTATTCCATCCAGCATAACCTTGAATATATTTCTCTTTAAACTCAATGTAATAGTAGGTAATGGAAAGAAATTATAGTTGAGCATAATACACATTAAGGGTTAAGTACAGTAGAAGCAATAATGAAACAATAAGAATATATAGATATTTAATTTTAAATACCTAATAACATAATCCATTTAAATAAAAAGTAAGGAATAATCAATATGGAAAGTTAAATAATATAAATCCATTAAATTTAACCAATAAACTAAGAATTAAATGAATCCATATATTTTCTCATAGTGAAAATATCATGAATGATAATAACTAAATCATATTGAAAATAATTCTTAATTTTTTTTTCATATTTCTGAAAAACGTGATACCTTTTCTATAAAGATATATCCATAAGATAGTTTAAAAAATTCTGAGTGAAAATTAGTTAGTTAGGACTATACAATTCATCCATACCCTGAGACTATCAATGATTCAAGTGTAATTCATTAACCGGTACCCAACATGTTTTATACATGTCCATGGAATTCCTTGTATATCGAAAAATCATTTTTAATTCATAAACAAGGTGCCTTATCAAATATCTTAATTGAGTAAAGGATGTGGAATTATCCATATTTACTATGTCAATAAAATCGAATTCAATGTAAACATTGTATATAAAAATGTTATAAGTCTTGCGAAATAATCATATCAATGATAAATTATATGGATATTTAGAGTAAATTTATTGTTCAGTGGACACTAGAAATCGAATAACTCAAGGGGAAGTTATCAAAGATAAAAATGATTCAAGGAAATAAATTTATACACAATACTAGGTCAAAATAATCATAATACATCCAAATAAATAAAAATTATGGTTTCAATATGACATACACACATTTTATTATTATTGAGGGAAATTTTTTTCAATGAAATAAAAGGACTTTTAAAAACAATCTTGATAAAAATATCCTTTTCATTTAGAAAAGAAAATTAAAATACTTGTTCTATGAAAATCAATTTTAAAAATATTTTACATAAAAATAAAACTTATAATCATGAAAGATAAACTTCATTTAAATGATGGCTGGTAACTCCACACATTCAATATAAGGTAAAAAGAACATTCATTTTTCATGGTAAAAATGTTTGAAAATTGCCTTATTTGGAATCAGATTATATGATTACTTTGAAAAAATTTGTAAAATTCAATAGGGGTAAAATTTAATTTAATAAATAATTTTTAAATTTTTTAATATATTTTTGAAAACATGTTTTAGAAACCCGGTTTTGAGAGAAAATATATTTTTGAGAAAAGAGATAATTTAATTCGTGTTTTCATAAAAAATTAAAAAAACATTTAAGTACCAACAAGGGCCAAAATATCACTATTACATGAAAATTAATCAATAATAACTATATGTGGATAAAATTAAAGGTTTTGTTTAAAATTTATTTAATAATTTCTATTAATGTAATTTCATGAATTTATAATCTTGATTATAATGAGATTGTAAAATAAATCCTTAAAATGATCATAACGTTGAAGTGAGAATTAATCAATGAATCGATTATGTGTATCAACTGAGAATACACGTAAAATAAGATTAAATACAACAATATATAGTAAAAATTTATTATACACAGAATCAAACAATATTAATGACAAAGAGTAAGTAATATAACCTAATGAGAAGTAATTGTGTTATGAAATTCTTTAACACATTGTAACTTTTACTTTAAATACACTTAAATGAAATTAATCAAATTAAAACATAAAATACCATTCATAATAAATTTTATATTATATTAAATGTAAAGGGGAATTATATACACCATAAAAAATAAATATGGTGCATAATAATAAATATGCCTCAATGAAATGAAATTGAGATGAGATCCCTTACCTCACGCTTTCCTTTAGTAAGTTCTTACTTTAACCACTATATAGTGGTTTAAACATGTTATTAAATTATAAAAAAACAATATTAATATTTATGATATCATATATTATCCTCTTATGTCATGTTATTTCCCGTTCGATAATAATCCTTAATTATTTTCATCGTTTTGGGTAATAATTTGAATGGTTTTTGAGTATGTTTTGACTTGTTATTTCTTGTTCCTTTTACTTAGGTCATGATTTAATAATATAAATAATGTAAAATCATGATTTAAATATCATATATATTTATTAAATATATATTTATAGTAATCCGTAAAATTCTATGATATTAAATGGAGTACATTGTTCATAGAGAATGTAGGTCATGAGTACGAATGACTCTTTACTCCATTTTCTCATTATAATAAAAAAAGAAAATATATATAATATGTATTATAATTTTAGTGTCATGTTATGTTATATATATATATATATCACATATGATTATCAAAACCATCCATAATAAATTACATGTAAAATATTTCTTTGTGAAGTTCGTAGTCCACATTTCCAGAAACGATGATATCAAATTCCCACAAAATGGAACGAATGAATGTGTATGTTATATAATAATAAAATAAGATTAATAATATTTTAAATATCATATATATCTTATATAAACTATAAATTCATCATTGTTCCCAACATTTGAATGTGGCAATGGAAGAACGAATGACATCAGTTCGTGAGGCGGTAGTCTGTCGTACACACAAATAATGATTGTGTATCCCATTTGATGGACGTATGTTTGGGTGTAGGACAAAACATTAAGATAAAAAATATTAATTTATTTATTATAATATTTTCATTATAATATAAATATATAAAAATAATTTATGTGGTGGATAAGGAGAAAAAAAAGGTCTCATTGAAGAATCTTACAATTTCTTCAGGTAACTCCGTCAGTTTATACCAAAAGCCTTATATAGTTTGATTTATGCCCAATGCAAGGCCTATATGATGAGAGTATGCATTTATAGGTGTAAAATACTATATAAGTAATTAATAATAGATATTTTTATCTATGTCTATTAATTAATTAGATAGTCTTTTAGAGGCTTAAAATGAAAATAAATCCAATCTTAAGCATGGAATACACTAATATTTTTTAAAATTGTTTTACTGCCTTTTGATGGCAAAACATTTTTAAATATACCTTTTCAAAATTTTATAAGCTATGTTTGTCAAAATAAACTTATTCTTTATGATTGGGACATCAAAATTTACTTTGTGTTAATTTTTTGTATTTTTCTGACAATGTTCATTTTTTAATGAATAGTGAAAAATATTGCATTTTACATCAAAACTACTTTTTAATATAAATTATTTATATTATTAGATTATATTTTGAATTGGTTTTAAAGTTAAATTAGAATATATTTTTACCATTAAATCTAATAGTGGTCATTGGAATTAATTTCACTTTGAAATTAGACTCAAACTAGTGTCAATCTTTTGATACTTATTGTTTCATAAAAGCGCGCTATTTGTCATGACAGCAGGAATTAATTAATAAATTAATTAATGTAACTTATATGATTTGAATTTTTTAAAATAGAAGACATTTTTTAATTCATAATATCAAATATATCATAGGGTGAAGTTTTGGTATTTTTCTGAAAAACATCAATTTTTGATGAATAGTGAAACCACTAAGTGGTAGTTAAAGAAATTGATTTTTCTTTTAAATGAAAAATTTCCACTTCTGTGATTTGATTTTAAAAAATCCGACATACATTGTTGTCATTAATAAGTAAAATTTGGTTCAATGAGATAAAAATAATTTTTTGGTGAATAGTAACATTTATGTTTTTAATCGCGATTAGAGTTAATTATTGTAGTTTAAGGTTAAAATAATGTTATAATAATATGAGACGAGCTTGAAACATTTCCTACCCTCTTTGTATGTGTCATGGAAGACCAGGAAAATCCATGGGTCAACTTGGGGACCCCATGGAGCCACTTTGTTTGGGAAATGACATAAATAACTTTTTATTTAATGTTAAAGTAAAAATGACCCAAACATGAGTTATTTTACTAAAACAATTTTTACCTAGGGTTATACAAGTCATATTTTTTATTATAAATATTCATTGGAAATATAAAATGATTTCACACATCATAGTATTTTTTTTATAATTTTTAGACTTTAAATAAATTAAATTATTCATGACATCATGATGATGAAGCGATTACCTCATTAATAAAGGATTTAAATAAAATGAAAAGATAATTTAAAACCTATGACCTACACATGTCCAAAACCTATTGGATGGTTGTATTTCGAACCCTTATCAACTTACTCTCGAATTATATCAATGTGGACCCTTTTTAATCCGAAACTCATTTTAAAATAAAGTAACATTTCTTTACTTTCCAAGAGTGCCCCTCCTCTCCTCTTATAAAAGGCCCCCACCTCTACCTCCTTATCCACACTTCCAATGCCTTTGTATCGGCCAAACCCTGCCCATTTTTTCTATCCACATCCCTCTCTTACTCCTTGAAGCCTCACTTTGGGTATAAGTCTTCCCAAGAAAGCCTTTGAGCTCAAACCAAAGAGAGTTACCCGATTTTAAGGTAATGTCTTCACTTGAGTCCTTTTGTTTTATTTTACTTCTCCAACCCCATAAACTCTTTTTATTAATTTCTTTTGTAACAAATCCAGTATCATAAATATACTAGTATGTTGTTGTAAGAATTATTCGAGCTACACTTACACACAACGACATCTAATGGTTAAAGAACATACTGTTTCTGTGGATGGCGAATTTCGGCCTCTCGAAACGATGATTGTTCAACATTCTTTTAACACCTTCAAAGGTGGCCATTAAGATGAAACTATATTTATATATGATATTAAATATTTTTATGTTTTCCTTAAGCTTCTGTATTTTTCATGTTGTTCATACCTTTATGGTTTCCATTATAGGTAAACGCGATATCTTCATTTAAGAAAGTGCGGACTACCGCCCTCTCAAAGTGATTTGATTTGTTAAATACCATATGTAGGACATATAAAGGATGGAGTTATGATATTATATATGATATTACACTGGAATTATAATATTCCTTTATATCATTATTATTCCATTCTATAAAATACGAAATAGAAATGAATGTAGCCTTCATGCGTACGTACGGCTTACCGTCTCTAGGAACGGTGCATTTCATTTCTTATCTCTAAATGATTATGTAATATTATAAATGAATGTATATACTGTATATATATGATATATATGATATATAAATCATTATTATAATTCTGTATATAATGGATACATGAACTACTTGAAATTATAAAGGGTTTATTTTTGACTCAAGTACCAATGATCGTTAAAACGACTGTTATTAACATAAATAATTACATAGTGTTCATGACATGGAAATAAGTGATATAAAAGGAATAATGAACTTGAAAAGGGATCTTAAACAAGTAGAAATTAACTCATGTTTATTATTCAGGAGATTATAGAACGATTGAGTCATGTCGGACCCGAGGTATGGGACTTCGTCTCAATCTCTTTTCATTGAGGCATATTTTGTTTTATACACAACCTTATTTTATATGGTGTATAAAACCCTTTGAATTTAACGTTTATTCAAAAGGAATCATTTTTATACGAAGCGTTTACTAAACGACAAAACGGAATTTTTTTGTCGTACGTATGCGGCGACAGTGACTTCTCCTCCTCCGTGACCATTATTTGAGTTTCGACTTCCTCTACAAGCCATAACTTTTAAAAAAAATACCATGTTTACTTTTCATTTATTTTGGTATTGAAAATGGATTTCATAATGTTTTTATATCAATGTGTTGTATTGATTTCTTGCGATTGAAAGGTGGAAATGTTATGTTTCCTTTATGCATGTTTTATGTGATACGATTATGATGAGGTTCTTGGGCATTATTATGAAGACGGGTGGTTCGATGATAAACTAAGGGCGGGTGAGCCCGATATAGCTCTCCAATGCATTGGGTAACATGAATGAGTGAAACGTTAAGGTTTCTCCAAAGAGATTTAGGGAATATACTGTGATGGGTATTCCAAACGTAACCAAGAGGGTTACTCCCTATGTAAGAATGTTATGAATTCCTCCAGTTACCTTTATGTCTTATGATTTCTATGATTTATTCATGATTTGATGAGGTATGTTAAAGTTATTATGTTTTATGGGTAATGTATGATTTCATTATTATGTATATATGAACTCATGTTTCCTTTCCATATTTTTATAACCCATACTGAGCTTTTTTTATGCTCATCCCATGTTTATTGAAATGTTTTTCACAGGTCAAGGGAAAGGTACATGATAAGATGATAGTGTCAAGAAAGTGTCAAGAAAGAATCCATGTTTTATTTTAAATATATTTCCGTTGATAGGAAAAATGAATACTATATTTATGTAACCAAATTGTTTAAATTTGGAATGTAATGCATGTTTTATGATCTAATTCTCTAAAACAATAAACATGACGATATCCTTAATGTGTAATCTTGTAATAACTCAAGATTAAGTAAGGTTTAAGGTCGGGGTCTTATAGTTGGTATCAATGTTCGGTTTAGACAAATTTAGGATTTAGAATTCTATTAAATTATTATCCAAAAATATTTTTTTTTATGTTCAAATTGAATTGATATAGCATTTGAAGATTACCATGTTGCTTCATCTAAGACATGTTTGTTCAGAATGGTTTTCTGCAGAGGAAACAGGGAAGCAGTGCTAGGAAGGCATACAAAAGGAAATAACCTTCCGAATCAGCATCCTGAGATGGTCAAAATCGGAACTGAACAGTTTGTTATAGTAATGGCGCAGTTGACTGAAGCGATAAATGGTGGTGGTATCCATGCACGAGATCAGCCAGATCAACCGCAGAGGAACATGTCAGTGGTGGAACATTTCATGAGGCAACATCCCCCATCATTCAGAGTATCATCTGACCCTGTTCTATCTGAAGGGTGGATTAAAGCACTAGAGAAGATTTTTGATGTCATGGGGTGTTCAGAAAATCAAAAGGTTCATCTTGCAATTTATCGCTTGGAGGGTGATGCAGATCAGTGGTGGTCGATGGTTAAAAATATCAGGGACACTGTTGAGATTGATGCTCTCGACTGGGATTAATTCAAAGGTATGTTTCTTGAAAAGTATTTTCCTAAGGTTGTTCGACTTAGGATGGAAAACAATTCTTCGAATTGAGGCAATAGGAAGAATCAGTGCCTACCTATGAAGAAAGGTTCACTCGATTGGCAAGGTATGATCCAAATTTTTTCCGAGACCTTGATAGTGAAATCAATCGTTTTTACTCAGTATTAATGCCAAAATATCGAAGGGCATTAGCTTCTTGTGAGTTTAAATGTTATGAAAAGCTTGTTCGATGTGCTGAGAAGGTGGAAATGGATATTTTCGATGATCAAGGGTTCTATAACAACAAATAGAAGAAGAGACTGAGGTGGCAGGAGAAAGGGAAGAATTCTTCAAAAAAGTATGATGGTAAGAAATCTAAGATTCCAGTTTGTGATAAATGTGGCAAAAGGCATGCTGGGGAATGTCTTCTGAATTCTGGAAAGTGCTACCGATGTGGTAAGATGGGACATAAGGCTCGTGATTTTACTGAAAAAGATCAAGGTGATGGTAAGGTCAAATTTGATTTACAGTTAGTGAAATGTTTTAAGTGCAATAAGATGGGTCACTATGCAAAAGAGTGTCCGAAAAAGATCTCGAGTGATGTGAAGCAGTTAGACTACAAGCAGAAAGGGGTGGTGAAATCCTTTGAAACAACTTCAGTAGATGTCGGGCCATCAAATGAAGTTGTATCAGGTACTTTGTTTGTTTTTTCAGATTATGCCAGTGTGTTGTTTGATTCGGGGTCTACACATTCATTCATCTCAGAAAACCTTTCTAGTAAAATGGGAATACCATATCAAGAAATGACTCCTGAACTTTTGGTAGAAACACCTAGGGGAAATGTTGAGGAAAAAAGAATTTATAATAATCTTCCTATCCTTATCTATGGAAAGAACATACTTGCAAAGCTTATTGTTCTACCTCTAGTAGAGTTTGAGGTTATCCTTGGTATAGATTGGCTCTCTATTTACCATGCTAAGATTGAATGTAGAGCTAAAGAAGTTTCTTTTTAGAAATACATTCAGTTTGTGTACAAGAATCAAAACTTAATGTTGATAACATATCAAGAGACCGAGATACTTGTGAAAGATGGAAATGAATGTTACCTTGCACACTTCGTTCAAAATAACGGAACTGTTCAGATTAATGATGAGCCAGTGGTAAATTAGTATCCTAATGTTTTTCCTGATGTGTTTCCTATAATAATACCAGATCAGGATGTTGAGTTTACGGTTGACTTAGTTTCTGATTTTAATCCAATTTCAAAACCCCCTTATCGAATTGCTCAAATTGAACTTTTAGAGTTGAAGGATAAATTGCAAGATTTATTAGAGAAAGGTTTCATTCGAACTAGCACGTCTCCATGGGTTGATCCTGTTTTATTTGTTAAAAAAACATGGTTCTATGAGACTTTTCATTGATTATAGAGCCTTGAATAACATCACTGTTAAGAACAAATATCTTTTTCCTCATATCGATGATTTGTTTGATCAGCTCCAGGGAGATCAATTTTTTTTCAAAGATTGACCTGAGATCGGGGTACCATCAGCTGAAGGTAAAGGAAGAAGATGTTCCGAAGACTACGTTTCGTACAAGATATGGCCATTATGAATTTTTAGTAATGCCTTCTGGGCTAACCAATGAACCTGCTGTATTCATGGACTTAATGAATAGAATTTTCCATGAGTTCTTGGATAAGTTTGTGGTTTTTTTCATTGATGATTTTTTGGTGTTTTCTAAAAGTAAAGTAGAGAATGAAAGACATTTAAGGGTTATTTTTAAAACCTTAAAAGAAAATAAATTGTATGGGAAATTCTGCAAGTGTGAGTTTTGGTTTCAACAAATTTCTTTCCTTGGATACATTGTTTCAAATGATGGGATAACTGTTGATCCTGCAAAAACAAAAGTTGTGGAAGACTGGACAATACACACAAATGTAACTGAGATACATAACATCCTTGGTTTTCCAGGATATTACCGAAGATTTGTTAGAAATTTTTCACGGTTATCAATTTCAATGACTAAGATAACTCGGAAGGGTGATAAGTTTATTTGGAAAAAAGAATGTGATGATTGTTTTCAGGGGTTGAAAGTAATATTGGTGAATGCTCCAGTTTTGGCACTACCTTCCAGGAATGGTGATATTGTTATCTACAGTGATGATTCATTTAATGGACATGGTTGTGTCCTAATGCAGAATGATCAGGTAATTTTCTTATGCTTCACGATAGTTGAAAACTCATGAGGAAAATTACCCTACACATGATTTGGAATTAGCTGCTGTTGTTTTCGCTTTAAAAATTTGGAGGCATCATTTGTATGGAGTAAAGTGTAAAATATATAAAGATCACAAAAGTTTGAAGTATATATTCACTCAGAAAGAATTGAACATGAGACAATGGAGATGGATAGAATTAATCAAGGATTATGATTGTAAAATTCATTACCATCCAGGAAAAGAAAATAAAGTGTCTGATGCTTTGAGTCGAAAAAGAAATTTTTCATTAACAATGTTGCGTTTGGAATGTGATCCATTGGTTAAGGATTTGATGAACTTTGGCATAGGTGTTTTTAGAGCAGGAATTTCTTATGTTTTTTTAGGTATTAGTGAGATCATCTCTATTAGACAGAATCAAGAAAGCACAGAAGAAAGACAGTGAGTTGCAGAAAAAGGTAGAGCTAGTTTAGAAGGGTATGTTGCCTGAATTCAACATTGATAATGATTGTGTTTTGAGATTTGGGAAGAGATTCTGTGTGCCTTGTGAGTCATAGTCGAAGATTGTGTTATTATGTGAAGCTCATAGTTCTCTGTTTTCAGTTCATCCTGGCAGTACTAAGATGTACAGAGATCTGCGGGAGTATTACTGGTGGGATGGAATGAAAAGAGATATTGCTGATTTTACTATGAAGTGTTTGACTTGTCAACAGGTTAAAGTAGAGAGGTAGTTACCAAAAGGGATGCTTCAGCCTTTACCAGTGCCAGATTGGAAATGGGATAATATATCCATCGACATTGTTGTGGGATTATCGAAGACATCTCGAGGTAATAATGCAATCTGGGTTATTGTTGATCGCTTGACTAAATCTGATGATTTCCTTGCTATACGAGATACTTCCTCTCTATATCAACTTTCCAGTTTGTATCTTAAAGAGATAGTCAGGTAACATGGAGTTTCTCTCTCCATTGTATTCGATCGTGATCCCAGGTTTACTTCTAACATTTGGAAGGGCCTTCAGAAGTCGTTGGGTACTGAATTAAATTTTAGTACAGCATTTCATCCTCAATCAGATGGGCAGTCAGAACGAACAATTAAGACATTGGAGGATATTCTACGTTCTTGGTCTATGAATTATCAGGGAAGTTGGGACCAACATCTTTCTTTGGTTGAATTTTCATATAATAACAATTTTAATTCCAGTATACAAATGGCACCATTTCATGCATTATATGGGAAGCGGTGTCGAAATCCATCTTTCTGGGATGAAGTGGGTGAAAGGAAGTTGATGGGACCATAATTGGTCGAAGTGATTGCATAAAAAGTTCAGCTGATTCAGAAACACATGAGAACAGCTCAGAGTAGGCAGAATAGTTATGCAGACAATAGGAGGAAGGATCTCTCTTTTAAGGTAAGTGATCATGTTTTTCTCAAAGTATCACCATGGAAAAGTGTGATGCAATTTTGTAAGAAAGGAAAGCTAAGTCCAAGGTTCATTGGACCATATGAAATTCTGGAGAGAGTTGGATCAGTTGCATACCGGGTGTCTTTACCTACGATTTTATCTCAGGTACACAATGTTTTTCATGTTTCGATGCTGAGAAAGTACATGCCAGATCCATCTCATGTTTTGAGTCCAGAGGTAGTTCAACTGGAAGAGAACCTATCTTATGAGGAACAACCAGTCTAGATTCTTGACCATAGGGAGAAAGTGTTACAGAATAAGGTGATTAATCGGGTAACGGTTGTGTGGAAAAACCACTTGATGGAAGAGGCAACATTGGAATCTGAAAATGCAATGAGGGATAAGTACCCCCATTTATTCAATAAGTAAATAAATTACGGGGACGCAATTTTCTAAAGGGGGGAAGGATGTAACATCCCATGTAAGTAATGAATAATATATATTTTTATCTATTTATATTAATGAATTAGATAGTGTTTTAGAGGCTTAAAATGAAAATAAATCCAATCTTAAGCATGGAATACACTAATATTTTTAAAAGATTGTTCTACTTCCTTTTGATGGAAAACCATTTTTAAATCTATTTTTGATAATTTTATAAGCTATTATTGTCAAAATAAACTTATTATTTATGATTGGGACATCAAAATTTACTTTGTGTGAATTTTTGGTATTTTTCTGACAATGTTCATTTTTTAATGAATAGTGAAAAATACTGCATTTTACATCAAAACTGCTTTTTAATGTATTTTATTTATATGATTAGATTATCTTTTTAATTGGATTTAAAGTGAAAATAGAATATATTTTTACCATTTAATCCAATAGTGGTCATTGGAATTTATTTCACTTTGAAATTGGACTTAAACGATTGTCAATCTTTTGATACTAATTGTTTCATAAAAACACGCTATTTGTCAAGACAACAGGAATTAATTAATAATTAATTAATGTAACATATATGATTTGAATTTTGTAAAATAGACATCATTTTTGAATTCAGAATATCAAATATAGATTAGGGTGAAGTTTTGGTATTTTTTTGAAATACATCAATTTTTGATGAATAGTGAAACCACTAAGTGGTAGTTAAAGAAATTGATTTTTCGTTTAAATGAAACTTTACCACTTATGTGATTTGATTTCCAAAAATCCGACATACATGGTTGTCATTAAGAAGTAAAATTTGGTTCAATGTGATTAAAATAATTTTTTGGTGAATAGTATCTTTTATGTTTTTAATCGCGATTAGAGGTAATTAGTGTAGTTTAAGATGAAAATAATGTTATAATAATATGATATGAGCATGAAACATGTCTTACCCTCATTGGATGTGTCATGTCCGACCACAAAAATCCAGGGGTCAACATGGGGTCCCCATAGAGCCACTTTGGTTGGGAAATGACATAAATAACGTTTTATTTAATGTTAAAGTAAAAATGACACAAACATGAGTTATTTTACTAAAACAATTTTTACATGGGGTTATACAAGCAAGATTTTTTATTATAATTAGTCACTGGAAATCTAAAAATGCTTCCTACATCATAGTAATTTTTTTATAATTTTTAGACTTTATATAAATTAAATTATTTATGACATCATGATGATGCAACGATTACCTCATTAATAAATGATTTAAATAAAATGAAAAGATAATTTATAATCTATGACCTAAACAATTCCAAAACCTATTGGATGGGTGGATTTCGAACCCTTATCACCTTACCCTCGTGTTATATCAATGTGGGACCTTTTGAATCCGAAAATCATTTTAAAATAAAGTAACATTTATTTATATTCCAAGAGTGCCCCTCCTCTCCTCTTATAATAGGCCCCCACCTCTACCTTCTTACCAACACTTCCAAAGCCTTTGGCTCGGCCAAACCCTGCCCATTTTTTCTCTCCACATCCCTATCTTACTCCTTGAAGCCTCAGTTTGGGCAGATGTCTTCCCAAGGAATCCATTGAGCTCAAACCAAAGGGAGTTACCCTATTTTACGGTAATGTCTTCACTTGAGTCCTTTTGTTTATTTTACTTCTCCAACCCCCTAAACAATTTTTATTCAGTTATTTTATAACAACTCCAGTATCTTCAATATACTAGAATTTTTTTATAAGAAGTATTTGAGCTACACTTACACACACCAACATATAATGGTTAAAGAACATACTGTTTTCGTGGATGGCGAATTTCGGCCTCCCGAAACGATGATTGTTCATCATTCTTTTAACACCATCAAAGGTGGCCATTAAGATGAAAATATATTTATATATGATATAAAATATGTTTATGTTTTCCTTAAGCTTCGGTATTTTTCATTTTGGGCATACCTTTATGGTTTCCATTATGGGTAAACGCGATATCTTCATTTAAGGAAGTGCGGACTACCGCCCCCTCAAAGTGATTTGAGTCGTTAAATACCATATGTGGGATGTATAAAGGATGGAGTTATTATATTATATATGATATTACACTGGAATTATAATATACCTTTATATCATTATGATTCCATTCTATAAAATACGAAATAGAAATGAAAGTAGCATTCATGCGTATGTACGGCTTACCGTCTCCATGAACGGTGAATTTAATTTCTTACCAATAATTGATTATGTAATATTATAAATGATTGTATATCCTGGATATATACGATTTATAAGATATATAAATAATGATTATAATTCTTGTATATAATGGATACATGAAAAACTTGTAATTATAAATGGTTTATTTTTGACTCAAGTACCAATGATCGTTAAAACGACCGTTATTAACTTAAATAATTAAATAGTGTTAATGAAATGGAATTAAGTGATATAAAAGGAATAATAAACTTGAAAAAGGTTCTTAAACAATTAGAAATTAATTCAAGTTTATTATTCAGGATATTAAAGAACGACCGAGTCATATCGGACCCGAGGTATGGGACTTCGTCTCAATCTCCTTTCATTGAGGCATATTTTGTTTTATACACAACCTTCTTTTATATGGTGTATAAAACCCTTTGACATTTAGGTTTAATCAAAATGAATCTTTTTTATACGAAGCATTTACTAAACGAAAAAATGGAATGTTTTTTTCGTAGGTATACAGTGACAACGACTTCTCCTCCGCTGTGACCATTAGTTGAGTTTCGGCTTCCTCTACAAGCCATAACTTTTTTAAGAAGAAAAATAAATACCATGTTTTACTTTTCTTTTATTTTGGTACTGAAAATGGTTTTCTTAATGTTTTTATACCAATGTGTTGTATTGATATCATTTGATTGAAAGGTGGAAATGTTATGTTTACTTTATGCAAGTTTTATGTGATATGATTATGTTGAGGTTCTTGGGAATTATTATGAAGACAGGTGGTTCTGTGATAATCTAAGGGTGGGTGAGCCTGATATAGCTCTCCAATTCATTGGGTAAAGCGAAGGAGTGAAACGTTATGGTTGCTCCGAAGAGATTTAGGGAATATACTGTGATTGGTATTCCAAACGTAACCAAGAGGTTTACTCCCTACGTAAGAATGTTATGAATGCCTCAAGTTACCTTAATGTCTTATGATTTATATGATTTATTCATGATTTGATGAGGTATGTTAAAGTGCTTATGTTTTATGGGTAAAGTATGATTTTATTCTTTTGTATATATGAACTCATGTTGACTTTCCATATTTTTATAACCCATACTGAGCTTTTTTATGCTCATCCCATGTTTTTTGAAATGTTTTTCACAGGTCAAGGGAATGGTACATGATAAGATGATAGTGTCAACGAAGTGTCAAGAAAGAATCCATGTTTTATTTTAAATTTATTTCCGTTGATGGGAAAAATGAATACTATATTTATGTAACCACTTTGTTTAAATTTGGAATGTAATGAAAGTTTTATGATCTAATTCTCTAAAACTCTAAACCGGAAAAGATACTCAATGTGTAATCTTGTAATAACTCAAGATTAAGTAAGGTTTAAGTCCGGGGCCTTATAATAGGTGTAATATTTTCTATTATTTTTTTAACAAATGTGTTCTTAGAGGTGTGAATAATGGGGATAGGGGTGTCCTTTTATAAGTGAAGGAGAAAACATAATTTGCATTTTTGAAAAGAAGTAAAGTTTACCTGCATTTGTTTCTAACAATAGACATTCATAAAACTAAAAATTATATCATAGAGGGTTAATGGTGAAAATATGGTCATAAAATGGGTATTTTACCAGTGTAGGGTGATTTTTTCACCATATTCTTTATGATTTACTACTATGTAAACTCATTTTTTCCATAAACATTATAATTAATTTTAAATGTATTCAAAATTAATTATTGGCAACGCTTAATTTGACCTTATTATAAATTATAAATTAAAAAAATTTATTATTATAAATATGGAATCTTTTTTTACATTAAAATCATTGATGTGGAATATTTTAATTTAAAATTAATCCCACAGAAGGGACGAGAATGTAGTTTTTTAAAGTGGAAATATCCAAAATTTAGAAATATTTTCATATCCAAATTAAATATGAAATTTATCCTAATGATCTAAATTGAATTAATAAATTTAAAATTTACTCAATGAAACTTTAAAACTAATTAAAAATACAATTTAACTTTATTAATTATTTAAATTAAACGTTAGTTTTCAATTAAAATTCATAATTTTTCACTATTAATCAAAATCAAACTTCTTATAAAAATAAAAATATTTTACACTAAGACAAATTTAACATTTATATTTAAAATATTAATTTTATTTTTTCATCTAAAATTTATAAAAGGGGAAAATTTTATATTTATAAAATATTTTTAATTAAAAGGTTTGAAAACGCACTTCGAAAAATACACTTTCTTATGCATAAAATGGGATTTACTCATATCTGATACCTATAAAATATATTTGAATAATGTAAAAAAATTATTTAATATAGAATATATAAATTTATTTTATATTTATTCTCTAATTCTAACAAATTTAATTCATTAAGATAAATTTACATTTTCTACATAAAAATAATTCTTTATAAATACATTTTCTTTATATTCAATTTGTTTTTATTTTCATTTATAATTAAACAGCAACCTATGTATTCAAGCATGTAAATATTTTTATAATATTCATAAAATCCAATTTAATAGATTTTTTATATCTTTAGATATTAATTTGTTGTTTTTTGGAAGAAACTGGTCTTGCGTATAATGTAATCTATCGAAGAAACTCGTTGTTTCATGTGATGCAAGCTAACTGAGTATTGTGCGAATTGAAAGCTAAATATTAAATGTATTTAAAAAATTTAATACATCATAAATTCTAAATATTTTATATTCTTTTATTTGTTAGTTGTCTCATGTCATTCACACTATCGAATAAAATGATATTTTTTATAATTTTTAGGGTGTTATAAAAATAATGTAATTTAGGAAGATTTTTGTTAAATATGGTATCAACAAACATCAATAATTAATAAATATATGTAATTTTCCATATTAAAAATTGGTATTTTTTCATTATATTGTGGTTACTAAGATAAATGTTCCTCTTAACTTCGAATATGACAACAAAAATAGAAAATCAATTAAATTTCTCACATCACTATCACACAATATCAAAAATTTAAAACAGAAGATATATCTTCTCAAATTGGTATTTTTCTCCATTTTCTACATTAATTATAATTTAATCACTCCTTAATCAACATAATTTTCCGATCTACACTTTAAACATCTCGTGGGTTTGACCTAGAAATTCTATTTACAATGAAACATAGGTCAGTAATAGATCAGTTTGAGGTTTTATAATTTTTTAAATTTTCTCAATCCAATATAAACTAACAATGTCCTCCGAGTAGTAAAACAAATTTCATCATTATTGAGGTTGGAGACCAAGTATATTTAGGTTTTTTAGGTGTATTGTCATTTAATATATGCTATATTATTTTCAATTAAAAATTTGGTGTGTATGTGTTGTGAATATAATGTTTAAATCTTAACACACAACTATCATACTTAAGAGAATGGAAATGAAATCCTCAGCTACAGCCTCAAGAGAGAATGAAGTCTAATGAATAAGTGTAAAGAAGCAGTTGTGACTATGGTTGATTCCGAACAATGTTGACAAATTTCTAGGGGAGTGAGACCAAGATACTGTAACACCCCAAGGTTCCACGGATCGTTTCCCTTTGAATAATGAAATATTTTGCATTGTATACAACTTTGAGATTCTAACAAACTACGCCAATCAAACAAGCTATTATGAATAGTAATACCCAATTATTAATATATTATAAATTTAATATTTCAAAATTGACTTCATTTTTGGATTCAGAATATTGAAATTAGATTAGGGTGAATTTTTTGTATTTTTCAGAAAATATTCAATTTATGATGTATAGTAAAAAACACATTGTTATTGGTTAAAACCAAATTTTTTATTTAAATAATTATTGATTTTATTTAAATTTATTTTAGGTCAAAATTGATATATAATACATTTCTATGTTCAATTTAATTAATTTGAGTCATTTTATAATAATTTTATATATATACAAATTTTATTGAACTTTTTACCGTCTTTTAGCCACCTCCTAGGAGGATTTGAAAATTCACATAAAACTTAATTTTACCGCTTCTGTGAGTGTAATTTCATAAATTCGTGAGGCAAAATTAATATCACTAGGTAAAATTTGGTTTAATAATATGGAAATAATTTTTGGTCAATAGCAACTTTGTAATTTTATTTACCACGATTAAAAGTAATTAAAGTAATTAAGGGTAAAAATGATATCATAATTACCCAAACACATGTCCTAATTCTATTGGATAAGTGTAATTCGACCAAAAACAACCTTATGAATAAAATATGATCCTTTTGGTCCACTTGGATTACATTAGGACCATTATTTTTATTTTATTTAAAGAAGAGTTAAAAGAGTAAAAAACAATGTTTATTAACTAAACCATTTTTAATATAGGGTTATACATAAGAAATATTCTACTATAAATATTAATTATAATGATAATCATATTTAATACATAATAGTATTTTATTTATAATTTTTAGACAATAAATATTAATATTTATTTATGACACAATGATGATGCAGTAATTACCTTATTATTGAAAGATTAAATAATTTATATTATAAATATCCAAATAAATCTAATTTGAGACTTTTAATGAATTAGATTAATTTTTTATGTTAATATGACATGTTATGGTTGATTAAATGAATTTTGTTTTTCGATGTAATAATGCTGTTATGAATTTAACAAACAAAAATACCAAATAGTGTCAACATTGAAATATAAGTGTTTTTAAAACAAATATTTGATTATTAATTGATATATTATTCCTAAAAAACTAAGGATCATACAAATGGATTAAATAATATTATATATTTCATTAATGAACCACTTGATGTTATATTGGATGTTTATAGTATTTTTATAAACTATATATTTTAAAAATACAAAGAGACATGGTAAATGCCAAACTATTTAACTAAGAGTTAAATATAAAAGATAAGGTTAATATGATAAACTAAACCTGTATAAATCCTATTGGTTTAGTGTTTTTAGACCCATCCCCACCTTATCCTTTAAATAATTTATTTTGGAGTCAATGGAAACCGAAAATGATATTGTTATAAAATAATATTTCATTTTTCCTAAAGTGATCATCACCTCTCTTATAAAAGAGAACATCCACTTCTCTCAAATTCACACATTAAAAGCCATTTTTATTAGAAAAACAATGCCCAAATATCCTATAAAATTTCCTCCATTAATTATAGAGGCCTTTATTTAGTCATAAATCCAACCTAAGTAGACCATTTGATCAAATCAAAAGGAAGAACCTGAAGAAGAGGTAATATTTCATCACCTCTTTCAAGTTCTTTTCTTCTTCCACTTCCACTTTATTTGTTGTTTACATTATAAAATAATAACACCAATATATTCAATATAATTTGATTTTATTATAAATATTGTACAACCATATTAATTATTTTATCCATCCTATAAATGAAAAAGTCACCATAATTGTGTACATACAGATTACAATCTCCCCATCACCGAGTAGTTTGTTTTTCAAACACTTCAACATTTGGATGTGTATAATAATGAGTGTAAATTATGTAAATAATAAATATAAAATGATATTGATTTTGTATATATGATATTAAATCCAATTATATACGATTTTAATATCAAAATAATGATATTGTTGCTCGTGCGTACGTACGAATTACCGTCTCCACGAACATGACGAGATTCATTCCCCATCGTAATCATTCATGAATAATTTACATTTTTTGATTAAAAATAAAGTTTATGAACATAATATCATTATTTATATTGATTAAATGCATCATATCAATAACAAATATGGCTTACATAACCAATCATGTAATGGAAAACTAATCAGTTAACACCCAAACTGATGATACTACTAAAATATCATTTACAAAGCAATATTAGAAGATCATATATGATATCATATTAATTTATATGTTTCTTGTATAATTAAGTAACAATGATCTCACCATTATAAAGGAGGTTAACCTACCCTAGACTATGTAAAACTAGAAGGTAAGGGTTAAGTTCACAATCTCTTTATTATCAGAGGTTGTTTTTATGTAAGTATCTACTGGGTCCTCTTTACCATCCACATTTATGTCTCCTTAAAAATGTATTTCAAAAAAAATTACTATTTACTAGACAATGGGTTGAATTTATTTATACCCTTATTTGAACTTATATTTTTTGAAAGGAATCTTTCCATCGTTTTCCAAACAAGGTACATTATGACCTTTTTAACAAAATTAAGGTAAAATGTTTTTTTAACTTATACAGTGACTGCGGCTGTCTTTTTCCATTATAAAATTGTCAAAGCTTCCCTTATAATCTTATTATAATATTCTAAAATAAATTTTTTCATTTATAATTGTCTGAATTTTAAATTATTTCAAAATAGAATGATATATTTCTATAAAAAAACTTTTGATTTCATTTATGTCAACATCCTTTGATGGATTGTAAGAATATTTGAATTTGATTTATTATGATACAATAATTATATATTTTATTGAAGGGATTGTGATATTTTTGACTGTTGATGTGTTATTTTTACACCTTTCATGTTTTATAGATAAATTATTGAACTTTCATATGCAATTTTTAATATGAATGTTTATATTATGTTAAACCTTTTAATATAAGGAATGAATTGGACTTAATAAGTGACGGGTGGAGCCCAATATAACTTCATGATGCATCGTTAGGTCTTATGAGACTAACTAGTGTCTTGGAACAAGGCCGTGATAAAAACATATTTGTTTTCATGGCACGAGGTCTTGACTATGTGGTTATGAAGTTTGGTATTATGCATTCCATCTTTATGAACGGGGATAATGAAATTTCATGTGATTATTCGACTAGTTGAATATCCATGTGAATAAGTAAATTTCATTATTTGATATTATCTTTTCCATGTTATGTTGAAGTTCAGGATTGGAAGTCTTTTTCTTTAGTCTTACATTTTCTTTAATGTTTATGCTTATTTATAAAAGATTCTTCTATGTTATTATCCTTACTGAGCATCTGAGCTCACCCCTTTCTATGTTTTATTTTTCCTAGGATGTGACGATGTGTATAATGATTGACCCGTAGGGATAGTATAAGGGATATAAGTGTGGCCTATGGATACTATGTTGTTGTAGTTTTTCATTTTATAATGTAATTTAAAACATATGAATGTTTCTAGTATTTCAAAGGCTACTAAACTAATCAGTCATTTGAGACTTAATATTTTGTGATCATGAAAATGTTATGTAAAAATTCACCGACTATGGGTAACTAGGTTTGGGGCATTATAGTTGGTATCAGAGGAATTTTATTACAAACCTTGTATGATAGATTTAGAAAACCCCTAATTAGTGAAAATTACCCTTAGATAGACTTTGAGGAATAGTATAGAAGAAATTCCTAGAATTTTGGTATTGAAGATATTTTGTGAGTTTTGAATGAAATACATCACTGTTTGGATAAGAGTTGGTAGAGGCAGCTCTGGCACAGATGTACCTAGGGGTAAAATAAAAAACACCGCTTGGAGTTAGACTCAAATGGGAATTGGTGCACGAAAACGGGCCTTGTTGCACTCTTTGTTACAACACTCCTATGGGATATGCTTAGGATATTTATCAGTTTATTTACAAATCATTATGAAGGGTTTATGAGTATATACTTCCTCCAAGAAAAAAGATTTTTATGATTATGGATTTTATCCATAAACTATTTAATTTATGTTAAGTGTTTTACAAGTTTGGATTTATGTATTGTTATTCATAAACTAATATAGTTAATTCCATTGTTTAGAAATGGTTCATAGTGGAAGGAATGGAAACCATATCAACACACCTAATCCATGTAGTGATTTCCATCCTAATCAAGATAATTAAAGTGGTGTCGGTGAAGCAACTTGTGCTAATCAGCGTACCACCATACTAGGACAACTCACTCAGGTTATGAACAATAACCTTACCTCTATGGAGAACCCTATATCAACAACACAGAGGATCAATGTTAGACCGCTTCATGTGGAAAAACCCACAAAAATTCAATGGGAGTAAAAATCCATTAGTAACTAAGCAATGGAAAATTTTCTTAGATAAAAAATTGTATGCTTTGGACATTAGAGAAAGGGAAAAAGTTTTTATGGCATTTTATCGCCTCACGGGAAATGCAGATCAATGGTGGTCATTGATTCAAAACACAAAGGAATTTTATGAAGTATCAAATATGGAATGGAGGGAGTTTATTAAGATTTTTGTATGAAAATACATTCTTCGTGACCATCTAGAAGAGATGGAAAGACAATTTCTGAGTCTGAGAAAAAAAAGTGGATGAGAATGTAGCAAAATATGAGGCTAACATTAAAAAGTTATCAATGCATGTATTAGATTATATAAATAACCCAAGGAGTAAGATTGATAGATTCTTTGATGGTTTAAAACCATTTCTTCATCAAGAATTATTTCCCCAATCCTTCTCATCATATAGAGATATTGTCTCATGTGCTATCAAGACAGAAAAAGAATTCCCTATGACCTATGACTTTAAAGAAAAGAAGGAGAAGAAAATATATTTTGAACACTCTATAAATGGAAATAAGGGGAATAAGGGAAATGTTGAATATCCATCCAGTAGTAAATGTTGGAACAAACACCATAGTACTTGCCGGAAGGGAATGGGATTATGTTACACGTATGGTGAAATATGCCACCAAGATCATGATTGCAAGGGGAAAAAAGAGGATGTCAATATTTAATGCTACAACTGTAGAGAAATGGGGCATTATGCAAATGAATTTCCTAAGCTCTAAGGTAAATTACCTCAGAAAATGTCATGGGAGCAAGGCCAAGATTATGAAATCAATACTGCAAAGGATGAAGCTCTGAAAGACATGGTGGCATGTAATTTAATGGTTTCCTCATGTTTAGGCAATGCTTAATTAGTTTCTGTATCATCACATTCTTTCATATCTTCCATTTTTTCTAATAAAATATGATATTTTCAATTTTAATTAACAAGGGAGTTTTTAGTTAAAACACCTAAGGGATGTATCATTGTGACAAAGTTATGTGAATCAGTTAACATTAGGTCATAAAAATGTTATTTATCTTCTGATCTCATCGTTATAACCATGATTTAATTTGATATAATCATCGGTATGGATTTTCTTTCGGACCATTATTCAAAAATTTATTTTAAGAATTAGGAGGTGACAATATTTGATGTTGATAAGGAGTACCTTATCTTTAGAGCTGAAATGTCACCACCTAATTCTTATCTAGATCCACCCCCACTAGCTATACTAAATTCAAATTGTGGGGAGGATGAGAATGAAATAATTATCTGAGAAGAAAAGACTGTTCAAATAGGGGATGTACCTATTGTTAAAGACTATATTGATGTGTTTCCCTAGGATTTACCTAGACATCCTCTAGAACGAGAAATTGAGTTTTGCATTTATTTAATTCCGGGTCCAAGGCCTATATCGAAGACCCCTTATATAATGGACATAGTGTAATTAGTGGAACTAAAGAAACAACTAGTGGAATTGAGTAATAAGGGATTTATTCACCCTTCTATTTCTCCATGGGGTGACCCTACCCATTTGTTTAAGAATAAAGACACATCTATGAGGTTGGGAATTGACCACAAGGAGATCAATGATATAATAATAAAGAACATGTATCTCATACCAAGAATTGATGATTTATTCTACCAACTTGATGGAGGTCGATATTTTTCAAAGATTGGCCTTCGATCTAGATATCATCAGTTTTGTGTGAAGAAGTAAGTAATTCTAAAAATAGCATTTCGAACCAGGTACGAGCATTATGAGTTTACAGTAATACCTTTTGGATTGACTTATGCACCCTCTGTTTTCATGGATCTAATGAACAGAGTTTTCAAGGAATATCGTGATGACTTTGTAGTGGTATTTATTGTTGATATCCTGGTATACTCCAAAATCTATGAAGATTATGAAAATAACTTGGGCACCCTTCTGAATTCCATCAGAAGAAAAGAATTATATGGGATGTATAGTAAGTGTGAATTCTGGCTTGAAGAGATTTCTTTTCTTCGCTATATTATCTCAAAGGATGGAATCTCTGTTGATCTATCAATGACCAAGGCAATCCAAGAATGGGCACCTCCAATGAGTATAACTGAGGTATGGAGTTTTATTGGTTTAGAAAGTTATTATCAGCGTTTTGTCCCGAATCTTGCCTGATTGGCTAACCTATTAACCAAGGTCCCACATTATGGGGTTAAATTTGTTTGGACAAAAGAGTGCGAAGATGTTTTGAAGAACTGAAGAAAATATTAGTTAATTCTCCTATATTGACTCTAACATCAGGGAAGGATGGGTTTTTTATTTATAGTGATGCTTCAAAGAAAGGACTCGGTTGTGTCCTTATAAAGAATGATAGAGTTATTTTTTATGCATCGCGATAGCTAAAAATTCCTGATCAAAACTATCCTACTCATGATCATGAGTTAGAAGCTATAATATTTGTTCTAATAATATGGATACACTATCTTTATGGTGAAAATTGTGATATTTATACTGATCACAAGAGTTTGAAGTGTATTTTCTCCCAAAAATAACTCAACATGAGGCAAAGGTGATGTCCTGAACTACTCAAGGATTATTATTGCACAATACACTACAACCAGAGGAAGGAAAATAAGGTGGAATATGATTTCAGCAGAAAGGTTCATGTAGTTTTGAACAAGATAAATGTTGAAAGGGATCATATTTTAATGGATCTAGTGAAAAAGGATATGGGAATAATCATGGAAGGTGAAACATCAATACTTTTTCAAATAGTTTTCAAACCATATTTCCTAGATAGGATAAAAAGTTCTCAGACTGATGATGAGGAGTTTCAAAACAAGATTAATGAAATAAATGATGAGAGATTGAGTTAATTTGTATATGAAGATAGAATTTTTAAATTTTGGAATAGACATTGTATTCCCAATTTACCTGATCAAAAATGGAAATTGTTGGATGATGCTCATAGCTCCAATTTCTCTATACTCCCCGGTAGCACTGAGATGTATAGAGATTTGAAGGAAAATTTTTTGTTGGATAACATGAAGAGGGAGATTACTAATTTTATGTCAAGATGAATGATTTGTCAACAAGTGAATGTTGGAATGAAATAGACTGGATCACTCATGCATCCTCTTCCCATACCTGAGTGGAAATGGGATAATATTACGATGGACGTTGTCATGGGGATACCAAACACTCCTAGAAGGAATGAAGCAATATGAGTCATTGTTGATCATCTTACCAAGTCTACACATTTTCTTGCTATAAGATAATATTTACCAATTGAACATCTAGAAATACTATATATTATTGAAGTTGTAAGACATCATAGAGTACCCTTATGGATTGTTTCTGGTCATGATCCCCATTTTACATCAATAGTTTGGAAAAGTATTCTAAAATCCTTGGATACTGAACTTCGTTTGAGAACTACCTACCACCCTCAAACTAATGGACAATCAGAACATACTATTCGAACCATAGAAGACATTTTGAGATCTTTCTCACTTTAAATTAAAGTTATGTGGGATCAATATTTACCTCTGGTATAATTTTCCTATACCAATAAATTCTATTCAAGTATTCAGATGGCACCATATGAAGTGTTATATGGAAAGAGATGTCGCACACCAACTTGTTGGGATGATGTTGGGGAAAGAAAACTCGTAGGCCCAAAACTTATTGAGGAAACAATAGAAAAGGTGAAGGTTATCCAAAACCACATCAAAGAAGCCCAAATTTGGCAAAAGGGCAATGCTAATAAACGAAGGAATTATTTGGAATTTCATGTAAGAGGCCATGTTTTCATGAAGGTATCTCCATGGAAGGGTGTTATACATTTTATTAATATGGGTAAATTGAGTCCGAGGAGCATCCGACCTTTCAAAATTCAAGAATGAATTGGATTTGTAACTTATAGTCTTGAAATGCCTCCAAGTCACTCCAGAGTTCATGATGTGTTCCACGTATCAATGTTGAAAAAATACATGTGTGACCTAATGCATGTACTCACCTACGAGGAAACAGAACTGGAACCTGGTCGGTCTTATTGTGAAGAGCCTCTGAAATTTCATGATACTAGAGAACAAGTGTTAAGAAACCGGACGACTCGTCTGGTAAATGTTCTATGGTGAAAATATAAGATGGAAGAGGAAACGTGGGAACCAGAGGAACTTATGATGAAGAACCCCCTGAATCTTTTTGTGCGGTAGTATTATAAAAATTTCTAGGATGAACTTATTTGAAGTAGGGAAGAATGTAACACCCCAAGCATCGACGTTATGATTCCCATTGAATAATTCAATAGCTCTCATTATACACATCATCGAGATTCAAACACATCGAGACCAATCAAACTAGCCATTATGAATAGTAATAGCCAGTTTTTGAAATTTTATAAATTTTATCATTCAAAATGGACTTCATTTTTGGATTCGAATATCAAAATTATCTTAGGCTGAATTTTTGGTATTTTTTCTGAAAACATTCATTTTTTGAGGAATAGTGACAATCACTGAGTTATTGGTTAAAACCGAGTTTTTTATTTAAATAATTTTTTATATTTAAATTTATTTTATGTCAAAATAGATACACAATACCTATATAAGTTCATTGTAATTCATTGGTATCATTTTATAATAAGTTTAGATATACAAAATTTTTATTGAACATCTTACTGTCTTTTACCCACCTCCTAAGAGCATTTACAAATTTGCCTAAAAAATAATTTTACTGCTTATGTGAATGGAATTTCCCAAATCCAAGAGACACGGTTAATATCAATAAGTAATATTTGTTTCAATAAGATGAAAACAATTTTTTGTGAATAGAAAATTTTTACTTTTATTTACCACGGTTAAAATTAAATAATGTAATTAAGGGTAAGAATGATATCATAATTATTCAAAAACATGACCTAATTCTACTGGATAATTGTAATTCGACCAAAAACAACCATAGGAATAAAATATGATCCTTTGGTCCACTTGGATTAGATTAGGATATCTATTATTATTTTATTTAAAGAAGAGTTAAAAGAGTATAAAAAAAGTTTAATAAATTAAGCATTTTTAATATAGGGTTATACATAAGATTAATTCAACTATAAACATTCATTATAATGATTATAATATTTCATACGTAATTTTATTTTATTTATAATTTTTAGAAATTAAATATTAATATTTATTTATGACACAATGATGATGCTGCAATTACCATATTAATGAAGGATTAAAATAATTGATATAAAAAATATCCAAATACATCTAATATGAGACTTTTAATGAATTCCAATAATTTTATTGGTTAATAGGAAATGTTAGGGTTGATTAAATGAATTTTGTTCAAAATTAATAAGGTTGTTATGAATTTAACAAAAAAAAATACCCAATAGAGTAAAAATTGACAGAAAAGAGTTTTTAAAACAAATATTATATTATTAATTGATATCCTATTTATAAAAATCCAAGGTTCGGTCAATGGGCTTAAATAATATTATTATGTCATTATTGAACCAATTGAGGTTCTCTTGGAAGTTTATAGTACATTTATTAACCAAATAATATAAAAATACGAAGAGACATGGTAAATGTCAAACTATTTAACTAATAGTTAAATCAAAAAGATTAGTATAATATAATGACTTAACCTGTCTAAAACCTATTGGTTGAGAGTTTTTCGACTCATCCATAACATATAATTTAAATAATTCATTTTTGATCCATTAGAAACTGAAAATGATTTCATTATAAAATAATATTTCTTATTTTTTCTAAAGTGGCCCTAACCTTTCTAATAAAAGGGAACCTCCCCTTCTCTCAAATTCATCACTTCAAATCCGTTTGGCTTGGCCAAAACATGCCCAAATATCCTCTCAACTATCCTCCATTAATCCTTTGGACTTTCCTTTGTTATGAAATCCAACCTATGGAGCCCTTTTGATCAAATAAAAAAGGAGAACCTGAATAAGAAGTAAATATTTTATCACCTCTTTCAAGTTATTTTCTTCTTCCACATCTTATTTCTCTATTGTTTCCATTCTAAAATAAAAAATCCTATATATTATCTATAAATTTCTGTTTTTATTAAAATGGTACAACCACATTCAATATTCTATCCATCCTATAAATGACCAAGTTATCATACGTGCGTATGTATGGATTACCGTCACCACGTTGTGGTGTAGTTTGTTATTCAGACACTTCATCATTTGTATGGGTATAATAATGAGTATAAATGATGTAAATAATAAATATAAAATGTTAATGGTTCGGTATATATGATGTACCATCCAATTATATACGATTTTAGCATCAAAAGTATGATATTGTCGCTCGTGCGTATGTATGGATTACCATCTTCATGAAGGCGATGATATTCATTTCCCATCGTAATCATTCATGGATAATTATCATATTATTATTAAAAATAATTTTTATGAACATAAAATCATTCTTATATTAATAAAATACATCCGATCAATAACAAACTTGTATTACATAACCAATCATGTAAAGGAAAAATGAATCAGATAACACCCGAAACGGTGATACAACTAAAATATAATTAACAAAGAAATATTTGGAGATCATATATGATATCATATTAACGTATATGGTTATTTTAATATTTAATAATAATTATTTCACCATTATAAAATAGTTTATCCTACCCTTGACCAAGGAAAATTACAATGTAAGGGTTAATTTCACAATCTCTTTATTATCTGATGTTATTTTATGTAATTATCTACTGGGACCTTTTATCATCCACATCAATTTTTTCATAAAAATTTATTTTGAAACATTTTTAATATTTACTTGAAAATGGGTTAATGTCATTTATACCCTCATTTGACCTTATATGTTTTTAAAGTAATAATCCCATTGTTTTCCATACAAGGTACTTTACGAAATTTATGACAAAATTATTTGTAAGAATGTTTTTTTAACATATACGGTGAGTGTGGTTATTTCTTTCCATTATAACATCATTGAAGCTTACCATACTAGATTATAATAATATAATCAAAATTGATGTTTTATTTTATAATTATATGACTTTTAAATGATTTAAAAATAGAAATAGATATTTCTCTAAAAATGTTTTGATTTCATCTATGTCAACATCCATTAATGGATTGTAAGCTGATTTGAAGTTGATTAATTATGATACAAAACATCCAAATGGAATTTAATATTTTGTGATATGTTTGACTGTGGATTTTTTTTTACACCATTCGTGGTTTTTTGATAACATATTGACATTTCGTATGCTAGTTTTAATATGAATGTTTATGTTACTTTTAAACCATTCCATATGAGGAATGTATTGGACTTAGTATGTTACTGGTGGAGCCCACTATATCTACTCAATGCATCGGTTAATCTCATTATACAAATTTGTGTCTTGGAATAAGGCCTTGTCAAAATCATATTTTTAGTTTTGGCACAAGGCCTTGACTAAGTGGTTATGACATCTGGCATTATGCATTCCATCATTATAAAAGTTGATATTGATAATGCATGTGATTATTAGACTAGTAGAATATCCATGTGAATAAGTAAATGGAATTATATGACTTTATCAATTCCATATTATGCTAAAGTTCAAGTTTAAAAGGTCTTGTTTTATTCTTACATTGCCTTAAATTTTTATCCTTATTTATGAATGTTTCAGCTATATTGTTATCCTTACTGGGCATCTGACCTCACCCCTTTCTATGTTTTATTTTTCCCTGGATACGAATAAGTATATTATGACTTGCATGTAGGGATTGTATAAGGGATATTAGTGGAAAATATTTTGTTTTATTTTTTCATTTAATAATGTAATTTAAAACTGATTTATGTATCTAGTATTTCCAAGGATACTAAACTAATATGTCATTTGAGACATGACCTTTTGTGATCATGCAAATGTTATGTAATAATGCACCGACTCTGGGTAACTAGGGTCGGGGTATTACAGATATCATGGGATATGAGCTCTCATGGATTATTCAAAACCTTCTATCATTAGGCTGAAGATTATAGTTCTCTTACCTCCATTGATATAAATCATCATTTAGATCAAGATACTAATCAAACATATGATACCCAACTTCATCCAATTTCTGGGATACTCCTAGAGTATCACAACTCACATCAAAGAGTTTCCTCAAACTCTATGATACTTTTAAAATCCAAAACAATTCTATTGATGTAGTAAATTATTTTTATTATATTTTTTCTTCTGTAAGGAAAAAATCTAGTGGATACAATGATTTACACCTCATTCTATAAAAATATGGGATTATTTTTCAAGATAAATATTAATATTTATCTTCCCACCCTAAAAACCAATTGACATTCCCATCAATATTCTAAATTTAAAAAAAATGATGATCAATATTTTTATCAAGATTATTATAATTTCAATGATTTAATTATAAAATTTTATCATCATGGAATAAAAATTTGGTTACCAATTTAATCCTTTTTTTGTGGTTTGTCATAGTTATATATATCAATTTTTTATTATATAGTTAGAGGTTCATTGACGGTCGCTAAAATAAAGATACTACATACTTGATTAAATAGAGAACAATAAATTCTTATAGAAATTGAACGTAGGATAGAGAAGGTGAGGTCACATTGTTGATCAAAATGAATGGATGTTATCTTAAATATATGCTCTAGACAAGATGATTGAACCATGATATATCAACCGAAACCATAAGGTACACATACCAAAAACGTTAAATATACTGACTGCAATAATTAAAATAATTTTCTGGGTCTATGGATAGAACGACAACCAGGTCAAGGATTTCAACATTAGTTTTAGGGATTACAAGAAAATATCACCCTCACTAAAAATACAAATTATATAATTAGAAGATATATTGGATACCTTCATAGAAACAAATAGGAGTGAAATCAATGAAATAAAACAAGAATATAAGGATAAAAATACTTCGTTGAAGAATCTAGAGTTTCTGGTTGGAAAAATTACTGATCACATTATAGACATTTCAAGAGTATAATTAATGAGATGTATAGAATCCAACCCATTTGGATAATTCTTGTATACCAGCTTAATAAAAGGAAAATCACTACATAAAATCATGAAATGGGTAGAAAATAGCAAGATAAATAATAAAAAATAGGAATACAAATTACAATAGGAGAAGAAAGAAAAAATAGTTAAAGAAGAAACTAAGGAAAAATATCCACAACTATACAAGAAAATAATTCCATTTATTTAGAGTCTAAAGAAAGTTAACTTTAAGAAAATAATGGTAATTTTATTGTACAATTTAAAAATATGATTTTTCTCATCCCCTTTATAGAATCCCTTACAACATTCGAACATAGAAAAAATTTATGAATTAGTTGGAATCCACTTAGAAGAAGCTTGATGAGCTTGGTACTATCGTAGTCATTATTGAATTATTTGTCATGGTATAAAAAGATTTACTAAAAAAAATCCCTTATTAGTTTTTCAATTATTATAAATATCAATTCTAACAAATATATAAAATCTACTTGTTACATAGTTGAAATTGTGAAAATATGTAATTTACCACATTTAAGAGCCTTGTATTGGAAAATATAATGAACACTACTGTTTTACTCCATCAATAAAATTTAATAGTGAAGTACCCTTGAGGTATTATTAAATATATTATGGTCAGAGTGGATATTTTCTTCTTCCTAATAGATTTATTAATGCTTAACAAAGAAGAATAAATATCACCCCTCATATTTGGAATATAATTCTTGGATATAATAACAGGATTCATTAATGTAAAAATGGTGGGATATGTTTGATAGTTAGTGGGTATTATGTGATTTGTAATATACTTTGGGCTTTATACATTATTTTTTGACTCATTAAACAACCTACGACAACCCACAAGGTCCCATACAACTCATATATAGAAACTAGAAATCAATCAATCACATAAATTGAGAATTATAGGCATATATATATAAACAAGGCTCACTCAATATTCACAAGAAATATAGAAAAATTCAAGTAGTTAAATGAAGCTATATGGCCTTTCATTTTCATGGCATGTGAATTCTAGGTTACTATAACGATGCATGAAAAAATTCCCCATTCCCATATCTCATAGGGAAAAGGATAAATAGAAGTCCTCAATAATAATAATAATAATAATATAATCAGACAGCATGTGAATCACCCAATGGTGGAAGGATATCAAATACAATAATCAGAAGTCGAACTACAATTATTATTTCAAAAAACACATCATTTACCTCAAATGTGTGTTAGCTACACCCATGAACTACTTATAAGAAATTTACCAAGAATTCCTAATATCTATTCTACTATATCAAAATACTAATATAAAAAAATAAACATGTTATTCCACTTTGTGATGACTAAAATTGGGTGTCACTCAAAGGCACCCTGAGTCTTTTTTGCTACACGGCTAGATGCCATCTCCACATACACAAAACGCTCATAAATATCATTGAGGGACTAGGGTGTGTCCATCGGAGACTAATACCTACTAGAGTGGAACACATTGGATAAATATAATAAATAAGTAAATAGATGAGGCAATATATAAGTGAATAATAACACATGCAATGGATAATAATTATCTATAACTGGAAGGTGAGTCGTATACGAAATGAGTATGATACATGTTATGACTCTGTAAAACTAGGAAACGTGGATACAAGGAAGAATAAAATACATGTTATAGAAAAGTATAAAAAAATAAAAAAAGTGTCAATGTTTCTCAAGCTCTTTTTCAGTCATCTTCTACAAAGCTCCACCCTTTATAATCAAGAAATTTTCAGTATCCAAATCGGGATGCTTCCCCTTTTCAACACCTATATACACGCGATTTTTTCAGGTACTAATGGAATCTTAGGTATGGTTTGAGATAATTATCAGTATCCCAAAACCAAAATAGTATATACTATATAGTTTATGAAATATAAACTAATAGTGTGTAGGTATATATGTTAATGTAATAATAGTACAATAATGTCAATACCCGGATACCTACTTCATCCTCACCTGGTAATGTCTCTAAACAAGGGATAATTTAGTTAATTAAATTAGGTTTATTTTATATAATAAATCATGTGAGGTATAATAAGAACTAATACCCATTCAAGATATTAATATTAATAAAGGATTCAAAATATAACAAGGCATCTTGAAATGATGATAATAATGAAGAGGATCCATGTTAGTAACCAAGGAGTCCTTAACCTCTGATGTCGATAAAAATTAATGATAACAAATATATTGGGATTATAGATAATATTTTATTAATTTTATATATGTATTTCATACGTTTTAACTATTAAAATTTATCAATTTCATGTTATTCACATCAATTTTGGATTTATGTTGTGTTTTGGGTTAAAATGTGAAAATTACTTAATTATGGAATTTTAGAATATATAAATCACCAAGGTATTTTATTAATAATATTTTAAAATATTGATCCAATTTTCATGATTAATTTATTTTATTCCCCAATTTGTCGGATTATACATTTTCTTCTAGACAAAGAGATAATTCAAACATCTAGAGGCTTGAAAAAATCAATCATTTTGAAAATTTTTCTGATGGATATATTGTACAACACCCCCATTAATGAGGTAAAAATTATGATAAAAACCACTATGTTAGATTATTGATTTTTTATTGGAAATAAGACTCATTTTTTTTTCACCATTATATTTTAAGGTGTAATTTACCCATTAAGGCATCAATTTGAAGCTCAATAGTTGAAAAAAATTTGGAAACAATGAATCGTAATAAAATTTTTGAGTAATTGAGAAATAATATTTTATAAATATGTATGATGAATTTGTAATTTTTATTTCAAAATACTAATATATATTCAAACAACTTTCTTCAAGAGTATATTTTATTATCCATCCAAATCGAGGGGGTACCATGCAGAATGTTTTTAATAAACATATTGAATCCAAATTTCCAACCATTGACACCTCATTATGACCCAAACCTCATTAATGTATCATTATTTAACTCTATGACTATTTAAGTCCTATAAATATGATTTTGTGGGTGAATTTAGGTGATATTAATTAGAGAGGGATGTTTTGGATGATAGTTGCTACTTTACGACTTTTTTTCATTTCTTTTCATTTCATTTTTGTTTCCCATGTAAAGTGAATTCATATTTTAATTAAATTTTTTCCACTAATAGTTTAATATATACAAGGAATTATACTCAAGAAGAAAAAAGAAGTTGATGCAGAGAAAATACATATGTGGTGGTTCAATTCAAATAAGTACTAACCACCATCAAACATTTGATAAAAGCGGGTACTACACTGCGGTTGTAGTAAAAATTCAGAGCCCTCATGGTGGATTTCACTAACACATATCATTTTATTTTCATTATAGGAACATGGATTTAAATTTGATTGTTATAATTATCAAGCATGTATAACCACTCCCTTTAATGTTTTTTAGCTTAAATGATATAATCCTTGTTATTTATTGAGTAATTATTTTTTGTAGGACCATGATGGAACAATGATGTCACAAATAGTGGAAGAAGTGTAATAATTCTTCATTTAAAAATGTAGTTCACTTTTAATGTTTATATTTTAAAATCCATACATTTTTTTTTCAAATTTATAATTTTACCATTAAACTGGAATTTCATTCACATACTTGAATTACTACTTTACATGACTTATCTTGGATACATTAGTTTCTTAGGAATATTGGATTTCTTGTTTTATATTTCAATTTTAATGATATTTAATTAGTAAAATAGAGGATTATATTGTTATAATAGAGAATGGATATTAAAAGTAGGACTCTTGAATTTAGGTAACTAATTGATTCATGTAAATGAAATTTCCCCAAAAAAATTCATGCTTTTAGTTTCTAAAATTCATTTGAATTATGTTTTTGTTATTAATCATGCCTTGAGTGATTTTCCAATATAATATTTCTATTCCTGAGTGAATTTATAGGCCATGTACTTCCTACTTTTTCTTTAGAATATTTATTGAGTGATCATGGGATATTCCACCGACATGAACATTCATTTGAACTTGTCAAATCTATGACTATGAAAAAACACATTTAAAATGATAGAGGCATGTTTTGATAAATCACTAATACTTAAAAGAACTCCGTTATTTTATCTTCTTTAGCCTATAGAGACCAAAAATGACCTTTATATGGATGATCTATGATTCAATCAAGTTTTATCCATTCCAACACTACTATTAGTATTTTCAAGATATTTCAAAGTTGATGTATGGGGGTGAAGCGAATCGTGGTGGAAGATATGATTTATATTCTAAGGAAAAATTTTGGGGGTTCCATTGAGAGAATAAAGAATGGTTTTTTATTAATTCATGAAACTTCATTGTATTCCCCTCTTTAATTTATAAAAAAAGAAACTGATAAAAATAAAAAAAATAAAAAAAATTGGTTGTGATTTGGGAAATAATCACTATTACTAGACATATTTTTTTTAAAATATGTGGTAAAGTGGTGCATGTGAGGTATATTATAATCATAAACATTTGAAAAAAATTATTAAAAGGTTATTTGAATTATTTAAAAAGTAAAAAAGTAAAAAAAACATGAGTGAGCAAAAATTATTCATATGATTTATTGGATCATAACTTTTACATTGTGGTCTGGAGAAATTATAGTTTCTACTTTTAAGAGGAGAGTTTCAGCACCCTTTTATTTTTTATATCTTGGATTGTAATTAAGTGATAAACCTATTCTTTGAGCCTTAATTTTGAAACATAAATTCCTATCAACCGTATTCATAGATTCATTTGAACATTTATTGAAAGCCAAAATGATTATATTTGAATATTTTCTATAAAAATTTGTGAAATTACTTCCATTATAGTCATGTGGATAAGGATCATTAATTCATGATTTGATCCTAACATTACTTGAACTATATCATGAGTGGTGAGAGAAAATATTGAAAAGTGTAGTAAGCCATGATTTATCATGTTTAATAATAATGAATCGAGGAACTTGAATGAATGAGAAGTGAAGTTCCACCATTTTTAAAAATGAAACAACTAACTATATTAATTTATTTTTTATTTGAAAAATTATAAATTAAATTCTAATTATATTTGGATTTATGAAATTTTGGTTTGAAATTTAAAATTAGTTGATTTTATTTCTTTGGTATGTGAATATTAGTAACATTGGCGCCATATGATTTTCAATGATGATATTTTAGGGTTGAGAAAAAGAATGGTTTAAGTGTGGGGGAATTGATAAAGATAATAATATACTCATTTTTTTGTATTTAAATTATCTAAACCATCCCAATTAATCATGTTTAGCTTATTTGCATCAATTTTGGATTTATGTTGTGTTTTGGTCTAAAATATGAAAATTTATTAATTATGGAATTCTACACATTTCAATCAATTCAGTATTTTAGAAATAATGTTTAAAATAGTAATCTAATTTACATGATTAATTTTTTTTCAATGTTTGTTTTATTCATCTTTATCATCTCGAAAAAGAGCTAATTCAAACATCTAATGGCCGGGAAAAATTAATCAATCAGAAAACTTTTCTGATGGGAAAAAGTGGAAACCACCTTTGTAAATGTGTTATAAATCAGGATAAACACCTCCAACTGAGGTTATTATTGATTTGTAGGAAATAGTAATATTTTTTACACTAAACCATTAAATTTAAATGATTTATTTACTATTAATGTTGAAACTAGATTCTCTAAATTGGATGATAATGTTGGAAACATTGATGCAGAATAAAATTGATAAGTAATTTGGTGATAACTTTTGTTAAACATAGAGTATATAGCTTATGTTTTGAGGAAATATGGAAACCATATTTTATAAAAACATTATATAATACTTAATTTTATGATATAGAGAAAATGAGGAGGTAACATGTGGAATATTTTAAATCAACATTCTAGATCCATATTTTCAACTGTTTACAGCCCATTATGATATGAAACACATCGATGGACCATTATGACACCCTAAAGCCACCTATATTCCTATAAATAAGAGGATGTGGTTTTATTTAAGAGAAATCTATTGGAGTGTGAAGTTATGGATGATGAATTTTGCATTAGGATTTTTCTTTCTTTTATTTTAATTTTAGTTTTATTTTCTTATTTAAAATTCATTCATATATTGATAAAAATGTTTCCACTTATCATCTCACATAACACTTTATTTATAACACCTTATATCATTTTCTCTCTTCCATATTTCTCCATGATCTCTTTTCAATTTGTAATGACAAGTGAATGACTCGTGGTATGGCCTTGGGAAACATTTTTTAGTGCTATGGATTATGCTTATTCAAATAAATGTGTTTTTATTATATTTGGGGTGGATGTGAGAATATTGCATGGTTGTGTCAGTAATCAACCATGAAAATATTTCAAATTCCATTCCTTTTATTTGATTAATTATTTTTATCTCTAATATCTCAATAAATCCCTTCATACGTTTGATTTGTATTTGTTTAAAGGGATGATACAATATACTGTTGAGCGATGTCTTTTTGGAATTTAATTCACATTTGAGGTGTTATCATATTTGACTATAAGAGGAGTTGTGGTTTAGTTAACTTATGGCATGATAAAATCACACACTCAGTAAATCGACGTATACTAATTTGTTAATGAGGTTTAATCAAATAAATTAAAAAACTGAATTTAAATAATAAATAAATAATAAATGAACTCGTATTATCCAATCCTAGGACCAAGTCCATTCTTCCTTAATTTCATTCTGTTTTGATATAAATTTAGATTTAAATTATACATTGCATTATTTTAATTAATTTACCTCCAAAAAAAACTAAATACATAATTTTAATAAATAATAAATAAACATAAAATGAATTATATTAGATTATTTAGAAGTTAGTAATTTAATCGACTGTGATGCTCCTCAAGTGCGACAACCCTTGTCAGTCTCGGTGATGCATTAGGAAAAATAAATTTTTTCCGTGCCCTATAACAAGAAATCATAACATGGATATAAGGGTTTATGTGTAATCAAAGGGGTGTCACCCTAGTCATTTCACTAATATATGATTCTAACAGGGCCCAATGGTCTCATTCAAGGTAAAATATATAATCAATGACTAGGCCTGATGGGTGTATCCATGGTGCCACGTGTCCTAAGATGTCATGCTAGATCCAAGGATTGTATCCAATGAATCATAATATTTGAATGATACTGTATGGATTATAATAAATCATGTATAGAATCTACTGGTAGGAAAAGATCAGGTTCTAAGGTGGGACTCAATTTTAGCAATAGACATCCCTTAATTTGAATTTCATCTACACGTGCTCAAGGAATTCCCTCAGGTATCTAGGCTAGCTCGAGTCTGACCACTCATATAATGATTAGTGGGTCCACATGAAATAGTCACTAAATAAATTATTCATTTATTAAATTGGGATATGTAATATTCATTCCATTCAATAAGTACATTTTTTTCCATTCCAAAGCATTTATTAGTGTGAAAAGTATGAGTAGGGATATGCAACCATTTAGAATTTATAAGAGTCATTTTGACTACATTATGTTCACTTTGTTAACTTTCATTAAGAATGGAATGGGGTGATATGGAAATGAAACAGAACCAATTAATAAATCAATTACACATTTAATTATTTGGTTCCCCACTTTACCTTTTATAACATTACAATTCATTCTAAGGATGAGAAAACATATGCAATTCCATTTATAATGGACTAGGAGAAGTGCTACTTATAGATATACATTCGAATTAATCATTTAAATATTCATTAATTAATTGGAACACATAGATTAGAAGGGTCAAGTGACACTATCACATATAAGTGATAACCATTAGAAATACAATAATTATATTATAACTTACCTTATCACACCTGAATCGTGTGGTATATGAATATAAAAAAACATGACGGAATAATAATGAAAAAACCCTACATGGGGTGGATATCACTGTGGTTTTAACCTCCAACGACATTAATAAAATTTATTAAATGACCTATAGAACATGATCACAATGACTATAAAAAAGGGATATGAATTTAATACACAACACATGATGAAACTGGAATGCGCAAAATGAAAACTATTTATAAAATGGTGATATTTAAAGAATAGTTTATAGACCGCATATAGTATACTCATTGTACTATCCTTGTCTAGTATCAGCCTTTAGTTTGTCCTCAATTGGAAGAAATATGATGAATAGATCAACACACTGAAAATTGGGCATGTGAGATAGAATCTAAATAATTTCATCAAGGGAAAAAGAATGATTAACCCATATATTATGGATTAAATATCTTACATAGTGGAATACAATGAGACCAACAGATGTCTAATCCAAGATTAGTTGTAGGGGATATCAAATTACCATGGTTAGAACCAAGGTGGGTGCTCTATATGTAAGGGAGGAGCCCAATCTGACTACTACAGAAGAAATAAGAGGAGGGTGAGGTTTAAATTATAATTAATGTGAAAAGTTTAAATTTACCCAAAATTTTTGGGTCACGTGGTTTGGACACATGGTTGGAAAACTGTGTTCTAATTGTGCACCTCCCATTGTCTAAGGAGGGAACCCACACAGTTATCTTGAATGATTTGAGAAACCATGCACCAAATGTACGATACGCCTCTGCTAAATAATTTAGCATTTTTTCATAGGAATTTTTCATTTTCCACAAGGTTATGGTAGATTGTGTGCCCTTCTTGTACATTTTTCTAGCTCATCATGGTCAAGAGAGACCATGCGGACTGGGTCGTACAGTTTCTACTAACTAGGCAGCCTAGGGATTTTCTCCACTAATTAGGGTTCTATGATACAAAAAATTTCTAAACACCCATGTAAAATTTCTAACCTCAATGGTCATCCATATTAGGTAGAAAATAAATAATTTTACCAAATTTAAAAGTATTGATACCTAAGATAAAAAATCGAGTTCTTACACCAATGGTAGTTATTGTAAATGACCAAAATTAATTCAAGAATTATCACATGAATTGAGAATCATGTTACTAAATATGAAAATAATTTTATAAAATAAAATTTATATGGTTAATAAAAATTATTTTAAAAATAAATATACTTAGCACATAATTTTTTTTTGGAAAATTGGGTTTTTTCTGCTTAACATTTATGTGTCAAATAAATTTATCAATGTTATTAATGTTTATGGCCTGTAATGGTTTTTTATAAACAAAATGACGGTTTTATAAAATTAGACTCAAGTAATAAACTAATTTTTACCATAATATTACATAATTAAAAGAAAATTCCAAAAAATAATTATTTTATAAATTTAACATTTTAATTTAGTTTTTAAAAATATTTGACATATATTTTATATGTACAAATAAAATATCAAAATTCATAATTATATTCCATAATTTCATATTTTATTCATTTAATGGATTTGAAATATTATAGGTTATGCTTACATATTGACAAAAACATGGATATTATTATTTTATTAAATCCTATATTTTCAACTAAAAATAAACCTTTTTATAAAATGAAAAAAATAATAATAAGTAAATTGTCTTATGTTCAATCCAAAAAATTAATTTAGTATCTCTAATTAAAAATTTTAAATTTTAAAATTTATATTTTAATTGAAATATGAAAAATATAAAAAAGATAACTTTTATTAAAAACAAAACATTATACTTTATTTTCAAATATTATATTCATCGGATTTATAAATTGATACAGTATTTTGACAATATATATTTTACCGTATAAGTATATATTTTTTATATTATAGTGCCCTATTTTTTTGTCCGGATGAAATTTTTGGAAGGAGAAATTATTTTTTGATTTCTTGACGGAATGAAATATAAAATATTATTCAAAACATAATTTTGATATTTATAACACTCAAATGAGTTTTTTAGACTTGGTTTATTTAATGAAAGGTGTCTCGGGTGTCCTATGGAGTTTCAGGAGTTTCGTTCATCAAAAAATCAAGTTCCAGAAGAATTTGTAAGGAGGCATGGTTTTTCTAAAACTGTGTGGCCCAAAAGGTGAAACCATGGGGCTAATACAATGGATTTTGGGGTCTTTCATGGTTTGATATAACCATGTGATAGGGTCCACATAGTCATGTTTTTGTTGTAGGTTCCTTCATAGAGGGTAAATGCATGGTTTGCGCATGGTTACCCTAACTGTGTGAATGAACTATGTGACCCTCCCTCATAGGTAGTAGGTTAAGCATGGTTAGAGAACATTTGGTCTAACATAAATCCAAATCATGCACCTCATTTAACGGGGTTTAAATCCCAATTTTCCCCCTTCAACATTTTAATTATTTTTCTTCCTCTCCTCTCCATTGCCTACAACACCTCTCCTATTTCTATGGAGTTCATCCACAATTCATCATATACATGGATATATCTTTTCCACCCAATGTTATATTTGATAGTCATCAGTCTCATCGAATGTGTACAATTAAAATTTTCAATACTCTCGATCCTTTCTCTATTTATCTCTCTCTCAATGGAGTTATTTGTGTGTGATCTAATTCAACCTATTTTCATTTAATTTTTTCATTTCATCAATTTACATTGAACCATCATGATTCAAGAGTCAATATTGGATGAGTTAACCATCCATGGTATAAGGTAGGGGGTTTATATACTTTCCCTCAATGATTTAACATTTTGTAAATATTGTGCACTAGAATATCTGTGTTTCACCTGATAAAAGTGAAATTATTTATATATATATAAATGTGATAATTTTGATATTAATTATGTATTAATAGGGACCATTATAGGTTATCTGCCTCTATATGAACCACCCATTTTGTTTCATCACATAAAATTCCATGGACTATGTTTTTCATAGGCAATTAAACCATCCTTATGGATGTTTAAAATACAAATCCTTATCTTACTCACTCTGGGATATATTTTTTAGATGTAATGAGTGAACAATATTATAAGGTATTAATGAAATGTAATTATATTAATTAAATATTATAGCATTTTCCCTGATATTAATAAACCCCTTTTTAGGTGTGTGGTCTTCTCTAACATTATGGGGAAATTAAATGGAATTTTTCAAATGATGAATGGTGTGCCTATATATGTAGCACTTATTATTTTATAATTGAATTGATAATGAGTCTTGGACCTCTCTTTAAGTATCCCTGAAATTCGATGTGGCATGATTAAGTGTATGTCTTTAGTTATTTTAAATGGGAATGACCCTTTTAAAGAATACATGATTGGTGATGTGACATGTTTATTAACATGGTCCTATTCGTATATAAACTTGAATTGATAAATGATTCATGAACACCATTAAAAATATTCAAGTTCCTCCATACGCAATTCCATGTATAGGATCATTGGTCATTGAGACTATATCATTCCTTGAGTGGTTATTGAGTTTCATTTTTAGGAAATTCCAAGTATAGGATCATAGGTTACTTAATTTATATTACATCGGTAATAATACATGGGAAAACCTTAACGATCTCCTTGAATAAACTCTTATGCTGCTGGGTACTTCTCTTGGTGCGATACTTGTGTTCTTCTATATTTTTCACCTTAGACGGGCCCAAGATGGTTTTAATTGATATTATAGAGATTATTTTAATAAAACACTAATAAGTCTAATTTTTTAAACCAAATGACACATCTTCCAAGACAAATAACATGCATGGGTTTTCTCCATGATTTTATATTAACCTTATAATGGCCCACTTATAACCCCATGTGCAAAAACTAAAGCATCACAAATCAAAATCCATTAAACCCGTACCGTGAGTTGGTCGGTGACATTGCCTCAAGCCCCCCTCCCCATATACTAAAAGTTTTCAACTAGTGAGGATGGTGTATAGGTGGTCTGGTGGGGAGACTATACTCTCATATCGGAGTATCCTAGCAGATGCAACCATTAACAATCAATAGCGGAAGCATACTATAAATAGACAGAATCAATAAATTAAGGAAGAATAAATAGAAAACTGAATAAAAAATATGTGGAAAAATAAATACTGAACAACTGAAAATAATATCAAAATATTTTATAGTAGTGTCTGATACATGGATACAAGAAATCATGTACTATAGAAAGAAAATAGAATATATAAGCACGTTGCATTATAGTAAAAAATAAAATAAGGGAAAAAATAACTCTATGAGAATACTGAGCCTATACCTAATCGTCTACTCTAAATATCCATCCAATTAAGGATATCAACAACATATAGTATATCCCCTTCCATTACTTGTTTAAAGATGGTATTCATGGGTATCAAAGTTATCCCAAGAAATGCGTGAAATAAAGATCTTTGTGGGTCACCAACATCGGTGTCTATGTATAATCCAAGTAGTTCTCAAAACTAAATACTGTGCATGTGTAAAAAAATAGTAAAAAATGATGAAATAAATGACCATCTCGTTCATGTTCCTATAGGACACCTGGTGAGTCTACCTACATCGGACTTCGATCAGTTGGAGTATGTTTGATCATGTCAGAATATATATATATATATATCATAATATTATATATATATATATATATATATATATTAGTTTTATATTGCATCCACATATATGAACCTTGTGAGTATGAATTCCTGATGGACATACACATAGAATACTAGTGTTGGACTAGATCGGGGAGTGATGTTGACATCTATAACCAGTCTAACAATCCTACAATCTCATACAATAGGGTACATTCCTTATATCATAATAGGAGTGAGAGAAGTCATGCAACAATAGTATTGATGGTGAGTGGGCCTCCATGGCAACACTCAGTCATGGAACATGGTGTGTAAATCCCATCACCTCTATAGTATCATTGATGTGAGATTCCATGTTCAACACCTCATGAAAGGCAGTTTGATTTCCCTCCCATATCAACACCCCTTACCATCATACATAGCCACTATGAAGGAATATTATAATTATAACTAGAATGGGGTATTACCTCCCATGCATCTCTTTTATCTATCCATGTACATAATAAAGGAATAATCATTTATAACAAAATACATAAGTCATTACCTCTATTAAAATTCAATTACCAGTTCAATTTCTATTTAAAACATTAATGTTCATATGAATTAGTTTATGAAGCATTAACGAAGGGAATGGAATTACCATCCCTTGTTTTCATTACACTTAAAAACTTTTGAATCAATTTAATATATTAAAGAAATCATGTATTTTCCATTTTATATAAATTATTCCATACAATTTATAAATACATGAAACAATCCATTATAATTACATAGTATCAATTGGAAGGTGTTATGGTCAATTAATTTAAAGGATTCTAGTATCCTTCAAAATCCTTCCTATACAATCCATTCACCATAAAAATTTATTTTAATTCCTTAAGAAATTAGAATCCCATTACTAAGGATCATGTTCCAAGGGAAGTTGTCATTGTAGACATGGATTATTTCTACACTAGAAATTCCAACTACAAGAGGACCAAGAACCTATGATATGATTTGTGTTTCATTTAATACACAAATATCAAAGGAAATTTCATTTATGATCCAATACATTTCTAATCATACATTACCATCTTATAATACAATTTTCTAAAATGGTCATTTTCACTCGGCACCACCAAGGGGTGAACATAAATGGTGTATACAACCTATGAACTACAAAATAAGGATCAATAGGTTCATAGATGGATAAAATGGTCAATTTGATATGAATAACAAAATATTAAATGGTTGATTGGAAATTTTCATCATATAACATGATAATATAATTATGAAATGTTCAAAACTCAATGAGAAAACAACTTTTCCATCTACCATAGGGTTGTAAATGATGTCTTACTCGATATCATCCCCATATTCAGAGTTGGTTGGAAGAGATCTGATAAACTATCCAATTCCCTAAAAATAGAAAAAAATGTTCTGGCAACTAAATTACACCATGGATGGAAAGATAATATTTGATATGAGTTGATATAATAGGGGATCTTATGATGATGGATCAAATGCCACAAACATATTCAAGAACAGACCCCACATATTGAAACTATCCCAATTCCTAGATGAGGGTGTTATTAAGGTCAAAGAGAAGGAATAACTAGGGTGTCCGCTGGAGGGTGGAGAATAAAAAGAAAAAGTCTTATAACATAAAAGTGGGTCAAAGTAGTAAATTCACCCCAAAATATCCATGTGTATGGTTTGACCAAACCATGCACAAACCATGCACAATTCATTTCTATATAGGGAACACAACATGGTTAGACACAAATATTTTAAAACCATTTATAAACCATATATAATGGATTATTCTTATGTATGAAATTGTACCCATGGCCATGTAACCTGGGTCACACAGTTGAAGACAAACCATGCGACCCAGTCTATATTTTCTATTTTAGATATTCAGGCTCTAAAAATCCTTAGACACACCCATGGCCTATATGAATTGATTAAAAACAATTATTAGGTCCTTTTAAGGTATTAAAATTGAATAACTAATGATTCTTACCCTATTTGAAAATACAGGTTGTTACGACATTCCCTCCATAATGAAACTTGTCCCCAAGTAGGACTTATAAGGGTAATGAATTTCTGTCAGTTAAGAGTTCTGGCCACTGAGATCAAATATTAGTTTCTAGTTCCTAGGTCTCGTATAGTACTCGGTCATGCTACCATAACACCAGTTCCAAAGGAACTGAACATCCTTGGATTGTCTTCACGCTCCGATCAACAATAGAACTGGACACTCTTCTAAGGAAGCATCCATATCCAACTCAACCTCGTTAGGCTAAAAGATGTGTGAGGGGTCTGGATACTATCAGTGAAGCTGAGATACCTAATTTACATCATGTATAGATTAGTACCTCTAAGGATGTTTTAAATAGTAAACCAGTAGTCTGATATATTTCACAACCTCAAAGGGTCCAACAAACCTTAGTGGGAGCTTACCCTTTGGATGGATATTTTTATTCACAAACCTAGGTGGGACTCGCAAGAAAATACAGTCTCTAGACTCAAAATCTAGAGGTATCCAGAATTTGTTGGCATATAACTACTGTATAGACTAAGCTTCTAACATTTTCTTTCTAACCAATTTGACCTACTCTATAGTCGCATTCAAGATACTTGTTCCAAGCATAACAGTCTCCCCTACCTCTAACCATCACATAGTTGGGTGAAAGGCCCTTTTATATAAGGATTCATAGGGATCCATTTTTATGGTAGCCTATAATATTTTATTATATGAAAACATGATGATGGGATTGTTTTTCTCTTAAGAACCCCCAATGTCAAGGAAACATGAATGGATCATGTCCTCTAAAACATGAATAGTATGCTCTGTCTGTCCATCATTATGTGGGTGATAGGTCATGCTCAGAAGTACCTACATACCAATGTTCTTCTTCACCCCATCCAGAATTATGACCTGAAACGAGAATCTCTAAAATATTGAGGATCTCCATGAAGATTTAAAACCACTCTGACATACATCCTTTAGAGATGTACTACCATAAAGGTATCTCTCATAGGTAATAATCTTGAATCCTTTGTCAAATGGTGAATGAAAAACCATAATATATCATTGACTCAAAGTGATTTGGGTTGAATAGACATGAAATCCATTGAAACATCAACCCATTTCCACATGAGAATGGAGAATAGTTTTAAAAGCCATGTCGGTCAAAGAAATTATAATATCAACTACCAATTATTGGAACATCAAGTGATTAAACAATTATTCTTATGTTTCATACTAGGCCACTAGTATTGGTGGAATAGATCTCTATATATATTGGTGACACTAGGTTCGACCGCCCATATCGAGGCATGAAATTCCTATATCATCTTTTATATGATGTCATCTAGGACCCATACATTCCAATAGAACAATAAGTTATCATCCACATCGACGGTCTAACCTAAATATGTATCATCATCTAAAATACTTTCTCTTAGGGAAATGCCTTCATGATCAGATAACTACCACATTCTTACTCATTCCAAAATAGTAGATGTCACTGATAAGGATGAGAAGATAGTCTTACCATGGTCCTTCTAAAATTTAACATTAGTCTCTGTGAACAATTCTAAAAGCATCAATTCACCACTAGATTCTTGAACCACATGTGTCTGAGTCTTATAGATCATAACATCGGCTTCTAAATTGCCTTTTACTAGGCATGTAGTCAAGCTCAAAAATAAAAATATTGTAGGTAAACCACCCACCGTCATTGTTTGATATTAAGATCCCACTATCTAAAAATGTAGTATAGGATTTTTTGATCTAAGAATACCACAAAATTATCGTCGAGTAGATATTTTCTTTAAATTAATAAGTAATTATCTACAACAGCAAGCTCGAGATTGTAAATTGGGTAATTATGCTCATGAGGCCTCAATTTATGAGACCCATAAGTGATGTCTCACTCATCCTACAACAGAATATATCCAACAATGATACCTGATTCATCACATTATATTGTATAGAACCAACTTGATTCTAGCAGAATTAGTATTGTCATTGAAGACAAACGACCCTTCGACTCCTAAAAGGCTACTTCACAATATTCTGACAATATGAATTTCACACCCTTCCTTTCAATCCTTTACGTGCTACTGAAAGCGAAGGTAAATTCTTGATAAATCATCTGTAATATTTGAAAATCCCCATGAAACTCTAAATGTCCAATATGTTTCTAGGACTCTCCCATGAAACTACATATCTCACTTTCATTGTGTCTAATTTTACTCCTGAATCAAAGATAATGTGACCCCAAAAGTTGAATTTGTTGATCCAAAAGATTAATTAACTGAGATTAACATATATTTTGTGATTTCTCAATATATTTAGCATGATATTTTAATGGGTTTCATGGTAATGTATGAATCATGAATAAAACAAAATATTTTCAACAAATACTACCACAAATGATACTATATAGTGGTGAAAAACATGATTCATAAGAGAAATAAATATGGTTGGTGAATTCGTGGGTCTGAATGACATGACTAAGTACTCATAGAGATCCCACATTATTTTCAAGGATATGTGTGGTATGAATGAAGTTCTAAAATGAACATGATGATATCCTCACCTCAGATTTATCTTTAAAAACACTTTCTCTCCTTGGATCTGATCAAATAGTTCGTCTAAACTGGGAAATGGATACCAATTCCCTACTGTGAGCTGGTATAAACGATGGTAATCCAGACAGAGCGAAAGATTACAATACACATTCTTGGATGACAGGACTGGTGAACCCCAAGGAGAAGTGTAGGGGAATATGAAACCTTTAGCCAGTAGATGGCCCAATTCCTTCTAGAGTTCTAGAATCTCCTAAGGTTATATCAAATAAAGAGGAATGGTCACTAGTGTTTCTCCTTGCACTAACTCAATAGTAAACTCTACCTATCTCACTAGAGGTAGATTAGAAAAGTATTAAGGACATACACATGCATATGACCCTATGGTGATGTAAACATCATCCTGTGATGATATCATTCAATGTGGGATTGGTAGGGAACAAATAATTCCATATTTCTGATTATATTAAAGCCAGTAATGTTGGGGACAAATATGTTCCATATGAAAAGGTAACTACCAATCTCAAGGGGGTATTCCCTATAACAATAAACACCCTCTGAACGGATACCTAATCGTGTATCTGGTGTCATAATTTCAGGATACTATTCAATATTGAGTCCCAAACATTCAATTATTGTCTCACATATAACTTAATTTTACAAACATATGTTAAATAAAGCAGAGAATAAGGTGGAGGCTACTATAATAGTACCTTGAACTATAAAAGCTTCAGTGCTCTACTCCTGCTGCATAAGCTAGACTGTATGTAACTGGATTGTACCATAGCCTGGAGCACTGTCTGAATACCATGAGCGTGCCCTCATTGCTGGAAATGAGGATCATAACACAAACTGCCTATGGCTCGACCACCTCCTCATCCTAATTAGTCAGTAGTATTACATCCACCTACTTGATATGATCCTACTAACCCCACTCCTAACCAAGGATTTGGTGTAGATCCTCACTTGTGAGGCACTGGAGGGAATGTACTATAGAATTTTGAGATATTCCCCATCCATTTGTATCCTATATACTCAAATGGTTCCCATTAACACTAATAATTGATCTTTCCTGGCTTCCCACACTTCTGGATGATAAGAAAACTCTCTTCATGAGGAGGATAACTACTAAAACCTTGGTGAGAAATCTCAAAATTCAACTTTCTCCCAGAAGGAGAACCACCGATAGCTCTAGGTTCCAAATCTTCTTGACTCTCTCCATTAATATACCTCATGTTTCTCTCTATAATAAGGTCCTGGTTGAAAATTTAAGATATATTCATCAACCGGGACACATTAAACTATGATCGGATGTTGTAAAACACCCCATGCTTGAATCTCCTAGAAATTATAATATCATCAGTAGATGGAGTAGGAGTGAATTGATGCATCTCTATAAAATGAGTTATTTATTCCATAATTGAAATTTTCCCTTACTATAGTTTCATTAACACTCTATCTTTGTAATTACTAAGAGTTTTGGGAAATAATTAATCATAGAAGATGGCCTGAAATTTATCCCATACCGTATCATGATGTCTATATACCTGGGTGATGATATACCACCACCACTTTGTAGAATCGCAATGTATATAAGCTGCTATCTTGATCCCAAGTTCTAGTGTAATCACCATATTTTATTTATATAGATAGGATTTTATAAATACAAAAACTATATCATGAGGATCGCCATCCTCTGAAAAGGTGTGAGGATGCATATGCTATAACATTTGAGTCAACTCTTCCAAACTCGAGGTAAGTAAAACTACAACTTGCATCAACTAAAGTATATGCAGAAAACCCTCTCAAAAAAGGATTTCATTTTCCATATCTAGAACTAGAACTGTATCCATAGGTTTCTCTATAGGGGGAATAACTGGTGGATAACCACCTACTACCTTAGTAATATGGTCGTCACCTCCTTCAGGGCATACAACCAGAGGAAATCCCGGTAATATGACACTATAATTTCAAACACGTTCCTTAGAAGTAATTTAATCAATTTAGATGATTTCATTTACAAAACTAGGTTAGGTTAAATCTTTCATATAAATATGATCATTCCTCAATGCCTACTCAAAATCATGGTCTATATAGTAGAAAAAACCAAAAGAACACAAGAGACACCCATTATCCACTACAAATGATGTGTTTGGTTCTAATTATCTATGTCATATATATATATATAATATGGTTGTTTCAAATTCAGAATCATATTCATATTAAAACATTTTCTTTTTTGAACATTAAAAGATCCTAATGTGGTTGAATTAAATGGATTAACATTTCTAATTCATAAGGTCACATACTCCTTATAAACAAAAAATGGATCCCACTTAACCCACACAATAACACATTCCCTCTCTTGCACTCAATGGTCTATGTCTCACTGTTCCTTAATTGAATGCTTAATATGTTGGCATTAACCTATTTAGTACAATACTTTTAGGTTAAGGTAGGTAGATCAAGTATTAATTATATTTTCCAATACATACAAGAAGGTTCATCAAAATTAAACATATTTATAATGCACTAAATTTTTCAATAGGAAAAAGAACAGTGAGAATAGACATGACTTGGAAGAATACATGGCCTATAAATCATATTGTACCTATAGTGATACATGTAATTCATTTCCGGAATTTCATTGGATGTCATTAAAGAAATCATAATTTCAATAACATCATTATGAATAACATTAAAAACCAATTGTGCCACCCAATGGGGAATTCATATCAATAATAAGTGGAAAATTAAGAACAAAAATTAAAATAGGGTTCCACCTCACCCCTTGATAGGTGGATTATCAAAAATAAATAAAAAATGATGACCTTCGGGCCAATGGAGGAGAAGAAAAAAATTACAATCCATGAAACTCGACCATTACCCCGAACATGGTGTCGCGATTCCAAAGTACATCTTATTAACAAGTCCCAGGAATTATCAAATATATTATATTCATATAGTGAAGAAAGAAAGAAACTCTACGATACCACTTTTTAACGTACCGACCTGGGATCCACCTAAATAGTTCCCCAAGATGGTGGGTCACATGGCTTCAGAAGTGCCTCCCTATATGTCTGAGGTTTCTAACTAGCAGGGAGGGTGTGAAGGTGGTATGGTGGGATGATTATACCCTCATGTCAGAGTAACACAATAGAGACAAAATTTAATAATCAATATCTGAAGTATAATATAAACATACATAATCACTAAATTATGGAAGAATAAATTGACAACTGAATAAATAAGAAGAGGAAGAAATCGATAATTGAAAAACTGATAATAATATCAAAAGCCTCTATCGAAGTGTCTGATATATAGATGCATAGCATGTTGTAATACAGAAAGGAAATATTATATACAATCATGTTACACAGAAGTATAAAAGAAAAAAAGGACTAAAATAACTCCATGAGTGTCCCAATCCTATGTATGGTCCTATGCTCCTAAGATCAACCTAAGTAAGGATATCAACAACCTATATCAACGCCCTTTCCCTTATCAATACATGAAGAAATATAGTATTCATGGGTACCAAAGGTTTCATGAGTAGGGTGTGGTAAGAAAATATCAGTAATTAACCAACAATGGTTTCTACGTGTACTTCGAGTAGTGCTCATAACTAAATAGTTTTTAGGTATAATCAAAATAGTAAAACAATGATAAAATAAATGACCAACTCACTGTGGTTCATATTAGACACCAGCTGAGTCTACCTTATTTGACCCATGACTAGATGGAGCATCTAATCATATCACCATATATATATATATAAATGATATATATAAATATATATATATATATATATATAGTTCAGTTCAATATTTCATCCACCTATATGAACCATGTTTGTATGAATGCATAATGGACATATTCATAGAATACTAGTGTTGGACTAGACTATATAATAACTTAGTCATTGATAACTAATCTAACAAGACTAAAAACTCATGTAATAGGGTACATGCCCTACATCCCAAGAAGAGTGAAAGATTTCATGAAATAGCACTCAGGATGGAAATTTTTCCACCGTGGAAACACTCTATTTTGGAACATGGAATATAAATCCCATCTCCTATATAGTATCAATGGTGCGAGGTTCCATAATCAACACCCGACGTAAGGGAGTTTGATTCCCCTCCAGGCTCCACACACTTTACGATCATAAACAGCCGCTATAATGGGGTTTTATAATTATATTTAGCATTATCAATTACCTCTCATCCATTCCTTTTATCTATCCATGTACATAAGTAAGTAATAATAATTTATAACACAATATATAAGGCATAACCTCTTATGAATTTCAATTTCCAAGTTCATTTTCCATTAGAAACATTACATTTCATATAAATCATTTTATAATTCATTAACAAAGGGAATGGCCTTACCATCCCTTTGGTTCATTTCATGTAAAACCATTTTTTTCAGTTTAATGAGGAAATAAATAAGGCATTTTCCATTTCATTTAAATCAACCCATTCAATTTATCAAAACATGTCAAATTCACTTATATGTATCATGTATTAGTTAGAAGGATTCATTTTCAATTAATTCAATGTATTCATCCATATTACATAATCCATTATATATAGTCCATTTACCATAACCAATTAATTTCATTCATTAATACATGAAAATTTCATTACTAAGGCTCAAGTATCAAGGGAAGGTTTACTAGGAAACATGGAATATGCCTACATGAGAAATTAAAACTACAAGATAACCAAACACCTAAGTGGTTCTTTGGGTTTCATTTAATACTCATATATAAAAGGTAATTTCATTTAGAATCCATGCTGGTAGAAAATTATACATTCAGGGAATTTAATCTAATTGACCAAAATGGTCATTTTCACTTGGCACGCCCAAGGGGTGACTATATATAGTGTATAAAATAAATGAACTAAAGAACAAGGATCAAAGATTCATATTAAGATGAAATTCTCAATTTGATATGATGTAATCAATATAAAGGATATTATTTGTAATTTCCATCATATGACAGAATGGAATAATTATGAAATGTCCAAAACTCAAATGGGAAACAACTTGACCACCTACCTTAGGGTCATAGATGTCACCTCGCTCAATATCTGCTTCAGATTCAATGTAAGTTGGACGATATCCATGAAATGGTTCAATGCCTGAATAATAGGGAAAATGATCCTACACATAAATAGTGTAATGTATGGTATGACAAAAAATATGATATTAGAGAATAAGGGAGATTAGCAAGACAGATCCAATGCCTCTATCTGATCGAACAACAAACATCGGGTGGGGGAACAAGGTCAATGCTGAGATGTGGTTGTTCTTGAGATGAAAGAAAAGAAATAACCAATTTTTTCTGTTGGAGTGAGGATAATAGAAATGAAAAATCATTATAACAAAAAATAGGGGGAATAGTAAATTCACCCAAAAATATCAAAACGTGTAGTTTGGCCGTACTATTTGGCCAAACCATGTGAAATCCATGCTTAATTAATTTATATATAGTTTACATCATATGGTTAGGTATATAGATTGACTAATTGTATGAAAATCCTGATGAATGGCTCTATCCCATGTGTGAAACTTGTAGCATGGTCATGCACCTTGGGTCGCACAGTAATAGACAAACTGTGCGGTCTAGTCTGTTTTCTCCTTTTCAAATATTTGGGCTCTGAATGATCCTTGGACACACCCATGACCTTAGTTTCTTGATTAAACATCATTATTGGGGTATTTTATTGTACTCGAATTGAAAAACTAATGATTTCTACCTTCATTGAAAAAAATAGGTCGTTACATATAATAATATAATTACATATGTATACAACAAAATTATATCTCTACAGGTTGATACTAGTTCAAAGATATTATGGCATAGGATAAAGCAGGTATGGTCATCCATGCATCCCAAGGGATCCTGATCCAACTTGTTTAAATTTTTATTTATTATTTTACCTTTCGTACCTAAAAACTAATGTATTTTATATTAATAGACTAGATTATTCTTTAGAAACCATTGGTGGTGGTCTACTGAGTATATCTCACACCCTCCTCAGGCCTCAATTTAACTAGGTTAACCAAAAAGACCACATGTTTATAGGTATATGGATTATTGTTTGGTTGTACATGGTACATGGGAGCATAAGAGAACATGACTGAGCTAGATATCAAGATGCTCATGGTTATTCCCTTTATGAAATTTTTAAATTTTAATTTTTCATCTTTTGTGATGTATTGCAATTCCTCTTGTATGTTTAATTATTTTTTTTCATCTTATGGACTTGAATTCATAGTCATATATTTGAAATCTGCCAATTTATTTGTTATTATATTCATTATTATGTTTCTCTGTCTTTTAGGTATATTGCTTCTACCATTGTTTGATTTATTCTTCATCTCATATACAATTGTTATACTATGATATTGAGGGTATAGTCTCCCCACCATAACATCATTAGAACCTCACTACTAGTTATGAAACTAGGCTCTATGTGGTGTCTTGCTTGAGGTCATGTGTCTACCGGTCCTGCTATTGGTTTTACAGTCAATCGGGAGAGGATGTTACAAAGTGGTATCAGACTAAGCTTTTTTTCCTTTGACATACTATTTTGAGTTGGTAGACAAGATATTATAAATATTTTATTTCATAGTAAATAGCCTTGTCTGGTGGTGATCAACCCAAGCATGTGGAAATTTCTAAGTGTCCATGGATGGGATTGTTGTTAATGGTGTTCATTATTATAGTTTATTGGGATTTCACCTTGATTGATTGGTGTACATTTTATTACTCATTGATATATGATAATTATTGTATTTTTCCCTTTTTTCTATGTATAGCTTGAATGTAGCATTTAATGATTCATTAGAGGCATGTATATATATATATATTCACATTACCTATATATTCCATTCCATCTAGTTGCATTCATTGATGTGTTTTGTGTGATTATATAGAAAATTGTATGTATACCATGTTTAGTGATTTATTTAGAATAATTATCTATTTACTCGATTAAGGTAATTAATTTTCATGTATCCTAGTTAATTTAAATCCTTTACATATATTCCATATATTTATGATTTTATGTTCATATGTTTGATTTCATTATTGCTTGTAATGGCATGCCCTATTAAAATTGTGAAGAAAATTTTGTTAAAATAAAATGTAAGCATCAATCTATGTGGTGTTTTTTCATAGATTTATAGTGGAATTATATTTAATTAAATATTCATGTAATGATTAAATAAATATAAAATGAGACAATTTTATAAATGTTAAATCTATTAATACATAAATTTTGAAATAAAATGAATCATTTTAGTATGCATCTTACGCCTGGCTTGACAGAGGAATTTGAGTCTGGCATGTTGTGTTTATCTGATAAAACCCACCAAAGGTTTTTTAAATAATAATTTTGAAAATGTTTCAGGTTTAATTTAGATGAACATATAATGGAATAATTGATGGGACCCTCGTATCTTGACATATCTCTTATGTCTTAGTGATTATCCCAATCAGGGTAGATTATGTTATATAATGATGGTCATTTAAAGTATATGCAACTACTTATTTGGTTTTACATAAAAAAATATTTTGGCACCTTATATGTCTATTCCTATTTTAATTTATAACAAAAATATTATCTAATTTTGGGTTATACTTGGCATTAGTTAATTAAAATTCTGATTGCAACCAAAAGGGTGTCTTCTTCTATGGATTATAATTGAAATTTTCTTTAACTAATCATGTTGTGAAAAATTTGGAATTAATAAATGAAGTTTAAAATGGGGGTGTATACGATAAATTGACTAATTATTATGGGATGTCGGTAAAATAAATAAATTATTTGAAAGAAGATGATTAAACTTTAACATGTGCCTTCTGGATTAAGCTAAATAAAGTATCAAATCCTTCTATCTTATGACCATTATTGGATTTTCCTTAAAACTAATCCTTAAAATGATTAAAGAGATAAATTTTAAATAGTTAATTGGTTTAAATAAAAACCTTAAAGTTGTGTTATTGGTGCTAAACCTCGTATACGGTTACTTTAAACCTTTCCCCTGAGTATTTTCTTGAAATGGGAACGTGATCATTACCCATGGGACTCTTATTCTATGGCATGAACCTAAATGATAGGTAGTGTATCGTTCTGATATTTATCAAGTGTGACCTCCTTGAAGGATCGACACTATATGTTATGTAGGGTCTAGCTCAAGGTTGGTATCACACTTAAAACATAATAATTTCATATTTTTCTAATGATATTTATGATGTGTGGTATTGTTCAAGTGTCATTTCACCCATATAAGACTCTTATTTTTCTAAAATGAAACCATGGTCCAGATGGGTGGACATTTGATATGTTGAGACCAGTTAATGGAATTAGACATTATGTAATTCTCAATTTCATTAGTTTATACATGCCTAGGGTATGGTCTACCACTTAGTAGGTCATTTGACCTTTCCTCTTTAATAATATAGGACTAGGTAAGTTTTCACTCTAGTGGAAAGCCACATTGGATAATAAAAATTTGTGATAATATGTTTTATAGGCCATCATATACTAGATTCATATGGATGATATGTCTATGTATAGTATCAGGGATGTGATTTATTTCTTATTTAATCTCGGTGTAGTTTTCATTGATACATGTTGTGCCCATTGAGTTAAAAAATGGTACAAAAAACCATATGAGTTTTATTCTAATCATTTTACAATTACCTTCTTCACTTTGATCATTGTTCATCTCCAAGGTATGGAGACCTGGGTGTTAATAGAGTTCTGACATGTCCTAATACTGGGAATGAGTTATAAATAGGATCATGTTTTTTTACATGTTTTTTAGTTGTTTTTAATTTTTTTGCCTAATGTTATGGAATTCATTGAAATAACATGAAATGGGTTCCACACGTACGTAAAAGTAGTTTTGGCCTAGTACACTTGTGAGTAGCAAGTCTGACTCTCTTTCAGTTTAACACTTGATAAAGAAACCTATCCATATCTAGAAACCTTGTTCATTGGGTAATGGAGCATGTTTCTTGGGATATAATTCCTTTTTTATTAAATCCAATGACTAAGATATTTTTAAGGAGGGGATCCTCACATAAATATAGTAAATATTTTTCCTTCCAAATAGAAGTAACACAACCTAGAAGGACCATTTGGAAATTTTTGGTTCTTCTTTTGAATAACATTGAGGTTGTTGTGATTTGAAAAGTGTCAGTTATGGTGAGGAAACATGAATATAATATGGTTAGCTATTTATGAATCCATTGAAAATACCATTGGTTGTGGATGGACTCCGATGGGTTTTCCTGGGTAATCACAAGAATCCTTTGTAGTGAGTGTGTTGGGGTCATGTTATTATAATGTTTTCACATATGCAATTGATCACATTTAAATGAAGACAAAGAGTAGTGGTTCAAATTCTCTTCTTCTCTATTTATTGTCACATATGGTTGGTTAAAAACCATGACCCACACTTCACCTTTCTTAATATGGGAGTGTATTTGTTTTTCCTAATAAATCTTGATATCCTTTTGGTGTTCTCTTTCATTAGTGATTCTCATGTACACAATCTCAAAATCATAATGGATGCATTAAGAGAGAAATTTTTGTACATTGAGCTAAATAATGAATCAAAATGTCTTTCTGTTTTGAAAAATAGACCCAGTGGGTGTTGCGCACCAAATGCGTGGTTGGTTATAGAGGTATGGTTAGCCCTAAGTGATACTTGGTTTCCAATGTAGGAATCCTTGGATGGAATCATGGGAACCAGCCCTTTTTACCCAGGACATGACTTCCAATATGATTCCACTTTTATCATAGTCACGCTTCTAGACATTTGGACATTTACTCTATGATTCGATGTATCACTTGTAAAAATTGTTGTGGGACTTTATCAGATGTGCTCCTTCAACTCTATTAAATGATTTCAAGGTTACCCATGGACAAAAATTGAGGATAGATGGTATTTTCTTTAGGGTGATGATCCATGTATGTTTGATTAGGTATAAACCAATGTTCTCCCTAGCCACGATCACATAAGTGAATGTTTTATCTATAAACGTCACCTAATACTAGTTTCAGGCCTTGGTGATACTACTTGGAGAAATTTTTACTTAACTTAATTTAAAGACATTAGATATAGTTTTTTAAATTTGAAAGCCTTCTATGATTATCATTTTGAAAAATAGTGGTACAGAAGTGGCTCGACCAGTTTTCCTCTCATCTTGTTAAATATGTTTTATGAGTAAGTATTTAATGCATTTTGTCATATTTATATAGGTGCTATGAAAATTTTGGTTATGTTTTTAATTAAAATATGGATTGAACAAGCTAAATGAAGTTTAATGGGAGTTGACTATTCATATAATATTATAATCATCTTGGGAGCAACGTTAAAATGCTTGGGATGTGCTTTTTAGACAGTTCTTATAGTGGAGATACTATGACTAAGGATGGGTTTTAAAATAATATATCCAATGGTGGGGAGAGACATATTCTGGGTTGTTAAGGAGTTGATGACGTGGTCATGTATCTAGTTTTATGTGCTCGACTGAGCTCTATATCGATGCCTTAGTTCTGAATTCAATCATTTAGTCAGTTTTCTATAGCTCATGTACTATATGCCTAAAGTGATAAATGGAGTAACGTTTTGTAATGGAAATGCAATGTGGATACTCAAATAAAACTTTTCAACATGATTCAGTTAGGTATTTTTTCACTGTTTACCAGTGTATTCTCTAGGTAAAATAGTTCTAATTTGGGGAGATTTTTGTGACCCGTGTTTTTTGAATGGTTTGAATTTTCTAAAGGAACGTGAATTTTTAGTTTGGTGTACAGAACAAATTATAAACTAATATTTGGAAAATAATTCACAGATTCAAAACACTCAAATCTGTTTTTTAGACATGTTTCATGTATAAAGTGGTATCTTGGGTGTCCCTATGAGTTTCAGGAGTGTCGGGTAACAAAAACACGAGTTCAAGAAAAACTAGTAAGGGGCCATTTTTTTCTAAAATCGTACATCCTACCAGGTGAAACTGTGCCACTTATCCTATTGAGATGGGGGTCTCACATGGTTTATTATAACCATTAGATTTTATATTCATGGCTATATTGTTGTTTTAGGTTCCTTGAAAAATTGTAAATTCATGTTTTTCATTTGGTTTCCCAAACCATGCGCATAAACTGTGTGAGTCTCTTTATTCAGTAGTGGCTCAAGCACAGTTGGTGACTGGTTTAGAAAACATTCTGTCCAGACCATGCACCTCATTTAAATGGGGTTAAATTTCCATTTTCCCATCCATAATTTTTATTAAATTTCATTATCTTCTATCCCACGTGTGAAGCACCTCTCCCCTTTCTTTGGAGTTATTTATCCTCACCTCTTAGGAATAAAGATATATCTTACATCTAGTGTAAGATTAAATAGTCATCAGTCTCATCATCTTTGTATTTGTATGCTATTCATTCCTATTTCTCCTTTATCTATTTAAATATATGTTGACTGAGTTATTTTGGTGTCACATAATTCACCTTATTTTCATGGAATTTTTCCATTGCTTTAATTTATCTTAAACCAGCGTTATTCATGGCTCAAAATCATATGAGTGGACCTTCATTGGTATAAGGTAGGTTTTCTATATCTTTTCCCTAAAATTTCATTAATTTTATAATTTACTTCATTATGTTTTGCATCTTACTATCATTGTGAAACCTAATAAATGTAAAATTATTTATGTAGATCACAATTCCATAATTTAAATAGATTTTGTTCATTAAATGGAACCATTGGAGGTTATATACCAAAATTAGAACCACCACTTTGGGTTCATCACCTAAATTCATGTGAGCTACTTGGTTCTTAGGAAATTAAACCATCCTTATAGATGTTTCTTAAATTCTTAAATTACAAAGCATTGTCTTACTCACTATTGGTAATATTTTTTGGTGTGAAGAATGGACCATCATATAAAGAATTAATGAAATTGAATTATATGGATTAAAGGGGATAGACTCACCCACATTATTAATAAACCCCTTTTTGTGTGTGCAACCACCTCTAATTTTATGGGGAAATTAAATGTAATTATCAAATGATAAATGGTGTACCTAAGTAATGGACCATGATATTATATAATTAAATTAGAAAAGGGTAATGGAACTCTTTTTAACTATACCAGACTTTTTATTTGGGACGCTTAAGTGAATGGAATTTGTTATTCATTTATTGAAGTGGAAAATGGGTATAGACATATTAAATTATACATGACTAGTGATGTGACATATTTTTAAAGATGGCATGCTTCTTTGTTAATCATAAATAGATAAATAAATCAAGAATGCCTTGAGAGATACTTGCCTTTCATTTTTATGGAAATCCAATGATGGGGTCATAGGTTACTTAATTTATATAACGCTAGGAGTGATACTTGGGAAGTCTTTATGGATCACTATGGATAGGCTCACTAAGTAGATGTTTTACTTAACCATGAGTGATACAAGTCCCCTAGGACAATTACCTTAGATGGGCTCATTTCCAAGATGGTTGTTCCATTCCATGTGTAATAATACTTCCCCTTTGTGAGATACCAGTGATGGGATTTGAGGTTCATGATGTACACTATGCTGATAGTGATACTTGGGATGCCTTTATGAATTGCCTTGGATGGACACTTATGGTGTTAGGAACGTGTAGTTCTCCTAGTGAAATACTTGTGTTCCTCAATATGGTTTAGCTTAGAAGGACCCATGATTCTACTTATTTAAATTCAAGGGATTATTTTTTTATAATACAAATAATGAAAATTTTATATACTAAAGGAAGCATCCTCTAAGACAAAAAAACTCGATTGGGTTTTGTCCACATTTTTATTCATCCCTTATGACAGCCTAGTTATGAACCCTTGCACATACACTTATATAATTACATATTTATATTTATATTTATATTTATATTTATATATATGGTTTTATGTATGTATACATATAAATTATATCTGTAATGGTTGACCCTTGTTTTGAGACATTCAATCATAAGCCGAAGTAGGTATGGTTGTTTAGGAATCCCTGATGAACATTATTTAAATTTTTTCCTTTTATTTATTTATTACATTACCTCTCATACGTACTCACTATTGTATTTTTTATTAAAGTATGGTATTACTCTTTAGTAAAAAAATTTAGAGGTATATTGAGTATATCTCACACCCTTCCTTGGCCTCCATTACGCTAGGTTACTCATGTAGACCTCATGTTTGTAGGTCTATGAATTATTTCCTATGTTGTACATGGTACATGAAAGTTTAGGAGTATGGGACTAAGCCGAGGGTAAAGATTATCATGGTGATATCCTTTAGAGATTTTTTTTTATTTTAATTTTACATATTTTTTGTTGTATTATAATTCATGTTGTATGTTTACTAATTGTTTATTCTGGAATCATATGGACATGCATGCATAGTCGTATATTTAGAAAATTCATGTTTATCAGTTATTATATTTATTCTTATAATTCCACAAATTTTATGACTATTTAATATGATATTGGTTGATTTATTTTTCACCTCATATTCAATTATGAAAATCTAATATTAAGGGTACTGTCTCCACATCATTCTGTCATTATCCCCTCACTACTAGTCGGAAACCTCTGGCGTATTGGGAGGAACACTTAAGGACTTGTGGTGACCGATCTGACTACTAGTTTTATAGTCAGTTGGGTGAATAATTTACAAATATAAAATGGATTCAAAACTTATATGTTCTTTAAAAGTGATGGTATTATCTAAATCAGAATTTTATTAATATTCACCTAAAATTTGATTATTTTTCTAAAGTCTCAAAAATACATCCTCAGATATATTTTTTGAGAAATTAAAAAATGAATTTTACTTTATCAAATTTAAATTCTAAATATTATAAATTTATATTTATAAAATAAAATATATAACATAATGAAAATGGATTTTATTAAAAATAAAATTTTCATTATTAAATCATATTTATTATTTACCTACTAAAGGTAACAACTATTAATGGTTTACCGTATTAGTGTCAATTGTAACATTATTAGTAATTTATTCTAAATATATTTTGATTTTTTCTATGATGGGTGAAACATTTGACACATGTTATACAACATTGTAGTTATTTTAAAGGATCCATAATCTCATAACGTTACATTCTACCCCATTAAATAAATTGCATCCTCATAATTGAATTATTATATGCTTGTTGGAATAGCTTAATTTTGTGAAAATGTTTATGTGGCTCAAGATATTATATATATATATATATATAAGGATCTATGAACCATGATATCAAATGGAATACAAGGAAACACTTATTTTTTTCAAACAATTCTAAGGAAAGGAATATCGTAACTAGGTATTAAGGCCTATGAGAAGGATTTAATTTTATTCATAGAATATTAATAGTTATTATAACACTGATATATTTTCACAATTGATTTAGAGTTTTTTTCCCTATTATAGAAATTAATATGAGTCAAAGTGATGATAGTCATTCAGTTTTCAAAATCAATTCATTTTTTTCATAGAGGAATATATTATAATTTGGACAAAGATTATTTCCCAAAACCTAATAATCATACATAAAATTTTGTCCTTAAAATAATAATAAATGATATTGGTGACATGAGTTTCTCAGAAAACACCCTAAATACTCCAGGGTTTCTTGAACTTGAATACCTTCACTAATTTGGGGTGGAGTTTAAGTGAAACCTAATTACCAAAATCCTCTTTGTCAATATCCATTTCATTGGTTCTTCCTTGATCCCTTTGTCTAGTAGGTTGTGGATTCGAACTATCCTAAAAAATCCTTGGATTAGGGAATTGACATGGATAATTCCCAACTTCTCTACACATAATACATTGGGGTAATCTTCATGTTGTTCTTCACACCAATGGTTCTTTTTAATTCCATACATTACTAGAACCAAAACAGATGACATGAGTGATGAATAATTTTTATTAAAAAGATATTATCATAATCCTAAAAAGGAATTAATCCTTTGAAAAGAATTTTTCCGTATCATGTAGGCATGTTGTTCCTTTATTTAGACTTATATAAATCTTGTTTTGATCAATGTTATTTTATGTTGATTTACCTTACCTTCCTCAAAGTATCTTGGAAATAAATAATTTATAGTGTTTTTTAAATAACAAATGATCATCCAAAGAATATCCCCTATGAGTGTTTACCATCTCTATATTCTTAGACCCACACATTTGGAATTTGGGTGATGATCGAATCAATTATCAACTCACTCTTTTTGAGGTGATTACCCATGTGTGAATTTATACCACATACACATCCACTTTCCAATATCTAGATAGGGATATATTTCTTGGAAGCCACATACTCAGTACATTACCAATATTTCAGGATATCATCCTATACATGAAATAATTTATACGGTTTTTAATAAGGCTATATAACCCTAACAGCCAAGGTAACTAAACTAATATCCAAAAATAACAAAACTAATCTTAAAAATAACTTAAATATTCTCCAAAATAACTAAATAATAATTTGTTTCTAACAATTTAAACCCATTCTAAACATGAATTTTATAATAACCTGATGTCATGATTTAAACAATATAGCTCACAAACAGTCACACAGCCTAAACACCAAAAGATCATGTGTCTTGGTGATTAAATATATGAACATATTAATTTAATACACTTGTGAACATTTCTCTATAATAATGATCATCTAGATCCTTTACTACATATATCACATTATAATAATTATCTTTATAACCTGGGATTGGAAACATAAGAAAAGAGTGATCTTAAAACCATAGTAAGTGATCACATATCAATGTCCATAATGGTTAAATCATATGAATATGTAAAATCATTAATAAGGAAAATATCTTACATAAAATATAAAATCAATAATTTTTAACCATAAGAATTTATGATAGATATAACATATCAAATGATAACATTTTTTCCATAGAAGGATAAAATAAAACCTATGAAATATAACATGACCCATTGAATATAAAAAAGAAATTTGAATATTCATAAACATAGAATTTCATATCTTTCAAAAGCTAGCTATGCACCAACCCATTCACTAATAAAATTTTGAGTAGAATGATATTCCATCACACTCTCCCTTTATTAAGCTTTCTACTAGCATATCCATCTATATAACATATCAATCTTATAAGATATAAACCTTTACTCAATTCCTTGGAGATAGATTTATGTCCCACCCGTCTCATAACCCATTAATTTTTTGTACCACTTGAATACAATCATCACATCATAAAATAACCCATAAAAATAAAATGGGTTTCCTGAAATTTTAATGTCAACATAAAAATATCCCATTTAAATGAATGGGTTTCTTACAACTTTTAAAAAAATAACATATTATGAACTTGAAAAATCATAAGATATCAAACATTTCTTGTTCCAAAAGTACCCATATCATAATAACACACATATATATAAGGTTATAAAATAATAAAATCATGAAATAAAAACCTTGAAGGGTAAAAATATGTGAAAATAACAAGGTTTTTACACATAAAATTGAAACATGGTAGAGAAAAATACATTAAAAAACATTTTTTATAAGGGAAATAGAATGATTTTGAAATTATTAATATATATCATTTTAAATAAGAAACATATTTTAAAATACATAAAGGTTATAAAATGTAAAGTAAATATTCTTTTAAAAATTGTATTTTCAAAAGAATATTTAATAAATTAGATTTTATAAAGGCATAAGGTTTTCAAAAAGGGAAGGGAAAATACATTGAATGATTATAATCTTCAAAAAGAATATTTAACAAACAAAACATTAAAAATACATAAATGAAATAAAAACAAAATTTGGATTTTTTATTAAAATATTAGTTTAAAAAGTATGGAAAACCCATTTTATGATTTTAAAATAACATTTTTTAAAATCATCATTATGAAAAGGATCAAAAAAACATTTCTTTTAAATGAAATAATTGGAATAAAATTTCATTGGAGATAAAAACACAATTCATTAAAATATTGAAAATCATTTAGCCCTTTATGTCGCATGTATTAAATTTTGAATTATTAAAAAAATATTTTTAGAAAGTATATTCTTCATAGAAATATGAAATTAATTCATAATATTAAAACATGTCTCAATAAAGATAAGTTAAGAAAAAACATCGATCAACCATTGTAAGTTTTTAATCAAATATTATTGGTATGTATAGATTTTAATTGAAAATTTAACGTAATTAATTATAAGAGGATCATTATAAAAAATAAAATTTTAGGGAATTTACAACATATAAATTGATACATGTTGTTCAACTTAAGTATATCTCAAGGTATTAAAATTTGAGAGAGAGAAATAATTATAGCTTATGATGCATTATAATAAAGCTCCTTGAAGTAGATAAATATTTAATTTTATCTTTAAATACAATTAATAAATATAATTCCTTATATTATATATCAAATGGGTATTATACACATTATTTAAATGAAATTATATGTAAAAAGTACTTCTATCTCTAAGAAGTTTGTTTTGAGACCAAACCCTTACCTTGATTCCTTTCTTAGTTGATGGCACTATTACTTCCTTTAAAAAATTGATACCATAATAATATTATGAAAAACCTTATTCCTAAATTTTAAATTTTATGTACATATTTTATAATTATTTATTGGGGTTATATTGGTAGGTATAACTTATTTCAACCACTGGGTGTTTATAACATTAATTATTTTTTCACATATCATAATGTTGATGTTGTTACCCATACATTGAAAAAATGATAACAATTAATAAGTAATTTAATATACATTAATATTTTTTGTATATTGATTTATAATTATCTTATATAGTTCTATAAGTGTTTTAGTTACACTACAAAAAAATGCAGTCATTGTTGGTTTATTTCAGCGATTTTGGAGAATGGAAAAGATACATTAATAATAAGTTAAATACTTAATATAATATTTCCAAAACCATATAAAATCATTATTTTATTATTATATTATAATAATAGTAATTTTATTTCCCCCATATTAATCCATAGTCTTATTTTAATGCATTGTTCTTGTATGTGGTTAAACCGACCAAAACATGAACATGCTTTAACTCGATTGGTGAGTATGGTTAAAGAGGTGTTTCTATTGAAATAATATAATTATAAAAGAATAATAATGTTAATTTTTCTTTTTTTAACTATATATTAATATTTTTTGGAAAATAATGGAAAACTAAAGTAAAATGAAAAAATGATTCCTTGTGTAGGTGGTAGTCCGGACACACGCAAGATTGATGTTCCTTTTTTTCAAGAGGATGGAAATGAAAATATAAGTGTTGTACCATTAATATAAAAAAATTATAAAAATTATATTTAATCCATCATATTATTACGTTTATAAGATATTTGTAAGAGTAATATTAATAAGAAAAACATTAGAAAGAGATAATACTTTTTTTGGAGAATTGATTTCTGTCCTTGGATGTTCTATTGAAATTGATGTGCGTAGGCTAACCATGAGAGACTTGGGTATTATGATTGTGGGATAGGATTGTTTAGAGAGTAAAACTAAGTATTTAAAATTAGTTTTATAAGTAAATGTGTATCATAAATGAGTGTAAGTGTCCCCTTTTATAAGTGAAGGGAAGGGTAGTTCTGGAAACACCCATTACTTATTTACTTATGTATTTACACTATTCAAGGTGAAAAGATTAAGATAAATATAAATTATGTGTTTAAGTCATGTTTCGATCTAATATTCCTCCCATACAATCATTTTGGAGGTATCTTTATGTTATTTATGAATTTTACCTTTTACTTTTGTTTTTTCCCAAGTATACTTTTACCTAAGTAACTTTTCATCTGACACATGGTAGTTAATTAAAACGACCAAAATTAAATTTTAATTTATCACTTCAATTTTGAATTAAAATTATAAATATGAAAATAATTTTATCAAAAAAAATTCTCTGGTTAATAAATCATAGTCTTAAAATAGTCATAATAAACACATAAAATTGTTTTTAGGAAAATTCAGTTTTATTCTTAAAATTTAAGTGTGAGGTAAAATTATCAATGTTTATATTTTTTATGACCTAAGATTATTTATTATAGAAAAAATAAGTTTACTTAATTTTTAGATCAAGTAAAAAAAAATTCACAAAATATATCTTAATTAAAAGAAATAGGAAAAAAGAGTTATTATTATTTTTAATGTATTATTTCATATTAGTTCTAAAAATGTATCTTATATATTTTTTATCTAAAAATATTATCTAAAATCATATAATTATATTCCTTAATTTCATATCATATTAATTTAAATGTTTTTAAATCTTCAAGGTTATGTATATTTAGTGATAAACCACAGAGATTAAAAATTTCACAAATCCATTATTTTCTACTAAAAAAACTATTTCAAAAATTCTAGAAAATAAATAAAAAAGTAAATTTTGATATTATGAATTTAAAAATGTGGTTATTTTTAACTTATTAAATTTTTAAAATTTTAATGCTTATATTTTAATTAAAAATGAAAAATATAAAATAACTACTTTAATTAAGCATACCATTTTACTTGATTTTATAAAATAGTAATGACAAGATTTATAAATTGAAATTTTATTTTTAAATTATTTATTTTACATTATAAATATATATTTTTTATACCAAAATATTTTCAAAACATCTAGGTTTTATAAAATTGATGGTATTTTCCAAATTGTTATTTTTTTTACTATTCACCTACAAATTTATAATTATAGAATAGACTAAAAATTATATCCTAGGGTTTTTTTTGTAATAAATTTGAAAATAAATTTTAGTTTCTAAAGTTAAATTTTTTTAAATTTATATCTTTAAAAGTAAATATATAATATAAAGAAATAAATTTTTATTGAAAATATACTTCTCATTATTAACTCGTATTAATTATTTACCTTATAAAGGTATTAACTAATTGTTTAAAATAATTGTGTTTATTATAAAATAATTAATAATATATTATAAATATGGTGTGGTTTGTTTATTTTGGGTGTAACAGGTGACAAAATTTATAGAACATAGAATAAATTTTAATGGATGCAAAATCTCAGGTTGTTACAGTGATAGGGCTGAGTTGACTACTCCTTGAGTGAGAAGACATCGGTTAATAGATATATGTTTGGTTAATTATGAGTGATATAAGTGGAATAAGATGTGATATCATAGGGTGGTATTACCCTGAGTGATATAGTGTCTACGTTTTTATGTGCTACGGTTTATGGATGGACTTTCATACATTGAGTGAGAAGGTTGTGGTTGATTAGTGATGTATACTCCCTTAAATAAAAATGGATTCTTGAATGATTGATGTGAAATCATACACGGTATGAAACATTACCCATAATACATAGGTATGTCTTGGGAACTTTTTAAAACAAAATAGCCTTCGTCATTGGGTATGGATTTTGATTTTAGTTCATAATTAATTATTTCTGGAATAATGTCAATGAAAGTAGGGTAATATGTCATGGTGTATTTATTAGATCATGAATACATGAAATGTAATATTTATGTGTATTGCATATTATTATTATGGTTGTTTGTGTTACAAAAAAACAATAATACCATTTATATATACTACATGAAAATCCACTTTATTATAATAGTGCTCAGTGTTGAAAAGGCATTGGGTATTCTTATAAGGTCGTTGGACTCACCCATACCCATTTACATCACAAGGATTTTGATTTATAAGTGTATAAAATTATATTTTATCATATGATAAAAATATCACTTCGATCTAGAGATGAGTTTATATTAGCAGGTCATGGAGGTCAAGGAATTAGCCTGTTGATTATGTGAGTTTGTTAGAAGCCTATGTGTTTTATTTTCAATTTTCTTTAGTGTATACAAGCCAGTGAGTCATTTATTTATATATATTTCATGGTATGAAATGTTTATCTAAATACTCTTTTTCATTAATTGTTTCACCATTTATATATTATACTACATTCTATTATGGACTATGATGGCCTTGCCATCACATAATTTCAGGTTTATAGGTTTTTGGGATGTCCATTGCATGAATGAGTCATGCTGAATTTCTGAAAGACTTGGGCGAGGCCCCCAGGAGTTTTATTAGAGTGAATAGTATCTTAATATAAATATTAGGCCCTTCCACTAGTAAACATCCTTTTAATATGAGGAGTCACATTTGATGCCATGTTATGACCCCCACTGGATTATTGTTTAGGTGGTTTCGGTTGAGGCAGTACATATAACTCCTTGTAAACTATATAAAATAACATAACAAAATCATCAATGTTAATAGAAGGTTTTTATCATTTTCCAATGAATTTCCATAAACTCCTCTAAAAAACACAAAGAATCTATGTATTCAAAATTCAAATACTCTTATTTCATCTATGATTAATGATAATATATATCATACCTATAATGACACAATCATTGTCTAGAATCCACTATATGTAAAACTGTCTCCCACTGTGAGAGAATTATATAAATAATTATAGATGGTGGTGTAGTATAATAATTGATTAGAGTAAATTTTATATAATAAAGACGATATTAGGTTTCATATTTTCTTATAACGTAATTTATATAATGAACAATTCTTATCTTCTACTACAAAACATCGACTACTAATACAATATCGAGTTGGAGCCAACATCTAGAATAATTTTGGATTTTTTTATCGATAATTATGTGGTACACTAGTTTCCCATAATCTATAATCATATTTAATATTATGAAAAGAGATATCCCATTTGAATTAATGGACTCAATTTTATAAAAGTTTGTATAAGTGGGGATTATTATTCATTAATTAATTTTTTTTCAATTTTATTATTATATTTCCAAAAAAAATTCCTAGTAAGGGTGATTTTGAGGATATTTGGGGTGAATTATTATATATTGGTTAGATATTCTAATTTAGCTATGTCATTTCAAGGATAAATTCGTATGTTCTATTCAAATAGATTCTTAATGGATTAATATAGGATGTTATTTAGTATTTTTATATTAATCTATAAAATATATATATCAATATATTACACATTTAGAGGGTTGTATTTGAGGATTTTTTTGTAATCCTAGATCATACACAAAGAGGCATAGCTCATCCTATTTTGTAATAATGAATTTATTATACCATTTTTATGGAATTTCAATTTATTCCTAATATTTGTTTTCATTTATTATATTATAGTGATTTATTTTAAAATGTAAAATAAGTTCACTTTTTGATAATACCCTAGATTCTAGTTGTTATCAAATGGTCTTTTAAAAGTGGGTTTTCTTTTCATTACTATTCTTTTAAATGACTAAGTTGATTACTTTTCTAAGATATTTCATGAAATACATATTTATTTCAAACAGTCGGAATACTTATATGTGCTTTTTTACAACTTCACTGATGTTATGATTAATCTAAAAAATTTATAATATATTCCCAATTATTTTTAACATATTTTATCATAACTAGTAGACATAAACTCTAATACATAATCGATCCAAATTGATTTTTAATAGTAAACACATTATCAAATTTATAACATTGTAATGTATGCTATATAAACATTCAATGTTTGTATCTAGTATGAACACTTTTACTCTACGTTGAATAGTATTCAATACTATTTTATAAATTCTATACATAATAATATTTTAGTTTTTATTTATTGATCCAATGGGACCTTAAATATTCCACAATAAATTTTTATTAACTCTAAAACTGAATTTAAATATTCACCCATATTTTTCATCATATTTTTATTTATTTAAAAATGAATTTTATGTAATAAATATACTTATCCAAATTAATTATTATTAACAAAATATTATTACCAAACTTCATAAAAATAAATAAAACATAAATGACATGACCTAACCCACCAGCGTCTCTATTATGTGGGATACAAGCTATGTGTACCACCCTAATCATTCCCCGAAAAATCTAGGGGATGAAGACTAGCACCAATAATGAATAATATTCATGGGAAGCTTTATCCTATATCAACCTATAAAAAAATGAATCTACAATTCATTGTGTATATATATATTTAATGTTAAATATATATATATATTTATATAAAACTCATTTTTTTAACAATACATTTATATGACAACTACTAGGATTGGTGTGAGATGAATTTTTTTTCAAAGTTTTGAAACTTCTTGAAATGAGGAACTTCATGAAATATAATGGAAAACAAGATAAATTAGTTGAGTAGATTCACTGTTTAGAACATGTAGTGGTTGAAAAGTCATGATTTAAGGATATAGGATGATGAATTCCAAATGAATTCACATTAAACATGAATATAGATTGGATTAAATTTTATTCTGTGATAACTCGAGTATTTCATGGTAAATATAATGTTCATGAAAAATATTATATGTAATTATATATAATGGAAATATATATATTCTAAAATATCATACCTATTAATAGGTGTCTTGGTTCAATTCCATTGTATATACATATGTTATTTTTTTCATGCTAGCCTTCACATTTCCAGATACACTAATCCATAGTTTCATACATTTCACACCTTCTAAATTACCTTGTTTTTATTTTGACATTCGAGATGCTCGAACATTCTAGAATGTGGATATTGGTTCAATAATTAGTTTAATGAATTTTCATTGGTCCAATGGGTATCTCAGATAGCTACTTACAAAAAATATTATTTTTTTACCTTTATGCCTTTAGGTTTCATTTAGTGGTTTTAGTAAAATAAGGATAATCATTGAAGAGGGAAAGGTAGGGATAAGAAATTTCAATGAAATATATTTTAGATTATACAGAATTCAAGTTGATTATTAATTATACAAAGATATATAAATAATCCTTTTTCATGGATAAACCCAAATGAAATATCAAATAAATAATATTAAAGGGTCAAAAGTATGGTGTTGTGTATGATCTAGATAATTTTTTCTAGGATCATGGATTTTAATATCTTTGGGTTGAATAAAACAACTGAATTAATTTCAAATATTTTGAATATATAATTAATTCTATTCTTAATGAATATCGAGTTTCTGATTCACTAACTATTTTTCATAAATATATTAGAAGGATGGTCGGTGGTATACCATGTGAATGTCTTCAACATGATCAAGTTTTGGATTGAGTCCATAAGGGTGATGTTCGACAGAGGTGTGTGTTAGGAATGTTTGAAGTCTACATTTATGTTTTGTTTCATACTTCTACAAGGAGTGATATCAGAACTATGGATCTTGACTAAGGTGGCTCATAGAATCAGGAGATCGACATGAAGTAGGCTAGTCTAAAAGAGATATTTCAGAACATGGGGTGTAGGTGGACATCACCAGATGATGGAAGTAATAGATAAATTATACATAGATTTTTCCTTGTAGTAGTATTATATCGACAAGATATTTTATAACGCCTATGTAAGACGCACTTGTGGATCATGAACTTTTCATCATGAAATGGAAATTTAGGTAGTTTTTCCAATATTAATCCAAAGGTATCCATGACCAATGGTGGGTATCCCTTAAATTTTTTTATTTGTGGGAACCAATTGATTGGTTAGAGACCAATATAAATCAGAGAGATGGGAATATTTCTGCGTTTGACTTTAATGATCTAATATCAACAAACATAGTTGATAGTGATTTTAATATTTTATTTTTCAATGAGTAAAGAAGAAATGTAAGTGTTATCCCATAGGTGTTTGACTAAAGTTTTAACAATATAAAATTCTTATTTTCATTTATAATATGTGTTTGAATTTTTAATTGGGTGATTATTTCTAGGAGTTGTATGTTTATTGACTGGGTAAGGGTGTGGATCTGGTGCGGTGATTTGGCTATCCTTTCCCTTTTCAATTTTAGTACACTTGTTTCATGGATTAAACAAATTTTTGAACTTTTCAAGAATTGTTTTATCACAAAAACCTATGTTGGTAAGATTTTGGGGATCTATGGATCCATGAATCCCAAAAATTGTTATTAGAGATTGTGGTTTAGAAAACATTTGGACACTTTATAACAGACCGTATAATTAAATTTACTATCTTTATGATTTTTCATTTCAATAGAAGTAAAATATTTTAGAATGATATTCTTTATAATAAAGAAAATTCAACAGGAGTGACTTTTATTTCTAGAGGATAAATACATAGGAAATTATATTCCATAATGATATTTTGGTTCTATTAAAAGGAATCAAATTAAAAGTAGTGAAAATAGTGGAATGTGAAAGGCCTGATATGATGGAACATGGAATGTGTTGGACATCACTTATATGAAATGTTCCTATAAATTAAAGGAGGTGAAGGCTATAGTAAAGATGATGAAGTCCCTTATTGATATACATAAGAAAAAAATAAATGAATAATGTATTCATGATTTAGAGTTTATTAGACATGAAATTTTTAAAATAAATACTATAGTTAAAACAAGTAAATTACTTTAACAAGATTCAACGTTAACTCTAATAAATTTAATTTTTACTCCGAGAGGATGGGATATATTTTTTTCTACTATCATTTCTTCTAAAATATAATAATGTGAGGGTGAATTCCTCAATAAATTAATCTAGAAAGAGTGATCTAGTGTGTAGATAAATTTATCATCTCATTATAAATAAAGATCTTAGTAAGACATAAGTATAATAATTTGTCGGAACTACCCTCAATGGCAAATAAAGTGGATATTCTAATTAATGGAATGTAATAGAAAATTAAAATATAGATCAATGGAAATAAGTTGAGGTAAATCGACTCTACCCGAACCTATATGTTGGAATTAAAAGAAATGGGAAAATTGGTTAATGATTTTGTGGATTGCAGGTATATTAAATAATTGATCTTTCAGAAGATTAATTTCTATAAATACCATAGTTAAAGGTAAGAGAAGAGTATTTTCTAGTGTTAATATTTTATTGGAATCATAGATCATGGATTACATGGATTCATTCCATTATAATACTTAGACGGTATACATGGTAAATTATATGTTTGGAAGGTTTGAGAGGTTCTATATAACCAATGATAAATCTATTTAGATACTGTAAAAGTGAGATGTTATTTTAATAATGTCCAATGGAAGATATTTGGAGTTCCATTTTCAATTTATCTTAATAGGTTTTAAAACTTATTTAATTTATGTAATTCAAATAGATTAAGAAGGTTTTAGAACATACTACACAAATGGAATATAAATGATTACATAGGGTTCCATGATGATGGCTAGTGGTGTCAAAGAAGGTATGTTGTATCTGACAGAATGATCATATGGAAAAAAATTAAATAATAAATTATAGAATTCTTAAGTTGTGGAATTTACATATTGGTCACATGAGTGAGAAGAATATGAATGTATTAGGAGATAATGTAATATTTATTATTTAACATATGGATTTCAGATCTTGTGAGAGTTATATCCTACGAAATTAGTTAATATACTTTTATCATAAATGGAAAGATATTAATGTATAAATGGTTATAGCTCATGAAAATTATTGTTTGGGGGTGTACAAAAATATATTCTTAATGTTATTTGATGTACTTTTTTATATTCAATAATGATTTATTAATGGAAGTATGGATATATTTACATAATTATAAATTCAATTAATTCATTGCATTCACTAAATAGATGTACATAGTGAAGAAAGTGGTTGTAATCAATCATTAGTTATTATTGTCAAATAGTATTGGAGAATATGGTAGTAGATAATTTTAGAGGTTTTACCAATGAGAAAGAACCAGGTATTAAAAAATAATTCCAAAAAACTCAAAATAGATCTGTGCAATGGAGAAAATGAACTGGACACTAACTGAGACAGTTTATGGAATGAGACAACATTATTAAATTTCTATAGAGTTTTGGGAGAAAAAAATCAATTATACAACTTATCTTGTGAAAAAAATCCTTCCACACAATTTTTATGGGATATTATAAAAAATATATGGTCCTTAAAACTAGAAGATGTTTCTCACTTATATTATTATAAGTGTATTAATAATATTACAAGATGGTGTTTAATTGAAATTCATAAAAAATAATCTTTGAATTTTCTCAATGCATTTTTGGTATGATGGTTTATTAAGAAAATATTTATTTTTATATACTTCATATCATAAGAGTAAGACACACGTTTATACAACACTATATTTACATTATATAAAATTCATAGTTAAAATATAAAAACTTGTAAAAATAAGAGTAAAAAAGATTGAAAATGTTTTTTTAAAGAATGTAACAAGAATTAAAAAACCATTATTAATAATGATTATCACATTTAATAAATGTTAAAAGGAATTCTGTAAACTTGACTTTAGGTACCCATGACTTAAACCTATCATAATGCATGTTCTCCAAAACCATAGAATCCCTTGATACACCTAATTAGATAAATTTCTATCTCTATATCCCTGGAATCCCTTGATCCCCTGATCAAAAAGACATATATCTCTATGTCCTTGAGAGCCCTTTATATAACAAATCAAAAGAAAAAAAGTAACCACAATCGATAGACCATAAATAATTTACAAATATAAACTCAAATTTTTTTAAGGAAAACTCTTTAAAGATTACAATAGAAGTATACTTTTTAATAATATAACATAAATACTTCAAAAAACATTATATCATATGGATTTATTCATTTTATTCTTTTCCATAAGTATGTAGACCTATTTATAGGGATGTTTCAAATTGTCATATTCCAAACATCTTAGGATCATTCATAATAGAATCAGACATATTGTTTTCATCTTTCATAATATTAGTACTTTGTTTAATGGTGTCACTATTTTTCATCATTATAATTCATTATAGAGTTTTATTATGTTTAAGTAATAAATCTTCATCTGGTATACATTATACATCATTGTCTGATGGAATTTGTTGAACTCCCAAAAACACACACAATAAGCTCCCTTTCCATAAAACTAAATTCAATCCTTAAAAAATTATAATATTGAATAAATATTTATTATTAATAAAAAAAATTAATAGATATTTTTAATTTTCAAAATTAGGACTATAAATAGGTATTTCAAATCAATATATCTAATGTCTATATTTATTAATGTATTTGGAAAAATACAATGATTGGTTTTACTGAAAATTTACTAATTGGGTATGGTATAAAATACATTATTTTTAATCTTTTTGAAAATGAAAATCATAATATCATTAGAATCCATGATGTTCTATTCAATGAAATTATCTTTATGAAATATCCAATCATAGTGGAAGATGGATTTGAGAACAAATAATCAACATACATTATAAAATAACGAATTAATGGAAGTTATGGAAGATATAATGTTTTATAATATTATAAGTTCAATAAATATCGTATTTTAATGAATAACTAAGGGAGATCAAAAGAACAAAATATATACTATAAATATTAGGAAATTTAAAAGCTTTGGGTAGAGTCATCGATGGTGAATTTCCAGATGTAGTGGATTTAAAAATAGAATAACCATAAGTAGAGTTTCAAATGTATACAAGGATCATTCCATTAATTATTGGGTTTGGGAGATATCTCCACTACTTACTTATTATAAATAAATTATATCCCAAGATCCTAGAAGATTTTTTATTATCAATGATTTTGATAAGTGTTATATAGATATGATTGAAGAACTAGATTCATTACATGAAAACATAACCTCAAAGTTAACAAAATTAATATATTATAGGAAATAATTATAGAAAATACTTGTTCTATGGATGAAGGAATAATTTTATAGTATAAGAAGGTACATTTTCAAGATTTCTATAAAAGGGTTTCAATAGATTGAAGTATTGTATCTATCCGAAATTCTCTCACTTCTTCCAAACATATAACCAACCAAAAAATGTTGATTCTTGTTTCTTCTAAATGTATACCTCTATGATAGAAGGACTAAAATATTTTCTCCCATCAGGGAGAGTTAGAGGAGGAATTATATATGAATTAGTAATTTGTTTCTTTAAGAAAAAAATTTAGGTCCTAGTTTTCAAGATGAATAATAGCCTTTATGATCTTAATCAACCACTAAAAAAATGGAAATTTAATTTCAACACAAGTATGACAAGGGGATTATGAGATTAAATCATACTATTGTTTCTTTCTTAAGGTATTCTTACATTGGAGATTCATCATCCTTCTCATTTATGTGGATGACATTATCCTTTCTGTTTTATTTATTAATCAAATTTAAGAGATGAATGATGATTTTTTCAAAAGGTTTGTGATATAGGATCTCAAGGAGAAGATTTTGATTTTAGATATATTGATTAAAATAGATATGAATATAGAAACACTAGTTCTTTCATAAAGTGAATACATCTAGATAGTAATACTGATGTTCCAAATGACTACATGAAAATGTGTGTATACTCCATTGTTCAAAAACATCATGTTTTCCAAATAAAAATCATAAAAATAGAATATTGAGTTATATACATGGTCAATGTTTCATTTGAATCTATTAGAAAAAAATTAATGTATTATATGGTTTGTATAAGGTCAACCATTTCACATGAAGTTGTATATGATATCTATTTAATGTTGAATCAATGAAAGGATAACATGGATGTTGGGAAGTGTACATTATGATATCTCAAAGGTTAATAATACATAATCCAATTTTTTTTTAATATACGATTCATTTTAGGATTATGTTAAAGAAGACAATGTAGGGGATATGGGTAAATGGAAGTGTACCATATGATTTTTTTTCATACAAAAAATGGATGACCATAAGTAGGATGTTGAGGCTTCGAAAGGTAAGTTAATTATCTATAATAGTCATACAGTATATGGACACTATAGAAGCCGATAAGGAATTAATTTTTGCTGAATTTTTTGTAATAACTTGGAAGGGGTCAAGAAAGTTTTTTTTTCTTTTAAAGATAGAGTGAAGTTAATTTTGATATTAAAAATTATCTCCCTCATGTAAAATAAACATTAATATGATGTATCATTTCATTTATGTGATTCTATAACATGGGCAGTTAAAGCTATTAAAGATTTAAGGAAGTAAAAATATGGGTGAAATGTTTACCCATGTCATAGTTAAGAAAGTAAGTGGTAGCATTGTGCCTTCGGGGAACTCAGTTAATTATAAGTTTGAATAGATTCAATAACTATTTCAATATAATTTTGTATGATTATAATTTCACTAAGTGTAATAGGAATATTAAATCCTTGAAATAAGTCTCCATGTTTGATATTATTAGGAAATTTTGATTTCAACTGTTCTGTTTTGTTTTTATTTCTAGAAGTATTGACTCTGAAATAAAGGAAGCATAGTGATGGTAGAACAAGTATGTATAAGACCTAAATTAGGTAGTCTAGTCCTTAATGGGATGTTCCAAAACTAGGAGTACAATTTTCCATGTTAAGATAATGGATTTGAGGAATCAATTCTATTTAGGGTGTTCTTAGTGGTTACATTAGGGAAACTAGAAGATTTATAAAGGCTTTATAAGAGTTACTTATGGAACACACACTATTTACTAATAAATAATAGCTAGCTTATTTTTTTATAAGAAATAAATGGTTTAAGATAATAGTGGTGGGTCGCCAATTAATTATAGAAGGTGGTGGAATTAGTTAACCAGATGTGCCTCATAATAATGATTATGGGGGTTCCACATAAACTTCTCACATTTATTGATCCACAATTGACTAATTATGCTGATTTTGATTGTAATAATTTCATCTTCTATTATTATAACGTAAGAAACCATTTTCTCGCATAATTATAGTACAAAAGTATGAATAATGTAAAATAAATGATATCATTCTTGAAGTGTGTGTGAGTTCCACTTGTGTTTTTTGTTTCTGGGAGTTATTTTTTTATTAATTGTATAGGGGTTTTGATCTAGTGTAGTTAATGTAGTGTAGTTTTTCTTATCATTTCTAGAACATCGTTTTCATGCGATTATTCTAATTATAAATGTTCCAAATCATTGTTTGTCTCTTAAATCCTTCTATTTATTTTTTCCTATGATCGATGGTTCATTGGATCTCAATAGTGTGTGGGTATTATTACTTTAGTAATAACATATATAGTCATAGAATATTAATTTTATGTATATGAATAACACTAGGGTTAATGATAAAATAATATTCAAGGAAATATAGGAATTCATTCTAAACTAATATATACAAAAGAAGGGAGTCTTACATGTTTCCAAAAATGTTATTAGTATAGAAAAATGGGTCATTAAATTTGAACAATTTAGAATAAAATAGGGTAAGGAAAAGAAAATTTATTCATTGGTAATTGGTTTTTTTATTTACTCTGCAAGCTGACACTATGAAAATGAGAGGACCTTGTTGATAAAATGTGATGTAATATGGGTAAACTCTAAAAAAACATTCTTTTATTTCATCAATAATCTAGGAAACTTGTTTGGAGTACATAACATTGATCTTATGAGTCCTAATTTCATTATATTATATTAATTTTACCTTTAATTTAGTGTTATACTAACTATATCTTCATCCTTGTTCCCAACCAAGATTCCACAGATGTTCTATTTCTTTAAAAAATAGTCTTCAATATTGTATTCTTCCACGGATATTTAGATGAATAAATATATGTATAGAAACTCTACGGTTTCATGCATAAAATAATTTAAGATATGTTATACATGGTGAAATTGAGTTTACATAGTCTTAACAAGGAACATATATAATTTTAATAAAATTTCTATGCCTTCATAGAAGAATATATGTTATTTAAATTTAATTTGGATCATTTTTTCTACTAGAATATATATATGATAATGTGATTTTTATCATTATAATTATCTACATGGATGGAATGCTCATTGATGAACATCTGAAGGAATTGTTGGAATATTTCATGCTTCATTTTTCTAAATGATTCTAGATAAAGGATAGTAGAATATTTTTATGAGTATTATAGGGTAATTAATGTTTAAAAAAATTTCATGTCTTAGTTGGGGTATATAAAGAAGGTGATAGAGAGATTTAGAATGAGTGGGGTGAAACTTTTGACCACCACAAAGTTGGAATTTTAAATATTCAAAGGATAATGTTCTAAAGTTGGATGAATATATTTTATTCATGAATAGGGTTACTTATAAATCATTTTTGGAAATTTTTATGTATTACATTATTATTATAAGGTGTAATATCATGCATGTAGTAGGTGTAGTTAGTGAATTCAAGGAAAATACCAGAATGGATCATTAGGATACAATTAAGTGGATTCTTAGGTATCTGAAATATTTGGTTATTCTAGAAATTTTTAATTAAATAGATGATACATTACAAGGTATTAGGTATGATAACTTCATTAGAGATACATACAAAATAAATATCACAATAAACAATTTGTTTACTTTTAGAGGATCATTTATGCACTTGATATTAACACATCAACATGTAGTAGCATTATTAACCAAGAAACCTGTGTAAATTATAATAATAAAAGTATGGATGGATTTAGTGTGGTTGGAAGGTATATTTTAGTAGATAAAATTAAGGAAAAAAATTGGAATATTATACAATGATAACCAATGTGTGATTCACTTAGCTAATAATATGGTGTTTCACCGACAAATAAAACACATTCAGCTAAAGTACTACATCATCTATATGTTTGTGGAAGAAAAAATTTAGTAATTATATAAGATGAGTCTGAGTTATAATATATCATACATACTAACTAAATCAATAGTATTTTAAATTCTAGTTTTTTTTGTTTTCTTCAATATGGCATAAATGATTGATCGTTTTGAGATCATGGAAGAAACAATAATATTGAATAGTTGAATATAAGAAGATGTGTGTTTATAATAATGTTACTTGTGGCCTAGTGGACTAGGTAGTGATTCCTTGAAAATGAATCTTAAGTTGGAAATTTTTATCATGGTGTCAGAAACCATTTTAAATCTAAGAGTTATAATGTATGTAAAGGAGGAACTTCCAGAAATATAATGAATAACTGGATGAAGAAGTATTGTTGAACCACTAAACTGAACAAGTGATGATAGAAACATTAGGGATAGATAATCTAAAAGGATCATTTCTAATTTATTTCTCTATTATGGAGATTTTATTGGTGGATTCTAGGGGTTTATAAGGTAGTTTGATATCTCCATGATCAATTAAAAGTTCCCCACAAATAATGGATGAAAGTGTAACCAAAAAATAAACACTCTTCTTTGGGAACTTACTTAAAAATAGATTGGTTGGGTCACTTGAAATATATATTTTCCTATCAGTATTAATATTCTATGAGCTTGTTCTTTATAGTGATTATATTGTATTTTGTCCTATATAGAGTACTAGTTTGATATTATTTTAACTCAGTAAGGTTTCTCTTATTTCATCTGATGTTTCCCTTTATCTTGGTTATGTTTTGGTTGGGAATTATGAGTGATCATAGAAGGTGTGTGGACAATTCATAGATAGGCCATGAGGATTCTTAGTACTAGATACACTGATTCAAATAATTATGTCTTTTAGGACATCCAATATTCCTTGTTTTATATTTAATTTTTGGGAGGTTGGTTTATTCAAAAATTACGAGCAGTGAATGAACAAATATTTTCTAGTACAATACCACAAATGAAAAAACTAAAACATAAATATTTAAAATATATCATTATAAATAACTATTGACATGTTCCAGCGGAGAAAATCACCAAAATAAATGAAATCTTTGAAAGCGATCCCTAGTTATATACACCTCTTTCATAAATCTCTATACACTATTATACACATCCAAATCGTCTCTGTTATCACTACTATGTAATACCATATATAAATACAAATTAATTCATGATTTATTACATAAAGGTACATATAATATATTCATAGAATATCATAGGGCCTAGTGCCTTTTTGAAATTAGTTAAATATCAGAATAACTTGAAACATGGGTACAACAATATTATTTAAAAACTCCACAAATTTCACTTAAAATTCCATTACTCATCTAAAAGTTCACGGGATGTCCTAGGGACATACATAAAAAAAAGGGTGAGATATTATTCCAAGAAATAGAATAATAAAATAATTGAATAAGTTAGATCGGTACATGAGGTTAAAGAGGCATATCAATGTAACATAAGAGGGGTGATAATCATAATATGTATCATCGAATCATCATAAAATATGATTACATAATGGTAACATGAGAATGTGGAAATAATATAAAACCTGAAACCATAAACTTATGTCAAGGATACTGACTAAGACATTATAAAATAGTGTTATTTGGATAATCTCACATGAACCATAAATAGAATATCATGAGATAAAAACATTACCCCATGCATTGTAGGGCTATATAATTATGGTCTCACCCCTCATATTCATATCATATACATCCATAAGTGTGCCACATAGATCATACAACATAAGAATGCCTTTCATAACATTTAATCCCATGATTAAGTACTGTGGGTTATATCCATTGAATTATCTAGTAAATGAATGATTAGAACATCTATTTGAATACCCTTTAGAGGAAATGGGCATGGTATTAACTAAAAAATGTTTGGCATCGAAATAAAGTAGGATAATGTGTGTACATACAGGGATATAAAAGCGGTGAGTGGGGATAAATTTTAGTCTCTCATTACATGGTAATCATAAGTACTATAAATGGATCTATAAAAACACATTACAATATGGAAAATTATAAATAAAAAGTGTTCACTATTAGGAAAGCACATGAAATTAAAAGAAGAAGAGAGAGTATCTTGCCTTCATAGGGAACACTAACAGATTTATAAGATCTTATTATGATATTAGGAACACCTTGTGTGAATTTTATAGATGGATAGTAATGGTAACATCATTATTAATGGGTTTTGAGTAAATATAAGTGGGAGTATGGGTGGGTATTTTTAGAAAAATAGGGTGTATTTCTTTATTAATTTAAAAACATAGGTTTTGGACTGTATATGATAGAATAATAATGAAAACCATACCATGATTTTTTCCATGGTATCTTCCAAAGGGGAGATATTTAAAATATTTTTATATTCCATGAACCAAACTCATTTAAATAATACTCCTGGTGATTTGGAAGTGAGTCATGTTTATAAGGAATTGATTTTAAAACCATAAAATGTAACATAGTTTTTGCAGGAATCATTAATGGAATAAAAAATAAATAAAATAACTTCAAAAAAATATTATTTTAAAGAATGTATATTGGGTATTGATTGCATTTTATGTCATTTTTTACATAACTTTTGGTCCATTATGATGTCATAATAGAGCTTGTATATTTATAATGTATTTAATTTCTTTCTGAAGATTTAATAGTCTGAGAAAATTATGAAAAAAATCATCATTCACTAATTTTGATGTCATAATTTCAAAAATAATATTTATTTTATAAAAAATATTTTATTATTATGTGAATTTCCAATTTAATATAAAAATCCCTATTTATAGAAAAACCATAGTTTTTATGATATCAACCAATTTAGAAACCTTATAAAAACTACATTGGAACTAACTAAACTATTTTAAAATTTATTTATTAATATTATCTAATAATATTTTTATATGAATATAGAATTTATTTAAAAAATATTTAATTTATCAAATATTTTTTTTAATCAAAACCGTATATTTTCCAAAAAAACTATTTTGGTTTGTTCATATCAAAATATAAGTTTTTTAACTCATGTAAAATTGTAATAATGAAAAGGGATATGTATAATAATTGTTTTTTTAATAAGTAAAATAATAATATTATTAATACTATAGTCAAGATATATATCCCTTTATTACACAAATTTACACCTGAAGGGTGAGGTGTTTGATGTTGAGGATTTCGTAGCGTGGTTCGGCAAACATGGTTTGGATCATGATCTTGATAAGCTTGAAATTATCCTAGAAATAAATTATTTCATAATTTTATTGTTGAATTTCAACTCAGTCTTGTTGAAGGGAAAATATATGTTATGTCCTCTCCCTTAGAAGATCCAATAAATGGGCTTCATAGGTTATGATCCTACTGTTCAAGATCATTGCTCATTATTTCTGTTCAAATTAGTCTTTATCATAACTCTTAATATATACTAATATTATCCATCATTTTACTATGGAAATATTATCAATGTTTAATATGATTAACTATCTTGTGAATTCAACATGCTATATTTTATAATTCTTAAAAAATCACCAAATTAGTGTATATTTTTTAGAACTATATGAGTTAATAAAGAAATATACTCAATCAAAAAAGGGGAAATAGTTTATAAAATTTCAGTTCATTACATTATTCCACCATTAAAAAAAATTTCCTCAAAATTAAATATTAAAAAATAAAATATATAAGGGTAATTTTGTGTTATCACCTCTTCTGGTACCCATATTGTTTCCTCAATCACTTGGTTCTACCACATCACTATGACCAGGTGAAGAGTCTTGATTCATAGAATTTTATCTCTACATTATATGGTCTTCACCATCTTACCCTTGTATAAAATATCATTCTATAAAGGTCACAACTAAGGATTCAGTAAATATTATGGGTATGGAATGTAATTACTTAAGATAGATAAATGGAACATTTCATGTTTGTGAGATGGTAAGGTGGGAGTTCATGTTGATAGGCCACAACTATAATTCAATCAAGGATCTAAAATAGGAAGATGTAACTTGTACTAATATTTCCCTTCATCCCAAACCTCATGACCTTATTTCAATATGTTAAATTAAGGAACACCATATCTCTAACCTAAACCTCTAGGTCTCATAAATGATTATTTTCATAATTTTTCTATAAAATTTTCATAGCATTCATATGATGCTGAACGGTTTGAAACCTATCTATCATATCTTGGATAATATCAGGTCCCATAATATTCCATAGTCCAAATTAATCATATCATGTTAACGTCTAAAACATATTCCCATATAGATCCTCATAAGGTAGCATTTGAATACTTTAATGGAAACATGTGCTATATGAGAACTCTATTATAACAAGTTGTTAGTCCAAATAACATTGGAAATCCACTGAGCATTATATATGTATATCTTATATAATTTAATGGTTCTCTCAGAATGACTATCCTTCAATGGGTTGTAAGAAAACTCAACTGTATATTCAATGCTTGTTAAAGGATTCTACAGAACCTCTTGGTAAAGCTCACATATTTAGTAGATACAATGGAGAGTGGAACTCAATGAGGTCTTACAAATTCTCTTATATATATCCTAGAATTTTGGTTAAAAGAGAAATATTCCTTGATAGTAATGAAATGTGATCACTTTATAAGGTAATAAATTACCATCTAGATTGATTTATTTCCATTATATGTCCTCAGGATTCCTATTGAAAACTACATGGTTATGTTTTACCATTTAAATAATGGTATCGGAAATTTTTATATCATACCCTTAGAAATATATTGTTTATCCTTCACATATTAGTGTATAATGCATCAAGATAAAAAAAATTCAATCTCCTACTTTATTTTATCCCACAATATATTTTTCTTTGGATCTATATACATCTTATTTTTTATGAGATGAATAGATAATGATGTGATATGCACACCATGAAAAAGTTCCCACTTCATTTAGTGTTTTTATTTGACACATGTTCAGGTTCCAAACCATATAACTCTATATTTATAAAAGATAAACCCTAGAATATTTGATACATTTTTTGAGTGATTTATTATCTTTTTGGACCTCCTTGATCCCCTTATGAATGGTTGTATGAGATGTAATTTGAGAAAGGTAGGATGAATATCCATTTTTCATTCCCATATTCAACCTCTCCATGTCTATGATCATTGTATCCCTCCCAATCCTCATTATAGATAGGGTTGTATTATCTTTTCTACTGAGATCATCTACCTCTTTTTTCACCTTCCAAGGATAACAATCGTTTGAACAATCATAACATATAATCACTTCAAACCACATTCATTGTCACATATTGAGCTCCTTTTGTGTGAATATATAAATTAGTATTCTACAATTTTTATATATGTCACAATTTTCCCCAATAGATATATTTTTAACAAATATTCAACAAGAATATCACTGTATCCAACTCTAGATAATTCATTGGGAAATTCGTCTCAAGGATCGTTAATTGTCAATAGGAATAGATTATCACTTTGTTATATTTCATGAGAACACAACCTAGTCCCTTTTCCGATGAAGCTATAAAGATCACAAATCCTTCCCCACAAGTGGTTAATGTGAGTAAATGTGTACCGATTAGCCTCTTATTTAACAATTTAAATCTCTCTTCACATTCATCAATCCAAAAAAAAATTGAATCCCTTCAGATTTATCTTGTTTATTGTGTTTGATGATCATTATAATAATGTAAAAAATCAATGATAATTCCGAGATAATCTATGGAAAATATATATTTCATCAATTACGTTAGTCTGGTTTATCCTTAAATTTATTCAATTTTTGAAGGATCCATATATATCCCTTTTTAGGTGATTGCATTCCCTAGGAATGTTATTTTCCTCATAAAAAATTCATATTTACTGAATTTTCATCTAACTTTTTCTTTCTCAAGGTCTTCAAAACAATGTTAAAATGATCATCATGTTACTCTATTATTTAATAGTAGAGAATAGTATATTTTATAAATATTATCACTAATTTATCAAGGTAATCCCAAAAGACTCTATTCATTAAGTCTGTGAAGACTTTAGGAGAATTATTAAGTCAAAATTGCATCACTATGAACTCATAGTTATAGAACCTTGTATGAAAACTAGTTTTATATATATCTTCCTTATTCAACTTTTATTGATAATATCCTGACCTAAAATCCACCTTAGAGATGTATTAAGCTCCATTTAAGTGGTCAAAAAATTCATCAGTACATGGAAGTTTATACTTGTTCCATAACATGATCGTTTTGAGCTCATGGTAATCAATGAAGAGGTTCATTGACCCATCCATATTCTTTATGAAGAGGACTAGTGCACCCCATGGTAAATAACATGGGTTTATAAACTCTTTATCAAGATTCTATTGTAGTTGTTTCTTCATAAATTTAAGTTCAATAGTGTCCATTCTATATAGAGTCTTTTATATTAGAAAATATCTAGGTATAAGATCAATTGGGAAATAAACCCCACAAATTGGATGAATACTCATAATTTTATGGTATCCCACCTTATTTTTAACACATAAAACTTTTAATGCGTAGTATAACACTTAATAACCAGCAATATATTTTAATGTTTCTTTTCTTGTAAATTAGAAACATAGTATCTTGATAAAATAAAAAATATTATAATAAAAGATAATGGATTCTTCATAGGTTCATCCTATGTTTCTTTTACTAATTATCAAATCATAGGGACATATATCAAAAGAAAAGGGTGAGCATTAATCCAAATAAGGGAATAAAAAATGAGATATTTAGCATGTGACCGTGAGGTATATTAGTAGGAATGAGTATAAGAACATAAGGAATTTAAAATTAGAAATATCATGAATAATATCATGGAAATGTTTCTACAACATAAAAAATATACATTTATAATAATATCACCAAGCTTTATCACTAAGGTGTCTTAATCATAATTACTAATGTCATTCACCAAGTTATCGTAAAACAAGTCATCTATAATGATTAATTCTATACCCAATTAATTAGAGTTATATCAAGGTACACCATTTATATGTATTAATTCATGTGTTCCACATTTATTATAATAAATCATTTCACCAAAAACCCATAGAGAATAAATAACTAGTTTCATATAAAATCATTACATACTTAAGTGCTTAAAGAATTGAAAAATGTATCATTTTTAACCAATAGAAATAGATTGTGGGTAACAAACAAGAAAATAAATGAATAAATAAATTATATTTACATATAATTGAATTCATATGGGTAATAAAATGGTTTTTTCATACACAATATAATTATTTTTCATGGGAAATAGTGAAATTCATGAAATGAATCTAGCAACATGATTATATAAAATGTGTATTAAGGAAATGGAATAATTAGAGTGGAATATGGTATCACATTGTTAAAAACATTTCAGTGATAATTGGACATTAAAAAGGATATAAAAATATTTTAATCAATCATTTAGAAAACATTTCCCAAAAGAGTTACTTGAATGGAATAGGGGAAGTGTAGAATTTTTTTATGTTTAATATTTACTTCATAAAACATGACGATGGAAGCTTGAGGAATTAAGGAAACCATATAGGGAATATTCTAGAGGAAAAATGAACATAACATCATGGTTTATAGATTTTTAGTATATATTAATTGGGATGGGTGGGTATTTATGTTAAAATATTAGGACTTGTTTAATAATTTTCAAATACATGTCTTAGATTTCTAGGTTGTGGAAATCAAAAAACCATTGGCTTTATCATGGCCCTTAATCATGGTTTTAGAAAATTGATTCATGTTTTATTGTATTTTAAAATATTATAACTAAAATCCATATTTCAATATTACATTGGACAAAGAATATTGGTTTTTTTACAAAATATTGTTTTTAAAATCATAATTTCATTTTTATACTTTGTAAAGTCAATTTTAGTTTTTGGAAATAGATTTAAAAACATTAAAATAATTAATATTAACAAAATAACATGTTTTAGGAATTTTATTTTGTCTATTTAATTATTTCATCATTATTATATATATATATTAAGTCGTGAAAAATAATAAAAACACAAACCTGTACTTTTATTGTTCATTGAAAAATAAAGGGTTTTCAAAAATTCTAATCAATTCACCCTAACCTTATTTTTACATGCGGATTTCAAACATAATATTTGTTTTATAAAAATAATTTTATAAATATGAGAATTTTATCTTTTATATAAAAAATACTTATTTATTTAAAATAATATTATTTATAATATAGTCATATTATGGACACATATAAAAATTTCATAGTCCATTGTAAATAATATTATCATCTATATTTAAATAAATAATTTTTAAAAAAAATATTTCATAAAAATAATATTTATATATATAATACATTTTTATATTATAGAATTGTACATATTTTGTGTAAATATAATTTTATTTTTATTCAAATATAAAATTATCCAATTCATCTTATTTTTATGAAAATTATGTTAAAAAATAATACTAAAAATGGGATTGAAAAAATAACCATTTAATTTATATAAAGGAGATTAAATTTTTATGATACGTAGGTCTTCACATATAACACCTTATTACACCTGTATACTTCCTAAGGGTAAGGTGTTCAGTGGGGGTAGTTTATTGAGGTGGCTCAGCTAACATTGACCAGTTGGTGATCTCTACTTACTTGAACTTCTCTGGTAGTCAATAATGTTTAAGCCTCACTTGTTGAATCTATTAATGGGAATGGTTAAGGTAAAGGCCCAATTATGCTTCATACCGCCCAAATTTGGATAAATGGGATTTAAAATGAATCACTCTACTAGTTTAGGATATTGTTTCTCTATTCAACATCAATTATCTTTTATCGTTACCTTAAATGAACACTAAATATAATAGTAAAATTATGAAAAATATTCAGAGTTCCTAATGGTAACATTGACCAACCATCATATTACTATTTCAAAAGGTATCTTACCACCTATAAATAACATTCCATTACATCATATATTATTAACTACAATTCTTCTAAAGATTATATATCTTTTCCGTTTATAAAATTTCAATGGGTTTACTAATAATTAATTTTTATCTATAGTTTTTTTGGTCGGAGACATGATCCTGGAAGATTGGTGAGATCCAAATTTTCCCATTTTACTATTCATATTTTTTATTTTTTGACATTTTAATGTTAGTAATTTTCATGGGTTTCGATGCTAATTAATGTAATTATATATATTAATGAAAACAATTGTTGTTGGTTACTTTATGTGTTGTATGTATATAATAAAATAAGATACAATATAATATAATACACATTTATTTTGAAAACAATTATTATTAATAAATAATTCCTTATTATATTCTTCCCCTCTTTAGAAATTTCATCCCCTAAAATTTAAACTTATATTCTCAATTTATAATATATGGGGTTACTTTTTTCTCATTATTTCCTCTATTTCTCATGTTGCCTCTTCATATTTTTTGTTCCACCATAACTCTTTGTAAAGGTGAGTTGTCTTGTTTAATAGAACATTGTATCTTTGGTCTAAGACCTTCATCGAATGCTCCTCATAAGAGATATCATTCTCCATTTATACAACCACTTTATTTATTACATGTGAGGGATTGGGTATGTACCTTCTCAAAGGTGATGCATTGAACACATCATGCACTTGATCCATGTTTGGTGAAAGCGATAGCTGATAGGTCCTAATCCTCTACGATCAAGGATATCAAAGGGGTAAATCTGCCTATGGATAAGATTTCCTTTATTTTAAAACTACAAGACTCTCTTATATTGTGATATTTGATGTAAAACATTGACTTCAACATCAGACACCACGTCCCTTAGATGATTACCATCATAGATCTTCTGATCACTCTAATAAGATATTATATGTTGTTGGATGGATTGAACCATTTTTGTCATCTCTTGTACAGTATAATGACCAACTATCTTTCGTTCACTAACTTCATCCCACGAAGTATGAGTTTTATATCTATTCCCAAATAGAAATGTATATAGATCCATTTAAATACTAGAGTAGAATATATTATAATATGAGAGATAAAATAATGTAAAATGTTGATATCATCCACCAATAAATTATATTGAGCAGGATCTTATACGGTCTTAATGTGTATCAATAGTACTTTTAGATTTCCCATTGTTTTTTGGGTGATAGGTCGTACTAAAATTCAACATAGTATTCATAGAATGTTAAATAATTCTACATAATTTAAATTTGCACCATGTATTATAATAAAAATGATTGAATATGGGGCCTCATGTATCCTCACCGCTTTTTTATGTATATCTTGTAATGTTAGTCAAGTGGTAAATTTTCATAAATACTAATGAAGTGGAAAATCTTGGAGATTTGATCCACCATAACCCATATCGGATGGTCTACTTTAAATTTATTTGGGGACTAGTGACAAAGACGATGTAATTTTTTCCTATTTCCATGTGGGTATAAGAAATGGTTACATAATTCCCTTTTAATTTTATCACTTTTCATTAACATGATGACATAGCAAGAACATTGAGTAACACTCAGTGTTCTCCATCATGTATTATCACTAGAAGTACACTCAAAGATCATGGTACATCTTGGTACATCCATTGTGGATAGAGAAAGCTTAGGTATATGCATTATCCAATATCACTTTATTTATCATAGGTGATGAATTCATGAAAATAATATCTCTAAACCAACTCATGTCATATTTATCGATGTGTAATTCATTAATATTCCCCTCCATTACTACATTCACTTTATTTTGAAGTTCTCAATCATCCCTTTGTTCCTAATTAATCCTATCGTAGATATATGGTTGGGTAATCATTTGGGAAAGGTAAGATGTATTCCCTACCATCACTATTTCTAGACCTATACTTTTTTACATAAAATAAAATAGGGTCTTTATCAATACACATCATGGATAAAGTAGCAGGTTCTTTTTTACTAAGATAATTATCTAATTTTTCACCATTCTAGGATAATTGAAAACAGATAAATCATCACCTTTTATTAACTCTAACCATATTTTTTTATTAATGTTTTTAAAATTCTATGTAAATATATATATAACCTTTTTATTCTTTGTATAAATTAAATTTCTACCATAAAGATAGTGTCTTTATATCTACATATAACATATAACTATAGATAACTCTAGGTAATGAGGAAGATAAGTTTTTTCATGAGGCTTTAACAGTCATCTTTCAAAAGAAATAACTTTTCATTTTACATGAGTACACATCCATGCCCTCTTAAGGATGCATCACTATAAATAAAAAATCCTTCCCAATTAGAGGGTAAAGTTAGAATAGGTTCACCAACCAACATATTCTTCAGTTCATGGAAACTTTATTCACACTCCATTCTATAGATAAAAATAACTCCCTTTCATGTTAACTTATTTAGTGGATTAAAAATACCTGAAAAGTTTTTACAAAACTTCTATAGTATTCTTCTTGGACAAGGAAACTATGAATATTAGTTACAATATTATAAAGTGTCCACTACTCTATGACCTTTGTCTTGGAAGGATCAACGAATATTCCTTCACTAGTCATGATATATCCTAAGGATACAATTTTTTCTGACTAAAACTCACATTTATTGAATTTACCAAAATTATTATCCATATCTTGAGTTTTTAGTATGACCCTAAGAAAATCCTCATGTTCATCATCACATTTGTAATATATCAAAATGTCATCAGTGAATACCACCACAAATTATCAAGTTAATCTCTGTTGAATCTACTAATAAATCTCTAAATATGGAAAGATAATGAGTTAAGTTGAAGGGAATAAAAAAACTTTTAATTACCATATCATAATTGGAATGAATTATATGGGATATAATCTTTCATTACCATTAACTGATAATACCCCAAAAAAGGTCAATATTATAAAATAATTGACCACCACATAGTTGGTTTAATAGTTCAGCAAACCTTGGAAGATAATATTTTTTCTTCACTATTATCTCATTAAGTTATCTATAATAAATTCAATTATACATTGATTCATCCGTCTTCTTTACAAATGGAATAGGTGTTACCCAAGGACAATCATTTAGTGAAATAAAACCTTTATCCAAATGATCTTGAAGTTAACTATTTAAGTCCACTAACTCCATATATTCCATTCTATATGGGTTCTTTAGTATTTTTTTGGATCTTGGTATGAGTTTAGTGGATAAATCTACCTCTCTTTTTGGGTGATTTCTCATTAGCTATTCCAGAAATAGATCAATGTATTCAGAAAAAATTGGGACATTTTTTAGGTTTATAAATTACCTTTATTATTTTTCGTCACCTATCATTTTTATAAAGAATTTTGTAAGATGTTCTTCTAGATAGAGTTTAGACTGAAATATCTGTCCTTGGAAAATAACTCTAGATTTTCCATTAAAGACCACCATAAATTTCATTAATTATAAAATTTATATTATCGTAATTTTCTTATATCAATTCCATCACTTGTATAGTGTATAATTCCACCATGGGAATGACTATTATATTTGTGAACGGATTTTACATTCCAATTTTCATACAAGAGTTTCTATACACCTTGATGGCTGGATAATTCCTCTAAGAGTTTTAACTAAAAACTCTAATTCTATAAATTTAAGGATTCATTCTACATTATTTTGAAACATTTATAAAATAAAGTTATTTTTATAACTAAAATCAAACAAAGTAATTTCTAGATTTGAGAGCACAATGAGTGTACCTGCCACAACAACATTTGGGTCCCTTACTTCAGTCATTGTGATTGAGAAAGAAATACTTTTCTCCCATGGCCTATGACAAGGTTAATGGTGGATTCCCGACATTATCTTCTTATTGTACATTGATTTGAAAATTTCTCATGTTTTATACACATTAATCATTGGGAGTTACGTTTTGATTACAACATCGTCCAATTTATTACATTGAGATATTGAGGCTTCACCTCAATGTGGATATTCAAAGCTATATGCCCATATCATCTTCACTCATAGAACTTTAGACTCCCACGAAATCAATTCCCTAAATATTTACACCTATATTTATTTCACGTGGTCAGTTACAGTTTATTTTCTTCTCTTACATGATCAAAATTATTCCTTAGTTTTATATCATTTCCATAATATTTTTATTAAAACTATGTGACCCCTACATCTCTCCAATCTCCATTTTAACCACTATAGAACTTGGAAGTATCTCCTTATAGTTTTCATAGTATTTATTTTCTATATTCTTCTTTAGATGGTGTCTGATTATACAAAAAATCTATCAACATTTACCCTAAGATCCATAACAAAGATATAGTTGTATCGAGAAGGTTTAGTAAATTTCATTTTGTAGCTGGTGGAGGATTCATTTTCCCTCTACATAACCTCTAAGAATTCCTTCCCCATTTTATTTTCTCTTCAAATAGGGATAAATGTATTTAAATATGTTCTCATGAACTCTAACCAATCTATAATATAAATAACTTTTCTAGGATTTATGTTCTTAATAATGGTCTACCATTAATTAAATTCTCCTTATAAGAAGTATACTAACAAGGTGTATTTATCAAAATATTAATAATAGAGAATTGAAAATATATTTTCTATATAGTTAATAAATTTTTATTTATTTATTAGATGAATTAATCCACTAAAGGAAGGTGGTCATTGATGTATGAAGGAATCAATTTCATGTTTTTCCCTTAGAGGTAAATCTAGATACTAAACATGATTTAGGTTATTATTTATAACCCCAGAGAGTTGATTAATGATCCTCAGGAAGTTTTATATTCCATATTACATCATGTTAGGAAGGTTATTTTTTAATCATCCATTGAACTCATCATTGACATGGTTCCCCCTATTTTTAACAATTTTTTTAAAATAATAGAACCTTAGTGAAAATGTGTTACTTTTAGTAATACATTATTTAAAAAGAGCGATTAATTCCTAAAACAACATTATTAAATATTTTATTCACTTAATATCCTATAATAACAATTATATTTTCTATATATCTTTCACAATGGTTAATAAAAAATCATGTTATTAACCAAATATTTCCCTATTGAGTGTGAATCAAGGTGTGAATCAATGACCATTATAATCCCCTAGGTGATGATTGATTCAAATCCCAATGAACCATTTTCAAGTTTATTACCCATATGTATAAATGTACTATAGCCTCATCCACTTATATTATATAGATAGGGATTTAATTTATTAAAAACCAATCGCTTAATACTTTACCAAAATTTCAAGAATATTTCCTATATTTGGACATTTACCTGGGGCTCTTACAAATTATTTCAAATCCTAATTTCTATAAAAAAATAATTCATGCCCTGATACCAATTTTTGAATAAAACATACATTTAATGATACAACACTTAATAACACATGAGGTCTTTTAAGATTTAGTTTTTTTGAAATTAGAAATGGAATACATGAATAAGATAAAAAATCATTTAATCCACTTAAAAGTATTCTTCCTAGGGTCATCATATGTTACTTTTACTACATCTCAAATCCTAGGGACATACATTAAAAGAAAGGGATGATCATAAATCTTAGTAATGAAATAAACCAAGTATGAATCCATGAAAATGATATTACAACAAAAAAATGAGACATTCATATGAATATCACCATGTTTTATCAACAAGTTATCATAATTCATAATTACCTAGGATATTCATCATGGATTCATAAAACACATCATCTCTCGAGATTAATTTTTACCCAATGCATTGGAGCACTGTCAATTCACACCTTTCATATTTCATGATTTGTGTGATCCATATTGATCATAATTGTAACAACCCAGGTATTTATAGAATAATACCTTTTCATATATATTAATATTTATGAATAATATATTGATTATACATTAAAGGGGATTCTTTTTCTGATAGCATACTCGACATGCAACAACGGGTTTCTATGAAATCTTATGTTGAACATAACATTGTGTTGTTCAAAAAAATAAAACAATAATATTATTATTTAATTTTGTAGTAAAAACCAGCACATTGTATTGGTGGGAATGAAAATAACTAACTACCATATGATTATATGTCACACCCCGAACTTTTTTATATTTATATATTTAAATATTTATTGTCCTCAGTTAGCCTCATCAAGGTGCGGGTTGAGAGATGGTCTAAAATTTTTTATGATTAATAATATTTTTCGGTTTCAGACTATTCTGCGGGCCCCACACATAAGATGATGACCGCGTGGTCGGTTGCGTTTCCAGCACAGCTATCTAATTTTTATAATAAATAAAAAATTATAAAAATAAAATTGGTTAAACGTTGAACAACAACAACAATAATAATAATAATATTGTGTAGATATTATTATTATTATTTTCAATATTAAACGGTTGTCAAAAGTGTTCTTAATATTTTATTGTTAAATTGTATTTAACGTTTTGATTATTTAAAATGAGTTATTATTATAATTATTTTTAATAAAAATTATTAATGTTGTTATAAATATATATAACAAATATTATTATAAATATTGTCATTAAATTTTTTTTTTATTATTAAATGAGTTATTATTATTATCATTATCATTGTTATTATAATTATTGTAATTAACATTATTATTCTTCTTATTTTTTATTAGTATTACTAATGGAATAATTTTATTATGAAAAAAAATAAAACCCTATGGGGCGTCACCCCCCTCTTTTACCAATCACGGCACATCCCCCCAACCCATGGGGTTCTCCAGTGCAGTAGCTCTTATTCCTCGTCGGAGCTCCAGCTTGCTCCCATCCGGCCCTCTCCTTCTCATCTGGCATAGCCCCTAACTCCCCTCTTCTCCCCTGAGCAAGGCACACCAGGCATCCCCCATGGCGCGATGCACCTCTCCCCTACAACCAAAGGTGAGGCTGACCTCCCTCCTTCCTCCCTGTGGCCAGAAATCATCTTGTTCGATGACCCTTCATGGATACATTTTACAGCATCTGCATGACCCCTAGGGCCAACAATAGGATGCACGAAACTCAATTATTTTTTGCCCCTACTTCATGAGAGAACCCTCTGGTGACCTCCCCAGCACACAGTGCACCTCTGAGAGTCCTTTATCATACTCTGTCAGCCTCTCGAACCCTCTTCGTAGGTGCATTTCTGATCGCCAAGTTTCTTCTTCTTCTAGTGGGTAATTAGTTTAGGGTTTTCGGTTATAGTTAGTTTGATTTTTCTATAAATGGTTGGGTATCTTGTTTTTAGGATTTATTCATGTTATTTGAGTTGTGTTTGATGTGAGGTGGAGTTTGCGCACCAAGTTGTGAAGTCTTCTAGTCCAAGGTATGTGGTTCTATGATTGAACATTCATTTTGATAAATTTAGCATGTTTTCTTATGTGTTTATATGTGCTCTACAGTTTATGTATGTTCAACAAAAAATGTTTCTCATAGGATTCGATATGCGTAGATCTTCAAATTGGTCTTTTTAATTGAAAATTAGTTTATATTATGTTTATACCTTTATTGAGCATCTCGAAACGTTTTATAAATTATTCAAATGATTTATTCAGGTGAGTTTTTAGAGTAAATATTGTGGTGCTGATTTGGAGGTTTTACATAAATTTTTTTAATGATTTTTTCCATTTCACATGTGGTGTGAAAGTATTCTTCAAAAACATTAAGTGTGTGTTATATTTTTAAAGTGGATTTTCCTATTTGAAATTGAGTGTGTTATTTGTCAAAATCCTTATTGTGTTATTTTGAAATGTTTTATAGACTGTTTATGTTTTTAATTGTTTTATTAAATTACATGTGTAGTGTGTTGTACCTCACTGTGATGGTTTTGGGATGTGGTTGTCAAGGTTTCCAACATGTAAATGCATAGGGTAAGTCATATATATACAAATTCCCCCAGTGAATATTCCCACATGGTGTGGGGAATATGTGTAATGTAGGTAGGGTGTATATATATATATGTATAAATGCATGTGCGTCTATGCGCCAATTGTTAGTATGAGTGGTCGTCGGAAAATAGTGTCAGGTTTGAGGTAGGTCCTGTATGCTTATGCCTTTTAATTTGAACTTCATAATTGCTTTTTTGTTTTAAAAATATAATTTACATTTGTGCTATATACACATGATATGAAATCTCATTTTAGTTGCTAAAAATTATTATGCCTTTCTTTTGTAAATTGAAAGGTATTTCTAACTCCATTGGTCTTAAGTGGCTTTTCATAAAAATGGTGTTCCTAAGTGGTTTTGAATTGGTGATAAGTATTTCCAATGGTGTTTGGCCTTTTGGACAGTTAGTTGTGAAAAGTGTTTCCCTTTATGTAATTAAGCATGTTTGGATCCTAAAAAAAGTTTTATGAAACAAAAAACCACTCTTTAAGATTATGCATTGTGTGACATGAATGATAGGGAATGCACTTGAGGGAGAATGGTGGTGTGTCTTTGAATGTGTTTTGGATGATGAAAGTGTTATGTACATATATGTTTTCATAATAAAAAAACTCACCACCACTTAAAATAGATCACCCTAGGATACCTAGGTATGAAGGTTGGAGGACCAGGACTAGTATTCTAGATGAAACAGAAGGGTTTCATCCTGGTTTTGTCTAGAAGGATTGACGATACAACACAAACTAATCATATGAATGATTGAGGGTCATTATTTCGAAGCCATGTTTTTTATGGTTGTGGTTTCTAGGCCACATTCTCTGAAGGTAATGGTTTCTATTCCATGTTTCACCGAAGTAAGAGGTCTCTAGGGTCCCACTTGTGTTAGTTACCTATAGAATTTCACATTGTTCTCATTTACGACATGGGGCTTGTGATGAATTTGTATTTCATTTGTTTTATACTTGATGTCTCATTTTTGAAAACCCATTATTTAATCTAAATATTTCTTTTTTCCCATTAGTTGGAAATGATAACGTATTCTTGGATTCTATTTTAAAAATTTAGTGGAGTGGAATCATTTTCCTTAAAAATGATAACATGTGACTTTAAATTGAATATAATGAATAAAATTATATTATTATATCTTATTTTATGAATTGGAATGATTGGATTTCTTATTAAAGGTAGGGGCATAGGTTGTTGTTTATTTTTGGCATTTCTAATGAGCATCTCGATGTTTATGCCTGATATATTTTCAGTTTTAGGTTTTGGTCTTGGATAACTATTGGAGAGCATGGTTCTATGTTTTGTGGTGACCCATTGGGTCACTTGGAGGTATATCTTGTTTGTTATCCTTATTTTATCATCTATTGCTAGTGTTGTTTCTCTTTTTTCCAATTCATATTCAACTACGTTTATTTTTTTTATGGTCCAAATTGTTCCCAACTATCTCACCTTGATTCCTAGCACTGGTTTCTAGCCATAGAGGATTGGGAATGCCCTTCGGGACATGCCGCGGACATGCTCCTGTCGACCCATGTTTGTTCATGAGAAATGGTGTTAGAAGGAGGTTCTTGTTATTTGGGATATCTGGTATATGGATATTAGGATAGTTGGGACTCATGTGAAGGCATGGTAAGATCATCGTGAACTCTTTCTCTCATCGATTCTTGAATTACTTGGGGTAGTCCGGGATTAGAGTCTTTTTTTATTGGGTTATTTTGGATTGAGGGATGACAATGGAGTATAAATGGGTTATTTGGTGACCTCACATGGGGTGGTGACCTGTGTGGAGTCCAGGTTCCCGGTTCAAGGTCCTATTAGTGTCATGAATTACATGGGGCATGGATCACTACCGTGTCATGTGGTTAGGAAGAGGAACTAGATCCTCATTCTGATGGTTTGCTGTTGGTTGTGTACAGTTTTGATCTTGGTTGTTGTGAGTATGACATAGGAATGAAAGTGGTTCGATAATGTGGGGATTTTGAAAAATTATGTGAAATTAGACTTTTGAAATGATGTATTTTGTTCTTCCTGAGTTTGTTTGGCTTCTGATCTGGTTATTTTGATATCAGGGTGTTCGTTTTGATTGTGCATTGGCTTGATTCTAGTTTTAGTATGTGTTTCCCATGATTTCAAGGATGTGTTTCCCACAAAGTCTCTAAAAGTATTTAATGATCTATACCCAATTCAAGTTCAAATCCAATGTTACTTCTTTATTGATTATCTCTTGGTTTGTAATAGATGGTTGTGTGGTTGGTGGAATTAGAGTGTCTTTAGGTTGTTGGGAAGAACCGAGGTTTTCATTGTTTGTGTTGTTTCAGTTTCATTATCCAGCTTTAGACAATTGGAGGTAGAATGTCTTAACATTGTTGGATTTTGGGGTGTAGTTGGTGGTGATCAGCTTTCGTGAGGGTCCTCCATCGAGAGAGGATTATATGCCAGAGGAACCCGTCGGTAAGAAGATATCCTCACAGGCTTTATCTTCTAGTTCATCATAGCACATTCTAATGCACCATCAGTATGGCTGGTTCAGGCATTCTAATATTCCATGTTGCCTCCTTTTGAAAACCTACCACCACTGTGGTAGTTTGAATCATCAAGAGGAAGAAGTTGGGAACTAGAGGATGAAAATGCCTGACTGTGAGGTAAGAGATTCTTCACCCATCAGGGCCCCAACCACCGGTTTAAAGTTGAATCACATGCATAGTTAGGAGTTTCCAAGGGTGTGTGGAACCTTGTTCTAAATATTCTTCTCATCTATGGGATTTAAATATCCTAATTTTCCTTGTTCTATTATTATCTTTGTCATAGGTTCCTTTTTGTTATGGTAGTGTGATGAGATCATTCCACCTTAATCAAAGCAGCACTATCTACTTTTAGGATGGTCTTTAAATCGTTCGGATTCCATGAAGTGTGTTGGACCCGTGAATTAATGGAACAATCTTCATTTGGAGTTTGTTCTCAATTGTGTTCATTAGGGGAATTTTTGGTTTCATGAAATTAATGTGTGGTGTTTCTGGGACCTTTCATAGTTAAAGAACCTCTATATAGGCTTTCCTATAGTGTGTTGTAGTTTTGTAGAGGATTCCTCCATCCCAGTGTTCTGGTATGATGGTTCTCCCGACAATGGTTTTAACCTTAGGGGTGGAATTGTTCTGTTCGCTTTGAGAAAGTGGTTGGAGTTTGGATAAGGATTCCATAGTCTTCAGTTGCAGTGAGGATTCTTATTTTGTCAGTGTGGGAGGTGTTGAGTTAGTATCTCATCCTTAGGTTGAAGTGTTATTTTGTTATAGGCTTTCCATTTAAATATTTGGCATTTTTTCTGTCTATCTACGGAAATTGAATGATTTTGGATTTGGGGATTCCCGCGTTGACCCCGAGGAGTCCTTGGGTTTCAAGGTTTCCGTATTATTATAATTATTGTGGTACAGAGAACCCTCTTGTGTTCTCCCCTCATTCTTATACTGTTGTTTATTATTAAATTAGTTTGGTGTGATGCGCATTAGAAATGGTCTCCCCGAGGCTCTCAGTTTCTATTGGTTTTTTCTGGTCATGAACTCAAGTTAGGTAAACAATTGGCTTCGTGACTTTCTAGGGTTAGACTGTTTTTTTAGTGTAGAATTATCACACCCAGACCTTTTTAAAATTATTTATTTTATTATTTCTTGGCTTTAGTTAGCCTCATCAACGTTCAGGTAGAGATATGGTCTAAAATTTTTGACGTTTCATAATTTCTATGGGTTTCAGATTAGTAATAGGGCCCCAACTGATTGGTTGTGACCGTGCGATCAGCCTAGGTGCCTGAGTAGCTCTATATTGTTTAAATAAATAAATTTTTTAAAAAATAAAATTGGTTAAATGTCTCACCTTAATAATAATAATATTATTATTGTGATGATATTATTATTATTACTGGACATGTTCTTATTATCATTAATATTAAAAATATTAAATGGTTTTTAAAAGTGTTCTTAATATTTTATGGTTAAATTATTATCATTGTTATGATTATTTCAATTGAGTTATTATTATTATTATCATTAAGTAAATTTATTAATGTTTCTATGATTATAAAATTACTAATATTATAATATATATTTTCATTACAATTTGTTTATTATTATTATTAAAAGGGTTATTATTATTATTTTCCTTATTATTATTATTATAATTAATGTAATTAACCAAATTATTCATCTTATATTTATTATTATTACTAATAGTATAATAGTTTTACGAAAAATTTGAATCCCTAGGGAGCAGCCCCCCATGGGGTTCTCTAGTGCGGAGGCCCTTCTACCTCACTAGAGCTCCAGCAGGCTCCCACCTGGCCCTCTCCTTATCATATGGCATGGCCCCTAACTACCCTATTGTCCATTGAAAAAGGCACACCTGGCATCCCCCATGGCGCATCACACCTCTCCCTGCAACCCTAGGTGATACCAAGCTCCCTCCTTCCTCCCCGTGGCTGGACATCATCTCGGTCAGTGACCCTTCTTGGAAGATTTTTACCCAAGTTGCATGACTCCCAGGGATAACCATAGGATGCATGAACCTCACTTGGTTATGCCCCTACTTCATGTCCAAACCCTCCGGTGACCTCCCTAGTGCACGGCCCACCTCCGGAAGCCCTCACTCTTACTTCGTCAGCCTCTGTCACCCTCGTTGTAGGTGTGTTTCACTTCGTCAGGTTGCTTCTTCTTCTGGTGGGTTATCGGGTTAGGGTTTTAGGTTATTGTTGGTTTGATTTTATTGTAAATGGTGGAATATCTTGTTTTTAGGATTTATTCATGTTATTTGAGCTGTGTTTGACATGTAGTGGAGTTTGCGCACCACGTTTCGAAGTCGTCTAGACTGAGGTAGGTGGTTCTATGCTTGAACACACAATTTGATGAATTTAGCATTCCTTCTTGAGTGTTTATATGTTCTCTATAGTTTATGTATGTGCGGAAAAAAATTATAGGATTCAATATGCGCAGAGATTTAATGTTTTATTTATAATGGAAAATTAGATTATTTCAATTGTATACCATTATTATGCATATTGTAATGTTTTATAAATTATTCAAATGATTTAATTGATTTTGAAAGTGGTGAAAACCCACTTTTAGAAAGGAATTGTTATATGTTTGGTATGAAAATCAGATCTCAATATGAATTTGGTTGTGTTGTTTCTTTATGTATTGTTATTACATTTTAAGATGTTTTATAAATTGTGTAAATGGTTTTTTTATTTTTTATAAATGATGGAATTCATGTTTTTTCATGGTTATGATGTGTGGATAGTTTTAAGGTGGTTCTTTGATAAGTAATCGGGTTACTTTTTATTGTAAATGTTTTGGTGAAGATTTGGAGGTGTTTCATGAAATTTTTTATTGATTTGATCAATTGCGTGTGGTGTGAAAGTGGTATTCAAAAAGATTAAGTGTGACTTTGATTTTTATAATGGATTTTCCGATGCGAAATTGAGTGTGTTATTCATGAAAATCCTTGTGGTGTTATTTTGAAATGTTTTATATATTATTTATCTATTTAATTTTATTATTTAATTATATGTGTAGTTAATTGGACCTCAATGTGATGGTTTTGGGCTACGGGTGTTGAGGTTTTCTATATATACATGCATAGGGTAAGGAAAATATATATATATATATATATATATATATATATATGTCACGACCCGTCCTCGGGGCCCGTGCTGTGACTACCCCAAGCCCGCCTTCCATAGGCCAGGGGCTGGCGACTAGCACCAAAGGCATAAATCCCGATAAAAAGGGAAATCATTGCCTTTATAAAGTAAACAAATACCACAGAGTAAGAAAGCTGAAGTAAATACTAAGTAAACTGGGTACAACTATAAGTGCTAGAAAGTAAATGGGCCAGAATACAAACCCAACTAAAAGTGAAGTACTACTGAAAAGAAAGTAAAACAACTAAAAAGTAAAGCAGCAACGCCAAGCCGTCCACTAGAAATCCCACCTGAAAGGTGGGTACAAATAGTCTCCTCAGCTCCTCGGGTCTAGCCATCAGCTCCATGTACGTCCCGCCTAGTGTTCCACCTCCAGGTACCGACTTGTTCCACAAGCCTCCACCATGATCAACGATGTCCATTGTTTATATCCAACACAATGTAGTGCGTGCATAGCCTGTGCAGGGGTGAGTATACGCTACTCAGTAGGGACCTCGAGACCCCTGATGTTCTCCCAGATTCCACAAAGGATAAACAAAAAAGGAAAGATACAATCACGAAGTAACAACCAACTCTACTTAGGAATATTCCCATACATATACCTAAGTCATCAATTCCAGTTCGACTCCAACATCTGAGCCCATGTTTGATCTAGTCCACATAGGGTAGCACAATCCAATCCACACAGGATAACACAACCAAATCCACACAGGATAGAAAAAGAATCATATAGAAGATAATGATTGAAAGTCAAGACTCATCTCACAAAGGTATACTTATTTGTTGGACTATAGAGATGATCAGATGTAGACACTGATTCATATAAGTTTTCAGTCCCACCAAGGATACAAGACCAGCTAAGGTGTCAGACCCACAAAGGATACAAGACAATCTACTCTACTGGACCCACGTAGGATACAAGTATAGAGTCAAATATTGTCGGACCCACGTAGGATACAAGAAAAGTAGTCACGTACTGCCAGACCCACATAGGATACAAGAACAGTAGTCTTCACCATCGAACTCATGGAGGAGTCTAGTACGGTCTTCATCGCTGTCGAGCCCACGGAGGATCCCAGTACAGTCATCATCGTCGTCGTAGTTGCAGCCAGCTCTAGGGTTCCCTCACACAGCATGCTCAATTCCGGGATGGTCCGCTTCACGGGCCAAGGGGGGTCGATAGATCAACTAACATGAAGTCTGGAGTTGATGTATCCCAATGTTTTGTCTCGTCAATAGGAACTCAACGTGATCGACAACTCATCAATCAGACGCTCAGTATGAGAGTTATTGAATTTTTTGTCCCAGCGGCCCAGTTGGTATTTAAGTCAAAACCAACCTGACCATACTCCAACTGCATCCAAACCTCGAGAAGAGTAAGCCAAATGAACCGTATCACTAATAGGAATCCAACAAAGTTGACGGCACTTCAATCGTACGTCTGGAGCTCAAGTAATAAGTTTTTCTGCTCCGATGGCCCGGTTGGTTTCATGTTTGAACCAACCCGGTCATACCCAAAGTTTTCTGAAACCTAGAGTGTAATATTACGAAAATATTGTCTCAATCCATGGATCTCTACACAACTTACAGTGCGTCAATCGGAGGTCTTTATCCAATGTTTATGGGCGTTTGAATAGATCTGTCTGAAAATAGGGGGTTTGGGCCCGGTCCGACCCGGCCCAATACCCTAGGTCAGCCCGAACCGGGTGACCCGACCTGGGTCTGGGTTTGGACCGGTTGGGCTTGGCTCGGCCCGGCTGGCGAGGCCCAGCCCAGCTGGTGCGGCCCGGCCCGACGTGGGGGTCCAGCCTGACGCAGGCGGCCCGACCCGGCGCGGGCGGTTCAGCCCGGTGCGGTCGGCCCGGCCCGGGTGCCCGCGTGCTGAGTGGACGTGGGGGGGGGGGGAATTCCCCCCTTTCTTCGAAATGATGGACCCGAGGGTCCGCCCTGCTGAGCTGGCCGGGGGTTCAACCCCTCGGTTTTTCTGGATCCGACTAGGGGTAACGCCCGGCCGGTTGTGCCGTGTGGGACCAGCCGGTCCCGCCTCCTTAGCACCAGTGAAAGGTGGTTCTAGATGCACTCCCCAGCTCCGTCATGGATGAAGGCAGAAGCCTTGGTCCGACCGGAGAGGCACGATGGTGTCGCGCCCCTCTGCCGCGACCCGACTCCGGCAGCGGCTTCTTTCAGCCTCAACGGCGTGGCGCGACGACGCCACACTCCTTCACCATGTGATTTTCTTCATTCCTGCGCGGTGACATTGCACCACGGTGCCTTCATTCAATACCACAATGGTGAACATCAATAAATGGGGAGGATGATCAGCTGTGTTCATGTAGTCCAACCTCCTCCCATTAATTTGGTAACAGGCGACTAAAAAAATTTACAATGAATTACAAAATAAGCCACGAACATAAAACAATCCACTACCATGATAACAAGTTGACGATCAGAGAGCATTGCTGAAAACGATGTCATGGGGTAAGGCTTCGTACACATTGATGGAGATCATCTGAGGTGGAGCGGCGTCTCACACCGATTATGGAGAGGTGAAGAAAGTCACAACGATCGCTCCTTGCAGTGACAACATTCTTTATCGAGGTCTTGACGTTCATCGTGTTCTCCAAGGAAGAAGTTTAAGATCCCCAAGGATTTGTGCATTTTCTCAAAATTCTTCTCACACAAAAACGCACAAATAAAATAAGGTTCACCCTTATTTTATTAATCCCAAGCCATGAATTCAAAATTCAACTCTTAAATAAATACATTTATTAACATAATCAAATAATTTAATGGGAGAGTTGACTTGTAATTAAAAGGGGGAGAGGATGAGTTACACATTAAATCTAGAAGGGGTGTTTGGTTCGGTGTTAAGAAATTTAAGGAGGTGGGGGCTCGTGTGGGACCCACCCCTCTTCCTCACAAATTTCTTTCCCTTAATTCTTAAACCTCTAGTGGTCTAATAAAAATATAATTGTAAAACAACTAAATTTTTGTTCTTTACATGTTTAACAACTCCTCCCAAGAAAACACACCTCCGAAAAAGGTGTTCCTATGCAATTACCAGCATTGCTGTTTCATCAGTGCACTTGGATTTAGATTTCGAGCACCAGTTCAAAAGTTAGGAAAACCCACTCATTCGTTCACTGAACGTCCCCGATCTAAACTTCGGAAATTGATTCCGGGCACACCGGGCCCCAGAATCAGGTGTTGTCAGAAACTGCATACTCATAAAATCCCAAAGAAATTATGAAAAAAACGTTCCTTGATATTTACGTGTCTTTACATTACTCCCACCTCATGGCTTTACGTCCCCGTAAAGATTCACCACAATCTAGGGGAACAAATGAGGGTACTGAGCATGCATCTCAGCCTCCCGCTCCCAAGTGCTCCCCCGGAGGTTCCCATGCTGCCACCTGATGCGCACTTGAGGAATCGGCCACCCACTTAGGACCCAATCCTGTCGATCCTTGATCTCCACTAGGACCTCTGCAAAAGTCACCATGTCATCAATATCCATCTCCCCATGGTCGATGATATGTGTCGGGTCGTGCATGTACCTCCTCAGCTGAGATACGTTGAAGATGTCGTGCACCCAGTGCAACTGAGGTGATAGAGCCAAGCGATAACCCACCTCGCATATCCTGCTATGAACCTAGAAGTGTCTGAAGAAGTGTGGAGATAACTTGCCGCCCTGACCAAATCTCTGTAATCCACATCGAGGTGAGACCCGCATGAAAACGTGGTCTCTATCCTCAAACTCTAGTTGTCTCTGCCTCATGTCAGCATAAGACTTATGTCATCTCTGAGCTGTCCTCATTCGCTTCTGGATGACCTGGACCTTCTCTGTCATGGCCTGGACCATCTCTGGTCCCACAACTGCTAACTCCCCAGGGTTTGTCCAGCATAGAGGTGACCTGCAAGGTCAGTCGTACAATGCCTCGTATGGTTCAATCTAGATGGTGGAGTGGTAGCTGTTGTTGTACGAAAACTCCACCAATGGTAGGTGGTCCTCCTAGCTACGACCAAAGTCGAGGAAACATGAACAGAGCATGTCGTCGAGAGTTTGAATGGTCCTCTCTGTCTGACCATCTGACTGAGGGTGAAAGGCGGTACTCAGACGTAGCTGCATCCTGAATGCCTCTTACCACCCCTTCCAATGTTGGGAAGTAAAGAAAGCATCATGATCGGTGATGATAGATGATGGAACACCATGAATTTGTACGATCTCCTGAACATAGAGGTGTCCCATGCTCTCCACTGAGCCCTGCTCTCTGATTGGTATGATGTGGGCCGACATGGTGAGTCGGTCGACAATCACCCAAATAGAGTTGTGACCTCTAGAAGTACATGGAAGTCCAGTCACAAAATCTATAGATATCCCATCCCACATCCACTTCGGGACCTCCAAGGGTGGTACAAATCATTCTGTTACCTGGTGCTCCACCTTCACCTGCTGGCAGGTGAGGCATCAAGAAACAAACTCTACTACAACCTTCTTCATACTAGGACATTAGTGTTGTCGTCTGAGATCCTGGTACATCTTCGCCACTCCTGGATGTACTACTAAAGGGGATGTGTGGATCTCTCTTAGAAAGTCATCCTGTAATGAAACTGGTACCATGGTACATCCCCTTAAAAGGACGATGTGCTCTCCTCCCACAGAGAATCCATCAGGTGCCTGTCATAAGGATATCTGTGAACGCAACATCTCACAGTCATCATCCCCATGATGTGCCTCTCTTACCTGCTGTTGTAGTGGAGGATTGAATGTGAGTGACTGTAGAAATTCTGCTCTTCCTCTATCCACGAAGGATATCTACAAAGTGGCTAGCTGCTCTATCTCCTCCCCAATTATCTGAATGTTCGTCCTCCAGCTGAGAGTATAGGCTACTACGTTCCCCTTTTCAGGAGTATAGACTATCCCAAAGTCATAGTCCTGGAGGTACTCGAGCCATCAATGTTATCTAAGGTTCAGGTCCTTCTGTTAGAAGATGTACCTGAGACTCAGGTGGTAAGAATAGACTATAAAGCACTCTCCCATCAGATAGTGTCACCACATATTCAGAGTGAAGTCCACTACTACTAATTCCGGGTCATGGGTAGCATAGTTATGCTCATGCTGCCTCAACTTTCGTGATCCATTGGGGATCACTGGCCACTCCTGCATCAGGACACATTCGATTATGGTCCATGATTCATCGCAGTAGACTACGAACCCTGCTCCCTCCTCCGATAGCCTCATGATGGGTGCGCTGGTCAATCTATGTCTCATCTCCTGGAAGGTCTGTTGACATCTATCTGGCCACATGAATGGTTTCCCCTTCTTCGTCAAAGCATAAAGTAGTGCCGCAACTCTGGAGAAGTCTGGCACAAACCTCCAGTAGTATCCAGCCAGTCCTAGGAAATTCTGCTCCTTCGTCACACTCCTGGGTGGCTGCCAAGCTAGCACTGCCTTGATCATCGCAGGATCCACCACAACTCCCGCCTCAGAGATGACGTGTCCCAAGAAGTGGACCTCACATATCCATAAATGACACTTTGAGAGCTTACCATAAAGCTAGTTCTCTTGGTGTGTGTCCAGTACAACCCACAAGTGGTAGGCGTACTCCACCTCAGTGGTCGAATATATCAATATGTCGTCGATGAAGACCATGCCAAATCGATCGAGGTAAGGCTAGAAGATCATGTTCATGAGACTCATGAACAATGCTGGAGCATTGGTTATTCCGAAATGAATAACCAGGAACTCATAGTGTCCATAATGACATCTAGAAGGTCATCTTCTTCACATCCTTATCCCAAACTCTGAGCTGATGATAGCTTGACCTAAGGTCTATCTTCGAGAACCACCGTGCTCCCTTGAGCTGATCGAAGAGGTCGTCAATCCTCGGTAGCGGATACTTGTTCCTCAAAGTAACCTGGTTCAGGAGAGAATAGTCGACACACAGTATCAAGCTCCTTTCTTCCTTCTTGGCGAACAAAATCGAGGAATCACAGGGTGAAACACTGGGTCCAATTAATCCCTTGCCCTACAAGTCCACCAGCTATATCTGTAGCTCTCGAAGTTCAGTGGGAGCCATCCGATATGCTGGATTGGATATTGTGGTTGTCCCTAGGTACATGTAAATATAAAATTCTACCTCTCTATGAGGAGGTAGTCCTGGAACTTCTTTAGGAAAAACGTCCGTATACAGATCCACCACTATAGGGAAACTCAGACTCCGCTCGTCAACTAATCCTAAGATGAGACTAGAAAATAAATGAGGGATCGGTTTTACCCTCCTCTGCGTGAGTCCATCCTGCACTACAAAGTATCCCTTCATGCCGGTGAAGGTGAACATGCTCCCATTGGTGCAGACACACCACACCTTGCACCTAATATAGTTCATTTGAGCATGTACTGTAGATAACCAATCCATTCCCAAGATGAAGTCGTAAGGCCTCGACGCCGCTACAAGAAGATCCCAGCTGAAGCTCTCACTTCATAGAGTAAGCTCACACTACCATAACTAGTGCATAATAATCGATTCTACTCCTATTGGAGTCTCTCACCGTAAGGATCGAGGAAACAGCTCCGTCAGAATCTCCGAGCTCCGAACAAGGGCAACAGAAACGAAAGAATGTCTTTATCCTTTGTCTATATGAACTGCATCAATGGTGGAGTAGACACAGATAGTACCTCGAATCATCTCTAGTGTGTTGTGGTCGTAGGCCTCCACTGCCTCATGCTAAGCCTGCCTCTTCCCGCCAACATCCTACGGTTGCGGTGGACCTCCTGGTGGTGGTGGTGGTAAAGCCTCAAAGCATCGCCACCACCTGCTGCTTGGCCAGCTCCTCTGCCTCGTCCGCCTGCTCCCTGTGGACTGCCACTGTCGACCCTCTTCCTTTTCTTGGGTGGTACCTCAATCGTTTTCTACTCCTATGCACGACGGTTCGGGAAGTCTTGAGCCATGCGGCCCTGCCCGCCACATGCGTAGCACTGTCGGCTCCTCGTAAGACTTTCTATGCGCCGTGTTCCATGCACCTTTGAGCCTATGTCCTGAGGTCGTCCTCCTGATGGTCTAGTCCTCCTGGACCCCTGTGAAATCCATCGACTGTCAACTGCAGAAGACTCTGCAAGGTGCCGCCCTACAGTAGGTCTCATTGCTGGTGTAGGCTCAACAATAAATCTCTCTACGAGAAGGGCTCGCTCCAGTACTCCTGATTGTGTTGGAATGCTGAGGGAGATCATCGATGCCCTGATCTCATGCCTCAATCCAAGCTCAATGGTATGGGTCCGGAAGTATGGTTCTCGTACCATGTCCATGGAATAGCACGAGAGATTGGTAAATCATGCCAAGTACTCGGCTACCATCATGTTGCCCTGCCACAACTGTAGTAGCTCCTAAATGCGCACCGCAAAGATGGTGGTTGGGACGAACACTAATCAAAAGAGGCTCTCGAAGTCCAGCCAAATAATAGCTTCCTCATCATGCACCTAGAGCATCATGCTCCACCATCTTCCTACTGCCGCGTGTAGGAGGCTCGCTGCAAGGATCAACATGAGGTCACCTGGTGTCCCCAATAACCTGAAAAATCGAACTACAACCTCCATCCAATCCTCGGCTACCTAAGGGTCCGTCTCCCCACAGAACCTGGAAGGTCACTGACGCTGAATCTCATGCAGTGCACTAAGGAGAAGTGATCTCTCAATGGCTGGAGTTGGTGGCATCAGTGGCTTGATGGGTAGAGCTACCATCGGTGCCTCCGCTGTAAAAGGGCCCCGCACCGAGGCCTCATCGCTCAGTGAGCTTTCGTCTCATACAAACCTCTGAACTCTAGTTGGTTGTCATTGTGGGGCCATCCTGAAATGAAATAGGTTCACCATGGTAAATACAGAATACCTGGTGAGCTGACACAAAGTAATCACAATAAAAACTTTTGAAACACACATGCAATCGGTGTTTTTGTGAACTGAGTCAGAAATCAGAAGTCAGGGTCATGGTATATGGATATGTCAGCCGCCGCACCAACACTGGACTCCCAAAAATGATAACCAGACTCAATACCCTGAACACTATTGCTTCACATATAATAAAGATCAAAGTCCTATGTTCTGCGGTAGAAACGAACTCCTCTGATACCAATTTTTCATGACCCATCCTCAGGGAACGTGTCGTGACTACCCTGAGCCCACCTTCCATAGGAAAGGGGCTGGAGACTAGTAGAAAAGGTGTATATCTAGATAAAAATGGATGGCATTGACTCTATAAAGTAAACAAACACCACAGAGTAAGAAAGCTGAAATAAACACTAAGTAAATTGGGTACAACTGTAAGTGCTAGAAAGTAAATGGGCCAGAATACAAACCCAAATGAATGTAAACTACAACTGAAAAGAAAGTATACCAACTGAAAAGTAAAGCAGCAACACCGAGCCATCCACAAGAAATCCCACCTGAAGGGGGGGGGGGTACAGATAGTCTCCTCAGCACCTCGGGTCCAGTTGTCCGCTCTGTGTATGTCCCGCATAGTGGTCCACCTCCAGGTACCGAATTTTTGCACAAGCCTCATCCACGATCAGGGTTGTCTATCGTCTTCATCCAACACAACGTAGTGCGAGCATAGCACGTGCAGGGGTGTGTATACGTTACTCAGTAGGGACCCCAAGACCGCCGATGGTCTCCCAGAATCCGTGAAGGATAAACCATAAAGGAAAGATACAATCACGAAGTAACAACCAACTCTACATAGGTATATGACCATACATATACATAAGTAATCAATTCCAATTCGGCTTCAACAACTGAGCCCATGTTCGATCTAGTCCACACAGGATAGCACAATACAATCTACACAGGATAACACAACCAAATCCACACAGGAAAGAAAAACAATCATATCGAAGATAATGATTGAAATTCAAGACTTAGCTCACACAAGTATACTTCTTCATATGATGATAGAGATGATCAGATGTAGCCACAGGTTCATCTAATCTATCGGACCCACAAAGGATACAAGACCAGCTAAGCTATCGGACCCACAAAGGATACAAAACCAGCTACTTTTCCGGACCCACGTAGGATACATGTACATATTCAAATACTGTTGAACCAAAGTAGGATACAAGAATAGCAGTCACGTACTGTTGGACCCACATAGGATACAAGAATAGTAGTCTTCATCGTTGAACCCACGAAGGATTCTAGTATGGTCGTCGTCAATGACGAACCCATGGAGGATCCTAGTACAGTCGTCATCGTCGTCGCAGTCGCAGCCATCTCTAGTGTTCCCGCACACAGCATGCTCGATTCCAGGAGGGTCCGCTCCACGAGCCAAGGGGGGTCCATAAATCAACTGACATGATTTCTGGATTTTATGTATCCAAAAGTTTCTTCTCTTCAATAGGAACTCAACATGACCGACGACGCGTCATTCAGACGCTCAGTCTGAGAGTTATTGGCTTTTTCGTCCCTGGGGCCTGGTTGGTTTTTAAGTCAAAACCAACTCGACTGTACTCCAACTATGTCCAAACCTTGAGCGGAGTAAGGCAAGAGAACCGTCTCACTAAGAGGAATCCAATATAGTGTGCGGCACGCCAATCGGACGTCCGGAGCTCAAGTAATAAGTGTTTCTGTTCCGAAGGCCCGGTTTCTTTCGTATTCAAACCAACCTGGCTATACACAAAGCTCTCATTAACCTTTAGTGTAATATACTGGAATGATGGTCCCGTTCCCAGGACCACTAAAAAACTGATTGTGGATCGATCGGAGGTCTGTGGCCCATGTTACATTTGTTTGAACGGATCTATCTGAAAACAGGGGGTTTAGGCCCGGCCCGACTCGGCCCAATACCCCCTGGGTCTACCTGACCCAGGTCCGGGTTTGGCACAGTTGGTAAAGGCCCGACCCGGCTGGCACGGCCCAGCCCAGCTGGTGTGGCCCGGCCCGACGCATGGGTCCGGCACGACATGGGTGGTCCGGCCCAGTGCCGCCGGTCCGGCCTGGGTGCCCACGCGCTGAGCGGACGCGGGGTGGGGGGGGGGGGGTGGCGGAGGGGGGCACTACCCCCTTGCATCGAAATGGCGGACCCGAGGGTCCGCCATATGGAGCTGGCCGGGGATTCAAACCCCTGGTATTTCGGGATCCGGCAAGCCATAACGGCCGTCCGGTTGTGACGCGTAGGACCACCCGGTCCCGTCTCCTGAGCGCCGGTGGCCAGCGGTTCCAGCTTCCCTCCCTAGCTCTGCCACGGCAAAATTCCACGGCCTTGATCCGAATAGCATGACGTGATGTCACCACACTCCTCCACTGCGGCTCTCCCCGGATGCGGCCCTCCATGGTACTCCAGGGCTGCGCGACGGCGCCGCGCCCCTCCGCCTCGGCCCAACTCCGGTTGTGGATTCATTCGGCCTGAACAGCATGGCGCGACGATGCCGTGCTCCTTCGCCGTGTGATATTACTCATTCCCACGTGGTGTTGTAGCACCACACTTCCTTCATTCCATACTAAAAAGGTGAACATCAACAATCAGGGAGGAGGATCGGCCGTGTTTGTGCGGTCTGACCTCCTCCAATTAATTTGATAACAGGTGGCTAAAAAAATTAAAAATGAACTCTAAAATTAGCCACAATAATAAAACAATCCCCTACCTCAATAACGAGTTGACGACCGGAGAGCATTGTAGAAAACGACATCGTGGGGTGAGGCTCCGTACACGTTGACAGAGATCATCCGAGGTGGAGCGGCGTCTCACACCGGCTACATAGAGGAGAAGAAAGGAACGACGATCGCTCCTTGCGGTGACGACGTTCTTCATCGAGGTCTTGACTTTCCTCGCATTCTCCAACAAATAAGATGACGATCCCCAAGGCATTGTGTATTTTCTACCAATTCTTCTCACACAACAACCCCCAAATAAAATAAGGTTCACCCTTATTTTATTAATCCGAAGCCATGAATTCAAAATTAAACTCTTAATTAAATTCATTGATTAACATAATCAAATATTGTATTGAGAGAGTTGTCTTGTAATTAAGAGGGGGAGAGGAAGAGCTACACATTAATGCTAGAGGGGGGTGTTTAATGGGGTGATAGGAAATTTAAGGAGGTGGGTGATCATGTGGGACCCACCCCACTTCCTCACAAATTCTTTTCGCTTAACACTAAAACCACTAGTTGTTTAATAAAAATATAATTGTAAAAAACCTATATTTTTGTTCTTCACATGTTTAACAACTCCTCCAGAGCAAACAGACCTCCGAAAAAGGTGTTCCTATGCAATTACCGATGCTGCAGTTTCATCAGTTCCCTATGATTTCGATTTTGAGCACCATTTCAATTGTTTGGAAAACCGGCCCATTCGTTCACTAAATGTACCCGAGCTAAACTTTGGAAATTGATTGCCAAGAACACCGGGCCTCAGAATCAGGTGCCGTTAGAAACTGCGTACTCGTAAATTCTCAAAGAAATTAATAAAAAAATTCCCTTTAAATTTACGCATCTTTACAATATATTCCCTATTTTTGCATATTCACTCATATCGTGGGAAATATATGAAATGAAATATATTTGTAAAATTCAAGTGCGTGTATGTGCCATGTATTAGATTGAGTGGTCGTCAGCAAATACTGTCATGTTTATGGTTGGTCATCTATACCTATTCCTTTAATTTGGACTTCATAATTTCTTACTTGTTTTGAAAATATGTTTTACATTTATGCTATATACACATGCTATGAAATCTCATTGAGGTTTCTAAAAATGATTATTCCTTTGTTTGGGAAATTGAAATGTATTTCTAACACAATTTGTCTTAACTGAATTTTCTTAAAAACTATGTTCTTAAGTGGTTTTTAATTGGTAACAAGTGTTTCTTAATATGTATGGCCTTTTGGCCGGCTATTTCTGAAAAGAGTTCCCTTTATGTAATTAAGCATGTTTGGAACCTTATGAATGTTTTATGAAAAAGAAAACCCTCTCTTGAGGCTTATGGGTTGTGTGATGTGAAATAGAGGGAATGCGCTTGAGGGAGAATAGTGGTGTGCAGTTGAATGAGTTTTGGATGAAGAAAGTGTTATGTACATATATGTTTTCATAAGAAAGAAAACTCACCACCACTTGAAATAGAGAACAATGGTAAACCTAGGTATCTTGGTGGTTGGACGAGGACTAGTATGCTAGATGACACGGTAGGGATTCGTCTCGATTCTGTCTAGCAGGATTGATGCAACAACACTAACTAAACATATGAATGACTAAGGCTCATGGATTCTAAGCCACATTTTCTGAGTTTTGTGGGTTTTAAGACAAGTTTTATGAGTTTTTTGTATTCTAATCCATGTTTTACAGAGGCACGAGGTCCATAGGGTCCCACTTGTGTCAGTTTCTTATAGGGATTTCCCATGGTTCTTGTTTACAACATGATTCTTGTGATGAATTTTCCTTTCATTTGTTTCATACTTGATGTCTGATTTAAAAATAACCATAATTTAAGCAAAAATTTTCTTTTTTTACTTTAGATGGAAATGTTAATTTATTCTTTGAATCTATTTTGAAAATTTAGTGGAATAGAAGTGTTTTCCTAAAAATTGTTAACTTGTGAATTAATCATGAAAAGAAGGAAAAACATTATTTTATTATATCTTATTTTCCAAATTGGAATGATTGGATTTATTATTAAAGGTTGGGGCATAGGGATTTGTTTATTTATGGCATTTCTACTGAGCATATCAGTTCTCACAGCTGTTATATTTTCAGTTTCAGGTTCTAGTCTTTGATCGCTCTTAGTGTGGGTGGTTCTATGTTTGGTGATGACCCATGGGGTCACTTGGAGGTATGTCTAGCTAGTTATCCTTATTTTATATTTTGATTATAGTGTTGTTTTTGTCTTCTATTTCTAGTGTTGTTTCTGTTTTGTTATGTTTATATTCAACTACTCTCTTTTTTTTATGGGCCAAACCATTCTCAGCGGTCTCACCTTGATTCTCAGCATTAGTTTCTAGCCTGTGGGGATCGGGAATGCCCTCCAGGCCATGTCGTAGTCTGTCTTAGGTCGACCAGATTTGGCTCATGCCATTATACATGTTTTTTAAATCTTTTTACATTTATCCAATAATTTTAGAGTCTTAAAATGAGAATGAATCCAATTTTAATCCTTAAATACTCTAATATTTTTAAATGGTCCTTTTAGTGGAGAACCATTTTTAAATATTCTTTTTGTCAATTTTATATGTTCTATTTGAAAAAATATACAAATTCCTTGAAAAAAACATAATTATATACTTTGGTTGAAATTTTGGTATTATTCTGATGCAATTTATATTTTATTGAATAGTGAAAAATACTACATTTTAATTCAAAACTCTCTTTTAATATAATTTATTTATATATTTATTCTACCCTTTTAATTCGTTTTAAGTGTAATCAGATTATTTTTTAACCATTTAATCCAATTTCTCTCAGTGGATGTAATTTCACCTTGAAATTTGACATAAAAACATGTCAATCTTTTGGTAGTTTTTACATAAAAAATATGCTTTCTAGTTTTGAAAAGCTGAATTTAATTTTAATAAATTTCTACAATTTTTGTGTTATGAATTAGAAAAATTTATTCCGTGTTTGGAATCATAAGGTCCAAATTGGGTATGTATGTTCCTTTTACTTGTGTTTATTATTAATATTAACTTCAGTAATTATTTTTATTTACCATAGTTAAAGTGTAAATTCGGTAAAAAAGTGTAAAAATAATATTATAATTTTATAAAACTACACTAAAATGTATCCTAATATTATTTTAAGACTCATGGGTGACCAAAACAATCCATGTGCAGAAATTCGGGAATTTGGGAGGCACATGGGTGTGAAAATGGCATGTTATAATAATTATTTTAATGTAATGGTAAATACAACATAAACATATATATTTTTACTAAAAAAATTAATGTCAGGTTACATAAGTTATGTCTTAGACTATAAATACTCATTTTAAATATAAAAATATTTCATAAATAATGGTATTTTATTTATAATTTTTAGATATTAAATAAATAAATTTAATTTTGATACATTGATGATGCAGTGATTGTTTCATTAATAAAGTATTCAAAAAAAATGATATTATAAATATTAAAATAAATTTATTAATTACATTTTGATTCAATGCAAGAATTTTAAGAATTTTTATGACATATTGTTATAGAGTTAATTCTATTTTTTAATGGAGTCACATTTTTTTGGCTTTAATAAAAATCAATTACTAATTCGTGTATAAATTGACAAAAATGAGTTTTTAAAACAAATATTGTTTTATTAAATGATATAATTGTCCTAAAAAATCTAATATTCATCCAACTAACTTATATAATATTACAATTTTCATTAATGATCTACTTTTGGTTCTATTTTTATTTTATAGTAACTATAGTGACCATAAACCAGAAGACATGGTAAGAGTTAATGTTTTTAATGAAGGGTTAAAGCTAAAAGATAAGGTTAATTTTTTCATCAAAACCTATCTAATAATAATTTGTTTAGAGGATTTAGACCCATAAGAATATTATCATCAAACTATATCACTTTGGAACTATTATAATCCAAAAATAATTTTATAATAAAATAATTTTTTAAGACTTTCTTAAAGTGTCTTTCCTCCCTATTATAAAAGGCCACCATCTCTACCCACATACTCACACCTCTCAAGCCCCTTCGATCATCCAAATTCTACTCATATATTCTCCTAATATCCCTCCTCTCCACTTATAATCCCTACCATAGGCAAAATGAAATTCAAAAAATAATTTTGGCTCAACTCAAAAGAAGTTACACGATTTAGAGGTAGCATATTCTCTCATGTTCCATTCATTTATTTTTTATTCTCCACTCCCTATACTCGTATTATTATTTTATTACATAAAAAACCATTATTATGAATATAATAATATTTTATTATAACATGGATTTGAACTAATCTTACACACACCTCCTTCTAATGGATATGAACATATTATTTTTCAGTACGACGAACTAGTTCCTCACCAAACTGTGATTGTTCAATTTTCTTCTACCACATATAATGGTGAACATTATGATGGTACTATATTTATTTGTGTTATATTTTATACTTATTTATTCACATTGCTTCTGTAATTTTTATTTACAACATACCTTTATGATTTCCATGATGTGTAAATACTATAATTTAATTTAAGGAAGTCTGGACTACCTCCCCCTCAAAGTTATATGACTCATTCATGATATACATAGAACATGTAAATGATGGTTTTATTAAACCAATGAGACATAAATTACATAAATATAATTCTTTTTATTATAATATACATTTATATCATTTGATTATTATTCTTTTAATATGAAAAATTAATGAATGTAGCATTCATGCGTACGTACGGCCTACTGTCTCCTTGAACAGTGAATTTTATTAATTATCTCCAAAAATTATGGAAATTATAAATAAATTAATAATTGGTATATATATGATATTTAAGTCATGAATAATATTTTGGATATGATGTGATTTTGAATACATGAAGAATTTACATCAAAATGAGTTCACTTTCGACTCATGTACTGAACAACGACAAAATGACCCATATGAACAGAAATAATTATATAATTTTGTATAAAATGATTATAAGTAATATAAAATGAATAATAAATTTTAAAAAGGTTTTCAAGAAATTATACATTATCCTATGTTTATTATTCAGGAATATAAATAATGAAGAGAAAATTTGGACTCAGGGTAATGGACATCGTCTCAAAATCCATTCATTGAGGCATATTTTTATTTTATACACCACCTTATTTTATAAGATGTATAAACCCCTTTTACTTTTAATTTCATTCAAATGGAATATTTTTTCTATGAAGAATTTACTAAATAAAAAAAGAATGTTTTTAACAAGTGCAACGATAATGAATTTTTCGATTTCCTAACTATTATTCTATATTTGGATTCCTCTATAAGACTTAATGTTTCTAAAAGTAAAAGAACCCATAATTCCCATTTATTGTGTTTTAATATTCAAAATGGTTTCAAAAGTGGATTTACTATAAGGAACTGACCCTAGTATCCCAAAGCCGGTGCCTTATTACATTACATTGGCATATAAACAATGAATATTCATCTTTAAGGAACAAGTAGATTAGTGGATTTAGAAATAGTATACATACATAATTTAAACAATAAAACATGAAATGAAATATAACATATAAGTTTTATTGGTAACATCCACACCTATAAGTTTATCCCTACAGGTTATTCATAATAAACGTCATCGTGTCTTCAGGAAATGGAACATAAGAAAGGGGTGAGATCAAACTCTTAGTAAGGGTATGAAATAAAATGGAATATATTATAAATATAACCATTAGGCATGAAGAATAACTAAAAACACATGCATAAAAAATAATCTTGAACACATTGTGGTAGGAATAAGAGCTGAATAAATAATGTCATCATAAAACATCATCATGGGAATTATAAAAGATAAATAAACACATGAACATTCAATTACTAGTTTCAAAATAAGATAATTCATAATGTTGGACATCATAACCATACCGTTAAAGCCTCATGACCAGACCATAAATATCCATCTTTTCAAGGCATCATGCCAAGACCATAATTTGTCTCAGGAGACCTGTTGTTGCACCGAGGAGATATAGAAAGCCCCACCCATCAAATTAAAAGTCCAATTAATTCCACATATTATTGGTTATAAATATAAAAAATATATAAATTTATATTGAAACTAATTTATGAAATGTAAATAACATTCGTTATACAATTAGAATAAACACTAACCATTCGATGTAAATTGGGGAATAGTTTTAAGATACCACATCCATAGTTAAAATAATTAGAAATAATTCAATTAAATATTGTATATGATGAAATAAAATATCAATCCCAATAATACATAAGAATAAACAAGAGTGTCAAAATAGATGAAGATACTCTTATAAAATCGTTGAGTAATTCTTGAGATAAATACTCATTTACTCTGAAAAGAAGATTCCTTTTGGAAAAATATATTTTATAAAACTAGAAGTGAAGTAAGATATTATATTCATAATAAAATGAGTTATTTTATAAATATAATGGTTTCCAAAAAATATTATATAGTACCCTTGAAAATAGGTCATAATTTGAGAAATTCCCTTGATTCGTGCTAGTATTTCTGAAGAATTTTTGAAAGATCCATTTGAAAAACATAACTCCTCAAAAATTAAAGTATGATTATGGTTGGAAAACATATATATAAACTTCACATGGATTTTATGAGGAGTTCATATTAATTATTAATATTTAATTTGATTTAGATAATTAATGAAACCCAAATTAATATAGAGGTTCGGGTGGAAAACCCTTACCTTATGTATGAAGGTGTTCCTCACTTGATCTTAATGAACTAAATTATAAAATTTTGGTTCAAAAATTAATAATAATATAACCTATTCAACATTTAATTTATTTATTATAACCATATTATGTACATTCATGGCCTTTTGATGGGTTAATAAATTCAATTTCATTGCTTAGTAGTGTTTTCTTACTTGGTTTTCTTGATCGGTTTACATATATTCCTATATAGATAAACATGAATAATTAGAATGGTTTTCCCAAATATAATTTTTATGTTATTAGTGAAAAACCAGAAGTTTACATGTTCATAAAATTCATTTGGTTATTGGGTGTGAAGATGAATCATTATATAAAACATTAATGTGAATTGTTTGGGTTAATTTGCAGTTCTTGATCACAACCAAATCATTTTGATTTATAAATTAATATCATGTTTAAATAAGATTAAAAAATCATAAATAAATTATACTACATATATTATAGTTTTTTTTGACCATCAAAATGGTTTCATGACTAGAATTGAAGATGGTAATAGAAATTAAAAACTGGTGGTCCTTTAGTGAGGTAAATCAACACATCTCGGATGGTGTTACAATTTCTAATATGAAAAAAATTGGGAAGAGAGATGATGAATAATTATTCATTTATCACAAAAAAATTCAAGTAAATGTATCATAATATAGTTATCATATCATTTGGATGAAAGGAGGTGAGGAATGAAAAGGGAAATAAAATAAAGGAACTTGAATGAAAAGTTGAGAGATCCCTTATTAAAATTGGTCATCCTAACAGTGTCTCTTAAAAATTTATAAAATATTTTGATTAGAGAAAAATGGGTCTCTCATAATTATTAAATAATATGGAAATTATGTGGGATATGTAATGACATATCAAAACATAATTAATTTTAAATTAAAAATAATAACATAAAATGAAATCTTAAAAAAGAGAAGTGTGGTAGATTCCCCTACCTAGTAGAGTAACTCATAAAAGAATAAGGTTGGGACCTTTGGGGCTTGAGGAAAAATTGCGAGGCTCCAAGGGAGGTAAAATTACCAGATAATAAAGGATGATGAGTTTGAAATGAAATAAAACTATGGAAAGAGTGGGTATTTGTAGTTAATGAGAGGGAATTTTTTATTAATTTCATAGGACACCTCATTATTTGTTTTTGCAAAAACCTGGGCTTGCCCATGGTATTTTCCCATGGTATTGGTCACTTGGGAGAACTCATATAATATTTTATTTCATGAAATCCTATCAGAATTTTATATTAATTTTTACATCATTATGATATCATTAAACACACCTAAAACTCAAAAGTGTTATTTTATGAATCACGAAAATTCATGTATTTTAGAAAAATTAAAAAAATTCACCCCAAACATTTTTTGACATGCAGAATTCAAAAATGAAATCCATTTTTTGAAAATAATTTCCTATATATTGATAATTTAAATTTGAAATAAAGTCATTATTAATTCAAAAAACAACAACTGTAAAACTATAACTCGTTTTATAACACCTTGAAAAATTAATCAAGGTCCCATAAAATTATCTTATAACGATTAGACAAAAAAATAACAATATATGATAAAATTTTATTAAAATAGATTTCCACATTAAATAATTTAATTAATCATAAAATTGGAATTAAAATATTTATGACAAACAAAAATACCAATACTTATACTATGATCATTTTTTTACATATAATATGTCTAAATTGTATTTATACATTCCTGCCAGAAGTTTCTTTTTTTTGTCTAATTTAATATTACTTATTATTAATAAGAGTAAAATTATTATTCATAAGGGTATGTTACTATTCATAAGGGTATGTTATTATTCATAAAAAAATTAAGTTTTTGTTATCAGACTCTAAATATCCTATTAAACACAACTTTGTATGTCAGTTTCTCAAAATCCAAATTATAGAGGTGGTAAAATTACATTTTAATGACTACATTATAACAAAGTGGAGTTTTGTATAGACATAGTTTTTCTTGCATTCAGTGTTAAATTTATGTTCATAATATTGGGGTGTTACATTATACCCTCCTTACAATAATTTTTTCCTCATAATTACGAGAATGTTACCTCACAAATAGATTTCAGTTGTTCTTCATAATAATCACCATAGTATCCCATGTTTACTCCTCGATTTTATGATTTTTTCCAAAGTATATTTACAATTTGAATCATATAATTCCCCAACACGTGTTCTTTAGTGTCCAGAATATGGAATGGTTCTTCACATAAAGATAGGTTAGGTTCCAATTCTATACCATCAGATGTGAGGACATGCATTGGGTCTGGCACGTACATTCTCAACAATGAGATATGCAATGCATTTTTTTACTTTAGATAATCTAGGATTCACAACCAAATGATATGAAATAGCTCCACTTCTCTCCAAAATTTCAAAAGGGCCTATGTTCCTTGGGCTCACATTCCCTTTCATCCCAAATCATATAAAACCCTTCCATGGATATACTTTTAAGAAAATATGATCTCCCACTTGAAATTCCAAATCCTTATTTTATTATCAGCATAGATTTTTTTTTTATTTTATATGGACTTGTATATTCTATACATTCATCGTTGTTTCCTCCAGAAGTTCTAGGCCCACTACGTTCCTTTTCCCAACTTCATTGAAACATGTTGGTGTATGAAATATCTTTTTGTAAAATGCTTTATATGGTTCCATTTGAATACTATATTGGAAACTATTATTGTAAGAAAACTCCACCAAAGGTAAATAATAATCCCACAAACCATGAAAATCAAGTGATCATGATATCAAAATGTCTTCCAAATATTGGATTGTCCTTTCTAATTGCCGATCAGTTTGAGGATGATAATAAGTACTCAAACGAAACTTAGTGTCCATATATTTATGAATACTTTTCCAAAATTTTATTTAAATCAAGGATTGCAATCAGAAACTGTTGAAATATGTGCTCTATGAAGTCTTACAACTACATTGATATAGAATCGTGCGATCCACTCCAGAAAAAAATCCTCCCTTATAGCAAGGAAATGAGGAGATTTTGTAAGTTGAAAAACAAATACCCATATTCTATATTTATTTTCAAGAGTTTTGGGTAATCAAATGGAAAAATATATGGTGATATCATCTTATTTCTATGTAGGAATATGTAGTGGTTGCATGAATCCTCTAGGATGTTGTCTTTCAGCCTTTATATGTTGATAGACTAGACATCTTGATACATAATCCGAACATTCCCACATTATGTTGTCCAACTATAAATCATCCTTCAAATCACAATAAATTTTACTTCTATCAATATTTATAGATAAATTAGAGCTTTTGGAATCAACCAATAACCCCATTTTCTGCTCTGGTATAACGGGATCACATAGCCTCTTCCCAAATTTCATCTTTCTATCATCACATACGAAGTCATCCAACTTACCATCTCTAGCAGCATTAATTTTCTTTTGAATATTCTAGTCATCAAACTGTGAAGCATTAATACTTTCCAATAAATATGGCTGGGAAACCAATTGAAAAAAGTAATAATTTTTCACCTTCATTGATAATTCCCATGTTCATCCTTATTAAATCCCGAATACAGGATCCCTTTCAATCCTTATTTATTTTAACTCCATAATCCTTCTTGATCAGTGCATCAACTACCATATTTTCCATTCTGTGGAGGTAGTGTATGGAATAATCATAATCCTTTAGTTGTTCAATCCATCATCTTTTCCTCATGTTTAGTTCTTTATCTGATAATATATAATTCAAACTCTTACGATCTGTATATATCAAACATTTATCACTATAGAGATAATGTTTCCATATCATTGGTGAAAAGATTAGATCTACTAACTCAAGATCATGATTAGGATTATTTTTAATGAATTTTTAAATGCCTTGATGCATAGTCAATAACTCTATCATTATGAATAAGGACACAACCAAGTCATTTCATTGATGCATCACTATAGATCAAAAACCCATCATTCCCCAATCGTAGAGTTATAATCGGAGAATTCACTAATCTCCTATTCAATTCCTCAAAAGAATCCTCACAAAAATAAACCCTTTATGTGTATGATTGGTTATTCGTTTGGATAAACGGGTGAATTTATGAACGTAATGCTGATAATAACCTGTTAAACAAAAAAATTATATACCTCAGTCATGTGAGTATGAGTAGGTCATTCTTTCACAGCCTTTGTCGTCATAATATCAACAGATATTCCATTATTAGAGACAATGTGGCTAATAATAGAATCTGATTGATTCCAAAATTCCCACTTTCTAAATGTCCCATATAGTCCATTCTTCTAAAAGTCTTCAGAATTGTTCACAAGTGAATTTCATGATCTTCCTAGATTTTATAGTATACAAAGATATCATCAATAAATACCACCAAAAATTAATCACGATATTCTTTGAAACACTATTCAATAAATCCACAAAAACCTGGGGTGAATTAGTTTGTACAAAAGGCATTACTATAAACTCGTAATGGCATACCTGATTTGAAATTGTGTCTTTGGAATGTCTTCCTTCCTTTCTAGAAACTCAGGATATCTTTATCATAGGTCAATAATCAAAAAATATCGGGCTCTATGAAGTTGATCAAAAAAATAATCAATGCGAGAAACGGGATACATGATCTTCATTGTTATATCACTGTTCTCCCTATACTCAATGAACTACCTCATAGATCTATATTTCTTCTTACCAAAATGGATGGGTGCTCCCCACGAAGAAACACTTGGGAGGATGAATCCTTTATCACTGAATTCCTCTATTTTTTTCAATTCTACTAATTCTACTATGGAAATTCTATAAGGTGTCCTTGATATGGGCCTTGAATCATGAATTATGTTAATGGAAAACTAAATTTCCCACTCTAGAGAATGTCTAGGTAAATACTCTGGAAATACATAAACATATTATTGAACAATAGGTATGTCCTCTATTTGAACATACCTTCCCTAACACATAGTTATTTAATTCCCTTACTTCTGAATAATTTAATTCAGTAGAGCTATTGAGGGTGGATCTATATGAGAATCAGATGGTGAGGTTTTTTCTCTAAAGATAAGGGATTCCACATAATCGTCAAAAAATTTATCCTCATTATTGTATTAAATTTTTTCATCATGGTAAGAAATCCAATTCATTTAGAGGATTATATAATAGTTAATAATGGGTATGATAATAAAATCAGTAGATAAAGCATGTTTATATTTCATTATAGGGACTAACTGACACAACTTTGTTGCAATGATACTTATCTTATGATATTTTTCTGGTAAATCCCTTATTAAATCAAATTAAAAATATATAATTTTCTTGTAATCAAGGAGGATATGAAAGAATGAGATGATCCATAATCAAATAAATAATTGTCTATGTTTGAGTAAATGATTAAACTACATGCCATCACATCATTAGGAACTTCAACCTCTGCAGTTGTGACTGTATAAGCTTGGACTTTCTGCCTTGGCCTTCTTTGGGGAATGATTCGATGACAATTTGGAATCTTATGTGCATATTTTCCCATATACCAGAAATTGTAGAATTGAACATTGGTATATTCTTTCTTCCCCTTACAATATAGTGATAGGTGGCCATTTTCTATGCACTTGTACCAGACTCTCATTCCCTTCAGGAAATTGCTATGGTGTTTCTTCCAAGAATTACTATAGGATGTATGGTCAACTATTCTCTTATTCCCCATTTTCTTATTTCTTTTTCTAGATTTTTCAGCATCCCTCTTCTTCTATTTCTTTCCATTAAAGTCATAAGAGTTAGAAAATTCATTTTCCATTTTGATAACATTTGAGACTATGTCTTCATATGATGAGAAACTTCGAGATACTAGAGACCTACAGATGAATAGTTTTAAACCATCCAATAATCTATTGATCTAACACCTTGGATTATGTATGTAGTCCATAGCATGTCTTTACAGCCTTATAAATTTATCTTCTTACTTGGAAAATTTTTCATCCTCCTTCTACCTCAGATTCAAGAATCTCCATTCCATATCCTCTCGTTGTTCCCAGGGAAAATATTTTTCAGGGAATATTTACTTAAAATACCTCCATTCAATCTCTTCCATTTCATCCTCATTTTTGTTTTTGCATTAATGGCCACAACTGATCTGCATATTCTAATAGATGATAAACTACCTCCAATAAGGTTCTCTACCTTGTCGCATCTCAATGCAAGAAATATCATCCCTAGGAAACTTATCCACTGATCTTCTGCACATGGGTTCATAGTTCCATTGAATGATGGAGGTTGTGGTCACATAAAGTGAACTAGAATAACTCCTCCATTATGTGGATCCAGATGCTCTATACGGGTAAGGATATTATTCATAACCTGAGTATAGTGTCCCATTATAGTTAAAAGTTTCTCTGCAATAGTCGCCACACATGAGCCAACATCATTATCTTGCAAAGGAGGTCAATCCCTATATGGGATACATGTGTTCATGTGGATTACATTTTTACCACTAGGATATATTTATAAATAATGGCATACACTAGATTATGTTATGAATCTTACTCTATAATCTCAATGTATACAAATACATAACATAAATAGAAATTCTATACATATCTAATTTCATAATCATAAACATGTTTTCTTTGAGAAAAACATTTACTTTTAAATAATTCATAATGGCTTGTAAAGAAAAAGTGAATTGTCCTAATAATATCCCTTGGGAGTGTCAAACCAAGTGCATAGTAAGTCTCGTTGTCGAGTACCAGGATACTCTGGGTCAAGCCTGAAACTCCTTGGATGATTTTTCACTCCTATGCGCATCTGTTCTAGAACCACGCCCACTTGTAGTATCTAATGAGAGATTTGATTTCTAGAAAGATCTACATAATCTATTCCTTACTAGAAATTTCATGATGTTCTTGTATAATTATCCTGAAACACTATATTCAGGTTTTTTCCCTAATATACATTTTCTAAATCTATTTTCCATGTTTTCTTCTAAACTTCCTTTGATACCAATTGTAAAGAACCGACCACAATTTCTCGGAGATGGTTTCTTTTTAAATTACATTGGCATATAAATAAGGAATATGCATCCTGAAGGACCAAGTAGTTTAGTATATTTTGAAACAAGACACAAACATTAGTTTAATATTATAACGTGAAATTAAATACAGCATATATGATTTATTGTTAACATCCACAACTCTAACTTTATCCCTGCAAGTCATTCATTATAAATTTATTCATGTCCTGAGAAAATAAAACATAAGAAAGGGGTGATCACAAACACTCAGTAAGGGTAATAAATACAATAGAACAAATCATAAACATAAACATTAGGCATGGTGAATAACTAAAAACACATGCCTATAAAAATAATCTCGAACACATTATGGTAGTGATAAGAGCTGAATAAATAATTTCATAATGAAACATAACAATGGGTATTCAAATAGTCGAATAACCATAGGGACCCTCAATTACTAGTTTCATAATAAGGGAATCCATAATAAAGGGCATCATAACCATACCATCAAATCCTCATGTCAAGACCATAAATATCCATTTTTTCAATGCCTTGTTCCAAGACCGTAGTTTGACTAATGATAACTACCGATGCACCAAGAGAATATAGTGATCCCCACCTGACACTAAATTAATACAATGCATTCATCATATTAATGGGGATAAACATAAACAATATATACAGTCATATTTAAACTAATATATGACATGTAAATATCATTCCCCGTACATTAATCATAAACACTAAGCAATCAGAGAAAATTGGCGAATTGTTTTAAGTTAGAACATCCATAGTCAAAATAATTATAAACCATTAAATTAAATAAGGTATATGATATCATAAAATATTAATTTCAATAATACATAATAATCAACAAGAGGGTAGATATATATGAATATACTCTTATAAAACCATCGAGCAATTCTTGAGATAAGTACTCTTTTACTTTGAAAAGAAGATTACTTTGGGAAAAATATTTTCATAAAACAAGAAGTGAAGTAAGATTGTATTTTCCTATTAAAATGAGATATTTTATAAAGATAATGGTTTCAAAAAACATATTATATATTTCCCTTGAAATAGGTAAGAATTTTAGAAATTCCTTTGAGTCGGGCTTGTATTTTGGGAAGAGTTTTTGAAAGACCCGTTTAAAACATATAACTACTAAAAAATGAAGGTAGGATTCTAATTGGTAAAAATATATAGACCATTCAAATATAATTTTGGAGGATTTAATATTAATGAGTAATAATTTAAGTGAAATAATTAGATAATAAAAGTAACCCAAATAAAAATGGAGGTTCGGTTGGAAAACCCTTACCTTACGTACGAAGGTGTTCCTCACATGATCTTAACGACCAGAATAATAAAATTTAGGTTCATAAATTATTGATTCCAAAACCTCTTCTACATGTAAATGATTCATTATAACCAAATTAGGTTTAATCATGGCTTTTTGATGGGTAAAGAGATTCAATTTCATTGTTTGGGAGTGTTTTTTCTTGGTTTTCATGATTGGTTTACATATATTCGTGTATGGATAAACATGTAAAATGAGAATGGTTGTCCAGAATAGAAGTTGTATGTTATTAGTGTACAAAAAGAATATTAAATGGCTATAATTTTTTTTTGGTTATTGGGAGTGAATATGAATCATTATAAAAATGATTAATGATAGTTATTTGGGTTAATTGGTGGTTCATGGTAAAAAAACTCATTTTGATTTATATATTAATATCATGAATACAAAATGATTCCATAACCTTAAATAACTTTCAATACATATATTATAGCTTGGTTCAGCCATAAAAATGGTTTCGTGACTAGAATTAGTGACGGTAAAAGAAATTGAAAACTCGTGGTCCTCGAATGTGTTAAATAAACACATCTCAGATGGTGTTTTCATTTTTAGTATAAAAGAAGGGGAAAGGAGAGAGGATGAATAATTATTTCATTATAACAAAAAAATCAAGTAAATTTAAGTTACTGGAGTCATAATAACAATTGAATGAAATTAGGTGATGAAAAAATGGTGTATCTCATCACTATTATATAATATGGGAAGTAAGGGGGGTATGGAATTACATATCCCAACCTAATCCCTTTGAAATTATAATGAATAACATTAGATGAAATCTTAAAAAGGATAAGTGTGGTACATTCTCTTACCTTGTAGGGTAACTCCAAAAACATGGATGTTGGGACCTTGGGGGCCTGAGGACAATTTGGGAGTACTCCTAGGGAGGTAAAACAATTATATATTCAAGGTTTGTGATTTTTGAATGAATGAAAATGAAGGAAATAGTGGGTATTTATAATAAATGAGAGGTAGTTTTTTTATTAATTTCAATGGAAACCACTTTATTTGTTTTTGTAAAACCATGGGATTGCCCATGGTATTAGTCAATTGGGACACACCATATCAAATTTTAATTTACACAAGTCTACCAGAATTTTATATTAATTATTACATCATTATGATTTCATTAAACATACCGAAAACTCAAATCTGTATTTTTACTATTCATGAAAAATTCTAGTGTTTTAGAAAAATCCAAAAAATTCACACAAACTATTTTTTGATATGAAAAATTCAAAAATGACATCCATTTTTTTAAAATAATTTTCATAATATTTTGAATTTATTTTTTAAACAAAAGCATAATTTATTCCAAAAAAACTTTAAACAATAACTTGTTTCATAACACCTTGAGAAATCAATCAAGGTCCCATAAAAGTGTCTTATAACCATAATCCAATTAAGTAACAATTTATGATCAAATTTTATGAAATTAAATTTCCATTTTATATTATTAAATTAATCATAAAAATTCTGATAATAATATTTGTGACATACAAAAATACCAATACTTATATTACGATCATTTTTTAAACTTTTAAGATGTCTAAATTGTATTTATACATTCATGGCTAAATTTTCTCTTTTTTTGGTTAATTTACTATTCATAAGAGTAACATTACTACTCATAATGGTATGTTACTATTCATTAGGGTATGTTTCAATTCATTAAAAATTGATTTTGTCTTATCAGACACTAAATATCGTATTAAACACAACGGTGTATGTTAGTTTCTCGAAAGTCAATTCAAAGAGGTGGTAAAATTATGTTTTAATTGCTAGGTTATAACAAAGTGGTGTTTTGTATGGAATTAATGTTTCATGCATTCAATATTAAATTTATGTGTAGAATCTTGGGGTGTTACATTAACCATATCAAAATATATAATAGTTATCTTATGATTGAAAATGTAATTTTATGAGTGAAATAATGATAATTGAAATCATTTATGTTTTATGATTGTATAATTAAACGTGGACATTGTATAGGTGGTTACATGATAAACCAAAGAGGGAGGTTATGTGACAAAATGAAGATGGATGGTTCTGTGATAAACCATGGACGGGTGGTTATGTTATAACCTGCAATGCATTAGTTGTGTAAGTGAGTTGTATGGATTTTCCATTTAGTGATATGTGTGGAGGTCAATCATATGGTTATTAAATTTAAGTATGTTTATGTCCAATGTCACCTTTATATGTTATTTGATGTTGTCTATGGGATTTTTTGTAATTTGTTTTACAAAAGAGGTAAGAAATAAACTTATATTTAGTGAACTGTATTTACTACTTCTTAAAGGTGAAAAGTATTACTTTATGTTAATGTATTCATGGTTTTCACATTTTTCCAAGTCTAACAGTTTTCAATGATTTTGTATCCCTTACTGAGCTTGTTATGCCCATCTGATGTTTTGAAATGTTTTTCATATGACATAAATAAGAATATAGTCAAATATGGGATCAAGAAAAGTTATGTTGTTAAAACGTGAAAAAATATTTTGTTTTATTTTATAGAGTTTTTGTTTTATGAAAACAACTGATAGTGAGTAGAAGTTTATACTTGTAATATTCAAGTTTTTATGTATGAGTTATGGCATAATTCTCTAAAACTATAAACCTGAAAATATCCTCGATGTGAATTAAAGACTAATTATTTACTTATCTCAATATTAAATAATGTTTAAGTCACGGGCCTTATAATTGGTATCAAAGGTCAGTTGAGATAACTTAAGGAGTTATAATATTGTTAATAGAATATCCATAAATGATTTTTACTGTATCGAAAAAATGATATAGCATTTGAAGGTTTCCATGTTTCTTCATCTAAGATATGTCTGTTTAGAATGCTTTTTCTCAGAGGAAACTAGGAAGCTGTGCTGGGAAGGTATAGATTGAGAAATAACCATCCAATCAAACATCATGAGATGGTTAGAAATTGAACTGAATAGTGTGTTGTAATGATGGATCAGTTGACTGAGGTGATAAATGGTGGCGGTATACATGCACGAGATCAGCCAGAACATCTGCAGAATCATATGTTGATCGTAGAGCATTTAATGAGGCAACGTCCCCTATCATTCAGAAGATCGTCTAGTCCTGTTCAAGCTGAATGATGTATTAAATAACTAATAAATATTTTTTATGTAATGGGATATTTAGACAACTAAAAGGTTAGTCTTTTTGTTTATTGTTTTTTGAAAGGGAAACCGACCAGTGGTGGTCAATGATTAAATATATCAGAGGAAGTGTAGTGATTGATGACATGGAATGGGATAAATTTAATATTGTCCTCCATGAGAAATATTTTCCAAATGATATTCAACTTAGGATGGAAGATAAATTCTTGGAATTGATACAAAAGGATGAATATTTTGTGGCATTATGTAAAAACAAAAATCACCCATTTGTCAAGGTACATGTAGAATTTTATCCAAGATATTGATAGTATTATAAATTGGTTTTACTCATGACTGAAGACAAAATATCAAAGGGAATTTGCTTCCCATGAGTTCAAAATCTATGGGAATATTGTTTGATGTGATGATAGGGTATAAATATACTTTTCGGATGTTCCATGACAGTAAACAAATTAATAATTTAATTGGTAGGGAATTGGAAATAATTCATCAATGAATCCTAGAGGGAAGAAAACCAAATTTCCATCATGTGAGAAGTGTGGTAAAAATAATCCTCGAGAATGTCCCCTAAATTTTGGGAAGTGATTAAGATGTGGTAAGACAGTTCATATAGCTTGTAACTATAAGTAATATTATCAGGCAGGCAATGAAAACCCAATGGTATGATGTTTTAGTTGCAATGAGATATGACATTATGACAAGGTGTGTCTAAAGTTGATTACCTAGGGTGGAAACCAGTAAGATCAAAATCATAAGGGTATGGAAAAATCAATTTTTATTACTACAATTTGTGCAGGTTCATCAAATGATTTGGTGATTGGTATGTTACAAGTTTCATCAAAACATTCCAGTACACTATTTGACTTTGGATCTTCGCATTCATTCATTTCTGAGATCTTTGTAAGTAAATTAGAAATAGAACCTCATGAAAGTGAAATTGAAATATTGGTACCAATGCCAAGTGGAAGTATTAAAACAACTAATATTTATATAAGTATTCATATTATCATTAGTGGGATAGTATTTCATTCCAATATTGATGAACTTTCCATAGTATAATTTGATATCATTTTGGGTATGGATTGGACTTCAGTTTATCATGATAAAATAGATTCTAAAGACAATAAATTATTATTAAATGATTTAATACCTTTTATAACATACCATGAATCTGAAATATTGACTAAATATGGTATTGAAAGTTATCCGGCTCATGTTGTTGAAAAGAATGAAACCGTTTTGATTAGTGACATTCTAGTAGTGAATGAATTCACAGATTCTTTTTTCTAATGAATATCCTAGTATTATTCCCAATTGGGAGGTTGAATTTAATATTGATTTAGTGCCTGATGAAAAATCCTTTTTCTAAAGAACCTTATCAGATTAATCAAGTATAAATGAAGTAATTAAAAAATTGTTGAAATAATTACTTGATAAAGGTTTCATTCGACCTAGTACTTCACCATGGGGTACTCCAGATTTATTTGTGAAATAGAAATATGGTTCTATGAGACTATTAATTGATTATAGATCCTTGAATAACATCACTATTGAGAAAAAAGTAAATGTTCCATCACATTGATGATTTGTTTGATCATCTCTAGGGAGCTCAAAATTTTTCCAAGATTGATTTGTAGTTCGGGTGCCATCAACTGAAAGTGAATGAGGATGAAATTCCAGAGAAATATTTTCAAACAAGATATAGTAATTATGAGTTTGTAGTTATTCCCTTCAGGTTATCTAATTCACCTGTTGTATTTATTAATCAAATGAATGGATTATCTCATCGGTTTCTAGATCAGATTTTGCTGTGATTATAGATAATATTTTGGAATATTCAAACATCTTAGAGGAACGTGAATGTCACTTAATGACATTTATTCAAACCCTAAAAGAAAAAAACTATATGGAAAGTTTATTAAGAGTGAATTTGGTTTAAAAAAAATCATCCCTTGGTCATATTGCATCTAAATATGGCATAACTATTGTCCCTTAAAAAACAAATGTTATTGACGAGTGGTTAAGACCATCCAATATAATAGAAATTTGTAGATTTCTTAGATTAGTGGGTTATTACCGAAGGATTATTGATAACATTTCTCAATTATATATCCCACTAACATGCTAACATGTAATGTTGTTATGTTCATTTGGACAAAATAATGTGATGATTTTTTTCTGTGAACGGAAAAGAAAAATTATAATTTATAAAATTTTGGCCATGCCTTAGAGGAATGGTGAATTTTTTAACTATAGTGATTCATAATTTATGGGAATTGTACGTTTCCTATTATAGATTTATCTAGTAATTTCTTATGCTTCATGTCCCTTGAAACCTCAGAAGTTAAATTACCCGACTCATGATTTGGAATTAACTTCTATTGTTCTGGCATTAAACATTTAGAGGAATCATTTTTTTGGTGTGAAGTGCGAAATACATATTGATCAAAAATGTTTTAATTATATATTCACTTTAAAAGAATAAATCGCGAGAGAGAGGATATTGGTGGAAGTAATTAATTATTATGATTGCACGATTCATTAAAATTTAGGAAATGAAAATAAGGTGGTTGATGCTTTGAGTTGAAAGAGTAATGTTACATTAACCATGATATGTTTGGAATGAGATCATTTGGTTTCAGATTTGATAAATTTGGGATTGGATGTTTTTTGTGCAGGGAATTCCTCTATTTTTTTAGATGTTAGTTAAATCATCTCTATCATGCAAAATTAAGAAAGAATAGAAAGAAGATAGTGAGTTGCAGAAAAAGGATGAATTGGTTCATAAGGGTAAGTTACCTGAATTTAACATTGATAAATATTGTGTTTTGGGGCTTGGGAAGAGATTATGTGAGTTTTGTGACTTTCAGGTGAATAAAGATTTATTATGTGAAGCCCAAGTTCTCTATTTTCAGTTTATCCTGGTATTACTAAGATGTATATAGTTCTTTAGGAGTATTTCTAGTGAGATTGAATGAGAAAATATATTGTTGAATTTAATGTGAAGTTTTTGACTTGTCAATAGGTTAAAGCGGAATAGCTATTACCAAAAGGGATGCTTCATCCTTTTCCATTTCAATATTAAAAATGGGATAATATATCCATGGATTTCATAGTGGGATTACCAATGAAATTTCAAGGTAACAATGTAATCTGGGATTTTTTTGATCGGTTGAGTAAATATTCTCATTTTCTTCTTATTAGAGATACTATGCCTCTAGATAAACTTTTTCGATTGTATATTAAAGAGGTAGTGATGTTACCTAGATTTCTACTCAACATTATATCTGATCATGATCTAAGATTTTCTTCTAACTTTTGAAAATGCGTTCATATGTAATTGAGAACTAAATTAAATTTCCGTATAGCTTTTCATCCTCAATCAGATGGGTAGTCAAAATGAACAATTCAGAACATGGAAGATATGCTACATGCTTGTTCATTGTATTACCAAGGAATTTTGGATCAAAATATTTCTTTATTTGAGTTTTCCTATAATAATAATTTTTTATTCCAGTATATTGATGGAACCATCTAAAAAATTATATGGAAAGTGGTGTCGAACTCTATATTTTTAGGATGAAGTAGGTGAATGGGAGTTGATGGGACTAGAATTGGTAGAAGAGACGACAGAAAATGTTTTATTGATTCAGAATCATATGAGGACAACATTGAGCAGACAAAAATTTTATTCGAATAATTGGAGGAAGAATCTTTTTTTGTGGTAGGTGATCATTTCTTTCTCAAATTTTCTCTATATAAAAGTGTGATGTGTTTTGGTATAAAGGGAAATCTAAGTCTATATTTAATTTGACCATATGAAATCCATGAGAAACATGGATCAGTTTCCTATAGGGTGTCCTTACCTCGAATTTTATCCCATGTACACAATACTTTATCCCCCACCCCCCAAAAAAGCGGTCAACATTAAATTAAAGGGAGGTGAAAAATTAAACAGTATATCATGCCCTTCTTGTGTAGTTATCCTTATATGATTAAATAGATTCATCATACTTTTTATTGAGTCCAAGGAAATCACTTTACATTTTAAATTAGGTAGTGTAAGGAAAATATTTATTGAAAATATTTTTCTGTAATTATTTACACTCATCACATTGATCTCTTCCTTAAGATTTGTATTTTTGATAAACATCTACCATTTATAATTTTATACTACTATATCATAACAATTTTTATAACCTTATATTACTCAATTAATTTAAGGATTGATATGATCTTTTCAATGGAGTTGATCCATTGTTCTATGACTAAGTGATCATAAGATCCACTAAAATTTGGAGGCATTTGTCACATAAACATCAAATTTGAGACTCTCATTTTAGAATTCATCACATTGACCCTCACATTGGTTGTTGACTCGGTTTTAGCTATTTCTATAAAAAAATTAAAAATTATGGATGAGATTTTTTAAACGATTAAACACATAATGAGAAACCATGAACATTTACTGGATAACTCATAAATGAAATATATTCCCTAACATATGATTTCCTAAGTTTTAGTGTTATCCATGATCTAATTCCTAACATAAAATTTTATGGATATTTATATTCCCTTAATAATGGTTTGTAAGGAGCTTATGAATTTACCAAATAATATCCCTTGAGAGTGTCAAAGTTATTGTATTGTAGGGAATATTTTTGATGAACCAGGTTACGATCAATTCAAGGCTAGTGTTCCCTTTTGTGGTATTAACCCTTGGTCAAACTGTGCCAGAGCCACTTCTACATGTAGTATTCAGAATATGAAATTTTTTTTGAAACCACTTAATCTATATACTATCAAAAGTTAGGGATGTTTTCCTATGTTTAGTATTATTACAATGTCTTTTACTAGGGTTTTATAATCATAATACTCAAAAATAACTAGTCTTTCCTCTAATAACAACTATGAAAATTTATATTTCAGTACACCTTAATTAATTATTTATTACATAAAAGAATATATAATACAATCCTAGAATATTTTTAGTCCAATTTTATTTGGTAAATTAGGTACATATCACATAAATTGAAAAATGGGTATGAAAAAAATATTTAAAAACTCTACGACATTCCCTTAAAATTTTATTTCACTTATAAAACTGCATGGTATAACATGGGGACATATATAATAAATGGGAAAGATATAAAGCATTGTAAGGGAATAATAAAAGCATAGAATAAGGTAAATTAGTACATGATATTATATAGTTATATCAAGATAATATAATAGTGGTTTTAATCATAATATTTAACCATAAATTATGATATATGATGATAACATAAAGCCAACATGGGAATGTGGTAACAACATAAAACATGAAACCATAAACATATGTGAATAATAACTTCCAATACATCATAATATAGTGTTTTTAGGATTAAATTGTATGCACCATACATGGAATATCATGGGATAAAAACACTACCTAATGTAATGGAAGGATATATAATTTTGGGCCCACCCATCACATTCATATCATGTACATGCATAACTATTTCACATAGATCATACAATATAACAATGTATTTCCTCACTTTTAATACCATGTATATAGAGTGTGGGATAAATAAATTAAAGTACCTAATCAATGAATAATATTTATATCTATATAATACCCTTTATTGGAAATGGGGATGGATATTCACAACAGAAATGTTTGGAATGGAAAAATCATAGGATAATTTTAACAGCATAATGGGTGTACATAAAGGTTTATGGATGGGGTGAATGTGAAGGAAAGGTAATATATAATTACATTGGAATAATAATTATAGTAAATGGATGTGTAAAAACATATTACAACCTGAAAAATTAGAAATAAAATGTTCTTAGTACAAATTAATTGCTTAAAATAAAAGAGGAGGACAGATCCCCTTACTTTGAGAGGGCTCTTCTAAAAGATTGAGAGGAGATTGTTAAGAGATTGTGAACACATTAAGAGGGAAATGTATAGTTATTTGAATATTAACTTACTGCTAAATGGATTATTGTTGAAGATGAGTGGGAGGATGTGCGGGAATTTATAACAATAGATGGAGGATTTCTTTACTAATATCTAAATATAGGTTTTGGACATTATATGTTAAAACAATCAAAACCAAAAACATTAACATGTTGTTTTAAAATGGAAAAAACAAAATAGTATTGGTTTTAAATATTTTATTTTAAAATTAACTTAAATTCATAAAATATTACTCTTGGTGATGTGGAAGTGTTTAATGTTTTCAAATAATTTGTTTTAAAACCTTATAATAAAATATTGGTATTAGAGGAATCCTTAAAGGATTATAAAATTAATAAAATAACTTCAAAAATAATTTTTTAACATTATAAATATATATTTGTTCATGGATTAATTTTTTGAAATTTATTCCATCACTTTTGTGCCACTATGGTGTTGTAATACACACCATATATTTATATCATATTTAATTTTTAGCTAAAAATTATAAAGTCTCAAAAAATTATGAAAATTTTACCATTATCTAATTTTAAAATGGTGATTTAAAAAATAATATTTATTTTATCGAAGTTATTTTATAATTAGGATAATTTTCACTTTAAAATAAAAAAACTTAATTTAATAAATAATATTAGTTTTTATCATATTAACCAATTTGAAAACCTTATAAATATTAAATTGGACTTCATTAAACTATATTATCATTTGTATATAAAAATTATTTAATAATAATATTATGTGAAAACCAAAAATATTTCAATAATATAAAATTTATCAAAAACTATGTTTTAATTAAAACCGTATATTTCCCAAAATAATATCAATTTTGGTTTCATTATATCAAAATCTAATTTTTATCAACTCATATAAAATTGTAATAAGTAAAATGGATAAATGTAATAAATATTTTTTTAAAAGTAAAATGTAAAAATTCATACTATTAGTGTCTAGATATATAACCCATTATTACACCTGTGTATTCCCTAAGGGTAAGGTGAGTAATGGTGGGGATTTCTAATGATGGTTTGGAGAACATGGTTTGGGTTACGGTATTTATAGTCTTGGAAATATTGTATAACCCATTTTATTCAAGATTTAATTATTGAATTTTATATTGGTATTGGTCAAGGGATAATCCCAGTGATGTCATATCCCTCTAAAGTTTTGATAAATGGGATTCATTGGGTACAATACTACTAGTTGAGCCCATCTCTCCTTCAATCTATGAAAATTAGACTTTATCATAACCCTTAATATATACTAATTTTAACATTCTATGTATAACGAACATATTGATAAATGGGATTCATAGGGTACAATACTACTAGTTGATCCCATAGCTCCTTCAATCTACTTCAATCTATGAAAATTAGACTTTATCATAACTCTTGATATATACTAATTTTATCGGTTAATGTACAATGAATATATTATTGAAATTTATATTAGTATTGCCCCACACACTCTGCTGTGGTTGTTGGGGGGGTTTGGGGTTTGGGCTAGAGGTCACGGGGTCGAGTCCCTAGACCTATTTTCTTCTTGTGTGTGTTGTAATACCCCCCCCCCTTTATTATCAAACTAGTAATCCGCTCGTTCATTAGCACGAAACTATAAAAAAATTTATATTATCAGTAATGGAATACAAATTTTGAAACATAATAAATAATATTATAATTGGAAAAGTTTAAATAGAAATAAAGTGGTACATATTATGGAAAATAAGGAATAATATGTAGTCATTTATTGAGATAGAAATCTGAATGTAACAAATAACATGTGATTTTAAAAACTCAAAATTTTTCTATAAAAAAAATCATAAGTCACCGAAATGCCACATCAACAAACCACATTCTACAAATATGTAGAGGATAGAAATATCCTCCGTCACAAAAAATGTGATAGTTTTTCTGGAGTTACATCATCCCAAAACCCATTACCACTGTTCGTGTATCAATCCTATAATATTCTAAATAACAGTTTAACTGATTGATCATTATGAAAAGCAGAGAAAAATAATAACAAGTAACAAAATTTTAATATGAAATGGATTGAAAAGGAACAAAGTTGATACACCAAAAAACTGTAATACTTGATGTAATAGTGTACTCGAATATCTTTGTCGATGTTACTGTGGAGCCCAATAACTTCAATTTTTAGACCGCTCATGATTTCTTATATGTTAAGAGTTGAAACACAATGAAGTCACATAACAACATATTCTATAACATATAAAAAGATTCAGATCTAAAAGTGAAATACCATAAAAAACACAGAATATCCTCTATAACAATAGATCAGCTGCGATTATGTAAACCTAGAATACAACACATTTGTTAGAGGCTAAAACGGGAATAAATGTTACAGAAATTCTAAAATCTGAAATATACAACAATTTCATATTGAAGAAATAAATGTTACAGAAATGGTGGAAATAAATGTTACATAAATGCTGAAATAAATGTTACAGAAATGAGGAAATATTGATGAAATATAAGTTACATAAATGAAGAATAACTGGAAAAAAATAATGAATAACTAGAACATAAATGTAGAAATAGATATTACAGAAATGGAATAACATAATGACCAGCCTTATATATCAATTAAAAATTGAAGAAATAAATTTTACTGAAATGTTGAAATCTGGATACAAAAGTTTAGATAATTAGTACAGAAGTTTGCATATTGAGAAGTTTCTATTGCAATTAGATGTTTCAGAGCCCAAAACTGGAATGTGTATCAACTGTACAGAAAAACAGGGTTCCTTTGAACAACAATATGCTTATCATCCTCCACCAGAACCATCATCAAGTTCATAATGAAGACCAATATGTAACAGAATTACATAATCTGTAACATAATTACATAATCTGAAACAGAAGCTATGAAATTGAGCATTGAAAGTGTCATCTTCAACAGTTTCTACTATTTTTAGATGTTACAGATCTGAAGGCTGGTTTTGGTATCTAGTATATTGATATCCAGAGTTCCTTGGAACAACTATAGGACTCTATTCCTTTTACAGAACCATCATTTCTTGCATGTAAACATATTATAACAGAAATTATTCCATTTTTCTTCCTTGGTGGTTTCTTTTTTTACCCCATCAAGGGTGCTATGAGAAGGAATCTATGTCAAAACATAAATGAATTATTCATACTATTGCAATGAGAAAAGATAGTATGACCTATTTTCCCAGCACTGTCCTTCATCCTGCCATTATCTTGCTCTCCCCTTTCATTCCCTCCATCATGCCCGACCCTTCCCATCCCCTCTCCTCCATTATCATCCAACCTTCCTAGCCCCTTGCCCTCCCCTCCCCCGCATCCCCGCCCAACCTTTTCCCCTAGCTTGTTCGTCCCCTCCCCTCCCTCTCTTCCCAACATTTCCAACAATGATTCCCCTACCCTGAAATTGATTTCCATGGAAAACATAAGAAACAGATTTTAAAATTAAAATATATTAAAAGATACATGCATTAAATACATATTTTAAAAAAATATATCTTAATATCAAGCTAGAATAAAAAAAATCCACAAGCCTATAATTCTGTAGGCGTACTCAAATCACTTACGAATCTATAATAGACAAACAAAAATTGCAGAAACATGGGATACTGATTAATAATTAACCTTCATTATTTTGATCTTGATTGAGAATGGAGAAAAGTGCTCCATGTAATACATTGTTCATAATGAACGAATTTGCATCTCATATTTCATTTTAAGAAAATAGTTCTATGTAATATCTTCTCAAGCACTAAAAACTATAAAATGATCATTGCCACTGAAAAAAAGGCATCCATGATGTATTACCAATGTGTCAATGAAGTATAGGAGGTTTATTCTAGGAATCAATCTTATGGTATATGTATTTCATGCACCATTAATATCCACGACATAGAATCGAAAATAATGGATATAGTTAATGAAATACAAGGAAATTGTAAAGGAAAAGTAACGACAATACCAGAACCAAATCTACCAATTAATTCCCATTCCTTACACAAACCCAGGTGCCCAGAAAAACACCATTGGAAATGTTTCAAATTGAGTGGAAGTGTGTCACTTATTTAATTAGGGTGTTTACTGTTCACACATAATGAATAGATGAAAAAATAATCAATTGAATCAAATAGAAAATAAATGTAGATTAGATAAATTTTGAAAAATAATAATGAAGATACTGAAAAATTGAAAATAGTAATGTGTAATATAAATTTAAAATTTTAATACAGAGATTACCTATTATAATACATGAAAATAGATCTACATTTAGGAAGGGATGATGGATATTCATACCTGAAACCAAGTAGGAGTTTTTTCGCTGAATTTTAGAACATGATCTTGTGAACCAAGAAGAAGACATAGGTTTGTTACCAATAAGGTGGTTTAAATGACCAAAAGACACTCATTTATCATGGAAACCATATAATATCAAAATACCAAGACCACCATGTGTGAATCCCAAATACATTATGTATATTAAATAAATATCCAGTTAGTATACCTTTCAGTGGACTTCATGTGTACAACTTTATTCATTCTCATTTATTACTAATATCCCTCCAATCACTGATCAAATAAATGGAAGGCAGCCCATGATCATCTGATCAAACACTCCTACTTTAAATCAGAGGCATATCAAATGCAATAGACAGAGCAGAATCAGTTTAGAAAGGCAGATAAGAATAATGAAAATACAAGTATTTTGAAGTATAAAGTTCCACAACACCAAACAACCTATCTAGGTCTTCATAGTTTTCCATAGAATGCCAAAAAGAGCCATGATAGAGTTTGAGAAAGAGGAAAAGTAGTCCTAGAATGCCATTGGAACCTAAAACCAACAATAATGCCAAAATCAACAAATCCATCCTGAATATCATCTTAATGGTGAGTCTGTCAACATCAGAAGAGAACACTAACAATGCTCCAAATCAATTCTAATCATCTTCATGGCATTCAAATAGTTTTTAAATAAAAGGAGATCTTGAATTATTCAATGTAAGACCAGATAAATTCAAAACCGAGATCATCTGACTGAAAAGTCCCAAAGAAGTCTGTTATTCTACTTATAACATCATTTAAATCACCTACAATCCAAGAAAGCCATTGAATACACCAAGATCACCATTTTGTATGTGTTCACTCCCAAGAACATATCAAATACAAAAAGGATATCCTTGATATATAGTGAGAAATAGAATAATCCAATTGCATAAACGACAATGTTTCCTGAAGAAAAGAGTGTGAAAATAATGTTGTCAGTTTTATATTTAATTAAAATGGACAAAAGGAAAACAATAATAAATTTTTTTGGTCAATCGTAAAGGTAACTCATGAAGATTAACTAAATAAAAACTTCTATGAAAATATAAATAAATTAGAATCTGTATAAATATCAAGTACATTCAGAATATGAAAATACATGTAAGTGCATTGAATTTCCAAAAAACACAAAATTCCCTACAATATTATTGTCATAATAACTGTATGTTTCGAATGGGTGATCTCTAGTGCTGATCACAGACATACTGTATAATATGATAATCATTAAAAGCAGTTGAACCTGGTAAAAATTAATTACAATCAAACAATATAACCCTAACATAATGAAGTATTTTGATATTATGATATCATACCGAGAATCTCCCCTCAAAACAACTAATCAATTAATGTAAAACACCAACCGAGAAAGCAGTTATATCCTATTAAAAAACATCATGATGGAAGAACCATCTTCCCTCAATGATTCTTCGATATAAGAATATTCTTCACACTGTGTCCAGTGGCCTTCATATGCTTTTCATTTACTGCATTGAAAAATTCCAAGAAAATGTTTTAGAGAAATGGATATTGCAAATTAAAATACTGACTAAAATATGTATCAAATGTATATCCACTGATCGAATTAAATACATCATCCAAATACATGAGCCAGATCCAGTGATTTAAAAAATGAATCAAAAGTAATAATTAGTATAAGAAAAATAAATTATTACCATGTGGATGCGCCTCCCATAATCACAATGTGGTTTTGTAACACTGATAAATGTATAACCATGTCTGGAAAAACCATGAGTCATGCATGGACATAGCCTATCCAGAAGCCTGGGAAATGAAATTTTCATTCAATGAATCATATATAAATTTTACATTCCTGTTATGTGAAATCATGAAAATTCAATCCAAAATAATGTGTGATCAATTTATTAAGTCAAATTATGGGATGAGGCACTTAAAATATAGCCTTTCTCTGTATGTTTTTTTTCATAAGAAGTAAACTAATACAATGACATTGATAAAATTGTTTTTATATCATATAAGCTAATATTTCGAATGAAGCTGTGCAGTAATTGAAAATCATGGAAGTAAAGTCAGACCTAGTATCTAACCTTTATCAAATCAAGGGGTCACATGAAAAAAAAATTAAGAGACACTGACACCAAATGTTTTGTATCTATTAAGAACATGAATCTTCTAATTGAATTTGAATGTTAAAGCTTGAAGAGAGAATAAAAAAAATTTAATGACCATATGTTTTGTATCTATTAAGAACATGAATATTTTAATTGAATATGAAGTATTTATCATGTTTCAATTAGAAAATAAAAAAATCAGATATTCATAGGCTAGTAATATAGTTTGAGAAAGAATCTATTGTAGCAATTTGAATGTAATACCTTATGTTGGTACTAAGAATTACCTTCTTCATTTCCATGTGGACAGAATTAAGTGACTCTGTCAAGCCACATAACATAAATCCACCTAAAAAAATAAGATCAAATCCTATAAAATACGTATACATAAATGTTTCATGATAACACTTACAAAAAAAATTTCTTAATCGTGGACCCAGGCTGTTTCTTTAACTTTTAATCGAAGAGATAGCAGTTTTACAATATTGATGGTAGCACCTGTACATTACTCAATATTTACATAATTTAAATACTACTAGATCAATAGTCACCATATGCAATGAGGAATGGATGGTTGTATACAGGTGTTGATAGATTCAGTAAGCAACCTAGTCGAATAGGAATATTAAGTGGGTTCTGCAACAAAAAAGACAGATGCGCAAATAGATGAACATACCTAGAGACTCCCGCAATCAATCATGACATATGCCGGAATAGACAGATGAACTAAAGATCTCATAATGCTTTGGAAATCCCACTACTAATTTGAGTGTGCGATGTAGATCCAACAGGTGGAGATAGTCGATTGGGGTCGCAGCAGATTCGTGAGTCCATATGGAGGATGTGGATTGTAGAAGAAATGAAGTTGGAAGTAAAGGAGCCAATTAGGGCATTGAAATGAATAACAAATTAATTTGAAGGTGGAGCTGATTCAGGCTTCAAAATCCATTGATTTGTTGTAAATCGCTAGCGGGAGCGTTAGTGGAGGCGGCAAGGGAGGCGTGCGAGGTCATCGAAGGTATGCGTGAGGAGATGGAGGACTTCGTGGTGAGGTGAAAACCTAATCATGGGAGGAGATGGATGGTTTACTGAAGTGGTGAAACCCTACCCGAGGTCTTCTAAGGTATGCGCGTGAAGACGGAGGCGTCGAGGCGGTGGATGTTCGGGAAGGTGACCGGGAGAGGGGAGTCGCGGAGAGGATCGTCAGAGGGGATCAATGGAGGCCGACATGAACCCTAGGAGAAACCCGATGGAATGGAGATGGAGCGCGGGAGGGGGAGATAGAACTGTGTCCAGGGATGGGGAATTGGGAATAGAAGAAATTGGAATATTGGGTGACGTGGAAGATGGATATGGTGACACATAGGAAAGGAGGAATCCAATTTTAGTATAGATAATAGATATCAAGATGAATAATATCCTTTTAAAACTAATAAGTTATATTTTATAATTGGTCAAAAATAACCAATGTATTGCCTGTTTTTTTCTATAGTTGTATAACATAATAAGGAATTTCCTCAATAAAAATCTGAATAAAATTAATAAAACATGCTTTCATTACATCTACATCCACAAAAATGGCTTCCAAACTATTCAACATATATATTGATGCAATAGTTGTGTGAACAATGTTTATAATGGTTTGAGTACGAACCTACCCATCAGGTTATCTTAAAGTCACATAGAAAAGATATATTATAATTCATGTTGAAATACCTAGACTGAAGGGAATGGTAAGGAGAAAATAAAATATTCATGATAATATGGATAACCAAGGATAGTATAAGAATTTGTTATTCATATCTCAGATCCAAAAAGGATTGTATCCTTTTAGAACCCAAAGATCCTCAGAGTAACTAATGACTCATAGACACTAATGTTTATATTCGTATTATAGGTTTTACCACAAAGGAAACTGAGTGTGTGTGACATGACATGAGACCTAAAATAGATATAACATGGATCATCACATCAACCTATGCCTCTTATCATTATGCTACCTATCTATAACCATAGTGAAGGACCCACACATTATTTTATTATTCCTGTCAGTCATAGGGATGTTGACCCAAATAGAATACCCATAACTCATTATGTGGTGTATTTATTATTCTAGTGGGTTATTTAGTCCATATGTAGAGGACCCATTACACATCTAAAAAGGGGGTTACATACTACACTATGTGTATAGAATACCCACAGACTATTATGGGTATTCTATTAGGGGTTTCCAAACCTATGTTACCTCTAATTTCCCCACCCCCACCCATTGTCATTGTCTCTATAACCTAATAAATCTTATATAATATAATTCCTTAAAATGGACCTCCATATGAAAAGGAAATATGAACCATCATTTTTTAAATGTAAATACACTCAAAATGTACTATTCATGTATCTATTTCTGAAAATTGAGAAAAAAAAATATGAAAAATAGAAAAAATAAAATACTTTATGAAATGTATTATCTAATTACTCAACATGTAGGTCATGTTTTTTTAGTCTAGATCATGTAGATTCAACCTACAGATCATGTTTTGTAAGATACTTGGAATGTGGGACTCATAATTCCTTCTTGGAATTTCTTGTTATAACATGATGTTTTATGTTGTCTTAGTACATGGTATATACTATAATACATATATAATGTATAAAACCAATGAATAGTTCATGTGGGATCAACCAACACGATGTGTCCCAAATATTACACAATGTATGTGGCCCAAAAAACACTCATGAATCTGCCACTAGAATGGATTGATTCATGACTCTGTTATACATGGTGCGAACAATTTTCAACATAATGTGTGTGGCTATCCTATCTGTATGGAATATGCATTGGTACACACTCATGTAACATAGACTGAAAAACATTGTGGGTCTCCTATAGTAACACACCATGTAATAGTTATATCATTGCAGGAAAGAAAACCATTGAAAGTGACATACATGTATTGTGTCCCAACAAATTACACATCGTGATGATGTTAAAATCATAACATATCTATAAATTCCACATAATTCATTCCATGACACCTCCACTAAAAATATCTTCCCTTATCAAACCATATTAAACTCCATTCCAAAAAGTAACCCTATATTGATGCTCATCAAATCATTTTTATCTCTTTCAGTTTGATATCTATTTCTACTTCATTGAATTCAATCTTTACATATCCCGCATTCATCAAATATGTCACATGGAATCACTTATCAGGTGGAACCACACAACCCATCCTCACCCAATAGTATTATCACACATTTTTTGAAGTACCTAAAATGGTCATCAGCTTCAATAACATATTGAGCCGTAACTATTGAACAATATTATAACATATAATGGGGGAAATATAGTGGTTAAAGAATAGTTTTCATAGTGAGATTGATCACTAAAATTAAAATTCAAAACATTTTTTATCCATAAACATACATGATAATTTGGAGCAATGAAAATCTCAAAGATTAATCATAATTATTAATGAAGAATGTTATTCCATAAAATTAAATAATGTTGTTAGTTTAACAATATAATAAATCCATAAAAATTTAAAATTATAAAAATTAACTTCAAATATTAAGAAACTGGTATTAATTATATGAATGATATGAATATTTCAAAGGAATAATCTCAAAACAAGACCATGACATAAATATCCATCAAGAAATAAAGAACATATAAATTCCATGATCTAAATATAAATTTCAAAAACTCATGCATCATAACAATTATATTAATTAAAAACATTAAAATGTATTTATCAAATTTTGAAATTGTTAATATTCCATAATTTATATAACGTTTCCAAAAACTGTATTATGAAAATAATTTCTTAATTAGGAGATTTTAGATATTTATATTGGGAAGTAAATTCTATTAACAACAGTCATACCTCTTGGTGATAATGTTGCTAGTTCAAAAACCTTCCAATGATTCTGTATGATCTGATGATCATTGACATCATGAATCTACCCAGAATGAAACCACTACATTATCCTTTAAATTATGATATCACCAACATTTATCGCTAAGAAAATTTAAATAAAAATATATCTATAAAAAAATTTTCCAACCAATCATTTATTTGTGACCAAAAATATATTTTATTGAGCCCTACTATCCATGAATAAAATATTCACCTCCCCTAGGTAAAACAATATATTCTATAAACAACCATGTTATTTAAATTTCCATGAAATTCATCATTTAAAAATTCCAAAATTCATGCTCATGATTTAAATATTTATTAATTTATAAGTGTTAAATATCCCTTAAAATATAATGATATCAAAATTCCATTTAATTTTAATTCATTTATAATAACTAGATCATGAATATTATGGACCCATCATAAAAAATTGAAGGAATTTTTTTTGTGTAAAATTTTCTTTTTACCCCTTTAAAAGACCCGATACTTTGAAACTGAAAATAAAATAACCTACATCCTAAATGGAAAAAATCGAGGCAATATATCCTCCCAAAATTTAATAATTTTATACAAAACAAAAAACTATAAAATATGAGTATTGAACTAGGAATCCTATAACAACAACAACATACAAAAACCACCCATAATCAAATGTTTTCAATCCATCTATAGAGTTCTAGCATCTATATGAACTCAGGGCACCACATATGAAAACCATTTTTTTCATTAAAATATTCATATATACAACCTTACCTAAATTTAGTACATCCCAATATGAATCATTTAGCTTTATCCAAATTGGAAAAATCCTAAACAATTCATAAGCCAGTATTACTAGAATTTTGGGAAAAATTCACATTGAATACCTTTCCACTGCCTAGTTATCCATTATCTTAGCACGTAGTGAAATCCTAGAACCATTGTTTCAAACAATATATTTTTTTATTATCAAGGGTACCCATATGATATAATCATTCCCAAAATATTTTAAATAGAAACCCAAAAGCTTCTATATGAAACCATTGATCAACATAAATCTATACAATTGTTAATCAATGAAGATCCCAAACCAATATCCCAAAAACCACATAATGTGATGCCCATAAAGGTCTACTTAAACGTCCCATCATCACATGAGATTGAACACATACCAACTTTACAAAGACCAGATATAAAATAAACTCCAAACCAAAATATAAATTCATTTCCCTTCCATAAGAATGATCAACACATTCACACCTCTAACTACAAATGATCTTTATATCAATAACAATGATAACCCAGTGGGTTTATGGAGATTATTTTAAAATATAAACAAATGATTAAATCAGGAAATGAAATAATCCTCCTATGATAACCATGAAACCAACCTATATCACGTTATAGAACCATTCCACCATGATATAATGAGGATAAAACATTATCATTTAGATGATCTAACTCTGATAGCTCAAGACCCTAGGATAACACTTTCTAAATACCTAGAATCTAAAAATATCGACCCAATAATATTGATTATTTACCATGTAACAATAGATGCCACATTATGAGAAAAAAGATCATTCAAGGCTTATATCATTAAGATATCAAACCCTACTAGTAATAAGTAAATTGAAATCACTCACTACAAAACCTAAGATGAATCTTTTGTAAACACCACTATTTATCTTTGATTCAAGATGTCATACTACGCACATTTTAAAAAATATTACATATTAAATACCTATAAAAACATAATAAAATAATCAATTCCACCATACTAGATCTCTTACACTAATAGAGGCATGAGGGAAATCATAACTAAATAAAACATACCATGCATCTCTCATTTATCAATCTAGTTACTTGGACAAGCACTCTAACCTCTTATCACAAAATTTCTTCTATTGGAGATTGATACCCAACCAACCCTATTCAATAATATTTATTCAATAAATCAATGATTAAATATTTATATAATCCAGATATTAATCAACTATATTAAATATAATGTCAAAACTCACACTTTGAGAGATAATTACACTGATAGGAAACTCAATATAATCTAATAAAAAAAGACAAATTTATAGAAATGCTTACCCACTTTTTCAAATAAAATGAGTTTGGAATTAATGAAGACCAAAAAAATGATCCATGGGTCACATAACATAGTAGATTCATCCATTACTCAGAAAAAAATCACCTGGAGTTTTTGATGACCCATAAAATATCTAAACTATTATCATGGAATTTCATTCACATAGACTATAGATGATGTTAATTAATCCAATGTACAACCTCTAAGAACACTTTTCATTTTCCCCATAGGTCGAATAGGTCACACTAATCCTAATGAAAACCATTATTTAAAAGGAATCACAACTACACTATCATTTCCATGTTCATGGTCGGGATATTTGATATAATGTAGAGGATACAACTAAAGAATCTAAAGAATGATGATAAAGAATCTAATAAAATGGCATGGGAAACCCTATAATGTTATATATAAAATTTTACATAGTTCCTTAACTAATATAGTAACAAATTTCCCATGGTTACACTACAATGTCAATAAAAACATTCTAATCAAGTGATATTAAGTTGGTATCCCTAAAATAATTGCCAGATATGTTATTATCAAGGGCCACATTCACCATTTAGAGTAAAAAAATCCCAAAATACTCATATTATACACCTAGTTAGGATTGGGAACCACATGACCCACAACTAAGATAATGATACTATTTTTTATACCAATGTAATGTAGTCCCATAAAATATACCCCCCATAATACAGAAATAAACCATTTTTAACTATAATGAGCAATGGGATGATCAGGAAAAATATGACTTGCCGACTCATGATGTTTGGCTAGGATCTCCACTTGAATCTAAAACTCTAAAAAATCAATATAAGAAGAAAGAAATCATACGAACATTGATGAGTATGACTGTTAGTAAATAAGGAAAAAATAATACCCCAAACCATGTAGGGTGTCTCCTGGTCAGAGTCCCCACATCTTCACAACATCCCTAGACCTCACTGTTAGCACTCAATACCTATCAATAAGTAATAAGATGTGGTGGTGGTGTTTTTTCAAAGAATATCCCATCGTAAGACACTTCTACACCACCATCTCTCTTTCTAAAAATACCTTTTGATGTGCTAAAAAACCAAATATATGAAAATAATTAATCTAAAATAATCCATTAATATGAATATCAATCCACATCACTATTATCATTGACTATATGGTAATGTTAGCTCTTCTATGTTTGGGATCACTTGTAATTGAAAACACTTAACTTTCAACCCTCAATCTTGGTCTCTAGAATAGAGATGGAAATGAATAAAAAATAACCCAACATTATGATTATCGAACAATGAAAACTAAAATTTAAACCAAAAAACAAAGTTGATCATGCTCATACCACCCTCAAGAGCGTCTATTTTTTTCTAGATCAATTATTATAAACGCTATCAAATTGAAACTCTTAAACAAACAAGAACTCCACCTACTGTTGTAACATCCTGTTACTATTTTAGGTATTCCTAAACCTTCTTGGGTTAAATTATTATTATGTTAAATGAAAAATTGGATTATCAGTGAAAAGTTTTATTTTTTTTAACAAGTTGAGGAATGGAAAAATTTCCAATTAACACTACACAATATTCAATTAAATATTTTCTTAGTTAAATAATGAGTAAATATGAATTTTTGTGGCCCAAAAAGCTTGGCGAATGTGGAATAAAATTATTAAATAGAATATACTAAGTAAGAAATTTTTATTTAAAATATTTATATAACTCCAAAAAGATTCATTGTTTGAGAAATCTGATACCTCTATTATGTCTAAAATATGGCGGTTACCATTTGAGGGGTATAAAATTTGAAGGAGCCGGGCATTTGGATGTATATCTTGTGAGATAAAGTTATTAAATAAAATTTAATATATTATTTTTTAAAAAATAACTAAATATATATCAAAAGGTGCATCATATGGGGAATCTGATACCACTAATGGGTCTGGAATGAGGGTTTTACAGTATATGGGGTATAACATTTGTATTCTTCGGGCTTTTGGACCTATCGCTCACAAAAATAACCCTTACTATTTTAATAAATTAATTATTCCTAGTTATCATTAATAAATCATTAATATCTATCAAATTTATCATCATTTGATAAATATGAGGCCATAAATTGTTTTGGAATCACAGTTTTACCCTTGATGGGGTATAACATTTGTAATCGTGAGGCATTTGAATTTCTCGCTCACAAAAATAACTATTTTATATTAATTATTTATTTAATCCGATTTTTAAATAATAATTCATCAATATATCTCAAACAGTACATCATTTGATAAATCTGAGACCACTGTTGGGTTTGGAATGAATTTTTTACCTTAGGCAGAGTATAATTTTTATGTTCAATATATGTTTGGTAACTTTTAATATTTAGGTTAAATAATTAAATTTGATAATTTAATTAAAAATGAATGTTATTGTTCATCCTCTCCCCAAAATGGTGTTTCCACCATTGATGACTTAATAACTTTTTAAAACCTTTTTTTCAACCATTATAAATGGTTTCAGTTACAACACCTTAAATAGGTGAAATTAATGAGTCCACAATGAATTTCGGGTGAAATGGAAAAATTAAACGAGTGTTTAAAATTGTTGTTTTAATTCATCCAGTTTTGGGATTTATTAAATAATCGAATTTTTTCGCATTCGTTGATTTGTTTTATTTAATTTTTAAGTTAAATAACTAATTTGATTAATTAAATAATTAAACCAAATTTAATATAACAAAACTATCTCACCTTCTTCACCAAATGCGAATGGCCATTAATGTCCACCTCTGATTACAAAATCTTTTGATTAATCACTGTTTCAACCCATTAGTGTTAAAACTCTTTGATTAGGTGAAATTAATGACTCTGCATTAATTTTTTTTGTTAATTAACTTTTGTAATCAGGTGTTTTAAAAGTGCATTGATGTTGGTGCGTTTTTAGGGTTCTACAATCACCGTAGGTATTGATTATTCTTCTTAGTCAATCTTTTTGTCCTGCGATGATCTCAAAACACCCTCTTGCACAACCGTTCAACATTATGATGCTTGGTAGTGGTTTTCCTGGATTTTTATACCATTATGCATTGAGAGGTTGAAGAAGAACCACGAGTATTCCATTTTATTTATTTAATTTATTTATTATCCTCCAAATCTTCTAAATTTATTAAAAGTTTCATTATTGATCAGAATTTCACATCTTCAATACCATTGAATTCTTCTCAATGAGTATAATCAAATAATATTTTTATTGTTTCTAAAGTATCAAGGTATTCCTCGATCCTTTTTTCGTATTTTAATGGATCTTTAAAAATAAATTAATATATGATAATTTCTATGTTATAAATGGATAATTTGTGAGAAATTATCATAAAAAAATTATACATGGATAAATTGTAAAAGATAATCACATGGTTTTATCTAGAAATAATTTATAAATTTTTCATACAATATTTTTTTCGAATTATTAAAGTAAAATTACACCTCTTATTGTAAATAGAAATAAAAAATTATTAATGGATAATTATAAAGTAAATATCATGTGACGTGGATTATCGAAATTATAATGGGATAATTAAATGTTTTATTAAATGATAATTTCACTAAATTATCAAAGGATAATTAATATAATTATCGAACAATAATTTCAAGGTTATCAAAGGGTAATTATAAAGAATTATCAAATGATAATTACAATTAATAATCAAGTGATGAACTTGAGTTTTCCAAATGATAATTTTTAAAAGAATTTAACATAGGATAATTATTTAAATTATTGATGAATAATTATAAAGGGATACCACATGTGGTATCATTTTAATATAAAGATATTATAACAATGAATGTGGTTTATAATTATTCAGAGGAAAATATTACGATTTATTGCGTTAAGATAAAACAATAATCCAGAGATTATCAATGAAAGAGAAAAGGTAATCACATGTAATATTTTACATACTTGTGAAATAAAATAGATGTTTTGGTTCAAGGATCCCTGGATGAAAGTTGAGCATTGTTGTGCTAATTCATACGAGAATAATGTCATGAAAAGGTGTATTGAACCACATTGGGAGGATTATATTTTCCACTCACATAGACGACCTTGAGGTAGGTGGTTCCGTTTCGATTATCCAAATTGATTATCTTTGTATTACTTGATTTATTTAAATTTATAATTAAAATTAAATCGATCAAATTTTATTTCAATTATATTGATATGAACCCGATTCTAGTGAATCGAGATATTTAAAATGTTTTTGGCATGGAAATTTGGAAAAACCCCAATTCCATTGAATTGGGTGTGTTTTTGGAAATTGGATGATTTAAATTGTTTAATTTAAATTGTGGATTTGATGGAAATTAATTCAATTAAATTGTTGAATTAAATTGTGGATATAAATTGGGTAATGATGGAATTGGTTTTGAATATATTTCAAACTGGTGAAATTGGATTAAAATGATTTGATAAAAACCCAGTGGTTTTATCTTTTGAAAAAGGCATGTTTTTAATAAAACGTGTTTTGGTTTTAAATGGAACGAAATTGGGACTTTTGAAATAGAAGAATGGGATTGATCATATTTTAAGTAGTCTTAAAATAGTTTCCCATCATGTAAGAGCGCATTAAAGCCTTAGTTATTTAGTTATTTGGATACACTCTACACTACAAAAATATTTTAAAACATAATTGTTGCATGTCACATCTCCAACGGGTCGGTGACGAGTCTCTTTTGGCTAGTTTTATAGGGACGTGTGTATACACATTTTTCTGAGTTCACATAGAGAGTATGGAATCCTATGGCTAGTTAATACTATCCTACCTTTTGGTATATGTCTACGTTGCATCCTTGTTTATTTATATTTGTGATATAAATGTTGGCCAATGTTTGTTTGAACTACTTAAATGCCTGCTGAATTTATATAAAATGTTTTATATAAATGTTTTAAATAATCCACTATTTTATAAATATTCCATATTTTGTAAAATCATTGATTAAAATATTTATTTTCAACATTTGAAAAAGTATAGAATTTTTTGTTTAAAAATGCTTTTGAATTTACAAACCCAATTATTTGAAAATTCAAAGCTATTCATTAGATAGACTATATTTGGAATCTGTTATGGAATCTTTGGAGGTATCCTACCCAGCATAGGCTCACACCCTACATTTTTCTTGGGGTTTTTTTAGACTATCATCATCGAGGTTTGAGCAAAGGGAAGGGATCTCTTTGAGGTGGATCAAGCTGTTGAGCTTTGGTCATGGTGAGATGTGTCCTTATGGACCTTGGGGTTGTTTCCCCATTTATGTACTTTTTCTTTTATACCATTTTGTATTCTATTACATACTCCCAGTGGAGTTTCTTTTGTTATGCATACTGTTATGTTTCTTTTCTTCTCAATTATTGATGAAAAATTCATTCCCATATGCGTGTTGTGTGATGCCAGGTGCTAGTCATCGACTAGTGGGCATCGGGAATGCCTTTCAGGATATGTTCGGGCCGGCTGGGTTATCGTATTACCAGGATACCCGGGGTGGTTCGTGAAAAAATTGTATCAGATGGAGGTTAATCCTTTGTCTTGATGTCAGTATGCATTTTTTAAATCTTTTTAGGACTTAGGAGGTAGTTGCGATTGACTTCTTTGACATCACTCACCTCAATGAACCTTCATTCACTGGGGGTTGTTAGGGAATGATGTCATGTGGTGTAGTTCTAGTATTTTCCCTATTTTTATTTTAATATAGAGAAATCCAAATAATATTTTTTCTTTCTTTTGAGAATAATTTCTCTCATTACACATTTCGAGTATTAATCTAATGTCTTCCTATTAGAGGCTGATATTGTGTAACTAATTTTCCCAAGAAGACATGTGATACAGATATAAGAGGATGCTATTGTTGATCCTCATGAGTGAATCATGGTGTGGATATGAATCTAGAAGAGGTGATATCATCAGAACCTTAAAAAACTAGAGGGAAATTTAATGCTTCATGTACAAAAAGGTTCCAGCTAAAGGAATCCAGAACAAAGCCTCTTCAGACATTGAGTGAGTATCTAGAGGAATCTGATACAAGTCCAATGATCGCGATAGGTATTATTAATATAGCTTTGTCTTTAGTTACTTCTATAATTGATACCAGTGTGTCTCACTCATTTTTTCCAAACCATTCCATTAATATTCTTAATCTTCCTATGAATCTTTTATCATGTTCAATGGATTTTAATACACCCCTTGGCATGATGACTAAATTAGGTCTCTATAATCCCTCTTATGTCTTCACTCTATTAGTTTTAAAACTTTCATGGAGATTTTTTGGTACTCAACTAAAAAATCTTTTAACGTCATATTCAGGATGGATTTGCTCGTTACTAATAATGCTCTGATTGATTGTTATCATCAATAGTTCTACCATACCACACATAGTGGCGTGTCTCTTGTATTATAAGGAGAATGAGACCCAAGTTTGAGTAGAGCCAGACCTTCTTATCGAGAGTTTGGGAAGGTAATATTAGTTATTTCTTCTTATTTGGAGCAGTGATCTCCTAGCAGTTGTCGTTGAGATTCCCATTGTTTTTCCTTATGATTTTTCTTGTTTACCACTAGTAAGAGAGGTTGAGTTTTCCATTGACTTGATTCCTGATACCCAACCAGTTTTATTTCCCAATTACATAATGGTTCCATCTCAACTGAAAGAACTAATGTCCCAGATATATGATCTTCATGATAAATCCTTTATTCACTCAAGTGATTCACCTTGGGTGGCCCTAGTTTTATTGGCCGTGAAATTTGATTTTTCTCTATCATATTCTCTTCTCGATATGATTTTTCAAGAAAAGAATCTATTTGATGAATTCAATAAGAATTAAGGACTCTCTCTAGGGTGGGGAAACTGATACCCAGTTGTCATTCTCAAAAGATGGTTTTATGTGTTATCAGAACCATTATGTTGCACTGTTAGTGATAAGGAAGGCCATAATTGGGGATTTCGATAATTTATAATGGGTTGTGCACCTAATAAGCACAAAGATGTTCTAGAACATGAATCCGTTGTTTTTGTGACGATGTATTCATGATGGCTTTACTCAGGTTGGGCCATCGATGACTTGGGAGGAAAGGGAAGCTTTCTCATTATTTTGTCGGATCTTTTGAGGTTTTTTATTAGGTGGAGAATGTTTTTTACCATTTAGCACTACCAACGCAACTGACATCGATACATAATGTGTTTCATGTATCTTTGTTTTGAAGGCTTTTATCTGACCCATATCATATTCCGAGTTTGCATAATCTTGTAGTGAAACCTTTTTTATATGTGACTATACCACCAATAATGGTTGTTGATTCTGAGACCAAGGTACATCGTGGGAGGATGATACCTCTGGTCTGTATGTTTTGGAGGTTTTTTCATAGGCTTTATAGGGACAGAAAGTTCTTATAGTGGGGAGATTGTAACATCCCATTACTATTTCAGGTATTCCTAAACCTTCTTGGGTTAAATTAATATTATGTTAAAAGAAAAAATGGTTTATTAGTGAAATGATGTGTTTTTTTTAAACAAGTCACGGAATGTTAAAATTCCAATTAACACATCATAATATTCATTAAATATTTTTTATGTTAAACAATGACTATGTATGAGTTTTTGAGGCCCACAAAATCTTGTCGAATACAGAATAAAATTAATAAATAGAATATAATAAATGTGACCTTTTTATTCAAAATAATTAAATAACATCTAAAGGATGCATCATTTAAGAAATATGAGACCTCAATTATTTCTAAAATATGGTTGTTACCCTTGGAGGGGTAAAACATTTCAAGGCGATGGACATTTGGATGTCTCTCTTGTGAGATAAAGTTATTAAATAATATTTATAATATTTTTTTAAAAAATAATTAAATATATCTCAAATGGTGCATTGAATAGGAAATATGAGACCACAGATAGGTCTGAAATGAGGGGTTTACCCAATATGGGGTATAACAATGGTAAGCATTTGGCATTTGGCTACCTCAAATGCAAAACTAACCATTTTTATTTTAATTAAATAATTATTCCAATTTTTCATTAATAAATCATTAATATCTCTCAAACCGTTCATCGTTTGAGAAATATATGGCCATCGATGGGTCCAGAATGAGTGTTTTATTCTAAATAGGGTATAACATTGGTTACCATTGAGCTTTTGGATGTCTCACTCACAAAAATAAAATTTTTTATTTTAATTAATTATTATACATGATTCTTAAATATTAAATCATTAGTATCTATCAAAGGGTTCATCAATTGAAAAACATAAGACCACCATTGGGTTCAGAATGATGTTTTTACCTTCAGAAGTGTATAATTTTTATGTTCAGTGGACGTCTGTTAACTTTTAATAATTGTGTTAAATAATTAAATATAATAATTTAATTAAAAATGAATGTTATTGTTCATCCTCTCCCAAAAACGAAGTTCCCACCATTGATGACCGATAAACTTTTTAAAACCATCATTTTTCAACCATTTTGAACGGTTTTAGTTGAAATTCCTTAAATGGGTGAAATAAACGATTCTTTAATGAATTTTGAGTGAAACAGAAGATTAAAATGACTTTTTAAAATTGGGTATTTAATTCATCTGGTTTGGGGATTTATTAAATAATCAAATTTTTTTTCATTCATTGTTTAGCGTTATTTAATTTTTAAGTTAAAAAACTAATTTTATTAATTTAATTATTAAACCAAATTTAATAAAACAAAAATATCATACCTGCTTCACCGCACGTGAATGGCCATTTGTGGCCACCATTGATTTCAAAAAAAAAATTTCACCACCTTTTCAACCCGTTTGTGTTGAAACTCATTTATTAGGGGAAATTAATGACCATGCATTAATTTTTGAGTTGATTAACATTTGGAATCGAGTGTCTTAAATGTGAATTGAGGGAGCTACGTTTTCTGTGTTCCAAAATCACATTAGATCTTGATTCTTCTTGTTGGTTGGTATTTTTAGCCTCTGATGATCTCAAAACACACTCTTGCATAACCATTCCACACTCTGAAGCTTGGTAGTGGTTTTACTAGATTTTATTACCTGTATTCAGCTGGAGGTTGAGGAAGCATAATGAGTGCTCCATTTTATTTAATTAATTTATTAAAATTATTTATTATTCTTCAAATCTTCAAAATTCAATAACTTTTTTGTTATTGATCAGAATTTTGTACCATCGGTACTATTGAATTCGTCTCAACAATAATAATTAAATAATAGATTTTTTGTTTTAAAGGAATCGATGTGTTCCTCGATCCATTTTTTCAACATTTTAATGGATCATTGAAAATAAATTATTAGATGATAATTTCTAAATTATAAATGGATAATTTGTGTAAATTATCATAAAATAATTATACGTGGAAAATTGTAAAAGATAATCACATGGTTTTATCTAGTGATAATTTATAAAATTTTCCTACAATAATTGTTTTGAATTATTAATGGAAAATTACACGTCTTATTGTAAATAGTTATGAAAAAAATATTAATGTATAATTATAATGTAAATATCATGTGACAAGTATTATTGAAATTATCATGGGATAATTACTTGATTTATTAAAATATAATTGTACTAAATTATCAATGGATAATTAATATAATTATAAAAAAAATTCAATATTATCAAAGGGTAATTATAAATAATTTTCATATGATAATTACAATGAATAGTCAAGTGACAATCATGAGTTTTCCAAATGATTATTTTTAAAAGAATTTTTCAAAGGATAATTATTTAAATTATCAATGAATAATTATAAATGGTTCCCACATATGTTATCATTTTAATATAAAGACATTACAATATATAATGTGGTATATAATTAATTAGAAGAAAATATTATGATTGCTATATTAATATAAAACGATAATCCAGATATTATCCAGGAGAGAGAAAATGAAATCGTGTGTAATATTTTACTTCCATGGGAAATAAAATAGATTTTTTGGTTCTTGGAACCCTTGATGAACGTTCATCATTGGTTTGTCGACGTTTACGAGAATAATTTCTTGACAAGATGTATTGAACCACACTGGGTGGATTATCATTTCTACTCACATCGACGACCTTGATGTAGGTGGTTCCATTCCGATTAGCCAAATTGATTATCCTTGAATTTCTTGGTTTATTTAAATTGATTATTTAAATTTAATTGCTCAAATTTTCAATAAATTAAATTTATAAAAAACATGATTTGAGTGAATTGAGATATTTGAAATGTTTTTGGCATGGAAATTTAGAAACCACCCAATTCCATTGAATTGGTTGTGTTTATGGAAATTGCCTAATTTAAATTGTTAAATTTAAATTTTTGATTTGATGGAAATGATTTCAATTCAATTTTGGAATTTAATTGTGGAAATAAATTGGATAATGATGGAATTGGTTTTTAATAGATTTAAAACTTGTGTAAATGACCTAAAATGATTTAATAAAAACCCAGGAGATTTATCTTGTGAAAATGTGTGTTTTTTAATAAAACATTTTTTGGTTATAAATGGAACCAAATTGGAACTTTTGTAATGGAAGAATGTGATTGATTGTATTTTAAGCAGTTTTCAAATAGTTCACCTATCATGTAAGAGTACATGCAATCCTTAGGTATTCAGTGAGTTATTTTGATACACTCTACGCTATGACAATGTTCTAAAAAATACTTGTTGTGGGTCACATACTCGACCGGTTGGTGATGAGTCTCCTTTGGCTAGTGTCATAGGAATGTGTGTATACAAATTTTTATATGTCCACATAAAGAGTGAGGAATCATATATATGGTTATTACTATCGTAACTTTTGGAAGATGATTGTGTTGCTCGCTTGTTTATTTATATTTAAAATATAAATATATGCCAATGTTTGTTTGAACTACATAAATGACTACTGAATTTATATAAACTATTTTATATAAATGTTTTATATAAGCCATTGTTATAGAAATATTCCGTTATTTGTAAAATCATTTCATAAAATATTTATTATCGTCATTTGAAAATGTATAGAATGTTTTGTTTAAATTTGATTTTGAATTTCATAAACCATTTATTTGAAAATTGAATTATTTTCTTTAGATAATCTATATTTTTCATTTTTTATGTAATCTTTGGTGGTATATTACTGGGCTTAGGCACACAGCCAAATTTTTCCATCAGGTGTTTATAGACTTTCTTCTTCCGGGTTCATGAAAAGGGAAGGGATCTCTTGAAGGTGGATCAAGCTATTGAGATTTGGTATTGGTGAGATGTATCCTTAGGGACCTTGGGGGTGTTTTCCCATTTTAGTACATTGGATTTTATACCTCTTAGTATTCTAGTACATTTCTCCCAGTGGATTTTATATTGTTTATGCACACTGTCTTGTTTCATTTCATCGGAATTTTTTATGGCATAATTGTTCCCACATGCATGTTGTGTGATGCCAGGTTCTTGTCATAAACCTTTGGGGATTTCGAATGCCCTTCGAGATATTTCAGGGTTGGCTTGGTAATCGGGTTACCAGGGTACACAGGTTGGTTCGTGAAAATGAACCTATATTAAGTTCATCATTTTTTATAGACATCAACTAATGGATCACTGGAAATTATGATTAAAATATGATACAAGAACCATTATTGAGAATCGTGAGTCTCAGACTCCACAAAAAAATATACCATTGTTAGATCATGATATCCTTAATAACATGTGATTAATCTATTCTTGGAATGAATATATTTCATATAGAATCTAGTTATTCTATTATATAGTAGTGGGAACTACAATATATTCTATAAAAATGAATGCACTGATCACAAATAGTAGAGGATATTCCCTAAAATCAAAATGATTTGATACCTAATAATCAATATCTGAAATGATACTCCCTTACTTAATAGATTAGAAAATATAGGATGAAAAAATATAACAATCTTTTCATGACCTTGATTTTTATCATAAATATCACAAACCTAATTGGATAGGATGAACCCATTGTTAATAGGGTAGGTCTCGAGGATCTGACATAGAAAGCACAATAAAAAACATGATGTTCCATTTAATGATTCATATATAAACACATGTTTACCCTATGAACAATTCTATAGAGTTTTGGGATAACGAATTGGTTATCATAGACCTTCTAAAAGGATATGTTGTTCACCACGCTTATATTAGGCTCTTTAGTGTGATAACTGTGTAGAAGACCCCTTTAGCATTTATACCATACACTCTTAAACTAATCCTCACAAGAAAAGTAACTATAAACTATGTCCCTATGACTCAAACCACATTTATACCATTCTAAAATAACTTGAATCACAGAGGACCCACATAGGCTAGTTGTAAACTAAGTGTGTCATCCCAACACCTCCCTCAGTACTCTATGGGTTGTCAACCAACACAAAGAAGGAATAATATAAATGAGGAACCTTAGCCTATATAAACCTATTAAAATTAATCTCTAGTACACAATATAGATATATATATTTATATATCCAATTTCTGAATATATTTATAAATATAAAAATTTATAGTGTAATAATGCATGTATGAAATAACAATATTCAAGTATAATGACCCAATGGAAAAAACCAGAAATTATAAAATATAATAGGTTATATCACCATGAATAATAGTCATGTAATATGTGAAAACACATACACCCTATTATAACTCTTGGTAATTTAAAACAATTAACATTTATCTTTCCCATATTCCACTATAACCTATTATAAACCATCTAACCCCACACTACTTTTTCCCCATTCTCCAGTGTATTTTCCAAACTATAAAATGTCTACATAGAAAAAAACAGGTGTTTGAATGATCCCCTTGAATGGGTTATTATAACCATACATATTTCATTACATTATAAACATAACAAAAATATAAAATAGTATGTTAGCTCAAAAACCATACCCTGCATGGAATACTAAATAAAAAATATTAATATGGTCAACGTTCTAGACAAACCTAGATGGTATTAGAATCATGTATTCACAAATTATCCCAATAAATGATTGTATTTCTCTAGATACCATAGATATAATGATTAAATAATTCATTGGAGTCATTTTATAATAAATTTCGATATATAAAAAATTTGTTGAACATTTTAGCATCTTTTACCCACCTCCTAGGAGCATTTGAAAATTCGCATAGAACAAAATTGTACATATTATGTGAGTGGAATTTAATAAATCCAAGAGACATGGTTAATATCAGTAAGTAAAATTTGGTTCAATAAGATGAAAATAAATTTTGGTGAATAGTAACTTTTAACTTTAATTTACCGCGGTTAAAATTAAATAGGGTAATTAAGGGTAAAAATGACATCATAATTACCCTAACACATGTCCTAATTCTATTGGATAAATGTACTTCAACAAAAAACAACCTTAGGAATAAAATATGATCCTTTAGGTCCACCTGTATTAGATTAGGACTTTTATTATTATTTTATTTAAAGAAGAGTTAAAAGAGTTAAAATCAAAGTTTAATTACAAAACCATTTTTAATATAGGGTCATACATAATATAAATTTGACTATAAATATTCATTATAAATAAAAATATTCCTATATAACTGTATTTTATTTATAATTTTTAGACATTAAATAATTAAATTTATTTATGAAACAATGATGATGCAGAAATTACCTTTTAAATGAAATATTAAAATAATTGATATTATAAATATCAAAATAAATCTAATTTGAGACTTTTAATGAATTAATATAATTTTATTGGTTAATATTACATGTTAAGTTTGATTAAATGTAATTTTTTCGATGTAATAATGATGTTATGAATTTAATAAAAAATTACCAAATAGTGTCAAAATTGATATAAGTGTTTTTAAAAAAAATATTATATTATTAATTGATATCTTATTTCTAAAAATATAAGGATAGTCTAAAGAGCATAAATAATATTATAAAAGTCATTAATGAACCACTTGAGGTTCTCTTGGAAGTTTATAGTATGTTTATTAACCATATAATATAAAAATAAAAAGAGACATGGTAAATGTCAAACTATTTAACTAAGAGTTAAATATAAAAGCTAAGGTTAATATGATGACCTAAACATGTCTAAAACATATTGGTTTAGAGGTTTCAGACCCATCCACACCTTATCCTTTAAATAGATCATTTTGGGGCCATTAGAATTCGAAAATGATTTTATTATAAAATAATATTTCATGTTTTTCCAAAAGTGACCCTCACCTCTCTTTTAAAAAGGTACCTCCCATTCTCTCAGATTAACACCATCAAAGCCATTTTTATTGTCCAAAATCTTCCCAAATATCATCTAAATTGACTTCCATTCATCCTAGAGTCCTTCCTTTAGTCATAAATCCAACCTATGGTGCCCTTTTGATCAAATCAAAAGGAAGAACCTAAAGAAGAGGTAAAGATTTCATCGCCTTTTTCAAGTTCTTTTCTTCTTCCACATCATCTTTCTTTATTTTTTCCATTATAAAATAATAAATCCAGTATATTATATATAATTTGATGTTATTATAAAAATGGTACAACCATTTTCATTATTCTATCCATCATATAAATGACAAACTCAACATATGTGCGTGTGTACGGATTACCGTATCCACGTCGGGGTGTAGTTTGTTATTCAAACACTAAATCATTTAGATGTGTATAATAATGAGTATAAATGATGTAAATAATAAATATAACATGTTAATGATTCAGTATATAGTATATACCATCCAATTAAATACGATTTTAGTATAAAAAAAATCACATTTTCGGTCATGTGTACGTACGGATTACCGTTTCCATGAACACGATGAGATTTATTCCCCATCGTAATAATTCAAGAATTATTATCATTTTATGTTTAAAAATAATTTTTATGAACATAAAATCATTCTGTATATGAATCCAATACATCCTATCCATAAAAACCATGGCTTACTTAACCAATCATGTAAAGGAAAACGAATCAGTTAACATCTAAAACGATGATACTACTAAAATATCATTAACAAAGCAATATAAGGAGATCATATATGATGTAATTTTAATGTATATGGTTCTTTTTTAATTTATTAACAATTATTTAACCATTATACTGTTGGTTAAATTACCCTCGAACAAGTAAAATTACAAGGTAAGGGTTAATTTCACAATATCATTATTATCTGAGGTTGTTTTAACGCAAGTATCTACTGGGATCTCTTTATCATCCACATCTGTATTTTCTTAAAAATGTTATTCAAAAAAATATTATTTACTAGAAAATGCGTTAAGTTCATTTATACCCTTATTTGACCTTATATTTTTTGAATGGAATCTTTCCGTCTTTTTTCAAACAAGGTACCTTATGACCATTTCGACAAAAATAATGTAAGAATGTTTTTTTAACTTATACGCCGAGTGCGACTATTTTCTGCCGTTATAATATCATCGAAGCTTCCCTTAAGTGATTAAAACAATATTTTCAAAATAAATGGTTTCTTTTATAATTATATTACTTTTAAATGATTTCAAAATAGAAATAGATATTTCTCTAAAAAACAATTTTGATTTCATCTATGTTAATGTCCTTTGATTGATTGTAAGCTAATTTGAAGTTGATTTATTATGATATAAAAATTACAAATAATATTGAAGGTTTTTTGATATTTTTGACTGTGGATGTGATTTTTTTACACCATTCATGGTTTATGGATAAAGTATTCACATTTCGTATACTAGTTTTAATTTGAATGTTTATGTTATGTTTAAACCTTTTCATATGAGGAATTCATTAGACTTAGTAAGTGACAGGTGGAGCCCGCTATAGCTCCTTGATCCATCGGTATGTCTCATGGGACAAAGTAGTGTATTGACACAAGTCCTTGAAAAAATATTATTTGTAGTCTTAGCACAAGGCCTTGACTATGTGGTTCTGAAGTCTAGTATTATGAATTATATCATTATGAAATTGGCTATTGATATTTCATGTGATTATTCGACTAATAGAATATCCATGTGAATAAATAAATGGAATTATTTGATTTTATCTATTCTATGTTATGCAGAATTTCAAGTTTAAAAGGATTTTTTTCGTCTTACATTTCCTTAAATGTTTATGCTTATTTATTAAAGTTTCCACTATATTGTTATCCTTAATGAGCATCTGAGATCACCCCTTTCTATGTTTTATTTTTTCCAGTATGTGAAGAATTATATAATGATTTACTTGCAGGGATAGTATATGGGATATGTGTGTGGCCTATGGATACTATGTTGTTTTAGTTTTTCTTTTTATATTTTGATGTAAAACTTATGAAAGTATCTAGTATTTCCAAGGCTACTAAACTGATCAGTCTTTTGAGATTTGATATTTTGTGATCATGCCAATGTTATGTAATAATCCACCGAATCTGGGTAACTATGTTTGGGGTGTTATAGTTGGTATCAGAGGATGTTTATTACAAACCTTTGAATCTATATTTAGAAAAACTCTGATTAGAGAACATTACCCTAAGATAAACTTAGAGGATTAGATTAGAAGAACTTCCTCGAATTTTGGTACTGTAGACATTTTGTGAGTTTTCAAAGCAATAAATCTCTATCTGGATATGAGAAGTTAGAGGCGTCTCTAGCACAGATGTACCTAGGGGTAAAACCCGAAAACACCGTTTTGATCATGATTCAAATGGGAACTGGTGCAAGACAGCATGCCTTGCTGCACTATTGGTTACGATACTCTAGGGGATATGCTTTGGATAATTCTCATTTTATTTACATAATATTATGATGGTTTTATGAGTATATACTTCCTCAATGAAAACATTTTTATGATTATGGATTATATCCATAAACTCTTCAATTTTTATTAAGTGTTTTACAATTTAGGAGTTATGTATTGCGATTCATAAGCTAATCTAGTCTATACCATTGTTTAGAATTAGTTCCTAGTGGAAGGAATGGAAACTATATAAATGTACATAATCTATATAGGGATTTCCCTCCTACTCAATATAATTATAGTGGAGCTGGTGAAGCAACTAGTGTAGATCATATTATCACCATACTAAGACAACACACTCAGGTTATGAATAAAAACCTTATCTATATGGAGCACACTGATCTACAACGTGGAGTGTCGATGTTAGACCGATTCATGAGTAAAAAACCACCAACCTTCAATTGGAGATAAAATCCATTAGTAGCTGAGCCATTGATAAATTCCTTGAGAAATTATTTCATTATTTGGAGAGTAGCAAAAGGGAAAAAGTAGTCATTCCAGTTTATCACCTCACGGGAGATGTAGATCAATGGTGGCCATTGATTCAAAACAAAATGGAATATGATAGTGTATAAAATATGTAATCATGGGAGTTTATAGATATTTTCCATGAAAATTAATTTCCCATAACCATCGAGCATATATGGAAAGACAATTTTTGAGTCTGAGATAATAAAAGGATTAGAATGTTGCAAAATATGAGGCTAACATTACATGGTTAGAAAGGCATGTAGCAGATTATATATGTAACCCAATGTGTAATATTGATCAATTATTTATTTGGTTAAAACAATTTAATCGTCGAGAATTAGTCTCATAATCTGTCTCATCATACGAAGATATTGTCTCATGTGCTATTGTGATTGAAAAATAATTTCATATTCCTTACAATATTTAAGTAAAGCAGGAGATGAAGAGATCTACTAAACACATTGGAAATGGAAATAAGGGGATGAATGGAAAAGTTGATTATCCATCCGGTAGTAAATGTGGGAAGAAACACCCTGGTACTTTCCTGAAAGGAATGGGAGTCTGTTATAAGTGTGGTGAAAAAGGACACCACGCTTGTGATTTCAAGGGGAAGAAAGAGGTTATCAATGTTGAATGCTACAATTTTAGGGAAGAGGGGAATTATGTAAATGAATGTCCTAAGTTCCAAGGGAACTTACCTAAGAAATGTCCAAGGGAGAGAGCCCAAGATTATGTGACCGCTACTACTGAGGTAGAAGCTCTAAAAGACGTGGTCGTAGGTAATTTATTGGTTTCCTCAAGTTTAGCCAATGCTTTATTTGATTCTGGAACATCACATCATTTCATATCTTCCCGGATTTGTATGAAAATTAGATATTTTCAATTTTACTTAATAAGGGAGTTGTCAGTTAAAACAAATAAGGGATGTATCATCCCAATAATGTTTTGTGAATTAGTTCCCATTAGGGCATATAAATGTTCTTTATCATCTGATATCATCGTCATACCCATGATTGAATTTGATATAATCATCGGTATATATTTTATTTCGGACCATGATGCAAAAATTTTATTGTAAGAAAAAGGAGGTTACAATTTTTTATAATGATAAGGAGTACTTTGTCTTTAGAACAGAAACATCACCACCTGATTCTTTTCTAGATCCACCTCCAGTGGCTCTACTAAATTCATGTATTGGGGAGGATGATAATAAAATAATTATGGGAGAGGAAAATAATGTTCGAATAGGGGACGTACCTATTGTGCAAGAAAATGATGATGTGTTTCTAGAGGATTTACCTGAACATCCTCCAGAATGAGAAATTGAGTTTTCAATTGATTTAATTCCTGGTTCAAGGCCCATATCGAAGACACCTTATAGATTGGCCACTGTGGAATTATTGGAAGTAAATAAACTACTAGATGAATTGAGTAATACGGTATTTATTCACCCTAGTGTTTCTCCATGGGGAGCCCCTGTCCTTTTTATTAAGAAGAAAGACGAATCTGTGAGGCTGTGCATTGACTACAGGGAGATCAATGCTATAACAATAAAGAACAAGTATCCCCTACCACACATTGATGATTTTTTCAACCAAATTAACAGTGATAAATATTTTTCAAAGATTGAGATTCGATCAGGATATCATCAGTTCTATGTGAAGAAGGAAGACATTCCAAAAACAGCATTTCGAACCAGGTACGGACATTACAAGTGTACAGTAATTCCTTTTGAATTGACTAATTCACCCTTTTGTTTTCATGGATGAAAAGAAAAATGTTTTCAATGAATATATTGATGACTTTGTAGTGGTATTTATTGATGATATTATGGTATACTACAAAGGCTTTTATGATCATGAAAATCACTTGTGCACCATTCTGAAAACCCTCAAAAGAAATGAATTATACGGTATGTTTAGAAAGTGTGAATTCTGGATTCAAGAGATTTCTTTTCTTGACCATATTGTCTCTAAGGATGGAATCTCTGTTTATCCTTCAAAGACCAAGGCAATCCAAGAATGTGCAGCACCGACGAGTATAACAGAGGTACACAGTTCTATTTGTTTAGTAGGTTATTATCATTGTTTTGTCCATAATTTTTCCTGATTGACTAACCCATTAATCATGCTCACACGTAAAGGGGTTAAATTTGTTTGGAAAAGAGAGCGTGAAGAATGTTTTGAAGAACTGAAGAGAATATTAGTTGATTCTCTTATCTTGACTCTGCCATCAGGGAATTATGGGTTTGTTATTTATAGTGATGTTTCAAAAAAAGGACTTGGTTGTGTCATTATGTGGAATGATAGAGTTGTTTCCAACGCATCACGACAGCTAGAAATTCATGAGAAAAACAGTCCTACTCACAATCACGATTTATCAGTTGTAATATTTTCTCTAAAAAAATATAGACACTACCTCTATGGTGAAAAATGTTAGATTTATACGGTCACAAGAGTTTCAAGTATATTTTCTCACAAAAAGAAATCAACATGAGGCAAAGTAGATGGCTTTAACTACCCATGGATTATTATTTCATAATACACTACCACCCGGGGAAGGCAAATACAGTGGAAGATCCTTTGAATAGAATGGATCATGGAGTTTTGAATAAGATTAGAGTTGAAATAGATCCAATTTTCAAGGATCTAGTGAAAATGGATATGGGAATAATCATGGAAGGTGAAACATCAATACATTTTCAAATGGTTGCAAAACCATCTTTACTAGAAAGGATATAAATTGATTAGACTTATGATGAGGAGTTTCAAAAGAAGATTAAAGCTGTAAATGATGGGAGATTGAGTGAATTCATATATGAAGATAGAATTTTGAAATTTGGGAAGTGGCTTTGTGTTCCCAATTTACCGGATCTAAAATGGAAATTGTTGGATGATACTCATAGCTCTAATTTCTCTATAAACCATAGTAGCACTAAGATGTATAGAGATTTGAAGGAACAATTTTGGTGGGAAAACATAAATGGGAGATTGCTGATTTTGTTTTAAGTTGTATAGTTGGTAAACCAGTGAATGATGGAAGGCAACATCCTGGAGGAGTCATGCAACCATTTCTCATACCTGAGTGGAAATGGAAGAATATTACGATAGACATTGTCATGAGTCAATCAATGACTCCAAGAAGGAATGATGCAATATGGTTCATTATTGATCATCTTACCAAGTCATCACATTTTCATGCTATAAGAGAAGATTTACCACTTAAATGTCTAGAAATACTATACATGAATGAAGTTGTAATACTTCATGGAGTAACCTTATCGATTGTTTCTGATCATGATCCTCATTTTACAGCAAGATTCTAGAAAAGTCTTCAGAAATCCCTGGATACTAAACTTCATTTGAGCACTGCCTACCACCCTCAAACTGATAGACAATCAGAATGAACTATTCAAACCATAGATGAAATGTTGTGATCATGCTCACTTGACTTTAAAGGAATGTGGTATCAATATTTACCTCTGGTATAATATTCCTATAACAATATAATTCATTAGATTATTCATATAGTACCATATGAAGCTTTATATGGAAAGTGTGGTCGCAGACCAACTTTTTGGGATGATGTTGGTGAAAGAAAACTAGTAGGCCCAGAAAATGTTGGGGAAACAATGGAAAAGGTGAAGGTTATCCAAACCCACATCAATGGAGTCCAATGTAGGCAAAAGAGATATGCCGATAACCGAAGGATGGAGTTGGAATTTTACGTAGGAGACAATGTTATTTTGAAGGTATCTCAATGGAAATGTGTTATAAGTTTCGGTAAGAAGGGTAAATTGAGTCCCAGGTACATCAGAGCTTTTGAAATTCTAGAATGAATTGGAGTTTTAGCTTATCGTTTGGAAATTCCACCAAGTCTCTCTAAAGTTCATGATGTGTTCCACATATCACTATTGAAAAAATAGATGCCTGACCCAATGCATGTACTCAACTATGTGGAAATTGAACTGGAACCTGATCTCTGTTATTTTGAAGAGCCTATGAAAATTCTTGATACAAGAGAACAAGTGCTGAAAAACCAGAAGACTCGTCCAATAAAACATCTATTGAGAAACCATAAGATGGAAGAGGCAACGTGGGAACCAGAGGAACTTATGATGAAGAACCACCCGAATCTTTTTGTGTAATAGTATTATAGAAATTTTGAGGAAAAAATTATTTGAAAAAGGGAATAATGTAACACCCCATGCTTTCATGGTACGTTTCCTTTTGAATAATGCAATGGTTTTCATTGTACGCAACTTCAAGATTCTAACACACCGATACCAATCAAACTTGTTGTTATGAAAAGTAATACCCAATTTTTAAAATTTTATAAATTTTATCATTCAAAATGAAATTAATTTTTGGATTTGTAATATCGAAATTAGCTTAGGGTGAATTTTTGGTATTTTTCTGAAAACTTTTAATTTTTGATGAATAGTGAAAAACACTACATTATTGCATAAAACAAAATTTTTTATTTATATAAATATTTCTTTTATTTAAATTTATTTTAGGTAAAAATAGATACATAATACCTATATATGTTCAATGTAATTCATTAGAGTCATTTTATAATAAGTTTAGATATATTAAAATTTCATTGAAATTTTTACCATCTTTTACCCACCTCCTAGGAGCATTTGCAAATTCATATAAAACATAATTTTACCGCATCCATGAGTGGAATTTTAAAACTCTAAGATATTCGGTTAATATACATAAGTAAAATTTGTCTCAATAAGATGAAAGTAATTTTTTTGAATAGTAACTTTGTACTTTTATTTACCACGGTTAAAAGTAAATAGGGTAATAAAGGGTAAAAATGATATCATAATTACACTAACACATGTCCTAATTCTATTATATAACTGTAATTCGACCAAAAAAAACTTATGAATAAAATAGGATCATTTAGCATCAATTGGTTTAGATTAGGATATTTATTATTATTTTATTTAAAGAAAAGTTAAAAGAGATAAAATCAATGGTTAATAACTAAAACATTTTTAATATAAGGTTATACATAAGATAAAAAAGACTATAAATATTAGTTAGAAATATAAAAATATTTCCAACATAATTTTATTTTATTTTCAATTTTTAGACAATAAATAATTAAATTTATTTATGACACAATGATGATGCAGTAATTACTTTATTAATGATGGATCAAAATAAATGATATTATAAATATCCAAATAAATCTGATTTGAGACTTTTAATGAATTACACTAATTTCATAGTTTAATATGAAATGTGAGGGTTTATTAAAAGATTTTTTTTTCTAAGTAATAATGTGGTTATGAATTTAAGAAAAACAAAATAACAAATAGGGTTCAAATTTGACATAAAATAGTTTATAAAACAAATATTATATTATTAATTGATATCATATTCCTAAAAATATAATATTCATCCAATGATCTAAAATAATATTATATATTTCATTAGTTAACCACTTGAGGTTCACATGAAAGATTATATTATGTGAATTAACCTTATAATAAAAAAATACAAAGAGACAAGGTAAATGTCAAACTATTTAACTAAGAGTTAAATCTAAAATATAAGTGTAATATGATGACCTAAACCTCTCTAAAACTTATTTGTTGAGATTTTTTTGACCCATACCCACCTTATCTGTTAAATATTTCATATTTTTTCTAAAGTGATCATCTCCTATCTTATAAAAGGTCACCTCCCCTTCTCTCAAATTCACACCTTCGATGCCATTTGGATCGTCCAAACCCTGCCCAAATATCCTCTCAACTGACCTTGCTTCATCCTAGAGTCCTTACTTTAGTCATAAAGTCAATCTAAGGAGCCCTTTGATCAAATCAAAAGGAAGAACCCGAAGAAGAGGTAAATATTTCATCACCTCTTTCATGTTCTTTTTTTCTTCCACTTCCTCTTTCTTTGTTGTTTCCATTATAAATAATAAATCCAATAGATTCTATATACTATGAGGTAATTTTATAAATGGTACAACCATATTCATTATTCTATCCATCTTATAAATGACCAAGTCACCATACATGTGTACGTACGGATTACCATCTCCATGTCGTGGTTTAGTTTGTTATTCAAACACTTCATCATTTTGATAGGAATAACGATGAGTATAAATACTTTAAATAATAAATATAAAATTTTAATTATTATATATATATGATATAACATCTAATTAATTATGATTTTAATATCAAAATAAAGATATTGTCACTCGTCTGTATGTACGGATTACCATCTCCACAAATGTGATGAGATTCATTCTCCATCGTAATCATTCAAGAATAATTTTAATTTTATGATTAAAAATAATGTTTATGAACATAATATCATTCCTTATATTAATCAAATACATCCTATCCATAAAAAACATGTCTTACTTAACCAAGCATGTAAAGGAAAATGAATCAGTTAACACCCGAAACGATGATACTACTAAATTATCATTAACAAAGCAGTATTGTAATATCATATATGATATCATTTTATTGTATATGTTTCTTGTATAATTTAATAAAAATTATTTCACTAATATATTGGAGGTTAAACTAACCTCGAACAAGGAAAATTACAAGGTATGTTTAATTTCACAATCTCTTTATTATATAAGGTTGTTTTTACGTAAGTATCTACTGAGACCTCTTTATCATCCACATCCGGGTTTTCTTAAAAATGTATTTAAAAAAATTACTATTTACTAGAAAATGGGTTAAAGACATTTATACCCTTATTTTACCATATATGTTTTGAACAGAATCTTTTTTTTATTTTCCAAACAAGGTACTTTATGACATTTTCAACAAAATTAAGGTAAGAATGTTTTTTTACTTATATGGTGAGTGAGGCTATTTTCTGTCGTTATAACATCGTCAAATCTTACCTTACAATATTATAAAAATATTTTCAAAATAAATATTTTATTTTATAATTATATGACTTTTATATGATTTCAAAATAGAAAGATATATTTCTCTAAAAAAAGTTTTGATTTCATCCATGTCAACATCCTTTGACTGATAGTAAGATAATATGAAGATGATTTATTATGATAAAAAACTTCCATATTATATTGAAGGTTTTGTGATCTTTTTGACTGCAGATGTGTTATTTTTACACGATTCATTGTTTATGGATAAATTATTGACATTTCGTATGCTAGTTTTAATATGAATGTATATGTTATGATTAAATATTTTCATATGAGGAATGCATTGGACTTAGTAAGTGATGGGTAGAGCCCGCTATAGCTCCTTGATGCATCGGTAGGTCTCATGAGACAAACTAGTGTCTTGGCATAAGGCCTTGACAAGATATTATTTGTAGTCTTGGAACAAGGCCTTGAAAATGTGGTTATAAAGTCTGTAATTATGCATTCCATCATTATAAAAGTGGCGATTGATATTGCATGTAATGTTTCGACTAGTAGAATTTCCATGTGAACAAGGAAATGGAATTATTTGATTTTATATTTTCCATATTTTGCAGAATTTAATGTTTAAAATGATCTTGTTTTAGTCTTACATTGACTTAAATGTTTACGCTTTTTTATGAAAGCTTCCGCTATATTGTTATCCTTATTGAGCATCTGAGCTCACCCCTTTCTATGTTGTATTTTCTCCAGGATGCGAAGAAGTATATTATGACTGACTTATAGGGATAGTATAAGGGATATGAGTGTGGCCTATGGAGACTATGTTGTTGTTGTTTTTCATTTTATACTTTAATGTAAAACTTTTTAATGTATCTAGTATTTCCCAGGCTACTAAACTAATCGGTCTTTTGAGACTTGATCGTTTGTGATAATGCCAATGTTAAATAATAATGCACCGACTCTTGGTAACTAGGGTCAGGTCGTTACAAATTTCCCCATTCAATTAGCATTATTTCATTTTTTAGAATAATCACAAATTGGATAGGTGATTTACAAGGTTCACATTTCAAAAATAAAGGATAGTCCTTGGTGCAATTGGGAACTAACCATCAATCACACATTCCACATTAATGACATGCCAGTTAAAGTGGGTTTTCCAGAATAAAATAATTAACTTGAATTGTAGTACCATACACTCAATATGGGGAAAGTAAAACAATCTATAGTACTTTTATATTTTATAAAATAATCTAACAAAATAAAATTTTAGGATCTTTGTACTATTCTTATATATAGACTTTAAATTTTTCTTATTCTATAACACATTAAAAAATTCCTCCACCAGATGTAACTATGATTTATTTTTATAGTTTTTATTTTTTCTTATCTTCCTTATTATTTTATAAGCTCTTTCCAAGAAACATGAAATCAACCTATCTTCTTCTTACCTTGTATCTATATAAGTGAGCACAAATATGTTCTTCTTCATTATATTAAACTAAAATGTTTCTTTTCTTAGATAGGTTTTAGACATATTCTTTTTATATTCTTCTTCTCTTAAATTGAATGCAAGGACACTCTTCGACCTATATAATATGGAATCCCTAGAACCTACTTCTCTTTTTTTATTTCTATTCTTCTATTCTTTCTTCCCACTTCATTATTTATTAAATACAATCTACACTAGTTATTCTTCTTCTATTTGACACACAACTATGTATGAGGATGATAATCATAGAGTCAAGTCTCTCTATTATTCTTCGATACTGGAAAATATTCTATCTAATAATTTAATGGGATCGACATCACCTTACTCTTTAATAACCTACAATATATATATATATATATATTAATAGCTAAAGTTTCATATACTTCATATATATCTCTCATCTAATTCATCACCACACACTTTTGTACACATTCATCATCTGAAAAAACAGCAAAATTTATATCATTAAATTATGGTCACCTATTCTATTTCTCCTTTAATCAAATATTAATGAAACCACATACGTATATTCCAATTCTAATTACTATAATATGAGATATGTTTTTCATAATAACTTCCATAATTAACTGACTCCATAAGATATTGTAATTGTATCAAAATATGAATAAATACCACATCCTATTAATTGTACTTGAAAATATCATTCATCAACATTATATACCACCTAAATGTTTCAATACATGCATGGTACTATGATGGGACCATGCCAACTTCAATAATGTAATTCTTCTTTATAAATTCCATTTAAACTGAACCTACATCATTACATAATAATTTCATAATTCTCCATTTATAGTAAACATTTATAAATATATATGCATTCAATAATATGTGTTAACCATAATTCATGGTGCAATATTTTTGTGATATGTGAACATCATGTACAACTCATCCAATTCACATCCTTATAAAAAACCAATAAGTTAACCATTCCCATGTGTGGTCCATTGATGTATATAATCAATTTTCCTATGAAACCAATAACATATCGAATTTCACATCTAAAAACGTTCGGATTCCAAATATTTCATTTAGCTATGTATATTTACTTACATAGGGAAAACTTCTATATGGATATTCCCTTACATAGAACACATATCTATATTGTCATTAATGGTTATGCACTTCCTAAAACAACATCATAAATAAATTATTCCCCATTATGTATTCTTTCTTTTTGACTCTTCATCAAATATGATCTTTAAAATTATATTGTTAACCTATATCATGATATTTGAATGTTGGTTTGACACTTCACTATTCATTGATGGAAATCTATTGTGGAAGATTATCTTCGTTCTAAAGTAGATAGTTAAAATATTTGGTCAATCAATTCCAATGTGATGTTGCAAATCCACATAATGTGGTCACCAAACCATTTATGTAGTTGATCCATTTATAACATATGATCACTCAACCCTTCATGAGGTCACTTGAACCCTAATTTGGTCGATCTGTTTACAATGTACAGTTTGCTCTACATAATATAAAATGGTTATAAAGTGGGTGTTTAGTCTATCAAAGTGTTTGCACACAAACATCTCATGAGCCTGAGGAAAAAAATAGGACACACAAATCCAAATAATTTTCATAGATGATATATTCTTCTTTTAAATGTTTAGTGAATAGTGACATGATACTCTAGGATCCCACATAAAAAGATTCCTTGATCATGGCCTTCTTAATAATACTTCTCACATACAATTCTCCTTAGTTGTGAGTATTTGGGACTACTATAGGATTCCTCTCCTATATAATCATACTACCCCACACAATGTCACTACCTTTCTCCTATAAATTCCCTGAGCATGCTCCTTCTAACCTAAGAAAACACTCTAGCTTCACTACACTCCCCATCCACCTCAGGTTGGCCATACTAGGTCGGCTCCTATATGTTGAGACACACTCCCATATGTATGGTTTAGTTATCCCCTTGGACTTCTTAGGGTTGGCCATAGTTTTACGAAACTCTTACAAACATGTTAGATAAAAGCTTTATATATGCCAATGCGATCTCCCAGTTCCTCAAGAAATATTTTTTCATTGAACTCTAAAATATTCTTCTTCATCAAAATATATTATTAAGTCTCCACAACAATATATATAGAGCTCCAAAAGTCATCCAAAAACATCTTATTCTTATTTGAGCATGGATTATTCAACTAGGATTTTATTTTAATTCTTTCATAAATTTTATTCATCGAATTGACATATATTAACAACAAATATAACTCACACTTCATCAATATTGGATTTATCAACTAAACTTCCAATATAATTATTCACTTAAATTATTATTATTTATATTTAAAAAACATGAAAATAAATAAAACTAATAAAAAGATGTATAAAAAATATACCCCTTTTATTTTTTTAGAAATACCTTCTCAATAACGTGTCAATATGGGTCATTCTTCTCTCCCCCTTTCTTATCAATCATTCATTTCCCTTTTTATCCTCAGTATTGATAATAAATATTATGATAAATGAGAAAATGGTGCCAATTAATTCTGTAAAAATATGAAATCAACCATTCAACTCTATGTATACTTGATCTATAATTGGTGTAGAAAATAAGAGGGTTTGATCTAGTCGAAAATATTTTCCCTGATAAAATAGAATGATGCCAACTGAAATGAGTACTCAAAATATTGTCATTAAGGGATTTCAAATTATATTATAGGTTGAATATTCCAATTTTTATAGAAAACTTTCATCTAATAAATATACTTAAAACTCATCACACACTTCAATAAATATGTTAAATCATTCAATAAAAAATAGAAGGATTAACATCCTTGGTACTTATTCATTATTTCTGTTTTCCTATGTCATTGATTAATTCAATTTATCTCACATTGAGTTTGGTTTTTTTAATTTTCAAGGAATAGAGATAATATAATCATTCATATTCAATGACATGATCTTCAAGTATTTTCATGAAAAATAAAAATATTATATGATAATGACATTGGAAGAATATAAAACATTCTCTACATTCCTCCCACTTAAGGTGATATTCATCATGATATTTATAATGGTCCATCTCATGAAAATTTTTATGAAATGATGTTTCATATTTAGAAAAAACCAAAATGGACCTTCTTCATGTTTTTTCAAAGTGTTTAATACATACAATTCATCATATGACCTTCTTTAATACATGTTGTAAAAAATACAAAATATAATTTCAAACCAAGAAGGAATATTCTTAATTTTTCATTCAAGTGTTTAGAGAAACCACTTAATTTAGCTACATCAAATATGGTCCCATAATTAGATTTTCTAGAATACCAATTTAGAGATAATTAAATGATGGTGAAATACTCATCTACACTATCTATAATTAATATCCTTCACTAATTTTTTGGTTTCCCCACTAAGATCACACTTAACCTTTAATTTTCTGCATTATATATATAAATAAAATACATAATGATATGTGGTAAAAGGGTAAATATGTGTCATGACTTCTCTCTCAGTTTCTATATCAATATATCCATAAACTTTCTCTCCCCTTATTTTCAATAAATAAAATTTATTTGGTAAAATGGTGTAAATTAATTCTTAATAAATATGTCATCAACTATTCTACTATAAGTATATTTTTATCTTTTTTTGGTGTAGAAAACAAGAGTTTTTGATCTAGAAAACAAAATTTTCCCTTATAAAATATAATTATATCTAATTAAATGATAACTCATAATATTTTCTTTAATGATAGTATAAAACTATTTATCATGTCACCTTTTTCACAAAGTTTATTATATAATCGTTATGAGAAAGCAATTTTCAAAAAAAATTGACATTAGTTATTAATAACCTATGTGAAAAAGAAATTTCCAAGTATTTTCCATGTTGGTTACTATATAATTGATGTGAAAAAAATCATGGATTTTCATGATGGTTATAAAATAAGGGACATTATATACCTTTTAAATTTTTATTAATCATCTAGTGGATTCATTTAATTGTCTTCTGTTCTTATGAATGGAGTCTCATTTCTCTCACACAGAAGCCCTAACTCTTGTTTCTTTGATCTGGTGGAGTCCAATATCTCATTAAAAACTTCATACACCCTTAGGTGTCATCACCCTAATTGTTGTATGTTGAAGATATATTTGATAATCTCTCAGATAATCCAAAAACATAGTCGTTTCCCTATTTTTAATCATCTTATGGACAACAAACTGTAGACCTCATTTTTTTGATCTGTTGGACTCCAAGATCGCATTACCATCTTCATACCCGCTCAGGTTTTGTCAAACTCATGATTTGACATTCAAATGTAGATATCCATTTCTCCAACTAGCTCATCTAGAGTTTTGAATATATTTTATAAATGATATTACATTCATTAATTTTATATTCAATAAATTATGTATACAAATTGAATAATTAATGTGATTTTACCTCTAGATTAAACAATAAAAACTCAAAATTTATATTTCTATTTAGTTTTGAAATGTTTTTGTATTTATCTCCTTAAATGATTCACTTTTTTTAACTCAATACACAATCATGTACGAAAATTAAGAGTTTTAGCTCTTTATGAATCTACACACCATTCTTGACCAATTTTGTATGGGTTTACTTAGAAAAGTATTAAATTTCCACAGGTACGCATTATTTATTATTTTTTTTTATATTCATCCTTTATTATTTTTTATTAAATTATTAGTAAACTATTACTTGAGTATGAGACATAATGTATAATATTCATTTCATAATGAAATAATGTCTCACTTATGTATAATGGAAACATGATAATAAGTTTTTGATATTATTTAACATTAATCATTAGTTCAACTAGAATCAATCAATATGGAAAAAAGGATGTGTTGTTCTTCTCACTACTAACCTAAGAATCTCCCATCTTAAACTACTAGAAGAATGCACCTTACTTTTTCTAATTTTTCTGAACATACATGGTTATATAGTTTTTATACTAATGTTGTTCATACAAAAATTATCTAATACCAAAATGAAAAATAGAAATATTCCATAAAATTATCAATATCAATGAATTTTAAGATTATTCATGATTATAGATAAATTCAATACAGTTTATATTTCAGAAACCTTTCATGCCACATTAAACACAAATATCATAATGTTTGATGTTATCCCTCTTTGTATTTGGTTTCATAGAGAGAAAGTATAGGATATCAACTAACATGGGAATATTTATAGTATTTTTAACCATTCCATTCGATTTTTTTCTCATATGAACAAATTTATTATCCATCATTATGTTCATATAAACATGGAGAACAATTTCTCACCGAGTGTATTAACCACAACCTACCTCTTTTTTTTGCTGGAAAATACTAGTTCTTACAATATTTATATACATAATCTCTTATATTCAATAACTTTTTTCTAGTGAATATTTATGCTATATTATTTTCCAATTTCTTTTACTTTCAATTCAATAAAATAGTCACTTGATATTTCTAGATATTTTATCCATCTTCTAAGGATTTCATTTATTTTTTCTTTTCCAGTAAGACTCTCTTTTCCACTATATTGATATAAATTTATTTCATTTTTTTCTATTTTATTGTATAATCATTCCAATTAACATTTTATTTCATCTCTAATGTTATTAAATTTTTAAACATTATATTCACTTTTATTAAAAATCAATTCAAAATTTTACTGATTAATAATACCCCAAGTGTGTCTTCTTGATTATCATTAAAATAATCTATTATTTCCCCATCTTAATTACTTTTATCACCAATATATATTTTTGGAAAGATATTTATTTTTGATATCTATTATAGAAAATAATTATTTGAAAATGGATTATTGTGCATCGAATAAGTGAGGAAAATGAGGAAGGCACTATTGATTTTTTTGAATTTTCTAAAATGAATGTTCCAAACAATAACATGTTTTTCAATCCATGCCGGGAAGGTTTAAAAATGAAGATGTTAAAAAAAATATCAAATATCATTTCATTTATTATGGTTTTAATTCGAGTTACATCCCTTGGATTTAGCATGGTGAAACTGGTTGGAATTTCAAATCATATGATGATAATGATTTGCAAAATGATAATTCTGATCAAATTCAATAAATGATTCATGATATTTAAGTAGTGGAAATTGATAAAGAACCAAAAATTTAGGGTCTATATGTTGATTCTGAAGACCCGTTGAATTTGGTTGAATGGAATTTATGGTTTTATTGATGGTGTTAAGTGTAATTAACTAGAAGTAAAAGCATGGTTGGAGTGAAAATAGGTTAATAGAGTTGCTAAAATTACATAATGAAATTATTTATAAAGGAAATTATCTTCCATATTCAAAATATAAATTGATTAAAATATTATTCTTGATGGGATTAGAGTACAGGAAAATAAATTCCTACCTAAATGAATGTGTGATATATGGGAGGGAATGTGAATTTTTGTTAGGGTTTCCTAAATATAGGATGACACTATATAAGTAGAAAGAAAAATTACATAATAATTTATTCATTATAAATACCCCTTTATATTAAATTTGGTATCTTCCTATAATTCCTCATTTGAAATATTTATTCTCAAATTCATATAATGAAAAAAGGTTAAGATGGAATGCAGATGTGTGGATATTTGATGGAAAATTATAGCATCCAAATAATTTCCCATAGTTGAATAAAATTGAACACCATTTTTTTACATTGGTAAATGAAGTTATAAATATCATACTTGAAATTTCCATGGATAAAATTAATCTATTTTGATGATATAACAGCTCAAGATTTTTTGAATTATTTGTTTTCAAATTAATTTTTCTTTTTGATATATATAATTTTAAATAACACTACAAATATTTATATATATATATATATATATATATATTAAAACACTAATTGAAACATTACATTTACATGAAACCAACATGTCTTGTGCTACAAGCTTTACGGACTTGGCTTGCACTACCCGCAACACCAACTTGGCGTGCATTACACGCACCACTAAGTTTCTACGAAGCATCATTTTATTATAACCTTTTCAATGATACAATTATAAAATTCCCATTAAAATTAGTGATATTAATATTAATAACTACTTTTAAAATATTTTTTATAATGGTTTTATAGAAATAAAACATATTGATAATAGAGGATATAATTTTTGGTAAAGACATTTTATATTAAAAAATATTGTTTTCTCGAATGAATGGATTTTAATAATTAAATTAATTTTAGACGCATTTATAAGATTAATTTGAAAAAATGAACTTAATTTTTGAATTTTTAATTCCTAATTTAGATTAGGGGGAATTTTTGAGTTTTTTTATGAGAAACTTCATTTATTGATGAGTAGTGAAAAATTCTGTTATTAAGTTAAAAACTTCCTTTTCATTTAAATAATTATTACTATTAAATTATATTTTATGTTTGTTTTAAGGTTAAATTAGATAAATTATACAGATATTAATAAAATTTAGTTCATTGTGATCAACTTAAATTTGAAATTTAATATAAAAACTTAATACATTTTTCAACGTCTTTCTACTTTAAAGACCCATAATTTCGTCTCAAATATAGGACTAGTGTTATTCTTAATTTTTCACTTATGTGATATTAAATTTTGAAATAATAATATAAATCATTTTAATTAGTATAATATTTATATTCTAATAATTTAAACTTAATTTTTTACCAAAAATATTAGTAACAGTGATTAAAATTAATTGCAGTGATTAAGGTAAAATTAATCTTATTTAGGGACTAAACATTAATCTTAGATGGGGAAATAACCTATCCACTTGTCCAAAACCCATATTATTGACCTATTTAAGAAATTTATCTTCTACTATTATTTATTTTGGTTTTTATGAATTTTTTTATGTAACAACATGTAGACTCCTAACTTGTTTTCAAAAATTCCACGTGAGTCCTTTTTTTTCCTATAAAAGGCCACCACCACTCCCACACCCCCATAGCTGTAAAAACTATTTGGATTAGAAACTTTCTAATAAATAACTTTCAAAAAATATCTCCCCTAATCCTAGAATCCTTCCATTAGGTATAATTCAATCATTGTAATCCTTTTGGAACAAATCAAAAGGAGTCGCCTGATTTAGAGGTAACGTCTTCTCTCAAGTCCTTTCTTTTATCTTGCTTCTCCACCCCATCCAACACTCTTTATTATATTATTATACCAAAAACTAGTATCATAAATATAAAAATATGGTTTAATATAAATGGTTCTTCCGAAACATACAAAAACCTCTATCTATTGGGTAACGAACATACTATTTCTTTATATGATGAACTACACCGTCACGAAATGATGATTGTTCATTTTTCCATTACCACCTATAATGGTGGGTATTTTTATGAAAAATATATTTATATATGATATATATATTATATTTATAATTTATTTATTATTATTTAATTTTTATTTAGAACATACCTTTATGCTTTCCATCTTATGTAAATATGATAATTTTGTATAAGGAAATGTGGACTACCACCCCATCAAAGTGATAGGATTCGTTCATACATTACATGGATTGTATTAAAGATGTTTTTAGTGAGTATATATGATATATATGATATTATAAATCTAATCTAACAATTATATATATATATATATACACACATATATATATATGACTTTTAATTTTTTCCTTTTATCGCACAATTGAACGAGAATAACGTTCATGCGAATCTATGGCCTTCCGGCACCATGAATGGTGTATTCCATTTCATACTTATATATTCTACATATTATTATAATAAAAATTTTGTGTATATAAATTATATTTATATCATTTTTTAGATTCTTGAAATCATGATATAAAGTATATGTACCAAATATATAATAATTAAGGCACATGCGAAGAATAAAGTGAATATTTCCTGAAGTGAAACCTTAACATAGGATAGTTAACAAGAAGGTAATATAAGGTCATAATAATACCATATATGGTATTAAATATAATAAAATGGTTATTTAAAATATTTATAATAATTTTATATTTATTATATATGTGTTTTTAATAAGTATTATGAGATTCAAGACACAAGGTATGGGGATTTCATCTCACTTTTTATTCCCCTAAGATAGATGATATGTTCACAACTCTTTCCTTTTGTGTTGTGTATATACTTACCATAATTTTATTCTATTTATATTATAATTAAATTTATTTCTATTCACTTATAAATTTTAGAATCTTTCATTCATGGGGTTTATGTTTCAAAAGTTACCAAATCGGTAAAATAGTTTTGTCTCAATTTTTCTTATTTCAGGCTCATGTTTTTTTAGGAACATAAATTATTTTTCAAGGTGTATATACTTCCATTTTAAAAGTTATATAATGAACTTTTTTCTTTTAATGATATTTTATACTTCATTTAATTTCGTTTTCTTACATGGATAGTATGATCCCATGTTACCATGTTATGAGAGTTTATTGAGTTAATCTCATCACTTTTCGAGATTGTTTATGTTTATGATTTATTTGATGAAATATTTTGTTCCATATCCCTAGAATATTCGTGAAATTTATTATCCAATTTTTATTCATGATATATTCATTTATAGGTATCATCATTCTACTCCTTTTTACATAGGATTTCTATGAATGTATTTTTTTAAGAAAGGCGGACATTACCCTCTCTTAGGTCTAAAATTCAGGTTCTTTTAAAGCCATGTCTTCTAAAAAGTGTTACCCTAATATTATACTAATATCCTATGATCATTAAAGGAAATTTATTACTACTCCCCATAATTTAAATTCATTTATATTACTTCAAGGATGAAAAATATTCATTAAAAATATATATCAAATCAATAAAAGGACCATATAGGTATAGTGTCTTTAGAAACTGGGAAACATAAACAACTAGTTCATATGATGTTTTTATTGTCTCCCACTTATATCTTTATATGTAGACCCATTTTTTAAATATCATACTTAATACCTTTCTTAATGACTTAGGAAAAAGAAACAAATTAAATGGTGAGCTTAGATGCCTAGTAAGTGTAAAAAAGGGAGATATCAATCATATAATAATCATAAGACCAAAGAACATGACATTTGAAAATATTATCATGAATATGAAAGATCATTATATCATGCCATGGAATACATCATGAAATATCATAAGAATCAATGAATTTAATCCCAAAATTAATAACATATGACATGGGAATTTTTGGAATACACATAATCATAGAGAATAATTTCATATTAGCCAAGGCTCATTTCCAAGACCATCATAGTGGACAATATCCATTACTGAACGTGGTATACTTGTCATTATTTCCCTATATTATTGAACTGGATTTACTTGTTGTTCCAATATTTTATATCCCATGAGATATACGTATTTACCTAATTCATTAGAGGGAGATATATGTCCCACCCATCTCATAATGAAATAATTCTTACATGCACCCCAAATACATAAATCTATCATCATAGCATAACCCAAGGAATAAAATGGGTTTCTTAAACATCATACCATCATAAAATAATCCATGTAAAAAATATATATTTAATAAATATCATTAAATCATATACACAATAAAATCATAGTAATAATGGGGATATAAACATACTCTTATTTAAATAATGTCATATTAGATGGAAAATAGTATCGATATAACACAAGAAATTTATTCTTGAGGAAAATAGCCATTATTATTCTAAAATGTTTTCTTTTCAAAAAATGCCACAAAATATTAAAATAAAATAATTAATTTGAAAATAATCTTGAAAAAATGTATGTTAAACATTATTGAAATAATGAATCATGAAAGCATAAAAATCCATTCATGTTCTGTATGTTAAAAATACATTTTCCTCATACTTTTCCCGAAAAAAGTCAAAAAGTAACTTGAATAAAAAATGATAAAAGATTCCTTTCATATCATTTAATAAAAATTCACCAAGGTTTAAAATTTAAATAAAAATATTTAGAATAATAATTTTACATATTTAGGAAACATGGATGTGGATGATAAATGTACCCTGGTAAATACTAAGGTATAAACAATCACACATAATAATGAGATTACAAAATTATCACTTACATTTGGTCTAATACCATTAACATCTATATAAAACTCATATATAATGATTTAAATAATTTCATTGACTTATAACATAATTATAATAATTTTATGATACCATATAAAATCATATTATTATATGTTTATTAGTAACATTTCATTGTTACATGATATTCGAATATTTACTATTTTATGCTCTAATGCATCATTTATCAAATAATATATGGTTATACTTATTAGGTCATAGTTATATCACTAAAAAATTATATTAAAATAATATATACCATTTTTATTCATTATATACATTTATATAATTTGTATTTAATTAAGATTGTGTAAAATGAATCACATCACATCGTGGAGATGGTAGGTCATACGTACGCACGAGCGATGATATCATTCCTATAATTATTAACCAGTACTGAAGTGGGATGTGTAAAAAATTTTAGAATCAGTATACTTTTATAATAATTATATACAATTATTATTTCCATCATTATATCCATCCAAATAAGTTGGTGGTGAAAAACAGATTACATCACGGCCTGGATACGGTATGTCGTACGTACGCATGCATAGTGATTTAATTTTTTGTAGGATGGATAGTAGGTTAAATATGTATGAATAATAATTATAATAAAATACCATTATATTATTTATACTAATGTTATTAAATTATAATTAAACAACTAATTAATTGGCATTATAAGAAGAATTATGTTTGAATGAATAGGTAGAAGAGATTACATCTTCCTCAATGTTCTTCCTCTAAATCTCTTCTTATAGCACTAAAGTTGGTCTTTAAAGAAGACAAAAACATATATAATGTAAATAGGTAAGTTGATAAGGTACAATTTCATGGGAATACCAATATCGAATGATAAAATTGAAGTTAATAAGTGAGTGAGGAGGTGCCGTTTTATAATTGAAGAGATGGGAACCCTTGGAAATCCTTAAAATATTAAATTAATATAAATTATTTTTTAAGAGAAATGATTCCAAATATAAATATTTAAAAGAATTTATGAGTATGATTCTAAATAATCTCATCTAAAAATTTTCATAGAAGTGTTTATTTTATTTTAATCCTTACCTTTTCGGTTTACCATTAATTATTCTCTTTTAATTTTAATTATGGTAACAGAATTTAATTATTAAGTGGCTCTAAATTTAACTTATATGGGTTAATTTTCCCTTGTTTTTACACTTAATTAACATTTATAAATTATCATAGTCACATTGTGGTTTCAAAATATTTTAAGGATTTTAAAATCATTTAATAATTTAAAATTTTTATAAATCATCAATTATGTCAATTTTTTCACTATTCATTTTATTGTATTTAAATTAAATATAAACAAAGATATAACTTAGAAAAAAAATATATAATAGTATTATAACATGTCATATTCACCTTAAAAATTATGGATGAAAAAAATTATGTGAAATAATATTTATTTTAAAATTTATAATATCATTTATTTGATTCCTTCATTAATAAAGAAATCACTACATCATCATTGTGTCATAGTTAAATATAAATATTTAAAATCTAAAAATTATAAATAAATTTCCATGATATAGGAAATATTTTTATCTATATAATTAAAATTTTTAATCAAAGATACCAATTATATAATCCTATATTGAAATTATTTTCGTAATAAGATATATGTATATAACATATTTTCTGTTACTTTTAATTAAAATCTATAAGTGTTATAATCACACCCAAGTGGCTAATAATGGTCAAATTAACATCCCAATGGTTTTCTAGGTCATAAATATATCTTCCAATAATATTAGGACAAGTTTTATGGTTGTTTTATAATAGCATTCTTTCCCTTAATTACCCATTTTACCCTTTTTACCATATTAATAAAAATTACTGAAGTTACTATTCATAATGCCCAAATATAAAAAAAATATATTTATATAATTTGAACCAAACAACTCATAATATGGGGTCTATTTTTTAAAATTCAGGAAAAAATATTTTTCAGCAATTAATTTAAAATAAATCAAGTTTTCGGAAAGAGAGAATGTGTTTTAAAAGATAAAACATTGGAAAAGATAGAAGTGTGTTTACATCTAAATTCAATTTAAAATTAATGATAATGACATAAATTATATTGAATAATAATAATATAGTTTGTGTATATATTAAAACCATTAAATTGTATAATTTAACCGTATAAATTATTTTTATGGAAAAAATTTGTTTTCATTTAAAATTTAGTGTATTTTTACTATTCGTTAAAATTTGAAAGTTATCGAAAAATATTAAAATTCTATACAAAGTAAATTTTAATACTCCTATTACAAATATAATTTTTATGTTTTCATAAAAAAATTATTAATGTGTCGAAATATTAAATTAAAATGAGTTCTCCATTCAAAGGCATCAAATTACCCATTTGAAAAATATAGGTTTTTATACATCAAATAGGGTTTATTCATACCCTATGACAAAAATATCCATTTTATGAATATAAAAAATATTTTATTAAGTATATAACATATATATATCATTTATTTCATTACTAATATTAATTCAATCAATTTATTAATACAAAAATACAAATATCTAATTGATTTATATTTTTATAAATAATTGATAGCCAATGAATTCACAATAAATTTTCATAGGATAGTTATAGTTATTTCCAATAACCTAATAGGTATTCTATAACAGTGATTTTATACTAAGCTCATCTCGAGGTTTGTTTAAACTCAAGATTTTTTTCAATGTCAGCTACAAAAGAATTAAAATTGTTTAAAGAAAAAATTTCATTAAAACATCTGGGTATTACATTCTACCCCATTGAACATAATTTTTTCCTCTAATATAATCACATGGAAAAAATAGATGGGAATAACTCTCCCTCTTCATATCCTCAATTTCCATGACATCTTCCTCAAATTGGTGGTTCCCCCATAAAACTATAACCAATCGATTGGTCTTATTTCGTAGAAATTTTTCACTACGATCCATAATCTATTTCAGTTGTTATTCCATAAAAGATCATGCTCTAGTGGTACGACTTCAAAGTTAGGAACATGTTAAGGATCAAGTATGTACTTTATTAGGAAATATTCATGTAACATGTCATAAACATGAGATAAATTCATTGGAAGTTTCAATCGCTAAGCTACTTTCTCAACACAATCTTGAATTTCAAATGGACCGATATACCTAGGGATCATCTTTTTGTTCATTCCAAATCTCATTACTCCCTTATAGGGAGATATTCTTAGAAACACATTTTCACCCACATAAAACACTGTGCCATTTCTTTGATTATCAACATAACCTTTTTGTCAAATATTAGTTGCTCTTATGTTTTTTTGAATAGATCTGACCTCCTATACCATTTCATCAGTAAGGTCTGGTCCTAATAGCTTTTTTTCCAACTTCATCCCAAAATGTTTGAGTTATTAACATTCTCCATAGAGGTATTCATAAGTACCCATTTTAATACATGATTAAAAGTTATTATTATAATAAAATTCCACTAAAAGTAGTTATTCATCCCAACCAACTATGAAATACATAGATCAAGATTTCATCATGTCTTTAAGTGTTTGAATTTTCCACTCTAGTAGACCGTCTATCAAAGGATGATAATTTGTGATGATACTTAACTCTATATCCAGAGCCTACTGAAGACTTCACCAGAACATCAAAGTAAACATGGATCCCGATCAGATATAATGGAATGTGTTACTTAATGAAATCCTACCACTTCTATTACATATAACCTCGAAACCTGATCAAGAGAGAAGTCCTCTCTAATAGTAATGAAGTGTATCAACTATCTGATCAACTATAACCTAGATATCATTATTTCCTTTCGATGTTTTGTTAATTATAAGAAAAAATTCCGTAGTGATGTTTTCCCATTTCCATTTTGGAAAGGGTAATGGTTGTAACATCCCCTTAGACTTCTATCTCTTATCCAAAACATACTGACAAAATAGGCATCGAGAGAAAAATTTGGCAACATATCTTTTCAAGCCATCGCACCGGAAATACACTTTTAATTCACTGTACATATGTTTGCTTCCAGTGTTAATAGATACTGAATAACTATGAGCCTTATACAATAGCTCATTCTTTGATTCTGGTATGGGATGAATACAAACCCGATTCCTGAACCTTTTTATCCTATCACAATCAAGGTTAAAATAAGGAAAATTTATCACCTTCTTTTATAGAATTACATCTTTATTCTACTCCATAATCATCACTTGTATATATGGTTGAACATTCATTTGAGAAAGATAATATTTATACCCTTCCATTAAAATTTCAAGATCCATCATTTGAAAATCCATAAATATTGGATCTTTTATGATCCTCATCATGGATAGGATATCATGTTCTTGTTAACTCAAAGCATCTGCCACCTTGTTCACTTTTCCTTGGTGGTAATGTATTCAGTAGTCATAATATTTAATCAATTCCAACCATATTTTTTGGCATATATTCACCTCCTTTTGTGTGAAAATATACATTAAAATTTTATGATTATTATAAATACCACACCTTACACCATAAACATAATGACTCTACATATTTATGGAAATGATTACCACAGCTAACGCAAAATCTTATGTTGGGTAATTTTTCACTTGGATTTTAAATTTCTATGAGACATAAGATATCACCATATTAGTTTTCATAATGACACGCCCCAACCCATTTTTGGATGCATCACTGTAGATCACAAACCATTCTCCACAAAAAGGTATTTTGAGAACATGTTCACAAGAAAACCTTCATTTGATCACTTTAAAATTCTCTTCACATTCCTCCGTGCATACAAACATAAATCCTTTCAAAGAAAACTTGTTGAGTAGATTATATAATAATGAAAAATATTTCACAAAACGTCGATAATATTCCCGAAAAACATGAAAGTTTTGTATCTAAATTACTATTTTTTCTCTCCACCAACTTTTTAAAACGTCTATTTTTTATGGATTCATAGATATCCCAACTCTTGAGATTATGTGGACCAAAGAGGAATCTTCTTGAAGAAAAAATTCACACTTGGTAATATTTTCATAAAGATTCTCCTTTATTAGGTTCTTTAGTACAATTTTAAAGTTGTATTCATGTTCTTCCTTTCTCTTTGAATAGAAAATAATATAATCTATGAAGACTAACACAAACTGACCAAAATAGTCTATAAACACTCTATTCATTATATCCATCAAGATAGTAGGGGAATTAGTAAAACCAAAAGGAGTCACTATAAATTTATAGTGTCCATAACCTGTACAAGTTGTTTTCTTTGGTATGTCCTTCTTCATTACACTTAATTTATAATATCCTGAATGAATATAAATCATAAAAAAGTATTGAGCTCTGTATAGTTTTTCTAATAATTCATCAATGTGGGGAAGAGGATATTTTGGTCTTGATAGTGATCTTGTTAAGTTCTTGATAATCAATGTAGAGTCTCATTGATACATCATTCTTCTTAACAAACAAAACATGTGCTCTCCAAGGTGACCCACTAGGGTTTATGAAACCCTTATCAAGATTATATTTGATTTTCTTCTTCAATTATTGAAACTCAATTAGGATCATTCTATAAGGTGTCTTTGAAATACTCATAGCACCCAATATGATTTATATTGAAAACACACCTTCAATATTTTGTGGAAGACCTAGAAATTCTTCTAAAAAGACATCATCAAACTCCCATATAACAGTTGTTTTCTAATTCGTGTGTTTCTCCCCAACCATTTGAGATAAATAACATTAATTTATAGTAATCAAGACCTATATGATGGATGAAATTTATACAAAAAGGCTATATTCATCCATGAACTGATAGATGATCATAGATTGATCTTGAATATGGAATTTGAATTCCTTTCCATAGAAATTAATATGATCTCTATATAGAAAAATCGAAGACATTGCAATAATCACATAAAATTCCACTATAGAAAGGATCTCAAGATTTTCTAGAATAACTTTCCCACAAACATCAACCGGAGAAGAATTATAAACTTTTGATGCCAAGGTTGTGCCATTAAGAGTTGTCACATGTATCTCAATATCTAATTGTTGAGGTAATATAGAGATACTCTTAGAATATTATTCATAAATAAATGAGTGGGTGGATCTAGAATCAAATAAAAAAATCTACTTTCGAGTGGATGTTAAGTGTACCTTTCACCACATCATTATCATACTCCACAACACTGATAGGGATTGTATTTGACTTGCCTTTTTCTTTGGCCGTCAGAGTATTCTAATCTTAGTCAATATCAATAACCCTTGGATTGGTTCATTTATTGGCATAATGCCCCATTTTCTTGCACCTGTAACATTGAAGTGTAGTAGGATCATTCTGTAAAGATTTTCTTTCTTCACATCATTAGACACATTTTCTCATCACTTAGGAACTCAAATGATCAATGAACATCTTTTCTACACTTAAAACATTTACTAGTCCCTTTATACAATTTCCTCCATGTTTCTTTCCACACATTGAGAATAAGGGAAAATCATCTTCTTTTTAGTGTGGTCTTTAAATTTTCTCTTGAATTCCATTTCTCTTCTTATCAAACCCATTGGACTCATGGGTTACTCCAATCTCCATCTCAACATTGATAGCACATAAAATGATTTCTTCATAGCTATTGAAGACCCTTATGGAAAATTCCATTTAGAGACTTGGTTTTAAGACACTAAACAATCATCCAATTTTACTATCAAGTTGGATAATTATTCCATAAGGGTACCTTGAAAGTCTTGTAAAAAAAATCATATGTAATAATGGATTCATCATCCATTTGATTAAGTTCAAGGAACTCCTTCTTCATCTTTGTCCAAAGAATACGAGGAAATAACTTATCGAAAAATATGTTCTGGAACTTTTCACATACCGTGGATTCAATTTCACTCTTTACCTGGTATTATTGATAAGGTTCCACCATTGACCTGCATTACCTTCTAAATTATAGACTATTAAGATTAATTTATCATATTTTGATCATTTGAGAGCTGAATATATCTTTTCAGTTGTATCGATCCATTGTTCATCAACTAATCGATTAGAATACCCGCTGAGAGAAGATGGATGATGCATCATGAAGGACTCAATAGAATGTAGTTCCCTTATTTTCTCATTTGGAAGTCCTACATGATTCCAAGCTTAATAAAGTTATGTGATCATAGATACAAGATTTTTCATTTTAGCTCTGATAAAATGTGGTTTCTCAGGAGGATAATCCTTGCATTTCCCATCACATTTAGCATTAACACAGTTTCTTGGGTTACAACCATTGACTAACACCAAGAATTATATTGCGAGAAACACTAATAATAATGGGAAAACCACATAATCAAAAATGAAAGTTAAATTTATGGAACATTAGGTTTTATCATTAGTTATTCATGGTCATTTCTAAAACACTGGGATTCAAACCTATTCTTTGACATATTCTTAGGTTTCTTCCAACGGTTTTATCATCCTAGTTTCCAAATGATAACTATACCTTTCGTCTAATCCCAACAATAATGCCTCATACATTACAGACATTGATATTACATAAATTTTGAATAAATTCATTAAAAAATGTAAAAAATATAAAAAAAGACCATATTGGTATAGTGTTTTAGAAACTAGGAAACATAAACAACTGGTTCATAAGACATCTTCATTGTCTCCCACCTATATCATCATAACTAGACCAATTTTTGACATATATTACTAAATACCCTTCTTCATGACCTGGGGAAAAGAAATATATGAAAGGGTGAGATCAGATTCATAGTTAGGGTAAACAAGGGAGATATCAATCATATAACAATCATATGACAAGAGAACATAACATTTGATAATCTTATCCTACATATAAAAGATCATGACATCATGCCATGGGATAAATCATGAAAGTTAATAAAAATAAATGAATTCATTCACAAAAGTTATAACATATGACATGGTATTTTAGGTAATACACATAAGTAGATATAATCATTTCATATTAGTTAAGACTCATTGTAAAGACCATCATAACAGACAAATCCCATTACTGAACTGGGTATACTTGTCGTTCCAGCCTGATATTACTAAAGCATATTTACATGTCATTCCAGTCATGTCTATATGATGAGATATAAATATTTAACCAATGATTTTGAGGGAGATATAGGTCCCAACCATCTCATAATTAAATAATTATTATATGTTCCACAAAAACAGAAATCATTCATCATAACATAACACAAAGAATAAAATGGGTTTCTTAAAAATCATTCCAAAATTTCATAATACATGTAAAAAATGGATTTCCAAAACAAAATTCAATCATAAACGTAATATAATCATAGTAATAATAGGGATATAAACGTAACTCTATTTAAATAACTTCATCTTATATGGAAAATAGTTTTGATATAACACATGAAATTAATACTTGGGGAAAATATCCTTTCTTATTCAAAAACCATTTCTTTAATCGAAACACCATGAAATTTTAAAATAAAATTATTTCATTAAAAATATCCTTGAAAATTTTTAATGGAAAATTCATGGAGAGAAGTCAACATTTATGTGTAAAATCCATTTAGGTCATATAATTTAAAAAAATTCTCTCATACTTTGACCAGAAAAGTCAAAAATTAACTTATACCAAAAAGGAAAAAATATTCCTTTCACATAATTTCTTAAAAATTAAAAAATGGTTAAAATTTACCTAAAAATAGTGTAAGTATAAAATTAAATATTTATAAAACATGTAAGTGGATGGTTAAGATACCTTAGTAAATACTTAGGTATAAACAATCTCAGATGATAATGAGATTACGGAATTATAACTTACCATAGGTATGATATCCTTTTTTATGTATATAAAACAATATTATAATGATTTAAATAATGTAATTGACTATTTCCATTGTCATAGTAATTTTTTTGATTTTATATTTGATCCTATTTTCATCTGTTTGTTAGTAAAAATTTATTGCTACTCGTTATTCGGATATTAATTTCATTATGTTCTAATGCATATTTGGTTGAAAAAGTTATGGTTCTCCATCATAGGTCATGGTTAAATCATTAAAAAATCATATAAACATAATATATACAATATATTTTTTATTATTTACATTTATATAATCATTATTTAATGAATATTATGTAGAATGAATCACATCGCATCGTGGAGACGGTAGATTATACACATGCACGAGAAATAATATCATTTTGATAATTGTGGAATGGTATTGAAGTGGACGGTGTATAATATTTCATAATCATTATAATGTTATAATAATCATATATATATATATTATTTCCATCATTATAACCTTCCAAGTAAGGTGGTGGTGAAAAACATATTACACCATGGTGTGGAGACGGTAAGTCATACGTACAGACGTGTGTTGATTTCATTTTTCATATGATAGATAAAAGGTGGAATATGGTTTTTTAATAATTATAATAACATATCAGTATATTATTGATACCTATTTTGTTACGTTATTATTAAAAACTAATTAATTGGATGTAGAAGAAGAAATAAGTTTGAAATAATTTGTAGAAGAGATTACCTCTTCCTCGACGTGCTTCCTCTAAATCTCTTCATATAGCACTAGAGATGGTATTTAAAGAAGACCAGAACATATATAATGTAAATATAATTGTTTATAAAGGAAATGGGCTGGGTATGGCCAAGGTTTAGGTCTCAAATGAATGTAATGTGGTGAGGGAGGAGGTTCCCTTTTGTAATTGTGGTGAGGGGATCCATTGGAATTATTAAAATAATAAATTAATATAAATTAATTTCTCAATCCCAATTCGTTAAAATTTAAATATTTATAATATAAGATTAGGATAGTTGTAAATCATTAAAAAAAATAATTTTTAGACATGTATTTATTTTATTTTAAACCTTATAGTTTTCATTTTACCCTTAATTATTCTCTTTTAATTTTAAGTATGGTAACAACATTTTAAGTATTAAGAGGCTATAAATTTTACTTATATGAGTTCAATTTCATATAATTGGAAACTTTAGAACATATAATTATATCTCTATTACATTAAAATATATTTAGGGTTTTAAAATAATTTAATGATTTATTGTTTTTATAAAACATCAATTATGTCAATTTTTTTACTATTCATTTAATTGAATTTAAATAAAATCTAAATAGAGAGATAAATTTGAAAAAATACATTTAATAGTCTTATAACATTTAATATACTCCTAAAAAATCGTGTATCACATAAATTGTGTAAAATAATATATATTTTAATATGTATAATATTATTTATTCGATTCCTTCATTAATAAAGTTATCACTTCGTCATCATTGTTCATAAGTAAATTTAATGATTTAATGTATAAAATTTATAAATAATGCACCATAATGTAGGAAATAATTTTATATTTCTAATTAATATTTATAATCAATGATATTTCTTATATTACCCCATATTAAAATTTTATTATTAAGAAATATATTTTTATAACATATTTTCCTTTACTTTAAATTAAAAGGTAAAAGTTTCATAATCACACCCAAGTGGCTTCCAAAGGACAAATTGCCATCTAAAACCATTTCATTAGTCACCCATATCTCATATAATAATATTATGACAAATATTAGGTTATTTATTTAATAGTATTCTTACCCATAATTACATTATTTAACCTTTTACCATATTAATAAAAATTATCAAAGTTAGTATTCATAATGCGCAAAAAAAAAATTTAAATAATTTTCACATACATATCAAAAATGTGGAGTAAATTTTTCAAAATTAAAAATACAGATGTTTCATTAATTAAATTAAAATTAATCCTGTGTTTGGAAAGAGAGAACGGGATTTAAAAGGTAAAGCATTACAAAAGATTGAATTGTTTTTACATCTGAATTCAATGTAAAATTAATCATAATGATATAAGTAATATTCAATGATAAAAATTTAATATATTTATAATTTAAAACCATTAAATATTATCATTTAACCATATAGATTATTTTGATTGAAAAAATCTATTTTCAAAAAAAATTTAGTGTATTTTTACTAATCATCAAAATTTGAAAGTTATCAGAAAAAATATTAAAATTTCATCAAAATTAAATTTTTATATTCATCTTCTAAAGAAAATTTTTATTTTTTCATATAGATATTATTAATGTGTCAAAATATTAATTTAAAAGGGGTTCTTCATTCAAAGGCGTAAAATTACTCTTTTGAAAAATATAGGTTTTTATACATCAAATAGGGTTTATTCATACCTTATGACTAAAATATCCATTATGTGAATATGAAAAATATTTTATCAAGTATATAACATATATACCTCATTAATTTCTTTACAAATAATAATTAACTCAATTTATTAATACAGGAATACTAATATCTAATTGATTTATATTTTTTATAAAAAAAAAATTAGCCAAATAATTCACAATACATTTTAATAAGATAGTTATACTTATTCACACTAACCTAATGGGTAGGATATAATGGTAATTGTATACTAAGAATTTATCACGATTTACTTTTAACTCTCGATTGCATGAAATGAATGCTCCTAAAGAATTCAAATTATTTAAAGAAAATATTTCCTAAAAACATATGGGTGTTTCATTTTTACCCTTTTTCTTTTATCAATGTTTTCAAAGGAATATTATTCTCTCTTTCCTAATAATGAATTTTTTTGTAACCATTTTTCCATGAAAAAGGAATGTTATTTTTACCACATATGAAATGTACAGATTTATCATTGTCAATCCTTTGAAGCATTATTTTCATTTTTAAAGGTTGATTTCCAAAATATTGTTTTTAAAATATAATTTCAATGAAAATGGTTTTCAAAACATTTTTAATATCCTTTTAGAAGTTTTCAAGGAAAATTGTTTTCAAAAATTTTTCAATCTTGTTTTAATTTTTTTCAAGGAAAATGGGTTTCAAAATTTTTTCATGCCTTATTTATAATTTTTTAAAGTAATTTCAAAGAAATTGTTTTCAAAACATTTTTAATATTTCATTATAGGATTAAAAAGTGTTTTCAATGAAAAGTGTTTTTAAAATATTTTAAATCTTATTTTAGAATTTCTAAGGAAAAATCTTTTCAAAATGACTTCAAGCCTTATTTATAATTTATCATGGTATTTTCTAAGATAATGTATTTTAAATGGTTTTATGTATTAAATATCCTTTTTCAAAGAAGAAAGTATATTTTCCTAAAGAAATATTTTTTAAAGATATTTCAAAATTAATTTCCATCTATGATGAAATCTATTTATGTTACTCATACCCTTCAAGGAAATGATATAAATGTTACATTTATATTATTTATATGAATGTATTATTATTAATTTCATGGCCTTTTTGAAACCTATTTCTATTTCATGGTTTATATGTTTCTGAAATCCATTTCTATTTCATGGGTTATGCTTTTGATGAAATGATTATGAAACCTGACTTTTTTGCACATGTTATTATATTTTTACGTGTTTATGATAACCCTTTAATTTCATGGGTTATAATATGATTTTTCAAGATTGTATGGAACATGTATGTATGATTTCACTATGAGATTGTTGGGACCTATACCTCCCTCTGATGAATTGAGTAATGATTTATATCTCATGATATAGAATAAGATGGTATTTGGAATGAACATTGACTACTAAGATTGTCATGGGAGTGAACCATGACTACTAAGACGGTATGAGGGGTGAACTAATGCTAATTGGATAGCTATTGGAGTGAACGATGACTACCAAGATGGTATAGGGAGTAAACCCATACTAACAATAGGGTCTTGGAAATAATTTCTTGGCTACTATGAAAATCCATATTATATACTTATGTGACTTCCATGATTCCATGTTTTATTCCTATGTTATGATTTCATGGATTGCATTCCTTATTTACTTATGATTCATGTCTTATGAACTTCCAAAACTTATTATGATCTCTAATATGCAGGGTATGGTCTTCAAATGTTATGCTCAGGTTTTATAACCTTTGTTTATTTTATGATTATGCATTTCTCTTATTTACCATAAAGTGTAAATGATCTTACCCATTTTATACGTTTTCTTTTCCTAGGTTATGAAGAAATGTTTTTTGTAAAAGTAATAAAGGCAGAGATTTTTAAGGGAGATATTGAAGATCTTTCATCAGAATAGAATATTTTGTTTCAATGTTTCCAATGACATTAAACTGTTACAGTCCTCAGGCATGTATTTTTGTAATGTACTTAGTATTCATCGAAATTGATCTAATATCCATGTATGTTAATCATGGGTCTCTATATTTGGCCTCAAAGGAAAGGTTTAGTAAAACATTGGAAACTAAGACGAGAAAAATTTAGTGAGATACATAGGTATATTTATAAAGATATTTCTAGGGATATCTCTAATGATAAGTATATGGTTGATTCAATGTTTAGGAAAATGTCCTAGAATTTTGGTAAAGGATAGTGTGAGTGGTTTTCTCTAAATACATCAATTTTTGGAAACTAAAATTTGATGCGGCTCTAGAATATATGTACAAAGGGGTAAAAACATTGAAAAAAGTGGGCCTGACTTGGTGAAATCTGATACATGACAACGGGCCTTGTAGTATAACTATTTTGACACTCTCAAGGGATATTATTTGGGAATTCACAAACTGTTAATTAACCATCATGAAGGATTTACATATAAGTTGGCTATGAATAACATAGTATTAACCTAGGGTGTCGTCGATTAAGGAAGGTGTCATCATTTACACTTACTATACGTATTTATTTTAATGAGTATCAGTTTTTCTACTATGAAATGTAATGTCCATACAATTCTTGTGGTTTTAGTCAATGGTGGGAACTAGAAGGAACTTGATTAATATTTAGTGTGATGGTCATTTTTCTAAGGACTATAAAATGGGATGTTCACTAGAGTGAAAGATGTTATGATCATGCCTAATCATTTTTCATGGAACATGATTAACAACATATACCTTTACCGACCCTCGGACTAACCAAGGAAGAGAAATAACGAGTTTTTTGAGAGTATGGGTAATGGAGACCATGTAGTGAAGAATATTTTTTTTACTCTGTGTCAACAATGTGGAAAGAATCAACTATGTAAATGTCTTAGAGGAACAATACATTTTTTGGACTATTGTAAAGAAGAACACAAATCAATTGACTACAAGGAAAAAATAATTAGTATAGTTGACATAATGGATGAGAATTTAAACCTCTTTAAGACATCATCGAAGGTAAAGTGTTTTTAGAGTAAAGTAAATGTTCATTATGAATCTCAATGTCCCAATATGAAATCTCTTAATGGTGAGTCATTTAATGGTTACATTACTTATGATGAAGAGACTACAGATGAAATTAGAAAGGAAAGAGGTATTGTGTAATAGGATGAGGTGGCCTTATTAATGTCATAAGGATGATGTGGAATAATAAATGTTTTTATGTGTTTGGAGTAAAAACTTATGTTATATGAATGATGAAATATACAAGGACTGTTCTTCATATGTTTTTTTCTTAGTATTTACAAGTTTATATTGAATGTTCTTGATGTCCTGGTGAGGTTATTTAATGACAATGTGATATTTTGACTAAGGAAATGTAACCCTTAATATCTTATATTTGTTAAGATATTTCTATTATGAATAATTATATTGGACGGTACTGAATACCTTAGAACTAATTAAGGACATGTTGAGAAGTAGTTCATCCTATCATGGATGAAGTTTAGAACTTATAGATTTATGTAATATATCCAGTAACCTATGGAATAAGGAATCATGCATTTTTTCCAAAAGGATTTATAGTAATTCTAGTTTTTACCATGTTCCAATAGAATTTACCATGAGGGTATTCACATGTTTGGAATATGACAACCCAGAGCTACATTGTGATATATGGGAGATCAATGTTAAGATAATTACATGTCATTCATTATATGTTTTTATATTTTCATCTTTTAGATGGTTTATAAGATTAAACATTCCTAAAAAATTAAAATTAAACTTAGAAAGAGATATTTATGCAATGATTTGGTATTGGATATCAGGGTTAAAAGGATATTTAGTGATTAACCTTATTTCAATGATTCCCATAATATTTTAAAAATTATATTGTTGTGGTTTTATAAAAAGATATAATTTATATTGGGTGATAACTAATCATGTCTAACAAGGTCATGGGTCTTGAACCCATTACTGAAGGATGATAATGGTTTCACGCCTACCACATGCCTATGCAATGTGATGGTTAATGTATAATAATTTTTAATGAATAATTTTTTTCTGATGAAACAATTTTTTTAATTTTTGGGTTTTGATATTAATGTATTAACCATTTTGATTTTTAAGAATAGTTATTGATAAATATTTATTCTTTTAATTATATTATGGGCCTTATGATTTTCTAAAATTTCATTTTAGCTTTTTAGGAATCAATGTTAATTTTTGGATGTCCATTACATAAAGTAATGGATAAATAAGAAATTGATAAAAAACAAAAGAATGAATTTTTTTTATAGAAACATATAAATTAAGTATATTTTCTTATATTATTGGTCAATAAAATATTTACTCAATGTTAGGATAAATATCAAAAGATAATATGTTATCCTAATACCTTCATTTTTTTTGAACAGAGGACCTTATAAATCATCACAAATATATGAATTTGGGGCCCCCAAATATTCTTTAATCATTCACATGTTTGAGATTGATAAACTCTATAAATCCTATAAATTTTTAAGCTTTTCCTCTATGTCCAATATTCACTCCCAACCTATGTTCTTTTATGTGTAAACCAAGTTATATATTACTTTGGATAACTTTCATGGTTCCAACTTTACTTTTTTAAGGGATGTTTTAGTATTAATTTCTATGATGTGGATTTTTATGAATGAAACTTTCAAGTATTATTCCCTTGATAACTCAGATGAATTTTGAGGGTGAAATTCATTTTAAGGGGGAAGAATGTAACACCTTAAGATATTTTGAATTATTTTTTTCAAATTAATTTAACTTTTTGATATTTTTCATTTCACATTACACTAGAAATATGTATTTATATATATATATATACATTAAATCACTAATTAAAACATTCCTTTAGCATGGAACCAGATTTTCTTGTTCTACATGCAATACTGACTTGGCTTGTGCTACCTGCAACACTAACTTGGCATATATTACATGCAACACTGATTTTTTACGAAGTATAATTTTAATGTAATTTTTTAAATTAAATAAATATTGAAAACCCAATAAACATAGTGATAAGAATATTAATAACTAATTTTAAAATATTTTATAAAATGGTTTTATATAAATAATACATATTGATTAAGAAATATATAATTTTTGGTAAATTCCTTTATTGTTTAAAAATATTGTTTTCTCAAATGAACTGATTTTAATTATAAAATTATTTTTAGACATATTTAGAAATATAATTTGATAAAATAAACTTCATTTTTTAATTTAGAATTTAAAAATTATGTTAGGCTTAATATTCGATATTTCTTTGAGAAAAACCATTTTTTATGAGTAGTGAAAAATACTGCTTTTAGGTTGAAAACATCCTTTGAGTTTAAATAATTATTAATGATAAATTATATTTTAAATTTGTTTTAAGGTCACATTAGATAAATTATAAATCAATTAATACAATTTATGTCATTAGAATCAATTTAAATTTTAAATTAAATATAAAAAATGTAATAAACTTTTGAACTTCTTCCTACATTAAAGACCCGTAATTCTTCTCATCTACGGGATTAGAATTAATCTTCATTTTTTCACTTATATGATTTTAATTTCAAAAAATTAACATAAACCATTATAAACAGTATCATATTTAGATTATAATAAGATAAACGTAATTTTTGACCAAAAAATTAGTAAAAGTTAATAAAATTAATCATTGCAATTAAGATCAAATTAAGTTTAATTAGGGACAAAAACATAATCATAGGGGGGAAATGACCTACAAACATTTACAAACCCCATTTTTGGGAATATTTTGTCCATAATAATTCCATTATTTATTTATGTTCTTTGAGTATGAATTTTTTTATGTAATAACATGTGTACAACTAACATATTTTCAAAAATTCAAAATGAGTCATTTATCTTCCTTTTAAAAGGACACCATCTATCCCACATCCTAACACCTCTAAAACCTATTAGGCTCATAAAACCTCTACCCAATAAACATACTAACATCTCTCCCTTAATCTGAGAATAATTCCCTTGGGAATGAGGACATCCAAGGAATCCTTTTGGAACAAACCAAAAAGAGTTACCTAATTAAGAGGTTATATCTTCTCTCAAGTCATTTCTATTATTTTCCTTCTAAACTACCTCAAACTCTATTTATTATTTTATTATATAACGTAAATAGTATCCTAAATTTTCTAGTCTTTTTTTGTAAATGGGTCTACATACACTTACACACACCTTCATCAAATGGTTAACGAACATATTGTTTCTATGTACGGTGAACTATTTCCTCACAAAATGATGATTGTTAATTTTTTCATTACCACCTATATTGGTGGAAATTATGATTGAAAATATGTTTATATATTATATATATTATATTTATAATTTCTTTATACTTGTAATTTTTATTTAAAATATACCTTTATGATTTCCATCTTATGTAAATATGATAATTTGGTTTGAGGAAGTGTGTATTATCGCCCCCTCAAAGTGATATGATTTGTTCATACACAACAAAGATTGTATTAAGGATGGTTTTAGTGGATATATGTAATATATATGATATTGTAAGTCTAATATAATAAATATATATATATATACATATATGACTTTTTCTTTTTTTCTTTCAACACAGAAATTAAAGGGGAATAACGTTCATGTGTACGTATAGCCTACCGTGTCCAAAAAGGATATATTATGTTTCATACTTTTATATTATGTAGATTGTTATAATACATTTATTCTATATATACATGATATTAATATCATTTTTTACATTCATTAAATCATTACATAAAGTATAAGTAACAAATATATTACAAATTAAGACACATATGAAGAATAAATAAAATATTACCTGAAGGGAAACCTTAACATAAGATTGATAACATGTGAGTAATATAAGGTTGTAATAAAACCATATATAGTATTAGTATAATAATATATTTATTTAATATATTTTTAATAAATTTATTTTTAATATACTAGTGGTTTTAAGGAGTATGATGAGAGTCAAGATACAAGGTAAGGAGATTTCATCTCACTTTTTATTTCTGTGAGATACAAGCTACGTTCGCCACTCTTTCTTTTTGTGTGGTCTATGTACTGACAATAGTTATATTTTATTTATATTATAATTAAATTTATGGGTATTAACAGATCAATTTTGTGATCTTTCTTTCGGGGGGATTAATTTTCAAAAGTTACCAAACCGATAAAATAGTTTTGTCTCAACTTTCATTCTTTGAGACTCATGCTTAATTATGCACCTAAATTATTTTTTGAGGGTTATATACTTCAATTTTAAATTTTATATCATGAAATTACTTATATTAATTATATTTTAAGTTTAATTTATTTTAATTTTATTAGATGTAGAGTATGATCCCAAGTTACCAAATTAAAGAGGTTATTGAGACAATCTCATCGCTTTTTGAGATTGTTTATGTTTTTGATTTCATTGAATAAATCTTACGATACACCTCTCAAAAATATTCATGAAAATTATTATCCTCTTATTTTTATTGATATATTAATTTATTGGTACCATATTTCTACTCTTTGTTACAAAATATATCAAAGAAAGTATTTTTTTAAGAATCTCTGACTGTACCCTCTCATCGGTCAGAAATATGTATCCCTTTAAAACCATGTTATATAAAAATGGTTAAAAGAATATCCTAAAAATATACTATGATCATTAAAAAACATTTTTACCATTTTTATCATTTACCAATGTTTCAAGGTAATCTTCGTGTCACTTTCTGAACGAGAAAAACTTTCTAACCTTTTTACCAAGAATATGAAATGTTCTTTTTACATCATACGACATGTACAAATTTATCCCACATCAATCCTTTGACGATTTATTTTCATGTTTATTGTTTAGTTTTTAAAAGAATTTAAAAAATATATATTTTCAAGGAAAATTTTTTTCAAAATGTTTTCAATATCCATTTATATGTTTTCAAGGAAAATGGTTCTCAAAATGTTTTCATACCTTATTTATATGTTTTAAAAGTATTTTAAAAAGAAATGGTTTTCATAAAATTTTCAATATTTTTTTATATGTTTTATAATTACATTCAATGAAATTTTTTTGAAAACATTTTCTTCCTTTCTATATAAGATTTCAAAGTGTTTTTAAGGAAATAATATATATAATATTTTGAATCTTATTTTATAAGTTAAAAAAGGATTTCTAAATTATAAAAAGTGTTATTTATAAGTTTTAATGTTATTTTATAGTAAAATTACTTCAAAAGATTTTATTTATTTAAAAAACTTTTTTCAAAGAAGAATGTATATTTCCCTCGAGAAATTTTTTTGAAAGATACTTCAAAATTAATTTCCATCCAAGATGACATTATTTGATTTTACTCATTCCCTTCTAGGAAATTATCTGATAGTTACATTCATATTATTTTTATGAATGGGTTACGAATAATTTCATGGTTTTTTTGCAACCTATTTCTATTTCATGGGTTATATTTTTATGAAATATGTTCCTCATTCAGGGGTTATTCTTTTGATGAAATGATTATGAAACATGTCATTTTCTATAGGTTAAGATATGAATACATATTTACGATACCCATTTCATTTCATGGGTTATGATATGATTGTTTATGATTTTGTGGAAAATGGGTTTATGATTTCAATATGAGATGGGTGAGACCTATATCACCCTCCAATTAATTATGTAATGATTAAATCTCATGAGATAGACTAATATGGTCTTGGGAATGAACCTTAACTACTAAGATGGCCATGGAAGTGAATCATGCCTTCCAAGATGGTATGATTAGTGATCCCATGCTACTAAGATGCCGATGGGAGTGAACCATGACTATAAATATGGTATAGTGAGTACACCCAAACTACTAAGATGATCTTGGAAGTTTTTCCTTAACTACTATTGAAATCATATTATATACTTATGTGACTGGAACAATTCCATGTTTTATTCTTATTTTATGCTTTCATGGATCATGACATTTATTTCCTTTTTATTTGTTTCTTATTATCTCGAAACCTATATTATGATATCTAATATATAGGGTTTGATCTTTATATATTATTCTCAAGTTTTATAAGATTTTTTTCATGTTATGCTTACGCAGCTCATTTATTTACCTTAATGAGCATCTGAGATTACCCCTTTATTATGTTGCCTTTTCCAAGTTTATAAAGAAATTTTTTGGGTATAAGTATTAAAGGTGGATATATTTAAGGGAGATATTGAAGTTCATTCACCATAATAGAAGAATTGTTTTCATTGTTTCCGAAGACCCTAAACTATTACATTCCACATGCGTGTATTTTTGTAATGTACAAATTATTAATCTAAAATGATGTAATATCCATGTATGTTAAGATTGGGTCACTATTGAAGCCTTAGTAGCACACATATTTCATAGAATATTTTATTGATAATTTAAAAATTATATCTTGAAATTTTCATGAAGATAAAATATTCCATGTTGTGTTTAAATATCTCTAGATCAAGATAGCTGAAAATGATATTTATGTTTTTTTATCGCCATTAATTGATGATTTGAAAAATTTATGGGTGGAAGGAATTAAATTTTATGATTCTTCTAAAATGGAATACATTCAAATACATGAAATTATTATGTTACATATAAATTACTTCACATAATATGAAAACTTTCCAACATATAGTTTTAAGGGTAAAAAATATTTTCTAATTTATGAATAATAAATTTTATATTATCAAATACATCAGGGGGTAAGTATACATGGGTCATAAAATGTTTTTTACTATGGATAACTCTTATAAAATGTTAAAAAAGTAATTCAACATCTCATAAAAATTTTATTTTTCTCCAAAACCTTTTTCCGTTGATCTGTATTTTGTGAGGCTGTAAAAAATTGATATGACAATTCCAGAAGACACGGAAATCAGGTAATGAAAAAAATATTTAGAAAAATTGGTCAATATTTTATTAGATACCATATCAGAGATACCATGAGGTTGAACATAACATTTATATCATGTACAAGAATATGAATATATATGATATCATGATTCGAACATTGTTAAATATTAAAAGAAATACTAAAGATGTTTTGAATGAAATATTGGACTTACACTCAAAGGAAATATGATTGGAGTTAGCTTCTACTCATAAAAAAGAACATTCCAACCCTTGGCTTCTCATAAATTATCCAATTGGTATAAAATTACCTTTTGTCAGTGACATTATTATACAAAATTTTCATGGGGTTATAATTCAAATATAAAAATATTTTTGTCTTTAAAGGTTTTAAAGTTGAAAAGATTCAAAATCTCATGAATTTCATATCATGATGCAACAAATCCTACCAATTTCATTGCATTGAATATTTCTCATTCATGTTTGGATGACTATAATAAAGTTGTGTTATTTTTTCAATTAAATTTTTAATAAACATATATATCTTAATTATTGTAACAATTTGGATAATGAAGAGGTTTCTATACTTTTTCAATTTGAAATTTATTTTCCTCCATTTTTTATATCATGGTGCATTTAATAGTTCATTTGGTGTGAGAAATATTGATTGGTAGAATAATATATCTATATTGGATGTATCCTTTTGAAAGGAATATGAAGTTGTTAAAGGGGTTTTTTAAGAATCCATATTCACCTGAATCCTCCATGGTTTAGAATTATATTTCTGAGGAGGATGTATAATTTTGTACTAGCTACTTGTCTACAGGGGAGCACATTGGTTTTCCTACATCTCACCATGAATGATTAAATTGTGGGGGAAAGGGGATCCAAGGATTGAAAGTAAAATATTTGATAGGTAACAAATAAATAAAGTACATTTATACATATTGAATAATATAGATGATGCTCAACCATATATAACATTTCATATTAATTTTCTGAGACAATGTTATCCAAAGAATAAAGTTATGTGGATTTTTAATGGGTATAACAAAACTTTTTTACCATCATTTATATGGACCATAATTAGTATATTAGATACATTGGAAACATTAATATGGTTAGTGGGTGTTCTATGTTTATATTTTTTTACATGGTCCAGATATAACATTAATGGATTTACATTTCATATAAATGATTAGGACTATAGATGTGCAATTCAGAATAGTATTGTTTTGGTTTTCACAGAAGTAATGAATTTTCCAAGTTCCAAATACAAAACACAATCTTTTCATCAAGTGAATATTATGGAGTTATTGAAGAAATATGGGAGTTTGGTCAAACTATAATTCAAGTTCCATTATTTAACTGAAAATGGTTTATCAGTAATAATAGTGTTAGACATGATTAATTTGGAAGGACACTAGTTAATCTGGATAGATTGTAATACACAATTCATATTTTTATCACAAAAACACAAGAAACAAAATTTATATACTGTTTATCAATCTAATATATAGTAGTATATTTTTTATAAGGAAAAAATAGTATGTTGGTGATGATAAACTTGATGAATATGCTGATTTGTGTGATTTACCAACTTCCATGGAAATATTAATATATTTTATTGATGATCATGCCATAGACCTGGTATATTCTATATAGAATGATCATGATGAAGGAATTTGGGAAAACAATCCTTTTGTATAATCCTAATATTATAGGTAACATATTTTGATATCTAGTTTGAATTTTTAAAATTTATAAAATGATAGATATTTTATGTTTATTTTTTATTAAAACATGCATTATAACTAATAAGTTAAATTTTTTGTTAATATTAGTTTTTTATTGTTTAGTTAATCATGTTTAAATTAACCTATCTTATCTATTAATTGATTTTCTTGAAAAAAAAATATTTTAAATATAATTATTTAAATAAAAATAGAAATGTTGTATAAAAGATCATATTTATAAAATATTATTTTTGGTGTAAAAAATGATTTATTATATTGTATAATTATTACTATTACAGACCATTTTTTTATTTTTTCATTATTTTATGTATTTTAATCTCCCATTAATTATTTCTTTCATTTTAGTTAACTTTACTAACAAATATGAATAAAAATGTGGATAGATTAGCTTACTTTATGATGGATCATTTTTCATATATTCAAAAAAATATTATTTTTTGTTGAAAAAATGTTGTTATTCATTAGAGGATTTTTTTTACACACCATTTTTGGATTTAATTTAATTTATTTATTTAATTTCATATCTCATTAATGTTGTTATCATTTTATTTAACTGTTAAAAATATGAATAAAAATTTCTTTAGTTTAGTTTACTTTTTATTTGATAATTTTTCATTATTTATTTATATTTTTATGTAATTGTTGGATTTGTGTATTTGTGTACTAATTTTTTCATTGATTTGATGGATAATTAAAGATCAATCACAAGATCCACTACATACATCTAGAGAGGATCATGCACATATATATAGGGAGTTACATACAAATGATATGGTTGATGGGCCTCCTCATCCTTCCTTAAAAGAGACTTCTACTTCCATGGGGGGAAAGAGTTAGATGGTTGGTAAATGTTGTAGAACACATTTTCCAAAATTATCAGTTTTTCGTAGCCAGGGCCAGAGGATACCAGTGTAATTTGATGATAATGATTTTCCAAGATGACTAAATTAAAAACTACTCAAGATTTTATAGTAGTGCTTGCCAAAATAAAGGTTAGTATTTTCATTGATGATTGTATAAGTGTGGACAAACTCATAATATATCACTTTTAGGAGACCATTTTGGTGATATCATTTGTTATTATTTACTTATCTTCAATATTTTATAAGGATATATCATTCCCTGATTATTATAAGATGGAATATGATATAAATGATACTAGAGGAGTCGGGAAAAAATCATTATCATTCGATTCTAAGAGATATAGGGAAATTAAATCAACCCTCACATAAGATTTCATTTTTGGGAATATATAACATAATAATCCACATGATATACATCCATTTATAGATGTAGATACATGGAATCAATTTTTTGAATGTGGATGATGAGAATCATTTTTGGTATGTTCAATGTAAAATTTTAGACGTTTTTTCTTATATTATTGATAATATTAATGATTTATTTATTCTAAATTTATATAAAGTTAGGAGATCTCATTATGAGTTCCAATTTTGAAACGTATACCCCCATACGTCATCTCATGGAGGGTATACATTATTAGAAGAAAAAAATGAATGCTGGAAATTTGAAAAACTAAGAATTGGGTATTTAGGTTCTACAGAGGTTGACCCTCCATCCCCTCCCGTTAGATATGAAAATGGAATAGGGATCATATGTGAAAAAATCACAATATCTTACTGAAGAGTCAAGTGTCGTAGATGAGAGGATTGTACTATTTTTACTTTATTCATTTAAGTTAAATAACTACTTTATATATTGTGATTAATTATGGATTTCTTCAAAAATTCTAACCAGGATTCTCTTGAGTAGATGATCACACAGGGGGTTTTCATATCTGAGGATAGGAAGGATATTTTAGCTACAACATTTTAAAATCACAGAAACTCAGTTCATGTATGAGGATACCTGGTAGGTGTATCGGTAAAAAAAGTGATCCCAAATTATGAAGCTTCTTCAATAGAGGATTTTTATGAAAGGAAAATATAATCTTTGGAAGATGATGTTTAGGGTATTCATGTGATGATTGAGGGAAAGATTATATCTTCGGTACAGTCAATGTTTTCAAACATGCAAAGATAGTTTCAGAATGCTGATCCCACTCCTACACCTCCACCAGTAGTTCCTACTCATTTTTTCATACTCATACTCCTCCTACAGGCCTCAATAAATATTATCCTACTCTCACACACCATCATCAACAGCTTCACAAGTATTTAGAGTTATATGTTGATGATCCAAAAAATCAAATTGTTGTGTTTGGGTTGATATATTATATTGTAGATACCATTCATCATCAATAGATAGAGATAGAGCATTGTAGGGTCACTATACAGAATATTATAGATAGATTACAAACAATAACAATGCTTACAGAAGATGTGAGGATAGTTGGATAAAGTATCAACCATTTTTTAGTTATTCCATCTTTACTTTTTTGAAAAATTAATATAGAGGTACATGTATATTTTTTCTTTTATTTCATTTCGCGGTTAAATTTTCATTAACATTTTAAATTTTTTGTATTTATATTTTTTTACAGGAATAATTTAATGGTAAATAAATATTGTATTGAATACAACAAATGAAAAGTATTATGACTTTAGATACATCTTCCACTAGTCATGATATATTCTCAACATATTCAAATTTGTTGTTGGATGTATAGGAGATTCTAATGAAAGATAGAATTTTTAGTCATGCAATAAAAACTGTGATTTTTTAAAACAATATCATAGATAATGTAACTGGAGATCAGTTGTGTTGAAAAATGATGAATATTTTTTCCATGTAAATAGATTAACAAAAATATTTCCATATGTATAATTTATTGAAAATTTATACTTATTTTTGTTCTATATTAGGTATCTTTGTACAACTTTAAAGAACTGTGACAAGATTAAAGTATATGGATTTATGGACACATTATTTATTTCACCTCTAGATAGGAAAATGAATGAAAGATATTGATCAATTTATATTGTTGAAATATTTCAAATGAATGAAATAATTCAGTGATTTAAGATTCCTTATATTCAATAGTATGAAACATATATCTCATAAATTATTATATATCTCTTAACATAATAACCACAGACATTAAATTTTATTATATATCAATTGAAATTTTGATGTTGGATTTGTTTTGTCTAAGTGATAAGACAATTTACTGGTTATGGTCTATCCATGGTGAAGTGTGATAAAATTTTATAAATGTATTAAAAATGTAATTTTGAATATTTAAATACTTTTTAAAATTATAATGATATTTATTTTTATTTAATTCATATTATTTCTAAAAATGATAAGGAATTTCATTTTATACACCATTAGAAAGAAGAGAACCAAGATCAGATATGTAAAAGCAATGGTAAATTTTCATTTACAATCACTAAATATTAGATATATTAATTAAAAAATGTTATTTTTTATTGAAAAATTCTTTTAAATAGAAATTTCATAAACAAGAAGGGGTAATGTTATGTGGATATTATTTTTTAAAATTTCTTTATAAAAAATTTCAACTGGGATAGTTATGAAGTTCCACAATGCCATATTAATTTATAAAATTTCACTTAATATTTCATTTGTTTTATTTACACTACATGTAAAAATCATTATTTTCAATTTTTATCTCTTTGATGAGCCTCATACATATATTTTACAAGAGATGAGGCATTTAAAAATTGAATGGGTGAATCATTTTATAGGTTTAATTGAATTTTATTCTATTTATTATATATATTTAAATTATAAAGTTTAAATTGTATGTGTTTGAGCCATTTTTTTTCTTTTTTGTCTTTTTTTTTGCTATTTTTCTACTTTAGCGTATTGGGGAGGGGAATAATTTGTAGAAATTAATAAAAAAAATATATTTTTCATGTTTTTTATTTAATAACCAATGAGTAAAATTATTCATAACCTTTTACAATGTTGGTTTTTATAATAACAGATATGTAAAAGGATCTTTCGTGTCAATTATAAACTAACTGACATGAAAAATCCAATAATAATTGATTTTTTTACATCAGTTATTGGAAAAACAGGGTGAAAAAAATCTTTTCACATTGATTCTCCAATAACCATCTTGAGACACAATACTCAGAATATTTTTCATGTCATTTATCTCATAACAGACATAAAAAACTTCCAAAAATACTATTTACACCATCAATTTTTATTAACTAACGCTAAAAAATATTTATTACATAACCTCTAATAATATCACATACAAACATACATTAAAAGGTAAATAAACGGTGTGAAAATGTGATTTTTTTCCCATGTGAAAGGGTTTTCCAACTGTATTCTGGGATGAAGATACCAATTCTGATACAAGAGTGTTGTAGAATTAATCATCCAAAAAAATCCTACAATCACCTCAGAAAATATGATAAAATATGTTAATAAAAAATACTGTAATTTTTAGCCTTGGTACAAATTCATTCATTCATTTTCCTTAGGTAATTTATAAATTCAATTACTTTCATTTTGAATTAGGAATTTTTTATTTTAGTTATCAAGAATGAGAGATAAGAAAATAACACCACTCTAATGAAATTATCTTTAAATTCATTCCAGAATAATCATATTTTTAGGAGATAACTATTTTGGAATCTTATTCAATATTCTCCACTTACAACCACCCCACAGGGAGACATTCCTCGTGATCTTCATAAAGGTTTATCTCATGAAAATATGTACCAAATGATGTTTCATGTTGAGAAACCAACAAAATGGATCTTCTTAATGTGGTTTCCTATTGTTGACTACTTCTAGTTCATCATCAAGGATAATCTTCTTCATTTAATTGTTAATTGTTAATAGTAACCAATTCCATAAACTTCATCAAAGATGGTCTAATAATCAAATTTTACAATTTAGAGTTCAATCTTAGATTGTGACATCCTCATATGAACTATACATAATATAAATCCATTACTCTTTCCCAAGATATCCCCCTGATATCATGCTTCACCCTTAATTACCTACATTGTAAGAACAATTACAATACACCATGATTAAAGGAATAAGTTGGATCTTCATGTTCCTTAATGTGAATAGAATGGTTGGTAAGACATTCTTAGTCATGTTTCCCCATTATTCATGCCGCCACATTTTTTATCACTTCAATTTTAAATTTGGGGATCATGTATCTCTTCACTTTTTTAATTACTTTGTGTGTAAATCATGTGTTCTTAGAATACATCATGTAACTGCACTCCTAATTCATATTAAAGACCTATATTATTCAAGAATAATATTTAGATAGTTGTTTTCATTGTGTCTATACATCATATATATCTCACATAGAAATTCTTATATACAATGGTTTTCTTTTATTGACAACCTCTGAGGAAATTTATATTCATCATATGGAATCTTTTCTTCTCCTCTTTCACTATCCATTTTTGTCCTTCTTCCAATTTCATTAATGTATCCATATCTATATTACAGATTTTGAAATAATCATTATTTACATCGACATCCTTAATAAAGTATCAACATGGAAACATGTGAGTGTTATTCTTCAAATCAAGATTTTATGATGTCAAACTCCTCCTAGAATTTTTATACTTATTTCCCAGGTATGAAACATCGTGTGTATTTGTGATTTACCTGAAAATATTATGATATTAATCATTCTCTATATTCTTTCTCATTTATATAACTTCACTTTTTTCCTTCACTTGTTTTCATTTATTCATATTATAATTTTATACATTCATAGATGAGCATGAACTACTCTTTTGACCACTAATACTACAAATATCATAAATATTACCAAGAATATCAAACTTTTTTTATCTAAATATATTATTGCATATATATTGATGTTTTTTATATTCTAGTATCCTCATCTTTGAAATGGACCTCCTTTTTCCTTTATCATTCAAATTATAATACCAAAAATACAGTGCACAATGCCAAAATCTATTACATTTCCAAAAAAACCCTAAAAATTTTGATCTTTTCACATTGGCTACTAGGTATCGAAATTTGTGATCAAAATAATTTTGGATTTATTTCATCACTAGTTTGGATGGAATTAGGGAACCAACTTTAACACTTATTCTTCTATACACCATGGACATGGTGGTACAATTTTCACCAATATTCTTCATCCATACTTGTTCATATTTTATTTTTAGTCCTAATCTGTTCATGAAAACATATCTTGATGAATCATTAAAAATGGTTATGGATTATACATTTTCCTTTATAACCACTTGATATAGATCATCAGATAATTACATTATCTTATTATCACATTTTAAAGGTATTTTAGCATCAGAATACTCTATGAATAATTGTGTGGATGTGAAAAATTCCTCCATCATTGATTGTGAGGACTTAGTTTATTTATTCTCTAGATTGGTCAATTTAATTTCCAAATAAATATATTTTATATTGAGCATATTCATCTAATAATCAACCAATAACACTCACTCTTCACTATCCTTTCTCAAATTTTCATTATATTAAATATTAATTATATTCTATTCTTAACGTAATCTATCAAACTCTTTAAAATTTTTGGATTTTAACACTAACTATGAATTCTAAAAAATACAATTTTTTAGTTTTTCATCAAGTACATGGATTTAATATTTAAGAGACTTCATGATCAATTCCTTCTCTGTAACATTATAGAGAAATTTAATTTTAAATTTTATGGAACTTGTTTAAAATTATGTGTTCCTTGGTTCAATGGATCCAACCTTCATATAGAGATTTATACATTCTAGAGACATTTATTGTAATGTATTCTTGAATATCTCTACTTTATCTTCATGTTGGGTGTTTTCTTCCAGAATTCTTTAAAAAAATCAACACACAAAAGAGACTGGTTCTTTTGGAAAAAAATTTAGATATGTTCCAGTCCACTAATTTATATTCATTACAAAATATTGAATTCATAAATGTCACCACTTATTCTTGGTTCTTATTATTGGGGAATTTTTGTGCATTAATTTTTATATACCTTATAAATATCTAAATCCTTTGAGGAGGAAGGGTTGACTATATCTTTGGTGAAAATATGAACCACTTATTCTTCTCTTTACAATCTAATTATTCCTTCCCCTAGAACATGGAATACATATTATTTTTATAATCATAAGAGATATTCCTTCTTCACCTTCTTTTTCACACCCTTTTTCCTATTCATCATAGTCATGGTAGATATTGAATTCTAATATATTGTAAAAAAATATTCACCAAAACTGAACTTCATTTTCAATATAGTAAAGAGATTGAAATGTTTAAAAAGTGAAAAACTTAAAATTTGGGAATCCAATAGTGTCCAACATTGATCTAATACCAATCAATAAAAATACCTGGGTTATAATCACCATTGGGAGGGGGTTGATTTAGGGTTGGTTAATTTTTATTCAATTTAATAATTTTTATCCCTTTATCTATTTTACTGGTTATGATCCAGGATATCTAATTATCTTACATCTCCTTCATTCCTTATCATATAAAAAATGTGGATAGAATATTTAAAATGTTATCCTTTCAATAAGAAAGGATAGTCCTTGGTGCAGCTAGGAAATAATTTTTGATCACACATCCCACTATAATGACATACATGTTATAATAGGTTGTCCATAAACAGATTTTAAACATGAATTATGGTTCCCTACACTCAACAGGGGTGAAACAAATAATCCTTTGTCCCTAGACTTGTGATAACTAGGACCAACTACCAAAAAATTGGAGATCATTATACTTCTTTTGCAGACAGACTTTATCCTCTTCAAGTTCATCAAAACATTAATAAATTCCTCCACCAGATGATACTTATATTGATTGTTGTAATAATACATTGTTATTCTCTTCCGTATTCTTAAATTGTCACTTCAATAGTAGCATGGAAGAAATATATCTTATTTTTACCGTATATTTAGAGAAATATACACAAAATTATTCTTCTTTATAGTAGCAAACTGAGTTGATTATTTTCTTTCATAGGTTTAGGAATTCATCTTCTCATTTTCTTATTCTCTTGAAGGAAAGACCCCTCTTCAACCTATAAAACATAGAATTCATAGCAACTAGTTCTCTTATTCCCTTTTTCTGATTCTCTTTTTATTCTTATCTATTTCTTCCCTCTTCTTTTGTAACTAGTCTGTCTTCATATATTCAACTCACTACATTCGTATGGGGATGAAAATCATAGAGTTGGGTCTCTCTATTCTTCTTCATTTCCAAAAAAAATATCATATTCTGTATTCATATTGGAAAACCAACACCTTATATATTTTTCAACCTACAATATATATATATATATAATTGCAGTGTCGTTTACTTGTTTTCTATTTCACATCATCTTCCACACCAAATACAATTTTGTATTCTCACTCACTCACAATTATTTTTTTATTGAAAGGTAAAATAAAAAATTGAACTAGCCTAAGGTGGCTATTAATAGTGAAGACAAAGAGCTTAATTCATTACAAAGATAGAGAAGTCAGTGGGAAAGGTCCATGTTCGATAAGAAATAGAAACAACAATTCTAGGATCACCTTTTCCCACCAGAGAATCCGTAGTATAGTTTCCCTATCTGTTAGAGTGGCAGACACTAATATGATGTTTGATGAATCTCTTTCATCTTCCAATCAAATAAGTTTTCTCCAAAGGGAACTCCTCCTTATCTCATAGCATCCCAACCAGAACACTGGAGTTTGTTTCAAACATTGTGATATAGATGTTATAGATTCTCCATAGTGATAGATCAGTAGCCATAGCTCTGGCCTCATCCTAAAGAAGGTTCTGAAACCCAATATGACAGATCTATTAATATACCCCACCAGACCTCCTCTACACATGATTCCAAAGATGTAGGACCCATAGACAATTATCTTCATCCCCAATCATGGGGCCTCCCATTTGATCCACCTATTATTTGGCCTCTTATTTCTAAACTCTGAACCTATGATAGCCCTTGGAGCCATTTTTCATAGCACCACAGAATAATCAACACCCTGATAAGTATCCCAAGTTCAACCATGATCTCAAGACCTAAGTTTTTATTCATGAAGTATAGACTGGTTTCCCATCCCTTTCAGAGTTCTGAGACTCCAAAATAATTTTTCACGATGCAATGAAAAGTATGATCTACACATTTCCCTTAATACCCTGATGCTTCATCCCCTGAAACCAGTCCACTAAGAAGGTGGAGATACCTTCACTACCTTCTAAAAAACCCCACTCCAAACCCACATAGCTCCATAATAAATATTCCTAGTAACTCATTAAAAAAATATGCCTAGAGGATTCCAAGTGAGACTCAGCAGATCATATGCACTTTGACGCGAGGGAGACACCCCTCATTTGAACATTATCATCCATATGAAAAGCATGATTTTTCAGGAACCATACTAGGAAGTTCGACCTCCACAAGAGCTCCTTATACCATGTTAATAAATCCCAATCAGCTTGAATATTATTTTCATGCCTTGAGTTTAGAATGTTTTGGAGAGTGAAGTGGCCATACTTGGAACTTGAGAAGGTGCATCTATTTGGCTCATCACACCTGTAGATATTTTCAAACCATAATTTTTTCTAAGTATCCAATGTCACATTGATGATCCTAGGATGAAGACTCTCTTCCTTAAAATAAATATTTGGTGTTGGAAAATTGGTGGAAAAGTAGCTCTCCGACCAGGTTATCAGACTATAGGTTGATGTCATTATGACCCACCACCCAACAAACATCATCAACCAAGGACTTTGAATACCCGGTCATGCTCTTCACTAAAACTAACATAATGAACATCTTATTTTTTTCCTAAAATTCAATTATATCCATACCAATATCACATCACTTTTTACCTAATAGTTTTCCATTCAATGTTTTCCTAGGAAAACCATGATTACATTCCATTCATGGTCTCTGACACACATCATAAATTGCAGTGTCCCTCTGTAATTGGTATTTCCAACTTGTTCCCCAAAGCCCAATGACTTTTCTAATTTTGACTGGAATCCCATATGATGTTTGTGAGGAAATTTTCATTCATATCTATGGTTCCCTCTGGATATTTCTGAACCGACGGCATGTGAAGAGGGATGGATTCTATGACGCTATTAATCAAAGTAATTTTCCGTCCAAAGGATAGTAGTTGATTCATCCAGTTTTCGATTTTCCCCATTATCCTTTGGATAATATCCCCAAAAAATTCTTTTTTGATATGCCCGTCAAATAGTGGGTCCCCTAGTTACATAATGGGGAGATTAATTCTTTACAAAGCCAACTTTAATTGGATGGTCCTTAAGAAAATAACATGGGAGTTGTTAGAAATAAATACATTTCTCTTCCCATTATTGATCCTTTGACCATTGAATTTACCATATGTGTTCATAACTTTCTAAAATCCATTAATTTAAATTTTCCTTCCATTTAGAAAAAAAGAGAATATCAATAGAAAACATTAGGTGATAAACACATCTAATTCCGCTCATGCTACTAAAAGTCTGTATATTCCCCTCCTCCATACTAATGTTGATGTTCCTTGAGTGTTCTTATTGAGCCCGAATGAAAGTACATAGAGGCAAAGGATCTCCTTGTCTGAGGCCTCTGATAGATTTAAAGAAACCAAAAAATTTCCCCTTCATATAAATAGAGATCCATGGAGAGGCCATGAATCTAAGTTGTATGTCAATATCCCATACCCTGAATCTGAACATTATCATGACTTTCGGGATGAAACTCCACTCAATGTGGTCATATACCTTGTCCATATCCAAATTAATCAAAATGTTTGAGCCTATCGATTTTTTGATGATGTCATCCACCATCTCCTTAGCTCTTCCAAATTACCCTGAATGTTCCAACCATGAACAAAGACATTTTCTCCTCAGATACTATCTTAGGGATTAATTTACTAAGCATTCTGTTGATAATGCACACCAATATTTTATGCACAAATTTTCACAAACAAATTTTTCTGTACTAAGAGAGATATGTGGGTTCATTACACTTTGGAATAAGTACAATATTAGATGCATTGGAATCCCTGGTAATGATACCAGGTTTGAAGTAGTCCTGTATAGTCTCACATGCATTAGATTTAACACTGCACCAAACGTCTACAAAGAAAGACCCCAGAAATTTGTTAGGGCTCGGAGCGCTATCTGGGTTCAGAATACACAAGGCCACCTTGACATCTTCCTCATCTAATACTACCACCATTGTGTCATTATCCAAATTAGTAACCAGTCTCGATATGTGGTTCAAAAAACCCTCATTATTATAACCCGAAGAGCTACAAGAGACACCTGTGATATCACCCACCAAGAGTTCCTGAATGTAGTTGAGCGCCATCTTCCCATCCACCTCTAACTCTATCTAGTATGAACCTTCATCCATCGTTAAATTGATTTGTTTTCTCTCTTTTCTGTCATTAACACATGCCTGGAAGTATCTCATGTTTCTATCTCCCTCCTAGAGCTAAAGTCCTCTCGAGTTCTCCATCCATAATCTTTCCTAATATACAATTATATCATAATGGATGCTTTGTTTGACTGATAGAGTTACAAACACTTAATATTCCCATATTTCTTGGAGAATTCCCTCAATTCATTCAATCGTAGATGTAAAATCCTCTGAACAATCATCATCATCATTCCTCCCTACAGACTAGCTCTTCATGCCAGTACTCACACATTGGAGATGACGTGAGAGACCTGCCCATGTGATTTCCACCTCCAACCTATCCCATGATTCCTTCACCATTTGCATGAAGCCTTCCACCCTCATATTGTTTCTTGCATAAAAAAACGGGCGCCTCTTTTTATTTCTCTTTTAATCTGAACTACAATGGGTGAATGATCAGGGAGAGATCTGGTTAGGTTAGAGACCATTATCTGCGAGAAGGTGGAAATGGCTTAAAAATTTTCTAGATAGAGATCAAGATTGAATCAAATGCATCTGACCCCCTTCGTATTATTTAACCATGTAACTTTGTCCACCTCAAAGCCCAAATCCATCCATCCTACATCTGACATGAATTTTTGAATTTCCTACGTAGAACTGGAAGGGTAGTCCGCACCCCCCCCCCTAAAAAGCCTTGGAAATTGTGTGAAATCCCCTCCAATAAATCATGGAAAACACCCTAGTTTAAAGGAGGAAAGTTTCTACCAAAGCACATTTCATTCTATAGAATCACATTGGGAATACACAAAGGAGAAGAGAAACTCCAAACCACATGTGATAATTTTGGTGGTGATGTGTTGTTGCGAAAATTCAAAGCACTCAACAGATACCCCCGCTCTTCCAAAAGATCCCTATGTGGGAATTACATAGTCTTGCATTCATATAGTCATAAAAAACCCATCTCCCTGCCCAGGGAATGCGAACACTCCAACTTTTTTCTAGGTTCCAGTGCAATAAAAATTGATTCATGTATATGGTTTGACTCTCGCCACACCAAAGCCATTTATGCTTGAACATTCTAAATAAAAACCTAATTCATTAAAAAATATATTTTTGGACCTCTGGTTTGAATAAATTCCTAAGGAGTACCCTGAATCGGAGTCGTATACGCCCTATCTCTCACTCAAGTAATGGTGACACTATCCATAGAGCCATCCACGAATACCAATCTATTCCCTTTATAAGAATATGATAGAGATGGCTCTTCCCGCACCTCCAATCTGTTCCGCAGGGCTGTTGTTTGAAAAATCCAGAAGAGCTTATTTAGACAACCATGATCCCAACACCCCACCATCACTGGAAGGAGATGGCCAATAGGGAGGGGTGGGAGTGCCCCACACCAAAGCCTTGGAGAATTCTATCAAGGATACAAGGGGATCTAAAGCTAAGGGAGGAGGAGCGGAGGATGGGAGAGAGAGGAGCACGAGCCATCCATGATTCCATTACAACTGTTTAATATTGTTTAGTCATGTATGACATTTCATTCCTGTACACTTTTGTATAAACCTATCCATCTACAACAATTATAAAATTTATATCATACATAGATGGTTACCAGATTTTTTTTAAATGCATTTTTTTAAAAATATTTCTCAAAACAGTTTAGCTTAAATTTTTTATTTTAAAAATATGCTTCAAAGGTGGAATCGATGATGCAGCCTTCCGGGTTAAGTAGAAAGGCGGGAACCTCGTTGCCGACAATCTACTAAAACCCAAAAAAAAAAACTATTTTTTGTTTTAATTTTTTTTATTTTTATTTATTTTGTTTTGATTTGATTACATATATATATATATAAAAAAACAGAACAAAACAAATAAAAATAAATTTTTATCAGAATTTATCCGCTATTTAAAATTCAGCAGTACTCTCATTACAGCAGTCTGGATTCTAATAGAAGCTCTCACTCAGGGATCCCTTTTATAAGAGAGTTTACTCTGGAAATCATTCTGCATTTCTGATATGGGATTATGGTTCTCTAGTTCTTGCGTAGAACATTCTGCATTTCTGATTTGAGATTCTATTTCAAGTACGTGACTTTGAAAAACTATAAAATATAAACTATAAGACCAATATAAATGATACTTAAAACATTGATTAAACATAGAAAAAATAGTTGATAACCAAAATAATTTCATAAAAAATGAAGATAAAAAACAATTTATATGTTTTCAAAACCACACACTTAAAACATCAGAAGTTTCAAGTACGTGAATTTAGAAGCCTATAAAATATAAACTACCAGCCCAATGTAAATAAAACATAATACATGAATTAAACATATAACAAATTGTTGAAAATAAAAATAATTTCATAAAAACATTGATAGAAAATAATTTATAAGGATTCGAAGACACATACATGAAACTTAAAAATATTTCAAGCACGTGACTTTGAAAGCTTATAAAATATAAAGTATAAGACCGATATAAATGAAACATAAAACATAGAATAAACATATAACAAATAGTTGAAAATAAAATGAATTTCGTAAAAAATGTTCAAGAAAAATAATTTATATGCTTTCAAAACCACCTACTTGAATCTTAAAAATGATTCAAGTATGTGGAGTTGAAATACTATAAAATATAAACTATAAGACTAATATAATTTAAAGTTAAAACAACGATTAAACATATAATAAATTATTAATTGATTAAATTAATATTATTAAAAATTACTTATATAATAATTAATTAGTTAATTATTAATTATTAATTATTAATTATATAATAATTATCCAATTAATTAGTAATATAATTATTCTGTATATAATATTTAATAAGTTAATTACTAGTATAATTATAAATTATATTTATTCATTATACTTAATAATTAGTAATTATTAAAAATTATTATATGATAATTATTTAGTTAATTGGTAATATAATTATTAATTATATAATAGTTAATTTGTTTATTAGTAATATAATTATAAATTTTCATTATTCATTATAATTATTAATTCTAATTATTCATTATAATTACTAATTATAATTATTAATTATAATTACTAATTATTATTATTAATTATTAATTAGTAATTGAAAATATAATTATTAATTATATAACTATTATTTGTATAATAATTTGTTACTTAATTATTAATTATTAATAATTAATTATATAATAATTAATTAGTTAAATATTAATATAATTAGTTATTTCATAATAAAATTATTAACTATTTAATAATTAATTAATTACTTAGTAATATAATTTTTTATTATATACTAATTAATTAGTTAATTGGGAATATAATTATAAACTATATAATTTGTAATCAGGTAATTAGTAATTAATAATTTTTTATTATTATGTTCATATGGTTATAAAAATATATATAAATATGACTTAATGTTTCAACATAATTTATTTTTTATTCAATTACGTGACTTTCCTGACCTATATAATATAAACTATAAGATCGATATGAATGAAATTTTAAACATTTCGTAAACAAATAACTAGTAGTTCAAAATAAAAATAATTTCTAAAAAAATATTATTGAAAAATTATGATTGTGTAACAATTATTTACAATTATGTTTGACCATATTATGTCTATTAGAATTTATTTTTAGGGTGCCTTTCTATACCCAAAACTATGCTACTGATGTTTGACCATATGATATTTATTAGAATGTAATATTAGGGTGCCCTTTTATTTAATGTGTTTGTTCTTCTCCATTTCACTTTATATGTTCATCAGTATCGTTAGCTAATCATTATATGGATCCATGTTTTAATCCAATGTTATTTATTAATTATTCTATAATTAATTATGTCTAATAGTAACTATAATTTCTAAACGATATAATATTTACATTTTAAAACATTTTCTTCTCCATTTCATTTTAAATAATTATAATTGTCATTTTAAACTGATTTTATTAGTACAGTTTTTAACTAATCAATCATTCTTTAATCAATATTTTATCATTATTAAGTAATTCTTTAATTATTTATTCTTTAATCGTTAATCATATTATATTCACTAGTTAATTATAATTAACTAATAATAACTTTAAAATGTTAATGCCTATGTCCTTATTTGATTCTATAACATTATATTTATCATTTTATCATTGATAAATATACTGACTTGATTTTTCTTCTCTTACATACTTTGGTAGTTTATAAAGGAAATATGAATCATCATAATAATATTCCCCGAGAGTGTCAAACCAGGATGCAGCAAGGCCCGTTATCGTGAAACAGTTCCCATTCGAGTCTAAATCAAAACGGTGTTTTTGGGTTTTACCCCTATGTACAACTGTGCTAGAGTCGCATCCACTTGTTTGTATCCAGAAAGGAATTTAATTGCTTAGATAACCACATAATCTTTAAGCTTCCAAATTTTAAAAATACATTATCGTAAGATAATCTATACTTAATCTATACTACCTAACAATAATTATTTCAAACTATATATAACTAATTACGTAAACTAAATAACCAAATATTAAGAACTACATAAACTACATAAAAATGAAATATTTAAAACTAAAAAAATTAAATTAATTAAATTAAAACATTAAATTAAATAAAGAAACATACCTCTAAATGATTCTTCGTAAAAACAAGTACAACAAATGATTTTTTATATATATAGAGAGAGAATTTAAGAGAGATGAAGGCAAGGATCAAGTGAGGAGGGGGCCCTTTTATAGGGAGTTCCGGCCAAGGTGGCATCGCAAAGGTCTCCTTTCGCCTCTACATAAGGCCAAAGGCGGCATCACAGAGGCCACTTTTCGCCTTACCCAGAGGCGAAAGGTGGCCTCCCCCTAGTCGCCTTTTCCATGTCATCGATCCGGGCCAAAGGTGGTGTGGGGGAGCAATGGAGGCATCGCAGATTCTCCCTTTGTAGCATGTTTTTATAAAAAATAACCTAAGCGGGTTTAAAAAAAACGTATTAAAAAAACTCGATGGGTAACTCTTCTCTATCTTCTTTTTTCAATTATCTATGGCACTGCATAAATTATTTTTATTTCAAGTGACCATAATTCATGAATATTATCTTCATAATAACTTCCATAATAACCCACTTCCATAATTTATTGTAACTACACTGAAACATGCAGACATATCATGGCCTCTATATTCTCCTTTAAACCTACATTTTATTCATATTAAATCCCCATGTAATTCTTCCTCTTAAATTCTATCAAAATCATACATCCTTATTTACATGATAATTTTATAATTATTCATTTATAGTAAACATACATAAATTCATGCATGCAATCAGATATGTCATCCTTCATTTATGGTGAAAGTCTTTTCAAAATATGTGAACTTCATGGCCAACTCATCTAATTTACATCGACAGAAAAAACCAATATGTGAACCATTTTCTTATGTGGCTCATTCACATAAGTAAAAAAATTTCCTAATAACCCATTCATGCATCAATTTATACTTAAAAAAACATTTGGATATGTAGTAGTGAATTTAGATATGTAAAGTTTTCTATGTTCGGAAAAAATATACATGGATTTTACCTAACACATATCAGATAGGTAGAATTGTATATATTGTTCACTTCTTCAAATGACTTCATGAACATCTTCTTCTTTGTTATGTCATCTCCCTTCCTTCACACTTCATACAATAATCTTTTTAAAAGAATCATGATAACAAATATCAGGATATTTTTACTTTTTTAGAATACTTCATGTTGTATTGACTGAAATTATTCATGGAAGAATATCTAATTTATGTGGAATCTCATTGCAACATGTCATTGATACATTACAATTTCCTATCATTTAACCCCTTCATGCGGTTTCTCAACCCTTCATGAAATCAATACATTTACAATGTGTGGTCACTCATCCGATCATGTTGTCGCTCGGCCCTTCATGTGGTCACTCGAACCATCATGCAGTCGATCCAGTTACAATGTATGGTTTATACATTTAACACACAACTGATCCAAAGTGGGTGTTCATAATATCAAAGTGTTTTCACATAGGCATATACTATTCCAAAAAAGGAATATGGGTCATGTGGTGCTAAATCATTTTACCAGCCTATATATATATATATTAAATGATAAGATAATAGTGACTGACTACTCCAAGATCACACATTGAAAGGCCTTAAGACCATTTCCTTCTTAATAATAATCCATGCTTCCAATTCTACCTAATCTTGGGTATTTAGGTCCACTATGTGCTTCATCTCACCTATCATCATGCCTCTCCAAATGATGGTGCTCCATCTTTCATGTGTGTCCCTTGATCATGCTTCTAACTACCTGTGCAATAACTCTAGCTTCACTATGCTCCCTATCCACCTCGGGCTGACCATGTTGGTATAGCTCCTATGTGGTGATCTGTGCTTCCATATATGTGGTTGATATATTCACTTAGCCTTCTTAGGGTTGGCCATATTTTTACCAAACTCTTACAAATAATGTGAGATAAAATATTCATATATTGTTATGACATATCTCATCACATTGTGTGGTATTTTTTAATGGAACTCCTCAAATATTCTTCTACATCCCTATATATTTTTAATTCTCTTAAAAAGCAAAGATGGAGCTCCTAAAATTTAAAAACAGATTATTCTTATTATTCAATCTTGGATTCTTCAACTAATCATTCATTCTACTCATTCACATCAATTTTTCTTGATCAGGATAACATTTATTGGATTCAAATTCAACACACGCTTCTTCAATCTTAGATTATTTAACTAAACATACAAGATACTTCTTCAATTTAATTATTCTTCATCATATTGACAAATAATTACAACAAAATACTACTCACAAAAAGTGGGCACAATGCATGTGATGTTGGTATACACCAAACCAAAATTCCTAAGTACACAACATGTACTCCTATCTATATAGAATGTATAAAACTATATAAGTGTTAATGTGTGTCAATCCAACAATGTGTGTACTTTGGTGTAGATGACATGTGGGATCCATGGATAACTCAAGAAGGTAATATTGAAACTTCCTGAATAATTATATTGTAATGCATAGTGTGTACCATATCATGCATGGAATGTGGGGATAATCAATTAGACAGGTGTGTACACTAGTACATGCCCAAGTTACATGGTCTAAAATTGATAGTTTTTAGCATGTGTAACACCCCATGTAATAATTATATTTCCATTTAAATCCTAGAAGTATGAAAATATAAATACACAGAATATGACCTAGGTTATTACATGTCGTGTAGTCAAAAAAATCACCACAGATCTAGAAATTATACGTAATACATTTCTAGCTACCTCTATCGCAAATCTCAATTCCCTTTCGTCCATCTGACACACGTCCCTCCATTTTCTCCCCCCAGTGACTCCCCTAAAACCCTTCTCACCTCCTTCTATCTAATATTCAATTATACTTCATTAATATTACTTTATCAATCTCTCATATTCATTGAAGATATCATGCACCGTCACTAACCAAGCCACTCCTTTTTTTCAACCTCACATCACCCCATTAATGTGCATCTCCATCATCAATTCCCTCTCCATTTTTAACCTTCATCATCAAACCACAATGGAAGAGGAAATGGCAGAAATGAAGGGCAGTCAACCAGTGGTGGTTAGAGGGGCCCTACCACCAAAATTCCAATTTGAACCCATGTTCATTTAAGAAATGGCTATGAGAATTTGACCTGATGAATGTTCTAAAGATTGAGAATAATTTATAATAAATAAGATTATCCCATAGAACACAATAAATTCTTTAGTTTAATTATCCAACCAATAATTATCGATAAAAAATATAAAATAAAGTAATTTATTCTATTGAGAATGTTCTCAAAAAAAATTTAATGTAATGAATATTATAAATTATTAATCACGAGATAATACCATATGATTAATATCAAACAAAAAATAAAGATAATTTAAATACCAATGATTAAATTTTGATATTAAATATCAAATTTACCAAAAAATGATCAATATTTAAAACTTAAATGGATATTTATAAAATAGTAAAATTATTAACATACTAAATTGTATGTCATGTTTTTTTATATGAGATTATGAAATCTTCTTCTTGGGTGAGTAATTTTAAACATGTAAACAATGGGGTGAATAATATTAACATAATTTCTTCCTCATGTTGATAATTATTATGATTCAATAATCATTTGATGTTTCCTGGTGATATTACTATTGCTATCATTTAGAATCCTAAAATAAAAGAAGATCTAAGTAATTCTTTGGGTTCTGTGGATACTAATTTTTATCCCTAGGTGAATTTTCAAAACAAGTTGTTTATTGACTAATAATTAGGTCAACTAATATTTTATTTAAATACCTAAAATGAAAAAATCTAGGCACCAATACCTAAGAACAAAACTTATTCTACACCACAATGAAACACTCCATTCAGGACATAATCATGGTGAAAAAAATCAAATATAATGGGGATGATTAATGAGAGTTTAAATGTTCCCAAATACAATCATGTTTATTGATTCAATTTCATTCTAAAATAATTGAAAATATATCAAAAATATATCTATTTCATTGAGATTGAACATTAATTAATGAGAGTTTAAAAATAATAATACCTAAAAAAGAATACCCTTCCAAATATAGATGATTTTTAGGAGAAGCTTCAAGGGACATAATATTTCTCTATGATTGATATCTAATTTGGGTATCATTAAATAAGGGTAAATAAATTTGTTATTTTTACCACATAAATTCTAGTACAGTATAGCTACTTTGAGTAAAATTAATTCATAGTAAATAAAAAATTATAAAATTATCAAAAATTTGAAAAATATATATAAATTAATTTATTTATTTTTTTAAAAATTGAAACTTTTAGGCTAGTTAAAATTTACATTCATCTATGAGGTGATTTTGGAAAATTTAATAATGTCATCCTAGGTTTATTTTAAAATAATAATTTTAGATCAAATTAGAAAAGGTGGAAATTAGGTTTAGGAATAAGTTAAATTATTAAATTGAATAGAAAATATAATTTTAAAATTAAAAGTAAAATTTTTGTGGAAAGATATAGTAATTTAAAAGGCAGTCAAAATTTTTTTTTCTTTGTTTATTTATTTATTTTTATTTTTTCAATCATTTTTTTATTTATTTGGTTATCATTTTTATTCTTTATTCTCACATTTGCCTTTGAAATTCTCCTTTTCATAGCCTATCATAAATCACTTAAAAAATTTAGTTGATTCTCCTCTCCCATATTTCATTGCTTCTTCCTCAATATTTCTCTTAATAATTAGTCGCACCATTTTGGTCATGTGTAAAAAGTGGATAACAATTATCTATCTTCTCAATATGAATAAACTATATTCCCACTATCTCATAGTTTTGTTTTTTAATGTAATATGTAGGATTATTTTTTCAATAAATTTCATTAATGATCATCCTTAATCATGATATTTTAATGGATCATGGTGGTTTATATTTTCTTTTAAATATTTTCAATTTATGTGTTCTCAAAAATATTATAGATGATGGTGGATATAGGGAACATTTCCCTTATTTAAGAAATTTTCTTTGAAATCTTTTTAATTAATATTATGATTAATTCAGATATTAGAAGAATAATTTCCCCAAATATGGTGAATTTTAGTTATTGATGTGATTTATTACATTATAATATCTGTTCTTTGGAATTATAGAATTTTTAAATATATTATATTGGATCCCAATAAATATTTATTTGATTATATTAATTTATAAAATTATTTTGAGATATGTATTAAGATAATTTTTACTCTAGGTTAATCATAGGGGAATATTGGAATTTATTATGGCTTAGTGTGAGTAATTTTTTAAAACATATCCAAAAGAAGTTAATAGACTTTGAGTATTTGAAAAAATACCTTGTTTGACATTAAAACATGTTTAATTATATATTTTTTGTTAATATATTTTGGGTAATATATGTGATTTAATTTCCCATAAAATGAGTTTGGGACCCAAATTTTTTCTTATAGTTCATTGGATTTGTAAAATTAGATCATTTTTAAAAAAATTAAGTTAATGAAATGGGTTATTTAATTTAAGAAAAAATTATCTAATTAAAATCAACATTTTTGTATTTTTATTAAAATATGTAAGGATATTTATTTATGGATTCTATTTATAACAGTTATTAGATTGAGAATCAAGAAACACTAAGTCAAGGGAACATTTTCATGGAACTCATGTCAAATAGAGTTTTTTATGATGAGGTTCATGGGATGCCCATAAGGATTGATAGAGACCCTATTTTTTCACACATTTATTCTTATACAAATTAAAAATGATAACTCTTGGGAATCATGAGTCAAGGTATCTCATGAATTAATAGTTATTACCTCTATGATATGGTTGGGAACAAAGGTGAAAACACCCTTATTATTAAATTATTTAAATGAACATAGGATTCCATGAATATATTTGTAGTTTTTAATTTATCATTCAAATTTTTTATTTAATTGGTTGGAACATAATGACATGATATTCCATATATTTTATTATCCATATTTAATATTTGAAAACTATAGAATCAACTTTACCAAATTCTCTATAAATAGGATTATGGTATATGGGTTTTATATTCTTTTTACTATTCTATTTTTATGGGATCATAAGAGAAGGGTATTATTAATATAATTTATTACCCCTATGTATTGGAACATGAGAGATTTATTAGTTATTATTTGTCTCCATGAATCAGATAATGGGAGAAATTTATTGATTATATACATTTGGAAATGTTCAAGGGATGATTTCTTATATATTTGGGAAAACGACCATGTGAAACTATAGTTAAATATTTTATTATGACAATTAACTCATTTGAATTAGAACTTTATTTGAAAATAGTTTCATGCAAGACCATTTCATTTTTCATCATTGAAAATTATTTTATAGGAGACATTTTTATGTCAATCATTAAATTATATGCCCCTAAAAATATTACTCATCATTTTCTGTTTGAAATGGCCATTGGGTTATAGTAACCTAATCATACCTATGAGTACACACTCATGGGAGGAAAATATAATTTCTTAATGGTATTAAATAATAATAATTTTAACCATTGTCTCCAGGTTTAGAACCTTAATAGGAATAGTTGATAATTTCTTTATGTAATGACCTATAAGGTGGAATGAATGGACTTATAATTAATGATATTTAATATTCGACTAATGAAATAAAAATACATGTTTATTTGAGTCAGTTATTTTTAATTCCTTGAGTATTGACCCTTAGGAGGAATCAAACTTTTAAACAATAATAGATTTATCATGTAATGGGACCATATATGATAGCATGATTCAATATAGGAATAATGATGTCTTGATTGGTCTATATTTGGTGTGATGATTTTATTCCTTTTTATTTTATCCATATTAAGTATATGATACTTTTGGATGTTGATTGAAAAATGCACTCAAAGGAATCCACCATAGTGGTATATTGTGATTATTTCAATATGAGTAGATTGATGTGATTATAGAGCTTTATATTTATATATTGTACTTATGGTGTATTTATTGGTACTGGGATGGGAAGTGGAAGCTAATGGGTTTGGGATTTTAAAAAATTTCATCACCAAAGCAATGAAACATCATAAGCTTTGGTGATCTGAGCCCATGTAAAGGTCTAAGAATCTCACATGAATTAATTAATCAAAAAATTAAATGAATGAGTAGCATATTAGAATGGACAACGTGTTCGACTATAGCTCATCATTGGTGATTATTTCTTAAAGGATCTAGGGTAAAACCCCTCTAGATTTTCCACACATTCTTCCAAAGTCCTCACAAATTATTATTATAAAATTTTAGGTGCTATCCTGTATATATAATGAATCATTAAACATCCCGATGATCACCACTACGGTGTTCCATTGATCTGTAAAGGAGTTCATAAAATGTGTAGAGCATGGTGTTTCATTTGTTTTCAATAAGGATTCAAGTGTTAATAAGTTTTCAATATGTGTATGAAAATTTGATGGTGGAAGTTGTTCCAATTATTGAAGTGGTGATGCCTAAAGTGATGTTAGTAAATCAGTGACGATACCTCTTTGATTATGGAAGAATATTGTGAACTAAATTTGATGATTTTTGAACATGTCCTATGTTCCAAGAATTATAAAAAGGTGATACATTGTTACAATAATTGAATAAGTACAAGCAATACACAATTTCACGAGGAAATAAGTAAATATCCATCCAATGACTTCTAATTGGATGAAGGATATAATTAACCTCATATGATTGTTTGTGCTAGTCCTCAAAGTCCATGATATTTGTTAATGGAGAACACATTTCTCACAAAAAGGAGATTGCATGAATTATTAGATAATTCATGAGGAATGAAGAAATGATCCATGCATCATCCATGATTGGATTAAATTAATGTGTTGAAGATTTTTGGGATTCATGATCTAAAAATAATGGAATAAATGATGGTGGATGAAGAAAAAGAGAAGAGGGAGAGGCCTTAACACATTTAAAGATGGAATATCATCTTGGTTATACTTTGTTTCTTTGTTATTAACAATGAATATTTGTTCTATGCCTTTTCAAAAAATGTGGGCCAACCAATAAGGTCAGTTTAAGCCTTCACCCAAGGAATATTCGGGACCCAAGGATCAACCACGCTCAAAGGGAAGGCCTCGAAGCTAGCCCGTAAGGGGCGCGGGTGTGTGGGTCGTGTATATGCTAGTCGGTGCATGCACAATGATCAACCCATGCGCAAGGATGCATAGTGGGTTCTAGGAGCATGCCCAAGGATCTAAGAGTGGGTGCAGAAGTGCACCCGTAGTGTGAACATGTTATGGGGAGGTACTGTGAAAGAAGGAGGGTAATTCTGAGCATTGTCAGCTACGAGTTGTTATTTAATGAAGGTGAAATGCTCGACGTATTATAATGTTGGAGAGGACTTTAAAAACATAGAACTAATCTCTAACATTTATCCCTTAGTGACACGCAGTCTACTTTCCAATCAATCATGATATTGATCCTCGGTCGCCCGATCTCATCCACTATGGTTTTCTTTAACCTCCGAACACTTGCATGTCACCTGCGAATCATTGTTAATGCTAAACGATGATCTCACCACTCCAAGCATAATTTGAGACCATTTAAATCCCATAGTGATTTTCTGGACAAACCAAACACATGTGTGTATTAAAAGTTGCAAGCATACATTGAAATGGTGAAAATCAAAACAGACAGAGGAAAAAAAAGTTGTTGAGGGCTCACTTCCTGTTCAATATAAAAAGATATGGTTCTTATGAATTCTTAAAATCATGCTTGTGATGTTATCACTGAGAAAGAAGGTGCCTCGTTGAATGGAAACGAGCCGAGATATGATGAAAATATTTGAAAATGTTTGAACAATTCAAAGTCGAGGATCTCATCTTATTCAATGAATAAATTTAAATATCGTATCCATCTGGGTTTTGAATGAGATTTGAATGCAGATATATGTGTTATTCAACAACTATAAAGAGATATACCACAACCGAGGCTTGGGTGTTGATGATATAGAGAAATCTCTTATTTTCTAAAAAACATAGCATCGAGAGGATCTGCACAACCGTGATTTGCGAAGGATCATATCTTGTGTGAAGGAGAAGAGTGAACCACTCTCGTTCGAGAGATAAAGACAAACACATAATAGGTTCTCTTGAACCCTTTCCTGTGTTTCTTGAGTAGCAACCTGCTGGTACCCAATAGGTGTACTTGCACCCTTTTTGTACTCCACGAAGGCAGGAACCAAGATTCTTATAGGTTATGTGTATATGTACCATGAAAACTGCTTGTGTTAAGAAGATGACCTCATGTTCCCTACAGTTTGAATGAAGTAGAAGAACATGTGAACCTTTGGTTTCACAAAGAGAAGAAAATGAGAGTTTAAAAAGGGCAGTGTATATATACAATACCCGTGGAGAAGAATATGAACCCTCTTGAGAAGAAAAACTCACACATGCATCACCCACATACCCATTTGGGTTGTGTGTGATTTACATGAAGAATAAGGAGGGTGCATGCATGGTAAAGTTCATCATCATGAAAATATAAGAACAAATAATGTGTGCACATGTGAAGAAGGATGAAGAAAGAAGAATATCACACACTAAGAACATACCCATTCAGGTGTGACGAAATAGAATCATATATTGAACCTAAATTAAATAATAAGTGTCTGTGTATAAAGAACCAAAGACAATAAATTTTGTGTGATATTAATTGAGGAAAAGAATGAACATGTGTGTGTGCTTAAAAAATCTTACCCATTTGGGTTTTCACACAATAAAGAGAGAATAAGGGGATTGTGCATTCATGCATACATGCACATGCACATGTAAGGACACTTAAAAGGAAGAATAAATATTATGAGTGAATGTTTTTAAACAAGAATAAGTAATTCCATGAAACTCATGAATGAATTATAATTAATTGAGATATCCAAATACAAGAATTTTTAATGCTGTGAAATCCATGCATGAAGTGAATGAGAATTGAGACTGAATCCAGATAGTGTTCAAGAAGATATTTAATTTTAGTATACGTTGTTTGAGAATCCAAGAAGGAAGAAAAATCTAATATTGTTAATAATTATTCTACCATTCTTGAAGAGGATGTGTGCGCCACTTTCACAAACAAACGTGAGTCCAAGTCTTCATCAGAAGAAGAAATAATTTCCTATGAATTGTTGAACTAAGCACTGATCAATAAAGTGATCAGAAATATTGAGCAAGGCCAACAAACCATACCAAAGGCTGTTGAAGACTATAGAAGAGATAAACTGGAAATTGTGATTCATCAAGCCTGTGCGGAGTGAGTAGAATATCATCTATAGTGAATCAATGAAGAACAAAGAAGTCATCCGCATGTGTGACTCAAGGGATAGAATAACCCTTTGAGATTCAGGGAGGAGAATAAGTCTTTAGTGGGACTCTGATGTGGGGAAGTGGAATCTGGTAACACTATGGGATGCAGTATCAAGACCCTCCTATGGGACTCAAGAAAGATACAGTGGGACTCTGTATCGACCATTGTAATTGTTAAAAATATTATAGTGGATAATATTTCTTGGGGGGAATAACCAACATAGTAAGTAGTAGGTCATTGAACTGAACCCTGTAAATCCATGTGTTCGGTGCCTTTACATTTACTACAGCACTCGAAGTAAGGATGAGGGACACAAGAAGATTGGATTGAGTCTTTGGCCATCCATAGATGTTTAATTGAAATGAATCAATTGGTAAAAATATTTCAAGGGATCAATAATTCACCCCTCCCATGTCAGTGATTCACACTGATCTGGGCACTTCTATTGGTATCTAAGGGAAGGTTACCTCTAAAACATCCTAGGGAGTCTTTATGATGTGCATATTTGAGGAGATGAGTGAAAAACCTTAAATAGAGATATATTCTAAGACTCATAAGAACATAAAGAAAAAATAGGCAAGGAAGAGGAAGAATAAGATCACTACTAATGGGGAGACACCTTCATCTAATGGTAATGCGAAAGATACAACATGTGATAATACTTATTATTGTTCTGATGAAGCCTACTCAAGTTGTGATGATGATAGATCAATTAGTTATTATCATACTTCACACAAATATCATCTTAATAAAGTCTCTAGAGAAGTGACAAGACACTTTTCTATAAGTATTAGTACTCTTCAAGATGAAAAATTACAGCTGGAAGAAGAAGTTGATGCCATGTAAGAGTCCTTGGATAAAAGGGTTGGCATATCCAGCACTCACAATATTAGTGAAGGAAAAGGAAGAATCAATTTATATTTTCAATTAAATACATGCTAAAGTTACTAAAAATTTACAGGTAATTATATGTGAGAAATAATTCTCTGAAATGTTATTTATAGAAGCATTCCATTCATTTGAAAAGTTTTAAAAAGTCTCTATGGTTGTCAAAACTGCTCAACTAGAAGACAGAGCCAAAAAGGTAAAGAATATTGACATTTCATTTCAACAATTAATGAATATGCATTATGAAAAAATGATAATGCTAAAGGGTAATTGGGAAAGAAAGTTGAGATCAGTTTAGTATGAGAAGAACTACCTCAACAAAAAGTGTTTGGAGTTGAAGGTGAAATTAACGAATCAACAATCACTCCAAGATGGAACTTCCCAAATATCTGAAAGAAGAGATGATACCACTCATGTTTGTATTTAATAACATGATTCCAAAAGGAACATCATATCATCCTCTAATACAATGTAAACATCCATTAAGAATAATGTATCCCATAACCCAGTTATATCTCTTTCTACTAATGTAGTTTCATCTGCAAGTACATGATCAAAGCTAAAAGCTATGAAGATGTGGATTGACAAAAATGTTGATGCATCCATCAAAATTTCAAGTATTTAAGTTGGGAAAATTAAGAATATAAACGCCAAAAAGGATTATCCAAAAAAGAAAGAAAATTCAAAAAACAAAAATGCACTAAATCTATCCAGGATGATACTACAAGTAAATTAAGGAGATTTGATGGGAATTTTTGGTGTTGTTGGAAGTTTGGGAATCATGACAATGATTTATGGAATAATATTTCTAAATATGAAAATTTTGTAAGGCCTTATTTCAAGTTAAGTAGATGTGAATAAATGAAGAAACTTGCAATGCTAAGGAAGAATGAACAGATGAAGAAGAATCTATCTACTAAGAATATATTTGAATATATTGAAGACATATGTGATGTGAAGTGGTCATAGTTATCATAAATATTGGTTTGTTCCCACCATGATTCATGAATATTTTTATAGGAATCATATACCACTACCAAGGAATGAGAAATCCAGAGGAGTTGAAAAGACTTCCATTGGGAATATGGTATACAATGAAGTCATGAAAATAGAGAAAGAAGTTATTCCCAAGAAGAATTTGTAACACTCCAGGTAAATAAAGAATATTACATTTTTATATTTATCCATATTTGTGAATAAAATACTAATATTACTTTAAAGGGAACGCTATGTTCGATGGCGTACCCAATACGCGACAACAAGTTCCTTTGAAATCTTACATTGCACTCTAATAAAAGAATAATATTATTTTAAATGGTAGATAATGCCTAGACATTGTAATGGTAGGAAATAACGGAACTAAAAACAAAATTATTATATATGTTTGCCAAATATTTTTACTTTTATCCAATAAATGTTAGAGGCGTAAAATGAAAATGAATCCAATTTTAAGCATAAATCTTCTAATATTTTCTAAAAGCTCGATTAATCGCCTTTTTATGGAGAACCCTTTTTAAATATACTTTTGAAAATTTTATATGTTTTATTTGAAAAAATAAAATCCTTCTTTAGAATATGGACATCAAAATTTACTTTCTGTAAATTTTTTTTCTTTTTCCGATAAAGATTGTTTTTAGTGAAAATGTTGCATTTTAATTCAAAACCACTTTTTAATCTGATTTATTTATATGGATAGATAATATTTTTAATTGAGATTAATGTGTATTTAGAATATATTTTTCCATTTAATCCAATTTTGGTCATTGAAATTAATTTCACTTTGAAATTGGACATAAACTAGTGTTAATCTTTTAATATATATTATTTCTCAAAAACACGGTATTTGTTTTGACAGCGGGAATTAATTATTAAATTAATTAATGCATCTTATATGTTTTGAATTTTTTAAAACATACATCATTTTTGAATTAAGAATATAAAATAAGTCTTAGGGTGAATTTTAGGTATTTTTCTGAAAAACATCAATTTTTTGATGAATATTGAAACCACTAAGTGGTAGTTAATGAAATTGATTTTTCATTTAAATGAAACTTTACGACTTCTGTGATTCGATTTTAAAAAATCCGAAATATATGGTTTTCATTAGGAAGTAAAATTTGGTTCAATGAGATTGAAATATTTTTTGGTGAATAGTAACTTTTATGTTTTATTAATCCCGATTAAAGGTAATTATGGTAATTTAAGGTAAAAATAATGTTTTAATAATATGAAATGACCTTGAAACAGGTCATACCCTTATTGGATAAGTCATGTCCGACCATGAAAATCCATGGGTCATCTTGGGGATCCCATAGAGCCACTTTGGTTGGAAAATGACATTAATAACTTTTTATTTAAAGTTAAAATTAAAATGTCACAAACATGTGTTGTTATACTAAAACAAATATTTACATGGGGCTATAAAAGTCATATTTTTCACTATAAATATTCATTATAAATCTAAAAATATTTCCTACATCATGATTTTTTTTTTTATAATTTTTAGACATTAAATAAATTAAATTATTTTTGACACCATGATGATGCAGCAATTACCTCATTATTTAATGATTTAAATAAAATAAAAATATAATGTAAAATCAAAGTCATAACTTGTAAAAAACCTATTGTATGGGTGGATTTCGAAACCTTATCTCCTTATCCTCCAATTATATTCTTTTGGGTCCTTTAAAATATGAAAATAAATTTATAATAAAGTAATATTTTATAACTTTTCAAGAGTGCCCCTCCTCTTCTCTTATAAAAGGCCCCCACCCCTACCACCTTACCCATATCTCTCAAGCCTTTGGATCGTCCAACCCCTGCCCATTTCATCTCAACACATCCCTATCTTCATCATTGAAGCCTCGCCTTTGGTCATAATCCTTTCCAAGGAAGCCTTTGAGCTCAAATCAAAGAGAGTTACCCTATTTAAAGGTTATATCGTCCCTTGTGTCCTTTTGTTTTATTTTGCTTCTCCAACCCTCTAAACTCTTTTTATTACTTTATTTTGTAACAAAACCAGTATATTAAATATACTAGGATGTTTTTATGTGAAGGATTCGAGCTACACTTACACACACCTTTGTCTAATTTTTAAAGAACATACTGTTTCTGTGGATGGCTAATCTCTGCCTCACGAAATGATGATTGTTCAATATTCACTTAACACCTTCCATGGTGGCCATTAAGATTTCCCTATATTTTATATATGATATATATGGTATTTATGTTTTCTATATTCTTCTGAATTTTATATTTAAAACATGCCTTTATGCTTTTCAGGTTGTGCAAATGTGATAATTTCATACAAGGAAGTGTGGACTACCGCCCCCTCAAGTGATGTGACTCGTTAATGAAATACATGGAATTTATAAAGAATAAAATTAATGAACATATGTGAACAATATAACATATATATTATACTTTAATTATAATATATATATCTCTCAATTATTTTTAATTCTATTAATATCATAAAGAAATGAAAGTAGTGTTCATGCGTATGTACGGCCTACCGTCTCCATGAATGGTTCATTTCATTTATTTTTATCTCAAAATGATATGGAGTAGTATAAAATGAATATATACTGTAGATATATGATATTTAAATCAATAATACTATTCTGGAGATGATTTAATTATAACTACATGGACAATCATTTCAAACAAGTTCATTTTTGTCTCATGTACCAAACATCGAAAAAATGTATGATATGAACTCACATTATTAACAAATTATTATTAAATTATAATATGTGATATGAACTGAATAATAATCTTTAAAATTGGTCCTTATGAAATTATAAATTGACCAACGTTTATTATTCAGTAATATAAAGAAACGAACAAGACAAATCAGATTTGAGGTAAGGGATCCCACCCCTCTCTTTCTTTTTAAGTACACTCTTTTATGTCATTTATTTTAAGCTCATCATTTATATAATTGGGATGTTATTTTATATTACTCTTACTATAAATTTTATGTTCATATGATTAGAGACCCTATTTTCTCTCATCAATTTATTTTGGATGTTTTGAGTGGTGTTGTTAGGCTGCCGAATTTTCATAAGAGATCCAATCTCTCTCTTTTTAAGTACTATCCTTTATGTCACTTCTCTTAAGATCCTATTTTTTATGTTGGGGGGTGTTCTTTTATATTACTCCTACTGTCAACATTTTTTTAATATGACGAGAGACCCTATTTGATCTCATCAATCCATTTTTGGATGTTTTAAGTGGCATCGTTGGGCTGTCGAGTTTTCGTAAGGTATTTTTCATCTCACTTTTATTCCTGTGAGATTTATGATAAATTTTCATCCATTTTCCTTTTAGTGGTGTATTTACTACCCATTATTCTACTCTTGGTGAAATATACTATCGTTTATGGGTATTTACATCAATTTTTTATATTCCTTCTTTCATGGGGTGTACGTTTCGGATGTTACCCAATTCGGTAAGGGAACCTTTAACCCTCCACATTTTAAAAGACTTATTCTTTTGGTCTTTTAATCTTATTATGAAGGTATATGTTCTTATATATCCTTATTGCTATAAATGTTATGTCCAAGTGATGAGCTACCCATTTTTATCTCTCATCAACTAATTTTCTAAATTTTGAAGTGACGCCGTTAGGTTGTCATATTTTTGCAAGGGAACTTCTTATCCGAATTTTGATTCTTTGGGATAAACTTGTACTCATTGAATATGTCGTTATATGAATATGTGTGAATAACCTCTGATTGTTTTACACTTAATATCCACTTATATTTGGTGTATTCGTTTTTCACACATAATTATGTAATTGATTTATCCTTAATCCAATGATACCGTCTTTGTAAGGGACTTTGTCTCGATCTCCTTTAATTAAGGAGTATTTTTGATCTAATACAAGTATTTCTTTTTCATGGTGTATAAAACACTTTGACTTACAATTTTATTATAAAGGAATCTTTTCAATACGATTCTTTTTACTAAATGACAAAAAAATTTGTTTCTTTTTAACGTACGCGGTGACAATGGCCTTTCCGCCGCCGCGAGTTTTATTTTATCTTTGGCTTCCTCAACAAGCCGTTATATTTTTAAAAGTAAATAAAAAACATATAATCTCTTTTGTTATTGAAAATTATTTTGATAATGGTTTTTTTATGTAAATATATTTACGTGATATATTGTGCTTAAAATGTGGAAATGTTTTCTTTCCTTTATAATTTTTTTATGTGTTATGATTTTATAATGTTACTTGGACATTTGACGGGTGGTTACTTGATAAACCATATGATGGGTGGTGACGTGAATACCAATACATGTGTTTACGTTATAACCTCTAATGCATTGGGTATGGATTTCGGCCGTATGGCTATTCCATTATGTATGTGTGGAAGTCGACCATATGGTTATTCTATTTATGTATGTTTACGTCCCAAGATTCCTTCATATTTTATGTGTTATTTAAATGGGTTTTATGGTAATCTTTTGGTTACAAATGGGAAAGAAATGGTCTTTTATTCAGTGAAGATTTTTTAATACTTCATAATGTTTAAAAGTATTACTTTGGTAAAGTACTGATGGTTTAATTGTTGTTTTGAAAAACTAACAGTTTTCCTTCTATGTGTATCCTTTAGTGGTATTTTTATGCTCATCCCATGTTTTTGAAATGTTTTCAATAAGACTTAAAGTTGAATAGGGTCAAGGATGGGATCAAGGAAAGGCATTCTATCTAAAACCTGTAAATACACATGTTTCTTTTAAATACTTTAATTATTTTATGGAAACTTATTAGAAGTGTTTACTATGTATTCTTTTGAGATGTAATAGTTATGACCTAATTCTCTAAAAATCTAAACCTGAAAAGAACATCTATTTGAATTATTCATTTAATTCATGATTAAGTAATGATTAATGCTGGGTCCTTATAGTTGGTATTAGAGGTCGGTTTAGATAACTTTAGAGGTTATGGTATTCTCTAAGAATAAGTGACATTACCATAATGGTTAGGATTTCTAAAAGAGTCCTATTTTTAGATAAAGTGAATGACTAAGTATATCTTAGTGTTTATCTTCCTCATTAGTACATGAAGTTTTTGTAGATATACTCACACTGAACTTTTTATTTTTGTAAATGGATGGATCTAACATGAACCAAAGTAACAGTGGATGTGAAGGAAACTGTGATAGTTTTCTGAGCGAGCAACTGAATGATATGGGAGCATCAATGAGAACTCTTGAGTTTATCCTCAACCAACTATCTGGAGTCATGATTGACCACCTAAACCTTGGTGATTTCTATAAGACATCATATATGCGATAAACAAATCCCTACGAAACTACAGGTAATAATCATAAAGGTAAGTGTGTTCAATAACCTATGTGTCCAAGATATGGAAATAAACACCTGGGAAAATGTTTCAAAGGGGAAGAAATATGCTATAGATGTGGAAATGAAGTTCTTAATGCAATAACTCTCCATGGAAAAAGGAAGCATCCATTTGACTCGAGGAAAGGGAAAGAAGTTCTTTCTAAGGGATCAATTGAATGTTTTAAATGTGGTGTGCATGGTCATTATGCAAACACATGTCCTATGATGATGTTACGGGAATGGAATCACCAAGATCATACAAATATTCATTTACCAATACCTAATGCCATTCCGATTGAGGATGAAGAAACTGACAATGACCAATCAATGGTTTGGATTATTTCATAACATTTTTTTTCCTATTTTGGAATCTTAGGATTTGATTCATGATTTTGTTTGTAGGAAATAAGTATTTCAGAATACGTTGTAAAGGAATGGTTAATAGATCATGAATAATTATGAATGAATAAAAAGTCAACATATATAGGCTTCAAGAGTTATGATGAAATTCATAAGAGTATTAAGTCTCTTTTGATGAAGGGGTTACAATAGAAGAATTTTTATTGTATGTGTATCCCTGATGTTTGATATATGAAAATTTTATTCAAGGTATAGTTATCTGTTATTTTGTGGACATAGTTAAAAAAACCATTTGGGTTTATATGATCCTTACTTTTGAGGTAATTATGGGTTACTATATGTTATGATGGAAAGTGAAAGTCATGAGATAAAATTGAGGTTAAATTATTTTATGGTTATTATTGAAGATTTTATCTCATTGTTGGGAAATTTTTTAAGAATTATATATTTTTTGGAAAAAGGACAACACGCAGACCGTGTGACAACCCGTCATGTTAGACAAAGCTGTGGGAATCGAACCCACAACCAAAGTGAAACTGGTATTTATCGCCTACCACTGGACTACATGATGTCCCTGGTTAGTTTGAATGATTCTTTTTAGTTAGATGATTTTATGAATTAAAAGTACGTTGATTTTGGGTTATCAATGGAACTGATTATCCTATCATGGAGGATATGTGATTAGGTTAATTACTTTTCAATATGAGACTTTAAGAGTAACTGATGTTGTTTGGAGATAAATGTTACGATTTAACTTGGATGACTATGTGATTAAATCCTTTAAATATTTGGGTTTCAATCTTAGTTTGGTTTAATTTTGGTCTTCGTTGAACTTTTGGTCTTGTTGGACAAATTTTGGAGATTAAGAATAGATTTCCTTTTTATAAAATATTATCCTTTTTGGGTATTATCTGATCTCATACTAACCTTTTTGGTTTTAGTTTTGGTTAAGGTCTAAAGACATGGGAAGTATAAAGTTCTCTTTTGTGGATTAGGTGATTCTCTAGAAGTTGATTATTGTTCTTTTAATGTAAACAAGTCATCCTAAATACTCATCTTTTGGAGAAAATATGAGTTCGTGTAAGAAATATAGTAAAATTTTAAAGTAAAGATAACAAGTAAGTATGTTTCCTTATGTTTTAGTTAATCTCAAAAATAAATTCCTCAATGAAAATTAACTAAAAAATGATTTCCGTTAACTTTTCCTACTGGGGAATCCATTACCGTTTAATGCATCACATGTTTGTGATTTTATGGTTGTTAAATATGTCCTAAACAAGTTTTCTATCACAGTCCCTCAGAACATGACCCTTTGTTTTTTCTTCTATATCCATGTTTTCATACATGGAATCCTAGTATGTGTTAACTCAAGTGACCTTTGTACTTCCCTTTCTTTCTTTTAAAGTGATAGTTTAATTTACTCCTTCTCCGATGTGGGGCATTCAATGATGTATTCGAGCCCAATTTTAAAATTGCGAGGACGTAATTCCCAAAAGGGGGGGAAGGATGTATCACCCCAGGTAAATAAAGAATATGAAATTTTTATATTAATCCATATTTTTGAATAAAATATTAATATTACTTTAAAGGTAACGCTATGCTCGATGGCGTACCCAATACGCGACAACGAGTTCCATTGAAATCTTATGTTGCACCCTAATAATAAAATAATATTATTTCAAATGGTATTTAACGCCTAGCCATTGTAATGGCCGGAAAGAACAGAACTAACTACAAAATGATTATATTTGTTTGTCAAATATTTTTACTTTTATCCAATAAATGTTAGAGGTGTAAAATGCAAATGAATCCAATTTTAAGCATAAATCTTCTACTATTCTTTAAAAGGATGATTAACCACCATTTGAGGGAGAACCCCTTTTAAATATAATTTTGAAAATTTTATATTTTTTATTTGACAAAATAAAATCCTTCTTTATAATCTGGACATCAAAATTTACTTTGTGTCAATTTTTGTTATTTTTCCGATAAATATCATTTTTAGTGAAAATGTTACATTTTAATTCAATACCTCCTTTTAATATGATTTATTTATATGGATATATTATATTTTTAATTGAGATTAAAGTTTATTTATAATATATTTTTACCATTTAATAAAATGGTGGTCATTGGAATTAATTTCACTTTGAAATTGGACTTAAACTAGTGTTAATCTTTTAATAGATATTTTTTCTTAAAAACACGCTATCTGTTTTGACAGCGGGAATTAATTATTAAATTAATTAATGAAACATATATTTATTTAATTTTTTAAATTAGAAATCATTTTTGAATTAATAATATCAAATATATATTATGGTGAATTTTTGTAATTTTTCTGAAAAACATCAATTTTTTATAAATAGTGAAACCACTAAGTGGTAGTTAAAGAAACTGATATTTCGTTTAAATGAAACTTTACCACTTCTTTGATTTGATTTTCGAAAATCTGACATACATGGTTTTAATTAGGAAGTAAAATGTGGTTCAATGAGATTAAACTAATTTTTTGTGATTAGTAACTTTAAAGTTTTATTAATCGCGATAAAGGGTAATTAGTGTAATTTAAGGTAAAAATAATGTTTTAATAATATGAAATTACCCTGACACATGTCCTACCATTATTTTATGAGTCATGGAAGACCATGAAAATCCATGGGTCAACTTGGGGACCCCATGGAGCCACTTTGGTAGGAAAATGACATTAAAACCCTTTTATTTAAAGGTAAAATTAAAATGTCACAAACATGTGTTGTTTTACCAAAACAAATTTTACATGGGGTTATACAAGTCATATTTTTTAATATAAATATTAATTAGAACGATAAAAAGCATTACTACATCATGATATTTTTTTTATAATTTTTATACATTATATAAATTAAATTATTTATGACACCATGATGATGATGCGATTACCTCATTAGTTAACAATTTAAATAAAATGAAAAGATAATGTAAAATATAATACCTAAACTTGTAAAAAACTTATTTTATGGGAGGATTTAGAAACCTTATAACCATATCCTTGAAATTTATCCTTTTGGGACCCTTAAAATCCGAAAATCATTTTATAATAAAGTAATATTTTATAACATTCCAAGAGTGCCCCTCCTCTTCTCTTATAAAAGGCACCCACCCCTACCACCTTACCCACACCTCTCAAGATTTTGGATCGGCCAAACCTGGCCCATTTAATCTCTCCACATCCCTACCTTCATCATTGAAGCCTCACCATTGGGTAGAATCCTTTCCAATGAAGCCTTTGAGCTCAATGTAAAGAGAGTTACCTGATTTAAAGGTAATGTCTTCCCTTGTGTTCTTTTGTTTTATTTTGCTTCTCCAACCCTCTAAACAATATTTATTCCTTTATTTTGTAACAAAAATAGTATATTAAAAATACTAGGATGTTGTTATGTGAATGATTCGAGCAACACTTACACACACCTTCGTCTAATGGTTTAAGAACATACAGATTCTGTGGATGGCGAATTTCCGCCTCACAAAACGATGATTGTTTAATCTACTCTTAACACCATTCATGGTGGCCATTATGATGTAACTATATTTTATATATGATATATATGGTATTTTTTATTTCTATTTTCTTCTGAATATTATATTAAAAACATGCCTTTATGCTTTTCATTATGTGCAAATGCGATAATTTCATACAAGGAAGTGTGGACTACCGCCCCCTCAAGTGATGTGACTTGTTCACGAAATAATGGAATGTATAAAGAATGGAATTAATGAAAATATGTGACCTATATAAAATATATATTATACTATAATTAAAATATATATCTCTCTCAATTATTTTTAATTCCATTAATATGACAAAGAAATGAAAGTAGCGGTCATGCGTATGTATGGCCTACCTTCTCCATGAATGGTGCATTTCATTTATTTTTATCTCCAAATGTTATAGAGTAGTATAAAATGAATATGTACTGGATATATATGATATTTAAATCATTAATACTATTATGGAGGGGATTTACTTATAACTACATGGAAAATCATTTTCAAACAAGTTCATTTTTGACTCATGTAGCAAACATCGACAAAAACATCTCATATGAACTCACATTATTAACCCAAATATTATAAAATTATAATATGTGATATTAAATGAATAATAATATTTAAAATAGGTCCTTAAGAAATTATAAATTTACCAAAGTTTATTATTCATGAATATAAAGAAACGAACAAGACATGTCAGACTTGAGGTAAGGGATCCTACCCCTTTCTTTCTTTTTAAGTACACTCTTTGATGTCATTCCATTTAAGCTAATATTTCCTATGATTAGGATGTTATTTTATATTACACATAGTTTAATTTTTTTTCATATGATGAGAGACTATATTTTCTCTCATAAATTAATTTTGGATGTTTTGAGTGGCGCCATTAGGCTACCGAATTTTTGTAAGAGATCCAATCTTTATGTTTTTAAGTACTCTCCTTTATGACACTTATTTTAATATCCTCTTTGTTATGTTGGGGGATGTTATTTTATATTCCTCTTTCTTTAAAATTTATGTTAATTTGATGAGAGAACCTATTTGATCTCATCAATCCATTTTTGGATGTTTTAAGTGGCGTCGTTAAGCAGCCGAGTTTTCGTAATGGATTTTTCATCTCACTTTTATTCCTGTGATATTTATGCTACATTTTCCACCATTTTACTTTGAGTGGTGTATGTACTACCCATTATTCTACTCTTGGTATAATATAATTTCGTTTATGGGTATTTACATCAATTTTGTATAGCCCTTCTTTCATGGGGTGTACGTTTCTGAAGTTACCCAATTCGGTAAGGGAACCTTTCACCCTCCTCATTTTAAAAGACATATTTTTAGGTCATTTAATCTTATTATGATGGGATAAGTTCTTATATATCCTTATTTCTATAAATGTTATGTCCAAGTGATGAGATACCCCTTTTAATCTCTCATCAACTCATTTTCTAAATTTTGAAGTGACGCCGTTATGCTGTCAAATTTTTGCAAGGGAACTTCTTAACCCAATTTTGAGTCTTTGAAATAAACTTGTACTCCTTAAATATGTCGTTCTATGAATATGTTTTAATAACCTCTAATTTCTTTACACTTAATATCCACTTATATTTGGTGTATTCTTTTTTCACACATAATTATGTAATTTATTTATCCTTAATCCAAGGATACCGTCTTTGTAAGGGACTTTATCTCGATCTCCTTTCATTAAGGAATATTTATGTTCTAATGCAAGGATTTCTTTTATACGGTGTATAAACCCCTTTGACTTATACTTTTATTAGAAAGGAATCTTTTCTATATGAAGCGTTTTATAAAATGAAAAAAAAGTATGTTTCTTTTTAACGTACGCGGTGACTACGACCTTTCTACCATCGCGAGTATTATTTGATCTTTGGCTTCCTCAACAAGCCGTTATATTTTTAAAAGTAAATAAATACCATATATGCTTTTTTGGTATTGAAAATGGTTTTTTTAATGGATTTGTTATGTCAATATATTTAAGTGATATATTGTGCTTGAAATGTGGAAATGTTTTCATTCCTTTATAATTGTTTTATGTGTTATGATTTTATAATAGTACTTGGACATTTAACTAGTGGTTACGTGATAAACAATATGACGGGTGGTGCCATGAATACCAAGATAGGTGGTTATGTTATAACCTACAATGCATTGGGTATGGAAGTTAGTCGTATGGCTATTCCATTATGTATGTGTGGAAGTCGACCGTATGGTTATTCCATTTAAGTATGTTTATGTCCCAAGTTATCTTTATATGTTATGTGTTCTTTATATGGGTATTATAGTAATCATTTTGTTACAAAAGGGTATGTAATGGCCTTTTATTCAGTGAAGAGTTTTTACTACATCATAAAGCTGAAAAGTATTACTTTGGTATATTACTCATGGTTTACTTATTGGTTTGAAAAACTAACAGTTTTCCTTCTTTGTGTATCCTTTACTGGGCTTTTTATGCTCTTCCCATGTTTTTGAAATTTTTTCCACAGGACATAAAGATGAATAGGGTTAAGGATGGGATCAAGGAAAGATATTCTATCTAAAACATGGAACTAGACATGTTTCTTTTAAAGTGTTTTTTTTATTTTATGGAAACTTAGTAGAAGTGTCTACTATGTAATCTTTTGAGATGTAATACATATGACCTAATTCTATAAAACTCTAAACCTAAAAAGAACCTCTATGTGAATTATTCATTTAATTCATGATTAAGTAATTTTTAAGGCCGGTTCCTTATAGAAGTTCCAACTAGATTCTGATAATTTCATTCAACCAAGAAAATATTATTCTATTGTAAAAACAAATTCCAAACCATGGATCACTGAAAACAATCCATGGAAATAACGAGAAGAAATCTCAAATTTAAAGAAGAATCAATCCAGAAGAAGACAATATTGATTGAAGACATCAGGAATATAATAATGACAAGTTTCCTAAGAAAGTTAACTTGAAATCATTAAAGAAGACATGTGGAAGAGCCAAGCCACAAAATTACAAGGTGTGTTTAGTAATGTGGCATAATCAATTGTTAATTTATAGATAACTACAAAAAGATGAAAATGATTTACTAGCTAATGATAAGTAAAAATGAAAATAGATTGTTCCACATAAAGAATGATTTGAATTTCATGGGAGGTTTTCAACAAATGAAAACCCAAGTTTCTCACACGTACTGTGTGGAAGATGCAATAATTCTGGACAACATGAAATAAATTTTTAAACTATTTTACTAGGCCAAATGGAGAAAATTGAATAACATGCACCAATAAAAGCTACTTCACTACTAATAGAAGTGAAGAAGAACAATCCACACAAGTTTAAAGAGAATGTAATTAGATAATAGATGATGATAATAAAAAATAAAAAAATAAAAATGGAGATTATACATCAGCATGAAGAGTACCAGACACATTAGAGCTACAAGGAATGGAGTTCTTGGGTTGATAGAAAATTAAAAGCCTCAGTGCTTCAATTATGAAGGTCACAAGTGTTCCATATTATTTCCTTATATTATTGTGGTATATTCGTGCTTAAATTGTTGGAAATTGAATATGATGGTCATTTTCAAAATGATAATTGAATGAACAAAGTGTAGAACAACAAGTTGAAATCATTATTCATGATTTGATAATTACTTGATGTGTCCACGGTGGAAGATTTTCAATATGAATATCTTGATGATCATCTGATGATTAGTTTCCACCAAGGAAAATCAAAGGTAGTGTACCCCTTGAGGGGTAGAAAAATTAAGGTGATGATGACAAGATAGGAAAAAAGGGGGATCTTTATCTTCTCACTTGAACTTTTTAATATGTTTGGTGGAGTATGTGAAGGATTTATCATTTCATGGATAAATTTGATCATTTTCAACCCCTTGGTGAGGAATTAAAACATTCTGATCCTGATTTCACATATATGGTTGTTTATGGACAACATTGAATACCTTGTTCATATATCTCTCTTTTTATACACTAGTTTAGCCCAAGTAGACTTATAGGTTATCAACTAAATGATATTTTTTTAAGTGAACCATGTGACATAATACCTCCCTCAGAAATATTCAAGAAGATGTTATTTGAAGGGAGGAGAACATGTTTTGAACAGACCCCACTACACCTTTTCATTTGGTTTCCAGTAAGGGGGAGAAAATATTGGCACACATATTGATGCATTAAAATTATTCTTAAATAATATTGAAAAATATACAGAGGAGGAGATTGTAGAGCATGTGGTTTCATTTGCTGTCAATAAGGAGTCAAGTGTCAAAAAGTTGTAAATATGTGAATGAAAAGGGGATGATGGATTATTTGATAATGATTTAAGTGTTATTTCCTAAATTGATGATAGTAAACCAGTGAATATCCCACTTTAATTATGGAAGTAGATTGTGAACTAGATATGATTATTGTTGAATTGGACCAAAGTTTGAAGTCTTTTATAAAGGTGATACATTGTTAAAACACTTGAAAAGGTCCATGCAATACTCAATTCCATAAGGAAAGAAGTTAATATCAATCAAATGAATTCAAATTGGATTAAGGTTGTGATTAATATCATATGATTTTTTTATATATTCCTCAAAGTCCAAGATATGTGTTAATGGAGAACACATTCCTCACAACATGGAAATGCAATTCATTATGCCTTAATGCATGATGAATAAAAAAATTATCCATGCATCATCCATGATTAGATTAAAGGAATGTGTTGATGATGTTTGAGATTCATGATCTAAAAAGAAAAGAATAAGTTATGGTGGATGAAGAAAAAGGGAATAGTGAGAGTCCTTAACACATTTAAATATGGAATATCAACATGGTTATAATTTTTTACTTTATTTTTAACAAATTATATTTTTTATTTACCTTTGCAAAAAAATATGGGTCAACCAAGCAGTCCAACTGACACCCTCAACCAAGGTATATACGGGACCCAAGGGTCAATTAAACCCAAAGGGAAGGCCTTGAAGCCATACCACAAGAGGAACAAGAGTTTGGGCCGTGGATAATCCCACAGGTGCATCCACAGTGATCAACCCATTCGCAAGGATGAATAGTGGGTTCTAGGAGCACAACCGAGGAGTAGAGAGTGGGAACAAAAGCATGCTCGCAGGGTGAACATGGTACATGGTGGTACCGTGTGGGGAGAATGAGAATTATGAGGGTTTTCTTCCAAAAGTTTTTATTTATAAAAGGTGTAATGCTGGGCGCATTTCGATGTGGGATATGTTTTTAAAAAATGCAAAACTATTCTTGATTGTTGATCCCTTAGCGACACTCGGTCTTCCATCCGATCAATCGCAATATTGATCCCATGCATCCAAGTAATCCATCTGATTACCATGGTTCGGGATTGATCCTAGGTCATTTGATCTCCTCTAATGAGGTTTTCTTCAACCTCCAGACACCGGCATGACACCAGCGAACCAGTGTTCAAGATGAACAATGATCTCACCACTCTAGGAATCATTTGAGCCAATACAAACCCCACAAATATCATCTAGATGAATCGAACACATGTGTGCATTAAAGGATGTAGGAATGCCTTGAAATGTCCAAAATCAAAAGATCCTGAGGAAAACTAAGGTTTCAAGGGTGCACTTCTGATTCCATGTAAAAGGATATGGTTCACATGCATTCTTAAACTCATGCACGTGATGTTCTTGCTGAGAAAAAAAGAACCTCATTGAATGGAAATGAGCCTAGATATACATAATATATTTAAACAGGTTTGAAAAATTCAATGCTAAGGATCTCAGATTATTCAATGATGAAATTTAATGATCGTATATATTGGGGTTTTGAACTAGATTTGAACATGGATATACACGTTATTCCCCACCTATAAAGATAGATACCTCCACCAAGGATGAGATGTTGGAGATATTGAGAAAGTTCCTATTTTAGGAAAAATAGAGCATCGAGTGTTTCAACATAGCCTTGAAACGTAAAGGAGTCTCGCATATCTCTTGTGCGAAGGAGAAGTGAGAACCACTCTAGTTCATGGGAGAAACACAAATACATGACAGGTTCTCTGAAACCCTTACTTTTCTTTCTTGAGGAGATACCCGTTGGTACACAATAGGTGCACTTGCACCCTTATTGTACTCCATGAAGGTGGGAACCAATAATCTTCTTGGTTATGTGTAGACAAACCACGCATACTCCTTGCATGAAAAAGAAGACCTCGTTTTCCCTACGGTTTTCACAAAGAAGAAGAAATCGTGAACCTTTGGTTTCATGAAGAGTAGAAAAGGAGAGATTAAACTAGGTTAGTGTATATATAAAATACCCTTGGAGAAGAACATGGACCCTCTTGAGAATAAAAACACACTCAAACATCACCCACATAACCATTCGGGGTGTGTGCGCTTTACTTGAAGAAGGAGGAGGGTTCATGCATGGTGGAGATCATGTGCATGAAAACATAAGAACAAAGTTTGTGTGCACATGTGAAGAAGGTATAAAAATAATAATATCACACACTAAGAGGTTACCCATTTGGGTGTGAAGAAAGATACACTTATATTGAACATAAATTAAATAATAGGTGTGTGTGTAAGAAGAACCAAAGATAATAAGGTGTGTGTGATATTAAGTGAGGAAAAGAAAGAGTAAGTGTGTGTGATTAAATAATTGTAACCATTTGGGTTTTCACACATGTAATAGAGAATAAGGGTATTGTACATGCATGAATTCATGCACTTACACACATAAAGACACTTAAAATGAAGAATCATGACTGTGAGTGAACATGTGTAAACAAGAAGAAGAAATGACATGAATCTCATGAATGAAGCATAATTAATTGAGATATCCAAAAAAAGAAGTTTGGATGCCATGAAATGCATAAATTAAGTGAATGATAATTGAGACTGAATCCATACAGAATTGAAGAAGATGTTTTATCTATGTATAAAGTGTTTGAGAATCCAAAAAGCTAAACAAATCTGATATTGATTAGAATTATTCTATCATTCATGAAGAGGTTGTGTGCACCACGTTCACACACAAAAGTAAGGTCAGTTCTTCATAAGAAGCAGAAATAATTTCCAAAGCATTGTATAACTGAGGACGGATCAAGAAAGTGATCAGAAATATTATGTAAGGCCAACAGACCTTACCAAAGGCTATTGAAGATTTTTGAAGAGATACACAGGAATGTTTGATCCAAAAAGCCTATCTGGAGAGGGAAGAATATCATTTACAGTGAATAAAAAACGAACAAAGAAGGATGTTGCTCGTGTGACTTGAGAGCTAGATGAGCCCTATGAGATTTAGGGAGGATAAGAAGTCTTCAGTGGGACTCTGAAGTAGGTCAGTGGACTCTGGTAACGCTGTGGGATGTAGTATAAAGACCCTATTATGGGACTCAGGAGAGATACAATGTGACTCTGTATTTACCATTGTAATTTTTAAAAATATTATAGTGTTGAATTTTTGTTGGGGGGAATAACCAACATAGCAAGGAGTAGGTCTCTAAACTGAACCTTGTAAATCCTTGTGTTCAGTGCATTTACATTTACTACACCACTCGATGTGAGGCTAAGAGACACTAGAATATTGGATCAAGTCTTTAACTAGCCATAGTGGTTTAATTGAAAAGAATAAATTATTAAAAATATTTAAAGGGATCACTGATTCCACCCCCCCTCCAACTCTTAGTAATTCACACTGATCTGGGAACTTTAGATTGAAAACTCAGAATGAGACTTTATCTCTCTGGTATGTAGGATAAAGGAAAGAAAAGCTCATAATTTTTTTGGAATTAATAGTCCCATGAACACTAGAGGATAAACACCTGTAAAGGGTTCTTTGGCCCTCATATATAAAAGTCCCACTAAATAATTAGTAAATGACATGTTAAATTGAACTAACTACATCATATTGTGATTTTTGTTTTATCAACTACTTATAATATATAACAAATATATTACATGATAAAACCAAGTAATTAACATGACTTGCAATTCTAGAAAATATTAAATGAACCTTGAATATTAAAATAATATTAGTTCATATAATATTTTTTTATGTGTTGACTTAATACCATGTGAATTATTTTAGTAAATAAATTCAAATAAAATTATTCTATACATTAATAGTGATGAATTTATTTATTTATTTGTAATCATTTATTCATGGATACATCTCATACCCCATGGTGGGACCCAGTATGTCATCTATTCCAATTCATATGTATATGGAAGACTTTTGATTATTTTATTGTTTGTAACCCTCTAGGACCTTATCTCAATAGTAGTGAATATTATTTATAGACCATGAGTGGACTCAAGAAACCCATACAGGCCCCTAAAGAGATAAGTAATAGTCATTGAAATGAAAACCTTCTTATGAACACACACCATGTAATACAATATCATTGTCTCCTGCTATCTCAAAAATCAAGATGCACAATTTGTGTTATAATCCTATCTTGATTTATTATTCATTAACCTAACTGAATGGAATTTCATTTTTTATACAATGGAAATTAATTTAGTAAAAGGTAATACCATCCTAATAAACTATGCATGAGATTTTTCTTCCTTATGAAAGAGATAAATTATATCTTGATTATTAAATCAATGCAATACTACTAATGGAACACCCAATTCATGATACCTCACTATGAATTCAAAACAATAGTTTTCCCTTACATCAAAGTTCATGATCAAATAGTATACACTGATAATAATCTCAATTTGAGAGACCATTACACATGTTTTAATATAAAACAACAGATGACACCTGAAACATGTGGTGTTCTATTGGTAGGTTAGTCCTCATGATCTCATCTACTCGATATTACCAAGTGAGAACTTCATGAGAAGAAGTCTCATTGATTATAAGCCCCCATCACCTAATATTCAGACATTATTAGTGTCTAGAAATTATGATGTATCAAGACCATTTGACATATGATTAAAATTAATGTCATAGTATCATGAGGATTTGATTATATCTTGATAACTGATATAACCTTTTGATATGACAAATAATCTATAAAAATTACCAATAAATAGTGGATGTAGAAATATCAAAACTATTTTGAAATTGTATATCTTTCAGAACCCATTGAATACATGATATGGTAATCGATAAGTACTATTTAAGTTGGGTCTATGGAACCCACTATTACAACACTCCCACTTACACATGAAGAAACTTGCAAACTAAACTTGTTCACACTCACATGATAAGATCATGATTCTAATGAGTAATTTCTTTAGTCATTGGGTATGCTGCATCTCTGCTGTATGGACATTATATTATCTATAACTTCACCTCCTTCAGTAATACTCCTCAAGATATTATATCCTTGAGTATATCACTTTTTCCCACTATCCTAACATAACATAATATCTAGTACTAGTATCAATATTATCATAAATTATATTATGTAAAAACATTACTCACTAAGGGTGATTCAGAGAAATGGAATAAATCATTTCATGTTATACATTGATTCTACAGTTACATTAAAAACCACAATGCACATAGTATTTGTAGATATGGATACCACTGGGTTGAATGAGCTTATACTACTCATTACCTTATATTAATTATGACATAAGATCATATTGGTCTAATAAATACTAGTTTTTACCCCTATAAACTAGTGTAATTTCATATCTAAGTGCAAGGAACATAGCTAATTTACTCTCTCAAGCCCAATGGGATATTTGTTACTTCATCTCATGTAATTTTCCTGGAAATAACTGATATTTTCCTACCATAACGTATATGTTGTTAATATCACATTTAGTATATGGCATGAAAATTGAGATTTATCAATAATATAAATGTATAGAATTATAATCACTAATCTAATATCCTCTTAAACCACATTCATGTTTTCTTAGAGATATTTATTCAATGTGACACTAGAAATAATTCTCTCAAATTTTTCATGATTGTATTTATCAATAAATTGTTAGTATATGTACTTTTGACTTTGTATAAGAAATTTTTAGATAACCTTAGTGAATATTTTTCCCTAGAACATTGGATACAAATTAAGTCAGAATCTAGAGTTTCATTTCATTATTATATTAATAAACTCTAATTTCAATAGTATTTTTCTATAAGTTATCGAACATATTTTATGTGGAAAATAGTGGTTCTCCTGCTGACCTCTTATAGACACATGGGAATAGTTCATTCCAAATGAATACTCGGTGATATTATTAAATACTCTGTCCAAAACTATATGTTATTAACATTCACCCCATATTTGTATTCTTTAGTGTCACCAACCATTTTTGGTTACATCGTATGGACACCTTCCATGATTGGTGGTCTTGAAATCCAATTCCCAATTTAATGATCATGGAAATTAACTATGACAAGTATAAAATCCTAATTTATTTAACCATAATGACTTGGTATAACCAATTTATCCTTATTGGTACAATGCTTATACCACCCATGTATGGTATCACATGAATACCAACTGTAGTATTCAATATAACAAGCCCCTCTACTTTGATACATGGAATCCATTATTGAATTTTAATTGAATTTTTCAATCATAAATTATTTCCATTTTCTTACTTATAGGAACCATTATTATCAATTAATAATGTATCACTGACCACGGTGAATTTAAAACCATAAACATGGTTTTATTCTTCCAATGTAGTTTATCTATAGAACATTACTTTTCCACTATCTCATTTAGAACATGTTCTTATGCTAATTATTAATACATCTTAAACATTGACTAGATCCAAGTAGATATTTCTCCCACAATCTCTAATATATAATTTCACCCTTTTATCGAAATATAGTACATTATAGGACTATAAAAATTATATCTCAAGGAAAATCCATAATAACCTTCAGGATAATTAATTTAGATGCACATTGTGTTTTTCATGATGTAATTTTGTTTATATCCTAAAAAACATGGAATCTAAACACATTTTTTATGAAAATATGTATTTATATGATACTATTAATAATTTTATATCTATTTTTATTATGTTTATCAAATGGTTATGGGATAATACAACTATTTGTGATGCATGTATTGAAAAATAATGGAATTATTTTCAATGAATATAGGTCTCAAAATTGATCCTCCTACATTCATCGTGAAAATGTTGTGTATAATGAAATATTAATTTATAAAAAAAACTAAATTTTATTGACCAAAATTTTAATGTAAGAATCACCAGTGATCCTATTTAAAAACAAAATAACTTTTATGTGTATAAGGAAATATTAATTTTGGAATTACTCCTTGCTACATTTAATGATTGATGAATTCTTGGTCGATATATTATTTTGTACATGATATTAAAGTAACTCATATATTCTTACAATTCATATATCATACTTCACTTTTACATTATTTAGTAACACATAAAGGATTCTTATGAAGTATAAAAATGTACCACTAACTCCTTTGAATAGTTCGTGCTTTCTAACGTATCTAATTCCAAAAACATTATCTATTACATTTATGTATTATGGTTTCTCAGTACAAAACTAAATGATTAAAATTGTAGATAATAACTAAGGTCTTTAACTTTTAAGAATTTAAAACCATATTTGGTATATCCTAGAAAACTAATTAATTTTTCATGACAATGAATTATATTTCCATAACTAGGACCAAAATTATTTACATTTTATAGTCATCATGTATTGAACATGATTCATATATTACATAACTATTAGATTGGTATGAAATATCATTATCCAAATTCCCTTATAAATGATCTAGTATCATTCAAAACACAATTATTGTTTGAAAATAGCTATTCACTTATCAATATAATCATGTGATAGTCATTGATGATGTAGGTATAACCCTTCCTTAACCACTTGAAGAACACACCTTGACTTCTAGTAATGATTACTGACTTTTTTAGTTCATTTATTTATAAACCAATATGTAAAGACATATTGTATTTAATAACCAAGGATCACAAATGAAACAATAAATTTCATGATGAATATATCTAAAATAAAAAAAATCTTTCTTCTTATTCAATGAATTACAATTTCTTTTCGAGTGGATTATCTTAACACATCAAAATCCAATAAACTCGGGTCCAATGCTATCCCACATTATCTTTAGTTTCATAGAAAGATGTTATGTAGTCTCCTTGATAAGTACACTTGTAATTGGATTGTTCACCTTGTATTTATTATTTTTCACCATAAGATTTAAATATTTTACTTTCTTTGAATTATCATTATTTTATTGAACCTTTCCCAAAATATATAAAAGTGGTTTCTCCACAAAATTAATTTTATAATTATAAATGAAATTGGAAATACATGGTGGTAATCATGAGATAATTAGATGAAATGAAATTCATTGATTTGAATTGATACCCAAATATTCTAGTCATTTGATGTACTTTACCATCCTGAGTACATGAGGACTATCTTGAGTTACATATGTCAATATAGTTGTGATCAGTGTTATCATTATCTCATTGATTTCACACTTCACATTCTCCTCAAAATCTTCTCATAGATGAGGCGGGTAGTTTTTGTCATAGAGGAAGTGATAGATGGCACATTCCCAACTCAACGTTTTTCTTGATCAATGATTAATTTGAGATTTATACAATGATAAATCTCATGATAAATGGAATCGAATTAAATAATATAGAAAATAGGAAAACACTGGAACCAATATGTAGGATCATCACATATTTTATATAATTAAATTAATAAATTAAAGAATAACCTTGCGAGAAATTTTTTCTTCATTGATGGATCTTATAGTCTATCTATGTCACACTGTCATTTAATTATTGGAATCAAGAGTGAATTCCTTCCAATGGTGATTTTCATATGTTACATGAACCTATGAATGTATCCATAGGAATCTATGGGTTCTATCATGGTAGGTCCTAACACATACATCATTCACCTATGATCGCCCAGAGAATCAATTCAAGTAAGGGTTCTCTTCAATCTCTCTATATTTGAGAGTGGTGGTGGAGGAGGATTGATCTCTATTCTGGAAATAATTCTTGGAGTGGGAGATCTCTAGGCATTTAAGATGATTATCTCTAAATCTCATTGTTCATTAAAAAATGAATTTCTTCTCTTAATAAAAATCATATAATTGGTTTTAAATTCCACTAGAGTAAGAAAATAATAATTGTACATGAACCCTTTATTATTTCTATAATCTCTGCATAAACCCATGTATACTGTAATAATAATAATAATATTATTATTATTATTATTTCATTACATGTGAAAAACTCATGAATTAAATTAAATATTATTTATTCAAATAATTTTAAATATATAGTATTTCTCACCATACCCTTAAACATGGTCGGTCTTTCCCGCAAAATATTTATCAAGCCTTGAATAATGACTATTAATTTAATAAATAAATATCAATACATTATTATATGATAAATAAATAAATATTATATTCACTAAATAGAAAATAAATATTTATTAAATATTATTCTCACATAATATTCTCTCAAATAACTAGTGAAAGAATATATGTGATCAAGAAAAATTAATAATTATTATGCCATGTGTGGGAATAATATTTATTCATCTTGTTAAATAATTTTATTATTTGACTATGATTCTAGATACACTTAGTGTGTGGCCATCTTGGCCTCTTTCTTAGTGGAATTAGTTGAATCAACCTAAAGTCCAACTTTATCATCATTAAACATGAAAAGGAACCCATAGAGAAATAATTTAATGTTTTAATGAGATTATATGTCTTAAAGATTCTTACTATGTAATATAATCTCTTTATCATGTTATATATAATCATGCATGTTATATAATGGTGTCATCAACCTATGCGCGCGACATCTCCTTCTATATCTTTTACATAAATACAATTTTTCTATAGATCACCATGGTCATGGATTTATTTCAGCTATATCATTTCCATCAAAATTCATAAGTTATAAACTTTTGTTAAAGAACAGATGGGATAAATCCTTTCTCACATTTTTCAGTAATGAAATATTACTCATGAAGTATCCAATGTATCCTACATCAATAAGAACTTATATCATCATGGTTTTCATCATTATATCAATTTATGTCACTTATATTACTTATGAATAATATTTTAAAGTCTAAGGATCAATACAAACATCCAAATAAAATAACATCTATTGAAACATATAATTGTGGATTTCCTACTTATGAGTCTTATTCTCATAATTTTATACACTAGAAATTACCAAATCCGTACACCATGAGAAGGTTCCTCAATGTCCTATGAATCTATATCCCTGATAGACAATATCATTTGTTTCCATAAAATGATTTTATCCAAATATATAAAATAAATTTCAGAATACTGCTATGGCACTATTGGGTTCTCATCATAGTAGGGAACTATTATGAAATTTATATATAATAGCTACTCTTAAGAAATTATCACATTCTATGTTACATATAAACAAATTGTAATGTGATAATAAGTTTATTAATATTCAAAAAAGTGAATAAAGGTTATCATAAAGTACCAAAAATTCGGTTCTAAGGTAGTAAATCCAACTAACTCCCACTTTAACTAAATATAACTACTAACAACCTTCAATCCACTCTCTCACATAAGATAATCATGATTCTAATTAGATAGGACTTTAGTCAAGGGTCTTACCATGTTTTATTAAATGTGAACTCTACTTACATTAAATTCATACCTTTGCGAAAAATTCTTCAATAAGTGATACTTCTGGAGTATTTTTTCTGTCTGTTGGTGTGACCTTGTCTCTTATGCAAGAGCCACTACTATAGTATTATCACAATGTAATCTGATGGGGTCTTTATTGATAGTTTCCACATAAATATCTTGGAAAATGTTTTGTATCCATACAGATTCCATGAATGTATTATAACATGCTATATACTTAGACTCTACTCTATAATCTGCGACAATTGGCAGCTTTGAAAACTTCCAGCTCATAGCTCCTCTGTTGAGATGGAAATAATATCTTGACTACAATGTCAAATCATTCTGATATGTCTGAAAACTAGCATCGGTATAACCCTTGGTGACTAGAACCTTGTCTCCTCCATACAGAAAGAACATATCTATAGTGACCCTCCTTCTTCTTAAAGTAGTAATACATCATTTTAATGATAAACATCATAAAATCATTAAATTACTAGGATCCATGGTTTAGTGTCTTGGTATGATTAGGACCATACATAACTTTTTCAAAAAAAAACATAATCATTTATTTAATTCCTTATTCTCTAGCTTATTATTGGCCGTTGGATTCTACTTGGTATAAGTAGTCACTTGTGGATATACATCAAATAAATTGATGAGAAAAAATCCCCATAAGAGGATTGATTAGAACATGATAAAATATAACATGGGGTGAGTATAACAATAACATCATCATCATATTCAAGATAAGATTTATTAGATAAAGGAGTGGAATGTGAAAATGCATAAAAATGAAACATCATGTGTTAGTGGTCTACTACCACACATAGTTGTGAAAACATATATCATCATGTTCACCCATATTTCACTTTTTCTCATGAGATATATCACATTACCCAATGAATTAGAGCACCATGTAATCTTGGGCACACTCGTCACATCATTACATTTACATTATCATGCATACCACATAGAATGTATATCAACATTTGAAATAAAATCAACCAAGGAATTAAAATGGGTTTCATAAGGCATACTTACATGGATAAATTTTTTTATTCCAAATATAAAAATGTAATAAAATACTTGGTATAAGAATCATCCATCTTGAGTGAGGAAAAAGTAAAACATGTTTTTTAAGGAATAGTTCTTTTGAAAAAAATTCTTTTGAAATAAAATAAGATTAGAAGCTTATATATCTATAAAATTAATGTTAAGGATAAATAAATGATATTTTGGAAAAATTAATGAAACTTCCATACTGAAAATGGAGTGAAAGAGGGAAACCCAAAGGAAGAGAGTTGGGTTCGAGAATTCCCCTTACCTTGTGTCTGAATGATTTATTCACTTTAATATCCTATATAATCACGGTATATTAATTAATTGAAAAATAATAAACCATTTATACATTTATTTTTTTCATTTTTATTTTCTTAAGTCCATTTATGGGATAAATTTTTAGTTATATTGTTTAATTTCATTGTTTAGGATTGTTCATTTTCTTAGTTTCCATGATTGATTCACTTGTATACATGAATGGAAGTTTGACTAAAATGTAGATGAATATCCAGAATTATTATTATATGATATTAATGGAATTCAAAAAGATTAAATTATCTTATAAATAAATTTTTTATATTTTGTGGGGATGAATCATTAGATAAAATTTAATGTTGATCGTTTTAGGTTAATTTTTTTGTTTTTTTTCAATCATAGTAAATTCGTTTCATTTTATCATTTAGTATTATGTAAAGAATTTAGTTTCAGAATATAAAAATATTCATAAAATAAAATTAAAAATACATTTTCAACCATTTAATTGTTTTATTAACATAATTTATGTAATTAAATTAAAATTAAATTTTGTCACCCACGATGTTGGTAAATTGACACATCACAGGCGATGATTTAATTTTTAGAATAAAAGATAGAGAGAAAGGATCTTGATGATGGATCTTCAATTAACATGAAATAATTATTGTATATCAAACATATTGGAGTTATAATTCCTTTTTTATAATATAAATTGAGGAGAATATAATAAAATAAATTAAATCCAAATGAAATTAAAAGATAAAAGGAAGAGGATTTTACCTCTTAAATCCCTCCTACATGATAACCACCTTAGGGAAATGGTTTCAGTATTTTCAAGAGACAAAGAAATGAAAAATGTGGGGAAGGGACTAGGGAAGAGTATTGGGAATAATTTGGGAAAATATCATAGCTAGAGAAGTGTGAGGAGAAGAGGGGTGAGGGTGGTATTTATATTTGAGGAGAGGGGTGTTTTCTCATTATTATATTCATTAGTTTATTATCTCGTATCAAGATAATGAATAGATTGATAATTATCAATAAAAATATTAAAAAACCTACGTTATGTTATAAATTATGGTTCTTTCATCATTGATCACTCAATAAATAGTGTATTTAACTTATAATGTATATATACTGTAAATTACTATATTTTATTATTCACCAAAAAATCAATTATTTTAGAAAAATACTAAAGTTTAACCCAAACCATTTTTTGATGTGTGGAATTCAAAAATGAACTCCATTTTATGAAAATAATTTTCTAAAAATTAGTAATTTAATTTTTTTTTAAATTGATCATTTACTTGGAAAATACATATTTTAAAATTATAACTGATTTTATAACACTTTAGAAAATTACATAAGGTGTATTAAAATTATATTAAAATCATAAGAAATCAAAATATTGATATATGAATATATTTTATGCGAATAAATTTTCTTTTATATTATTAAATTAATCATAAAATTGTAATTAAATATTTATGACTTTCAAAAATCCAAACACTTAATTAATAATATTTAAAACATTTATTTACTTAGCCTATGATATAATTATACCATACTTTCATTAATAATATACATAAATTTTATTTATACTTTCATCGTTGATTTTACTATTCATTTGGCTGGTTTACTATTCATAAGGGTCATATCACTATTCATAAGGTTAATTTACTATTTCATTGGTATTGGTTCATTCACTTCTATAAATAATTATTATTTCATTAATTATTCATTTATAAAGTTTTTATTATGGCCTATAATTAATTTTATGTGATTTATACTATATCAAATTACTATAAGAAAGGCTAAATTCCATTGATAAATGTTTGGGTCATTACATTCTTCCCCCCTTTTGAAATTTCACCCACAAATTTTCCTTTTAGATAAATAGTTGAGGGTAACTATTAATCATCACCTCATCCAATTCCCAAGTTGCTTCTTCAAACTTATGGTTCCTCCAAAATACTTTGAAAATGTGGGTTGTCTTGTTGCATAGAAACTTTTTTATCAGATCCAAAATTTTTAATAGATGCTTCACATAAGAGATATCATCTTCCAGATGTACCACCTATGAGTTCAGTACATGTGAAGGATCTGGTATGTACTTCCTCATGACTGATATGTGGAACAAATCATGAAATTGATCCATATTTTGTGGAAGTTCAAGCCGGTAGGCCATGAATCCTATGTAATCAAGGATATCTAATTCGCCAATATACCTTATTCTTAGATTCCCTTTCCAAACCACATGACTCCCTTCCATTGTGATATTTGAAGGATGTCATTATCTAGAACATCAAACTACAATTCCCTTCGACGGATGTCAGTGTAGCTCTTTTTCTGACCCAGACAGCTCTGATATTCTTATGAATGTCTTAAACCTTCTCTGTAATCTCAGGCACAATATCAGGTCCCAATAGATTACTTTCACCAACTTCATCTTAATAGGAGAGAGTTCTACATTGGTTTCCTTACACAGCTTTATATGGAGCCATATAAATACTTGAGTAGAAGCTATTGTGGTATGAGAACTCATCCAATCGGATATGATGATACCATCCAACATTGAATTATAAATAGAAGTCTCTTTGCATATCTTCGATAATCTAAACAGCCCTTTTGGATTGGCCATCAGGTTGGGGGTGATAGGTCAGGCTGAAATTTAATTTAGTAATCAAAGCATGTTAAAGATTCCTGCAAAATTTAGATTTGAACATGGGATCATGATTATAGATAATTGAAAGCGTAACCACATGAAGTCTCACCACTTCATTAACATATATATTAGAAATTTTTTCAAGTGAAAGATCTTCCTGAATAGTGATAAATTGGGTAATCATAGTGAGTTGGTCCACCATAACCCATACCACATTATTTAATTTGGATGTCTTTAGGAAACTAATGATAAAGACTATAGGGACATTATCCCTTTTACAAATTGGTATAGGAAATGGTTTCATCATACCTTTGAACTTATATCACTCAGCTTTAACTTTCATACATTTCAAGAACCATGAGATATACTCAAGAATATCCTTATTTATGATGTCATACCAGAAGTGTTCATGAATATCATGATACATCTTGGTCCACCAAATATGTATAGAGAATGTTGTGCTATGTGAAGTATCCAATAGATCCTTCTTTATCCCAAGTAATGAAGGCACAAAGATCCGCGTTCTAAACTAAAGCACCCCATCATCATTGATATGGAACTCTTGCAGTTTTCCTTATGTTACTACATTTACCTTCTTTTTTAATTATAGATCATCTATTTTTTCCTCCTTAATCTTCTCTTGTATAGATGATTGGGAAATAATTTGTAAAAGGTATGATGTATTCGATTCCGTTATGACTTCCAAATCCATACAATGCATGTCCAATATGATAGGGTCTTTATGAATCTTCCACATGGATATAGTTGTAGGTTCTTTTCTACTATGAGCATCAGCTACCTTGTTCAAATTTTCAAGATGATAGTGAATAGAGAAATCATAGTCTTTGATTAGTTCTAGTCATCTCCTTTGACACATGTTGAGCTCTATTTGTGTGAATATATACTTTAGGCTCTTGTGATAGGTATATATGTCACACCTCTCACCATAGGGGTAGTGCACCCATATATACAAGGAAAAAATCCCTACTTCTTGCTCCATATCATGCATCAGGTAGTTATGCTCATGGTTCTTCATCATCCGTGAGATGTAGTCTATAAATTTATCATTTTTCATGAGTTTGAAATCTAAGCCTTTATTTTATGAATAACTATATTTCACAAAAACTTCTCCACTTTTCGCTAAAGTAAGTACAGGTGCAGTGATCAGCCTCCATTTTAGCTCCTTGAATCTTTCCTCACATTTATACATCCAAACATACTTTACCCCTTTCCTTGTTAACTTATTTTGTGGGATAGACAATGATGATAAATTTCTCAAAAAATGTCAATAGTAGGCAACTAATCAATGAAAATTACAGATTTCCATAACACTGGAGGGTTTAGGTCATTCCTCCATTTCTTTTGTTTTTGAAGGGTCTATATAAATTCCCTCACTTGTGATCACATGTCCCATGAATGTGACTTGCTCCATCCAAAAGTCACACTTGCTAAACTTGACGTATAACTTTTCCTTCCTTAATTTCACCAACACAATCCTTAAATGTTCATCATGTTCCTTCTTAATCTCGGAGTATATTAGAATATCATCGATAAACACAACCATAAATTAGTAAATGTAATGTATAAAGACTGTATTCATAAAATCCATGAATATTGTAGGGGAATTCATAAGTCAAAAGGGTGTCACCAGAAACTCATAGTGACCATTCCTTGTATGGAAGGTAGTAATTTGAATATCATCCTTCTTTACCTCTAGCTGATGATATCTATAACTAAGACATGCCTTTTATAATTACTAATATCATTGCAATTGATTGAACAATTAATCAATCCTTAGTAGAGGATACTTATTCTTTATACTGATCTTGTTCAGTTTTTGATAATCAATACACAGTCGCATTGATCCATCCTACATTATGACAAAAAGCACTAGTGCTCCCCAAGGTGATGCACATTGGCATATGAACCCTTGGTCCAAATGCTTGTACATTTCATTCTTTAAATCCACCAGTTTGATAGGATCCATCCTATAGAGACACATTGATATTAGAGTAGCTCCGGGTATGAGTTCTATTGATAACTCTACCTTTAAATCTAGGGTATGTCTGGGTAACTCTTTATAAAATACATCATTGTATTCCCTAATTATGGTAATTTCCCCAAGGTTGATAAATTTTTTTGACTCAACCATTTTAGTTATGTATTAATATTCAAATAGAATAAATACCCACACCGATGAAAGATTTTCCCAAGGAGATTCATGATCATTCTTGATTTTATAGAGGATCAGGGGATGGTTTGGAAATAGAAAAGATTTTTCTTTTTCACAACAGTTTATTTGTGCTCTATATAATGAGATTTAATCCATCCCTAGTATAGTTTCGAATTCCACCAAGGGAAGTATCATGATATTTGAGGGATGAATCTTACCACATACTCTAACAATAGAAGATCCCAACACTTGTGTTTCAATGATTTCACCACTAGGTTTTCCTATGGAAATCTATACTTCAAGATTCTAGTGATTCAAATCAATAGTTCTAAATTTTTTGAAAGATATAAAGGAATGTGTAGAACTTGAATCAAATAATATTTTTTTAATTCTTGATTCAATATAATGTGTACCTTGTATGAATTCATTTTCATGTGACACTCCAACAGATGTTGTGGTGTAAGACATTCGTTGATCCTTTGGATATGGTGGTTGTTGATGTTGATTTCCCACAAGGGCTCGAGGTTTAGTGCAGTGGCTTACATAGTTCCATTGCTTCCTATAGTTGTAGCATTGAACCATGGGCGGTTCTATCCTTTCCTACAATACATTATACTGCATCCTCATTTATTTTTGACATTCATGATCTTTGTGTCTTTATCCCACACACTTGATGAATTTCTTTATCCCTTTGAGGTAGTTCTCATGATGCTTATTCCCATATTTTTGACATGTGGGTCGTTAAGTTTTGTTTCAACCATTTTCATGAGATCCTATTGCTTGAAACTCCATATTTCATTACATATCACCATATCCATGGGACCATTCTCCAAACATCATCTCCAATTTTAGAGAACATAAATCAACATCATAATAACTCCAAAAGTCTCTAATTACTAGAGCCTTTTGAAGGTTTGGTTTTAAACCACTAATGAATATATTGATTTTTTATCAATGTTGATAACAAAACCCAAATAGTACCTTACTAGCCTTGTGAAATTTTATTTGTAGGTCGTGAAAAATTCTCCTTTGTTTTTAGTTTGATCTATGAATTCTCTCTCCGTCTTTGTTAGAAGAGTTCCATGAAAATACATTTTTGGAAACATTATCTTAAATTCTTCCCACTCCATCTCTTAAATTTCCACCTTCATCTTGGTATTCTTAATCAGGTCCCACCATTGATCAACCTCTCCATCTAAAAGGTAAATGTCCAGAGTCACCTTATCCATCTCAAAATAGTGAACAAATGAAAATATCTTCTCCATTGATTTGACCCACTATTCCACAACTAGTGGATTGAAAAATCCACTAAACATCAGTGGTTATTGCTGCCAAAAAAACATGATACCCAAATTGTGCCCTATTAAATGAATGTGTAATTTACATGTTATTCAGGTTATTGTTCATAACCTAAGATATATGGTTAATCGCTACCATGAAATTTTTAACTCCACCTCCCAAAGCATTGGGGATGTAGTTCGGGCAATCTTGACATTGTCCCTTGTATAGTTTTTTCATATTTTATCATGGTTGCCACCATTTTGGAAAATAGAAAAGGTTAGAATAAAATATTATTCAAAAATTCATCAATAATTCATACCTTTATAAAATTAACTCTAAATTCATACTTTATGTGATCCATGTGTTTATCATTTTTTTAAACAATGCTTCTTGGGTGCTTACTTATATGTAGTCTCATATTATAGGGTTTCACTAAGGTTCTGTAATCCTAATTCCCAAATTAACTAAACTATGTTTTTGATACCGACTATAGTGATCATGATTCTTCTTAAATTATTAATACATAATTTTAATGATAAACAACATAAAATCATTAAATTACTACGATCCAAATGTTTAGTGTTTGGGGAAAATTAGCCCCATACATAACATTTACAAAAGAAAACACTATCAGTTATTTAATTACTTCTTCTATATATTCTTATTGGACCCTAAATTATCTTAAGTACAAGTAGTCACCTACGGATATACATTAAATAAATGGGTGAGAAAAAACCCAGTAAGAGGATAGATTAGAACATGAAACAATTTAACATGGGCTGAGCATAACCATAACATCGTCATCATAGCCATGAGGGGAAGCATTAGATAAAGTCATGGAATGCGGAAATCCATAAAAATTAAATATCATGTCTTATTTGTAAACTACCAAAAATAGTTGTCAACAAATATAGCATCATATTTGTAAATATTTCACTTTTTATCATGAGATTCATCACATTACCTAATTCATTGTAGTGATATATAATTTTGGGAACACCTTTCATATTATAACATTTACATTAGTATTCATTCCACATAGAATTTATATAAATATTGGACATAAAATAACCCTTGGACTATAAATGGGTTTCATAAGGCATACTTTAATGGATAAACATTGATATTCCCAAAATAAAAAGGGAATAACATACTTGGTATATGAATCATCCATCTTGAGTGAGGAAGATGTAAAACATGTGTTTTTAAAAGAATTAGTTATTTTGAAAAAAATTGACATAAAATCATATTGGAAGCATTTATATCCAAAAGAGAAAATTTCAGGATAAATAAATGATATTTAGGGAGAATTAATGAAGCACCCATACAAAAAATGAAGTGATAGATGGTAACCAAAATGGAAGAGAGTTTGGTTTGAGAATTCCTCATTCCTTATGAATGAATGATTTATTTGCTTTAATATCCTATATAATCACATTAAATTGATTAGTTAACAAATGAATAACAATTTATACATTAATTTGATTCAGTATGGTTTTATTATGTTCATTTATGGTATTTTTGATGAGTTATAGAGTTTAATTTTAGAGTTCGAGGGTGTTCATTTTCTTAGTTTCCATGATCAGTTCACTTGCTTACATGAATGGAAGTTTGTGTAAAATGAGTATAAATATCTAGAATTGTTCTTATATGTTATTAAAGATCTTATAGAAGATTAAATGACATTATAAATATTTTTTATATATAATCGATATGAATAATTATATAAATATTAATGATGATCGTTTATGGTTAATTTTGGCATTTTTTTCAATAACAATGAACTCGTTCATTTTATCATTTAGTATTATGTAAATAAGTTAGTTATAGAAGATAAAAAGGGAAATAATACACACTTTAAAATATATTTTCAAACATTTAATGGTTTTATTGACAACATTTAAGGCATTAAATGAAAATGAAAGTGTATCGCCCATGATGTTGGTAAATTAACACATCACTGTTGACGATTTCATTTTTAGAATAAGAGAGAGAGAGAGAGACAGAAGGGATTTTGATGATATATCTTCCATTAACATGATATTACTCTATTATATCAAACATACTATAGTTAAAATAACTTTTTTATTAGATAATTTTTTGAGAATATAAAAAAAATGAAATTGAAATGAAATTAAAATAAAAAAGGAATAGGGTTTTGCCTCTTCAATATCTCCTCCTTAAGAACATCCATAGGGAAAATGTTTTGGTAGTTCGATAATACCAAGAGCTCCTAGACATAGGTAAGGGTATATGGAAGTGTATTGGGAATAATTTGGGCATGTCTCTAATCATGAAAGGTGTGAGGATAAGAGGGGGTGAGGGATGGTATTTATAGTGGAGGAGAGAGATTTTTTCTAATTATTATATTCATTAGTTTATTATTATGGCTAAAGAGTATAAATAGTTTGAGAATATTAAAAAAAATTAAAATGAATAAGGTAAGTTCTAGATTTTGGTTCATACTTCAGCGATGAATCGATGAATAGTCTATTTAACTTATAATGTATATATACTGTAAATTACTGTATTTCTCTATTTAAAATAAATTCAAGTATTTCAGAAAAATATAAAAAATTTACCCTAACCATTTTTTGACATGTAGAATTAAAAAGTGAAATCTATTTTATTAAAAATATCTAAGTATGTGTAATTTAATTTTTAAATAAAATAAACATTAACTTAAAAAATATATATTTTAAAATTATCACAGATTTTATAAAACATTGGAGATTACTTAAGGCCTAATAAAATTATCTTAAAATAATAAGACATAAAAATATTAATTTATGAATATATTTTATGAAAATAAATTTTCTTATAAAGTATTAAATTAATCTTAAAATTGTAATTAAATATTTCTCACTTACAAAAATCCCAACACTTAATTAATAATTTTTAGAACATTTATTTACATAAACTATGATATAATTATACTATTATATCATTTATAATATGCCTAAATTTTATTTATACTTTCATGGGTGAGGTTTCTATTCATTATTCGAGTTTACTATTCATAAGGGTAATATTAATATTTCTATGTTTATGTTACTTTTTCATTAGTATTGGTTCCTTAAATTCTAGAAATACTTATTATTTCATTAATTATTGGTTTATAAAGATTCTATTATGGTATATAAGTTAATTTATTTGATTTATACCGTATCACATTTCTATTGTAAGAGATAAATATCATTGATAAAAGTTTAGGATGTTACGATATCAATAGTTCTTCTTAGATACTTAATGATAGCCTTAATAGTAGACCAATGTTGTACTCTTGGATCAGCTTAATATCTATCTACCATGTTCAATGGATAAGAAACATAAAGATTATTACAAAACATGGTATAAATGATTGATCCAATCATTGAAGCATATGAGATATTACTCATTATCTCTTTATCCTGTTGTCTCTGAGGACACATTTTATTATAAATATGTATTCCGTGTGACACTGGAAAAAATCCCCTCTTAGATTTCATCATACTAGATCTATTTAGTATCTATTCAACATATGTACTTCAACTTAGTCCATGTAACCTCTTGTATCTATCAATAATGATCTTCATCCCTATAATATAAGTCATTTCATCTATGTTCTTTATAAAGAATCACTTGTTTAACCATTCCTTAATAAACTGTAAGACTGGTATGTCATTTCTAATAAGTAATATTTCATCAACATATACTACTACAATAACAACTACATTCCCACTAAACCTCTTTTAAGAACATGGATCAGGTTCATTCTTAATTAAATTAAATTATTTTATAGTTTCATTGAATCAAATTTTCTATTACCTAAATTCATAATTCAATCCCTAAATGGATCAAGAAAAAATTCATATTCATTATGATTCACCAAGAGTCAAAACACCTTCTGGTTGTTTCATGTATAGAAATTTATAATGGTTCCCATTAAGGAAATATATGTCAACATCCATATGCCAAATTTCATAGTCACGGTAAGCATCTTTAAAAAGTATAATTATGATAGATATTGACAAAGAAACTGGTAAAACAAATTTATCATAGTTAATTACTTGATTTTGTTTAAAACCTTTAGCCACTATCCTTTCTTCATTTTTATTGAATTTACCTTCCATTTCTAGTTTTATATTTAATACCCATTTTATCCATACAGAATTTACATCAACTAGAACATTGACCAATATACAATCTTGGTTCTGATACGTGGAATTAATTTTAGATTTCAGGGAATCTTTTTATATTAGTGCTTTTGATCTCTCTAATTCATCTTTGTAGGAGAGAGGTTCATCATTTTCAACCAATAATTAGTCGTCATCCTATGTGAGTAAAAAACATTATCTCTCTAGTTCTATTACCTCTCTAGTTCTCCTACGTTGTACTAGTGTTTTAAAAACTACTTATTTCATGAGGACCTATGGAATATGTTCATATACCAACAATAGTATATATTAAGCATCAACTACATCGAATTCAATATTTCACCCACTATCCTTTTTTAGGATGTGATCCCTCTAAAGAAATATGGCTTGTCTAGTGACATTCACTTTCTTATCTGATGGGTTGTATAGGTATTATCCCTTAGTTTCCTTAGGATACCCAATAAAGACACATTTTTTCCCCTAGGGTACTAGTTTATTTCCTCAAAAGGCCTTAACAAATTCCACAAAACCCCATAGACATGTATGTGATAAAATGGGTTTCTTTACACTCTATAAATCAAAGGTAATTATATTTTACAGTATATTTGGTACATGATTTAGTGTGTATGTCATTGTTTGTAATACATTTCCACAAAAGGATAATGTAAGATCTGAATGAATCATCATTATCATTACCATGTCTAACAATGTATAGTTCCTTCTTTCACAAAAACCATTCAAATTTGGTGTGTAAATTGGAGTTAGTTGAGATAGAATCCAAAAATCTCATATAAATTCAATAAAATCTGGGTTAAGATATTAACAACCTCGATCTGTTTGAATCTTCTGTATCTTGTTTCCAAGTTAATTATCTTCTTAATTATTGAATTCATTGAGTTTATAAAAGGACTCAAACTTATATCTCAATAAATGAATATATTCATATCAGATCAAGTCATCAGTAAAAGTTATGAAGTAATAATACCCACCTATAACATCTACTAGAAATGGTCCACACACATCAGTATGTACCAATCCTAAAAGCTCTGTTCCCATTTCACTATGTCCACCGAATCGTTGTTTTTGTCATTTTTTCCTTTAAAAAAAAACAAAAATCTTTCAAGTGGTTTTAGCTAAAAATAAAATAAATGACCATCATGAAATATTTTTTTAAATTCATCTCATTTATATGACCAAGATTGTGATTCCATAGCTGGGTGTTATATGAGTATTTTGAACATGGTTTGTTATCTATTACCAATACATGGTTTTCATAATTTAATACAATAATATTTTTTTATAAATGTTTCATTCCACAAAATATATTTCCTTTATAAAGGGAAAAAAATTTACTTCAAAATTTGAAAATAAAACCATCTTTATCTGGGAATGATATATAAATTATGTTCTTGGTAATAGTTGGTACATAATAAAAATCTCTTAAAACCAATATTATTCTTGTTGGAAATGAAAGGTGATAGTATGAAATGGCTAGATAATCTATCCTTGCACCATTGGCTGCTCGAAAATCCACCTATCCTCTAGAAGTCTTTCAAAATATACATGGTTCCTATATTTGCATACATATATAATCACCATAATCCATATATAATAACAAATGTGTAGATATTAGAATATTACAACTGATAACGAATTCACATTTCACTTCCCCTTACTTCTGGATGTATTTCTTCTTCTAGTGTCCTTGATTAACACATGAAAAACATATTACTTCCTCTTCCATTCCTATCCTCTAGATCTTCTTCTTCATGGAAGGAGTTTCTTGAGATATTTAGAATTTTTATGAGTCTTGGGCCCCTTCTCCTTATTCTTACTTTTCTAATTCTCTGTAAGGACTGTGGTTTCTTCATTCCCCCTGTCCTTTTCCACTTTTTGAATCAGATTAAGATGTTCTAAAATACTATTCTTATTATTTCTCATGTAATAATTAATAATAAAACATTAGAAGGACTTGGTTAGTGAGTAAAGTATGAGATCTTTGTGAAACATATTTAGGAAATTGATCCCTATGATTTATAAGCATTCAATGTAGCTGATAATCTTGACTACATGACCCTCAACTAGATTTCACACTCCAATATTAGTTGTAACAGATAATTAGATATCTCATATCTCTCTGTTCTCACATTTTCTTATTAGATATCTTGAAGGTGAGATGCCACGCTATACGCATCTATGTCCTCATGTTTCTTCATAAGATCACTATTCCTGGATGATAACATGAAATTATAAATATATATGGAATCATTCAAATGTTTCTCATAGAGAGATAACTCTTTCTCAAAAGACTCATTACTAGGTGCATCAAGAATAGGTTTTTTCGGCACATACAATTTCCTTTCATGGCATAGGATAAAATGTAAGTACCTTTGTCAGTCTTGTAAATTTTTGTTGGTAACAATGTTTTCCTATTAAAGTATGGATCATAGTGATATGTTTGAATTCATTTTTATTGTTGTTTCTATAAATAAGATGAGAAGAGTTTACTAAATTATATGATTAAATTTAGACAAAAAAATAAATATTATATTTATTAATGTCCGACTATTTTATAGAACCCAAATATCCATTACCACTAGCTTCAGGATATCCTGTTTCTTGTAAATTCTAGTGTCAAGGATCCATATTTCCCTTATCATCAACCTTTCGTTGGCTAGTAATGAAATTTAAAGGGGTTTTAGTAGTCATTCCAAATTCCAAATTCATTAACTCACAATTCCTTGATTTATTCAGTGGACTCCCCAATCCTAAAATCCTTAAATTAGATTTCCTCAATAATTTCCTCTTAGAAACACCATGTACTACTTTAGAATTAAAACATTTATGTAAACTAATTATCTCTTCCTATAACATAAAGTTAGAATTCCCATATAATTTAAAGAACATTAACGTTGGTTGGTCAATCACTATGAACTATGGTACGATTTTAACTCAAGTATTAGAAGGTTATATCAACTTAATATATATATTTTTATGTTTGAAATTCCAATTATTATATTTATTAAATTATTGTTAATATTTAGAGGGTTTACTTATGTGATTAACCAATTATTATTAAAATTTTATGCATATGTTAGTTTAGATATGTTTTATGTTGCATGCTTATTAATTCGTTAATTCATGTGATCATGAAAAAACAACCATAATGAAATAACCATGAAACATGACAAAAAATAATAATAAATTGGTATGATAGTGAGATTTTACTAATGATTAGTTTCTATAGAACATGATAAACTAAACGTTGACCTAGGGAAAACATTCCTTCAACCATTTATAGTTCATGTTGCAACTTTCCACCTGTCCACCTATGTATCTCACTTGGATTCGTTCTACCTCAGATCCAAGCATGAACCACCTTTACTTGATTGGGATCACTATCCATCACATATGATTTTGATCACATGCATGTGAAAGGAACCGAATGATTGGTTAAGGGGTTTAAATAAATGAAACCATGGGTGCATAGCGCCTTACATATTGAGTGGATGGATGATAGGCAAACCAACTATTTAATTTAATAATAAATTAAAAGAAACCAATCGCATATAATGGTCTGTTCTAGTATCAAGGTCATCCACATTCATGAATTAAATTACACATTTAATAAAATTGACATTAAATTGTAATCGTTCTTACTTTAGATAAATCACACTGGAATCAATTATTTATCTTCTATAATTAATAAATTATTTTATCTAAATTCCCATCCAAATTTTCTTGAGATTCTTATCCATTGTAATTTAAAAAGATATATTTTTTAAAAATTAACTTTGTACATAAATATGTACCTTGGAGGTAACACGGTGAGTACCCATCAAAACTACCCAATATGTATTATACTTGTATAATGATTACTCTCATGGCATGTGGAATACATGACTTATCACATACTTTTATAGTGTGCCTTATAAAATAAATGACAACATCGAAAAAGGGTATTTACGTAGCATTTTATGCTTCAATGTGCGTAGAGTAAAATATATAATAAAACATATACATGATATTTAAATCCTAAAATTATGGATAATTTAAATAGAGATTTATATATATAAAACCCATGACATTGATTGTACTATAAACTTAATGACCAAAAAGAAAACATGTTTATGAGGTTTTAATTGTATAATAAATTAATTTTCAATTTTGTGTAATTTGGTAAAAGTACATTGATTTTACATTGATGCTACACATAATATATTATTCTCACCATATATCCTCAACACACACCTAAGGACTCAGCATGTAACCATTCCTTGTAAAATATTTATGTACACGGTATGTACATGGGCTACATGACATGTTCTCTCCAAGTTGCATGGTCACCAAATTTGTAGGTCATTTTATAAGACACCCAACTAGTCTGTGACTCTAGGACTACATGTCGTGTATGGATGTTACATGGAATTTACGTTGTAAGACCATGTTCTAGGATATCCCGTTCAACGTGTGGTGTGTAATTAAATTCATTATGTGTAATAAATTTACATATCCCAAATTAATTCTAAATTAATTCAGGTTGCATTAAACATGAGTACACAATGTGTACCTCTGTGTTACATGGCGTGTACTCTTATGTCGTCTAGATAAGATCATCAGAACCTCTAGATGAAATCATTGAATTTTTTTTTCATAAAATTAATTAGTTTGAATTTTCTTAAGAGAAATGAAGAAATAAGATCTTACAATTCAGAATAAAGAACGATGAAAATTGAATTGGAAACTAATAATAAATTAATAAGTCAATTAATGGTATTTAAATAATTATAAATAATTATAAATAATTATATGAACCCTATGATACAACTTGAAGGTTTCAAGAACAATGGAAGCATCATATGGGGTATTCCCAACTCATCTTTTTTTCATGATCAATAATTAGCATAATATTTACACAATGATAAACTTTGTGATCAATGGAATTAGATCAAAGAATATAGGAAATCGAAAAATGTTGGAACCAAATCACAGGATCATCACGTGTTATTTATAATTAATTTATGAAATTAAAGAATTTCCTTGGGAAAAATTATTTCTTAATTGATGAATCTACCAACATGTTTAGGACTTATTATCATTGCATTATATGAATCAAGAGTATATTCCCTCCAACGGTGATTCACGCATGTTCTATGATCCTCTGAATTTCATTGTAGGAATATCTAGGTGCTTCCATGGTAGATCATAAAACATATATTTTTCTCCTTTAATCTCCATGAGAATCAATTCATGGAGGTGTTCTCATTAATCTCTCTATACTTGATAGTGGTGATGGATGATAATCTATCTTCGTTCTTGATAGAATTCCTATATAGGGAGACCTCTTGATCTTTAATAGTATTATCTCCAGATCTCGTTGTGTACAAAAAATGAACTATCTTCTTAAGAATAAAATATAATTAGGTATATATATAGCCAGGGTTAGAAAATAGTAATTTCACATGAACCGTTTGTTATTTTTTTAATCCCTATGGAACCCCATGTCTATAATAATAACAAAAACAAAAATATTATATCTTGACAGGTGTGAATCTCACGGATTAAATTAAATATTACTTATTCGAATAATATTCACTATATATTATTTCTCACTAGAATATTAAACTCAGTCCATCATTCCTCTATAAAATTTATCGAGCCTTGAATTATGGATATATATTTATTAAATAAATAACACTTCATTATTCACCGATAAATAAATAAATAATATCTTCACTAAATAAAAAATAAAAATTTATTAAATATTTGTATCACATAATATTCTATCAAATAATTAGTGGAAGAATATATGCAATCATGAAAGCATGATAATATATTAAATCACATGTGGGAATAATATTTATTCAAATTTTTATATAATATTATTATTTAACTATGATTCTGGATACACTTAGTGTGTGGCCCTCTATGCCTCATTCTCAGTGGCATTAGGAGATACAACCTAAAGTACTAGGTTAGCATCGAGAAACATTCCAAAGCACCCATAGAGAAATAATTAAATGTCATAATGAAAAAATACCACATACTAATTCATACTATGTAATATAACTCCTTTATTTTGATATATTTAATCAAGTAGGTTGCATATTGGTTCCATCAACCTATATGCATGATGTATCTTCCTTTTAATTTTCTAGAAATCAAAATTTCCTATAGAATATCATGGATATGGATTTATTTAGGCTATAACATTTCTATCCAAGGGCCTGAGATATAAAATTTTGTTAAAGAAAATAAGGGATAAATCCTTTCTCAAATTATTCATTTATTAAATTTTACTCAGGACGCACCCAATGTATCCTACCTCACCGTGAACATATTGCATCACAGTCTTCATCATTAAATTAATGTATGTTACTTATAATACTAATTTATAATAATTATAAATTATTATGATTAATAAATATGTTCACAGATAGAAACATCAAATGACACATAACAGTGTATTTCCTACTGGAAGGTCTCGTTCTCATAATTTCTTATAATATAAATTACCAAGGACATACACCATGAGAAGGTTCCTCAAAGTCCTATGAGTATCCACCCCTGATAGACTACATTATTTTTGTCTCTAAAATTATATTATGTTGCTATAGAACATTTTTTTATGTATACTTTCATGGAACTTCTAGGTTCTCATCATAGCGAGGAACTTCTATGACTTTTTAATGTGATATCTACTCTTATGATATTATCACATACTATGTTATGAAAAATAATAATAATGATGTGGAAATGAGTTTACTAATATTTAAAAAAATGAATACATGTTATTATAATGATCATAGAAGTTGGTTATAGGGTACTAACTCCAATATAGGCAACATGGTATATACATCCATGTCTTTATGTTGTACCAGTAACACTTTGTACATTGATTTTCTCATATTATATAAACATAAAATGTGTAATCCGTAAATCTCTGTTAAGAATCATTCTCATACTTTCTATCTCTATGTGAAGGCTGATCAGGTAGTGGGGATTCTGCTATATATAATTTCCTTTCATATTATAATACTATGTGCATGTTCCAATACCATTCTTGGAAATTTTCTTCAGTGAGGACATGATCTTTGTCTAAAATGGATCACATTGTATAAGTGTTATTATTTATTATTTCCAACTAAAATAATCAATAAAATGTTATTAATTTTATCTTGATTACTTATTAAACATTACCAATTAATTATATTATTAAATGTCTCCCACTATTTTATGAAATCCTAGTAACCCTCACACTATATTTAGAATAACCAGTCACTGGAGTATTATAGTGGAAAGGATCCTTGAAAATTATCCTCAAAATCCAATCGATGGATATTCAACTACTTGCATAGTATCAAAGTTGGTGATATACTGATAAACCACAATGACACATGGCTCCTTGATCTGTTGAGTGAGGTTTCATCTTCTATAATTCCTCCACCTCCTCCAATGGCCTGGAGGCCTTCATTTTTTGTTGATTTTTGATAATCCACCTTTCAAGTGATGTGGTGAACCCCATACAAGGCTCATAAGCATATGTATTACATGGCCCATAGGACTTATAGGAATTCATATCCCATAGGTTTCAAACATTACATACAACCCAGACTAACTACTTTGAAATGCTCCTCCCCAGCATCATCATCATGAAATCAGCTCTCCACCTTCACATGGATATTTGGAAAGTCATTCCTATGCATGTACAGGCTTTCTCGTACATGCACAGGCTTGTCCCAGTGGTATTAGGCACTCTCAAAGAATACTAGAGAGAACTTTGTATAACCGGTTTTGTTTAAATTTGATTGACGGAAAATGTTACGACTTAATATTACACTGAGGTTTTTATTATTTCTCGATTAATGTAATCCTTTTCTATTGAATTTTTTCATACCATGTTTCTCTCTCACAACATAACATTGTGTTAATTGAAAAAATTAGTCTCATATTGATGTATTTTATGTTAATTACTTTATGTGTTCTCACAAACACAATAATACATAACCATAATAAATAATGCATAAAATATATTAACTACCTGGCTAATCCTTACAATTTACTATTGGTTGATCCATCTATACTTAATGAATCAACAATGACCTTAGGGGTATTAAACTTTAGTTCGGTCATGACTCGTATCGTAGTTCACCCACAGTCTAGTGTTTTCACATCTCGTTAGGGATATCACCTCGTTTTGGCATGGTACATATCTCATTGTGTCACCATCAATAGTATAAACATATTCACACACAAGAGGGGGGTCTTGGAAAATATAATATGAATACAGAAATAAAATTAATGAACCCATATATTCTTATACATATTAAACAAAAAAGATAATGTTTAGACCACCATAAAAATTAGCTTAATATTTCAATCATAGCACATTATTGTAATAATTAATTAAATAAACTAAAAAATGGAAAAAAAGTTCATTCAAAAATAAATGTGATTCAGTAAATATAATAAATATTCAATAAAACTAAAATTTAATAAATTTATGTTCGATAAGGTTTAAAAAAAATTAAATGAATTATTTAAATTCAAATTATTTTATATTTTTTGGTCACGAAATTTATTTAACTTTAATACTAAATTAAATTAATCAATTAATTTAATTTTATTCAAATTTAAATTTATTTTTTTATTTATAAATTTATTATTATTATTATTAAATTCCAAAAATTAATCAATTCATTTTTTACCATTTAATATATTTCACGAACTGCAAAACCTCTACTTGGCCCGTTACAAGTCAATCCAACCCCAACCAACCTTATTCGGGGTCAAGCATAACTCGTTCGAGGTGGGTATGCTTCGGAAAGACTCAGGTTGGGTTATACCGGGTTGGGAATACCCACCCTAACTTATTTCAGGTCGGATAGACCTAACAGGAGGTTTGAGAGGTTCCCTATTAGAGTTGGGGTGGTTCATTGGACACATGTGGTTTCTTTGGACGACCAAACACGTCCAGAGCTACCAGAAAGGAATGAACATAGTGGAAGGGTCGACTGTGGTCGGTACCAGCATGGCTGGGGAGGTCAAGGGTTTGGGCAGCACACGCAGGGGTGGCCCGAGGGGGTGGCACTAAAAGCAGGTCACTTATTGGAGGAATAGCTGGGTAGGTAGCGGCTATAGGATCTGGCATAGCAGCATGCAGCTGATCGGTATTTTGGATTATAGTGGTGCTTGGCAGCTGTAATGGGAAAATGGTCAGGCATGAGGGAGTCCTAGGTGGCATAGACTATGTTTGTAATAGGGGGAGATGTAGGAAGGAGAGATTGGTGGGGTCAGGTGGTCCGTGGGGGTTTTTTTGGAAATAAGGAGTGGAGGTTTTCAAAGACATGTGGTCGATGTGCTTCCAGGAGGGGACATGTCGAGGAGTGGTGTGATTAGGGGAGAGAGAGCATCCAAAAAACTTAAAAAATTGTTTCCTATTTTCCCTTTTTTCTTTCCTTTTTCCCCTATTTTTTCAACCCCTATAGGCTTCCCCCCCTTTCAAATATATATATAAATATATATTTATTTTTTATTTTTCCTTCATGAATTTTGATTCTATCCACTTCCTTAGACAAATTAGGGTTTTTTTATTTCGAAAATCTGCATCCTATTCAATAGACTTGTTTTTTTCTAATTTCCACATATGTGTGGAAAATCATAACACAACTACTTCATTTTTCAACTAGAATATGGGTTTTGTCCAAAAAAACATCATGAATAACATAAACTGGGAAAATATATAATTTATTCATCATTTTAAATCATGACATCCACGTTTTCAATCCAAATTATTATTTTTTTGATTTTCATAGTTTTGTTGTCCAAAATTAAATATATGTGTACTCAGTTTTTTTGGCACAAAAACAAATCCATCAACTTAATTTAAAGTAAATTTAATTTTTCATAGATCTATAAATTCATTTGATCACTTTGATATCAATTATTACTATCAGGACTCAACAGAAGCCGATGGCCCATTGATTTTAAAAATAAATCATCATCAGAGTGACAAAGCATCATCATCTATGGAAGTACAAGATCCATTAATGTTATAAGGTTATTTTCTAAATTTATTATGTATAAAATTAAATGAATGAACACCTCATTTGTATCTCTGAAAAATATGACTGAAGCTCATCACCGATGATCATTGCTCAAAGAATCTAAGGTTCAATCCCTCTAGATCATCCAAAAAAGCAATAAGAGTCCGTAAAAATAATGATCATCAAATTCTGGGTGTTATCAGGAAGATAAAATGAATCCTTTGATGTCACGATGATCACCACTACTTTGGTCCTTCAATTCGTGAAGGATATCTTGGATCAAACACTTCGAATTAGACTTTCTCTCTCTTGTAAGTAAGAAGAAGGAGAGAGTAAGTATCAAAATTGTAGTTATTAATTGTCTCATAAATATCCTATGCTTATATAGTGGAGGTTAAACACACAAAAACGGTCCCCCAGCTCTCTTATATAAAACACCCACTAAATAAGTAGTAAATGAGACATTATGTGAATAAAATATGTCATGATGCCAGTTATATTTTATCACCTACTTGAAATATATAACAAATATATTATATGAAACCTAATTCATTAAATCATCTTTAAATTCCCATAAATATTAAACGAACCTTGAATATTAAAATAATATTCATTCATATAATATTTTCCCATATATTAACTTAATACCTTGTAAATAATTTTAATAAATAAATACAACACTAATTACTTCATACTAGAATAATAAGGACTTTATTTCTTCATTGGAGATCATTTATTCTCATACACACCGTGAACCCCATAGTGGGGCCCACCATGTCCTATATTCCTATTTATAAAATTAGGGCATACTTTTGAATATGTTATTGTGTGTGACCATCTATGGCCATATCATGATATTAGTGAATATTTTTTACAAACCAGGAGTGGGATATAGAAACTCATCGAGGCCCCTAAGGAGAAAATGGATTTTCATAACAACGAAAACCTTCCAATGAACACATGTTGTGTAATGTCTCATAATGAAGGATGTAAAAATTATGTCATCATCCTTTCTATATTTATTATTCATTTACATAACTGGATGAACTTACCTTTCTTCTACCATCATTATGGATTTAGTAAATTGTACTACCCTCTTGATAATTCTTTGAAATTTAAGAAGGAATTGAACAACTTACTACCACTAAAAACGCAGAGGCTGCAGGCCAAATGAAGTTGGCCTGATCCCTTCGTCATTCTTCTTTGATGTGTACTTCAAAATGGAGGAAGGTGACAAAGGAAACAGTGCTCCGCCACCCGCGACCTCTGCTGCTCCATGCCGCCACCAAAACGCCACTGTGTTGAGCCTCCGAGCCAAAGTTCCAACTTGGCATGCTTCCGAACTGCACTGCCGCCATGCCAAGCCACCAAGTCGAGCCGTCACCTCGGGCTGAGCCTCCTTTTCCCCCAGTGATTCCCCGTCTGAACTAGCCCCGCACCCACCCGCTGCCCCCCCCCCCTGCCGAACCGGCCCCACACACCTGCGGTGCTCCTGAAGAACCTTCTATGTGCCCTCGTCGCACCCCATCTGAACTAGCCCCATGCCCCTTTAGTGCCCTGGCCGAACTGGACCTGTGCCCTCGTGGCACCCCCATGACATAGCCGCCTCGCAGCACCAACGGGCTCCACGACCCCTCGCGGCCCACACAACATGCTGGACCTCCAAGGGGTTTGGGCCGGGTCGACCAGTACCGGGTCGACCTGAATCGGGTCGACCCATGCCAGGTTGGGCAGGGTCAGTCTGACTAGGTCAGACCGAACGTGGGCCCACTACGACACATTTACACTCTGTTCAAATCTTTATCACTGTGCGTCCATTTGACGAACCATCAGCGGTGCTGAAAATCTTGGGGCGATACGGTCTCTTTGAGTATAATTCACTGGAGTTTGGTTATAGTTGTAGTATGGTCAGGTTGGATCGAGCACAAATTCAACCGGGCCCCCGGGACTAAAAGACGTATAACTCACAGACTTGGTGTCTGTTTGATTCATTGTTTGTTGCGTTGAGACCCCTATGGCGTGGTGGACCTTTGAGATATTTATTTGTGGTACATCGTGATGGTTGGATTATTGACGCATAGTTTGTGGAGCAGATCCTCTCAGAGATGAGCGAGCATAATGCAGAGACCTAGTAGCTGGCTAAGACCTTAGGACAGCTGGCCGTTTTGAATCGGAGTGACTCTACCAGCCCATTGGGGAGAACCTTGGTGTCGTGGGAGAACCACGGTAATCGACATGAGAAGTACCTCAGCAGGCTTAGAGGGGGAGCGAGCTTGGTGACGTGGTCGACCCATGTTGGGGAGCAGACTTGGTGATGGGGTTGATCCACAGTACTTGACAGGAGGAGTACCTCAGCAGCCCAAGGTTAGTGGGAAGCACGCTTGGTGTCGTGGTAGGCCCACTTTACTCGATAGAGGAGGAATTCTCCAGAAGTTGAGGTTTCAATAATGTGATTTGGGTTGTTAATTGATACTACCCCTAGAATAAAATCCAAGTTGAGTTGAGTCAGTTTTTAGGTTTTTTCTTCATGATTGGGAGGAACACTTGAAAACTTAGGTATTTGTATGGGCATGTACCTAAGTAAGGTTATCTTTTGATTTCATACTTTTAGGTTTAACCTTGGTGAATATTTGTGATACCTTGAGGGTCTCGGGGACCCTGCTAAGTATCGTTATACTCACCCCTACACGAGTTATGCTCACACCTTGTTGTGTTGTATGCAGATGACAGGTAGTGCTGATTGATGCTGAGAGTACTAGGACTGGACAGTACATGGAGGTGGACCTTACGACAAGTCGGTACACGAAGGGGATGGATGGACTGGGAGTGTTGTGGAGGCGATCTGTACCTACCCTTTAGGTAGGAACCTCGAAGGATGACCGAGAAGCTATTTACCCTTTTTCTTCAATTGTACATGTACTTTTAGTTTCTTATACTTTACTGTTGGGATTTTATTCCGACACCTTTTACATTCATCACTCTTTTGTTATAAAATTTTACTTTGTGTTTCATATCTTTTTGTGTTCTTGTTTACATGTGCTGGCAGGTTATAAAGGCAATGCCTTCCTTGTTTTAGGGAATATGCCTTGATTTTATTCGCCAGCCCCTGGCCTATGGAAGGTGGACTTGGGGTTAGTCACGGAATGGGCCCTGTGGGATGGGTTGTGACATCACATGTTCATAGATAGAAATTACAAATGACACTTGAAACTTTTGGTGTTCCTATTGGATGGTTATTCCTAATGATCTTATCTACTCAAGATCACTATGTGAAAACATCATGAGAAGAAGTCTCAATTCTTCTGATCCCGCAACACCTGATATTCATACATCATTTGTGTCTAGTCAGTATAGTGTATATAGATCATAGATCCTATGTTTAGGATTATTGTTAGAGTATCTTGAGGTTCTCATTATAGTCTAAGAAATGTTATAGCCTTTGGATAAAATAAATAAACTATTGACATTACCAATAAATAATAGAGTCGGAAATATCAAAATAATTATGGTAAGTGTATATCAGGTATAACTCATTATATACATGGAATGTTAATCAAAAAGTATTATATAAGTTTGTTCTAGGGAACCCACTATTACAATAATATTTGGTATCAATGCTTCATATATGATGTTAATGATTGGTGACCCTTATATGATTACATTGTATAATTGTATTTATGCTTTAATGTGATTTTTATTATGACTAATATAGTTTTTTTCTAGAATTTACTCATTTTAGGTTTTAATATATCACCCAGGTTGTAACGTCCCGCTTCCAGAAGCCACCTAGAGGTGCCCCGTACCCAGTTGGTCACAAGGCCTGAAGTGAATTTCCCCGAACGCCAGAGGCTGCCGATTAGCAGTGAAGGCCATGGGTGTGATAGTGGGGAAACTATTCCCTAATTGGCAGAGTACACAATGGATGTAAATAAATACATAAAAGAGTAGAAGCAGTAATAATGACATAAAGCATAAATGTATAAAACTGAAAGTATAAACTATAGAACATATATAAAATGATGCATGATACATATGTAGAGGGAAACAGCCAAATATGTCCCAATATGAAACACAATAGAGCTAAACAAAAGTGTAAAAGAAAGCATATAAAATACCTTGCATCACAAGAAATAGCTTGGTCCCATGCTCTTTAAGTCTGTAGAAAATCATGTATCTGAAGTGGAAGGGCGCTTGCCCTTATCTATACCTACAATAATATAATCTGTTTGGGCCAAAAAGCATGACCCAAACTGGGTGTGACCCTTAATCCCAGTAGGCAACCACCTGAAGATATATGCCTAACAGTCAGTGAATATATGACAGGTAAAAGTACAGGAAGTAGTAAACAGGAATGTGCTCCACAGTAAACTATCCACAGTTCAACATCAAGAAGCAATGAAACAAATAGTAAAACCTCTAATAGGTAACCCTCTAGGAAGTGCACACAACCTATCCTCTCTAGTTCAGTATATAAAGACTCTCTAAGGAAGATCTCACATTCAATACCCTTGTAGTAAAAGGTAAAGGAAGACACTGTGAGGAAGATCACATAGTCCATTCCCCATATAGTCTAAGGTAAAGCAAGACTCTCTGAGGAAGCTCACACAGTCCATTCCCTATATAGTCAAGGGTAGTCAATGACTCTATGAGGAAGCTCACACATCAAATACACTTATAGCCCCAAGGTCAAGGACTCTCTGAGGAAGCTCACTCTATCAATTCCCCTTATAGCCCAGGTCGTTCATAGACTCTCTGAGGAAGCACTCACCGTCAATTCCCCTTATATTCTAATCAGTTTTGGAATGAAAACAAAGACTCTATGAGAAATCTCATGTGGTAAATCCACTTATATTCTAAAGCAATCAAGGACTCTCTGAGGAATCTCACTCAGTCAATTCCCCATATAGCCCCAAGTGGTTCTAGGATCTCTGAGGATGCTCACTCGGTCAATCCCCACTATAGCCAAATGTGCTCAAAGACTATATGAGGATGATCACCCAGTCAATTCTCCTTATAGTCTACTACAATAGGTTCTCACAGCCCTATGTAGGTCAATGAGAATAGAAATGTAAAATTACCAAAGTAAACCAACATAATTTCTTGGATAAACAGTCTATAGAATATCAATCATGTCAAAAAACAAACTTTCCATCCTACAGCAACCAGTATGGAAAACAGGCAAGGCATCCAAACTGGCTAAATAGGACCAAACGGTCTTAAACAAAACATGAAAGGGAAATACATCCAAAGCAAAACAATCATCCCAATTCATACCAAATTACCTCTACACAAGCATACACGCATAGCAGGAAAACAACTGGGGTAAAACTGTACACACGCAATACCGCATTCTAGGGTATTGGTAGAATTTACACATAATACTCAAAGACATCGAACTTAAAGGAAAATACCACTTACCTCAAGGTTTGTAGATCACTATACATGAAAATCAATGCTTCAATATTTTTATAACGACGTAGATCTAAGAAAACATATAAATCATTCATCCCACGATAACTTGTTATAGAAGAGGAATCATAAAACGAGGCCCAACCAGAAGAGAGAACTCACCAATGCGATTCCAACACAACAAATAGTGTTTCATTCAGAGGATAGACGGAGGATCGAGGGTTTGTCAAAGATATGTGACTGTACGAAGCTCTCGGACGAATGAGACCTAAAGGAATACCATTCTGGTGAATAGATGCAACCCTGGTGTGCTTAATGAAAAAAAATACACGGCATGTACTTTTTGTGTACATGCCCTGTACTTTCCTTTTCTGTAATCTTCATTAAAATGACTCTAAGTCACTCCCACACGACCGTATGTGTGGCTAATACACGGCTAACACACAACCTGCTACGGAAAATAAGTACATGGTGTGTACTTATAAATTACTTGGCGTGTACTTCGATAATTTCTAGAATTTCAATTTTTCTAAAAAAATGACCAGAAAAGGAAAAACATACCTAAAAAAGAAGGTCTGAGTTCTTACAAACATCCCCCCTTAAATAAATTCTTCCCTGAATTTCCTAGCGCAGTGTAGAAGAATAACCCTCAAATAGTTCGGTCCACTGTGCTCGTACATCAGCCTCCCTCTCCCTAGTCATGTCCTATACTCGCATGTGCATCCAAAACACTTAAACTAGAGGAACATACCGACCATAGAAAACCTTCATACTGAGATCTACAATCCGAATTTTATTCTCTTCAAACAACGCATCCACATCGAGCTCAACCTCCTTGGGATGAAAGACATGAGACGAGTCTGAGAAGTAATGTTGAAGTTGAGAAACGTGGAAGACGTCGTGCATATCTCGGTACCTTAGAGTTAACTGCAACTGATAGGCATCCAGACCAACTCTCTCCAACACCTCAAATGGACCGACGACCATGGTGAATGCTTACCCTATCTCCTAATCCTCTTATGTACTAACCTTGGTGTGACACGGAGGAAACCTGATCCCCGATATTGAACTCCAGAGGTTTTCTCTGTTGATCAGTATAAGACTTCTTTTGAGACTGTTTAGTATCCATCGTCTTTTGAATCATCTCTATTTTCTCTGTGGTCTCAAAAACTAGATGAGGCCCCAAAAACGCTGCCTCTCCTGCCTCCAACCAACATTAGGGAGATCGGCATGGCCTACCGTACAAATCCTCATAAGGTGCCATATGAATAGTTTCTTGAAAACTATTGCTGTAGGAAAACTCCACAAGATATGTAATCTTCTCCCAAGAACCTTCCAAATATAGAATGCATGCTTAGAGAATATCCTCAAGCACCTGAAGTGTATGCACAAATTGGACACCTGTCTGGGGATGGTAAGCTGTACTCAAAAGTACCTGTGTAACGAAGGCCTTCTGAAGCCACTGTTAGACCCATGAAGTAAAACGTGCATCCCTATATTAAACAATGGAGTGTGGAACTCCATGTAGACATACAATCTCTCTGATGTACAACCATCCCAGCTCATCAGCACCGATGATCTCCATGATCAGAAAGAAGTGGGAATCATTTGTGAATATTTCAACAATAACCCAAACTACATCATTCCATCGAGGAGACCTCAGAAAACCGATCACAAAGTCCATTGTGATGTCATTGCACTTCCAATTGGGAATTGGTAACTACTGTAAAAGCGCTTCTAGTCGCTGATGCTCCACCTTCACCTGCTGAAAAGTGGAACATGTCATGAAGAGACTAGAAATTCCCCTCTTCATACTTGGCCACCAATACTGATAGTGTAGATCACAATATCTTGGTTTACTCTCACACTCGACACGACCATGCTACCCATCTTGAGATCATATTGAGTACACTGAGGGAGCATCAGTTATATTCTAAGCACTCAAAGTTCCACTTTTTGATGGATCAGATTCATTTCCAGGGTCTTATTAACGTCTCGGTTCCGGAAGCCACCCAGAGGCCCCCCGTACCCAGTTGGTCACATTGCCTCAAGCGCATTTCCTAGAACTCTATATGATTCTAACTAGTAGTGAGGGCCTCGGGTGTGATAGTGGGGAAACTATACCCTCATTGTAAGAGTACACAGCGGATGTAAATAATTACATACAAGAGCGGAAGAAGAATTAATGAAATACAGTAGAACATCAGAGAACTGAATGTATAAACTAGAGAACATATATAAAATTCCGCATAATACATTTTTCTATGGAAACAGACAAACATGTCACAATTATGGAACGCAACAGATCTAAACTAAATTGTATAAGAAAGTAGATAAACTCACCAACATTGCAATCCATAACTTGTTCCCATGCTCTCCATCTCCACAGTAAATAAAGTACCTGAAATGGAAGGGAGCATTCCCATATCTATACCTGTAACAATATAATCTATTTGTGCCCAAAAGCATGACCCAAATAGAGTTTGAGACTATATACCATTGGGAAACAATCTCATGATTTGTGCCTAACAGTCAGTGAATATATGGTAGGTAAATGTATAGGAAGTAGTAAACATCAAAGTGATCAACAGTAAACAATCCAAAGTTCAATATCAAGCAGCAGCGAAATGAACAGCTAAACCTCAAACAGGTAACCATCTAGGAAGTGTGCACAACCTGTCCTCTCTAGTTCAGTATTTAAAGACTCTCTGAGGAAGTGCTCATAGTGAATCCCCTTATAGTCAAAGCTAAAGAAAGACTCTCTGAGGAATCTCACATTGTCCATTCCCCTTATAGTCTAAGGTAATGCAAGACTCTATGAGGAAGCTCACACAGTCCATTCCCTATATACTCTACGGTATTCAAGGACTCTCTGAGAAAGATCACACGTCAATTCCTCTTATAGCACCAAGTTCAAGGATTCTCTATGTAATCTCACTCGATCAATTCCCCGTATAGCCCAGGTCATTCATAGACTCTCTAAAAAAGCACTAACCATCAATTCCCCATATAGTCTAATCAGTACAGGAATAAAAAAAAGACTCTTTGAGGAAGCTCTCATGGTCCATCCCCTTATATTATAAAGAAATCAAGGACTCTCTGAGGAAGATCACTCAGCCAATTCCCCTTATATCCCCAAGGGGTTCTAGGTTCTTTGAGGATGCTCACTCGGTCAATCCCCCTTATACCCAAAAGTGATCAAAGACTCTCTGAGGAAGCTCACCCGGTCAATTCCCCTTCTAGTTTACTATACCAGGTTCTCATGGCACTGTGTAGGTGAAAAAGCATATCAGTGTAAATGGTCAAAGTAAAACTACTTAATTACATGGCTAAACAGCCTACAACATATCAAGCATGTAAAAAACAAACTTTCTATCCTACAACAACAGGCATGGAAAATAGGGTAGGCATCCAAACTGGCTAAACATGACTAAATGGTCGTAAACAGAAGATGTAAGGGAAATATATCCAAATCATAGAAATCATCCCAATTCCTACCAAATTACCTCTATACGATCATACATGCATGGTAATAAAACAAAATGGGTAAAACAGTACACATGCAATACCCCGTTCAAGGGTATCGGTGGAATTTGCACATAATACTCAAAGACTTCGAATAGAAAGGCACAAACCACCTATCTCTGGGTTAGTAGATTGCTATACGTGAACCTCGAAGCTTGAATCTCCTTAGAACGTTGTAGATCTAAGAAAACGTATAAAATGTCCAACCCATGATAACTTGGAAAAGATGAGGAATCATGAAACGAGGCTCAAGGAGAAGAGGGAACTCACCTATGTTATTCTAATGCAACCAACAGTGTTCGATTCAATGGATGGACGAAGGATCATGGGTTATTCGAAGATCTGTGGCCGTATGGAGCTCTCGGTCGAATGAGACCTAAAAAAAGCGTTCTGGCGATTAGACGCAACCCCGATGTGTTTAATGAAAAAAAAATATACGGCGTGTACTTATGGAGTACATGGAAGGTACTTGACTTTTTTGTAATCCACATTATGTGGACTCTAAGTCACTACGACATATCCGTATGTGTGGCTACTACATAGCCATCACATGGCCTGTTGCGGCAAGGATGTACACGGTGTGTACTTATAAAGTACACGATGTGTAATTAGAGATTTTTTAGAATTTCCTTTTTCCTCAAAAACAACCAGAAAAAGAAAAACATACCTGAAAAGAAGGTCTAGGTACTTAATAACTTCCCCCCATAAATAAATTCATCCCCAAATTTCTTATCACGGCATAGAAGAAGAACCATCGAATAGTTCTAGCCACTGTGCTCGTACATTGGCCTCCCTCTCCCAAGTCTCATCATATACTCGCCTGTGCTTCCACAACACTCATACTAGAGGAACTGACTGGCCATGGAGAACCTTTGTACTATGATCCACAATCTGGATAGGATTATCTTCAAACAACACATCCTCTTCAAGTTCAACCTCCTCGGGTTGAAAGACATGAGATGAATCTGAGAAGTAACATCGAATTTGAGAAACGAGGAAGACGTCGTTCGTATCATGGTACCTCTGAGGTAACTACAATTGATAGGAAACCGGCCCAACTCTCTCCAACACCTCAAATAGCCTGACATTCCTAAGTGAAATCTTACCCTATCTCCTAATCCTCTTATGTCTCAACCTCAGTGCGACACACAAGAAAACCTGATCCCTGACCTCAAACTCCAGAGGTCATCTCCATTGATCAGCATAAGAATTCTATCAAGATTGTGCAGTAGCCATCCTACTCTCAATAATCTCTATCTTCATTGTGATCTCCTGAATAAGACGAGGTCCCAACAAATCTGTCCCTCCTGCCTCTACCCAACATAAGGGTTATCGTCATGGATTACCATACAAATCCTCATAAGGTTCCATCTAAATAGTTTCTTAAAAACAATTATTGTAGGCAAACTCCACAAGAGGTATATGCTTCTCCCAGGAACCTCAAATATCCAGAAATCATGCTCAGAGCATATCCTCAAGAACCTGAGTCATACGATCAGACTGGCCATCTATCTAGGGATGATAAGCAGTACTCAAAAGTACTTGTGTACCCAAAGCCTTCTGAAGCCCCATCCAGACCCAAGAAGTAAAACATGCGTCCCTATCTGAAACAATGGAGTGTGGAACTCCATGTAGATGTATAATCTCTCAGATGTACAACCATCCCATATCATCAACACTGAATGAATCCTTGATCAAATGAAGTGGGAAACCTTTTTGAGTCTTTCAATTACAACCCAAATTGTGTCATACCCACATGGTGACCTCGGAAAACCGGTCATGATGTCCATTAAGACGACATTCCACTTCCACATAGGAATGGGTAACTGCTATAAAAGCCATGCTGGTCGCTAATGCTCTACCTTCACCTGCTGACAAGTGGAACACCTCATGATTAAACCAAAAACATCCCTCTTCATACCTGGCCACCAATACTGTCGGTGTAGATCACAATATCCTAGTATACTCTCACACTCAACAAGACCATGCTACCCATCTTGAGATCGTTTTGAGTAAACTAAGAGAGCATTAGCTATATTCTATGCTCATAATGTGGCACTTTTGGATAGATCAAATTCATTTTGAAGGTCATGTTATCTTCTCGGTTCCCAATGCCACCCAGAGATACCATGTACACAGTTGGTCACCAGGACTTAAGCGCATTTCCCCGAATGCCAGAGGCTGCCGACTAGCAGCGAGGGCCTTGGTTGTGATAGTGGGGAAACTATGTCCTTATTGGAAGAGTATATAGCAGATGTAAATAAATACATACAAGAGAGGAAGCAGTAATAATGACATACACCAGAACGAAAGAAAACTTAAAGTATAAACTAGAGAATGTATATAAAATGATGCATGATACATATGTCCAGGGAAATAGTCAAAAAAGTAACAATGATGGGACACAATAGAGCTAAACCAAATTGTAAAAGAAAGCAGATAAACTCCCCAGCATTTCAAGCCATAGCTTGGTCCCATGCTATTCACCTCCACAACAAATCAAGTACCTGAAGTGGAAGGGCGCTTTCCCATATCTATACTTGCAACAATATAATATGTTTGGGCCTAAAAGCATGACCTGACTAGGGTGTGAGACTAAATATCAGTAGGCAACCACCTGAAGATCTATTTCTAACAATCAGTGAATATATGGATGGTAAATGTAAAGCAATAAATATAAAATTTCTCAGTAGTAAACAATCCACAGTTCAATATCAAGCAGCAGCGAAATAAATAGATAAACCTCAAAAAGGTAACCCTCTAAGAAGAGCACATAGATTATCCTCTCTGGTTTAGTATATGAAGACTATCTGAGGAAGCGCACATATTCAATCCCCTTATAGAAAAAATTAAAGCAAGACTCTATGAGGAAGCTCACATGTTCCATTCCCCGTATAGTCTAAGGTAAAGAAAGACTCTATGAGGAATCTCACATAGTCCATTCCCCATATAGTATAGGGTAATAAAGGACTCTTTGAGTAAGCTCACATGTTCATTTCCCTTTATAGCCCCAAGGTCAAGGACTCTCTGAGGAAGCTCACTCAGTCAATTCCCCTTATATCCCAGGTCGTTCATAGACTCTCTGAGGAATCTCTCACCGCCAATTCCCCTTATAGTCTAATCAGTTCGGGAATAAAAATAATGACTCTCTGAGGAAGCTCAGACTGTGAATCCCCTTATAGTCTAAAGAAATCAGGGACCCTATGAGGAAGCTCACTCAGTCAATTCCCCTTCTATCCCCAAGTGGTTCTAGGATCTCTGAGGATGCTCACTCAGTCAATCCCCCTTATGGCCAAAAGTGATCAAAGACTCTCTAAGTAATCTCAGTCATTAAATTCCGCTTATATTCTACTACACCAGGTTCTAACAGTCCAATGTAGGTCAACGAGAATAGCAGTGCAAAATTTCCAAAGTAAACCTATAGAATTACTTGGCTATATAGTCTACAACATATCAAGCATGTCAGCAAAAAAACATTCCATCCTACAGCAACTAGCATGGAAAATAGGCAAGACAGCCAAACTGGCTAAATAGGACCAAACGATCGTAAACATAACAAGAAAGGGAAATACATCCAAAGCATATAAATCATCCCAATTCATACCAAATTACATTTACACAAGAATACAAGCATGGAAGGAAAAAATAGGGGTAAAACGATACACACGCAATACCCCGTTCAAGTGTATTGGTGGAATTTCAACATAATAATCATGGTCTTCGAACGGAAAGGCACAAACCACCAACCTTGAGGATAGTATATTTCTACATGTGAAACTATAAGCTTGAATCTCCTTATAACATCGTAGATCTAAGAAAACTAAAAAAATGTTCAACCTGTGATAACTTGGAAAAGAAGAAGAATCATGAAACGAGGCTCAAGCGGAAGAGAGAACTCCCTGATGTGATTTCAACTTAACCAACGGTGTTCGACTCAAAGGATGGACAGAGGCTTGGGGGATTTTTGAATATCTGCGGCTGTACGGAGCTCTCAGTTGAATGAGACCTAAAAGAAGAGTCTTCTGGTGATTAGACATGACCCTAGTGCATTTAATAAAAAACTCCAAATACACAGCGTGTAATTTTTGGAGTAAACTACGTGTACTTTCCTTTTCTATACTCTGCTTTAAGAGGCTTCCAAGTCACTCCCACATGGCTATGTGTGTGGCTACTATATAGCCACCACACGGCCTGTTGTGGAAAGGAAGTACATGGAATGTACTTATAAAGTACACGGTGTGAACTTTGAAAATTTCTAGAATTTCATTTTTCCTAAAAAATGACCAGAAAAGGAAAAACATACCTGAAAAGAAGGTCTGAGTTCTTACACATGTATGCTATGAAATAGATATATTTTATTACCACTTACAAGTAAGTGGAATGAAATTATTTTTACATCTTACTATCTCGTGTACACTCACACCAACATTTATATAGTTATAAGATAGTAAGAATGTATGTATATTTTTATTTTATAATGAAAATACTCTTCATTTTTCTGAAATTTTTTCTATTCCAATTATTTTTTCATCATCATGTATATTTATGTTAAATGGTCATTTCAACTACAAAAATCCTCAAATTAAACAATCACTTTCTCTTTTTATCTTAAAATAATCTGCTAATTTAGTGTGTTATTTTTTATACATTCAAAGATCCTTATATTTTACTATAATAAGTTTTATTAATTTATATATGTTATTTTAAATATATGGGATAATTATGTAATATTTTTTTAAACCCTATATAATTAAATTTCAATTTATCAATTACTAATGTAGTATTTAATAATCAATCAAGATGATGCATATATAATTATGATAAATTATTTATCTAATAGAATAAAAAATATTTAAAAATCCATGTAATGATAAACATAATTTATTATTAGTTTTAATAAATACATTTTATGTATACCTATATAATATGATAATTTTATATGATTTTTCAGTCGGGAGAGAAATGGTTTTATTCAAGCTAAAATGTTTTCCATGAAATATGTTATTCTGTTTAAAAATAAAATGCCTAAATTTTATAGTTTTCAATTGATAAAATTAATTTCTTTTTTGTATTTATTATATCAAAATTATTTTATCATGAATTTTTAGGTTTTCTCTCAAACAATTGATTTTTTATTGAATAGTGGGAAAAATAGTTTTTTTATAAAAAATCCCAATTCTTTTCAAGAAAATAAAAAGTATAATTTTTTATTGGGTTGGTATTAAGTTTACATAAGACCACTTTTATTAAAAACAAAAATAATTATATTTTAATTTATATTATATTTTATATTGGTATAAATTCATTTTTATTCTAACAAATGACATTTTTCAAAAAACTATTTTTCGTTTCATTTCGGGCATATATATTAAAATTAATTTCTATTACATATAAAAATTGAATCTTGATAAATAGATATTATATTTGTAATCTGGTGTCCCAAATTATTTTATGTGTTCAAGTTAATTTTTTTCATAATGAATATTTATCAGGATAAAATTTATCACCCTAGTAAATGTTTTAAGGGCTTTTATAGGGTTTAAACTAAGAGATAGACATCCAGTATCTATAAAACCTTAGAAATTTTACTTATTGAGTGTATTTACTCCTTAACCTATATTTTCTTTTAAATTTGACCATTTTATGCCACTTTACTTTGATAAATACTTTATTATATTTAAAAGTTTAAAGTATTTACAAGATTATCACTGCAATCACTTATAAAGGGGAACCTCATATCCTGACTCTTTCATGTATTTTTATTAACTTTTCAGGGCAAAGACCAACCAAAACCCTTCCCAACTATCCTCCACGAAGTGATGTGTTTCTTTCCTATCACCACCTTACATTAATGATTATAATGATGTAATTAATGAATATATAATATTTTTATTACATTTTTATGGTTATATAACTAAAATATATCACTTACCTTAATACCCTTTCTGAATGTTATAAAATGATAATGTTGGCATTCAAACATGTGGAATACCCCCTCTACAAAGCGATGTGATTAATTTTTCATTATCATCTCATATGGTTAGTCATAGGGATGGTTATAATGAATAAATATAAAGTTTATAACATAATTATTTTTCTAAATAATTAAAATGATATATACGTTATTTCATTTTCATCCATTTGAAAAATGTAAATGTCACTTATGTGCATGTGTAGACCACCACCTCCAGGATAAGATGTGTTTCATTTTCCATATCCACCTTCCAAGGATGGTTTAAAAAAACTTATGTATAAAAATAATATTTTTTTCATGATTAAAGTTTTGGAGATTATAGAACCATTATCCCTCTGACCTTAGTCCATGAACCAAATTCATTTTGGATATATAAATTGAACGTCCTAAAAATGTCTAATGTGAACTTATCCATTTTAGTAACTAAATAAGGAATGATAAAAATGAATTAATGTTAATAATGATAATATATTGAACATGAAATGTTTTATTATTAAATAAACTAGTGTAATATTATTACTCTAAAGGGAAGACAGACAAATGAAACATGTTGGGACACAATGTTAGAGGATTTTCCTATTAAAATTCTTATTTTAATGTTTTATTTACAAATATTTTTCTCCATGTAAAAGTTTTTTTAAAATTTTCAAATATTTTCTTATTTATGAAACAAATATTTTTAAAGTTCATTTTCAAATAATTTTAAATTTCTTTAGAAAGTATTAAAAATGATTCTTTTCAACATTTTGTATATGGGTTCTTTTTTAAAAAAATAAAAAAGTTTAGAAAGGATGTTTTTATCATATATTTATTGACCAAACATTAATATCATCATAGATATTATTAAGTATCAATATTAATCTATAAGATAACATGGATTTTTAATGGATATTAAATTCTTTCTCTTATGAGAATTTTTGTTTTAAAAATACCTTTAAAGGAAAAAGAAAATTCTTCTCGTTTTCTTGAGATAACTGAAAGTGTTATTAAAAATGGGTTTGAATGAAAAATTAAATTATTTATAATGTAAAATTTCTAACTATATTTGTTTTATTCATGATATGGTTCTTGGATATTTTATATAAATTACAAGTGATCTTTATAAAAATCTAATGGAAGGTAAGCTCAGTATGTCTCTTTAATGCATTGGGTAAAGTGGTAGATTTTTACGACGATTGGTTACTCCTAAGATATGTGAAAATTATATGTTTAGGTGATTCCATTATATAGGTTATTGTATGGGTCAATATATGGATAATTTTCCTAGGTAACTACTTGATATTCCTGAAATAGTCTACAAATGAAATATTTTGATTTCAAAAGGTAAGAAAATGAATATATGTTTTTAAGGAAAGATTATGAACATTTTAAAAAAATTGAAATTATATATTTTTAATGAAGGGTATTGATGAATTTTCATATTTTTCAAGAAACCCTTATGATTATTTTTAATCCTCTATGATTTCATGTGACATATTTTATTAAATCTATTGATAAATTATGTTGTTTTCATAGAAAAGTAAATGAATATTTGAGCGAAAATTTTTATTATGAAAAATGAAAATGTATTTTGGGTTTTTTAGTGTTTCAAATAGACCATTGGGTTTGATTTATTTTATGACTCTTTCTGAGAGTTATTTTCTTATCCCACTTTTTGAAATGATTTCACTGGACTTAAGTATCAGTAGGAATGTTAATAAAGTTATAGGTCATGTTAAGGGAGTTACATTGAACAATGAATGTGTGTTATTATAAATAATATGTTTTTTTTTGGAAATAATGGAAACTATATAGAAGTGAAAAAAAATTAAAGTAATTATTTTTTAATTATCTAAAATTTTAAACCAAAAAAGTCTTTTCTATATGTAAGTGATGAAATATACACCATATATAATCTAATTTATGGGATAGTTATGTATGGGTTTTCATGGTTTGTATAAAAAAGGATTCAGATAAATTTAATGGTTAGAATGATGTTAATAGATACTATTGATATATTCTAATATAATTTTATATTATAATGAGATAGATATTGATTATTACAATATTTCATTAACTAAAATATGAGTATACATAAAGGTTTCCATAGAGGAAATAGGATATTTGAGCTAGAAATTCATGAGGGGGATAATATCGCTCTGAACCAGCATCCTAGAATGGTTGGAATAAGAACAATGTGGTTGGTATTTTTGTAAACTCAGTTGAAGTGGGATATTAATGGAGGTTCCAATGTAAAAAATCATCCAGATTCACTATATAATAATATTTAAATAATGGAAAATTTCATAAAACAACACCCTCCAGCTTTTGGTAGATCCTCATACACATTGAAATATGAATGATAGATTGACACTTTGGGGATGGTATTTGAAGTTAACAGATATATGAAACATTATAATTCAAGCCTTTTTATTTATCATTTTGATGCTAAAGTCAATCGATAGTGATCTTTGATTAATAACAATAAGAAAAAGGAAGAAATTGATTACCTGGAATAGATGATATTTAAAAATCTCTTCCTTGAAAATTATTATCCTAATGTTATTAAAAATATAATGTAAATACAAATACATGATTTTACATAAAAGTATTAGGTATTTATTTCCCCCTATAAAGATAATTTCACTAGATTGGTCAAGTATGTACAAAATATTATTTTGGAAAATTATATTAAAATTGATAGTTTTTAATTAAAATTGAAGAAAATTTTATGAATTTATTTGGTTACTCATGAATTCAGAAGTTATAAGGAAATTGTATGGTGTTCTAATAAAGTAGATATAGAGTTTGTTGAATTTTTCATCAATAAGGATAAAAAGTGATCCAGGTGGTTGGTAATGGGGAAGGATTTATTGAACAACACTATAGGAAAGAAAATTCAATTACCCCATTGTGATATGTGTGCTATGAAGAACTATTGGTAATTTATTATGATATCTAGTAAGTTATATCAATGTGGTAATCAATGATATTTGACTTGTGAAAAAAAAAAAATATCAATACTAATTTTGAGATCGATAATGAAAATTAGGCAATGAAATTTTTTAATTATAATGAGATGGTCCAATATATGAATGCATTTCTAAAGAAAATTATGAAAGATAGTGATAAAAAATACTATAAATAGAAAGGTGTGGAAAATTAAATCTATTTTATTTTTCCATAATATAATTTTGTGATAGGTACATTACTTATTTACTATACTTAAATTAATTTTTTTACCCACAATCTACACATTATTTAGTTTCATAGAAATTTTCTAGTAAAATGGAATTATTACCTCAATAAATGAATACAAAATTTTATTAAAAAACATGGTGGATGTATTAAAGAAATATAGGTTTATAAGAACCTTAATATCATTATATGTAGAATTTTTTTAATATAAATCTAGTTATCATACCCTTAGTATAGATTGATGTTATTATGGGTATGGATTATATTCCAGTTTATTATGCTAAGATATATTTCATAGGTAAAGAAGCCATATTTAATAATTAAAGTGAATTTCACTTATTATATAAGAATGAGTTCATACCATTGATAAAATATCAATAATCTAATGAACTGATTAAATATTAGAGTGAATGTTATCATACTCATATTATTTTGGAATAAGAAAACCTTTTAAATTAGTGTTTCTACATTTTTAAATGAATATATGGATGTATTTACTGATGATTTTCCTAGTGTTAATGTAGATAAAGAGGCTTAATTTACTATTGAGTTAGTCCCTGATGCCAAGAAAATTTTGAAACATTCTTCTCAAATTCCGTCAGTTGAGTTGATAGAATTAAAAAATAATTTATATGAGTGTCATGATAGGGGTTTCAACCAACCTATAACTTCATCTTGGGTGACACCAATTTTTTTATTAAAAAGTAGGATTGTTCTATGAGACTTTTCTTTAACTATAGAGCACTAAATAAAATTACTTTTTGGAAAAAAGTATTATTTTCCTCATATGGATGACTTTTGTGGTCATCTCCTACAAGCACAGTATTTCTCAAAGATTGATATCAACTTTGGTTAACCTATACTAAATGTGAACTAAGTGTTCATTCCAATTATTAAATTCAGTAATATTTATGGCCATTATGAGTTTTTAGTTATGCATTTCACGTTAAAAATTAAACCAATAGTATTAATACATCGAATGAATACATAATTCCATGTGTACATAGATAAATTTGTTGTTTTATTCATCAATTATATTCTATTATGCTCTATATTTTATGAAAATCATGATAAACATATAAATATTTCTTTGAAAACATTAAAAGAAAAGATGTTATATCAAATATTTAGTAAATGTGAATTTTTGTTTCAATATATTTCCTTCTCTGTATATATTTTTTCTAAATATGGAATAAAACTTGATATTAATAAGACTATAGTGGTGGAAGAGTGACCATGGCGAAAAAATTTCATATAGATTAAAATATTTCATGGGTTATAAATTTATTACTGATAGTTTTCTAAAAACAATGATCAGTTATCTAGCCCACTAACCAAGCTCGCTCTAAGAGGAGTAAAATTAATCTCGACCAAGGAATTTGATTAATGATTTTTGGAATTGAAATGAAGATTGGTTAATGATCCTGTGCAATATTTTCTATCTATAAATATAGAGATTTTTATTTACAGTGATTCTTTATCAGAGGGCCTTGGTTGTGTCATACTAAGGAATAATCATGTTATCATGTATGAATCTCATCAATTGAAACCACATGAGAATAATTATCTAACACAACCCCTTGATCTTGTTGTAGTAGTTATTCATTTAAAAATATAAATACATCATATGTATGGTGATAAATTGGGAATATATATTTATCAAAAAAATTTAAAGTATAAATTCAATCAAAAAGAGTTGAACATGAGGTGGAGAAGATGACTTAAACCGATTATGAATTATGATTTCCCAATTCACTATGATTTTTGTAATGAAAACATTTAAGTCTATTCCTTTAGTCAACAATATAATGAATCATTAACAATGTTATGTTTTTAACATGATCCTTTAATAATTGAATAAATAAATTTTATCTTGGAAATTGTTTATGGAAAAACCCCTTCTATTTTATCTCGGGTATCAATGTAGTCATCATTATTAGGAATAATTTATGAGCCTCAAAAGGAAGATCCTGGTTTATAAAAATTGTATATTTGGTCAATAAGGGTATGTTTTCTGTGTTTAGTGTTGATGAATAATTTTTTATCATAATTGGAAAGTGGTTATATATCCTGATTGGTTCCCAATTGAAGAAGTAATTATTATTTGAAGCTCACAACCATCCATTTTCTATTCATCCTAGAAGCACTATGACAAATCAACAAATTCAGGAATATTATTAGTTAAAAAGTGTGAAGAATTTTGTATCTAATTTAACCATGATGTGTTTTACTTATGTATAGGTTAAAGATAAATAACAACTACCAAAGGGAATTATTATACGTTTTCGAGTGCCAAAATAGATATGGGATAACATATTTATGGATTTTATGGTATAATTACCAATAAAATCATTAGGTTATAGTGTAATTTGAGTTATTATTGACCTTTTGACTAAATCTATACATTTTCTACCTATTCCAGACACTATATCATTGGATCATCTTTTTAAATAATATCTTGAAGATACAGTTAAGAAATATTGAGTTCCCCTCTCTACTATATTTAATCATGATTACATATTTACATAAACATTTTATAAATTACTTCAAAAGTTAGTGGGTATTTAATTATATTTTAGTAAACTTTTTTATCCATAATCTGAAGGAAATTTGAAGTATAAAATTTTCAATTGAGAGGATATTATTCGATCTTTCTCATTATATTATCATGGTATTTGGGATCAATATCTGTATTTATTCGAGTTTTTTTTATAATAATAGTTCTTATTCCATTACATAGATGAATCCTTTTGAAATATTATATGGAAATAGGTGTCAAAATCTATAATGTTGGGATGAAATATATGAAAGGAATTTGTTGTGACCAAAATTGGTAGAAGACATGGTTATGATAGTAAAAATTATTTAGTTCCATAGGAGGGAAGAAAAATAGAGTAAAAATTTTCATGTAGATCACTGATAGAGAAAATATTTTACTCATTTTATATATAATTTTAATTTATTAAAACCCTTTATATTTATCAATTTGATGGTATTTAGATCAATTTTTTATTTATGGTGTGTTTTTAGGAAAAATGTAAAAATTTGATAAATCTATATTTTTTTAAAGAATTTTATCACAAGGGTATTTTAGGAATAACATTTATAATATTATTCCAATTTAAGTGATTATTTATTTAGGATTCCTTTATTAATTTCCATAAAAATTTTCTTCAGGAGAAATATATGATTTTATATTCTTATGACCCTAAAAAATAATTCAATTGGATAATAGGTTTTGATTGAATGTGTGGACCCCACCTAACTAATGGAATCATAAATTGTGATACACACCTCTAATTGAGTTGATTTCATATGTTTTTGAACAAGAACATATAGATGCATTCCATTAATAATTTTCATGGTGTTTGGGAACTATTAAGGTGGAAGTCAATGTTATACATTGAAAGAAGTTTCCAAGAAATCTATGATAGAAAATGTAACAAAAAAAATATCTCATTCATCCCAAGTCCAATTAAGATGAAATTTGGTGGTTTAACAAAAAAAATTATGAACATCTTTTATGAAAGATTAAACATTTGAATCATATATTTATTATGTCTAAAACATGTAAACATTCAAATAATAGATTCCGTCCTATAAAAGGGGGAGAGCACCTCCTTCCCAAATCTTTTCATTCCATTCCATCTCATTCCAAATGAGGCACCAAGGCAAAGATCTACACTGAGGGAGTCCGACAGAAAATATACCCAAATTATTCTTCATTTATTTGTTTTATTTTTTTAGTTTTCATTTGTAATTTAAATTTCTAATAAATTCATGCATTGTTTTTATTTTTTTGTTTTCTTCCACCCAACCACCCTCCATTATTATCCATATTTTCTCCTTATTTTCTTCATTTCTTATTCTCATATTATTCACCATGAACTATTACCCACACAAATGAGGGGATAACTTGAGGCCTGACCCTGGGAAAATATATGGAAATTTAATTATTTATGTGCTAAAGTTATTAAGTTTTATTAAGTTTTTGATGATCAAGAGTGACGTGTGTGGGTGTGGCGATCGTCCAAAACGAGACTGAACACAAACTCATTTTAATTATCTAATGAAATATATTCTATCCCTTATACTGAATACATGATCTTCATATGATGGAGTTTATCCATTTAGTAGATGAAATGGAATACGATGGAGCCAGGTCTTGGAAGATGTCACACTCTTGATTGATATGTACCATCAACAGTGATTATAGGAGGAGGTGATGTTAATACTGAAAAATAAATTCAATATTTCACACCATTAAATAAAAGAATATTAATTAATGAATGAGATATTAGAATTGAATTATAAAATTTAATTTAAACAATAATAATAACAATGATGTAACCCCAAAACCATCCTATAAAGGCCATGTTCTTTCTTCAAAAATTAAATTTTTTTCATTTCATGTTATTTTTATCTTTTATTTCAATTATTTTACAATAGATTAATAAATTGAATAAAAATCATGAAAAATAATTAGTTTGTGTGAATTTGATTAAGTGAGTGAACATATCAGAAATATCCTTATGTGAGTCGACCCTAGTCAGCCTCTGTGCTGCACCAGGAAAACATAAAAATTCACTTTTGATATGCCCTATGATAGGTTTGTGTCAAAACTAGCATCATTTTCGGGGATCCAATCAGTTTTTCATTTATGTTTTCTATTTCTAAATTTTTAAAATTTTAAATTTTTTAAAAATTTTAAAAAAATACATGATGTATCCAAACTGCAATTACTTTGTATAGAATGACTACTCATAGGTTCAACAAGAAGAAGAAGAAGTTGACTTAGAGTATAATAGAGCTCATGAAAAGGAACATAAAGAGGCCCTAGAAGGACTAATTGGTAAGATAGAAAGGCTAACAGAGTATGTCCATGCTACATTAGAAAAAAAAAGATTTTGAACTATATGTGGGTGATCAAAAAGATATTTATGACTTTTGTAATGATTATGAAGAACAAATTGATCTCCTTATTCCTTAAAAAAACATGATCCATTTTTTTGAAGAACGTTTAAAACTCATATTTTAAATTGAATACAATATGGAGTATCCCAACTACCTACCTCTATCCACTAAGATCCAACTTCATGAAGAACTTACAATTGAAGAATTGATAGGCCATAAAAAACTAGTGGAGATTATTATTTCTTAAACTCTGTCTTTTCTGATTTCATTCATTATGATTTTGGTATAAATCCTTATGGTTTTGAATTTTCAGATTCGATCAATCATTGGTTTTTCTTAGATGAAGAGGAAGAATATAAACATTCACTTATTGAGGAACACATATAGAGAGCACTTATTTTATTAAACATACATTTGGAGAGGCCCATTATGAAGTACATGTTGTTTATCCTATGGAAACCAATCCAAAATAGGATTAAGTTAATGGGGAATAACATAATATTGATACTTCATTTTTTAATTGTATTTATATATATTTACACTCTAACATACCATGTGATTATTCTTTTGATGCATCACATATGGAGAAACCACTAGAAGGAGAAGAAGACATTGTACCTATAGCAACGAAGGAGGAGGAGGTTCCATACTTCATCCTACCCCTATCATGAAAACTGTAACAAATTGCAAGGGGGGGGGTTATTTTACTCTATAAAAGGAATACTCCTCAACTAGAAAAAATAAATACAAGATGGGAAGAACAATATGTAGTGATTCATGTCAAAGAATATCTACAGAACATCAGATTATCGATAACATCTCGTACTTCCCATTGTAGGCAGTAAAAATTTAGGGCCCACTTGGTGGATCATACCATGAATTATATTTACATTATTTCTATAAATTTGGATTTCAATTTCATTTCTTAGGAATTAATTTAGCATGTATCTCCATCCCTCTTATCATTTTAAACTTTATTGAGAAAAAACATTATCCTTGATTGAGTTTTTTTTATTGGTTCATGATTGCTGAAGGAAGACTCAAACAATGGAAGAGAAGGATTAAGAATCAGGGGAAATGGAGTCTAGATTTATTGTTTAAACTTTTAAACTTTTTATATTGTTTGGTCCAAAACAATTTTTTATATTTAATGATAATAATTTCATGACCAAAGTTGAATTAATGTGTTACTTGACTAATCTAAGACACATGATTCTCTTTGGAATATCGTGATGCCAGGTTTTGTATTTCAATACTAATATTATTAAATGAGTAAAATATAGGATTAAAATTTTAAAATTAAGTATGGATATTAAAATAAGGACTTATGATTTAATGGAATTTATTGATTCATCTAAATGAAATTCTGCAATAATTTTTCATTATTTGATTTTTTAAAATTCATGTTAAATGATTTTTTATTATTAATCATGCCTTAAGTGATTTTACAAAATCATATGTCTCATTCTTGGGAGAATTTTTAGACTAAGTACATCATATTTATCTTGAGCATATTTTTATGTGATATTGGGACATGTTATCTTCCATAACTTGTATTAAAACTTTTCAATGATACTGATTTTGAAAAAACACATTTACAATGATTGATGAATCTTTTGATAATACACTTATCCTTAAAATACTACCTTTACATAAATCCTTCTTTTAGCCCATAGAGACCACGAATGACCTTGTTAGGTATTATATATGTTTCAATCCATTTTTATCCATTCCTACCTTATTCATAGTACATGAATGATATTTAATAGTTTAAGTGTATGGGTAAAGGGAATCATGGTGGAAGTGATGTTATACATTGTAAGGAAAAAGTGTCGGGGTGATATTGTGGAAATTGTAAAAGGTTGTGGAATCATTCATTGTACACTTTTGTTTTTCCCCTTTTAAATATAAAAAAATGAATATGAAAAAAATAACCAAAAAATGAGAAAAATGATTGTTATTTAGGGAAACCAAAAATCACCATTAATAGACATATGATTTTTATTATACGTGGTTAGGTGGTGAATGTGAGGTTAAATCTAATGAAAACATTTGAATAAAAAAGAAAAGGATCGTTGAAAAATAAAAATAAAAATTTTACAAATAAAAAATTCAAGAGGGTGAAAAAATCATTCATTATTGATAATTTTATCATTACCATACTTTATGTTTAGGGGAAATGAGATTTTATATATTAAAGGGGAGAATTTAAGTACACTTTTTTATGTCATGCATTTTAATTAAGAGATAAACATCATCCTTGAGCCTTAATGTTAAAAAATCTAATCCTACCATCCTTAAGTCTCTGAGCCATTTTAACCTTTATTTCAAGTCCTCATGATTTTATGTGTATTTTTTATTTAAAATGTGGAGAAATTAGTTAATTTACAAGCCTATAGATAAGTAACGTGTTCTCATGATATGAGAATAACTATACTTTATTTTTTTCATGATAGATGAGAGGTAAGATACAAAGGTGAGGTAAATAATGATGTGACATGATTAATAATAATTAATTTGGGAGCTTGATTTAATGAAAGGATAAGTTCCATCATTTTTTCAAAGTGTAAAAGTAAAATAAATTAATTGATTATTTCTTTGTAAATTGAAAAAATAAATTGATATTGAATGTGGAATTTTAAAATATTGACTTGAAATTGAAAATTGTTTTATTTTATTACATTGGAATTTGAATATTGGTATCATTGGTGTCCGGTGAATTCCATTTTTAGATTTTATACATGAGGAAAAGAATTGATTAAGTGTGAGGGAATTTATAGCTCAAATATTTTACTCATTTTATTTATGAATTTATTTTATTTAAACTCTATATATTTATAAATTTGAGCATATAAGGATCAATTTTGGATTTTTGGCATGTTTTGAGAAAAAAATTAAAAATTGGTTAAATATGTATTTTTGACTAAATTTTATCACAAGGATATTTTGGGCATAAATTTTATATTATTATTAAAATTTAATTGATTCATTATTTATGATCCCTTGATTAATTTAATTTAACTTTTTCTACAGTATAATGATCTTATTTTTCCATTTTGATCCCCTGAAAATTATTCAAGTTGAAATGTTGTTTGGGTGGACAACCTAGATCCCACTTTTATAGTAGAAGACTAAATCAAGATACACACCTCTAATTATGGTGATTTCACATGTAATGGGAAAAGGACACATAGGTGAATTCCTTTAATAAATTTTGTGGAGTTTGTAAACCATTAAGGTGGAAAGTTGATGTTATATATTGAAGGAAGATTCTTGAAAATCACTGACAAAAAAAGTAACAATAAAAAAAATTTATAACTCCATTATCCTGAGGAAAATTAAATATAAATTTGGGGGGTGAATGTAAACGAAATTTGGAATCAACTTTTATGAAGGATTTAATGTGATAATAATTTATTTATTAGGTCAAAAACATGTGTTCATTTTCGTAAAATATTTTTTCCTATTAAATGAGGGGAGATCCCCCTTCCCAAATCATCCCATTCCATTCCATTGGATTGAATCTGAGGCATCGAGGATGATATCTCCACAGAGGGAGGAAAGACAAAAATCTATTCCATTTATTCTTCATTTTTTTTTTTTTAGTTTTCATTTGTAATTTAAATTTCTAATAAATTCATTCATGGTTTTTATTTTTCTGTTTTCTTCCACCCAACCACCCTCCTTTCTTCTCCATATTTTTTCACTATTTTCGTATTTTCCTATCCTTATACTATCCACCATGACCTATTTCCATAAAAAAATTAGGGGCTAACTAGACTCTTGGTCTGTGGGATGCATGTGGTAATTTCATTTATTATACACAAGATTTCTTAAGTTTTATTAAGTTTGTGATGAGAAAGAATGATGTGCATGGGTGTGGTGATCATCCACCATGACACTAAACTCAAACTCATTTCTATTAATTTATTAAATATTTTCCCTCCCTTATAATAAATATATTTTCTTTATACGATGGAGTTGAGCCACTTAGTAGAAGAAATTGCAATGATGGATTCAGATCTTGGAATATGTCACACTCTTGATTGAGGTGTGCCATAAACCTTGATTATAGGAGGAGGTTACGTTAATATTGATAAATTCATTCAAAATTTCACAAAGTTATATAAAAGAATATTAAATTATGAATGATATCGCAGAATAAAATTATTTAATTTAAAAAATAATAAGAATAATGATGGAACCCACAAACCATCCAATAAAGGCTAATTTATTTATTCACTAATTCAATTTTTTCATTGCATGTTAGTTTAATATTTTATTTCAATTAATTAACATCAAATTCATTAATTAAATAGAAACAATGAAAATGAATTATTTTAGGTGAATTAGATTAAGTTATTGAACATTTGATAAATCTTCTCAAGTGAGATGACCCTGGTTAGCCTATGTTATGTGGGTGACCCTAGTTAGATCCCCAGCAACAGTACTGGTTTTGATGCACGTCTATCATAGGGCATGGAAAAATCATATTTTTATTTTTTTCTAATGCAATACAGTGGATAAACATGGTTTTCTAACTTGATGAGCTTTCTCATATGTTCATTCACAAAATCTAATTCACCTAAACTAATTATTTTTTATATTTAATTTATTAACATAATGTAAATTAATTGAAATAAAATATAAAACTAACATGAAATTAAAATATGTAATTAATGAATAAATAACATGGAATTTTAAGGGTTGGTTGTGGGTTGCATCGTTATTCTTATTGTTGTTTAAATTAAGTTTTCTAATTCAATTCTGAGATCTCATTCATGAATTAATATTCATTTATTTAATGGTGTGAAATCTTGAATTCATTTAGCTATATTAACATCAACTCCTCCTATAATCATGGTTTATGGAACACCTTGATCGATATTATAACATCTTCCTTGACCTGGCTCCATCGTATTCCATTTCATCAACAGAATTCCTTAAAACATCGTATGAAGAACATTTATTCTGTATAAGAAAGTGAAAAGATTTAATATAAGAATGCAAATGAGTTTGAGTTCGGTGTCTTGGTGGATGATCGTCACACCCATGTACATCACTATTTCTCATCAAAAACATAATAAAACATATGAAATTTAGAACAAAATAAATGAAATTGGAACACACCTCCCCAGATCCAATTCTTGAGTTATCTGCTTGTTTTTTTATGTGAGATTTCATGGTGAATAGTATAAGAAAATAAAAATAGGAAAAGATAGATAAATATGGGGGAGAAAAGAGTGTGGTTGGATGGAAGAAATCACAAAAATAAAAAAATGCATGAATTTATTAGAAATTTACATTACAAATAAAAAAATAAAAAAAATAAAAAAAATAAATGTAGAAGAAATGGTGTATATTTTCAGCTAGCCTCCCTCAGTGGATATCTCTTCCTAGGTGCCTCATATAGAATGGGTTGGAATGGAATGGAATGATTCGATAAGGAGGATCTACCCTGCTTTTATATTGAAGAATATTTTTATGAAAGTTTATACATTTTTTCCCAATAAATGGAAGCTTCACACATTCTATACTTGATAAAAGTTGTTCAAAAATGTCTGTTTCGTTCACCCTCCAAATTTAAGCTTTATTTTCCTTGGGATATAGGAGTTTAGAATTTTTTATTTAATGTTATCTTTTCTATCTGAGATTTCCATGGAGATTACTTCAATGCATAACATCCACTTTCTACTTTAATGGTTTCCAAAATCCATGAAATTTAGTAATGGAATGCACCTATGTTTTCTTGTTCCATTACATATGGAATAACATTAATTGGAGGTGTGTATCCTAATTTATGATTCTGTTACAGAGGTGTGGTCCACCCTATCCTCCTAAAAACATTCCAAATTGAATGATTTTAAGGGGATAAAGATGGAAAAATCATATATTCTTCATGAAGATAAATTTTAATAAAATTTATCAAGTAATACTACAAAAAAATAATCACTTAAATTGGAATAATATTATAAATGTTATTCACAAAATTCCTTTGTGATAAAATTATGTCAAAATTCCAAATTTAAGCAAATTTTACATTTTTCTCAAAACATGCCATAAATAAAAAATTGATCCATATACACTCAAATTGATAAATATAGAGGGTTTTAAAAAATTAAAATTCATATATAAAATGAGTAAAAAATATCTCTATTAATAAAAAATAGAAAGATCATTCATTTGAGGTAGGTGACTACAGTGTCACCGCTGCTACAGGATGAAATTTATAAAAGGTGGAAAAATTTGAAAACTATGATTATATTAATAATAAATAAATTTCATATCGTATTTATTTTTATAAATATATTTTATGTATTCATATATAATATGTTAATTTTATATGGTTGTTCAGTCAGAAAAGAAATGGTTTTACTCTAGATGAAATGTTTTCCATGAAATATATAGTTTTATTTAAAAATTATATTTATAAATTTTATAGTAATGAATTTATAAAATGAACTTTATTTTTATATCAACCATATTGAAATTATATTTGGATGAATGCTAGGTATTTTTCTAAAAATATTTTGAGGGGATCATGGAAAATACAGATTTTTATAAAAACTTTTATTTATTTTCAAATAAATAAAAAGTATCATTTTGTTTTGGATTGATTATAAAGTTAAATAATTCAAATTTTTATAAAAAAATCCAAATAATTCTATATTAATCAATATTATATTTTATTTTGGTATAAAATCCTTTTTATTCTTAAAAATGACATTTTTATAAAAACTAGTTTTCTTTTCATTTTGCACACACATATGGAAATTTATTTCTAATACTTATAAAAATTCAATCCATAAAAATGAATATCATATCTATAATTAAGAGGATAAAATTTGGTAATGTGTTCAATTTCATTTTTGTTCATGATGAATAGTTACCATGGTAAATCTTTATCACGCTGTTAAAGGTTAAAAGGGGTTGACATGGGGGTTAAACTAAGAGATGTGGTATCAAATATTAAGAAAACATGGATAAATGTAATTGGTTGATTTAATTTTAACATTAACCTATCTTGGATTCAATATTTGGCCATTTTCTCCACTTCACCTTTAAAATACATTTATTATATTTAAATGTTAAATGTATTTTCAAAATTTACACTCCCCTCCTTTATAAAATGGAACCTCTCTCCTCTACCAACCCCCTCACTTGTTAATGAATTTTGAGACACTTATATTAGCTAGAAACATTGAAAAACTGTTACCAATTGTCCTGCCTACATCATAGAGGTTCTGATGAACCCAAAATACGAAAAAACTATAAGGATTAATGTGTAAACCAAAGGGAGATATCATAGGAGTAGTTATAAGTCTGAACTGACCTATTTCAAGATTATTTATTCATCTAACTATTTCAATTATATTCTATCCACTATAACATAATGAAATCAGTATTGTATCAGTACCGTAATTTAATTATGTTTTTTGATGAACAATTTTTTCTTTTCCCTCATGTAGAGAATGAATACTTTGTCTTTGCATACATGTGGAATACCACCTTTAAGAAGTGATGTGTTTTTTCTTCCATTATCTCCACACACTAATGGTTAGAAATATATAATTAATGAATATATAATATATTTTTGAAATTATTTTTTTCTACAAATTATATATTTCTTACCTTGTTACCCTTTCCATTCATTGGAAAATGATAACATCGCTCGTGTGTACATGTGGAATACCACCCCCACAATGAAATATGATTCTTTGTTTCATTACCAACACACATAGTATGTAATAAAGAATAAAATAATGAATAAATATGAAATATATAACATAATTAGGGTTATGTGAGTGTAAAATATCATATACCTTATTTCATTTCCATACAGTAGAAAAATGGAAGCATCATTTGTGTGAACGTGCAAACTATCACCTTCATTATATGAAGTATATCATTTTATAAAGCCACCTTCCATTGTTTTTTTATTTATTTCAATTCATAAGAATAATAATATTTTTAGGTACAAGATTATAGATATAATGGAAAAAAGATCCATATTTCTTCATTAAATCTAACAATGTCATTTTCGAATTATAAATTAAACATCCTCAAAACATCCAATGTGAAATTAACAATTTAAGTGACTAAAAAAACATGGTAACACATAAGATAAAATGAATAAAGATAATGGAATTAATATGGAAAAAAATATTAATAAAGTATAAAACTGATATAATTTTATTGCTGATGTGGGTGGGAATACAAATGAAACAATTCGGGATTTGAGGTGAGTGGCATTCTTTTTAAAAATATTATATTAATGTTTTCCTTCTAACTCTTTTTCATCCATGTCATGTTCATTTAAATGTTTCAAAAATGTTATTATTTACGATTTAAATATTTATAACGTTCATTTTCAACAATTTTTTACATTATTTAAAAATTTATAAAATTAATCTTCACAAAATTTGTTGTATCAGTTATTTTTTACTTTTTTCAAAAGCATATGAAATATATTTTTAACATATACAGTTTGAACACCCTTTCCCACCATCATATTTTTTATTCATCATCAAGATTCCTAATCTAGTTAACATGATTTTTTTAAATGAGATTATATTCTCTATCTTATGATAATTTTTTAGTTTTAAAATCATTTTATATGAAAATAGAAAATTCTTCTCATATTTATGAGATAACTGAAACTATTATTGATTACGAGATTGAACGCCAAATTAAATTATTTTTTATGATTAAAGTGTATGTTATATTTTTTTATTAATTATATGTATCTTTGACATTTTATATGAATTATGAGTGATCTTGACATATATCAGATGATGCATTGGCCCATTATAGCTCCTCAATACATTCGATAAAGTGATGGAGTTTACTGGTGATAAGTTAATCTTAATCAATTTTGAAATTTTCTAATTTGGTGATTCCATTAGAAGTGTTTTTTATATTGGTGAATGTAAGGATAATATCATAGGGTACCTATATGATATAATTGTAATGTTTTATAAAGGAAAACTTCTAATTTCAAAAGGTATGAATTTGTGCTTATTTTTTTAAGGAATGTTTATGACACATTTTATAAAAAAATGGTGAATGGTTTATTTTACAAGGAATGTTATTCATGAGTTTTCTTTTTTTTTCTATGAAAAAATTATGATTATTATTAATCCTTTATAATTTCATAAAAAAAATTATGAAATATACTGATTAATTAAGTTTATTCATGAAAAAGTGAATAGATGTTTGAGCGTAAATGTTTATTATAAAATGGAAAAAATTATGGATTTTTTATGTTTAAAAATTTAATAATAGTTTTAATTTATTTTATGTCCCTTATTGAGATTTTCTTTTATCATCCCACATTTTAAAATGTTTTCAAAATGATTAAAGATCAGTAGGAACACTAATAAAGGTAGATTTCTAGTTATGGGAGTTACCTTGATCTATGAATGTTTGTATTTATAAAGAACATGTTTTGGGTTAAAATAGACACTATGTGGAAATATACATTTTATTATGTAAAATATTTCCTAATTATATAAAAATATAAACCTGAAAAGGTTTTTGGGATGTAAGAGATGAAATATGCCATAAATCATTTTATTTATTTGACGATTTGTATGAGTTTTTATAATTTATCAATCATGATAATTTTTTTATTTGATATTATTATAAATTTGATTAATTATTGGATAAAAAATGTATATAATAAATAGTTTACCACAATTAAAAAAAAATATTTATCATTATTATAAATAGTACCCTAAAAATAAGAAAAACATTGGAATCTAATTCTACCTAATCACATGATTTCAGTCTCTTTTCTTTATAATTTTCTACTAAAATAATAAAACATCATAATATTTTTCATCACATTCTTAGGAATACAAAAAATATATATATTATTTTTCATAAACTCATAAATGAGAAATAAATTTATATATAATGAAAATAATATATGATTACAAAATAATATATAAAAATATTCTGATATCATGGTGGTCTAACTATAAAAATTTAAAAATCCCAAAGACTGGAATTCATAATTTAAGGATTCTTATGGTTCCACTATATATTTATTTATATAATTATTCATCAGTAAATAAAATAAATATCCAATTAAATATAAATATAATATAATGAATCTATGATTTATATATATATATATGTATATATATCCCATCACAGTTTCATTGATTTAATTTATATAAACTCCTTATTAAAATTTATGAATCATTAGAGAACAAATTAAAACATATCTAAGTATAATTTACAAAATGTTAGTATGTAAGGAATTATCAAGCATCCTAAATAATGAAAAATTGGTGAATAATGTGAAGGTCACTTGTATCATTTACTGGATAGAAATCTTGGGAATTCAATAAAATGATAAAGGGTCCCATCAAAAGTCCTAAAAGGACTAATATTACCCACACATTACTTTTATATAGGAAAATCTAATTTGAAATTTTTGAGGAACATGATAAACAAAAAATTAAAAATACCTCTATTATATGTGTTATTTGTGCCAGAAAACTAGAAGATACCACGAATAAGAAGTGATGAAATCATGGAGAGAGGGTGATTGATGTTGACCCCCTATACACTAAGTAAATATTTTTGATATAACTTTTTTATCCCTTTTGTATATATCCGCATTAACCTGTTTTTATTTTATTTTTTTTATTAATTAAAATTTTTAATTATCAAGATCTATAGTGATCAAACCTCACAAATTGATTTCATTATTTTATTTTTTGTTGAGTTAAATATGGTCCTCTACCGAAATATATATATATATATTTTTTTAAAAAATATTTTTTTTCATTTTAATGTAATTGGTTATTTATAATGATCTATATTGATTATATTATATATTATTATATATCTATGTGTGTGTTTTTGTGTGTACATTTGTTTGTACATGTTCATGTATATGTCTCTGTATATGTGATTCATTAATATTATTTTTTAATTCTACATATATGATTTGATTTTTATTTTATAGAATAAATATATATAATATAACTAATTCATTTTTAATTATCCAATTTCCAATAAATATTTTAAATAATTTTAAAAGATAGACATACAAGTCCAATAAATGATTTAATTCTATAAGATAACTAAAATTTCAAAATAAAAAAAATAGTTACCAAATTAATTATCAAATACCCCATTTATAATTAATAAATTATGATTCATTAGTCTTTGATCATGAATATATTCAACACATACATACGTATAATTAAATAAAAATATAATATTTTAATAAAATAAACTAAACATTTCAGTATGAAATTTAACAATCTCATAATGATGAAAAATTATCACCCTAAATTATATATGACATTTAAACATTAATAACAAGATCAGTTTTTCAATCTAAGGTTGTTTGACATATTATAATGATTATTTTTAAATTGATATATATTTTGATCTAAATAAACCAGGAATAACCTAAACATCCAAAAAGGAAATAGATAGGTCATAACATTATTTATATAGATTTTATTTGTGACAAGACATAGTCCTCATTGGGTGATGATTATTATTCTTAATATTTTAGTTATATCTTGGAAATTGAGTTTTTCATGGTGGTGTTTTAAGACCACACAAATTATATGGTTATGTGTAACCATTGATTATGGATCCAACTTGTTGTTTTTTGTCCTTTTTACTCATTTATTACATTTATAAACACTATGTAAATTTCCTTATTTTTTGGATTGCCAATGATTTTTCAATTTTGATTTTATAGTGTTAGAAAACATTTTTTCCACATGATAATTTTATGACAGTAATATGTATAATTAATTAATGCTACGTTTTTTGTGATTTTCAATGTTTTATTAATTAGTTTTCATAAAGGGAACACATTCCCATGTTATTATGTGTTAACTATATGTTATTTTCACATGATAAAGGTATTTTTACAGTGGATTTTTCTAAACATATTTATATTTTCATGGTTTAACTATGTAATATCAAGGGTTTATAAAAAATATTATATATTTATATAATAAAATAAAAAAATTGAATAAAAAGGGTTTGAAGATTGATGTAAAAAATACATTAAAGGGGTCTCACAGGTGTAATATTGGAGGCTTTTAACTTCATCATTATACATGAATTACCCATATGAAGAGAATGTTTTTTATTTATAGTGATATCTCAATGAATTTATTAGGATGATACTTGATAAAAATGGTATTTGGATAAAAGATGAATTATAATGGATAAAATTTCTAAAGGAAAATTGTACCGCTCATGGTATAATGTCATACACAATGTTATTTTCGTTCAATTCCTATATATGGATCAAAAAGAATATCCAAGTTATATGTTCAAATAAAATGATTTAAAAATTATATGACCATAGAAACATTAGTTACTAAATGAATATAACTAGCCCACATATTTTCATCCTAAAAATTCAATCAAATTAATTAATACATTATAAAATAAATACATTTATGTCGTTCTAATGATGAGAATAAAAGATTAGTCACTTATTACGGAACTAGTAATAATATTATTTGAAATTATAAATCTTGTGTCAATATCATATATATACCCTAATGTTTCTTGTTAATTGATATTAGGTAACACTAAGGTGAAACAATAGGTTTATATTGCATTTCAAACCAATAATAAATTGTTGTAAAAAGAAAAAGAAACATGAGTATTTCAGAGAAAAATATGGAATTTTTATGTTCATAATAGGATTATTTCTATCATCATTACATTATAAAAATAATTAATTAATGTATAAAACATATTGCATAATTTTATCTATGCATACTTTATGCACAAAAATATATTCAAATATTTAGGAATAATAATGGTGGGACTACATGAAAAGTGATATTTCTTATTGTATAATTATATATTTGACATTAAACCATGTTAGTTTTTTAACATAAATTATATAAATGGGTGGTGAAATTGGTATGGTTACTAGTATGGAAATGATATGAAATTGCCTTGAATTTTGTACCTAGCCTCCTTAAAAAATAAAAATTGATATATAAATTGATTTTGACTAATTAAAAAAATAAACTAACTATACATTAATAGGATTAGAATAACCCCTTTATAATCTAGAAAATATTTATAATAAATATGTTTAAATACTTCACGGTAAAAAACCATGATCTAATTTTCATATAAAACATTTGGAAAAAATCACATTATTACCAATTGAAATTGTAATGATCTTAAAAAATGAAAAATTGTAATATTAAAACATTAAAATATATTATTCGATAATATGTACATGATTTTCATGGTTTTTGGGATTATTATCACCAATTTTAATAATTATCGTTCAATGATATTAAACTAACATGTATATATATGGAACCTTATAAATCTCCAAGAAGGAATAAATGTCATAATATACTATATTAGGAAGAAGTTATAGTTAATAATTTGATGGTCATGAATTGGTATAAAATATCATTTAAAACCTAAAATTAATTTACTATCACATCAAATCTATATAGGGTAGGAAAAATCTATACAAATAATCCATAATGATAATTGGAGATAATGGTAATGGGAAAAACATTTCAAATAATATCCTCATTTAAAATATTATTGAGGTTTGAAAAGTGATAAAATTTAATCCCAATGTATATTGACCTATTTTAAATCTTTAGAAATATTAGATTCATTTCATATTAATTCAACTTACCACTAAACCGTTAATATCCCAAACTTTCAAAATAATGATTATGTTAGATAGCATACAAAATATGCAACACCAAAATTAAACAAAAAATGAAATATTAATTAAATGTCCCAGTTATAGCATAGTTATTGAATTAGATGGTATCAATAAGATTGACCACATCATGAAATTTATGTAATGGTTTTACTCAATAAAAATATATATTTATTAATTATTAGGAATTGAACAATCAATTTTCTAGTAAAGTCATTTTATGCTTCAGAAATATTTTTTATTGTTTTTGGTGAGTGAATTAATTTATGGAACATCAATAAATATTATTTAATTAAAATTATATCATTTTTTATATCAGTGTACCAAAATTATCTTGGGGTAAAATTTTGAGATTTTTCTAAATATATTGATTTTTCAACTAATAGTGTAAAATTTAATTTTTGTAAAACTATAATTTCTTTTCATTAAATAGAATATTAGAAATGTAAAATTTTATATTAAATTAAAATAAGCTTAATTTAATTATAAATAATAAAATTAATTACATATAAATCATTATTATATTATATTTTGGTATAAATTCATTTTTGTGCTTAAAAATATTTTTTCTAAAAAAACTCTATTTCATTGTGTTTTAAGTTTTTACCTTAAATTAATTTTTAATACTTGTTGGAATTTAATATTTAAAAATGAATCCAATTTTTTAATCAACATTTTTGAATTTGGTAAATTTAACCCTTATATTTTTATTCATTATTAATAGTAATTGTGGTAAATATTTTTCACATTCGTAAGAGATTAAATGGGATAAACATGGTTAAAACTAGATTAAAACATTAAAATAACTCTAACAATTTACTTTACCCTACTTCATTAGTAATTTCCAAAACAATTATCCATAGGTAGTTAAATTATGTATTTTAAAATATTATTTTCAAATTTGGAACCCAAGCATGATATTTATAAAGATAAGTTATATTCTACCCAAATTAAAAACAATTTTTGGGTATTTGCAATAATTGTAATAGATAGATTATTCAATTTGGATTTAGAATTATCCAAAATACTAAAAAACTTAATTTTATTATTTAACCAAAAAAATCACGTAAGTCAATGTACTACTTGATTTCAAGGAGAAATAAATTTTTCTCTAAAATCAGGTATTTTTCGAAAAACTATTTTTCTTGTGTTTTGTGTTCTTATATTAAAATTAATTTATTACACCTATAAAATTGGAACCAAATAAAATTGATTCAAAAATTTAATCATAATTTACAAAAAAAATTATAATTAATTTTTTATTTCGGTCCATTTAATGAAGTTATCTTGGTAAAAATATAAGTTTACATGGTTATGTCAAAAATGAGTTTAAATTGGTTTAATTAGAAGATATGTATTAAAATATATCCCAGACTTATATTAATTTAATTGGATAAGTTTTTTTTCAACAATTACCATCAAATTCGTTAAAATTTTACAATTTCTTTCCACTTGCATTTAGTTATAACATTTATATTAATTTTTATGAATATAAAGTCAAAAATGTTACTCTCTTGCTTTTAATATATATAATTTTTTTAAGAGGGATAAAAACAACATATGTTCTTTTATAAATGGATATTTCAAATATAAATTATTTTTAATCATGGTATTTTATTTTTAATTTTTTTTAACAATATAATTACCATAAATGCTTGCATAAAGGTGATATAGTTTTTGTAGAAGTAGTAGAAAAATAAGAATTATTTTAAAAACTCTAAATTAATATTTTTGGCTCATTATATTGTTCTGCAAATTTTATTGATGAATATAAAATATGATGTATTTTTAAAGGTTTATATTTTACATTCTTTATTATTATGTTTGTATCGAAGTCAAATTAAATGAATAATTCCAAAAATTACATTAATGATATTTTATAATAAATAATATTTCATTAAATGTATTAAAAATTATAAAAATATTATTTTCATCCAATTAGATTATATATGGTTTAAAATTTTAACCTTGGTCTATTTAAGTATCAGTTTTCCTTTTATAATGGCTTTCTTAACCCCTAAAGTGTAAAAAAACATGATCTCACAATAATTGTCAAAAGGGTTAGTGAAGGGTTAAAAAATAGATAAAGGTGATAACATTACTATAACATGTCCAAATTTTATTGTATGAGATTATTTCAAATAATAATAATCTTATATTTTAATTTTACCAATTTTGATTCATTGTTCCATGGAAATTAATTTATATTAATAGTTTAAATAATTCAAGAGTGTCCCTCCACAAACATATAAAACGACACCCACCCTCCTCTATTGTACACACTTAAAGATCATATTGGTTCATCCAAGACCTATCCAAATCTCTTTAAAAACACCTCATATTAGTTTATATGTCTTAATTTATATATAATACCAACATTATTGGGCTTATGGTGTAAAGTAAATGAGGTTGTCCAAAGAAGACGTATAACATTTAACTGAATGTTTTAGTGATATTAATTCTTCTACATCCTGCACATATTATTCAAACATGATGAAATAATAACAACAATACCATAAATATACAGAGATGATTTTATGTTAATGGAGTAACCTATATTCATATCCTATTCTATCAAATGATAAATGAAATCGTCGTCTGTGTATACAATAGACTACTTTTGCATGAACCAATGTAATTTGTATTCCATCACCACCTCTCACGACTGATTATAATGATGAATTTAATGTATATATATATATGATATTAATGAAATATTTATAATTATATAAATATAATATATCACATATTTTTGTACATTTTCATTCATTGAAAAATGATTAAGTTGTTCGTACATATGTGTGGAATACTACCTCCACAAAACAATGTGATTTATTTTTCATCACCACATCACATGGATGAAATATATAATTTTATTTAATGATATAATATGATATTTATGTTATAATTATCATTCTATAAAGTTAAAATTATACGTATCTTATTTCCATCATGATCATTGTAAAATGGAAACGTTTCTCATGTCTGTGCATGTCCTACCATCTCCAGGATCATAACATAAATCATTTTTCATAACAATATTTCATGGTTCGATTTTAAATTATAATTAATGTATAAAAATTATAATTATTTAATTATTATTATTATGGATATGATAGAAGAATAAACTCTTTGACCATATTCAACCTACTAATTTTATTTGGACATATTAGCTGAATATCGTTAAAACATCTAACATGAACTTAATTGATTAAGTAATTATATATATTATTTTATAAATAAAATAAAATAAATAATAAACTTAAAAAAATTATTAATAAATTATATTATTAACATAAGTTTATTATTTGGGAAGACAACTAGATTATGTGACAATTTGGACTCGAGGTAAGGGAAATTTTACCTTAAAAACCACATGTTAAATATTTTAAAATTTTAATTTCTAAATATTATTCTACCATATCAATATTCATAAAAAAATTCTTCATGAATTTATGTATAATTTAATTAATTATAAATGAATATTTTTAGTATTTTACAAATTTTTTCAAATGTAATCTTTTTATAGAGTGTTTTGACTTTATTTACAGAAGTCATTAATAATATTCTATTTTAACATATATTGATTAAATGGATTTTCCCACAACTAAAAATATTATTTTATATTTGTATTCCTTTATAATATTCCATTTTATATTTAAATAAAAACCCACATTCCCTTTTTTAAGAATTTTAGATTTGAAAATTGGGTTTAAAAGTCTAGTTTTATAATTTTTATGATGGAAATGCAAGTTCTTATATATTTCATGAATATTATGGTCATTGGAAATTGTTTATGATGATGGGTGAGCCTGATATAGATCATTATGATGGGTTATTATAAAATAGATCATTATTATGGGTGAGTCTGATATAGCTCTTCAATTCATTTGGTAATGATTTTTTCCTCCAAATAATTATTTTGGAAGTCGACTATATTGGTTATTCTATGCTTAAGAGTGATTGTAAGAGTGATATGAATGTGGTTCTTAAGGAACATACACGGATTTTATATGATTTATAATGAATTTTCATGAAATACATTTAATTTAAAATGGTAAGATAATGTTATTCAATTTTAAAGGAGTCATTATTGTAACACCCGAGACTTTTATGTTGTATAAATCATCAAAGGAATATTTTTCTACACACAACACTTGCTTGTCTTGCTCTACACGAAATCGCAACCTTCCTTGATAGCTTTCGTCGTACGCATTACCGAGTTTCACTAAACAATGATATGCTATTAAAATATTATTAAAACTTGTCGTTATGAATAGTTATAACCACTCTTTGAAATTTTATAAATTTTATTTTTGAAAATGGACTTCATTTTTGGATTCAGAACATCGAAATTAGCCTAGGGTGAAATTTTGGTATTTTTCTGAAAACTTTCACTTTTTGATGAATAGTGAAACCACTAAGTGGTAGTTAAAAAACTGAATTTTTCATAAAACTTATTTTTACCTCTTCTATGAGTGAAATTTCTAAAATCCTAGTGACACGGTTGATGTCAGTAAGTAAAATGTGGTTCAATGAGATGAAAATAATTTTTGGGTCAATAGTAACTTTTTACTTTTTTTACCACGATTAAAAGTAAATAGGGTAATTAAGGGTAAAAATGATATTATTATTACCCTAAAACTTCTCCTAATTATATTGTACTAGTTTAATTCGACCCAAAACAACCTTAGGATTAACATATGACCATTTAGGCCCACTTTTATTCGATTAGGACATTTATTATTAATTTATTTAAAGAAGGGTTAAAATAGTTAAAATCAATGTTAAATAAGTAAATAATTTTTAATATGTGGTTATACATTAGATAAATTCGACGATAAATATTCATTAGAAAGATAAAAAAATTTCCTACAAAATGGTATTTTATTTGTAATTTTTCGACATTAAATAATCTAATTTATTTTTGACACAAAGATGATGCAGTAATTATCTTATTAATGAAATATTGACATAATTGATGTTATAAACACAAAAATAAATGTAATTTGAGACTTTTTATGAATTCCACTAATTTTCTAGATTAATATGACATGTTAGTATTTATTTAATTCACTTTTTGCGAACTAATCATTCTGTTATGACTTTCACAAAAATTAATTACTAAATAGTGTCAAAATTGACATAAAATAGTTTTTAAAACAAATATTATATTTGTAATTGTTATTTTAATCATAAAAATATATGGTTCGGAAAAATGACTTAGATAAGGTTATATATATTAATAATAAACATCTTGGGGTTCTTTCAGCTGCTTATAGTAAGTTTATTAACCTTATAGTGTAAGAAAACAAGAAGACACGGTAAAAGTTAAATTATCTATCTTAAAGTTAAATCTAAATGATAAGGTTAAAATTGATACCTAAACTTGAATAAATTCTATTTTATGAGATTATTTATACCCCTACCCACCTTTTATTCGAAATATATTAATTTGGAGCTATTAAAAACAGAATTTGACTTTATAATAAAATAATATTTTAAGTTATTCCAAAGGTGCCCCTCTCCTCCCTTATAAAAGGGCACCTCCTCCCCATCTTCCTCACACCACTTTGAGCCTTCAAGCTCGGCCAACCCCTGCCAATTTAACCAATCCACTTCCCTATAGACATCCAGAGGTTCTTGTCTTCTTAAAAGACCTATTTTAGTTCCCTAAAAGGAGGTCTCAATGAAGCACTTCAAAGAAGAGGTAATGTCCGTTACCGATTCTTTCATCATTATTTCTTCTTCCACTTCTTCTTCTTCAGTTGTTTCATTATAAAGTAATAACATCAGTATCACTCATATACTGATATGTTATTATATGTATGAAACAACCCTATTTCACCATCTATCCATCCTACGGAAAAATAAATCATCGCACGTGCATACGTACGGAATACCGTCTCCACGCCATGGTGTAATCTATTTTCCACCACCACCTTACTTGGATGGGTATAATGGAATAAATAATGACAATATATGACTATTATAAATTTATACTGATTATGAAATAGTATACGTACACTCCAATACAATTCCACTATCATAGGAACGACATCATCACTCGTGCGTACGTACGGAATACCATCTCCACGATGTGATGCGACTCGTTCTACATTATATTCATTTCATAATGATTATATAAATGAATTGAATGAATTAATATTATATATATTACACTAATACCATTCTGTAAAAGAAGTATTTATAATCTAAAGAAAAGAATAAGAATTTATTCGACAAAACACGCATAAGAACAAAAAGTTATAAACACCCGAATAACAAGTAGCAATGAAATATTACTAATAAGAAGCTAAGAATATGACCATATATGATATCATAACAATATTTATGATTCTGGAATAAGTCAATAACATTATTTAAATCATTATACAGGAGGTTCTGACACTTACAAAGCAAAACGGACCTAAGGTAAGGGAAATATCACACTCTCATTTTTATCTGAGATTGTTTATACTTTGTTATTTACTGGGGTGTATTTTATCATCCACATCCATGTTTCCCCAATATGTAATATTTATATCATTATAAAATTGTTTATATCCAATTTTACCCTTCATTGAGTTTTTTAGTAAAAGATATGAAAGGAATCTTTTGTCGTTTTTCATATGAGGTACTTTTTGACTTTTCTGACAAAAGTACGAGAAGAATGTTTTTTTAACTTATACAGCATGAATGGAATTTTTAAAAATTATTTCCAAGAAACTTCCTTTACATGTTTTCATGTTTATTTTTAATCAACTTCTTTTAGTTTTGAATTTTATGACATGTTAAGAAAGGAAATGTGCTTTTGAAGTAGAAAGGATATTTTCCTCAAGAATGGAGTTCAAGTGTTTTATCAAAATTATTTTCCATCTAAGATACTAAGGGGTAATGTTTCTATACCTATTATTACATTTATTTGATTATGTTGTGATGGAATTATTTTTATGAATTCCTTTATCTTATATGAATTGTTTTATGATGTCACGATATTTAAGATTCCCATTTTTATTACATGGGTTATGCTATGATATATGGTTTATGATTTTGTGGCACACATAAGAATGGTATCATTATGAGATGGGTTGAACATATATCTCCCTCCAATTCATTGGGTAAAGATTTTATATCTCATGAGATAGACATGGCTGGAATGGTAGGTTATACCGGTTCAGTGAAATAGGACTGAAACAAGGAATGAACTCAGTTCAGAAATGGACTTTGTCCACTAAGATAGTCTTGGGAATGAGTCTTGATTAACAAGAAATTATTCTCTATGATTATGTGTGTATTACACAAAGTTTCATGTTTTATGTTATGATTATTGGGATTCCATTTCACTACTATGATTTATCCCATGTTATGAAATTATGCTCTCTTTTAGAGGTTATGATTTCAAAAAGTTATGTTCTTATGAATATTATGTGATTGATATTTCTTTTGTTTACCCTTACTGAGCATTTTAGCTCACCCTTTTGTATGTTTTCTTTCCCCAGGTCAGGATGAAGTTTATTAAGTAAGATATGCCAAAAGGGACTATAGATATGATGAAATAAATGGAAGACAGTGTAGACGCTTTATGAACCAGTTGTTTATGATTCCCAGTTTCTAAAGACACTATACCTATACGGTCCTTTCGTGGTTTTGTTATATGTTGTAATAATTATGCTTCAATTTTGAAGTATTAATAATGTATGTAATGTATGGGTGGTTATAGTTGGTATCAGAGGAAAGGTATAGTCAACCTTTAGAAACTAGGATGTGAAAGCCTTTGAAAGAGCCCTAAGGATAAGTCTAAGCATAGAACACAATCATAGTGTTTTAGAAATGGCCATGAATAAATTAGGATAAGACCTTAAGTGTGAAATTTTATTCTTGATTATGTGGTTTTCCTATTATAATTTGTGTTTCTCACACTATTCTTCTTAGTTTTAGTCAATGGCTGGAACCCGAAGGAACCGTGTTAATGCGGAATGCGACTGGCAATTCAATGATTGTCCCCCTGAGCAACCAAACGTTATGGGAGCTAGAATGAAAAATCTTGTAACCATGCTCACACAAATTTCTCAAGCTTTGAATCATGCAGGGATTCCAAACGAGCAAAAGAAGGAGCAACATTCTGTTGAATCCTTCATGAGACAGCGTCCACCTTCTTTCAGCGGGTCTACTAATCCATTAGTTGCTGAACAATGGATTAGTACTACTGAAAAGATATTTGCAGTTCTTCAATGTTCTGAGCATGATAAAGTCATCTTATCAGTGTATCGTTTGGAAGGTGATGCTGATCAATGGTGGAATCTTATTAAGAATACGAGGCAAAGGGATGAAATTGAGTCCATGGAATGGGAAGAGTTCAAGAGCTTATTTTTCAATAAGTACCTCAATCGTATTCTCCGAAAAAAATGGAGAAAGAGTTTCTTGAACTGAATAAAAAGGATGATGAATCTGTTGGTACCTATGAAGCAAATTTTACAAGACTTGCAAGGTACGCTTCTGGTATTATTATCCAACCTGAGAGTAAGGTTGATCGATTCTTTAGTGGCTTAAAACCAAGTCTTCAAATGGCCTTAGCCATAAGGGACTTCAATAGCTACGAGGAAATCGTTCGATGTGATCTCAAAGTTGAGATGGAGATTGGAGTAACCCATCAGTCATATGGATTTGATAAGAAGAGGAAAATGTAATTCAAAGGAAAATCTAAAGAGCGCACTGAAAAGAAGATGAGATTTCCCTTATGCTCAAAGTGTGGAAAGAAACTTGGAGGGAGTTTTCTTAAAGGGACATGTAAATGTTTCAAATGTGGAAAGGAAGGTCATCGGGCATTTGAATGCCGCGATGATGGGAAGAAGATGTCTACTGATGCAAACAAAGGAAGGGACACACAAAATGAACCTACTACACTTCAATGTTTCAAGTGCAAGGAGATGAGACATTATGCCAATAAATTCGCTAATCCAAGGGTTGATGATGATGGTCGACATCAACAAACTCTTAAGGCTAAATACAAAGGAAAGTCACATGAAATTTCTATCATCGATGTGGAGTATGATAACGATGTGGTGAAAGGTACACTTACCATCCACTCTAAAGTAGAAAATGTTATATTTGATTCTGGATCCACCCACTCCTTTATTTCTGAAGAATTTTCTAAGGGTATCACCGTATTAACTCAACAATTAGATGTTGAGTTAGCTGTGACAACACCTAATGGCACAACAGTCGCATCCAAAGTTTATAATTCTTCTCTGATTAAAGATTGTGGGAAAGTGCTTCCTGAAAATCTTTTGATCCTTCCTATAGTGGAATTTGATGTGATTCTTGGCATGTATTGGCTTTCTCTACATGGAGCTCATATCAATTGCCAAATAAGGGAAGTCACATTTCATATTCTCGATCAATCTATGATCGTCTATCGATGCAAGGATGAACATAACCTTCCAGTGGAAATTTCTTCCATTTTATGGGTATTTATTCCACTAAATGAAGGTTATTTATCTCAAATGGTTGGGGAGAAACTCACGATTAAGAGCATTCCCATTGTACGGGTGTTTGATGATGTCTTTCCAGAGGAATTACCGGGTCTTCCACCGAATCGTGAAGTTGAGTTTTCAATAGATCTCGTACCGGGTGCTTTGCCTATTTCAAAGACACCTTATAGAATGGCCCCAATTGAGTTGTAGAAATTGAAGAAGCAACTCCATGAGAATCTTGATAAGCTGTTAATACGCCCTAGTGCATCACCTTGGGGAGCACCTGTTCTGTTTGTTAAGAAGAAAGATGGATCAATAAGACTCTGCATTGATTATCGAGAACTTAACAAGATCACTATCAAGAACAAATATCCTCTCCTACGGATTGATGACCTATTTGACTAACTACTCAGAGCTCAATACTTTTCCAAGTTTGATCTTCATTCAGGGTATCATCAATTAAGGGTCAAAAGGGAGGATATACCAAAGACGGCTTTCCGTACAAGGTATGGACACTATGAATTTATAGTGATGCCATTTGGTCTTACTAATGCCCCTGCTATTTTCATGTTTCTAATGAATAGAGTCTTTAGAGACTATCTTGATCAGTTTGTGGTAGTCTTTATAGAAGATATTCTTGTCTATTAAAAGAGAATTGAAGAACATGAAGATCACTTGAGAATTATATTGATGACCCTGAGAAAGGAGAAGCTTTATTCCAAATTTACTAAGTGTGAATTTTGGATTCATAAAGTTGCATTTATGGGTCACATAATCTCAAAATAGGGGATATCTGTGGATCCAGCAAAAACAAAGGTTATCTAAAGATGGTCAAGACCAACAACTGTAACCGAGATCCAATGTATTCTTGGATTGGCAGGATATTATCGACATTTTGTGAAATATTTTTCATGATTATCTAATCCACTCACCAAGTTGACTTGGAAAGGAGTTATGTTTGTTTGGACGGAGGAATTGGAAGAGAATTTCAAGGAGTTGAAAAGAAGGTTATCCAGTGCACCTATGCTCACACTGCCTTGTAGTGGAGAAAGGTTTGTGATTTACAGTGATGCATCCAAGAAGGGATTGGGGTGTGTTCTAATGCAAAATGATATGGTGATAGATTATTCCTCACGATAGTTGAAAATACATGAGCAAAATTACCCAACTCATGATTTATAGTTAGCTGTCGTAAACATTGCATTAAAGATTTGGAGGCATTACCTTTATGGTGAGAGGTGTGATATTTATACTGATCATAAAAGTTTAAAGTATATTTTCACACAAAAGGAGATGAATATGCACCAAAGAAGATGGTTGGATCTGATTAAGGATTACGACTGCTCAATCAATTACCACCATGAGAAAGAAAACAAGGTGGCAGATGCATTAAGTCGACAAGACCATGCTAGTTTATCCATGATGAGGATCACAAAATATCCAATATTTATGGATTTAAAAAGGATGGATCATGGAATTATAATGAAAGGGGAAAATCGTATCTTTATCAAATGAATGTTCAACCATCTATACATGTGAAGATTAAATATGCACAGAAAGAAGATGTCGAGTTACCAAAGAAGGTGAGAAATGTTCCTGAATTCAACCTTGATTGTGATGGGATAATAATGTTCAGGAATCGGGTTTTTGTTCCTCCCATCCCCAAATTAAAGAAGGAGTTGCTGGATGAGGCTCATAATTCTTCATTCTCTATTAATCCTGGAAGCATGAAGATGTATAGGGACCTGAAAGAGTACTTCTGGTGGGATGGCATGAAAAGAGATTTTGCTGAATATGTCTCTCGATGCTTGGTTTTTCAACAAGTTAAAGCTGAGAGATAGAAGTCTAAGGAGATGTTACAACCATTACCCATACCCGAATGGAAATGGGAAAACATCACTATGGACTTTGTCACAGGACTTCCTAAAACATCCAAAGGCAATAATGCTATCAGGGTCATAGTTGATCGTCTTATAAAGTCTGCACACTTTATTGGTATTAGAGATGATTTCTCTCTGGATTAGCTTGCCAGGATATATGTAAAGGAAGTTGTAATATTGCATGGAGTACCACTTTCTATTATATCTGATCAGGATCCGAGATTTACCTCGATGTTCTGGTGAATTCTTCAGCATACTTTGGATACAGAGTTGAGTTTCAGCACTGCTTATCATCCTTAGACAGATGGTCAGTCTGAGAGAACAATTCAAACTCTAGAAGATATGTTGAGAGCTTGCTCTATTGATTTCAAAGTTGGTTGGGATCAACACCTACCTTTGGTGGAATTTTCTTATAATAATAGATTTCACTCCAGTATTCAGATGGCACCTTATGAAGCTCTTTATGGAAAGAAATGCAGGACTCCAACTTGCTGGGATGAAGTTGGGGAAAGAAAGCAATTAGGGCCTGATCTCATTGATGAAATGGCAGAAAAGGTCAGATCTATTCAACAACACATTAGGGAAGCTCAGAGTTGACATAAAAGTTATACCGACAACCGAAGAAAAGACCTAGAGTTTGAAGTGGGTGATAAAGTGTTCTTACGAATATCTCCCTGGAAGAGGGTTATGAGATTTGCAAAGAAGGGGAAGTTGAGCTCTAGATATATCGGTCCTTTTGAAATACTGGATCGTGTTGGGAAGGTAGCTTACCGATTGGAGCTTCCACCGAATCTCTCTCAATTTCACGATGTGTTCCATGTATCTCTCCTGAGAAATTACATAACTGATCCTTCACATGCACTCAGCTCAGAAGTTGTACCGCTGGAGGAAGATTTTTCTTATGAAGAACAACCGATAGAGATTCTAGATTGTAGTGAAAATGTCCTATGAAACAAGACCACTAGATTGGTGAAACTTTTATGGAGGAACCATCAATTATAAGAAGCTACATGGGAACTTGAGGATATGATGAGGGAGAGGTATCCTCATCTGTTTGTTACAAAGTGACGAATTTCGAGGGAGAAATTCATTTAAAAGGGGGTAGAATGTAACACCCGAGACTTTTATGTTATATAAATCATCAAAGGAATCTTTTTCTACACACAACACTTGCTTGGCTTGTGTTACACGAAATCGCAACCGTCCTTGATAGCTTGCATCGTACGCAATACCGAGTTTCACTAAACAATGATATTCTATTACAATATTATTAAAACTAGCAGTTATGAATAGTAATAACCACTTTTTGAAATTTTATAAATTTTATTTTTTAAAATGGACATCATTTTTGGATTTGGAACATCGAAATTAGCCTAGGGTGAAATTTTGGTATTTTTCTGAAAACTATCAATTTTTGATGAATAGTGAAACCACTAAGTGGTGGTTAAAAAACTGAATTTTTCATAAAACATAATTTTACCACTTTTGTGAGTGGAATTTTGAAAATTTGAGAGACACGGTTGATGTCAGTAAGTAAAATGTGGTTCAATGAGATGAAAATAATTTTTTAGTGAATAGTAACGTTTTACTTTTTTTACCACGGTTAAATGTAAATAGGGTAATTAAGGGTAAAAATGATATTATTATTACCCTAACACATGTCCTAATTCTATTGGACAAGTGTAATTAAACAAAAAACAAACTTAGGAATAATATATGACCATTTAGGCCCACTTGGATTAGATTAGGACATTTATTATTAATTTATTTAAAGAAGGGTTAAAATACTTAAAATCGATGTTTAATAAGTAAATTATTTTTAATATGGGTTTATACATAAGATAATTTCGACTATAAATATTAATTAGAAAGATAAAAATATTTCCTACATAATGGTAATTTATTTGTAATTTTTAGACATTAAATAATCTAATTTATTTATGACACAAAGATGATGCAGTAATTATCTTATTAATGAAACATTGACATAATTGATGTTATAAACACCAAAATAAATGTAATTTGAGACTTTTTATGAATTAAACTAATTTTCTAGATTAATATGACATCTTAGTATTTATTTAATTAACTTTCTTCGAACTAATAATTCTGTTTTGACTTTTACAAAAATTAATTAGAAAATAGTATCAAAATTGACATAAAATAGTTTTTAAACAAAATATTATATTATTAATTGTTATTTTATTCTTAAAAATCTAAGGATCGGCCAAATGACATAGATAAGGTTATATATATTAATAATAAACAACTTGGGGTTCGTTTGGCTGCTTATGGTATGTTTATTAACCTTATAGTGTAAGAAAACAAGAAGACACGGTAAAATTTAAATTATCTAACTTAAAGTTAAATCTAAATGATAAGGTTAATATTGATACCTAAAATTGTCTAAATTATTTTGGATGAGAGGATTTCGTCTCCTACCAACCTTATCTTCGAAAAATATTAATTTGGAGATATTAAAAACCTAATTTGACTTTATAATAATATAATATTTTTTGTTATTCCAAAGGTGCCCCTCTCCTCCCTTATAAAAGGGCACCTCCTCCACCTCTTCCTCACACCACTTTGAGCCTTCATGCTCGGCCAACCCATGCCAATTTCTCCTCTCCACTTCCCTAGAGACATCCTAGAGTTTCTTGTCTTCTTCAAAGACCTATTTTAGTGCCCTAAAAGGCGGTCTCAAAGAAGCACTTCAAAGAAGAGGTCATGTCCATTACCGATTCTTTCATCTTTATTTATTCTTCCACTTATTCTTCTTTAGTTGTTTCATTATAAAGTAATAACATCAGTATCACTAATATACTGATATGTTATTATAAGTATGAAACAACCCTATTTCACCATCTATCCATTCTACGGAAAAAGAAATCACCGCGTGTGCGTACGTACAGAATACCGTCTTCACGCCGTGGTGTAATCTATTTTCCACCACCACCTTACTTTGATGGGTATAATGGTATAAATAATGACTATATATGACTATTATAAAGTGATACTAATTATGAAATAGTATACATACACTCCAATACAATTCCACAATCATAGGAATGATATCATCACTCGTGCATACGTACGGAATACCGTCTCCACGATGTGATGCGACTCATTCTACATGATCTTCATTTAATAATGATTATATAAATGTATTTAATGAATTAATATGATATATATTACAGTAATACCATTCTGGAAATGAGGTATCTATAACCTAAAGAGAAGAATAAGAATTTATTCGACAAAACACGCATAAGAACAAAAAGTTATAAACACCCGAATAACAAGTAGCAATGAAATGTTACTAATAAGAAGATAAGAATATGACCATATATGATATCATAACAATAATTATGATTCTGGAATAAGTCAATAACATTATTTAAATCATTATACAGGAGGCTCGGACATTTACAAAGAAAAACCGACCTAAGGTAAGGGAAATATCACAATCTCATTTTTATCCGAGATTGTTTATACTTTGGTATTTACTGGGGTGTATTTTATCATCCACAACCATGTTTCCTCAATATGTAATATTTATATCCTTATAAAATAGTTTATATCCAATTTTACCCTTCATTGAGTTTTTTAGTAAAAGATATGAAAGAAATCTTTTTTTTCATACGAGGTACTTTTTGACTTTTCCGACAAAAGTACGAGAAAAATGTTTTTTTAACTTATACGGTATGAATGGATTTTTAAAACATTATTTCTAAGAAGCTTCCTTTACATGTTTTCAAGTTAATTTTTAATCAACTTCTTTTAGTTTATAATTGTATGACATGTTAAGAAAGGAAAAGTGTTTTTGAAGAAGAAAGGATATTTTCCTCAAGAATGGAATTCAAGTGTTTTATCAAAATTATTTTCCATCTAAGATAATAAAGGGTTCTGTTTCTATCCCTATTATTACATTGATTTTATTATGTTGTGATGGAATTATTTTTATAAATTCTTTTATCTTATATGAATTGTTTTATGATGTCACGATGTTTAAGATTAACAATTTTATTACATGGGTTATGCTATGATGTATGGTTTATGATTTTGTGGAACACATAATAAAGGTATCATTATGAGATGGGTGGGACCTATATCTCCCTCCAATAAATTGGGTAAATATTTTATATCTCATGAGATAGACATGGCTGGAACATTAGGTTATACTGGTTCAGTGAAACAGGACTGAAACGAGGAATGAACTCGGTTCAGAAATGGACTTTGTCCACTAAGATAGTCTTGTCAATGAATATTGACTAACAAGAAATGATTTTCTATGATTATGTGTCTATGCCAAAATGTTTCATGTTTTATGTTATGATTATTGGGATTCCATTTCACTACTATGATTTCTCCCATGTTATGAAATTATGCCCTCTTTTGCAGGTTAAGATTTCCAAAAGTTATGTTCTTATGAATATGATGTGATTGATATTTCTTTTGTTTACCCTTACTGAGCATTTGAGCTCACTATTTTGTATGTTTTCTTTCCCCAGGTCATGAATAAGGTTATTAAATAAGATATTCCAAAAGGGACTATAGATATGATGAAATAAATGGGAGACAGTGTAGACGATTTGTGAACCAGTTGTTTATGTTTCCCAGTTTCTAAAGACACTATACCTATACGGTCCTTTCGTGGTTTTGTAATATGTTGTAATAAGTACGCTTCAATTTTGAAGTATTAATAATGTATGCAAAGTATGGGTCTTTATAATTATACTCTTTTTGGTAAAATGATCTTTTTTATGATTTTTTTCAAGGGTTATTTTTTTACTAACACCTCATGATTATGATTTTTCCTTTATTTGGAAAATATCCCTCAAGATAACATTATAGTGTTTTGGGTTTATTATGTCTCCTGACAAAGAAGGTGTCCATAATCATTTGTGGAGTTCCAGATATATTACTGACAAGATATGTTGAAAAAGATCCAAATAAAATTAATAAACACTCTTGATGTGGTACAAAAAGTTTTTATAAAAGGTGGCATCATTTCACAATGTTTGCATAATTTTTTTTTCAAAATTTGGATAATTGAGAAAAGTTTTTTTGGAAATGAATATGTGTGAAATATTGAAGGCGAATCTAAATTTTCTACATGAGATAAGTTTTAGGATCATCTAAGAAAAATATGGGAAAGGAAAGAATCATGCAAAAGATTAGTTTTTTCACATAAGACAGTTTGCATGATAGGAAGTTCTGTGTTCAAAATCAGAAGGCACAGAAGAGAGTTATATTCCCAATGTGATGAAAATTCAAGATCTTCCTTGCTCAGGGAAATCTTATGTTCACAGAGGATGACACGTAATTATTTTTCATGAAATGGACATCCAGGTCTATAAATAAATGGTTACCCCCCCCCCCCACTTTAGTACCTTGACCCTTAGAGAAAATATGGGCTCTGAATCACGCAATATGTGTGAAAAAAGGGAGTTTCATGCAAATATAGTTGTGTGAAAATCATAGTTGTTTCACACAAGTTGGACATCAATGAAAATGTTAAATTTTTTGTGAAAGGTGTTAATGTTTCACACAAGCCATCCAAATGTTAGGTGAAATACAAAGTGTGAACCATATGGGACTCCCAGTAAATTTGGGGTGAAGTGATATTCATATTATGGATGAAAGTGGAACTTAATGATACATTAAATGAGGTGTGAAACATATTTATTCAAGTGATCAAATAAGGATCTTCAGAAGAAGCAGTGAGCAAACATTAGTTGAGAGATTAGTGAGATGTCATATTTTGATTCGTTATAAACCAGGAGGGATAGTGAGTCCACATTAAACATTGTAAACATTATTTCACTTTTATTATATTTGGTATGTAGACACATTGTCATTGTATTCTCCTTGAACGTATCCAAATGAGGGTTAACTAAGTAATGTTTTTTCCAATGCATTCTTACATTTTTTTCAGACATTGTTACGAGAAAGAGAAATAATAGTTTTTTGTTTAACAATGAAACAAGATCTGAAAGGGAATTTATTTTAATCTTCCAAACCCTGATTCACCCCCCCCCCCCCTCAGGGTATTTAACTTAGTTGGGCTAAAAATTTTCATCATATCGAAAGGATAATTTCAGTGTTTCTCTCTAATGGGTTTCAATGGAGGTTTTTAACCATAAATGTATTATAATATTATATGGAAGAAATTCAATTATGGATGAATTAGATGTAGCTCTACTTACAATCGTTTGTAATGGATGTCTTTATAGTAGAAATTCATTGTATTTTGGTTAGTGTGGATAGTGGTGTTTTATCAAAAACTTACTGAAACGAGATAGATGCTAACACAAAAGGAATAAATGCCTTAGAGAGATCCCTATCCAATGAAATATATATGAAGGTGATGTCATGATATATATCACATTATATGTGGGAGAAGATTAAAAATATTTATGAAGGAGACTCAAAAGTTATAGAGTCAAAGATTCAGGTTCAATGGAATGATTATGGGGATTTGATAATGCACTATGATGAGTTTTTTGATGCATTTTTTGATCATGTGAATGTTGTTGTGGAATAAATGTATGGTCTATGAGAAATTATTGAAGATTTAAATATTTTTAAGTGCATCTTAAGAAGACTTATACCTTGGTTCAATCCAAAAATATTCTATTTTGGAAGATAAATATGAAAATGCTATATCTTTGGATAGATTTCATACTACTCTTATTCCATATGAAATGTGAAATGATGACAATGAGTCTATGGAAAAATGTAAAGTCCAAATAACTGGAATTAAAGGCCATGATGAATCTCACCATTGAATATAGTCAGGAGGATGAAGAGAAAGATGATGTGATTTCATTCATTTCCTCAAATCTAAAAATAGGGAAAGTAAATTTCAAAGGGAAACTCCCACATACATAATTTCAATGTGGAATGGTTTGAAATATTATATCATGGTGCCCGAGGAATTATCAATATGATGATGAGGATGAAGTTGAAATTACCATGAAGAATTCTTTAGCCTATGTGAAAGTTTAGATAAATTTCAAGATAAATTTCTTTAAAAATAATATTCCTAATCCATAATAAAATGAATGATTAAAATAATCTAATGATGAAGAGATGGATAATTGAAAATATTGTGGTGAAAATGTTATGGTGACAGTTGTCGGTAGTGCATATAAAAGGGAATAAAGTGAAAATTATGAAGAATATTTTTAAGGAAGAGTTGATTTTCAGGATAAATTAGAAGTCTCTCTTGATGGGATATATGTTTTCAGAACCAAAACAAATAAATCCAACAAATTGGACCACAATTCCAAACTTTTGATATAGTGGTAGGAAGAATAGAAGTCTGAGATGGATAAAGAAATAGAAAATTCTAAGCATTCAATACAAGAGTGCTCAGAAAAGGCTAATGAGTACAAACTTAAAATTGAATAATTGAAGAGAGAAATTGGTAGTTTGGATAACACTAAAAAATAACAAATCAAACATATTAAAGAACTTTAAGAGGAATTTGTAATCCAGCAAGAATGTTTTAAGAAGCAGGAAAAACTCTTGACTCTCAGTATAACATCAGGAAATAAAATCATTCTGTCAATAGAAAATATGGAAGTGGAGTATAGAGGTCTAGTGGAATGAATCAATAGTCAAATACAAATTATAAGGCTGGTATATAGCTTGATCAATAATAGAAATCAGTAATGGCTAATGTCAGACCAAAACCACCAACTCCGTGATTGAAGATTGATTTGGGTACAATGAATATTTAGAAAATTAAGATAACCCAATGGAAAACCAGTGGTGTAGAAGTAATACAAAGAAATGCATCCCATGTTAGTTTTTATTGTTATAAAAATTTAAATCACTAAAAAAATGTGTGTTCCATAGATAAGAGATACCATGGGGAAGAAAAACAACAAAGGCTTCCAAATAGAACTCGATAATCTATAATATCTTTCGAGGGTCATTGATTTTGGTAGAGAGGATTTCAACACATGGACATATGTTGTACATCAACCATGTAGAGGAATGTGATAATGTAGAACCAAATTATTTGTAATAATAGACTTAATGAATCATCAAGAGAGATGAAAATGAAAAATTGATTTGCATCTGTACAAGATAAATTCGGTTCATCATACTGTAAGGAAAATCAATATCTTCAATCTATACCATGTATCAAGTCAAAAATATGGATCCAAAAGAAAAGAGTTGAGAAAGAAGTGGTTTCAGAAATTTCCCTTAAATAATCAGATCATTTTAGTGTATGCATCCTTAATAGTGGATGCACATCCCCTATGACAAGATACTGGGATCTTGATACAGGTATAAAATATGACATGGAAGGTGTTGTCAAATTCGAGATGATGAAGTCCTAAATATAATTTTCTCGAGAAAAGCCATTTTTGGGGGGAAATAAATGAGATGTGTTGATATCATATTCAGTGAAAGTATTAGTCAAAACATCATATGTGTAAGTCAACTATGTGACTCAGGGAATGATATAAGATTTACTAAGAAAATTTGTATCATCAAAGGAAGATATGGTGTTGTTTTTCAACATGGAAAAGGTATAAAGGGGAATCTCTAACTTGTGAGTGGAGAAGAAGATATGTGTTTTTTATCCAGAGAAAAAGAAAATAGGTTGTCGTATAAAAAACTTAGTCATATATGCCAACAATCCCTAGAAGATCTGGTCGAATGTGATGTAGCTTGAGATCTCCCTAATCTATCATGTGATCATACTCATACATGTGATTCTAGTCAATAAGGAATGGTCATCAAAAATATGAACAAGGGAAAAGAAAAAAAGTCAACCAGATTTCTTAAATTGGTGCATGCATATGTATGTGGACCTATATCACAAGGATACATTGATAGGAATAGATGGTATGTTCTTTTAATTGATTATTTTAGCAGGATGGCATAGATATTTGTCATTTCCAACAATACTGATGTGTTTAGTTGTATAAAACAATATCGGAGGGAATCATAATCGAATCTTGGAAAAAAATCAAAAGGTTTGTACTGATAATGGTATAGAATTTACAAACATCTAGCTTTATGATTATCTAGAGAAACGTGAGATGAGGCATCATGTTTTAGATATGATAAATCCTCAATAAAATGGAGTGGTTGAGAGGAGTAATCATATTATCAACAAAATGGATAGATCAATTCTTATTTTAAAAGAACAACTAGAGAAATTTTGGAAGGAATTATTCTTGATATCAGTCTATATATCTAACATAGATCTATTATGTGTGAAGGAAGAGAAGACTCTATATAAGATGTGGTATGAAAAGAATCCAACATTGAAATAATTTATAATGTTTGAAAGTAATAATTTTATTCTCCATAAAGGGAAATATAATAAATTTGAGCCATGTGGATATTAGGGTACATTTCTTGGATACTCAATAAAAATAAAATAATATAAATGCTTCAATAATAGTCTGGGAAATGTAGTTGAAAGCAATAATGTAATTGCAGTGCATAATGAACAGAATCATAAACAACACATTGAATATTTCTATAATGAAAGTTATGAGGAGGTAATAAACACAGTGGGTAAATGTAGAAAATACTCATTCAGATGAGGATAATGATGATGAGAAGGAGGATGTGAAATCTACAGCTGTGCTAAATCCAAAGAGTCATGATGAAATTGATAGGAGAAAATATCATTAATGATCAGGTAGTTCCCGTTCAAGCATGGAGAATAATATATTTACAATTTAAATCATTCTTATCTCAGGTAGAGAATACGTTTTTTGAGGAATATGCTAATGATGAAAACTAGGTTCAGGATATAAATGAGGAGCTAGACCAAATTGAGAATAATAAGACATGGGAGATTGTTTTGAAACTAGAAGATCAGAAATTCATAAGTACTAAATTGGTCATTCACAAAAATATGAATGAATATGGTGTATTGATTCAAAAAAATCATGACTATTGTGGAAAGGGTATCCCAAAATAGAGGGTATTGATTTTGAAGAAAAATTTCACTTATTGCACGGATAGAAACAATCAGATTGTTCTTGGCCATAATAATAGAAAGAGTGTTTAATGTTTTCCAAATTGATGTCAAGTCGACATTTCTGAATAGGGCTCTAGAATAAGAATTCCATATTAATTATGTAGATGTTTTTTTCATTCATGAAGATGAGAATATAGTTTTTTGGATGATAATGGCACTATATGGATATAAACAAGAACCAAGAGCATTATACTCATGGCTCGATTAGTTTTTAAAGAAGCTTGATTTTCAATGTGGTGGAGTTGATTACAATGTCTAGGTAAACAATGATTGTAATAAATTTATGGTATTTCTTGTGTATTTAGAAGGAAATATATTTAGTGGATCTGATGAAGCACATTGCAAACAATTCACCAAATTTGAAATGTTAATGATTGGTGAAATGATATTTTTTCTTGTTTTAAAAGTAACACAAGGAATGAATGGAACACTAATCTCTCAATATAAATATTAGAAGGAGTTTTTTAGAAGACTTAAAAGTGTAATTATAAGGATATGATGCCTCTAGTGGCTTCCTGGATGAAAAATTCACTCAATGATGATGACAATGCAGTTAATGTAACAAAATATAGGAAAATCATTGCCAGTCAATTGTACATGATAGCGATAAGACCTAATATCTTTTTCCACATTCCAAGTAGCATTATAACAAAAGAAACCCTAAGAATAGAAACTTCCTTACATTGAAAATAATAATATTTTATATCAAGGGAATGGTGGATTTTATTTTTCTATACAAAGAAAAATATCAACAAGATTTATTGGGGTATACAGATGAATATTTGGATGAATGAGTTGATGATAGGAAATCAACATCATGTGGTGAATTAAATCTTGTTTTATTTTTTATTTATTGGTTAATAATTAAATAGGATTTCATTTAGTTAATAATCACAGAATCTAAATATATTGTGGCTACTCAAGCGTTCATGTAGTTATCAAAGATGAAGTAGAAGCTTGATGATATGGGGGTTGTCGTGAATTCTCTAATTATAATCCATTATGATAATTCAATTCATATGAATATTATCAAAAATCCATTCCATCACTCAAGTAAAAATATCATTTAAATAAAATATTATTTTTTAAATGATATAGTGGAACAAGTACTAGTAACATTGGAGTATGTACCTATAGAACCAAAAGTTATAGACATTATGATGAAGGTCGTACACAAAGAATCATTTGAGTGACATCGACTAGATTTGGGAGTTTAATTGACTACCCGTAATAGAAAAATTTACGATGTGGGGACCCTCTCCCCAAGGTATGGTTTGTTTTCCCCTAGTGTGTTGATCTGTGTTCTTTACCCAATTGTAGACAACAATGAGGTGACCTTCAAATTCATTGACAAAGGGGAATAAATTATAACTATTAAAGGGTACAAAATGTCCTAATCAAGAAAGGGAAGAAGCTGGTTATGTGGGTTGTGACATAGAGGGAGTATCACCATTTTAATGGTTTCGGGTTTTTGAAACACCATGCAATGATTCTGTGACATGATGAGCGTTAGGTGTAATGAGGAAACAATTCATGGCTATCAGAGCTTAGCATGGACATATTTAAACATTTCTTAGCATGAGATCCCAAGTAGTGAATTTGGAGGAGTGTTAAATCTAATGATGATAATGGTGATTGATAAAATTATATATGTCATGAAATATGGAGTTCATGATGAATGCAGTTGACTGGTTTAAGGAATGAAGTGTTTCATTGATGAGCCTTACATATTACTCTTGTTTCTCACACCGAGCATCTCTCATGTGGGATTAGATTATGTATTTATTAAATATTTTATCTCTATCTCTATTTTGAGAATAAAATAGTGGAATTTGATTTAAGAAGATTTAATGGTGTATCAAAATGATTAGAGTTTTCAATAAACCCAAAAGGGGATATTGTTTGGAAAAAATCCTGCAAAGTAATGTTGCAGTGTTTTTGGGTTGATTGTTATTGTTGTAAAAGAAGGTTCCCATAATCAGTTGTGAAGTTCTAGAGAGATTGTTAAAATTCCATGTTGATAAAGATCTAGGGAAATATAATTGATGCTCTAGAGTCAGTAAAAAAATTATATATATAAAGTGGCATCATTTCCTAGTGTTTTCCAAATTTTTGGGTCTAAAATTTTGAGAATGGAGAAAGTTTTTTTTCATAAAAGTATGTTACATGAAATATTGAAGGTGAATATGAATTTTTCATGCAATATAAGTATTAGTATCATCTCAGAAAAATATGTAAAAGGAAATAATCACATGAAATATTTATTTTTATATGAAATATGGTTTGCGTGACAGGATGTTTTCTGTGAAAAATCAAAAGGCATGGGAGAGAGTTACGTATACAATGTGACATGAATGAGCTATATTATGTGATCAGGGAACTCTTACACAAATAGAGGTATATTCAAATGGATTTTTCATCCACGGTTTGACTAGATTTATAAATTGATGGCTACCCCCACACTTTATTAGCTTAACCCTTAGTGAAAATCAGGGCTCTAAATCGCGTATGTGGTGTGCGCAAAGGCAGTTGAACGAAAAGAGATTTCTACACAAAGCATAGTATTTGGGCATAAGTTGGAAATTTTTGAAAGTTTTAGATGTTTCATGAATGGTGTTAATGTTTCTCAGAATCCATCCAAAGGATTCATGAATGACAAAGTGTGAACTAGAAGGGATTTCCCAATAAATATGTGGTAATGTGATATTCATCTTCTGGATGAAATAATAACTTAATGATACACTAAATAAGGTGTAAAACATGTTTATTTAAGTAATAAAATTAGGTTATTCTGAATAAACCATGATAAAGATTCAATTGAGTGATAAATGAGCTTTTATATTGTGATTGGTTGCAAACCAGAGGGATAGTGAGTTCACTCTGAGCTCTGTAAACAGTAGTGCACTTTTAGTGGATTTGGTACATCAGAACACTATCACTGTATTCTCCTTGGATGTATCCTAGTGAGGATGAACCAAGTAAAATTTTTGTGTCTTCTTCATGCTTTAATAATTTTCATACATTTCTAAGAGAAAGATAGAGAATAGTTTTTTGTTTATCAATGAAACAATATCTAAATGTGTAGTTGTTTTAATTAGTCATACCTTGATTCCCCCCCTCTCAGGTTATTTAACCAAGATGGGTTAAAATCCTTCATGATATTGTAATAAGTATTTTATCAAAGACTTTGGGTAATAATGAAGATTTCATGTGTAATTAAATGTTTATTTTGAGCTAAAATATAATAATGTTAAAGGAAAACTCTTTTTATAATATAATATTTTTAGAATAGTCCAATGAGTTTCTGTGTTACTTTTTTAAATACCTTACTAATCTATTTGTGATCATATATTGTTTTCAAATGATTTTGATAGGTTTTAATGGTTATTAAGAACAAAGAAGAAGTCAATTTTAAATTTAGGTTGATTAGTGATTAAATAAAAACATGTTTCATTTTAAAAGTTTTATATTGGGAAAAAATGGATACTATGTGGAAATGTACACTTTGAAAGAGTTTGACCTAATTCTATAAAACATTAAACCTAAAAGTTACTTTAGTATGCAAGTGATACAGTATTTCCATTTGATTTCATATTTTTTAAAGGGTTAAAATTGGGTGAAGTTTATCTGTATCAAATACAGAAGTTTAAATATTATGTTCTTTGCACCAGATATGAGAGTGTGGTTTTGGGGCTATTGTAGTTGGAATTAGATAAAAGTTTACATAACTTTGGATATTATGATGATTTCATGTGATTTTGACTTATTAGTTGTGGGTAACATCATGGGTTTATATGTTTAAGGTTGATCATAAGTTCAAATTCATAGTTACCCCTTTTGAGGTTTTATGCAATAGGATATTGAGGTAATTAATGATATTTTGGGATGTATGTTATTAGGTTTAGGTATATATAACCCTTAGGATTAACATGAACAAATATTCTATAAGAATGTTATTATATTTTTGGGGATGTAATCTGAAAGGTAAGAGATAACCTTTGAGGTTAAGAATTTCTTTAATTTTGAGGGTATTATGGTTAATTGGGATAAAAGAGTTATTAAATTTTGGGAACATGTGATTTATCATATAATTAATCATGGGATTGAAATGTGATTCTTTGGTTAAGTGATTAATTTTATCTTTTAATAAGTTCAATATTTTGGTAACATTATATGATTAAGGAAAATAGAAATTCTTTTGGATAAAATGGGTTTTTATTTGAGGAATAAATATTGAATAATCTTTTGGAAGCATATATGATTTTAATGTGGCTATATCAGTATTTAGATTATTTATGGAAATAGTTATCATATTTTTTAGATTATATTATTAGGTCATATTTATTTTTGGGTATATAATTTTATGAGTGACTGATGTTGAGTAGAGATAAATATTAAATTAATATTGAAATAAAACTTGATCAAATTATCTTGATTTTTTGAGTTTCAAACTTGGTTGGGAATATATTGAATAATTTTATGGTTATTTATTTATCAAATGATCTATGTTGAACTTTGGAAGTTTTTGTCGAGGCTTTGGAGATTAATATTTTATTTCATCATATGAATTTTTATTAATTTTTTATTTATCTTAACTTATGCTAACCAATTTGATTTTTGATTAATATTTAAAGAAAAAAGGGATAGATTTTTATCCTTTTATGGATTATGTGATCTATTAGAAGTTGATTTTAGTGCTTCGAGTATAGAAAATTCAACTTGAATACTCATCGTTGGGAGAAAAATATGCGATTGTGGTGTAAATTTATTAAAAGATGAAATTATACTTGTCATGTAAGTATATTACCTACATAATTAGTATATAAAGTACTCAAATCTAGAAAATTGATCCTAAAACAAAAAAATAAGTTTATTACCATATTTTATGATGAATCAATGATCTGTTCACACCTTTTTGTCTTAGGGTTTTGCAGTCATTGACTTTATCATGATCATTCACTTTCTTATGATCAATGTCATTTATCACTCTATCATTATTTAGACAATACATTATTCCTCCATGTCCATATTTTCAATTTTCACTTATATTCTCTTATTATGAAGCCTCGGTATGTGTTATTCTAGATAACCTTCATATTTCTTTTTTCCTCTTTTTAAGAGGAAATTTTATTAACCCTTTTTAAAATGAGCGTTTTTAAAAAAGGTGTTTTAAAATTTAAAACCCCATATTATAGAGAATAAGTTAAAATTATAAGGATGAAATTTATTAAATGGGAGAGAATTTAATATCGCCAAACTTAAAAGAATATAACATGTTCAGTAGCATACAAGATAAGTTATACCAAGCCTTAACAAACCAAAAAATATTATTATTTAAATGTTACATTTATAACATAGTCGTTGAATTGGTGTTTATGAATAGGATTAAAAAAATTATGAAATATAAATAAATTTTCTACTCAATAAAAATGCAATGATTAATTTTTTGGAAATAAACACTCAATTTTCTAGAAAAGTCATTTTATGCTTCAAGAATATATTTTCTTCCCAAAAAATTTATTAATTTTTGTGAGTGGACTTTTATAAATTTTATTTAATAAAAATGATATCATTTTAAAAATCAACATGCTAATATTATCATAGGGTGAAATTTTAGGATTTTTTTGAAAGGATTGATTTTTTAATGAATAATGAAAAATACTAATTTCTATAAAATTGCCATTTATTTTTATTAAATAAATTATTTTAACAGTATCAATTGATATTAATGTAAAATAAATATAATTTAATTGTAAATAATAAATTTAATCACATAAAAATCATTATTATACTTCATTTTGGTATAAGTTCATTTTTGAGCTTAAAACACACTTTTAAACAGTTTTTCATTTGGTTTTGAATTTATACCATAAATTATGTTCCTCCAATTATAGGAATTGAATTTTGAAAAATGGATCCCATATTTGTAATCATGAGGTTAAAATTTTTTAAGTAGGACACTTTTATTTTTAGACATTATGAATAGTAACTATGGTAAAATTTATCACATCAATAAAGGGGGAAATATGATAATCAAGGTTAAAACGGTAGGGTAAAACGTTGAAATAACTCTAAAATTTTCCACTATCCAATTTTATAAATTTTGTAATCGCAATTTATTATTAGTTAGTTAAATAATATATTTTAAAACATTATTTTGATGTTGGAAACCTAATATTGACTTTTATAAAGATAAGTTATATTTTTTTGAAATTTCAAACTATTTTTGATTATTTGAATTTAATGGAATATATGGAATATTCCATTTGGTTTTGGTACAATAAAGAATCTTAAAACTTTAATTTTTTTATTTAACCAAAATAATATCTACAAATGAATTCATTACTTTATTTTAATGTGAAATGTTTTTTAATCTAAAATCGTGTATTTTCCTAAAAACTATTTTTCATGAATTTTTGTTCTTATATTAAATGTAATTTATTCCACCATTAGAATTTGGACCTGATAAATTTGATTTAAAATTTTTAATCATAATTTCCAAAAAAATTATTATAATTCCCCATGTATTTTTTGTTATTTCATTAAGTTATCATGGTAAAATTTGAAGTTATCATGGTAAAGTATAAAATGATTTTAAAGTTGTTTCACTTGAAGATAAGGATTAAAATGTATCAAAAACACATATTTATTTCCATTTATAAGTATTTTTTATAACAATAAAATAAAATTCTATAATATGTGACATTTTCATGCCACTTTCCTTTAATTATAACATTAATATTATTTTTTATAAATATAAATCCCAAAATGTCATTTAGTTGACTTTTATATATATAGTATTTTTTATAGGGGTAAAAACAAATTATGTTTCATTATAAATATTTTTTTGAAATATAAATTATTTTTCTATCATGGAAATTTATTTTTAACTTTTACTGGCGAAATTATTATCTTAAATGCAAATGAAATGTCGGCATTGTGATTTTGGAAGCATTAGAAAAATAAAGTAAATTATTTTAAAAACATTAAAAGTTATTTTTTTGGTTGATTTACAATGTCCCAATAATTTTATTGATAAATTTAACATATTAGGAATGTGTTAAAGGTTAATATTTTAATTCTTCTTCCTTTATGTTGTTTTCAAAGTCAAATTATATTAATAGTTTCAAGAATGAAAAAATTGATATTTTATAATAAAAAATATTTTATTAAATTATTTAAAATTATTAGAAAACATATATTAGGCCAATTAAATGATGTATGGTTGAAAATTTCAACCATATTCCATCAATAGTTCACTTTTCCTTTTATCATAACTTTCTTATCCCCTAAAGAGTACAAAAAACGTAATCTCATTGTAATAGTCAAAAGGGTCAAATAAGGGCTAAAACAAAGATCTAATGGTGAAATATAATAACCCACGTTTTGAGCCTGTAAGACATTGAAATTTTCTTGATGTTATTCCAGAGCAGGGCATTCAGACGACCTGTGATTTCAAGCCTCGGTGTAGCCAGAATTAAACATTAAGTGCATTCACACGGGACAGGCCAAATAATCAAAATTACAAATAAACAGTTTCTCGGACAAGAAAACTGAGGGCACCATTGATTCCGGAGCATGTCGTTTACCCTAGGAGGGGTGAAACTTTCACGGGCGCGACCCTTCTGTGGAAAATGACACCAGGGGCGTTTTCGTAATTTAGCATCCTCGAGCGTGAACTTTACAACTTCTGAATGGAGGCGCCGATTAAAATTATGAGACGTCCATTATGTTCAGAATGTGGTTTTTACCGTAGAGGTGGCATAACCCGGAGCCCACCGAAAGTTGGGGTACGTAGCCTACCAGTGGATGTTTAAGTGTTTTTCTATTTAAATACTTCTACTATCCTCCTCCTCCTTCCCCCCGTGTTTCTTCCTGGAGGATCCATCTCAAGAAGAATCAAGAGCCTCTCCCCACCTCTCCAAGGTGCAGCGGCTCCAGCAGATCATCAGTGAAGCTACGGGCTACGCCCAGCGAGGTAGGTGTTTTGTTTGAATTTTTTTTCTCAATTCCACTTATACTTTTGAACTCAATTTCATGCATCAAATAGTTTTCAAATTCTTGGGCGAGGGCCATCTTTTCTTAGGGCTCGATTTGAACTTTCCAATGATCATTTCGGGTCAAATTTTCGAGTCCCGAGGTGTCCAAGGTGACCCCGAGAATTTTTCCATCCAAATTCATATTTTCTGGCGGATCCGGGGGTGGTCTGGCGGTCGGCGCAGCGGTCTGGCTACTCCCAACGGCACCGGCGGCGGGCGAAGGTCGTCAGTGAGGGTGGACTGGGGGTCACGGCGCGTGACCCCATGAGGGAGACTGAGACCCGCCTTCGTCGGGTCTCCGCGCGGTACAATGATCGGCCTTGTGTCCTGTCATAGCGGTGGACCGCGGGTATGCGGCCAGACCGCATGGCCAGGGTACAAGGCAGGGCCGCGGGTCGGCCCAGGCCGTGTGGACTGGGTGTACCGGGCCGGACCTGACCAAAGGTGTTCATGCCCTTAACATCGGAAACCCGTAACATTCACTACGAGATTTCATTTTCTGTGTCTTCTATGGTAGTGCAATTCTCGGCTTGAGAAGAAGTTTTTGAGATGGCCTCGGGAATTTTAAATTCCCGAGACGGAGGATTGGTGGCGTGGCAAGCTCGTTAAGTACTACACCGGGATTCTTCTTTTGGATGGTGCGAACACATCTGATGTCCGTTTAAGGAATTTTCAGCGGCTCTTTGACCCTAGCGTCGAGATGGAGTTGTCCAAGGTGGTTTCAGGTACTGAAGTCAGAGTTGAGTCGTGGGCCCCACGAGCTGTATATTAAGCTGTGAGTAGTGTTTTGCGACTTTTTCATCATACATCCATTCGGGGCGAATGAGTAGTCATTTTGGCATGTTTTTTCGAGAGCATCGCGATTACGCAGTTCAACTGACCTCTTTCGGGACCGAGGTGTGGGCCCTATGAGACGTCGTATGGGCATAAAGTAGTGTTGAATAACATTTTCATCTGGTGTCTGTTTCTAGCGAGTAAGTATCTTATCTCGCATGTTTTTTCGCGAGGATTACAACGGTGTAATATGTTTGGGTGTGCAGAGTTTATTTAGAGATCTCCTTAAATGTGGAAACATGAAAGGACGTTGGTCAGAGGTTTCTTTAATGCACTCCGACCCAACGCACGGTCGTGATGTTAGTGACACCTAGTGGTGGCGCGGGTAGCACAGTGTTATCAGACCAGTTACGGGTTTAACCTCCCGCGGGGCTAGGCAGTGGGTCACCCGTTGACCTTAGGGTTTACCCACCAGTAGGGATGTTTAGTGAGTTAACCGACAACCTTTTAGGGTTTACCCTCCAACAGGGCTGGGCAGTGGGTCCACCAATTACCTTTTAGGGATTACCCTCCAATAGGGTTGGTTAGTGGGTCACCTGACGAACATTAAGAGTTTACCCTCCAGTTGGTGGGTCTCACACCTGAGAATATTTACACTCATCCTCATCCTATATTTTAATTATATCATTTGAATCCATTTTTACATGAAAATTAATTTATATTAATACTTAATGTAATTTCAAGAGTCTCTCTCCTCACTTATAAAAGGGAACCCCCTATCCTCTTCTCTACAATCATTAAGAGCCATTTGGTTCATCCAATCCCAAAAAAAATTCATTCCAAAAATATCTCCTATTATTCTAGTTGTCTTATTTTGGTCAGGATACGAACATTATAGGGCTTGAGGTGTAATGAAAATGTTGTTTTCTGAAGAAGAGGTTTAACTTTTAACTGAATCCTTTAGTTTTATTTCATATTCTAGCTCCTTCATATATTATTCAAACATGTGGAAATACTAACACCAGTATCTTACATATATTGAGATATTGTTATGTTATCTTCATAACCTATATCCATCTCATCTTCCATCAAAGAGAAACGAAACTGTCATTTGTGTGTATGATGGACTACCACCTCATGAACCAATGTAATTCTTTCTCCATCACCTCATCTCAAAGTAATTTATAATGATGAATTTAATTTATATATATGATATTAATTATTTATTTATCATTATTATAATATAATATATCACCTATTTTCATACCATTATACTCATTGAAAAATTATAACGTCGCTCACACATACATGTAGACTACCACCTCCATGAACTGATGTGATTTTATTTCTTCACCACGTCACATGGATGATATATATATGTTTATTTAAATATATAATATTATATTTATTATATAATCATAAATCGTTAAGTATAACATAATACTTATCTTTTCTATCATGATGGCTGGAAAATGGAAACGTTACTCATGTGTACGTACAACCTACCGCCTTCATGATTGTAACGTAATTCATTTTTCATAACCATATTTCATGGTTGGTTTTATAAGTATAATTAATGTATAAAAATGATAATTATTTAAATATTATTATTTTTTATATGATGTAATAATGACCTATTTGTCTATAGTCATCCCACAAAATTCATTTTTGGGCATATGAACCGAATATCATTAAAACATCTAACATAATATAAACCGATTAAGAAATTGTATATATCATGGTAATATATAAAATAATATGAATGATAAAATTGAAAAAACGTTCTTAATAATGTAAATAATGAACATAATTTTGTTATTCAGGAATATAAATAAAGTATATTACTTTTCATACTCGAGGTAAGGGATACATTACCTAAAAACTACGTTTTAAATGTTTTAATGATTTATTTTATAAATATATTTATTCCATGTACATAATATTGAAATTATTTTATTGATTTATTTATATGTACATTAATGAATTATAAAGGGATATTTTGACATTTTTATATTGGTTTTTGAAAGTAATCTTTTTAGGAAGCATTTTGAATTTAATTATAAAAAGTAATAGGAACATTATATTTTAACATATACGGGGTCAACAACTTTTTCCACTACCAAAACTATTATTTTATATTTTTATTCCTTTATATTATCCTATGTTTTATTTAAAAAACCTATGTACAATTTTTTTAGAGAATTTAGTTTTGAAAATTGGGTTTAAAATGATATTTTTGTAAGTTTGATGATGGAAATGAAAGTTGTTATGTATTTCATGCATGTTTTGGTCTTTGGATATTACATTTGATGGTGTGTGAGACCAATATATCTCATTCAAATAGATGATCTTAATATATATCATTATGATGGGTTATCCCGATATAGCTCATAATGATTGGTGAGTCTGATATAACTCTCTAATGCATTGGGTAATGATTATTTTCTACGAAGAATTATGTTGGAAATTGGCCATATTTGTTATTACACATGTAAGAGTGATATTAAGATGATGTCTTAAGGAACCTACATGACTTTTCTATGATTTCTAATGAGTTTTTATGGAAACCATTTGATTTCAAAAGGTAATATAGTGATATTTAGTTTCAAAGGAATGATTGTGTTATTTTTGGGTACAAAGGTGTGTTTTTTAAGAAGATTAATTTTTCTTGGGTTCACATGTTTTCTAAGAAGACCTCGTGATTTTGATTGTTCATTTAGGTTTTATTATAAGTGTTTTATAAATGAATATGGGTAATAGTGTTGATTTCAGGTGTAATTAAATGATAATTTTGAGCTCAAAGTTTATTATGTTAAAGACAAAATATTTTTTATGATATTTTTTTGATGGAAATTAGATGTCCTAGAACCCTTATTGAGGTGAATTTGGTTAGGCCCAATGATTTATTTTTAGGGTTTCATTTCTTTCACAATCATTAATTTCATCTCACTATTTTTGTTATTACTAAAAACACCCAATGGTTCCCTCATCCATAACTGGGTACAGACTTGCCTTCCAAATCTAGGTGGTCAATTGGGGTTTCAGAACCAAAGAAGAATAGGGACTCACATTGGCCTAGAGGATGAGATTTCAGGCTCATCAAACCCTATTGGGGACGAATTGTTTCTTGCTCTGGAATTCTTTTATATATTTTATATATGTTAAAAAATATCTTCATAATCCTGATAAGGGACTGGTTACCCTGAAAAATTGATCATAGGTTAACCCCTTTTATATTCAGAAGATTTGGATCCCATTAGTAAATACATATATATGTATCTAAGGTTATATATCCATTTCCCAATAACAAATAGATTTTTATATGTTGAAGCTACATAACCAGACACTTTGGAATTTTTTACCCTATAGATAGATAGTTAATATTCTGAGGAGGGGATTGAGACCTTATGAGGAATCCTATGTATCCTGATTGTGGTAGGAATAGAAACCCACGTTGATTTTTAAAATCCATGCAATTTAATTTCATGTGTGAAGGATATATGTACGGGAACATATGAACTGAATATTTGAGCTTGAGTCTCAAGTAGATTTCCTACATATCCTGGTTATAGCAGGATCCATAATTATCATAATTTTTTCATGACCTTGGGAGTATCCCCAAGGTATATTCTCTTATATGCGGGATGTTTATATCATGCAACTCATAAAAACATACATACTAAGATTTCTCTAGATAGTGGATATGCGCGATGCATATGATATGGTGATTGCACCTCCCAAAGACAACTTGATCTATGATCGATGTGAGAAATATGGGATAGTAAGTAATTATCCCTATTGCATATGGATGCATGGATTATGTGCAGGGACTTCCCTTTGGATGTTTATTATGGAGCTTGGGCCTTGACAAGGAATCCTATGTATCCTGGTTATTTTAGGAATCATAGTTTTCATAGTATGATTAACTTCTCAATCCACAGAGGGATGAGGTAGAATGATAATCCCATGGGAATGATTGAGTCATAGTAGAAGAAATGTCTGAGACATAGGGGAATTACACTAAGGTGGTTGCCTATTTTAGCTCCGGCCCTAGGAAGGCACCCTATGTTTCATGGTTGTTTTCATAATCTGGGTCATCATAGGCCAGGGATTACACACTAATGTTGACCTTATCATGATAATGAATTGTCTTGTAGATGATATAATCATTATGACACCTTAATCTCATGTGATCTATGCTCGATGTTAGAAACAAGGGATGGAAAATAATCCAACTCCTTACATTCAGATGCAGGACTTATGTACTGGGACTTCCCTTTGAATGATTAATAATGAGCTAAGGTCATAGGAAGATATCCTATATAAATTGATTATAGAATGAATCAGATTCATCGTCGTTCCCTTTATTGAGTCTTACACACAGATATTTACCTTCTGATCAGGTCATACACGTTAAGGGTGGACAAAGTTATCATGCTTTGGCATGCCCATTTGTCCTACCCTGCTTTCATATCTAACATGATTTGACTGTAAACATGACATGCCATGATTTTCTACTGGGCATGTGAGAGGATGTCAACCTAAAATGTCCAAATACAATCAAATTGTCCAATTGACTTTTCTAAGTGACGTCACATAACCTAGATGGAATGTCTAATGGTTGTCACATGATCATGGTGGACTTGTCCAGAGGAAATCACGAGACCTGGTTGGCTAATCCTAGAAGCCATCACATGGTCCCAGTTGATATTTATAGAGTGAATCGCATGATTCCACTGAATTTCCCTAGTTTTATCATGAAATCTAGTTGATACACTTTGAAGGGAATCACAAGAGTCAATTAGACATGTTAGGAGGGTGACGTATGATCTGGGATGACTTGTTCGGAGGACATAATGAGATCTAGATGATGTGCTCGAAGGGTGTTGGGAGAGCCAGTTGATGTGCCTTAGTGCTTCCATGAGACATAGTTGACAACTACTAGTGCCACTATATGAGTCTAGAAACATGTCTAAAGGATATCACAATGTCTGGATAGTTATCCTTGAGGGATTCACAAGATTTGGGTGGCATGCCCAGGGGGGATTATGTGACTTTCTTTGTCATGTGCATGGGACTTCTCATTTTCCAAATAGTATACAAAATGAGCATCATGAGATATGGTTGAAATTTCTTATTGTTTTCATGGGTCTTGTTTGGTTCATGTTGTGCATATGAGGATCATTGTATATATTCATTGCAGAAGTCTCTCATTTATTTAATCTTTTTTGGAATATTTTATTATGAGTGCCTTATTTTTGTTTCAATTATATATTTTTTTTGTCTTGAATGATCTAGAACATATGTGGTGTGGTCTTTATCTGTCCATCCAAAAGGCCTTCGCATGATCTATGAGTGATCACATGATGTGTTAATGGATGTGTCTTGATAACTCTAGTTGTTTTATGGATCTTACCTAATGGGAAGCTTTTTTGGTCATGATAACAACTACTCCAAGACACACACTCTAGTGTTCGGGTGCACCAATGTGAGTTTCCAAGTAAAATTACATTTCCATACATCTTAGGACTCTATTTTTCATGTTGAGGTGTGGAATTTATAGGCCTCTCCACCCTTTTTTCACCTCCTTGAGAAATCAGTATCACGTTAATCTAGCCTAGAGTTGGTGGAGGGATTTAGTGTCTTGTGGTTTGTGAGTTCCCTTTATAATTCATTCCAAGGGCTTCACATGATTTTTAGAGATTGTTCTATCATCCCTTAAATTACTCATTTATGGGATTATTTCCAATTAATGGGGGTATTTATAAATTAAGTGGACATTTCAAGGGACTTTCATATTGTTTGGGTGACACGTCCAAGTGCTTTATTGGAATCTGGATTCTTATTAAAAGTCATTTTCATGATCCTAGGTGACTTTTCTGGAACCATTCATGATACAAGGAAGGATTTTAAATTGACCTTCACAAAATCAAGTTATCATACTGAAGGGTTTTGTGAGAGCATGTTGTATACATCTTAGGCACGTCATTAGAGATTTATAACCATGAGAGGATCTTATCATGTACCTATTTTATTTCCTTTGTTTATTTTACAAAGTTTTAGGGTCTTGATATGTTTAATGAATGTTTTTGATGATAATAACTCTACCTATTTGTAATGATTTCATGACCAATAATAATTCGTATGGAGATACACGAGCATTTCATTGAAAATTCCATATGTTTGTCCGTATAGAATCAAAATGGAGAACATGAGGTCACATAGACATGTTCAAGGCCCTTCATGTGATGAGGATGACATACGAGTGAGATATAATAAAATGCGGCATTCATGTTTATTGGTTATTATGACATATTTTGAAACTCTAGTGAGATGTCCTATGATGTTTACGATAACAAGAGGCTCTTGAATTATCCCCTTTTTATTTCCTTGGTTTATTTTACAAAGTCTTGGAGTTTTTTTGAGTTTTCATGAGCATTGTTGAGGAGAATCACTATCCTCATCGGTTATAGGTTTCATGAGTTTTAAAACATAAAGAGGATCCCATATTTTGAATATTTACCTCATATTTGCCAATTATTATTGGATGGTTTATTGAGAAATTACCAATTCAAAAGTTTTGTGACCTGGGGAAGCTTATCAGGCTGTTGTTGCATAATTAGTGATTGTCTATGACACCTTCACAAGAGAAGGACTTGTCAAAGGGACTTTATGGGGACTTATTTATGCTATTCATTGTGTTTGATCATCCATATGACCATATTATAGTAATGAAATCATGTGTCTCCTAGGGGTTCATGCAATCCGCATGATCAGCGCCACCTTCATATTACTTTTCATTATGGGGAATATAATACCCATATTCTTTTATTTCATCCTTTGTAAATTTTTCGATTCTTAATTGGTGGGCCTTAAAATCCCCCCCCCCCAGGAGTGACTTCTGCAAGAATAAGAGCTCGATTCTGAGGAATGTAAATTACTTCCAAAGGCTTTCGAACTATCTCCAATCAGTGTCTTGGGTGATGCGTAGTCTATCAGGAAACATTTGGTATTATGAGAGATTATGTACAAATATTGGAGAATTAGGGGATTCTTTCACTGACTACTATTTTATTTAAAGATCCCCCACCCTAATTATGTTTTGTAATCACATCGCAAGATATTCAAGAAAAAACCCATCGTGATAATACATCGTGAGACCGTTTTCACGAGATATGATTCACTAGACCTCTTTTTACTAGGAACCCGCTCAAACCAATACATGGGCATATATTCAGTAATTATTTGAACTTTTTTCATTGGGATGTGATATTATTGAGGGTTATGTGGGATCCCCTAGCTTGATTGCATGATTCTTTGACTATTAATAGGATTGCATGACCATTTCAAGGTCATGTGATTGAAATTCAATAAGGGTTCATGCATCTTGTGTGATGCCTTATGGATTTACATGATCCGTGAGATCGTTGGGAGTTAGGAGATTCACATGACCTTTATTTGATTCATGAATTCCCTAATAATCCATGAAATGCGCTTGATGCTTATAATTTTATGACTTTCCTTTGACATGTTTTTATTTTTTCTATATGACATATGCCACTTATTTATATTCATATGGAATATTGCTCTCATCAAACTTCTCCCAAGATTTCGAGGAAGGATTCAAAGGTAGTGACGTTCTGGTGCGATGCCATTATATAAATTTTTTATGTTACTTGACTCCATGACATTGGGTTATTTTAGCTGAGTCTGATAATGGTGATGGTAGAAAAACATAGGAGTTATCCCTTTTTGATTTTTTGTCCCTTTATGGGTTTGGTATTACCACTGAAAGTCACATTCCTTCATCATGGTCATCATTCATACCCTCCCCTTGGATTTAGAAAACCCAAAACAATATCTAGGAGAACATCTCTCAGGGGGGATACATTGTCATCGAGGGATACTGTGAATATGGGCATATAATGATGTGTATTCCCATATACATTACTGGGGAAAACATATACCTGATTCAGATGTTCATAGGTACTACTCAATAATGTGGAAGTATGCCTCCAAATAAAAGTTTGGGTTGGTCCCCAAAAGGGACTTCTGATTATGAGGAATCTACGGAATGGGTTGTGGATGGACGTTATGGGTATAATATATTTCTTCAGAATTCATTAAGAATCTGAGGTAAATCAAAATGTATGAGGTTTTCTAGATATCACATAGGTTTTCCTACTATAACATGGATCTAACGAAAAACATATTCAGTCATTAGAGCATGGACATGAACACATTACACCCAATACATGGTGAGGTGGTAATCAACCTCTAGTTTGTGGAGAAAATATGTGGTTCACCTCTATAATGTGGGATTTATGATGGGTTCCCCCCCCCCATGGTCTGCCTAGGATGACGTAAATAGTACTCCTCTCACCCAATTACTGATCAGGCTTGACAAAAAGGCCCAACGTAAGGAGACACTCCTGGGATTGGATCTCGTATTCAATACATGGGTAGGATACATCATTAAAAATGCCCTCTATGTGCCAAAAGATAATAAGTCAAGGGCTTTTCATGTGAATGACTCCCTTAGTGCAGTAGTTCCATACTAGAATGTGGTTAAATAAGGTAAATTTAACAAATAGGTATGGGATGTTTTCCTCAGTGTTGATTAGGATATCTAACTTTCCATATTCATTTCTATGTACCTAGGTGGGTACTTACAAAAAATAAAAAAGGTGGATTTAGAGTTTCCACTTTCACGATGGTCAACTCTATTGAAGGGGGCATATTGGGCTAGCCAAACTTTTATTAGTCAAAATTTTTCTTCTTATCCACCGTGTTTATAAGGGAAAATCCCCTAACAAAATTGTAGGGGCCTTCCAGGTATTATGGGGTTGGATAGGAGATCACATAATAGGCTATTATTATCTAAACATCTAGGGTATAGCCAATGTTAACTTCATACCATATTTTCAATTTATCTGTCGGGTAAGTCTTGTTACACTAATAGATCGGGATGTAAAGGCTTATATAAGCCTCTATGACTATTTAAAACCCTACAAGATGGTTCCTAAGGGTGATTTTATTGATACTTTTGAAGCTAGTCATTTCTCATGGTCTTATATGAGTTCACTTCACAAGTTAATTCTTTCTACCTATGTCGATGAGGATATCCTTTGTGAATGGTCTTCACCCTTCCAATTTTGCTATCAATTCCTATGTGTTCATTTGATATATCCTAGATTCATTTATGCCCGATCTAAGGAGAATCTTATGTTGGATCACCAATTTTTTTTGATATTTAGTAGAGAGGAGACTCAAGATGTGATAAACCATCCTCCCCATGCTACAATAATACTTTTATCTCATAACTATGTTGAGGTTTGGATTCGTTCATATCCCAATGGGAAATTATAAATATTATTAATCAAGAAATCAAAATTACCACTGACTATTGATCTCATTCACGGGCCCATAAATTAACTGGTTTTTAGAGGTCTAATAGCTCTAAATGTAACCCATGAGGAGATAAGGCATTTACCATAATCATCATTTCTGGTGGAAGTTTCCAATGATACGGCTATAATGAGTGTGTCACCAAAGGGTGAAGCCATATAAGAATTATTATTTCCTATCACATCTTGATAGTGGATCTCTTAGAGGATGAAAAACTTGTTGGTCGAGATTTGGGGTATCATTAACAATCAATGTTACCTTTGAAGGGTTTTACCAGAGTTATTCCAATCTAGGTATCACTTTTAATGACTAACCTGAAGAGGTCATAGATGTCTTTATAGAACATGATGTAGCATTGGAAAGTGTTAGGGGTTCATATTTTATTCTTCGTTGGTCCACAAAAGAGTTTTTCTATGTACGATACAAATTTTCATTGATGAATTGAGTTATCCTATTTCCAAATAAGCTGTTAGGATGAACTCATCGCTCAGCTTAATGGTCCGTGGAACCATTACAACCATACTAATTTAATTTTTTTTATGTAGTTGGTGGATATAGATGATCGACCAGTCCTGCCATCCACGAAGTTTTCTCCCCATGGTATAGCTATGGGAGAGGAATTTGGTAGTTAATGAGGGAATGATTATGGGGTCAACAATCCCAGATGAGGATGTTGATTACCTCTTCTATAGAAATGAATTAAGATTCATCACCTTTTGAAGAGACTTCCTTGGAAGGGAAGGGGAAAACGAGGTGCTCTATATTGTCAGGGTCATCTCTTTTATAATCCTCAAGTAAGTGGGTTGTTTTAGTCTTCTTTCTCTTTAGATTATTCTGGAAACACATTCTGATTTTCCAAAAATGTGTAGCTCCCTGCCAAGATTTCTTGGAAGAGAATGTATCTACCTATGAGAATGCGGGTGAGAATATGGTTTCTTTAGTAGTCACTTAACTGTCATGCCCAAACTTTCAATAAGTGGAGATGGATTGGGTTCTAAATCAATCTCACCTATTTCCTACTGCAGACATCCCAATGATCACAAAACTTGATCTGGCATGGGTGCACATGCTTTTGTATGATTCCAACACAAGTAGCTATTCTTCTAATGTGTTATCCTTGATTGAAGGGATTTTTGTATAAGGTGGAAACTTCTTAAAGGCTTGCCACTTTTTTTTATTTTTTTCATGTCACATAATATTATCTTTTGATCCTATAGTCCTTATGGGTGGTGAGTGAATCACATCTTCAGGAAAATCACTAGTAGTGCCATAAAGCCAGTGATTACAGGAAGTTTTCACCTCTTCAACTGAGGATGGGGTAGGGGTAGTGGACGTTTAAAATTACACAACTGAGAAAGGTATGATTTTAACATCAGTATTATCCATCTATTACCTAGTCATTACATATTATTATCATGTGACTGATAAACCCCCATTCAAGTTGTTTCACTGTCTTCACCCCGTGGTACAGATGCTCTAGTCCCTACTCCCTTGGGGGTTTCTCCAATTGGATCAGCCAATGTAGAGTTTGAATCTCTTCCCTTGACAACAAAGACTATGGTCATGACTCCTTCTCTTGGTGACCTAGTCTCGGAATATACGTAAATCCCTAGGATGAACCCAAATCAAGGACCTAGGTCTTTGTAATTTTATCAATCGATGCAGTGAAAAATGTGGAGGGAGTTCTATAATTTAGATTCCAAAATCACATTGAAAAATCTGAATGATAGATTGGTTCATCTTCAATTTATGTTTCCTAGCCTTGGTTATGAGGATTTTGATTATTCCTCCCTTAATGCTTGAGTAAAGGAAGGGATTTCTCTGAGATAGAAGAAGAGGGACCTTTAATCAAGGGTGATAGATACTAAGGATTTCTCTCTAGTGATGAAAAACATAGACATGGCCATAAAGGAAGATTTTTACTGTGTGATGGAGGCAGCTGCTCATCAGGATGTAGTCAATGTTGGGAAGGTGGAAATTGATTATCTTCAGTCTCAAATAAGCCATAATCAAGAATAATTATCCCAGTTTCAACATAAAATTTATATATTATTGGAGACCATATAGGAGAAATAGGTATTTATCGATGTAGTTTAGAAATAAAATCTTGATGTTGTTTCCAAATAATAGGATTTTTAGTGGGTTGTGGTGGAAGAAACTGAATCTATTGATATATTACGCCAATCCATTTCCTCTTTAGAGTAAGGTCTTGTAGAACTAAAGGACTCATCTATGAACAATATAGGATGGAATTTAATTTTTTAAATTTTCTTTGGATCATATATTCCTGATAGAGGCTCTAATATTGGTAGATTCTTCCTATTGTATGCTATTAGTGAATTAATCTATTGAACATTATATGTTGTTGTCTAGTTTTCTTTCATTTGTGATGTGAATGAAATTCTTATAATCCAATATTATATGAATCACCAATAATATCCATCATTTTCATAATATCAAGTAAACATGAATGTATGGATCTGAATATTTAAATCGTAACAGAATTTTCTTAAGAATCACTCATTAATGCTCACTAACATGAGATTCCTTATTAATGTATTTTTCCCAATTATCTGGATATTGACTATTTTGTAGAAGAGTAATTGGGTTATAATATATTCCACAGAGGGATAATAATCCATCTTTTGTTGAAGCTGATAGGCTTGGTAGGTGTTGCTTTATTTTTTCCAAGTCCATATGGTGGACCTTACAAAATATTTCATTCCAACATACCAAATCACTATTGTGTTGTAGTTTAGGGTCTTTTAGCATGAACCTTCTATCGATGTAATTTAGGGAATTTTAACTCATAACTTCTATCGATGTAGTTCAGTGTATTTTAGCTCGGACCTTCTATCATTGTAGTTTAGGATCATTTAGATTGGGCCTTATATCACTATAGTTTAGGGTCCTTTAGATCGTACCTTATATGATTATAGTTTAGGGTCTTTTTTCTCAAACCATAGGATACCATGTAGTTTAAATTATTACTATCAGGACATGATAGATTGTCATAGAATATAGTGTATACATTCCAGGAATGACCCAAATCACCCTAGGGTGTTGATTTATTCTATGGTGTTTCTTAGGCTCATGAGGATCAGAGATCCTTTCCTACAAGGTGGAGGTGCCTATGGTTGCTAGGTAAAAGCCCTTATGTGTCAGTATAATTTTAAAAAGAGGTGTATTTACTCTTTTACAAGGGTTTTGGAAGATTTATGGGGCCAATATTGGTTGAGGGAGAAATACTAGGGAATATAGGCACACCTAGATAGTTGGAATATGAGTGGGGTAAACCATATGACCAGGATATTGAATCGATGGGTAATGGAATAGAGCATGCATACCATAGATTACCCATGATTCCATAAGGTTATTAGTTCCACCATAGTGTCCCTGGGGTACATGGGGATTATAGATCCTTTTCTATAAGGAATGGATTCTTCTTGTTGTTTGGTCTAAGGCCTTTATTCATCGATGTGAGGATCAAACAGAGGTATTCCCTCTCATTTCCAAGGGACATGGATGATTTTTGAAGAATTGATAATTTGTGAAATGAAGTTGTATATGGATTTTCTTGGCCCACTCCTCCAATTATACCCCTCCTAGGATGGAAATGAAGAAATGGAGATAATGACCCCCGAGTCCCACCTCTAATAGGACCTAGGGTGGTGAATATCACCAAGGGTATACAAGTCTCACAAAATGGAAGGCATTTCCCTTTTTAAAGAAAAAAGATCTGGAGATAAGATATTTTATCCCAAAACAACTCCAAGATATGTATATATATATATATAAGAAATCCAAATCCATACAACATGCATGTTTAAAATAGAACTGTTACAAAACTAAATTTTCCAAAGTAAGTACCAAAAGTATAACTAGGCATCAACACAACAACTATCAAGATCCAAGCTAGTAATATCCAGCACAGTCTGAGAAGACATCCTGGAAACATGAATGCAGATTTATATACGTAGGGTGAGCATACATGTATACTTATTAGGAAAACCATATCCTCTCATGCACATGTGAAAGAAGAATACTAATGCCCCTATGATAAAATAGTAGAACCAAACAACACCTAACAGGCATACTAACCATCCCAGTCCACAAAAAGTCACTCTCACAAAATCACAAAAGGCAATTAATTTAATATAGTGCACATCAATAATAGGGTACCCCACACTACATTCCCACTAATTATCCACACTCAGACCCTAATAGAAAATTTTATAGTGCTCCCACCTCTTCCAAACACAGCACATCACAACCTTCACACACACACATGGGCCTAAAAATTACATCTTGTCTCATCACTAGTGACATGAGACACATCACATCATTCCCATGGACACCATGGCACTATAAGACATCGCATCTTGCCCGCATACACCTGGGAAACATACCACATAACATCTCAAAAATACCTAGGAAATAACACCACATCTCATCCCAAAGAATCCTATAAAAACACAACACATCTCTTCCCAAAGACACCTAGGAAAACATAACTCACACGCACACACCTAAAACCATAAACCATTTCATTCCCAAATTATCCTGGGCTACTTCCACCTAGAAGGAGTAGGGAAGTGCAGGTGGTCATCCATCCATCCCCCACAAGGATGTTTGGGAAAGACCCCATCCCTCATGATTATGGGGGTTCTCGACACATAGTGATCAACTAGGGTGGTTTTTATATAGAAATCTTAAATGAAATGCATGAATATATAATACAAAACACTCATTTCCAACCTATGGGTTCTCCAACAAACAAATAACTCACAAAACTACCAACTTCACTGCTAACTCTAAATGTGAAACTCCACACATCAAACCACAACCCAAAGAAACACACACAATATATATAACATTCAAAAAAAAAGCGTGCATTCATCCCATATAATCATAATTTCATAAAAAATAAGAAAAGATACGAAAAAAATGAAATAAAACCCTCTACTATTTCAATTCAATTATCCAATTATTTATCTTTGATTAATCTGGCACAACCATAATCCAAGCGTAAAAAAAGAAAAACCCCTCCCAAATGATGCAAAAATAATGAGATACATGGTAATCCCTACCTCAAAGGGGTTTCACCATTCCTTTTATGAGAACATATCACGTAACCATGCTATGATCACCTATCATTCAAGATCTGCATCCATACAATGACGTCACAGCTCCACCGCACCTGCAACAACTGAGAGAGACCCCATTAGGAATCATTGATAAGCACATTCCATGTAACAGTGATGAGATATGGAATAGAACCTGACCCAATCTAATGAAACCTCAATAAAATAAATTGAGAACACTCCTTGGATCACCACAGATCACCAAACAATGTCACTGAGATCAACAGATTAAAGAGGGAGGGAGAGGGTTCAAAGAAATCCTCAGGGCACCTAGGGTTCGTCTCGAATGAGAGATATTACTAAAGTTGTAGGATTTGTGAAAAATCAAGTCGTTGGAATGTTTTAAAACATTACATCATTTGGAGATTACATGATGTGTAATCACCTTTTATGCTATGAAATCACTTGATGTCCACTTCCACTATAAAACCTATCAACACTCGATTTATTTTATTTTTCAAACCCCAAAATATTACACACTCTGAATCCCTCTTTCACACCATGTTAAAGTTTATAGATCATGAATCATTCTAGGACATGTCTTGAAACCAAACTTCACACTGTGAAATCAAGTTACATGATGTGAAACCACCTTGTTTCCATCTTTTAACAACTAAACTTCTCTAAAATCCCTCTAATACTCCTACATGAACTTCCAATGACCAAACATGCAATGTAAGATACTTGGAAGACACAAACCCTTATATTAGATACCTCTAAAATGATTCTCATCCTCAAAAATCCAAAACCAATCCTAGGAGAAAAAGGGGTCTGAACAAACACCATGTGAGATGCCTCTCAAGGATCTCGCTACACCTGAAACACCACTAACAACCAAACGCATCAACATTCAATGTAAACCACCATGTGTTGTTTGAAAACTGGAGTGGAAACCCTCGCATCCAAGAACACTTCCTCCCACACCTATAACAATCCCTTATCACGCCAACCAAAATGATCGTCAAACACACTACATGAGCACAAAAACCACATTCTCTAAACATGCCAACTAGGGAATTCCATCCTCCATGCCAAGATACTATTCACAATGGGTGGAACTTATTTATCCACATAGGTTTAATTACATCTCATTTAATTCATATTGATTAGGAATCATGTCCTCCCTTTTCCACACGTCAAGAATTTATCCCACAATACACCACACATAGCACCACCAAGGAGAAAAACACCTCATTTCCTAAAACTAGGGTCCAACATTACATTTCAAAACAAAAATAAAACATAGAAAAACATGGAACAACTTTGGGTATTGGGAACACATCTTCGTTTATCTCTCCCAAGTACTCTCCTTTAGGGAACCATACATCCACGACATGTGAACCAAAGGAATGGTCTATCCATGAATCACCATCACTTGATGATCTTGAATCTCCACTAGATGCTCTATAAATATTATGTCATCCTAGACATCTAACTCTCCCCAATAAATGATGTGGTAGTTATCATGTTGATACTAATGATGCTGAGAGACGTGAAGGATATCCTTCACCCTCTCCAACTATGGTGACAATACTAAACGATAGGCCACTTTTCCAACTCATCCAAACACCTCAAAGGGTCCAAAACACACGGGATATTGATTACTACCTCTATCAAACCTCTACTACCCTCGTTGAGGGGAAGCCTTCAAGAACACATGGTTAAAAACCTCAAAATCCAAGGAACTCCTCCTATGATCATCATACGACATTTTCTGGTTCCGCGCCGCTTTCATCCTCTCACAAACAGGCCAAACCTTCTCTATAGTGCCCAACACCATGTCTGGACCAAGAACAGTTGTCTCCCCAACCTCTGTCCAGCACAATGGAGAATGAAATAGTCTCTCATACAATGACTCAAATATATCCATTCCTATAGAAGTGGATAGATATTATTATAAGTGAACTCTACCAAGTGAATGTGTTGCAACCAAGATCCAACAAATTTTAAGATGCATGACTACAACATATCCTCTAATGTCTAGATATTCTTCTCTATCTACACATCTATCTGAGGGTGGAAAGCAGTGTTGAGGCATAAATGGGTTCCAAAATCAGGTTGTAATACCCTCTATACTCATGAGGTAAACTGTGTGTCCCGATCTGAGATAATATACCTAATATCTCAAGGAAACTGCACCACTTCATCCACATACCTCAAAGCTAAGGCATCCATTTCACCCGACTCCTTGATCACTAATAAGTGATCTGATTTCGTCATCTGATCCACTATTAAAAAAATATAATCATAGACTCCTTGATCCCTAGTTAACCTTGTAATAAAATTCATTGATATGTCATCCCACTTTGACTCTGGGATATATTAGGGCAGCAAAAAACCACTAGGAACATGGTTCTCTACCAATTACTATTATAATATCAAGCATCTTTCCACGAACTCTGCTACTTACCATTTCATCTTGCGCAACCAAAACTACATCTTCAAGCCATGGTACATTTTACACATTCATGGGTGTACTTCTAAAGTTGAGATATGAAAATCCTGAAGAACTCTGTTGTGAACTACTACCAGAACAAAAAAAATCTGATGGAACAACGTCTGATTCTGACCAATCCTTTAGAGAATCTCCATGTCCAACATGATCACACAACACCTCTAACTCTGAGTCTCCCCAATAAAACTCATCCACTAGCTACATCAGATAAAAATGTATTGTCATATGGAACAAATATCATCTACCACTAGCTATTCTTTCATATAAGTGCAAGGATATGAACTCCACTATCTCATTCCAAGAATATACATATTCCCATACAATCTCCTTCAATGACTTTCTACTCAAAGCATCATCCATGACATTACCATTTCTTGAAGTGTAGAAGATCTAAAAAGTGTAGTCCTAATTAAACTCCATCCACCTCCACTACTTTATATTCAGATCATTTTGTGAAAAGATGTACCTCAATCTCTTGTGGTCTGTGAAAACCACAATGTGCTCACCAATGTGGTAATGCTGCCACAGATTTAGGACAAAAACAACAAATACTAACTCAAGATTATGAGTGGCGTAGTTATTATCATGGGGACATAACATCCTAGACCCATAAGAGATCATTGGTTTCTACTGCATCAAGACACATCCTAAACCCAAATGGGTAGAATCACAAAACACCTCAAAGATCACCCCTTCCTCTGGAAAATGGATAACAAAACAAATTCCCCTTTAGATAACGAAACATTGTTTGGAATGACTCATTATAAACAAAATCTTAGTCCTCTCTTGTCATAGATAACAATGAAGCCAAAAATCAAGAGAAATTAGGTAAAACCCTCCGATAATAACCTATGAGACCAAGACAACTATGGACTTTTGCCACATTCTTAGGTGCTTCCCTAGAAAAAACAACATCAAACTTTGATGGGTCAACTATCACAGCTTCATGGGACACCACATTCCCATGTAAATACACCTACAATGTACAAAACTTACACTTGGACAACTTTTCGTAGAGCTGGTGACATAGAAGAACGTGTAATATAGTTCTGAGATACTCTGTAATCTCCTCCTATGACTTCATGTAGATCAATATATCATCAATTTATATGATGATGAACCAGTCCATGAACTCATGAAAGAATGAGTTCGTGAGCCCCATGAACATAGCTAGTGTGTTTGTAACACCAAATGGAATGAATAGGAACTCGAAGTTCCCTTAACTACTTCTAAAAATAGTCTTCCGGTTATTCCCCTACTTTACCCTCAACTAGTGATATCCAAACTATAGTTGGATATTATAAAATCAACTTTATCATCTTATCTGGAAGAAAAGATCGTATATCCTTAGAAAAGGATTACGGTTCTTGATATTCACCTAATTCAACATCTTCTAGTCTATGCACATCCTTATACTACCATATTACTTTTTTTTGAAAAACATTGGAGCATGACATGGTGACACACTAGGCCAGATAAATCCCTTCTTCATTAGATTTCCTATTTGAGTCCTCAACTCCGACAACTTAGGAAGTTCCATCTAATAAGGCTCCATCGAAATTGTAGAAGTACCGAGCTGTAAGTCTATCCCTAACTCAACATCATGTGGAGGGGTAGAGTTGAAAACTCCTTGGTAAAAACATCCAAGAACCTCTCAACAACATTAGGAACATCCACCATCCCAACATCTACAAATTTCACTGATATCTTAGCTAACAAGGAATGAGGGTGCTCTATATGCCGACTTCCCACCTAACAGCTCCACTCACCAATGAAAACCACATGTTGTTCATCCACTTCTGAATACAAAACTCTTATTTGGAATAATTTGATAATAGAATGCATAGAATAAAACTAGTTTATGCTGAGAATGACATTGTATGGCTGCATCTATAGCAAGAAAAGATCCCCATGGGACTGATGTGGTCCCATCATCAGTCTACATCCCCGGCACACTTCAAACAAGTTGGTATAGCCTCTAATATGTGTACTCAACACCAAATATATGGGAACCCTACCTATATATAGTCCCATAGAATGGGTTAGAGAGGGTCAAACAAAGGAATTATTAATCTCCTAAATCAAAACAAATTTCAAGAGAGGGTGCTAACCAATTTGATCTTACCTCTAACGATCACTGGTCTTGCTGGAACTCCTGCCTCTGCTGCGTTGAACTGAACACACCCAGCTCTTATGCCCCTATGTTAATGACCATATCCATTAACACACCTAGGTTGAGGTCCCTAAGGAACATCCTGAGTTCATCCCCTACCTACTCCATCTCCCCTCGGTGGAGAAAAATCCTATTTTTCCTAATAATTAAACTGCCTGACTGGAAATTGCTACTTAGGCTAGCACAGAATCTATCCTTCTCCACCAAAATAAGATTGATTATCCACCAGGAACTGAATTTTAAGATGGTATTCAACCCTATAAAAGAAATAACTTATCCCCAATCCCACAGAATGGGTGTGGGAACCAATGGAACCAAATGCCTGGAAAGAAAACACATGAGGTTTCCTACCTGCCAGTCGAATCCTTGATGGTCCCAGTGCTTGATATCTTTGACTAAGAGCCATACATCTTGAATAAAAATGATGGCTACCTTCTCATGGTAGACCTCTCCATGAGTGTATCCACTTGATTACCTCGACATTCTTATGATCCTACATATATGTTGGAAACATAAAAGGAGTAACACCATACTATATAGAAGGGTAGAGTTCCTCCTCAAGACGTCTCATGTGAGACTCCTCATTCGGATGGATATCTAGGGTGAAGTAAAGAAGATCCTTGAAAATGATCCGAAGTTCCCACACTGACATACTCCCTTAATGATGGTTTATTAGCTCCGGACTCTTCTCAACCTTCATTGTTGATGGATGGAACTCCACCAGGAATTCCTTCAGAAAGTAAACCCAAAACACATATGTCTCTTTCCTCTCCCACAGTTAAATTTTCCACCACTACCACGCAACTCCCCACATCTGAATCACTATCAAAAAACCTAGTACTCTAACGGAGCTCCAATCAAACTGATGGTGATCTTGTGTTCCTCAAGCTAGCTCTCTATATCCATGTCTAAAACACAACCCACATACTTTCAAAAGACCAATCGTTGGGAAGAACATAATGTTCTATGCCCCTATTAATCATCATCAACTGGATCAATGCTATGCTAATCAACCAAAATATCCTATTAAGCCTCAACCGCCCGATCCACATGCGGATGATGGTCGGGTGGAATAGCTGAAAGGTAAACAGTGAATTCCTAAGCCCAAGTATTATGGAATTTTATTAAATATTTATTTTAATTTATTATCTTTTTCATATCCATTTCAAAATTCCCAAGATAACCCAATTAAAACAATAACAAAAGTCCTTATGATGCATGTACATTTCTTAGGTCTATACCTTTCCAATGGTGTAGCCTCATTTGGTCGTTTGGTAAGATCATAGTGCATACATTGGATCAAAGGGGACACTAAATTCCCATGTCCTCATCCGTCTTCCCTACCCTATGTCATGCACCAAGATCACCTGACACTATTTCCCTAACAAACCATGAAATACTCATTGTGATTAACTCCAATATTCATCTTATCTCTCAAAAATTATCCTATGATACCATTCTGTCATGACCCCCTCCCTCCAAAGATACCACACCTAAATAGGAAATGAATAAATGGAGATAATGACCCCTAAATCCTACCCCCAATTGGACATGAGGTGGTGATCAGCACTAAGGGAATACAAGTCTCACACAATGGCAGGAATTTCCGTTTTAAATAAACAAGATCAGGTCATAACATGTTTCAGCCCAAAACAACACCAATATATATATATGAGAAGAAAAATCCATCCCATGTGCATGTTTAAAATAGAACTAATAAAAAACTAAGGGCTCCAAATTACATACCAAAATTATAACTATGCAGTGACACAAAAACTATCGTGATCCAGGCTAATAAAGTCCATCACAGTCTATGAAGTCCCCCTGGAATCCTGAAAATAGATTTATATACATAGGGTGAGAATACAATTATACTCATTAGGAAAACCAAATTCTATCATGAACATGTGAATGAATCATACTAATGCCCTTGAGAGAAAACAGTAGAACCTAACTGCACCTAACAAGTATATTAACCATCTTAGTCCTCACTAAGGTGTGCTCACAAAATAATGCAATTCATGTAATGTAACATAGTTCACATCGATAATAGGGTGCCATGCACCACCGTCCCATTAATTAGACACTATCACACTATATCATAAAACAATCGGTTGATCCCACCTCTTGCGAACACACCACATCACAACCTAAACGCACACATCTAGGCCTTAGAACCACATATCATACCATAACCAGGGCCATGATCTACATCACATCTCTCCATCATACATTAGGTGACCATACCACATCACATCCCATCCGCAGACACCTAGTCCACAAACCACATCACATCTCAAAAACACCTGGGATATCACAACACATCTCATCCAAAATACACCTAGGAAAGCACAACACATCTCATCCTGAAGACACTTGAGAAAACACAATTTTCTAGCACACACATGGTCCCCAAAAACCACAACATGCCCAAAGAATATTGGGCTACTGCTACCTGGAAGAAGGAGGAGGGAAGAGCTGGTGGGCATCTATTCGGAACATAGTGCTCAACTAAGGTGGGGTGTGTGAAGAAATAATAAAGGAAATACAATTATATAAAGATATAATACCAAACACTCATTCCCAACCTATAGGTTCTCAAACAAACTACCAACTCACAAAACATTCAACTTCACTTCTACCACTAAATGTACAACACCACTCATTAAACCACAACCCAAATAAACACACACAATATATATTACCAGTGTAAACAAAGCCACCAATGTCCACCATTTTCAGTGGGGGTGTTCATCCTGTATAATCACAAAATCACAAATAATAACCAAAGCTGTAATAAAACATGCAATAAACCCTTCTACCCTTTCTATTCAATTATCCAACTATTTATCTTTGATTAAGAATACACAACCATAATCCTAGGGTAAAAAATTTCATTCCCCCCCACCCCCACACATAAGATGAACAAATAATGAGAGACATGGGAATCCCTACCTAGAAGGGGTTCCAATGTTATTCTCACTATAACAGATCATGTAATGGTATTTCAATTACATATCTCATAAGATATGCATCTATATGAGGAATTTTTGACACCACCACACCCAAAAAAACTGATAGAGTCCCCATTAGGAACCATGGATATGCACATGCCATGAAAAAACAAGGAGATTTATAATATAATGATACCCAACTAAGGGTAACTATGAGAAAATGAAGGAAGAATGTACCTTGGATCACCACAGATTGACAAAAAATGATCACTGAGGTCAATGGATCAAAGAGGGATGAAGAGGGTTATAAAATCTCCTTGATGTGACTATGGTTCATCTATAATTATAGAGATATTTGTATTTGTTGGATTTGTGAAAACTCGAGTGTCTAGAATATTTTAAAACATTATAGCATCGGGGGATTACACGATGTGTAATCCCCTTTCACACCGTGAAATCTATCAAGGTCTACTTCTTCTGAAAAACTAGTCTCCTCTTTATTTATTATATTTTTAAAACCCTAAAATATTACACATCGTGAATCCCTCTTTAATTCCATATAAAATAATACACAAAGTGATTTTTTATAAGACATGTTGTGAATCCAAACTTCACACAATGAAATCAAGATACACAAAATGTAGCCTCCCTGTTTCCAAATTTTATCAACTAAACTTCTCAAAACTCCCTCCAATAACTTCCAATGACCAAACTCACAAAGTAATGGATTGGGATGTCATGGACTATTAAATGGGTCAAAATGTGTCCAAGAAGGGCTCTGGTACCTGAGGGTAATTTACTCATAAATTTTGAATCTCAAACCCTATGCATTGTGGTTTCGAATCACAAGATGTGGTCCACCAAAAGGTTTGGGAATGGTGTGTCGCATTTTTTTTAGAAAGGGTATAAAACATGGTGATGTATCATCAAGGATATCAAATCATATTTAATGTTCTCATTATGGGAATTGTGAATCATGATCTAGGAATATTTGAGCTAACTGTGAGTGGGAATCAGTGGGCACAGGTCAACCATCAGTGATGGTATGAGCCTCTACTAATCCACATGGTTAGGATGATAAATCATTGATTTATGGGTGGACTTTCTAGGATCTAATGGTCCATTCAGAAGAGAAAGTTCCTATTATCAATCTGTTACAAAGAGATTATTCCGGCTTCAAACTTTGAAGGTAAAAATGTGTTTTATGAAATGTGTAATTTTAAAGAATGTTTCGATCACCCTAATAGTTTTTTCACTACATAATGAACATGTTATCATGGTGAGGAGATATGAAAAACAATCACTCTAACTTTTTCCTCTACTAGGGGGTCCAATGAAAATAACATGGATTTTATTAGGGCCAAAAAGATGATCATATGAGCTTTATTACTTATTTATTTGTGCCCTAATTTTTTTCTAAACATAGGAGGTGAAGAGAGTAGTGAGCGAAGACTTGAATTTTTCTCAGGGTTCCCTTTTTAATTTTTCAACTTGATAATTTTTGTGTCTCCATTTCTTTTAGTTTACAGTCATGTAATTTGAACCATTATAAGTTAGAGTTTATGGTCATATAGATTTGGCCAATGTGTATGAATTTTAAATTTCTTAATGAACATGGACCTAATATGTGGGATGTTACACAAGATCCTAATTAAGATACCTAAGGCCAAGAGTAACCCAACATCATGTTGGATTTGGTGGACTAGAACCAACTACTTTGTACTTTATTCATTAATAAAAGCCTTATCACATCTTGATTGTTCTTCTGTGTGAAAATGCATGTGATAATTTCCTAAGTATAACTATTTCATTAAAGGGTCATAGCGGATCCCTTCTAGGATGAGAACCCGGAAGTTCCATAACACTATTCTTGAATATATGTTCTATGTCCGGATGATATTATTTTAGAGACACAAATAATACAGACCATTAGGTGTGAGGACTCATAAAACATTAAGGCACTATCTCATGGTGTGCGCCCTTGGTAATATCCAAGAGGTTATTATGAGAACAAGACCCACCAGTAGGAAATCTAAATTTCATAGTGTTATTGGATGTTCTTATCTACGGAGGTGTGTATTGATCCTTAGACTTTAAGATTATTATTAATGGGTATTAAAACATTCACACATAGATGTATTGACGAAAAAAGTGACAATACACTGTTCACTGTGAGGTATGATATGTTGGGTGTGTCACGAGTAATACCGCATTAATAGATAATGCAAGAAAGGATTTGTCACTTCTATTCCATAATGGAAGTAGATATATCAAGCCCTTTGATGGAATTGATGTAGCCTAAATAAATCCATGGCCATGGTAATGTATGGGAGAGTTCGATTCTGGAAATTCAAAGAAATAATAATCAAGCACATGGGTTGATGGCACTATCATGCAACCCTATTTATTAGAGATATCGAGGAAAATGGATTATATTACATGGTAAGCGTTCGTATGAGGTGACACGTCATTGTGGTGTTAACTTCTTTCTCTATGGGTGCCTTGGCATGTTTTCAGATGCTATCCTTGGACTTTAGGCCGGCTCCGCCTAATGCCACTGAGAAAGAGGCCTATAGGGTCACACACTATGTGTGTCCTTGTATCTTAGTTAAATATTTATTTAACAAGTTAAATAAATATTATTCTTGACTTTGGTTTAATAATTATTTAAGGATGCCTGATTGCATTTATTTTGACACTAGTTATTCGTGAGAATATATTGTGGGAAAAAAATTACATTTATTAGCGAGTAATGAAATTAAATTTATTTATAAATAAATATCCATTACTCAAGGACTAATAAATGTGGTGGAGGGAATAATGGAAAGTCGAAAATAAAACAACATGTCATGTATATTAAATATACATGCCATGTAGTTTTATGGAAAATGATTACACATCATGTATTAATGATTACACACCGTGTAGTTTTTTTAGTCAGTATTTTGAGGAAATAATATTGTTTTATTAAATGATATTTATTATAATCTGTGTGGAAACATGTCATGGAATTAATAATTCGACATGGGGGTTTTCAATAAGAGTTAATGAAATAAATAAAACATGTAACATGTTTATTTATTTTCATAACTCTATAACCACAAACCTGATTATTAATATCCTCACAACCCCAACACTTTTACACAAGAGAATCATTCTGCACAAAAATTATGGAGAATTATTTCATGGACAAAAGAACTCCGTCCTCCAAGAATGTTCTCAAGACTGAGAGACCAAGGCGATCGAAGGCGGGCATCACATGCGAAGGTTCTTCCACGCTAGCACCTGGAGATCCCTTAGGCGACGTCCAGAGATATTTGGCACACATGTGGATCACCGATAAAGGAATCCTACACTTGGATTATATGGCGCAACGACGGATCACAAGATTGTGACCGGAGACATCGACGATGAAATAATTCCACCAAGGTAATTCTTATGAATTAATTAAATTAATTATAACCAATATATTATGATCCTATCTCTATGGTTCCATGATTACCTATTAATTTTTTTGTTCCTCATTCTATTCTGAAGATTCTACATTTTACATCATGACGGATCAAGGATTGAATATTGTTTAACGTTAAAATTAAAGTTGGGAAAACCCACCAACATGCTTCTGTTGTGCCCGGAACCTACAACTGGTATCAAAGGGGTCATATCTTTGATTATAATTATTTATTTTTTTGTTGATGTTTTATGAATTTAATAATTTAGTTGTTTCAATTCAAGTTTAATCATTCTGGAAATATGAATCTCGAGATCTGTTCCTCCTCCCTCATTTATCATTCACCTCACAGAAATGAATTTTTATTTTAATTTTGATTAAAATAAAATAAAGGAACTCATCTAGAGGTGCCAAACATTTTTGGCTGTACAACACCAGAATACATGGCGTGTATTCAGACGTAATCATCGTGTAGTATATGTTTAATGCATTGATTGATCTACCAAATCAGTCCATGTATTGGAGTATACTTATGTCATTTATGACATTGTGTGTTGACCAGTAACAAGTGGCACACAGTTTCTAGATTACATGTTGTGTGGTCCAACATAAAATGGCGTGTAGTCCCTTTAGGTTCGGGTTGGACAGTTTACCCCGTACATGGCTTGCCTAGCTAGAAATCATGTAATGTGGAAACTACACGGTGTGTATCCCACAGAACACGCAGTGTACTCCGAAAATTTCCGAAGTACATTAACACGCCTTGTCCCCTGGTGTGTACTTCAGATGGATGGTGAAGAAAAATACATGTCATGTAGTCCAAACTACACATCGTGTACTCACCTAAATTACACATATTTATTAAAATTTATTATTATATTATACCAACCTTTGAGACATGTACCATGGTGCAGGCGTAAAGATGAGGAACAACACATGATAGGTGTTTTATATATATGTTTTTAATTTAACATCAACGTAATGAATGGGAATTCACTGGGTTGCCACCATGGTATAAGTTGCATACAAGGATAATTTTAAATGAATCTATTTGTTTAAAATTATAATGGATGAGAATCTTAAGGAAGTTCAGAAATGTGTTTAATATTAAAGTATTGATTAATTAAAGATAATTAATTGATTCGAGTGTGATTTAACTTAAAAAATAATGATTAAAGAATAGAATGCTAGTTTTATTTATGAGTAAATATCGTTGCATGTATGGATGATCATGAGCAAGATCGAGACCTTTTTATGTGAATGGTTTCTTTTAATTTATTTATTTAAATTTTTTGGCATGTGAGCCATCTCCTCATTAATATGTCGATCCTGCGTGCCCACGGATTATTTTCTATAAAAACCCTTTTTTACCCCCCACCTTCATGTGATATAAATTCATATCTAATGGATGGAGCTCCCAAGCTAGTGGAGGTGGCTCAAGTTGGGAGACAAGGTGAAACCAATCCAAGGAGATACAAAGGTGGACATGTGGAAAGCTGTAAAAACAAACCTGAATGGTTAAAGGTGTTTCTCCCCTAGGTCTTGGGTTAGTTTATCAACATATAGATAAAGTAACCAATAGAAAAGGATCATGATCATACCATTTATTATATTTATGTCAGTTGCATGGTTTATTTATTATGGTTGTGTTGTCACTATCACACAAATAATGAATTATACAAGCATGCAAGATGGAACTAAAATAAAAACTGGCTTATGCTTCAATATTATCTTATACATGTTGAATCACCTAAGTATATCCCACTTAATATTAACAAGCATGTAATAAAATATAATAAATTGTAAATTTACGTATAAGGATAAAATCCCTCAAAATAAATATTAAGTCGGTATAGCCTTCCATAATCTCAGTTAGAATCGACCCATAGTTCAAAGTGCTTGACCAACTGTAGTTGGGATGATTTCAATTATCGGGGAATTCTAATTCAAGGATTGGGGTTGACATGACCTGGTTCGCATCATGGTTTGACTGCCACAGCAGGACATGGTGTGACCAAGAGGCAAAGGTTGATGAAATCCAAAATAAAAGGATTTCAGGATTGGGGAGTCCACTCAGCAGATCAAGGACCTACGAGTTAATGCAGTTGGAATTTGGAATTTCTACCTCAAACCCTTAAATTTTCTTGACCAACCCTATTTGGGGTAATGCAAAGTGCAATATGGATCCTTGCCACTAGAATATTCAGGTAACAGAATATTCCGAAGTTAATGGTGAGGGTTAATGGATTTCGATAAAATAGTGGGAGACTAATAAGTATTAATTTATTTATTTGTCTCAATTTTGTAATAAAGTAATATACCCTTGCTCGTCTTAATTTGTAGAAACAGAAAGAGAATTACTTAAAACATATCATTGTGAACCATACTCAAGAAGGAAAACCTTCTCATCGGCACCATTTTCCAAGAGTTTTAGAGGCATTTACGCGTCATCCTTCACCACGAAAGGAAATTGTATGTGCTGGAAGAACCTATTCCAGTTGCACCTGGGAAAGAGGCAACTGATGGGGAATTATCTCTCTATATGAAACAAATGGATGATGCCACATATGTATAGTGTTTAATGCTATCAGCCATGTCCAATGAGCTCTTGATGCAACATGAATACATGGACGTGTATAGCATGATGTCACACCTTAAGATATCTACCAAGAGAAGGAGAGACAAGACAGATATGAGATCTCCAATTATTTTTTTACAACTAATATTGGATAGTCTGTGCCAGATGTGCCTCATGTAGTCAAGCTTATTAGATACATTTAACGCATGGAAATCTTAGGGTTTAAATTTCCGGATGAGTTGTGTATAGATGTCAACCTATCATCACTTCCTAAGACCTTATCTAGCTATATTGTCATCTACAAAATGAGAAACAGTTAGAAGAGTCTATCAGAACTTCTGAAACCCCCGAGCACCATCCCTCCAAGAAGGGGAAGTTCCAGAGGCAGGGCAAGGAATGGGAGGCTGTGTGTTTTTCATGTTGAATGAAATCCCACTAGAAGAGAAACTATACCCAGAAGCGTGAAAGGGCCACATAGCTTCCAGGATTGGTACACACTGATGTGTGTGGACCATTTCCAGTAGAACCTAGAGGAGGATATTCTTACTTCATTACTTTTACTGATGATTTGAGAATATATTACTATGTCTACTTAATGAGGTATAAGTCAGAGGCCATAGAGAAATCTAAGGAATTCAAGATTGAAGTAGAGAATCGTCTTGGTAAGAAGATAAAGAAACTTCGATCGGATCGAGGTGAAGAATATCGGAACCAAGAGTTCAAGGAATTAATAATTCGACATGGGTGTTTTCAATTAGATTTAATGAAATAAATAAAATGGGAAACATGTTTTTTAATGTCTTAACTCTATAACATCAATCCCAATTATAAATATCCTCACAACCCCAAAACTTTTACATAGGAGAATCATTGTGCACAACAATTCTGGAGAATTCTTTCAAGGCCGAAATAACTCCTTCCTCCAAGAATGCTCTCAAGACAGAGAGACCAAGGCAATCAAAGGCGGACATTGCAAGAGAAGGTTCTTCCATGCTTGCACCCGTAGATACCTTCGGTGACATCCAGAGATACGTGGCACATGTGTAGATCACCACTAGAGGAATCCTACACTTGGATTCTACGACACAATGACGGATCACAGGATCGTGACCGAAGACATCAATGAAGAAAGAATTCCAACAAGGTAATTCTTGTGAATTAATTAAATTAATTATAAACAACATATTATGATCCTATCTCTATGGTTCAGGGATTATCTCTAATGTTTTTTTCATCGTTCTATTCTGATGATTCGGCATGTTTCATCATGACAGATCTTGGATTGAACGTTGTTTAATGTTAAAATTAAAGTTGGGAAAACCCACTAATGTGCTTCTTTTGCACCTGGAACCTACACATCCTTCTGAACATGAGATTAAAATGTTTTAAATCACATATTTAGGTTCTCAGTTCATGAGTAATGATATGGGATAATCATATAGTTTTTAACCAAGAACACCCTCAAGTGACGAGTTCCACCATGGTGACGTCAAGCTCATAAGTTTTAGAAATATCATCTTATAAATCCAAGATAACTTTTCATGTTAGGTATGATCCCTTATGCATTGATAAAATGGTCAAAAAAAGAGAAAACTTTCCCTTCCCAAGGGACATGAATGGTTTTTAAAAATAAAAGGTTCTTGGGACATGAAGTGTGTTATATGAATCAAAGTGATTAAAATATTTTGGAATCACCCCATATGATGGATGATCGGCGAAAGCCTCTTGTGGTCCTTTGATAATGGATGTTAATGTATGATGGTCTTCATAGTTTTAACATTATGTAGTAGGGACATACTTGATTTCATGAATTTTAATGTCATGTTGTAAGGAAAGTTTTCCTTTTAGTTTAACATCATGTGGTGAGGATGTATTTTTCATGCAGTTTTAATGTCATGCGATATGGATGTTTTCTATATAGTATAACATCATGTAGTAATACTATAGGGACCGACGTGAATGATTGTTTAAGATATATTACATGAACAATAAATCCACACAAAAATCTGACTCGTAAATAGTCATAATAGACTTGTATGGATCATCCGCTATGTTGTTGGGGTGAAATTTTTTTAGTTATTATAACTAGACCTAGGATTAAAGATCCAAGCATCACTATATATCATGTAATGATAGGAATCAAGATTATTTAGTTATTGAATGAGAAAATCTCTTAAATGGTTTGAACCATACATAGAGGTTGGCTTTTTTCCCTTGATTACAGTAACTGGGACATATATTGGAGATTTTGGGTTTCAATGCATATCATGTGATGAATGGAATCAATCCATAAATAGTTTTCGAGGAACCATGAAATTTAACGTCACGCGGTAAGGACGTAATCCTCCAAATGTAAAAGGGGGTATTGCGGTTGGACCCAAGGATGTAAATCCAGACGTCACTGCATTTCCTGTTGTACTATGAATCAATCCACATGTAGTTCTTGAAACAAGATATTCCCGCATAAGTCTAAACAGTATGTAGGGAAGGGGGAATTTTTATATGATTCATTGTCATGATTGGACCTAGGGTTAGAGATTAGGGCATCACTATGTGTTCTAGTATGTCAGTAATCAAGTCATACATCGTTCTTGAATGGATGTGTAGTGGGAGACCAACACCAATAATAGTGGCCCATTTATGAGGGGACTATAAGAGTATACAATGTTATGTCATGTAAAGGGGAATCAACAATGCAGTTTAACATCATGTGGCAAAGACTCATGGTATTCCTTTTAGGGTCTTGCATTCAGAACCATGATGAAACTGTCATGAGTCGTTATGCCTTGTTTATGTGAGGAAGACCTTTCTAAAATTCTTAAGCTCATGTGATCTATGCTCAGTGTGATAAACAATGAATGGAGATGGTTCCTCTCACCATGAAGAGGAGATTAAGGATAAGATAGGGGAATTTTTCATCATATACTAGCTAGAACAATATATAGGATTGATTCATCCCTATGTATCTCATTGAAAATGACAATAATGTCATATGTAGATCTATAAATCCATGTAGTTTAATTTCACGTGGTAAGGACATCAGTTGTGTAGTTTAACGTCATGTAGTAAGGACATAGGTCACCCAATGCGAATGAAGATGAAGTAATTTGGGATCCGTGCAGCTTAACATCATGTGGTTATGATTTCCTCTATGTAGTTTAATGTCATGTGGTTATTATGAGGATCACCCAACATGAATGAAAAGGAGTATTGTGACTAGGACCAAGGCTAGAGTCTTGGTTGTCACTACGTATCCTATGATGTAATGAATCAAGAAACATATAGTTTTATAAATCTATGTAGTTTAATATCCTATGGTAAAGACATGAGATACTATATAGTTTTAAATCTTGCTGCTAGTATGATCTTGTGCAGTTTAACATCATGAAATATGGATGATAGGCACTTGATGACAGTAATGTAATGTATTTATCGAGTAACCTCATATTATTGGGGGGTGTGACATGCTCCCCATCCATCATGGACAACGATTAAGCTCTGTTGTGATAGAATTTATATATGATGTAAGTCCCATCCTATTTTGGTGCAACATTGGAAGGCTTCTCTCCTGGTATCATTGGATTCTTGAGTGTCAACACCAGTTCTCCTTGTAGTAATGAATAAGAGTGTGACTTCTTATTAAAGGATCATGTGATCAGATTTTGATGGACATTAAGGTTGTTTATTATGCGCAACATATTCTCATCGAGCCTCTCCAATTAATCCATCCTCTTTTTATATTTCTTTACATCTAAGGTATATCCAAAAATGGCTATTTAGAGAAAAGGTAGTTTGACTTATATGGGAAAAACTACCTCAGTTCCATTCACCAATGAGTATGGTGTAACGTTTTTGGTAGTACACATGGTGGTATTGTGGGCCAATAAAGCGTGGAGGATCTTGTCTGTCCATGACTTCTTATAGATGTTCATCATATTCTATAGTATATTTTATAGAGTCTTATTTAAGTCCTCTATATATACATTTTCCACTTCATGATTGCGAGATAAGTGATTAGACTCAATTTTGTACCCCTAGTATAGTTTCTTCGACTCCATAGAACAAATGTTGGTGTCGTTTTCCATCAATATTTTGTGAGGGACTCTGAACCTGGTGGTGATATGGGAATTTATGAAGTTGATAATGTTCATCATCTAGAATTATTTTTGGGGTATTTCCTCATTCCATTTGGAAAATAAGTTAGTAGTAGTAAGGATGTAATTGAACTACTTAGCTATGGTCGGGGGATATGGACCAACAATATCAATTACCTAAACAAAAAACAGATAGGAATATTTAGTTGCATGTAGAAATTTTGAGGGTTGGAGGATGAAGCTATCATGGATCGAGAATGCATGATATTTTTTGGTTAATTCCATATTGTACTATATCATGGTTTTCTAGTAATAAACCGACCTCTTGATTTGGTGGGAGAGCCTGGTCCCAAAATGATGAGCATCATAGGATCATGCATAGACCCCTTCTATGATATCATTAATATCTCTTTCTGGTATTCATCTGAGGAGGATTTTTTCAAAGCCACACTTATAGAGGTATCTCTATTTATTTGACCCACTCTATAGGGTAAAGTTTGTTGCACAATGAAAAATCTTTTCCCTTTCAGTACTATCTATCATGAAAATCTTATTTTAGAGAAAACTGATTATGGTATCCATCCATATAGGGGTGTGTGTCGGTTAATCACACACTGAGGCTATGTTGACTAGATTTATTTCATCTATATCACAGATGATGACCGATGAGACCATTATTGGATGTGTGATACAAAATATTGATTCCTCCTGACCAGGTCGAACAATGCTATGGATACATTAACCAATGTTTCGGTGCGAGCATTCTATGATCGGATAACATGATGAGACATGGGATTAAAAGGGAACTCTTCTATTAGTCCCCTGACATAGCTAGTGAGGGGGGATAGTTCTTCCTTTTTTTCATATTCACCATTTATTTTCTTTATAACTAGCTCTGAATCCCCTTTTATATTTAGGTAGACTATTTATAGTTGTAGGGCTAGTTCGATCCCACGGATGAGGGCTTGGTATTCTTCCTCATTATTCAAGTAGCCTTTAGATATTGAGAAAGAGTTGGGATTTTTTTTGTTTGGAAGGACAAACAAAATCCATAAACCAACCTGACTGAGTCCTGGGTTTTCCATCCTTTTTTTAATTTGACCTTAGGAGGTGCCATCAAAATACATCTCCCATATTTGGGGAGTGTCGTGGGAATAGAAGACCTCCTCATCTTAAATTTTGGTGTCCACCAGTGTATTCTCTGAGGCAGGATGTGCTATGAGGAAATCATCCATGGATTTCTCTTTCCCCAATTTTTGTGATCTGAACTGAATGTCATATTACTATAAAATGACCTCCCATAGAGCCAATCACCTAGTTAAAATAGGGTGGAAAAAAAAGATATTTGATCAGACCAATACGAGAGGCCATATAGACTTTTTGGTGCTGAAATTAATTCCTCAAAATTTTCACGATGAAGATGAGTGCAAGGAAGTTCTTCTTGACATCCAGGTATCAGGTTTCCTTACCTAGAATTGTTCAATTGAGATAGTAGAGATTGTTCTCACACACATAATTATTTTCTATGAGAAGGGTTCCCAAGGAACATTACATAGAGGACACATATAAGACGAGTGGCATCCCTTCCACTGGAGGCATCATAATTGGGGGGTGAAATAAATATTGCTTTATACTTTTGAATTATTATTAGAATTCATTGTCCCATTAGTAGGAAATTACCTTATTAATTAGCTTGGTGAAGGGGAGATCATTCCCAGCCTTGTTGGATATGAAACTCCAAATGTAGGTGAGGTCCCCTTGGAGCACCATCAGTAATTTTAGATTTCTTTGGGGTGACATTTCTAAAATAATAGTAGTCATTTCCAAGTGAACCTCGATGCCATGGTGGCATACCATAAAGCCATGGAGCTCCCCAATGTTACCTCTATGGCGGATTTCAGTGGATTTATCTTAAGAATCTATTTTCTTAGATTGTCGGAGACTATTTGGGGAACAATGTAGTGATCACATCACTATCAGGATTCGACCACCAGGTTATCGACATAACATTGCCTATTCTTCCCATGAATGGAATAAAAATAAAATGAATGGTGCATTGATAAGTGGTGGCAATGTTCATTAAACCTAAGGGAATGAACTAAAAGAATGAAATACCCTGAGGCACTATGAAGGTAGTGGATTATTCATCTTTAGGGTCCATATTTATCAGATTGTACCCTAAATACACATCACTTAAGGATAGGGCTTGGAATCTAGCAGTTGCATCAATCAAAAGGTTTTTTTTATAAAAAATGGGAGATCATCCTTTAGGAAGAGCCGATTAAGGTATCTAAAATTGATGTGGACCCTAATCTACCCATTAAGATGATCCAAGGGTACTATTTTTTGAGCCACCTCACATCTATAGGTAGTGAGTAGGGGTCGATGATGTAAATTCCCCGACCCCAGTAGCCAAGATCTGGTTCCTTACTTTATTATATTGGTACTAGGTACAAGAAATCATATCCCAAAGGACCAAATATTTTAGTATATTTGGAAAACTAGATACAAAAATAATTGTTAGATTACAACTTTGATAGAAAAAACAACATAGAGACTCCATTGGAAACACCCATAAACTTCTATATTAACCGTTGAAGTCATTCATAATATACATGTGCACATCCTAGGGAAAAATAAAACATGAGAAAGGGGTGAGATAATATGCTTAGTAAGGGTATACAATATAGTGAAAGCTATCATAAATAAACATAAACACTAATTAAAGGTTAATATTTAACAATGCATGTCATTAAAACATAAACCTCAACATAATATGTAAGGAATAAAAGTAAATCAATATAATTATATATAAATCATAACATGAGAATGAAACTTAACCATGGATATTCTACAAGTCAGAAAATCACATGCATTATCAATTACTAATATCATAACGAGGGTACGTATAATTTCAGACAACATAAACATACTATCATGGCTTCAGACAACACATCATACATAAATGAGTAAAAACTCATTCTAGATTGTCTCATTAGACCAACAGATGAATCAGGGGGATATAGTCGGATCCACCTGTCACATTCTAAGTACAATGCATTCATCATATGGAAGGGGTGAAACATAATAAACATATACATTAATATTGAAACTATCATATGAAATGTTAATAAATTTTCTCAAATAATAAATATAATCATAAACTATATAGAGTAATATTGTTAATGGTATTATGATAGTACATCCCCATAAATAATCATAAACCATTTAATAAAATATGGTAGATGATAACATAAGATATCAATATAAATTAAGAATAATATTCCACAAATGGTGTTAAAATTTATGAAAATACTCTAATAAAATCATGGAGAAATTCTTGAAAGAAATACTCTTTTACTTTGTAAAGAAGAGTTTTTTTGGAAAAACGTTTTTATTTGTCATAATAATTATATTATAAGAACATATATCCCAGAAAATAAAAGGAAATGAAAATAATTTTTTTGTAATATTAAAATAATATGCATACTAAAATTTGGAAACTTAATTGAATACATGTTAAAATAGAGTTTAAGAAAATTTAAAAATGAGATACTTCAACGCAGTTTAAGAGGAAATATAAATTATTCATTAAAGAGAACAATAGAATAATTGTTTTCATAAAAATTTAAATGAATTATTATAGTTTTTCATTGTAAAAATAGGTATCTTAGAAAATTAGTGGTGTATTAAAATAAATTATGGAGTGTACATGAAATGTTTTAATAAATTAGAATGTTCCCTTTAATCAGACTAACTTATCAAAAGGAATTGAAAAATGGAACCTTGTAAAACATGTATTTAACCATAAAATAGAGATGAAATAATATGGATCCATGGTTTTAGATAATATAAAATGAATTTCGAATAATTATTAAAAAAATAATGAATAATTAAATTGGGGTAAAGGGTGATAAAGCATAACCTAAATGAAAAATGGAGGTTTGGGGAGAATCCCTTAAAACTTTGTAATCAATAGAATAATATTCCCAAAAACTAATAAACATAAAAAGAAAAATTTAATAACATGAAGATAAATATATTTATGATATAAAACATCAAATTTAAATATATATAACCCAAACATGAGAAACAGTGGTGAGTATGACATATCTCACAAAAATGAATGTGAGATAAGAAAACCCTTACCTTATGTCTGAAAGTGTTCTTCACATTCACTTAATGTCAGGGATAATGAAATTAGATTAATTAATAATTTAATTCACAAACATTTAAAATTTTAATTTATTTATTATAATTTTATTATGTTCATTTATGGCCTTTTTAATGAGTTATAAGATTCAATTTCGTTGTTTGGGAGTGTTTGTTTCCTTGGTTTTCTTGATTGGTTCACTTGTATACATGTACGATAGATCATTTAAAATGTAAATAGATACAAAAAATTGAAATTATATGTTATTAATGAACATATGGGATACATAACGGTCTTATATATCATTTTTTCAAGATATGAGAATGATTCATTATAAAAAATGTTAAAGATAACCATTTAGATTATTTTGGCGTCGTCATGAACAAGTTTTGTATTATGAAATAATATTATGTATATATACTGGTTATAAAACATTAAATAAATTTAATTATATATATTGAAGTATTTTTTAACAATAAAAACGGTTTTATGACCATCCTTTAATCTAGAATGGAAAAACAAAAACTCGTCATCCCTGAAGGCTATAAATCGGTGCCTCATGGATGATGTTTTTATTTTTTGAATAAAAAGGGGGAGAAGAGAATTTATGGTTGATGTACAATTAACATAATAATATTCCATTATATAAAATATATTTTATTTATCTTTTCAATTATTATAGGGGGAGGGGAGGATAATAAGAGAAAATAACTTGAATGAAAATTAAAAGAACGAAAGGGGATTTTACCAATTAAATTCGTCTTCTTGATAACCACCTTCGGGAACATAGAAGTGGTATTTTTGTGAGACCAGAAACACTATAATGTGGATAAGGATAAGGATAAGTAATTTTGGTAGATTATAGTCAAGGAATAAGGCTCATGGTGATAAAAACGTGTGAAGGAAAGAGTCTCTCTTAATAATTGAGGTGAGGGGTAACTTAGGAATTACCTAAAATATTAAAATATAATAAAGATAAAATAGAGTTAAAGACTTAAAAAAGACCAAAAATCTAAAGGATATTACATTTTGGAAAAAAAATTATCATATTTTTTATTGTTCAATATTTTTTTGATTTTTAAATAATTTAATTAAATATTATATTCATGATAGATATTTTTTTTCAAATTAAATACTATTCATAACTGTGACATTAAAGTCATCAAAAAAAGTTTAAAATTAGAAACCAATATATTATTATATCCTATAAATATCATATTCATCTATAGATTTCATGGATTATCTTAAAATTTCTATATTATATTTATTTTATTATTTTTAATATCATTTATTTGATTTATTCATTAATTAAATAATTATTGCATCATCATTGTGCAAGACATTAAGGTAAATATTTATTCGCAAAATATTTTAAAAAATCATAAATAATATAAATTTATTAGATTTAAAAATGATTAATTATGTTTGGAAAACACTTCTAGAAAACCATATATTAAAATATTATACTAATAAAAAACTATAGTGTGATTAACTTAACTTCCTTTTAAATAAAATATTATAAGGGTCTTAATCAAATCCATGTGGCTCCAAATAGACATTAGTTTGACCCTTGGAAAAAATGGTCGATATAGAATCCATAAAAAATATTTATCGTGGTTTTTAGGATATTTAATGATTTTTATGATTTTAATTAAAATTATTTTATTGCTTTTTATTCTGCTTGCATAAGAACTCTATCAGTGTTGCATAAGCATTAAAGTTAATTATTTCATAAATAAAAATTAAAAATAAATTACTATCACAAAAATAAATATATTTTGTTAAAAATAGTAATTTATATTAATTAATTAAGTATAATTACTCATATCCATGTCAAGACAACATCATTAATTTATTAAATTTTATTTTCATGCCTTGCACTAACATTACACAGACATTTGGATAAGATTCTTGTTATATAACTATAAAATTAGAAACTACCAACCAAAAACATAAATTATACATAATAATTAATAAAAATCATAAAACAATTAAGCGCTCAATTATTATCTATAAGTAAACTAATTTGAATCTGACAATATTGCGCAGACACTACATTGGCACTCACAATAATTTTTATACTTATCATGAAATAAATTATAAATTTCATGTTCTGAATAATTTTTGTACAATATTTACATTATAATATCATAATTTAGTCAGGAAATTTTTTTAATAAATTTTATATCATAAATATATATATATATTTGATATCATAAAATATACTATATTAAAAAATGTATTTCTTTATTATTCACAAATTTTTTTACTATTTTAGAAAAATAAAAACAAATCACAATAACCATTTTTCAACGATTAGATTTAAAAAATTGGCCCAATTTTATGAATATAATTTTCTAAACATGATAAATTTAATTTTTTAAAAAATAATCATTTATTTGAAAAAAATACATAATATAATGTTATAACTAATTTTATAACACTTTGAAAAAATAATTATCATGTCATAATATTATCTTATAATTATAATACAAAAAAATATTGATTCATGAATCTATTTTATGAAAATAAAATTCTTTTATAATCATTATATAAATTATGAAATTATAAATACGCATTTAAATTTCACAAAAATACCAACACTTAATTTATCATTTTTAAAATATTTATTTACTTATTCCATGATATAAATATATCATATTTCCACTTATGTGCTACCTAATTTTCTCTTATGAGCTACTTATTTTTTAATTTATACTTTCAGGGTTCGAATCCTGAGAGTCCTCTTTCAGGGCGAGCCTCTCCCCTGGGTTCCACCCAGCTTGCCGGGTCGCCCGGATTCTTCAGGGTGGGCAAAATGAGGCGCATCCCAATTGATGATGGATTTCTATGACAGATCATCGCTAGCGGGACGTTACCTTAGGGACGATCGGCCATCTCGGCTGGCAACGGATCCTTCCCCGGCTGGGGAGCTGCCTCCGGGTGCTACCCCTTCATGGGGGAGGGGGGTTTTCTGTGTGGGGGGTTCGAAAAGGACACACTATGGAATTCCCTTTTCTAGAAAAAAAAATTATTATTATAATGGTCACATAACTATTTCTAATGGTCACATTTCTATTCCAAAGATAATGTTAATATTTAATAGTATATCAAGGTTTGTTTAAGCTATATATTGTCAATTAAATTAAATTTATTTAAGGAGATACATACCATAAAATATTTTGGTGTTACATTCTCCCCTCCTTCAATAAATTTCACCCCAGAATTTTTGAAATTTTACATGGAAAAATCAAAGTTTTATACATGAGAATTCTTTTTTAGGAATCCCAAATTATAAATTGGGTTAATAATATATCTTCTTAATAAGATGGACAGGTAAATGTGATGTTCACCAAAAAATTAGGCATCTGAATAGGATAAAATTAGTGAAAAGTTAAAATATGGACACAAAATAAACAATAACTATAAATTTTTTATGGTGAGGGATAAAGAATGTGGTCATTATAAAATTAACCATCAAAAAGTCATAAATTAATGATCAATTAAAATACCATTTATTTCGAAAAATGAAAAGTAAACAAATTATGTTTTTTCCCAAAATCATTTTTATATATTTGAGGAATTATTTTACTACCTATATAATCACTTAATAAAATAAACAAACTTCATTCCTTTCCATTTCATAATCACATCCTTTAGTTGTGTTTTTATATATGTCCACTTCATTTATTAAACCAAAACATGGATATTCAAGTTGAATTTTTATACTTAATGCACTTTTATCGGATGATCCATAAGTCGTTCATTTGGCCTTTAAATGAAACCAAAAAGTTTATCATTGGTTATCCATTATAAAAAATCATACTTTAATCTTAACCAATAATATCCTTAATCCATTCAATAAGTAATTTACCTTAAGATCCATCCAAAATATATCTATCCAAATTGAAAGATAAAAAAATAGAAGAATGGTTAATTAACGTCATATTTCCCCCAAAGCATCATAATGTAGCTCTTCTTGTCACATTCCAAATATATAAATACCTCAATCTCTTTTAATCCTTTATGAAACATGCATGATTATATGAGTAAAATATTAGGTTGTCCTTAAATCCAAACTTCTTATAATTCAAGAATAACATATCCCATTAGATCACTAACCACCTTCATGGTCAACAATACTATCCCATAAACATCTATTTATTATCATCTCAATCATCAAGAACATATTTAGGGTTATATTTACCAATTAATTTGTTTTCATAAAGATCAACTTACAAATAGAATCACTTATCCTTATTATTGGTGATATTCATCTCATGCTTCCAATTGCTTAAATAATAAGGACATCAATATAATATTTATATATCTCAGGAATCTTATAAATAGATCAGTATTGATAAAATACTCAAATAACATAATTCGTGAATCCAAACAAGGGCATATGGATTATTAATCTTTATCTATGGTAGTAGAATAATCTTGACCATGTTTTATTATCCTATTTTGGGGTATATTCTATTGACTCATTAGACATTGATTTGTATAGCTTCCAATCTCCTTATAGTTTAAGAATTATACAATGGATATCTTTTTCATACCCTTTAAATAATAAGCATGGTGTCTTTTCTCTCCACACTTGTATAAAACCCCCATTCCTTTTAAGAAAGTACCTGGGGTTTTTTTCACAATTATAACATGTGGGAAAATACTTATTTATTTCTTTCCTTTATACAACTTTTTCCTAGTTGTAATCTTGTTCTTTCACATCTTTCAGAATCTAGACTACTTAGAAAATGAATTATTTGTCTCATTATCACATGATACCATGTCCCCATATGATGAGAATGTTTGGGAGAATTCTTCCATTCAAATATTAGCATAATAACAAAAAATGATTTTATCCTCCTTACTCTTTGGATCATGTGCATTGGTGAGATTAAAATTCCTTCAGTGAGGTACCATTTCTAAATGATTATATACACTAAATTATATCATATCATTATGAATCATAATTCATAATACCAAAACTAGTGAAATACATAACATAAATTGAAAAAATTATGCCTAGATAATCTCATAATCATAAAAATGGTTTCTTTGGGGATTTATTTACATTTAAATCCTTCATGATGGTTTGTAGAGAAAATGTGAATTATATAAATAAAATATCCTAGGAGAGTCAAACTAGGTGCATAGTAAGGGCCTTTTTTTTACCAGGTTACGTCAAGTCAGGGTTGACACATCTTGTCAGAGTTGTTACCTCTAGGTACATCTTTTTTAGAACCACATCCACTTATATTATCCAAATAGCGATGCATTTCTAATAAGACCCATATAATCTCTACCTTAACAATATTATAGAATTCTTTTCTATGATTATGCTCAAATTATATCTTATGGTTATGTCCCCTAAAATATTTTTTCTAAATCTATTTTTCATGGTTTCTATTAAACCTCCTTTTGATACCAACTCTAAAGACCCCAACCCCAATATCCTGGAGTCAGTGCCTTACTTTATTACAATATCACTAGGTACAAGAAATCACATTCCAAATGACCAAATATTTTAGTATATTTGAAAAAATAGATACAAAAATACTTGTTACATTAAAAATTTTAAAGGAAAAAATAAAGAAACTCTATTAGAAACAACCATAAACTCCTATATTAACCCAATGATTAATTTATACTATACATATCTGTATCCTGAGGGAAATAAATCATAAGAAAGGGGTTAGGTAAAATGATTAGTAAGAGTAACAAGTATAGTAGAATATAACATAAATAAATATAAAAAATTAGGCAAGCTTAATATCTAACAATACATGTCATTAAAACAGAAACATAAACATAATATGGTAGGAATAAAATCTAATCAGAATCGTGATATATAAACAATAACATGAGATTGAAACTTAATCATGGTTATTATACTAGTCAAATAATCACATGGATTATCAATTACTAATATTATAATAAGGTAATGCATAATTCCAAACATTATAATCATTCTATAAAGGATTCATCCAAGACACCAACATAAATTGGAAAAACCTTGGTCTAGTGTGTCTCATGAGACCTACCGATGCATCGAGGGGATATAGTGGGCCCCACCCATCACGTACTAAGTCCAATGAATTAGTTATATGAAATTGTTGAAATATAATAAACATATAAATTAATATTGAAAATATAATATTAAATTTTAATAACATTTCCCAAACAATAAACATATTCATAAACAGTCCATAGTAATATGGTGATTGGTATCGAGATAGTACATCCCCATAAATAATAATAAATCATTAAATAAAATATGATAGATGGTATCATAAGAGATAAATACTAATTAATCATATGATTAAATATAGGGTGTTTAAATATATGAAAATACTATAATAAAATCATTGTGAAATTCTTGATAGAAATACCCTTTTACTTTGGAAAGAACAGTTCTTTTGGAAAAACATTTATATTTTTCATAAAAATAAGATTGTAAACATGTATATCCCATAAAATAAAAGGTAATGAAATTATATTTAAGTAATATTAAAACAATATTATTATTAAAATTTTGTAAATAATGTGAAATCATATAAAAATAGTGTTGAAGAAACATTAGAAATGAGCCACTTTAGTGCAATTTCAGGTAAATATAAACGAGACATTAAAGTGAAAAAAGGAATAATTATTTTAATAAAACCATAAATGAATTAAGATATTTTTTAATGATAAAAATATATATTTTTTTAAAAAAATATATTGTATCAAAACTGATTGTGGAGTGTACTTGAAAATGGGCAAGAAATTGGAAAGTTCCCTTTAATCGAGCTAGCTTATCGAGAGGAATTGAAAAAAAGGAACCTTGTAAAAAATTGATTTCCACATAAAATAATGATAAATAATATGGATACATTGGTTTTAACATATAAAGATAATTTATAATAATTATATAAAAATAATGAAGAATTACATTGGGGCAAAGAGATAGAACTCATAATCTGAATAAAAAAATCGAGGTTATGGGAGAATCTCATACTACTTTGTAATCAATCGAATTTCATGAATCAAGAATTAATGAAAATAAAAAAACATTTAATACCATGAATATAAATATGAAACATAAAATGGAAGTATATATACACCACACATGAGAAATAGGGGTGAATAAGGCATATCTTATAGTAATGAGAGTGAGATGTGAAAACCATTACCTTATGTCCGAAAGTGTTCGAAACTTTCACATAATTTATTGAATAATGAAATTAGATTCATTAATAATTTAATTCAGAACCAATTAAATTGGTATTTTAGTTACTATAATTTTATTAAGTTCATTTATAGCCTTTTTTGAATGTTATAAGATTCAATTTCATAGTTTTAGATGGTTCTTTTCCTTGGTTTTCATTATTGGTTCACTTTTTTACATGTATGAAAGATTATGTAAAATAGAAATAGTTACCCAGAATTGAAATTATATGTTATTAATGATCTTATTCTATATTTAATGGTCTTATGTATCTTTTTTTCATATATTATTATGATTAATTAGAAAAATTATAATGGTAACCATTTGGATTTTTTTGGCATCATCAAAAACTAGTTTTATCTTAAAAAATAATATTATGTATATATAATGGTCATATAACATTAAATAAATTATAATACATATATTATAGTCTTTTTAAACATAAAAATGGTTTTATTACCATCCGTGAATGTGTAATTGAAAAATTAAAGTCATCATCCACGAAGGTAGTAAATCAGCACCTCACAGATGAAGTTTTCATTTTTAGAGAAAAAGGGTAAGAGAGGAGAATTGATGGTTGATATAAAAATAACATAATAACATTAGAGTATATAAAATATAATGGATTTATCATTTTAATTTGTATACATGGGTGATAAATGGATAATAATAGAAATGAAATTGAAAGAAAATTAAAAGAACGAAATGGTATTTTACCTCCTGGATTCTTCTACTTGAGAACTTCCTTAGGGAACTTGTAAGTGGTATTTTTCTACGAAAAAAAACACTATAATGTGTCTATATATGAGTAAAATTGTATTTTAAATGTATATATGTGAAATAAGTCTCAAGGTGATGAAATATTTTGAAGGAAAGAGTCCCTCTTTATAATTGAGGTGAGTGGTAACTTAGGAATTACCTTAAGTATTAAAATATAATAAATATAAAATTGGTTTAAAGACATCCAAAAGGCCTAAAAATATAAATTTTATTAAGTTTTTGATATAATATTGTTATATATTTTCTTTTTTAATGTTTTTCTGATTTTTATATAATTTAATTAAATAATATATTCATGAAAAATACTTTTTTCAAATTAAATACTATTCATACATGTGACATTGAAGACATCAAAAGATGTTTAAAATTAAAAAACATTTATTTATTATATCATATAAATATAGTATTCATCTAGATAATTCTTTAATTAAATAAAAATATCATATTATATTTATTTTATTATTTGTAATATCATTTATTTTCTTTATTCATTAATTAAATAATTTATGAATCATCGTTATAAAATCCATTAAGGTAAATATTTATTCCCAAAAAATATAAAATAATTTTTTATAAAGAATATAAATTTATTATATTTTAAATTAATTATTATGTTCAAAATAATATGAAAAACCATATATTAAAATATTATTCTATTTAAAAACTATAGTGTGAACAACTTGACTTCTTTTTAAATAAATAATTATAAGGGGTCTTAATCATATCCATGTGGCTCCAAATGGTCATTAATTATACCTTTGAAAAAATGGTAGATATATAACCAATAAAAAATATATATCCATGTTTTAGGTCATTTATTGGTTCTTATAATTTTAATTAAAATTATTTTTATTGGTTTTTCTTCTACTTTCAGAAGCACTGCATCATCATTTCATAATCAATTATGTTAATTATTTCAAATATAAGAATTAAAAAAATTTACTATCATAAAATTAAATCTATTAGGTTTAATATAATCATTTATATTCATTCATTATTTATAATTACTCATATCCATATCAATACAACTTCATTAATTTATTAATTTTTATTTTCTTTCTTTAAATAATCATTGCATAGGCATTTGGATAAGATTCATGTTATATAACTCTAAAATAAGAAACTATCAGCCAAAACGATAAATTATATATAAAAATTAATAAAAAAATCATGAAAATTATTTTTAGAACTCAATTATTATCTATAACAAAAATAAATTTGACCTTTTCAATGTTACTCAGGCAATACGTCAGCACTGACAATGATTTTTATACTAATCATGAAATAAATTACAACTCACATGTTATGAATAATTTTTATAAAATATTTATGTTATAATATCATTATTTAGTCATTAAATATTTTTAATAAATTTTATATCATAAATATATAAATTTACAATATCACAAAAGATGTCGTATTTAAAAAAACTATAATTTTTTACAATTCAACAATTAATTATCTATTTAAGAAAAATAACAAAAATTAACCGTAACCATTTTTCAATGTTTAAATTTTAAAAATGGACTTCATTTTATGAAAATAAGTTTCTAAATATGAGGAATTTAATTTTTAAATAAAATCATTATTTTTTCGAAAAAAATACTGATTTTAATGTTATAACTAATTTTAAGACACATTAAAAATTAATTATGGTCTTGTAAAATTATATTATATTTATAATAAAACATAATATTAATTTATTAATCTATATTGTGAAAATAAAATTCCTTTAAATCATTATATTTATTATAAAATTGTAAATATGCATTTATGTTTCAAAAAAATACCAACAGTTAATTTATCATTTTTAAAAAATTATATTACTTATTTCATGATATAAATATATTATATTTTCATTTATAAGGATCCTAGATTTTATTTATAATTTAATATGTGATTTTATTATTCAAATGGTCACATTACTATTCCTAATGGTCGCATTTCTATTCCAAATGTCGTGTTAATATTTAATAGTATATGAAAGTTTGTTTAATATATAAGAAATTGAATAAATTGAATTGATTTAAGGAGATACATACATTAAAATATTGGTGTGTTGGAGATGAGGTGACCCTACTTTCATCTCCCAATGTTTCTGGATTTGTCCTAAGATTTAATGATCACCCTGGCACAGGAGAGGCTGTCTCCGCAATAGAGGGAATTCATGATTATTTTTTACTTCCTCATTTATGTAGATTGGATGCCTAGATCTAGATCCACTCTGACACTCTTATACCACTATTGCTGGAATATTGGATGTGGGAGGGAGAATATTTGTCTCTACCAGAGTACAATACCCAGTGGGAATATTTCTCCTGAGTATCTCCTCATTGTGACAACTATTCCTACATCGAACGAACCTGAAATCTTTTAGGTGGTGATTAGGATGTAGCCACACATTTCCTTTTTTCATTTATAGTGTTCCACCATAGAGGTGGAAACTCTATATTTGGAGGTTATAGATTTTGGACCCTCCATTGGTTCTGGGTGTGTCCAGCCCCATTTGGTGAATCTAAATCACCCTCCTCTCGAGGTATATTTTCTATGTTGCAGTCCTAAACATTTATTTCATGATCCACCATATCTATCGTGTGGAATGTGATGACCTTAATAGAGTAGTATCGAGTAATTAAGGTTGTTCCATTACTTTTTACATAACATGACGATTCTGCACTTCCTTCATGAGGTTCGTTCTTTGAACCCTTGACCATATTGAACCATTTTTGAATTTTGACCTCAGTGGGATCTGGTCACCTTTACTATATGCTCCTCTTATCTCAGCATTTGAGTAATGACCTTGAAAAAGATTTTGGTTGTGATTTCCAAATAGGCCTCGAATAGCAGGTGTTTTTCTTGTGGTGGGAGGAACTGATAGGACATCGACCGTCAATTTTTACCCCTCAACCAAGAGAATACGGATTCCCTCTATATTAATGATGATGATGAAAATTCTCCTAACCCTCTATGATGGGGGTTATTCCCAGAAAGAATTGGCATTATTGGTCTTGTTGCTGAGGATCCAATGATTCCAGAAAGGGAATTGATTACTCCAAAGATGGACATTGAGATATAAATTCACCCAGCCCAACAGGTTGGGTTTAATCTAGAATCCCGATTCATTTCCCAATGATCCTCTCAAGGGATGATGAACTTTGTGATGGTGATGGAGATATAAATACCCCCAGCCTAGTGGACTATGGTATGTTTGTATATTCTCCTTATGTGTCCTGAATCCTATTGAGAATTGATTATATTAGGGGTAGAGGTGGAGATAGATATTACCCCAACCTGGTAGGTTGAGTTTTCTTTAGGATGACTGTTATGTCAGCTGCTACTACAGCCTATTTGATGTGGCGCAGATGTGATTGAATAAGATTTTGGTGTGATGGCAGCCCATGATGGGAATCAGTCTCCCTGAGAAGTTGACTAGTTGATTGAAATTTTTTAATTCCATGTCTGAAATGAATTCCTTTTGTTTTTAGGGACCCAGTTCAAAGGTCAGATGACTATCCTATCCATTCATTCATGATTTCTATGCATCATTAAATCTAGGGAATTCTATGATAGTGACCAACTTGCTTGCACATTACCCGATCCTATGATTTCACTAAAGTCCATGACATTACAGAACATCATATTAGATGGGTTTTTTTCTAGGGATATAGTGAAGGGAAATGCTCCATATTTAATACATCCTTGGATACGCAAGTCTGGTGATGTTTGGGAAATCATTTATCATAGGATTTTCATGACACTATGACAAACACTCCTTAGGAATTTGTCATACTCTTCTACTCCTAGGTTCCAGGCCACATAAAAGGCATCCATATCCAGCAGAAAATAGAGTGTATTGATGAGATTAAGGTGATACTCATATCCTTGATAGGGTATATGTCTATCCTTCAGTCATTGATGAGTATCCCACATATTTTGGGGTAGATAAGGCATGTACTCTTTTTCTATCTCATCTGGGACCTCATAGTCGGAATTAATGAAGGTCCAAAACATGATGGGGAGGTTATTTTCAGATAACTCTCTCCATATGTCAATTTCATCCTCCTATTCATCAATGTTACATGCCTCCATCTAATTATATCACAGAAGATGGTTCTTGAGTTCACATACTAATTGGAGTAGAGTGATGCTGGAAGTTGATGGGGGACTATATGTGGTTGACGTTGATGTTTCAAGAACCTCTCTATAAGAAGTTGTATGAGTTTTAGATACCTATCTATACATAGGTGTCTTGGAAATGGGATGGTTTCTTTGTCAATGGGAGAAATCACAATGGGGAGGTTGACCATAGATAATTTTAGGAGTAGAGTCGCTATGATCCATCTCCACACAACCATCAGTAGGAATATCACAGTAAAGACCATATTATTCTTTGGCTGAAGAGTTGAAAGGCCCTTCGTGTATTGAGAATGTTTTTTGAAGGACCTTATAGACAATATCACTGAGTAGATTAGGAATATAGGTCCTACTTTACATCATGGATGAAATATGTTGACCTTCCTTTTGGAATTATGTATGGATATGATCTTGTTGTTTGATGGTTTTTAGAACTCATTGATAACCGTCTAGTGATATGGGAGTATGATCCCACTACTGAGAAGCTGCTAGAATATACTAATAAGCTTATTTATTATTGATAGGAGTACGAGCCTATCCTGAGGCATGTGTCATTCTCACTTGGTGATCCTCAATCAGGATGAGAGTATAATCATAATCTGGAGCCTTTGGAATATGTATCTAATATTTTGTCGTAGGAATAAGAGCTTGCCTCGTGGCATGTGTCTCTATAACATAGTGAACCTTGGTTGGAATTGGAATATGATCATTTTTTAAATATTAATTCTCCACTGGAATATGTTCAAGGGACTCTTGAATGGGAGAAGGAATATGAGGCTCCTTCTGGATTTACTTACAAGGATGTTGGTGCAGTATTTCGTCATCATAAGTAAGAATATGTTCCCAACATCCATGATTTACTGTAATATGCCAGATAGGTTCATTAATATCAATATGAGCATGTCCTATGGCATGTGTCATTCTCAATGGGTGAGACTTGTCTAGGATGAGGATATGAGCCAGATCTTAAGCCTTTGGAGTATGCCCCTGGTCTTCTTTAATATGAATTTGAGTCTGTCCCAAGGCATTTTCCGTTATCACATGCTAAGATCAGGCCATAATGAGTATATGATCCCAATCACGGGCCTTTGGAATATTCTTCGAAACTTTTTACAAAGGCATGTTCCCCTATCCTGAGTCATGTTCCACTCTCACCTGGTGAGCCTTGGTTGGAATAAAAATATGAGCATGTTCTGACACCTCTTCCTTTATTGGAATATGTCGATAATCTTCTTAGATGAGCGAAAGAATGTGTACATGGTTAGGAGAAACCACTTGTTCATAATGATTAGAGTGTTGATCTTTCCATGATTTTGGGATAGGAATATGAACTTTCCCTATATTTATACTAGTACCAAAATATACTAGTGGAGTTATTATGATGTTTCTAAGATGTAATGACATTTCAGCAAGGTGTGTGCAAAGATATATCCCTAAAAATTTTATGTCTCCACTATAAATGGGAAGATATCATCAATTTATGAATGGATATGAGCCCAAATTTTTCCTCCATAAAAAACCAGAATATGTTGATGGACTTTAGGCATGGGTGTAGGGATATACACCTCCCCCTGCCCACTCTAGGGATATGCCAACATACTTATTCTAATTGAGAATGGATATGAGCCTACTTTTTGTTTACTACTGGAATATTCTGAAAAACATCATTAGTGTGAGTGTGGATATGACACCACTCATTGATATCCAACTCCTTCCTTGCCTAATGTGTCTTCCCTATTTCATGTTCATGGGAATTGGACATTTAATTATGTCAGTTGGCACCCTCAGTAGATGACTAGTGGGTATGAGTGGGATGATGTTGGTGATGGCGGTTGGTAGGATCCCTCCTTGGTAGCTCCTGAACCAGAAGAGAGCCATATTTTACTCCCTAGTGCACCTTTATTAAATATTGATGGTGTTTATTGTCACACTCTAGGGATAAGCTCCCAAAGCGGTTGGTGATGGAAACAACGGCCACTAGCTTTGCTGCAGATTTCCCCGAATGATGTAGACACATCATATTCTGTACTCAAAGACCCTCACAGGAATCTTGAAGGGTTGTTATTGTTCCATTTAGATGTTACTTCTATACCATTTTATTTGACACCTAATGTTGACGTTTTCAAGAAGATGAGAAAATTCTTCGACCCACAGTGGTTACAAAAACAACAAAATTTCCATAACGGTCACTGGATGATGACATTATCTCATATCAAGATGTTCTTTATTAGAGAAGTATCTACATTCAAGCATACAATAAGGAAACATTTCATTTATTAGTACAATATTGTAGGCATGATGCATGCTCAATCAGATATTTATGGTTAACATAATTGTCCTTTTATTCCCGATCAGTTCATTCTACGCAAATTAACTTATCAAAATAAGGATAAAATTATTTCATAGGAAGCCCAATTACATAAGATCATCTATAATATTATTGGTAGTCTTATCATCATTTTTTTATATAGTATATGAAAAATAAATTGGCCTGATGTATGATTGACTGATCATTCTGTTATATGAGAGTTTTGAATCGATTTCACCTTTTTTTTGTTTTCATATAGTGTGCAAAAAAATAGACTGATAGATAATAACCCAATAATTTTGTTATTTGATAGATTCATTTCATGTTCATCATTTTTTATGGAAATGAGACGACCGTAAACCCTCATTGAGGTGAAATTTTTTGTCCTGATGGTTGATTGTGAGGGGTTCATTTCTTGCACAATCATTAATATTGGATCACCATTTTCATTCTTAATTGAAACTACCAATGGTTATCTCATCCATAACTGGGTATAGACCTACTTTCCAAAGGCATGTGGTCAATTGGTGTTTCATACCTAATGATTCTTAGGGACTCTCATTGGTCGAGAGGATGGGAGGTCGGGCTCATCACACCCTATTGGGGGGGAATGTCCCCTACTCTAGAAATCCCTTGTATATTTAATATTTGATTCTGAATCTCTTCTTAATCCCAATACAGGACCAACTACCCTTAAAAAATGATAATAGGTTAACACATATTATGTGTAGTTAAGGGGATCTCATTTTTGAATCTATTTTATATGTATTCAAGGTTCATTTTCTATTTCCCATTAATGAATAGCTATTTATATGAGGAAGCCACATATCCAAGCAATTTGGAATTGGTTTCCATGTAGAGAGGTGACTAATATTTTGAGGATAGGATTGAGCCCTTAGGAGGAATCCTACGTATCCAGTTTATGGTATAAATCAAGACACACATAGTTCATTAAAACTCATGCAGTTTTATGTCACAAAGAAACTACATATGTATGGGCACTTAAAAACTGAATATTCGAGCTCAATTATCAAGGATATGTCCTACATATCTTGGTTATAGTAGAAATAATATTTTTCATAGTTCTTTTGTGCCCTTGGGTTTCGCCCCTAGGAAGATGCTCATATATTGTAACACCATAACCCTAGAAGCCTAGAGTCAGTTCATTATTTTAATACATTTTTAGGATTAAAATGAATAAAATCCTGATGGATCGAGTAGTATAGTAGTTTTGGAAAACCAGGTACACACATTGGTTCAATATTAAAATGTGAAAATAAATACAACATATATGTTTTATGTAAAACATCCACAACTCTAAGTTTATCCCTGTTGGTCATTCATAATAAACATCATCATGTCCTAAGAAAATGAAACATAAGAAAGGGGTGAGCTCAGATGCACAGTAAGGGTAAGAACTATAGTGGACGAAATCAAAAACATAAACATTAGGCATGGTAAATAACTAAAAACTCATGCGTTTAAAAATATACATAATCATAATATGGATGGAATATGAGCTGAGTAAATATTTCCATAATTAAACATAATAATGGGTATTATACTAGTTGAAAAACCACATGAACATTTAATTAATAGTTTCATAATGAGGGAATTCATAATGTGGGACATCATAACCATATCGTCAAGGCCCCATGCCAAGACCATAAATATCCATTTTATCAAGGCCTAATGCCAAAACCAAAGTTTGTCTCATGAGACCTAATAATGCATGGAGGGGCTATCACGGGCCTCACCCATCACTTACTAAGTCCAATTCATTCCTTATATGATTGGGGTGAACATAATCAATATATAAATTTATATTGAAACTTGCATATGAAATGTAAATAACATTCCCAAATCATTAACCATAAATACTAACCATTTAGAGTAATGTGGTGAATAGTATTAAGATAGCACATCCATAGTCAAACTAATTAGAAACCCTTAAACAAAATATTGGAGATGATATCAAAATATATACACATTAATTAAGTACAAGATTAAACATGTTTGTTTACATAAATTAAGATGCTTTTAAATGATACCATTGAAATTTTCTTAAGGAAATAATCCTTAAAAATTCCAAAGTTTCTCATACCACCGTGAAACATTCAAATCATAATCAATTATAATATCATGATAATAAGGAGAATATTTATATGATATAAAAAAGTTAATTACATACTCCACATGCAGGTAATAATTGTTGAACATGGAATATATCTCCCAAAAGATAAAGTGAGACGAGAAAAATACTTTTTCACATTTGAAAGAAAAGTTATTTTGGAAAATCAATTGTATTTGTTATGAAATAATAATTTTAAACATTTATATCCCAAAAAATAAGGGGTAAGAAAATTTTTATTATATTTCAGTCATAAATGATGTCCTACAGAAGTTAATCATATAAAAATATCTTTTAAAGAAGCTTTAGAAGTAAACCAATTTAGTGTAGTTTTAGGAAAATATTAAAGATATTTTAAATAGAAAAGGAATTATTGATTTCATAAAAACCTAAATGAGCCATGTTGTATTTTTCATGAAAAAATGGTTGATTTTAAAAAATTAATAATTGCTTAAAATATATTACATATTTCACATGAAAATAGGAATGAATTCGAGAAGTTCCTTTTAAATGGGGTTGTTTATCGGGGAGGATTTTTGAAAGATCCTTTTAAAACATAAAACCCCCATCATTGAATGTACAATTTTGGTTGGTACACATATATAGACATTCACACAGAATTTATGAGATGTACATATGAATAAATAAGAATTTAATTGAGGTACATAGATAATAAGAGTAACCCAAATAAGAATGGAGGTTCGTGTAGAAAACCCTTACCACTTTGTAATCAATCGAATCAAATTCCCTAAAACTAATAATCATAAAATTATATATTTTATACCATGAAAATAAAGTGATTAATGATATAATATATCAATGAGAATTATACTTACACCATATATAAGAAATAGTGGTGGATAAGGAATATCTCACAAAAAATGGAAGTGATATGAGGAAACCCATACCTTATGTTTGATGGTGTTCTTTAGTTGATCTTAGTGTCATGGATAACCAAATTAAATTAATTAATTAATATTTACATAAACTATTATTTATGTAATTGATTTATTATGTCCTTATTAAGTTCATTCATGTCCTTCTTGATGGTTTTAAGATGTTCAATTTTATTGTTTGATAGTGTTTCTTCCTCCGTATTCATGACTGGTTTACTTATATACATGTAAGCATAAACATGTAATATGAGAATGGTTGTCTAGAATATAAGTTAAATTTTCATTTTTAACATACATAATATTACATGTTTATAAAATTAATTTGGTTATTGGGAGTGAAGATGAATCGTTATATAAAACATTATTGATAATTATTTGGGTTAATTGGCAGTTTTTTATCACAATGTGCTCATTTTAATTTATATATTAATATCATGTGTGAAAAAAGATTCAAGAAAATTAAATAAGATATAATACATAAATTATAGTTTTTTTCTACCATAAAAATGGTTTCATGACCAGAATTGAAGATGGTAATAGAAATTTAAAACACGTTGTCCATGAATGTGATAAATTAACACATATCAGATGGTGTTTTCATTTCTATTATAAAAGAAGAAGAAAGGAGAGATGATGATTAATTGTTCCCTTATCACAACAAAATTACAGTACTTGTAAGGTACTGTAGTTATCATAACATTTTGATGAATGTATGTGAGGAAAGAAAAAGAAAAATAATCAAACATGAAATAAAAGAAATGTTGAAAACCCCTTACAAAAATTTGGCATCCTAACAATGTCAGTTAAAAATTCATAAAATATTTTGATGGGAAGGGCTTATATCATCATTATTATATAATACGGAATGTATGGGGGTATATAATGACATATCCCAATATAATACAATTTATATTAAATGATAATAACATAATAACAGTGTTTGAAAAGGAGAGAGATTTTAAGAAGAAAATTCTTCAGCATAACGGCTTTGCAACATAGTTTTAGAAAGCATTAATAAAGAGGGGAAAGGGATCACCAACTAATAAAAAACTCATAATATAGTAGAGGGTCAGAATAAAATAGAAATAATAACATGTTATGGAAACATGAAATATATACCACATAAAAGAGAACGTGAATGGAAAAGAGATGTTGAGAATTCCCTTACCTTGTAGAGTAACTCCTAAAACGTGAAGGTTAGGACCTTGGGGGATTGAGGACACCTCAGGAGGACTCCTTCGGATGTAAAACTACTGGATATTTTAGGATGATGAATTTGGAATGAAATAAAACTTTGTAATGAGTGGTATTTATAGTAAAAGAGAAAGAGTTTTTTATTAATTTTCAATAACAACTTATTAGTGGTATTTGAAAAACCTTGGGATTGCCCATGGTTTGGGCCACTTAGGTCACCTCATATCATATTTTATTACTCAATAGTCTACCTAAATTTTTACATCATGATTACATCATTAATTATATTATTAAACATACTGAAAAATCAAAACTGTATTTTTACTATTCATAAAAAACTAAATTAATTTATAAAATTATCATAAATTCAGAATAACATAATATTGATGTTATGAATTAAAAAATGAAATTTATTTTATCATAATAATTATCCAAATATGTAAATTTTATATTTTATCTATGAAAATTCTTATTTATTAAAAATAATAGAAGACATAAAATGCATAGAAAAATGCATAATAAAATTTTCGATACCTAAGAAAAAATTATTTTACCATTTTTAATTAAAGAATGCTATTCACATAAGAATATTTTATTATTATAAAAATTAATAAAACCATAGTTAGATATAAGAATTTAAATCTCTTTAAAATGTACAATTTAAGAAAAAACTAAACTCAAAAGTGAAATGATCGAACGAAAAATTTATTTATACTTTCTTGGGTGAGGTTAATACTCTATTGGTCATATTACTATTCATAAGGGTATGTAACTATTCAAAAAAAATTTCTTATAAAATTATAAATATCATACTAAATGAAATAGTGTATGTCAAGTTTTCAAAATTCAAATCACAGATGTAGAAATATTTTTTTACTGGATTGGTTATAACAAAGTGGGGTTTTGTAGAGACTAGGCATGTCATTAATTCTATATTAAATCTATTTTTAAATTCGTGGGGTGTTATATTCTCCCCTCCTTACAAAAATTACATATTCAAAATTTTAAATTGAACGTCAAAAGTTAATGGTTGAAACATGAAAATTCCCTTGTGGGAAACCCACATCAGGAATATGGTTAAAATATCCTCTTAATAATAGAAAAGTTAATTGCATCGGTTACTACAAAACAACACATTCTAATTGTACAACATGGTCATGAAAAAATAATTAATCCATCATGTAGTGACATTAAACTCTAAAAACTAATACAATGATCAACTTAATCCATTTCAAAAATGGGGTAACATTCCGAAATATCATGATCCAATACTTTAGAATATTTCTTATATCTATCCTTGAAATATCCGTATACACGGGGTCCTTGGAAATCCTCAATTTTTTAGAACTCCATGATCTATCCTGCTCAATGCATCTACTGCCTTATTTTCCTTTAATCAACCCGAAGCACCCAAAATTTCACATTCCAAACATGTGAATATCATCATCACGTGTCCTTATAAAATATTTTAATAACTCAAATTACCATAAAACATTATTGGAAACATGCATTAATCATTAAACATTCTATTGTAAGATCCATCAATGATAGCATATACCACTTGTCAAAAAGTCAGAAATCGGTTTTGAGGTAGTAAGTACTTATACAAATGAATCATTTATTCATCATTATCTTCATCATTAGAAATATATTAAAGGTTTTACTTCCTTTAATCATGTGCTTTCCAAAAAATTTAACTTTCCACCGAATATCTTTTCTCGGTACCATTCAACTTATGGTTTCAAATCCTTAATGAAAACGCATTGTAGTACAATTATCATATATTCAATAATTCTTATAACTAGTACATTGATGACAAAATATTTAAATGAAATGATACTTGACTACGAATATTAATCATTCTACTTCATCTGTGGTAGCATCATAACATGATTATTATCCAGAATCATCATTTGGGGTATATTCCTTTGACGCTTGAGACATTCATTCGCATAGTGTCTCATCTCCTTGCAGTTGAAGCATTGTAATTTGAAAACCTTTTTCATACCCTTGAAATCATATAATTGGTTCCCTTTTTCTCCACACTTATAAAAAACAAACATTCCCTTCATGCATTTACCAGGGTCATTATTTCCATAGTTATCACATGTGGTAAAACTCTTCTTTCCCTTCTTCCCTTTATCTATATTTTTTCTCTATCATTCTCTTATGATTTTCATCCCTTCAAATCCATAGGACCCAGATATTTATTTACATACATTTTTAACACATGATATTATTTCCTCATATGAGGATGACACATGGGAGACTGTCTTCCTTTGAAACTATATATTAACACCACTAGAGATATGATCCTTCTTACTATTTTCATCACGTGCGTTGGTGATGTTTTCATTCCTTATATTAGGTGTCATTTATAATCAATTAAATAATCTATATTAGCACATAAAATTATGAAATATATATAACTCTAAACATGGTATAACACATATCATAAATTTATGTATCGTAAATCCTCGAACCATATAGTTGTTTACTTTGGAAGAATAAGTCTGTCATAATGGTATATAAGAAAAAAATGTGAATTATCCTAAGCATGTAACCAAGGACTATCAAACCAGGTGTGAATTAAGGATTGTTTTTGTATAACATGTTACCCTAGGTCAATCCCAAAATACCTTATTGGATTTGTCACTCCTAGGTACATCTGATTCAGAACCACGCCCACTTGTAGTATCCAAACATGGATTTATTAACTAGTAAGATTCAAATAATCTATTCCTTACCAAAATTATAATATGTTATTATATATGTATCTTCAAGTATATCTTATATTTTATTCCTTAATCTATGTTTTCTAAATCTAGCATTCATGTTTTCTACTAAACTACCTTTGATACCAACTGTAACACCGTAACCCCAAAAGTTTAGAGCCGGTACATTATTTTAATAAATTTTAATGATTACAAGGAATCAAATCCTGAAGTACCGAGTAGTTTAGTAGTTTTGGAAAACCAGATACATATATAGGATCAACATTACAACTTGAAAATAAATAAAACATAAAACTTTTATTCAGAACATCCACAAATCTATGTTTATCCCTGCATGTCCTTCATAATAAACTTCTTCATGTCCTGAGAAAATGAATCATAAGAAAGGGGTGAGATCATATTCTTATTGAGGGTGAAAAATATAATGAATGATATCATGAACATAAACATTATTCATGGTAAATAATTAAAAAAAGTGCTTTTATAAACAAACTTCTACATAATATGGTATGAATATGAACTGAGTTAATATTTCCATAACAAAACATAATCATGGGTATTCTACTAGTCGAAAAATCACATTAAATTTCAATTAAAAGTTTCATAATGAGGGAATAAATAGTGAATGACATCATAACCATACTTTCATGTATTCATTCCAAGACCATAAATGTCTATTTTCTCAAGGAATTATACCAACACCATAGTTTTTAAAGGGCTCGTAGTAGCACCATAGTTTTTCTCATGAGTCCTACCAATGCATCGAGGGTCTATCACAGGCACCAACTATCACATACTATGTAATATTAATTCCTTATATGAATAGGGTTAATATAATAAATATACACATTCATATTTGAAACTAACATATGAAATATAAATAAATTTCCCCAATCATTAAAAATAAACAATAACCATTCAGAGTAATGTGATGAATGGTATCAAGAAAGAACATTTATAGTCAAACTAAATAGAAAACCATAAACATAATATTATAGATGATATCATAATAGATACACCTCACTTAATTACAATATTCAACAATGATGTTGACATAAATAAAGTTACTTTTAAATGATGCCGTTGAAAATTTCTTGGGGAAATAATCCTTAATCATTACAAAGTGTCCAATACCACCATGAAACATTCAAATCATAATCCCTTAGAATATCATGATAATAAGGATACTCATTATATTATATACCAAAGCTAATTACATACACCACATTCAAGGAATAATTAGTGAATAAGGAATATATCTCATAAAATATTAAGTGAGACGTGAAAAATACTTTTTTTACTTTGGAAATAATATTTTTTTGGAAAATCATTTGTATTTGTCATGAAATAAAATTTGTAAAATTTTTATATCCAATAAAATAATGGTTAAGAAAATTTAAATTATATTTGAGGAATAAATGATGTCCCACTGAAGTGAAATCATGTAATAAGATATTTTAAAGAGGCTTCAAAAGTAAAACATTTTAGTGCAGTTTTAGGAAAATATTAAAATGATTTTAAAACGGAAAGGTGTGTTGGATTTCATAAAACCATAAATGAACCAATATGGTTTTTTCATGATAAAAGTTTTTGTTTTAAAAAAATATTAATGTCTTATAATATATTACATAGTGCACTTGAAAATAGGTAAGAATTCGAGAAGTTCCCTTGAAATGGGTTGTTTATCGGGAATGATTTTTCAAAGATCCTTTTAAAACATATAAAACTCATAGATGAAAGTAGAATTATAGTTGGTAAAAATATATAGACATTAAAACAGAATTTTTTATGAGTACATATGAATAAATAAGAATTTAATTGAGGTATGTATAGAATAAGAGTAACCCAAATGAAAATGGAGGATTGGGTAGAAAACCCCTACCACTTTGTAATCAATCAAATCATGTGCCCCAAAAATAATAATCATAAAATGATACATTTAATACCATGAAAATAAATTGATTCATAATATTATACATCAATGGTAATTATACTTACACTATACAGAAGAAATAGTGATGGATATGGCATATCTCACAAAAATGGAATTGAGATGAGGAAACCCTTACCTTAAATCTGACAATGTTATTCACTTGATCTTAATGTCCTGAATAACCAAATTAAATTAATTAATTAATAGTTATGTAACATATTATTTATTTAGTTGATTTATTATAGCTTTATTATGTTCATTCATGGCCTTCTTGATGTGTTTAATATGTTCAATATTATTGTTTGGAAGCGTTTTCTTCCTTGGTATTCATGGCCGGTTTACTTATATACATGTAAGGATAAACATGTAATATGAGAATGGTTGTCCAGAATATAAGTTTTATTTTATTTTAAAACACCTAGATGATTAAATGGTTATAAAAATCATTTGGTTATTAGGAGTGAAGTTGAATCATTATATAAAACATTAATGATTATTGTTTGGGTTAATTGGTGGTTTTTTATCACAATGAACTCATTTTAATTTATAAATTAATATCATTTGTGAAAAAATATTCTAGAAAAATACATAAGATATAATACATATATTATATTATTTTTAACCATAAAAATGGTTTCATGAATATAATTGAAGACGGTAATAGAAATTGAAAACCTGTCGTCCTTGAATGTGATAAATTAACACATATCGGATGGTGTTTTCATTTATAATATAAAATAATGGGAAAGGAGAGATGATGATAAATTATTTCATTATCAAAACAATATTCTAGTATATTTATGGTATTTCATTTATAATGAAATTTTTATGAAAGGAGGTTAGGAAAAAAATAAAAGAAATGAACTCAAAATAAAAGAAAAGGTGACAAATCCCTTACAAAAATTTGACAGTCTAACTATGTCACTTAAAAATTAATAAAATATTTTGATGGGAGAAAAAATGGTATTTCTTAATTATTAAATAATATGGAATTTAAGGGGGATATGTAATGACATATTCCAATATAATCCAATTGAAATTAAAAGAGAATAACATAATAAGAGTTTTTGAAAAGGAGAGATATCTTGAGACAATAATTCTGCAGTATAATGACTATGAAACATGGTTTTAGAAAACATTAAAAAGAGAGGGAGAATGGTTCACCCATTAATAAAAGACTCATAATATAGTATAGGTACAGAATAAAATGGAAATAAGAACATGGTATGGAAACTTGAAATACATACCACATAAAAGAGAACATGAATGGAAAAGAGAAGTTGTGAATTCCCTTACCTTGTAGGGTAACTCCTAAAACATAATGGTAGGAACCTTGGGGTATTGAGGTCACCTTGGGAGGAATCCTAGGGAGGATAAAATATAAATTATTAGAGGATGATGAATTTGAAATAAAATAAAATGAAATAATGATTAGGTATCTCTAGTAAAAGATAGAGAGAAGTTTTTTTGTTAATTTTCAATGACACCGCATTAGTAGTATTTTCAAAACCATGGACTTACCCAAGGTATTCTCCCTTGGTTTTGGCCACTTGTGACAGAATATATAATATTTTATTACTCAAAAGTCTACTATAATTATTAAATTATGATTACATCATTAATGATATTATTAAACATACCGATAACTCATAATTGTATATTTAATATTCACAAAAAACTAAAGTATTTTATCAAATCATCATAAATTTAGTGTAACCTAATATAAAAGTTATGAAAAAAAATTGAAATTTATTTTTTCATAATAATTCTCAAAATATGAAAAAAATTTCTTTTATCTACGAAAATACTTATTTATTAAAAATAATAGTGGACATAAAATGCATAGTAAAATTTTCGACCCATAAAAAAATAAAATTATTTTACCATTTGTAATTAAAGAATTCTGTTTTGATAAGACTATATCATTATTAAATACATTAATAAAACCTTATTTTGATATAATAATTTAAATCTCTCTGAAATGTACAATTTTTACCTGAAAATCAATTTATCAAAATCATCATATTTTTAAGGAGAAACTAAACTCAAAATGTAAATTATGGAACAACAAATTTATTTATACTTTCATAGGTGAGTTTACTACTCCATTGGTCATATTATTATTCATAAGGGTGAGTTACTATTTATAAGGGTAAGTTTCTATTCCCAAAAAAATTATTTTTTTCTTATGAGACTCTAAATATCTTACTGAACGCAACTTTGTATGTCAGTTTTTCGAAATTCAAATCAAAAAGGTGGTTAAATTATGTTCACTGGCTAGGTTATCACAAAGTGGTGTTTTTTAGAGACTCATTGTTTCATGCATTCTATATGAAATCTATTTATAAATTCTTAGGGTGTTACATATATGGGGGGTGTTTATATCATTCGACTCCTCGGGGCTTAAAGACTAAGATTTCCCTAGCTGGTGGAGATTCACGATGTGGATAATACGACCATTGAAACTCCCTGAGACCATGTGATCTATTCTCTATGTGAGAAACAAGGGATAGAAGGTAATCAACCTGGCTGCATTTGGATGTGAGGCCTATGTGTCAGGATTTCCCTTGGGATGTTTATTATGGAGCTCAGGTCTCAAGAAGGCATCATATGTATCTTGGTTATTGTAGGAATTAGGGTTCTCATAGTTCGATTGGCTTCTCCATCTGCTGTTGAATGAGCTAGAATGATCATCCTATGGGAATGATTGAGTCCCAGTGTTTTAAATGTCAGATACATGGGGGATTTACATCAATTTGGATGCCCATTTGAGATCAGATCTCATGAAGCCATCCTACGTATCCTGGTTATTGTAGGAATCATAGTCATCATAATTCGATAGGTTGGGTCTTACACACTAATGTTTCCTTTATCCTGATATATATTTCTCTTGTGAATGATATGATCATTATGAATCCCTAATCCCACATTATCTATGCTCAGTGTGGGAAATAAGGGATGGAAAATAATTAGTCTCATTGCTCGTGGATACGGGGCTTATGTACTTGGACTGCCCTTTGAATACTTAATAAAGATCTCAGGCCTTAGGAAAGAATCATGTGTATCCTAGTTATATTACAAATCATTTTCATCATAGTTACCTTGATTGAGTCTTACACACTATGGTTTCCCTTCTGATCGGGGCTCACACACTAAGGGTGGACAATGTTATCAAGCCCCAGGATGCCCGTTTGACATCGCATGCTTGCATGTCTGATATGATTTGATTAGATACTTAACATGCCTTGTTTTTCTATTGGGCATGTCAAATGATGTATTCCTGACATGTCCAAAGACAATCTCATGATCTAGTTGAATTTTTTGGGAGGCATCACAAAACCTGGATGGAATGTCTAATGTTTATCACATGATAGAGGGAGACTTTTATATAGGACATCATGAGACCTAGCTGGATGATCCTGGAATCCATCGTATGGTCCCAATTGACATGTCTAGAGGGCATCAAATGATCAAGATAACTTGACCTGGGGTCATAATGGAAGCTATATGATGTTCATTGAAGGGCGTCACGTGTGTCAACACGACATGTCTGGAGGGTGACGCATGATCCAGGTTGAAATGTTAAAAAGAAATTGTGAGACCAGGATGACGTTCCAAGAAGAGGTGATGGGAGCCAGTTGACATGCTTTTGTGCTGCCGTGAGACTCATCTGACGTGTACTGGTGTCGCCATATGCGTCGTCTGACATGTCTAAAGTACACCAGAAGGCCAGGATGGTAGGCCAGGAGGGATTCATGATACTTGGGTGGCATGCCCAAGGGTCATCATGCGACTTTATTTAACATGCACAAGGGACATCCCATGATCCAAATAGTATACCAACGAAACTTTGTGGGATCTTTGTAACCTATCTTGGTGTTGTGGTGTCTCTTGGGTGGTTCACGTGAAGCATATGAGGATCGTCATATACGTTCTTTATATAACTCTCCCATTTTTTAGACTTTGTGCCATCCTTTTATTGTGAGTGCCTTAGATTTGTTTTTGTGTTAACTCATTTTATGTCATGCATGATCTAGAATATATGTGAGATTTTATTTGGGTGTACTTCCAAAAGTCATTCAAAGGATCTATGATTGATCATGTGAACCATTTATGCATGATCCATGATCGCTCTGGTTGTTTGTTGGATCTTACCTAATGGGAATATTTTCCGTTCTTGAGATAACTGCTCTGAAAAACACACTCTGGTGTTTGGGTTCGTCGGTATGAGGTTCCAAGTAAAATTTTATTTGTGTACGGCATAGGCCTCTATTTTTCATGCTGGGGTGGGGGATTTATAGGCATCACCACTCCAGTTATTCACCACATTATGTGGTGTGTATCATGAAAATCCAGGCTGGAGTCGGTGGGGGGATTCAACATCATATGTTTCGTGAGTTCCTGTCATAAGTCATTTCGAGGGCGTCATACGATTTTGAGTGACCATGAGATCATCTCATCAACACCTTTTTTATTGGTTTATTTCCAATTAAAGGGGTATTTTTGAATCATTTAGACATTCTAAGAGACTTTTATATTGTACAGCCGATACATCCATGTGCCTTTGTGAGATCAGGTTGTCTGTTAAAAGGTTTTCACAATATCTTGGGTGACTTTTCTAAATCCTTTTTTCTGAAAAGGATGGATTGTTAGAGGGCCTTCATGAAATTAGTCCATAATGTCGAATTTTTATGTAAGACCACACCACATATAGATTAGGCATGTCTTGAGAGATTTACGGCTATGAGAGGCTCAGTTCAGGTCCCTATTTTATTTCCTTTATTTATTTTACAAATGTTGGGGATCACGTGAGGTTGTATGAGTGTTTTAAAAGACAATCATTCTACCTCTTAGTGATGTGTCATGCGACAAATAAAATATCTTGTGGATATGCATGAGAATTTCATGGAAAATTCTATATGTTGTCCTTATAGAGCCAAAAGAGGGAGTATGAGGTTTCTTGGACATGTCTGAGGCCCTTCACACGATGAGGATGACATTCCAGCGTGCTTTCGCAAGATGGGGTGGACATGTCGCTGGGTGCTTCTGGCATCTTGTGAAACTATAGAGGTGCATCGTATGATGTTTTTCACTGAAGGAGGCTACCTCCTTCTCCCATTTTTATTTCTTTTATTTATTTTAAAATGTCATGAGGGTTTTGTGAGATTACTTGAGCATCGTCGAGGACAATACCTCTATTCATCAGTGATGTGCCGCTTGAGCTTTATGATTGCAAGAGGATCTCGCCATTTTGATACTTGCCTCCTATTTTTCAAGGATTTTTGGATGGTTTATTAGGCGTCCATTAGTTGACAAGCCGTGTGACCTGGGGGAGCTTATCTGGATACCACCGGGTCATCAACGATTGTCTGGGGTGCCTTCACAATAGCAAAAGGACTTGTCAAATGAATTTCATGGGGCCTTCCGTAGGCTATGCACTATGTGTGACCATATGCATGAACATTTGTAGGTAATGTGAACACATGTCTCCTGGGGGTTCATGTGATCCGCGTGAAGAGGTCCACCTTCATTATTTTTTAAACAGTGGTGTTTTGGTCAATGACCAAAACACTAAATCTATTAAAGAAAAGTATTACATGAGTGTGAAAGACAGTAATTTTTAAAAATTCCTATCATAAAGAGAAAATAAATCAAAAGGGAGTCTGTTTGACCATGTAATGTCATGGTTGACTCCCATAATAGCAAGGTCATCTGAAACCTTGTTTGCCTCACGAAAGGTATGAGTCACAATATAGCTGGTATCCATAAGGGAATGCAGACAGTCCATCCAATATGAAGTAATCAGCCATGCAAGGTGAACTTCACCATTCCAAAGAGCACACACAATATTCATCGAATTACATTCATATTTATATGCTTTGAGGAGAAAATAATACCCATAATAAGGTATTTCTTCCTTTTTGAATTTCCCAATGCTCATTTGGAGGGTGTCAACATATCTCATGGTTTTAAACAGGACTAATAGGTTTCTTTATTTCTTTTTATATCCCTTACTAAGCTATTTAGGCACATCCCATGTTTTCAAATACTTTTCAATGGTTTTTAGGATGAATAAGAACAAAGTAGAATCCAAGATGAAATTCATGAAGATTAGTCATTAAAAGAAAACATGTTTCATTTTAAAAGTTTTATGATGTGGGAAAAATTGATACTATGTTTAAATATCCACTTTTGATGAGTTTTTTATAATTCTTATAATGCTTTAATCAAAAAAGTTCTTTGGGTATGTAAGGGGTCCAATTTTTTAGTTTTATGTTATATGTTTTAAAGGGTCAAAATTGGGTCATGCTTATCGATATTGAATCTAGAAGTGTAAATATTGTGTTTTTTCCACCAAATCCAAGAGTGCGGGTTTGAGACTATTATAAAACCATTGTTAAGTACATGATATATTTGTCACATATCCTTATTGAGAATGTAAATTTCACAAACATCAAATTTATTAATCCTATATCTAAATATATTTTTAAGTGGTCATCTTTATACTTATAACAAAGAACAAAAATCCTTAATTGTAGTGAGTATGTGTTGCTAAACCTGATCATGTTTTCTCAGCTGGAAATCTTCAAGAGGGGGTGGATTGAAGTATTTGACTATCCATAATTTTTTAATAGATTCAATGTGTATATTTAAGGTATCAGAAACACATTGATATAAGTAGTGGAGAATAAATTTTAAATTGTAGGTTGTAAAAAAGGTAGATAATAAATTTTTAAAAAAGTTGATTAATAATTGTAAATTTGTATGATCAGTATAATGGTATGAGATAATTTTGGAAAATAGATAGATGAAAGTATAATGTATGGTTTGAAATTCAAAAAAAAAATAAGTAAGAAATTCATAGTGGAGATAGTAATTTTTTAAAGAGGTTCGGGATATGAAATCTCTAATCCCATTTAAAATTCTAGTATAAAAATTAATATATATAAATATACAACTTATTATACATTGAACATATTTTCTTTTATACCTAAGTAGAATTCTGGATTCTACCCCCAAATCCAAATGGCTTGGCACTTAATACAAGTGTTTCTCACTTTACAAAGGAAAAGTCCTTACATCAAGAATTTTTTTATGATATGAACCAATATAATAACTATGTTAGGGTAAAATAAGTGAACCTTTATATTATTCTAAATTTACATAAAAATGGATAGGGAACAAATAGTAGAGAACACATGAATGTATGTTCATTATAAATTATAGTTTCTTGAAAATGGTGAATAAAATATTAGGCTTAATATTTCCTTAGAATCTATAGATTTCATTGAGTATTTATAACACTATTCTTTGTATTACCTCCCCTTGGTCCTTTGTATTGTCAAAAAAATTCAACCATTATAGCTTTCTGATAATTATGTCATTACATTCAATCTCTAAAAAGTATGCAAAAAATTATCTATTAGTGAATATTTGACAATCTCATATATGAATTTATTTATTAGAGAATTAAATAATCACGATTGAATCACATAGAAATATTCAATATGATAAGGAAAACTCAAATTATAAGGTGATCATTCCTTACTATATGTGTCAAAGTGAATTTTTTCATTTTTCAAGATCAATGTTTGGATAGTCCATAAAATGATGTGCATATGTTCATGTATATAGTAGTACAAAAATTGTTTACAACTAATTTTTAGAATCAATTTTATAAAACGAATGGTAATAATGGTTTTTAAAGTCAATTGTAATTAAATGATGTTAAAATCCAATAGCTTGGTATTTTACATCGTTTATAAAATAATTGATGTGAAACAAATAAGTTCATTATGCTAGATATTAACATAACTCACACAGATAATCCATTAAAAAATTAAAACAGTTGGGTCTGAATATTTTATTTATTTAATATTGTGATTTGGTAAATGTTTCAAACCTCAACCCTAGCTTTATCACTTTGTGCGACCCACCTCATTGAGTTGTATCTTCACCCACTGTAGTCAATCCCCATTCATCAACATCATCCTTTTTCCACCATCGTCGCCATCTATTCTATGATGTTTTTGACCTTTTTGTGTTGTATCATCTAAATCAACTGTATATTTGGTAGCCTTATTTTATATATATTTTTTAATCTCAAATAAACATATGAATATCCATTATCATGTTGATTATTTGTAAATTTATTTTATGTAAATTTTCTTGTAATATCTATTAGAAATTGATGTTTTTTGGATATTGAGTGATCTACTATTGATGATGTCATTCTTAGGGTTTATCAATTTTTCAAATCTTATATCTATATTATTTTTTTATGAGTAACTTGAAATTATTGTAATTTTCATTAAATTTATGTGTGTTCATTTTATGACTCTATAAATATATATGTTTATGTATAAATGTATTATCTGTAGGTTTGACTCACGCAAGGGCGATGATGGTTCTTTCAGAGACGAAGCATCCCCTAGAGCCCGACCCATGGATGATCCCGATGACATATTCGATCAGTGATGTGGTTCCTCGCGGTCTTTCTCCATGTTTGATTCATCTACCTTCATCTCCCAATTTTCATTACAAAGGTCTATCGGTGATTTCTTTTTTAGAGGTGGAAGTTAAGGTTCTTGTAAAATATTTCAGGTTTTCTATTTTTGGAGTTTTTAATAGAGGAAGGCCTAGCCTTCCATCGATTCATCACATGTTAAAGATCATTGGATTATCCAAGGTGACTATCAGGCTCCTTGATGATATGAGAATAATTATCAGATTTTAATATTTTGAAGAGTTCTATCGACGATGGTGGCATCATATCTGGATGTTATTAGGTTTTAATACAAAAGACTTTAGATAGACTTCATTTCTATGCAGGATTGTGAGTCATCTATCAGGCTAGTTTGGGTGGGTTTTGTTAGTCTTCCCATCAAAAATTTTAGACTCGAAGCCCTTCTCTCCATTTATAGTATGTTGTGGGTTACTATTAAACTTGATACAGCCACCCTGATCCTATTTAGACCCTCAGTGGCACACGTTTTCATAGAGATTGGTGTTGCGGGAGACCTTGCCAAGTTTATTTGGATAAAAATTGCAGAGGGATTATTTTAAGAGTTTCACTTTGTTGATCTTCCTCTATTTTCATTCATTTTCTTGAAAATTGGCCATCAGTATTCTGCATGCTACTTACACAGGTCCTAATTAAGACCAAGAATGGTTGGAGAAACAAATTCATTCGGATTAACAGAACCAAAGAAGTTTGGTCTTACAGCTTCTAGTGTCTAATGATGGGTGATTTGATATGGTTGGGATGCCACTTGAAGGAGAAGGAAAAGATATAATTTTTTCTCTCTCCAATAATTTATCCTGTTACTGAATATTTTGGCGAGAACCGGGACTAGAAGTGTAGTGGTTTGGTGTCTCCATTGAATAAGAATTTTTCTTTATCTCTTAAATATAATAAATTGGGTGTTAATACTAGTAGAGGAGGGATTTCTAAGAATCTAAATTCAATTTAGGATGTAGAGGGAAAATGTTTTCTTGAACCTGAGGAGTTTAGAAATTCATTTGAGGCTTGAGATAGTTGAGAGCACAAGATGAGCACCTGTCATATGTTAGGTAAATTTAGTTCGATCTTCGGGGTTTTATTATTTTGTTTGTTGGTTAGATGATTTGGTTAAAGATATTTCATATGATATAATCTTCTTCATAAACCTGTGGATTTGAAAACATAAGAATGTGGTGAGCTAAAATTCTTAGTAGGGAAAACATATCATGTCATGAAGGAAAATATGTGGAATACATAAATATCATAATAAATGATCAAAAGGAATTATATGATAATCATAAAGCATGTTAGAATAATAAAATATTTTAAATGGATCATTAATGAAGCATAAAAGACATAACATGGGAGCTTGTCATAACATGTGTGCATGGCATAAAAGTGTGAAATATTAAAAAAACATAATCTTGAAAACATGTTATTTCATACGAAACACATCGTGAAAATTTAGCATAATTTGATGAATAACATGAAAATTTGTCATAACTTGATGATGAATTTAAAAATGTGGAACAACAATAATAATATGAAAACTTATGTGATCAAACTCATTATAAAAAATGTGTGAAAATGCGAGAAAACACATCATGCTCTCGCATATGTTAACAAACTCATCAAGCCCACGCTTGACTATCTCATGAGATATAGGTTCAAATCAATGTATTTGAGAGAGATATAGAACCTCACTCGTTATCAACCATACATATGTTTTCCACTTAAAATAAATTATCATAGTATCATGAAGAATCCATAGAAGAAGAATGAGTTTCATAAACATCCAAATTGAAACCATTCATTTTTCATAGAGAACCCATGAAAATAAAACGAGTTTAATAAAATATCCAAATTCCATAAAATGACATAATGAATTTAATCATTTGATATCAAAAACTTAATCACCTAAAATAATCACCTGATAACAAAAAAATATGGGGTGAAACTTGAAACATGAATCCATTATAGATAGATCAGTAGAAATATAGAGAGAAAAATGAAAACCAAATAACAAAAGGGATTCATGAAAACATTTTGAAAACTTCGAAATAAAATTCATGGTTATGTCTCTTCAAAAAATACACTTTTGTTTTCATAAAAAATGTGGATAGAAAATATTTCATACCGGAGGATTTGAATTTAAAAAACTATTTTCCCCACAAATAAAAAAATCATTTAAAATGGGAAGTCATTGAAAAATGAAATTCGATAAGTATTTATTTATTTTCTTATTTATGTTACCACCATTTATACTTTCCAATTCTATGGCTAACTTACAATGGTCCATGTTTGGGTTTAGTGTTTCGTGTGGGAAAGCTATCGAACATAGTAACTAATTAAGGAGGTAAAACTCGGGTCATTACATTCTACCTCCTTAAAAGTATTTCATCCTCAAATTATCATTAAACTGAAGAAAGTAAGTGAGGATACTTTTCTCTCATCACATCCCCAGGTTCCCATGTAAACTCATCAAACTTATGATTACACCATAGAACATTGACTATACGATTAGTCTTGTTTTGAAACATATTATCTCTTTGATGTAGAATTTCAATCTGTTGTCCCTCATGTGAGAGATCATGTTCTAGTTGCACCGATTTCGAGCAGAGCACCGTGAAGGGTCTTGTATATACTTCAAAAAAAATGATACATGGAGCACATCATGCATTTTGGAGAGGTGTGGAGGGAGCACTATGCAGTAGATTACAACCCTGACACGATCAAGGATCTCAAAGGGCCCGATGTATCTAGGGATCAACTTCATTTTCTTCCTAAATCTCATAACTTGATTCCATGAAGATATTCGATGGAATATATTATCACCAACTTAAAACTCTAGATTTTGACAATGATTATCTACACAACTCGTATGTCGACATGGTGCCAGTTTTATGTGCCACTTAATGGTTTGAATCATCCCTGTCATTTCATGGACACAGTCTTAACCTATCGACTTATTTTCTCCAACTTCTTCCCAGCATGTTGGAGTCATGCATCTCTTCCCATATTGAGCCTCATATAGTGTCATCTGAATGCTCGAATGAAAACTATTGTTATATGAAAACTCTACGATGGAAAGGTGATGATCCTAACATATTGATAATGCCATTGAACAATATATTAGAATACCCTTATAGTTTTAATTATTTTTCACAAAGCGTTGGTAATATCCTACTAACCTAAGAAAAATACGGATCTCAGTTATTATGGTCATTATGGGCCATTGCATGATAAAACCCGTCATTGATGGATCTACTGACATTCCCTTTCTTGTGATTACATGACCTATGAATGACACCTTCTGTAACCCGAATTCACATTTTCTAAATTTGACATAAAACTTTTCCATTCTCAAGGTTTTTAACACAATTTTTTTTGTGATCATCATGCTCTTTCATTAACATAGACTATATAAGAATATCATTTATAAATACCACAAAAAATTGATCATGATAGTCTCTAAAAACTATTCATTAGACCCATGAATATAGCATGAACATTTGAAATTCCAAAGGGCATCACTATAAATTCAGTGTCTATACCTCATATGGAATGTTGTCTTGGATGTATCCTCCATTTTGACCCTTAATTGATGGTATCGTGATAAAATGTCAATCTTCGAGATGTATTGAGCTCCTCAGTATCGATCAAATAGATCATCGATATAGGGTAGGGGATAGTTGTTTTTTATTGTGATTTTATTGAGCTCATGACAATCAATGCAAAAAAGCATAGATCCATCCTTCTTTTCACTTAGAGGACCGAAACACTCTATAGCGAAGTACTGAGGTGTATAAAACCCCTTTCTAAATTGTCTTGTAGTTTCTTTTTTAATTCCTCTAATTCAATGAGAGCTTTTGAGAGAGACATAGATCCAAGTATAATTTCAACAGAGATCTCAACCTCACACTCTTTGGGAAGACCAGACAGTTCATCCAGATATACATTAGTATATTCCCATACAATAGGCATGTCATCAATATTGACTTCCCCCTCGATCATTTTAGCCATGTATCCCTTGTTGGGTACCATAACCCATATTATGAAATTTTCTTCCATAGTTTGTTCATAAAAATCCATGAGGTGATACATTATAATAAGATGATTCGAGATATGAAATGAGACTTTCTTATATCGATATGTTGATGTGTTCTTAGTGTAGGGAAAACCAATCCATACCCATAGTTATTCCAAATTCAACTAAAGGAAGAAAAATTAGATCCTTATGAAGTATCCTCCCACAAATCTCAATCTGAGAATATTTGTAAATTTTAGATGTGGTCATTGTTCCCCCGAAGGTTTTCAATGATAGTTCAATATCTGTAGTTTGGGGTGGTGATTTCACATTCTTAGAAAACTTGTGTGATATAAAATAGTTTATTTAACCATAATCAAATAAGGTGTTTGTAGATCTTGAAGATATATTAATTGTACCTCACATCATGTCATTATCATGATCAACCGTAGCGATAGTGATCGTGAATTCCCTTCTTTGTTCTGTTGGATTGGCAGGTTGTTGGGGCCTATTTTCTTCATTGGCTTGAGGTTTGGGGAATTTATTCGCATAATGTTTGAACTACTTGAACATGAAGCATTATAGTGCAAGTATATTATAAATAGGGACCTTATTCTCCTGTGTTGCATTAATTGACCTCTTAACCTTCATTCGACAGTTGAGGGTATCGTGTCTTACTTTACCTCACTTAAAACTCTCCCCTAATCATTTGATACAATTACCTGGGTTCTTTCTCCATTATTTATTGAATGTAAGAAATTTGGTAATCTTACCACCTTTTGTATTTTCATCAGAGCTTACATGATACCCCACATTACTTTTCATTTCTCCAGAATATTAGGAGGTTCCAGTTTCTATCTCAACCATAAGTTCAAATCAAACAGTCTCTTCATACCTTCCAGAGTCTCTTATGGATAACGCCCTTCGAAGACTAAACATTAATCCAGTAAAAAAATGATCTAGTTTACTTTCAATATTAGAGATAAAACTGGAGGCATACCTCACAAGTGTCATGAAATTGGCTTGATATGACCCAATAAACTCATCCTCTTTTTTACATCAATTCCAATAATTCCCACTCCATATGTGGGGAGTTTGTGAAAACTACTTAGTGAATAATTTCTTCTTGAACTCTTCCCATTTCATAGAGTCTAATTTCTCTTTTTTATGGTGTTCTTAATGATACTCCATCACTGGTCAACAACACCTTCAAAACGATAGATGGTTTGAACAACATTCTCATGGTTTGAGCACTAGAGAACGAAAATTATCTTTTCCATTGCATTGACCCGCTACTCAACAACCATTAGATTTGAAGATCTGCTAAAACAGGGTGGATGTTGCCTCATAAATGACTTGATGGAGAGTCAATCCCTGCTTGATGAATTAGGGATCCCAACATGATTTGAGTTGTTTCCCACATCTTGAGATAGTTGGGTGATCATTTCCATGCGGTTTTTCATTCTAGCTGCAATCTCAATAGGTTGACCATTGGGGAAATCTCCACATTGTCCATTACTCCAATTGTTTACTCGGTACATTCGATTTCCCACCATTACCTTATGTAAAGGAAAACTGGGAATGTGTATACTTAAATTAATTATTGTACATAAAAGGAAACTATAATCATGGAAGAATGAGTTTATAAATGATGTACAAACAATAGCCTATGAATCTCTCAGTTCCCATCTAGTTTATCCAAGATTAACCCTCTAACTGAAATATTTATATATGTTCAGACCCATTATAATGGTTCAGAAAGATAATGTGATTAACCAAAACATATTCTCAGGGAGTGTCAAAGTAGGTGTACAGTAAAGGCCCATTTACCGTGCATCAGAATGATGATCATGATATAATAAACCAACTCTTTTCGAGGTTATTATCCCGAGATACATCTGTGCCAAAACCAAATTCTCTAATAGTATCCAGATAAAAATTCATTTTTAGTAAAACTACATAATACATAACATCAAGATGTTATATTAAACTTCACCTTAGGGTTTTCTATAATTTTCTATAAACTAATCTAAAAAAATAATTAAACCCTCATCTGATACTAGCTATAGAGACCCAATCTAACATGGATTAAATAATAAATTAATCATATGATTTAAATATTACATCTCACAAATAGTCACTTATCCCATGAATCAAAAGATTTAGTGTCGTTGAGATGATCAACATAAATAATTTATTTTACAAAACATGCAAACTTTTATCCATTGTTTTTCTCCTCTAGGCCATTATTTAGATATCTCACATGATGTAATCTTATTCATAACCAAGTGATTTGAGAACAAATGAGAGGAGTGAGCTCAAACACTCAGTAAGGAAAAACATATCATATCATGGAGGAAATCACGTGGAAGACATAAATATCATAATAAATGATCAAAATACCATAGATGATAATCATAAAACATGTTAAGAGTATCATAAGATCTTAAAACGATCATTAGGGAAGCATTAAAGATATGACCTAGCTAAAAAATATATCAATAGTCATATAACTTGTAATCATGATGTAAAAGTGTGGAATACTTCAAAAAATACCAGGCTTAATCTTGAAAACATTTTATTTCATGAAAATTAAAGGAATCTTAAAAAACTAGCCCAACTTGATGAATGAAAATTGGAAATGTGTCATACCTTTCTGGATAATTTGAAATTGTGTCACAACCGTATGTGTGGAATAAATTGTATTATGAAACTAATTTTTCCACACTTATGTGAAAAAAAACTGATTTTTATGCCTAAAAAACAAGAAAACTCCTCATATCCACGCCTGTGTGAACAAACTCATCATGTCCACACCTGAATATATCATGTGATATAAGCATAAACCAATGCATTGAAGGACAATATAGGACCCTACACATCACCATCCATGCATTTGTGTACCACTATAAATCAATTATCGTCATATCTTAAAGAACCATAGAAAAATATTGGGTTTTTTAAACATCTAAATGGAAATCATTCACTTTTAATAAAATACCCCTGGAATGTTAATGAGTTTCACAAAACATCCAAAGGAGACAAATGTAACATGATGAATTGAATCGTTTGAAACCAAAACATAATCACCCAAAAATAATCACATAATAATTGAAAATATAGGGCAAAACATGAAACATAACTCCATTGCAGATAATTTAAAATATTCAGAGTTAAATTAAAACCAAATAGAAAAAGAGATTTCTTGAAATCATTTTGAAAACATTGATGTAAAAGTAATATTAATGAGTCATTTTCAAAAATTATCCCTTATTTTCCAAAAAACACGTGAAAAGAAAAAAAATTCATAAAAGAGGATTTGAATTTTAAACCACTTTTTCCTAGAAATTATAATAGAGTATCATTTAAAATGGAATGTCTTGGAAAAGATAAATTTGATACAAAGTTAGATTACATTTTCCATAACGAAACACAATGAAAGGAAATAAGGATAGTAAAAATTCAAACCTAGAGACTTGACCTCGTGACCTATCCCTCACCTCACCTCACCCAAACCACCACATCACCAATAGTGGGGGAAAACAAAATTCGATAAGAAATGGTATAACTCAAGGAATGAACATTGAGTTACTAAGTCCCTTACATTTACCCTTGGTTTCTACGGAAGTGCTTTAACCTCCTCAATCATAAGGATAATCATCTTAATTGCCTTTTTCAGAACCTTATTATTATATATTAATTTTTACCCTTCATTAATAAAAATTATCTTCATGTATAAGATTTTTGTAATATTTTTTTTCACATCGTGTGTTAATATCTTCACTCGTTTTCACACGCTTTATAATGTTGATATCGTTACCCAATATTTGATACCATGTTTATTATCAATATATCATTAATGATATTTTAATATATAACTTATATTGATTTGTTAGTCTATCATACCATTCCATAAGTGTTTTAGTTATGCTACGTGAAAAAGGAATATGTGTTGGCTTATTTCGATGATTCGAGAGAATGAAAAAGATACTTTTATAATAATTTTAATACATAATATAATATTTATAGAACAAAAAAATAATTATTTTCTTATTATATTATAATAATATTGGTTTTCATGTCCCCATAGTCATTCATAGTAGAGTTTCATAGCATCATTCATGTCTGTGGCAAAACCGACTCAAACATGAACACGTTTTTAACTCAATTGATGAGTATGATTAATGTGGTGTTTCCTTTGACATAATATCATTATTAAATAAGCATAATGATATTAATTTTATTCTTTTATGATGTTGAACTATATTTGAAAATGTTCGGATAAATAATAAAAAACTAGAATAAAATAAAAAAATAGTTCTTCGTGGAGGTGTTAGTCCGCGCACACGCACGATTGACATTCCTTTGTTTTTCTATTTGGAATGAACCACTAATATAAAAACATATAAGTATACTAATAATATTTAAGGAATCATATTTTTATGGAGGTAATATATTTTTAAGCGTAAGATTTATAAGAAAAACCTATGAATGGGATAATATTTACATTGAAAACTTGATATTTCCATGAAATCCCCCCTTGATATTTAAAATCTTTGCATATCAATGAGTAACATGGGACTTGTGTTCATGGGTGAGGGTTATAGGTAGAGTAAAATGACAGAGTTTTAAAATGGAATTCAAAGATTATGTGTATTTTATGGGTGGAAGTGATACAATTTGATAAGTGAAAATGAGCTCTTTTGGAAACACTCACCATTTTTCAATAATGGAATGACACTATTCAAGGGTCAATGACTCAAAAATGGAAAAAATTGGAGCATGTGGGCTTTTTCTGGGTCAAAAAATTCCCCAAAAACTGTTTCCACATATGTTTTAAACATGTTCGAAACTATTTACCCTTAAATTTTTTACTTGTATATTTTTTTGGTTTTTACCTCAGTAACTAATTATCACCTGCGTAATTAAATTTTAATCCCTAAAAATAATATGAGTCGTATTATAAAATTTGGACCCAATAATTCTAAATATTAAATAAATTTTTTTTTTAAAAACTCTATATGTATGGAAATTAATTTTAACACAAGAACATGTAATGTGTAATAACCTGTTTGATGAAAATAATTATTTTTAAGAAAAAGTATTTATGATTTGGATAAATTTTTCATTTACCTTGAGTATAATGAATTTGAAATAATTAATATCATTAAAATATTATTTATTAAATGATATAATGAAGAAGAAAATTCATTTCATCAAGAATTAATTAATTAAAAAACAATCGAAAAACAGTTTTCATTAAAATGCCACATTAATTTTAAAAATGTTGAGCATGAGTTTGTAGTATTTTAAAATTATTTATTATAATTTATAATACGTTATTTTATAAGAAAAGTATTTAAAAACATTCAATGTATTCAAATAATAATATAATTTCATAAAAGTGAAAACATTAATGAATTCTATATTTTTTCTATTCACCTAAAAATTAATTATTTTTGAAAAATTTCAAAAAATCATCTTAAGCCAATATGACTGTGTTAAATTCAAAAATAATGTTAATTTTTTCAAATTCACATCCTATAATTTATAAATTTTATTTTTCATTAAAAATATCAAATATTCTGAAAAAAAACATTTATAGGAAAAAAACCAATTAAACCTGTGTTAATCTATTATTCATATCAAAATATACTATGTTTGAAAAGAATTAAATTTTTGATAAGTGATTTCATCAGTTTCTTAGCCGCACTAGTTGAATTATTATTTAATGTGAAAATTATTTTGTTTATATATATATATATTCATATTTCGATTACTACAGTTTATTCCAGTTAATTCTACAACTATCTTACAATAGTCCATATTTATTCGGTTTCGGTGTTGCATGTGGAGAAAACCGTCGAACACATTATTTAATTAAGGAGGAGAATCTCTGGTCACGAAGCAATGCATTTATCAAGTTCAGAATACAAACACTCAATCTTCGCATATATTTCATACTATAGAGTTATAAAGGATATATGAGAGATTGATTACATTAAATTCATGTTCTTGTTATAAACTGTAAATGAGTTTTTGGTAAGAGTTGTGTTACATAAAATGAAATCTGAATGACACTATTTTATGTAAATAGATTAAGGTACATAGATTACCATTTTATCATGTCAAAACTTGCAAAAAAAATCCTTTCTTGATATTTCAAATGTTCAGTGATATGTCATTTTTCAAGGAAAAGGGTACTTTGGGATGAAAAAGTTAGCAATGATGGAGACATAAGTGAGATCCATGCATTTATGAAAATATTATCCAAGGATATTGATGACTATGAAATATACATGATTTGTGCCATGCAGAATGATCAGGAAGAAGGAATATGAGAAAACAACCCCTTAGTAAATTTTTAATATTACAAATATTATATATTTATTTCCATTATAACTTTTCAAATTTAAAAAATATGATATATATTATATCTAATCATGTTGTTTATTTACGCCACATATTTAAAAAAAATAATAATGTAATTCCTTAGTTCCTAAAAAAATTTCCATTGTGTTTTCCATGGGCCTAGAGGATCCAAAGGTATGTTTAATGTCTTCCTTTTCCTAAAATTCTCATTTGTTGTCTTGTTTTGGTGATAGAAAATTATTTTGGTGGTTGTATGTTTTTCTAGTGGTTTCAAGTTTATTTGGAGGGAATAGAAGAAAAATTTACGGTTTTCCCCAAAATTTCTTATTTTCCCCAAAAGTTCCATTTTTTTCAAAACATCCATTTTTCATAGAAAACCATAAATATGAATTTTTAATATAAAATGGTTTAAAAGCCGTAAATAATGAAAAATAAAGGTAATTTCAAATTGGATATTTATATTTGTTGCTTTCTTAAAAGTATGATCCTTTTAATAGGATGAATCCACATGTAAATTAAATGAAAATTAAACCATGTTGTTTTTTGGAAAATCATATCACATATCTTAAAAGCATGAAACCTATCCCATTTGATTATTACTTGTTTTCTTCAAATATGAACAAATCTGCATCGTGTTAGTTCATCTTGAAGAGTCATCTGCATCAATCAGAACTACCTTGTTCGTGTTTTTTAGGTGTGTTAAAAGTTTGGTTTGCACACTATTTTCTACAATAGCGTGTTGCGTTTTATGCAGGATGTTGGTTATCTTTTGTTTTCCCTTATTTACAATAGTTTAGAGATTGATTTTTTCCTTACCTTCGGGATATCCAATTTGTGACACCATCTCCATTTACCCACTCATTTTTAGTGAATTGTGTTTGGAAAGCTTCTTTGAGGTAGCAGATCCTCATTCTCTTTATATTTTTGTGTATATGTGGAGATTGCATTTTTTTGGATTCCTTTGAGTGGTTAGTATGGGTCAATATAACGAAGATAATGATTTCAATAAATCTATGATGATAATGAGGAGAAATAGTGTGAAATCCTATTACTATTTTTAGGTATTCCTAAACCACTCTTTCGATCATGCTTTGGTTGATTTTTGTTTAGGGCTGTTTCAGTTGAAAATTATAGAAATTTTGAATGTTTTTTGGTTGTGCAGGGTTAGTGTACATTTTTTCCAAACCATATGCTCTCTACGTGGAAACAATGCAAACCCAGATAGTTGGGGTTTTCACATCTTACGCACAATTTGAAAAATTATGATCCCACCTAGGAGAAACCTTAAAATCCCATCAGTAATGGTGCATGAATAAGGGCACAATTTATTTAACCACATGACCCTACCCAACTAACTGTGCATACAAGTTTTTTTTAATCTTAAAATTATTTTTAATAGTCCCAGAATCATCGTTTAACGTGACTAATGGACCTATTTTGAGCTATAATGATTTATTTTTCCTGGGAGGCTCTCAAGATGTGATTTTAGCCCCTCTACACTTCTCTAGAAGTTAATCAAAGCTAGGAGAATGACGTTCAATATCTTCTCGATAAGATTCTTCTTCTTGTATGTTATCTCTTGTTATCTCCTTTTTACATCATAGTATTTTTTAGATCTTTGTGTTGTTGGAGGATCTAATCAATACTATTTCAAATCTTGAATCTAGGGTTAATTATCCTATCATTGTTGTTGAAATCTTCATTGCCGACATCTTCATTGGAGTTTCCTGATTATGGATTTGTGTTTTGAGATTTCATGATACCTAGGTAGGTGGTTCAGTTTTGATTGACCAATTTTATTTACCCAAAATTGCTTTATTTAAATTCAATTGTTTGATTTAAATTCAATATCTTGAAATTTATTTCAATTGATTTATTTAAATCCTAATTCCATTAAATTGGACGGTTTAGATTTTATTTGGAAAAAATTAGGGAAAACCCCATTTCCATTGAATTGGGGTCTGTTTGTGAAATAGTTGGAATTTTATGAAATTAAAATTGGGAAATAGATTTCAAGGTTGTATTTGAGAAAAATGGCTCAATTTTTTTTTATAGAAACCCATTGGTGTTATCTTGTAAAATACATAATTTTTCTTAAAAACCAGTGTATTGATTTTTAAATGGAAATTAACATATTTGAAATGACCAAATGGGAATAATTTTATTTTAAGATATATTTAAAAAAATTCCCATTATTTATTGTATTAGAGAACATGGAAGCCTTATAGTTAGTGAGTTATTTGGGAAAAATATACTTAGATGAGAACTCCATAACAACATATTGGCTATTTAAAACTCTAACATAAACATTTTGGCACGTTTTATTCATCAGTAGGATGTTGATGAGTCCTCTTTAATGTGTGCTAAAGGGATTTGTGTGCACATTTGAGTTATCATTATAGAAGTGTGTGCAGATCGTATAACTTGGAACCTCGTACCTCTTGGAAGATGATCATGTTGCTCATTGTTTATATTTTAAATACATTCCATTGTTTTTAAATTGTTTACACATGCCCTTCGTTGTATATAAACTGTTTTTTATAAAATGTTTTTTAATCCATTTGTTTACAAGTATTTCTATCCTTTAAATTGTAAAGCATGATTTGTTTTAAATATTAGTTTGAACTACCTTGACTGTTTATTTGAAATTGAAAACTATATTTGGATAATTAAATATTGACATCTTATTATGGAATCCTTTTTGAGACCCTATTAGGCTTTTAGCTCACACCTTAACTGTGTTTTTGGGTGTTTGTAGATTACCACCTTCTAGGTATGAGCAGGGGTAAAACACCACTTGGAGGTGGTTCTAACTATTTATCCTTGGGTTTGTAGAGTTGCCTCTGTTGGGACGTGGGTTGTTTACCTCCCAGTTTTCTGTCACTTAACTGTAGTACTTTGGGTTTGTTTACCTATTTGAATTCTGGTTCACTTCTCCCTATGATGTTTTTATTATATGTATACTGACTTGTTTATCTTGCTTTCGCAATGTCTGTGGAACATTCGTTCCATATTTCATTTTGTATGATGCTTGGTGCTAGTTTCCAACCTTTGGGGATTAGGAATTCTCCATGAGCTATATCAGATCCAACTTGGTTATCAGGTTATTAGGGTACATGGTCTAGTTCATGAAAAAGTTGTATCAGAGCTCTAGGTTGAGCTTCTTTTTTATGTCAGTTTGCATTTTTGAAATCTTGTAGAGACTTAGGAGGTAGTTTCAATTCAGTTTCTAGTTAGCTCTCGTCACAATGATCCTTATGTTACCAGGGGTGGTTAGAGAAGGACGTCTTGATGATTAGTTATAGTCTTTTCCCTGCTTTTTATTTGGATTGATTGAAATCCAAATCAAATTTATCTTTCTTTTGGGATTAATTTCCCATGTTACTCTGTTTGAGTGTTTTTCTGATGTATTCAATGATTCCTACTGATGTTGTGTAGCATTATTCCTCTTATAAGACATGAGAATCAGATCTAGGAGGAAGCTTCTCTGAACCACAGTGAGAAAATCATCCCATGGACCAGAGTTTGGTCAAGGTTATTGTACGTACTGTTCATGCTCTGGGAAAGACACCTTCACTAGTTCTCATTTAGGAGTTCCTTCTCCAGAATCCAACAACATCCAAATGATCCAATTATGCTCAAGAGAATAAGGAATGGTCGAGAAGGATGGATCATTTTTTTGGGTTCTTAGAGACACCTGAGAAGATCAAATGTGATGTGTGACACATTCATGTTGGAGGGCTCGTGAAAGAGATGGTGGGACATGATGGTGATAATGAAGAAGTATGAGGTTTTAGAGTGGAAAGACTTCAATGTTCTTCTCACTGACCAGTTCAATCTAGATTTGTGCTGTTATCCATGGCTATTGAGTTTTTCAAACTCGAGTAGGCCGACATGACTGTGATAGAGTATGCAAACCATTTTTTTTAACTATTATAGTTTTCAGATGATATTATTTTAAATGAGATGATGAAGACTCGATGGTACTATTTTCGACTTCAATTTGATATTCATTCTCAGGTTTTCTTGTTGATGCTACCCTCTTAAGTTGATGTGCTAGATAGAAAATTGATGGTCGAGATGGACCAAGCTGGCAGGTTAGGGTTGATGAGATTTCCACTTTCTCATAGTGGTTTTGTGAGTTCCTTTAATGTAAATAGGAGTCATTGTGATTCTCATGGTCGTTATTGATAAAAGGGTTTTTTTCCCTTATGCAGTGCATGAAAGAATCCCTTTGATTTGTTACTAGTGTGGAAAGATGGGGTATCCAAAGAGGGTTTTCATTGATCCACCGAAGGTATGTGGCTCTTATGGAAGCTCAGGTCACTTAAAAACGTTCTTTCATATATATTACACATCGTATAGTGTAACATGATTATTAGCACTTTCTTTGCTTGCTAATCAGATTCTTTAAGGAAAAATGGGTTCTAGCCACAAACATTCGGAATGAATCTTCTTTATATAGTTTAAGAGTCTCTAGAGGAAGAGGATACAAGTCCAATGACTGTGAGAGGTTCCATCACTACAACTTTATCATTAGTGACTACTTTATTTGATACTGGTGCATCTCACTCGTTTATTTCAACCTGTATTGTTAATATGATAAATATTCCTATGATGATTTTAGCTTATGTGATGAATATTACTACACCCCTAAGAATGAAGAGAGAGTAGAGTCACCATAGTCCTGATTCTATATTCTCATTGTTAGATGTTGAGATAGCTTGGAGTTTTCTTGTTCTTGACATGAAACATCTTGACGTCATTTTCAGGATGGATTGGATCATTGACAATAAATCCCAAATTCATTCTTATCTTCGATAAGTCTTCTTAAATACAACTAATGGTATGTACCTTGTCTTCCAAGGAGAATGGGACCCAAGGTCAAGAGAGCCAGACCTTATTCAGAGTTGGGGAAAGTAATATCCATGTTTTCTATTGATCTAGAGCAGGAATCATTGAGTGGTGATCTCCCTCCAGTTTCTGTCGATTTTCCTGACATCTTTCCATCTGGATTCTCAGGTTTTCCATTGGTGAGGGATGTAGAGTTTTCTATCGTCTTAGTGCATGATTCTCAATCAGTTTCAATTCCTTCTTAACACATGACACCAAATAAAATGAAAGAATTACAGACTAAGTTGCATGATCTTTTAGAGATGGGATTTATATTCCCGAGTGTGTCACCTTGGGTAGTGTTGGTTCACTTTACTATGATATATGATGGCTCACTTCACCTTTGTCTGGATTAATGAAAACTCAATCAAGTTACCGTAATGAAAAAATATATTTTTCCCTAGATTGATGAACTGTTTGATCAATTGAAGGGGGAGAAGTGGTTCTCAAAGATCAAACCTTGGTTTGGTTACCATTAGTTGAGAATAAAAGAATCGGACATTCTGAAAACCATCTTTTGGAGAAGGTACGACCAATATGAGTACTTTTTCATGCTCGTTATTCTAACCAATTCTCCTGTAGCCTTTATGAATTTAATGAACAAAATTTTCAATGAGTATCTTGATACTTTCATGCTGGTCTTTTTGGATGAAATCCTCATTTACTATATGTCTAAGGAACATCATGTGCATCATCTGAGGGTAGTTTTGGAATTGTTGAGAAATAACCAACATTATTCTATGCTATCTGAATGTGATTTTTGGATCTAGGAAGTGAATTTCTTGGGACACATTGTGTCAAAACATGGTATCTCAGTTGATCTTGAAAGGGTGAAGGCAATTATAACATGGGAACAACCACAAAATTTTTCTATGATTTAGAGATTTTTGGGTTTATCTGGATATTGATGCTGGTTTGTAAAATACATCATAAATATTTCCTCTCCAATGGATTCTCTTACTTGGAAGGGAGTAAATTTTTATTGGGATGAAATTTTTTAGAATTCTTTTGTTGAGATGAAACATTTATTTATTATTACACCGGTGTTGAATCTTCTAGAGGACATGCAAGTCTATGAGGTATTTTATGATTCAAAGAGTTCAGGTTTGTGATATTTTCTTATTCTAGGTGATCATGTCATTGCTTATGGCTCTCGTCATCATATGCCACACAAAAAGAATTATTCAATCCATGACCTTGAACTTGTAGATGTGATGCACACACTTAAAAGTTGGTGACAATACCTTTTCAGAGAAAGGTTTACAATGTATTAATACCACAAGAGATTGAGTTATATCTTCTCTCAAAAAGATTTGAATCTCTTATAGAGGCATTGGGTAGAGTACCTACAATCTTTAGACTTTGATATTGCATATAACTCAAGGAAAGGGAATGTCTTCATAGATTATTTGATCAGGATACTTCGGACCTAGTCCGTGAAAGAATATTTGGAAGAGTGGAACTTGATGGATCTTTTTTCACAGTTGCATATTATAGTCTGGGAATCACATGCTGAGGTTTCCTTGGCCAGTGTTCAGTTGGCATCCGCTCTTCTAAAGATGATTCTTTAGGAAAAATATCTTTATGATGAGTTTTTTAGCTTTAGTGATCTCTTTATGGTGGGGAGACCATTCTTAATTGGTCATTATCCACTAATTGAATTCTATGCTTTCAAAATCGTTTTTCGTAAGCGGTAAGGAAAGTTGTGATGAAAGATTTTCTTAATTCTCATTGGCCAGTGCACCTAGGAACTATAAAGATGTTTTATGACATGCAGTGATGATTTTAGTAGCCAGGTAGGAGATGGGGAATTACTGATTTTTTCTAACTTTTTTATACATTCGGGAAGATCAATTCTGAGCACCAAATACCTTCAGGTTTACTTCAGCCACTTTGAGTGCTGACTTGGAAGTGGGATGAGATCTCAAAGGAATTTTTTGTTGGGTTTCCATCTACCCAAAGGAAGAATAATGCAATATGGGTTGTGATTTATAGGTTGACTAAATCATCTCACTTTATACTCATTTATGATACAACCAAAGTTGAGGAGTTGTGAAATCATTATGTGAAATCGATTATTCAGTTGCATTGAGTTCCATTTTCTATAGTCTCTAATAGGTATCCTCGGTTCACTTATCTCTTTTGGAGAGGCCTTTAGAAGGAACTGAGATCTCATGGTTGTTTAAGTATGACATATAATCCACAGTTAGATACCTATACAGAAATAGATATACAGATTCTTAAGTATATTATTCATGTCTGCGTTCTCGACATTGGTGGGGCTTGGGATGACCATCTAGGGATGTTTGAGTTTTCTTATAATAATATTTTCCAGTATGAGACCAGAATGGATCCTTTTGAGGCCTTGTATGGTAATCCTTGTAGATCTCCTATGTGTTTGTCGAAGATTGGTGTAAGTTCCTCAGTTGGTCCAAGCTTGGTTCAAGAGACGAAAGCAAATATTCAGTTAATTCATCAAATATTGTTGATGGTGCAAAGCTGGTATATGTATTATGCAGATCGTTTTCATTAATCGTTGGAATATTTAGTTGGTGATCTGGTGTTCTTAAAAGTTTCACATTGTTTGGGTTATCGATGGCTTGGGAGGAATGGGAAACCTTCTCCTCAATTTTTCAATACCTTTTGAGCTCGTTGAGTAGGTGAGGAATGTTTCTTACTATTTATCACTTCCCCCATATCTGAAATTGATACATAATGTGTTCCATTCATCACATCTATGAAAGTATCGATCTTATCCATCTTCTGTTCTGAGCTAGAGTGAGGTCGAACCTGATTTATCAACGATTGAGCATACAATCTGGATTGTTGATTCTGAAAATAAGGTACTTCTTGGTAGGATTATACCATTGGTTCAAGTGATATGAAATCACAGTTATGATTCTCATGTGACATTGGAGAGGGAGGCACTAATGAGAGAGAAGTGGCATTATCTTTTTGACATGGAAGATTCTTAGTGGCCTTTATGGGGACAAAAAGTTTCTATAGTGGGGAGGTTATAACATTATGTTACTGTTTTTTGGTATTCCAAAATTCCTCTTTTGATAATGCTATTTTTGGGATTCTTTTAGGGATTTTTTAGGTGATTTTTTTTTAAAAAAATTGAAAATTTATGAGTTGTACACGATTGATGTATGATTTGGCCAAACCGTGAATCATCTCAGTGGAAACCGTGAAAACCCAAACAGTATGTTTTTTCATGACTTGCGCATGGTTTGAAAACCATTCAACAACCTAGGAGAAACTGTGATACCCCATCAGCAAGGCAAAACAACTAGGGAGAAAGATTTTTCTTACCAAGCGGCTTTGCCTAGATGACCGTGAATACAATGTTTTTTAATATTAAAATTATTTTTAAAATTCCTAAAACCCTTGTTTAAGGTTCCGGACAGACCTATTTAGATATATTACAATTTCTTCTTCCAGGGAGGCTCCTAAGACGGGATTTTGTCTCCTCTATACCCCTCTGGGAGTGAATCAATGCTAGGTGATTGATGTTCGATCTCTTCCCAATAAAATACCCCTTCTCATTCTCTATCTATCATTCTCTCATATTTCCTCACTTGGGTTTTGTATATCTCCATGTTATTGGAGGATCTAATCACCACTGTTTCAGATATTGAATCTATGGTTGATTCTCAGATCTTCATCGCGGACATTCTTCATTGAAGTTTCCAGATTAGGGATTTGTGCTTCAAGATCCTATAATCCCAAGGTAGGTGGTTCCGTTTTTATTGACCAATTTTGTCAAACCTAAATTGATTGATTTAAATTTAACTGATTGAAATTTCATTCAATTGATTTATAAAAAACCCAATTCCATTAAATCAGGGGATTTATATTTTATTTGGCACAAATTGGGGAAAACTCCGGTTTCATTGAATTGATGTGTATTTGTGAAATTGATGGAATTTTTCGAAATTTAAATTGTGAATTTTTTTTGATGAAATTGATTCCAAGGTTGTATTTGGGAAAAATGGATTAAAAATGTTTTGATAGAAACCCATTGGTTTCATCTTGTAAAAGGAATGATTTGATTAAAAACTTGTGTATTGATCTTTAATCAGAAATTGACATATTTGTAATGAAAAAATGGGATGAATTGTATTTTATGAAGTCTGAAAATAAATTTCCCATTATTTATTGTATTAGAGCACATGAAATCCTAGGTATTAGTGATTTATTTGGTACAAACATGCTAGGATGGGAATTCCCTAGAAGGGATCGACGCTTTAATACTCTAACATAAACTATTTGGAACATTTTACTCCTCAATAAGATATCAATGAGTCCTCTTTGACTAGTTCCAATGGGATACATATACACATTACAATTTACATTTAGAAGTGTGTGGAGATCCCATAACTTGGAACTGCCGTATCTCTTCGTATATGACCATGTTTCTCATTGTTTATATGTGAAATATATGCCATTGTATGTAAATTTTTTACATATTCCCTCTGAGAAATATAAACTATTTTATATGAAATGTTTATTTAATCTATTTTGATTAAAGTATTTCCATCCATTAAATTTTAAATCATGGTTTGTTTTAAATATTCATTAGAACTTCCATAACTTTTTATTTAAAATTAAAATCTTTATTTGGTTAGTTAAATATTGAAATCTTTTTATGGAATCCTTGGTGAGATCCTACAAGGCTTTTAGCTCACACCCAACCTGTTCCTTTAGTGTTTTGTAGATTACCTCCTTCCTAGTTCGAGCAGGGGTAATACACCACTTGGAGGTGGTTCTAGTTGTTGATCCTTGGGCTTGGAGAGTCATTCCCATTGGGGCGTGGGTTTTTTACCTTCCTATTTTTTATTACATTGTTATAGCACTTTGGTTTTTTTACCAATTTGAATTGTGGTACACTTCTCCTTGTGGAGTTTTTCTTGTATGCATATTGACTTTTTTATCATTCTTCCACAATGTTTTTGGAAAATTCATTCCCACTTTCATTTTATATGATGCCAGGTGTCAGTCGCTAACCCATGGGGATCAGGAATGCCCCTCAGGCTACACTAGAACTGGTTCGGTTATTGGGTTACCAGGGTACTTGAGATGGTTTCTGACAATTCACTTGATTTTATTTCTTTTATGATACTTCCATTATGATTATGCATGTTTGTTTCCTCCATTTAAAATCATGGTGATTCAAATCCTTTCTTGTGTTGTAGTTGTTTTGTTTTTGAAAATACTTGTCGTGTTGGTTGTTTGAATTCTCCTAGAATGAAAAGCTTTAACTATTTTATATTGTTAAAGAATATTTTCCCAAGGAAATTCATATTATTTTTATAACACCCCTGCTAAATAAAGAATTAATGTGATGAATGACCTTCTATGGAAACTAGAACAATGTGTTGTGAAAACTAGACTGTGTTGTTTTGTGTTTACTATTATGGTTATATGAACCCTATTGGGGCGTGTGTGGTGATAGTGAATACTTGCTTGGCTGTGGAACATTTTTGGATGAAAAGAGATGGTTGGATATTTTGGGATGTGTTGTAGCAATGGTTGATGTGTAGTGATGATCTGTTGAGTAATGTAGCCATGATAGTTTCCCGGTTAGCCAGGAAATGAACTGGAAATGATGAAACTGAAATGATACCGGTTATTTAAAAAAAAGCATGGGTTAAATTTAAATAAATGAATGGGTTGTAATGAAAATGTGGTTTTTTTCTTAAATGAATTTTAGTACATGTGAATGGGTTTTGTTAATGTGAAATGAAATTCATAATAAACGGAAGTTGGAGGTAACCCATTAATTCTATAAAATGGTCGAACATTTAATTTAAAGTGGAATTGTGTGGATATGTGTAGTGGTTGTATGGTGTGATGCATATAGGGGTGACATCAGTTGTGATAGATATCATGTGGCACATTAGTGGTGATGTGGAGTATGCTAGTGAATTTGATGTCAACCCATTGGTTGGGTACTGTGTTCTATCTATCTATAATGTATCTTTTGTTACTTTTTTATGTGCCCCAACTGAGTTGGATAACCCTAAAAACACCAAGAGGTTTTAGGTTATGGGTGTTTTCCTAAACATCTAGGATGATGGTGAATTGAATGAAAGACTACCCATCTTCCCTGTTCTTCCTTCAGTAGTAGTGATCGTAGGTTGGTGTTGGAAATTACCTAGTGGTGATAAAGGTTGGTGTTTGAGATTACCCAGTGGTGATGAGGATGTGACATGTAGTGGGTGTCATGTGTTGTAGGAGGAGGATATGAGGTTGATTCCATTCACATTAATGACACCCAATTACATTGGTTATAAAATGTGGTTGTGATGTTGACGTTGTGATGTGTGATGTGATTGATGTTAGCACCAAATGCTAGACCCTGTGAGAGATTGGGATATGAATCCATGAATCCTGACCCACATTAGAGATTAATGGACATGTGATGAGATATTCATGGAAGTGATGAGAGCACATGGTGTTTGATTTTGGGGCGTGAGAGCAGTAAACTAGTGGGTAAGTGGTTACGAGACAACATTGTATATATTTTTTTTGATACTATGTTATTATATTGGATGCGTTATTTGGTGATATTTCTATGGTGAGGATGTGTTTGGTTAGTCGACCCTCTTAGGGGAATTTTGGTTCTGCTATTTTTTCACTGGTTTATTAGTATCTCCTTTTCACATGTGCACGATAGACCTTAGGTATAATCCTATTGCGTATATATGTTATGCACACCATACGTATATACAAACCATTTTCAGGTTTTTTAGAGGACATCGAAGACCGAGTTAGACATTAATAGCATAGGTTTTGCAGATCCTCTTGAGTTGATTCCATAGGACATGTCATTTGGTATACTTTTGGATACCATTATTTGTATATGTTGACATCATTCATGCATTGTGTAATGTTTTTTGTATACTTTTATACTATGTGATGGAGCTTCTTTGTGGTTAATTTATCATATCTGTCGATCTAATTTTATATAGAGGGTAATGCCTCCCATATATGAGATTTTTATACCCTTGATGTTTTTTTCCAACCCAATGCCCACTGGAGGCAGGATTCGAGGGTCATTATCTTTCTTCACTACCAGACCAGGAGAGGTACCTTTGGAGGGAGGGGTTCATGGTAGAGTGATATCAAAGGTTTTTCTTGAGAGATAAAATGAATTTTGATGCTAGAAACACTGAGGATTTCATGGTTTTGTAGTGTAATAGTTCATATAGATCTTGTTATGTGACATTGGCTAGAGAGACCAGCTAGGACACAATATTTTAGTGTCTCCGTGATCAGATTCATGGACTCTGAGCATATTGAATGGCCATGTGAGACGATCATGCTTATAGGGTAGAGACGTAGGAGAGATACATAGATCATGATTTTTTGTTTTTGTGATTTAATTTGGGTGAATTTTAGGAAATAAAATGAAATTTATTAAATAAATTAATATTTCCATGCTATCGTGTATAGGGATTCACCTTGTTTATTTGGAGTGGATCCTAGTCATCATCCATGCGTAGCTTAGGAAGTAGAGGCCAATCAAGTTGATATGATCGATTATTAGAGGAATTGACCTGACAAATGACGATGAGGCATGATAACATGCCTTCCATACCTTTCAGCGGTAGAGCATGAGGAGGTATGTGGGGAATATCTCTTACCTAGTGACAAAGCACTAGATAGAGGTGATTAAGATCTCTTTCGGTTTCAAATAAGCTCATGAAGATTTTTGGGTGTCGTTGGAGGATATTCAAATCTGGGGAGTTTCACGTTAGTGGAAGGCACTATATCTTGGTGAGTGGAAGGATGTAGATGTTTTATGGGTTGATTTCCAGAAAGAGTTTTTTCTAGAGTTCATGTCCTCAATGATGAAAGAGGCAAAGAGGAATAGACAACATTTTCTATGTCATCAATTGTTATGTTGGTTCTTATTGTATTTATCCATTACTAAAACTAAAGGACTTAATATGAGTGACGATTATTATAATATAATTATCATAAACAACCACATGAAAATTTAACATCAAGATCTCTCATTTTATAACACTATAGATCATACAACTCGACATATATCAGAGTAGATTTCACCTATATCACTCTCATTTTAATATATACCATTATTGGTTCAATCCAGGTTACACTGAGTTGGGTTCTCTCAAACATATTAACTGAATCCTTAACATGGATATCCCAAATCACCATGAACTTTCTCAAAGTATTCTAAATACAAAAACCATTTAAATAAATGATCTAAAAATCTAACATATCCTTCCTCAAAAAATTCCCAAAAATCATATACCCATGTATTTATATACCCTATTTATATATTCTCAATAACATTCCTTTCCCAATGTTATAAGAATCTTCTATAAATTAAACCATAATGAGATTATATATTCATCCAAATAATAACTCTATATTTAACCATCGAATGTATAAACCACTAGTTCATAAAGTCACAAAGTAGTAAATATATGTCCTAATACCAAAAATTAGATAAATTTCACAAAAAATATCACAAATCACCTTTTTATTAAATCTATAGTCAATTCCAAGTATATCAATACTATCTAACTCACTTTTCTCAAAAACAAATCAACCATTTATTACCTCAATATCATTCGTATTTTAAACCTAAGAGTTATCCATACCACAATCATTTGTTTTTCTATAGTTATCCTAAAAAATATAATGTTGTCATAAATTAACTTTTTAAGGTTATTGACACTATTTTGCAAATTTTTCGAACGTTTAAAGTAAATATACTGAAAAACAATCCATATATGTTTTACATAATCCTCAAATCATTTACAATATACCATAATATCATTGATAAATATTATTCACTAATGAAAATAACTATGTGTATCAAGATTTAGTTTCTATTTAGATATCAACCCCACTACCTTATGTAAGATAAAAAAACACTCTTTCCATCATAACAAGAATATACTCAAAATTTTCAACCATTCATGTATTCTCCTTTTTTTAGTTATAAGACATAGGGGTTTCTGGTTACATACCATTCTCAGGTTCATTTTTGTGACCCTATTTCTACACAATACTAAAAACAAAATGGTTATGATGATATCTAAAATATTAATTTGAAACATAAATCTTAATATGTCTTCTTTTATGACACCTTTTTTTAGTATATGATTCTTTTAGATCAACCTATGTTTAACAAACCAACCTTGGTCAACTAGACAAACCATCATGTCACGTGATATAGGTAAAACAAGATAACATAAACTAGTATTTAATATTAATAAAACAAGACATAAAAACAGTGTACAAAGTGGAAACTTATGAGATACCAAAAATACATACAATCTAATCCATAAAAGGATAAACCAAAAAGTAATTCATAACCCCAAATGATCAACAGTCACCTCCAGACCAACCCGAACCGAAATAATAAATAATAAGAGAATCCAACATGCAACAAGATTCTCTTCCATTTACATGAATTATAAAATACAACATCCATAAATTCTCACAGGAAAAAGTAAGGTGTGATCCAAATCAAAGTAAGATACCACCACAGTTTCTATACTAGGTCAAATATCAAGAATACAAAAATTAATGAATAAAAAATAGTTTTACAAAATATTTTCATCAATCCGAACCATTTATAAATTATTTTTCCCTTTTGTTTTCCTAAAGCCATTTCATATTCTCAAACCAAAAATATGAAAAGTAGAAGTGATAAAATAGGAAATCATATCCATGGATCAAGCGATAAATGGGTAAACACATATTAATGTAACAACATATCATGCGAAGATATGTGATACAGCCTCATATAAAAATTCATGAGAAACATTCCATGATAAAAACAATCACGTGATAAATAAACACAAATGACAAAGCACCTCACCATAAGTGCATCCAGGTGACTCGAGATTAACTCTAGGTGGAGGCATAATTTTCAGTTAATGTAATGATACTGTAGTAGCTATGTATCATGTACTATAGCGGGAACTATAGAAGGTACTATTTGGAACAGTATCAGATAGGAATTTTCCACTATTTGGGCCTTCGGGCCATCGATTTGGTCCCTGAGTCCTTTAAGGGCATCGGGCCACCCAGGACTTCAAGTCAGTAAGGCCTTCAAGCCACCTTAAGGCATTCGGGACATCTTAAGGCCTTTAAGCCACCTTAAGTGAAAATGAAAACCAGGAAACCTACAAGGAAAAAGTTCCAGAAGGAGGATGAGTAAGGGGCGTTCACCATTGTAGAAGCTAAAAGGATTGAAAGAATGAGAGGGTATGACACCTTCCATTAGGACAAGTCTGTGCATGCACGGGAAATCCCAGCCGAACAGCAATGCAAAGGTGGAGATCTGATTTCACGATGAATATTCAGGGAAGGAGTAGTTCCAAGTAGTTATTTTGGGTTGTATGTAATGTTTGAAGCCTACGGGCAATGAATTCCTCTAAGGCATATGGTCCATGTAATACTTATACCTACAGGCCTTGTAAGGGTTCCACCTCACCCCTTGAAAGGTGTATTATCAAAATCAATAAAAAAATGAAGGCCTTCAGGCCATTGGAGTAGGACAAAAGGTAACTACCTAGTGCTTCCAAACACACACTTAAACTACCCGTGTCTCTTTCCTGATGCACCCAATGTTCCAAAGGTGAAATTTTCCAAATTTCATTTCAAACCATGCTCACAATTTCATAAATAATTTTCAAATCCAAGATAATCCATTTCGGATTTTGAAAACACATTTCCGTTTTATGAAAATCCATTTACCAATCAATTTTTTTATGAAAAAATTTTGATTCTGTAAAAAATAATTTGAAACCATATATCAATTCTAATAAAATAAAAAAATGATTTTATTAATAACAACATTTAATTCATAAAATTAACCCTTTGTATAGAAACACCAACGTCAATACGGTAGAAACCTAGTATCCATTGACATTGGTGACCAGAAACCAAGAGAAAGACCTTTGAAAGATAATGAATGCATAGAAAATTAAAAAGATTGATAAAAAACAGTATCTGATCTCAAATATGAACACAAACATAGCCAAAACCACAAATTCAACCAAAACCAAATGATAACTAAAAGTATTACATACTTGGAGAGAAGAAATCCAACCCCAATCGTGATCAATCACAGAATAATGTTATCTGGAAGCAAAGGAGTCATCCAAAATCACCTATGGTGATCTCTCGGTAAAAAAGAGGTAACGTAGTAAGAATAATGAAATGAAAATCATCCGTAAACCACCATACAAACCAAAACTCACAACATTTTCATGACGTGTAATCCCATATAGGTCATGCTATCTAAGAAGATAGAAACGTTGGAAATTGCGTCATCTTTTTATTAACAACCTGATATTTTCATGTACATGATGTGAATTTGATACACGAAATGTAAATCCTTCTCACCCTACATCCCGTTCACAAATTCTTCCCAATGGACATTTCATGAATTGTACTCCCATTACGTGACTTTTAATCGCCTATAGAATAGCTAAAACTGTAGGTTTATGCTAAAAATTCCAACAAATCCTCAACTTTAACAATAAAGGTATCCTCTTAATTTCTTTTTGGAAATATTCATCCAATTAAAAAGGAAAAAAATCAATTGTTAGAACATACCTGATAGAATGGTAACAGGGTGTTACAATATCCACACCATAAATTCTTTCTACCCCATGAATCTTTCAAGATACTAGATATGTAAAAATAGAAGGCCACTATTGCCTCACTAATGAATCCCACTCCCTTGTCTTGAGGCTATCTTTTCCGCACTACCGCAGGGACGGGACCAAGGGGATTGTTTTACCTGCAATATGTTATCCTAGAGATCTAAAATACGAACTGGATGCTCTACCAAAGTGGTAGCGGTCTTAATAACAACATCCTCTCATATAATCACATAGGAAGGATATGATATATAACTCATATATTGGGAAAAATTAAACACATTGGGATAGATGTCAAACCATACGGTAAGTGAAACCGATAGTCCACCATCCCTAGTCATCTAATGATCTCAAAGGGACCCAGAATCATTGATTCCAACTTACTTTGATTACCCAACAGATGATTTACCAGCTGAGGTGAAACTCTGAGAAAGACTCAATCACTAACCTGAAACTCCAATGATCAATTATGACAATCCATATTATATTTATGAAGACTCTATATTGTGATCAAAGACATCCAAATCAACTTCACCATCTCTATAATCTACTAGAAAACACTTGGGCCAACCAAGGACCACTCTCCCAAATTTTCCTAACACAACATGGCCACCCATAAAAATCCTAAAAGGGATCCATCATTAACAATCCTAATAACTATTGTTATAAGAAAACTCAACCAATATATTTTTTCCCCAATATCATTTTAAGTCTATAACATAGACCTGGAGTGTATCCTCTAGAACCTGGATAACCCTCTCCATCTATTCATCTGTATATAAGTGATAAGCTATGCATAATTTAATCTTGGAACCCATCACCTCCTCCAAATCATTCCAAAACCGAGATGTGAGCCTCAGATCCAAATCAGAAACAACTACAGAGGGAACCCTGTGGAGTCTCACAATCTTTTAGAAATACAAGTCCCCAAGCTATTCCACTTTCTTCATCTCCTTAATAGGTAGGAAATGAGATAATTTCATTAGTTGATCAATGATCACCCAAATCACATCCTTACCACTTGGATTTTGTGACAAACCAAAAATGAAATCCATATAAATGTCATCCCAATTATATTTCGTAATGGTAAAGGGTTGCAAAAACCCCTCGGGTGTGTAGTGTTCCTCCTTAATTCTCTGAAAAGTAAGGCACCACAATAAAAATCCCTTATCGATCATCTCATCCCCTGCCAACAATATTGACCCATCAAATCATGAAATATCTTGGTGGTACCTAGGTGCACTGACCAACAAGAATGGTGTCCACGATAGAACAACTCTCTCCACATGTAAAAAGGAACAACCAACATACTACGGAAGCACAAAGCTCTACTTGGAGACCAAGACCACTCACACAAGGTATCTGTACCATAAAGTATTTCACTAAAGCATTGACACTCGGTGTCTATCACCTTATTAAACTGAAATCTCTCTTTAAAAGATGATCTGTCTTTCGTCTAAGGCAAGAACACATGTCCACTAACCTTTTAAACATCCATGCTCTTCTCAACAAACAAACTCACTTGATACCACTCCTAAACTAATTCCTTCACATAATATGTCAATAATTTTCTACATAATGTATCTACAACAACATTCCATTTACTAGGGTTATAATAAATATCAAAATCAAATGTTTTATGATTCTCTACCCAATTTATCTATCTCAAATTCAATCATCTATGAGTAAAAATATATTTTAGGCTCTTATGATCAGAATATACCATAAACCTCTCCCAAAAGAGATAGTGACGCCATGTTTTGATTGCATGCATAAGAATTTCCATCTCAAGATCATGGATAAGGTAGTTCTTCTCATGTGGATGTAACTATCTTGATCCATAAGCCACAACCTATTTCCCCTACATAAATACACATCCCAAACCTATACCTGAGGCATTGCAGAAAACATCATAACTTGATCCTAGTTATGGAAGAATCAAATATGGTTCTGAAGACAACCTCACCTTCATCTCCTCCAAAATATCTATGATACTTTTCATTCCATTCAAAATATACACACTTATAGGTTAATGTAATCATCGAAGCAGAGAGATTAAAAAATTCCTGAACAAACCTTCTATAGTAACCATCCAAACCCAATAAACTATGGGTCTAAAACACATTTTTAGGATGATCCAACATTATAAATTCTTGTAAACTTTTAGCATCTACTGATACACCCCTCTAAGATATCACATACCCCAGAAATATCACTTACTATATCCAAAACTCACACTTGTAAAGAAAACCATACAGATGATGTTCTTTTAAGGTTCGAAGAATGACATCCAAATAATCCATATGCTCATCCTCTGACCTGGAGTACACCAAAATATCTTACACAAACACAACAATAATAGATTCCAAGAATCAATAAATGATCCAGTTCATCAAATAAAGAAACACCGAAAGAACATTAGTGAGACTGAATGAAATAACTTGAAATTTGAAATGCCCATAACGACTCTTAAATGATTTCTTAAGTATATCCACTTCTCATAATCTCATCTAGTGATTCCCTAACCATAGGTCAATCTTAGAAAACCAATGATCCCCTCTATGCTAATCAAGGAGATCTTAAATCCTTGGTAAATGATATTTGTTCTCAAAAGTCACCCGATTCAACTTTCTACAGTTGATACAAAGTCTAAGGTTCTCATCTTCCATCTTAGCAAAGTCGATAAACAAATCCCACAATGATACGCTAGGATGAATAAATCCTTTAGCCTTTAGGTCTTGAAGCCGGATCTTATGTTCCACCAACTCAATAGGTTCCATAAGGTATGATGATATAGAAATGGGAATCATACCAGGGAGCATGTATATAGTAAAATCGACCTCTCTCTATGGTGGTAAACTAGAAAAATCATTCGAAAAGACCTTGGGGAAGACAACAAACTTCAGGATGTTTACCACCCAAACAAGGGTCAACTACATCAAGAAACATCTCTAAAAACTGGCACAATTTTATCCTAGTATAAGGGATAACATGACCACCCTTCCCGATCTAGAGTCCCAATCACCCTAGAAAGCATAAGTGACACCATCGACAGAAAAGAACTGAAACTAATGATGATAATCGTCTATCTAAGCCTTAACACTAATCATCCAATACCTGTCAAAAATCAATTCGAATATTTCAAGATCAAGAACTAAAAAGTTCCACTCCACCTTAAAGTCGGGTATCATCACCCGACACACATGACATATGAAACCTTGTTTGGATCTCTTTCTCGAAGGCATGGAAAGATACAACAAAAATTACATATGTTCTAAATGTAAAACCAACATGTTAATCTACTTTGATGATATAGAAGAATTATTAGCACTTGTATCAAAAAAAATATCACCATAAAAGAAGACATATACAAAGTACCTCTAATAGTGGCTGGACTTACATTAGATTCCTTTAGTGCATACTCCGCTACATAAAGTCATCTGGTCTTAGCCACATGAACACCTCCCGTGACTTGTGGATTATACCCACCACCCTTGTAAGCATCTTCAAGAACCTGAGAACCCTTGGTGGGAGTGTATCCTCTCATACTGCCCTGAGATATCTTTTCACAGAGATGTTGTAGTTATCTAGATCATCTCCAAATATGACAAGTCTTTGGAGCCTCCACATAGTTAGGCTTGGTACAACCTCACCATCCACACAGGTAGTAGAAAACTTGTTTCATCCCTATTTAATCCTCTAAAACTAGTCCTGAAGAAAACTAAACACTCTTATGATTTCTTTCCTGGACAAAATATACACCTTGGATAACCACTGAACCAACTGAATCTCCACCCAAACCTGTCTTCCCATCCATGTCTAACTCATCCAATGCTTCCTTGTCAACTACCTCCAAAAATGTTAGAATAGGCATGAGTATCAACATCAAAAAAATATCAGTCCTGAGTTCTAACTCAAAACTCTAAGACTTTTGTTACTCATTAGTGACAAGCTCCCGTTCCAAATTCACCAACTCCACAAAATGAGAAGAATAATCCTTAGTGGTATTTTACCCCTACCCTAAAGGTCAGAAAATCCTGGGTCATTTACACACACAATGTATTAGGATAAAACTATTGGTTAAATAATTTCTTGAAGGAATATTAGGTAAGATAATCATGATACATAGATTTCACAACATATTCCCACCATATCCTTCTTGGTCCCTCAAGAATATACGTGGAAAACCCCACCTTAGAGTCTTCAAGAGGCTATGAAGTTGAAGGTCCTCTTTATCCGCTCAAGACGCTCCTCAGATTCTTGGGGTCCTTTTTCACCGTGAAATATGGGTGGATACTTCTTAATAAATTATGATCCATGATCCACCACATGTCCTAGGTTACTAACACTCACTTGACCCAGAGTCGAAACGGTGTGTATAACTGCTTCTACCAAAGTAGTTTCCACTGGAAGGTTCACCTGTGAAACCTATCTCATAGCTTCCTCTATCATATTTGAAAGATATCATCTTGGAGGAATTGTCTAACAAAAGAAAAAAACTAATCAGTCATGAGAAAATTCTAAAATCATGGGACCAAATTCAGGTATTGATAACAATGATTCAAAAAATTAAGAATTTAAAGCAACCACAAAAGACCTTACTTAAAAGGGGATTGATATATTTAAATAAACTTCCCATACAGTTAATTTAAATGACCTCAAACTCCATGTCTCAAACCGGGAAGAAGTCCTTGACCACCCATGGTAACTTGGTTTCTATCATAAAAGTGAGCTGATCATACCCCTTTTCCGAACATACTCTTAAAATATTGGTGGTCCTAAATCTTGTGTACCCAAGAAAAAAAACCAAACTCAGATAGTGCTGACACACATCAGTCTGAGCATCCCTTATGTACTAAATTTTAATGAACCAACCTCGGTCAACTAGAAAAGATTCCCAAACTAGCTCGTCACATAATTTAGGTAAAATAGGATGATAGAAACAAATATTGATTATCAGTAAAACAATACATACAACAAAGATTAAAAAATGAACTACATGAGATACCAAAAATATATGTAATCTATGTTATAAAAGGATAAACCGTAAAGTAATTCATAGCCCCACATGACTAATAGTCACCTCTAGTCCAACCCGAACCAGAAGAAGTAGCAATAAGTGAATCCAACATGCTAAAAGTTTCTCTCTAAACTACCCAAATCTTGAAATTCAACACCTAAAAATTCCCATAGTCACAAATAGTGTGTTATCCAATGCCAGTAGGATACCACCATAGTTTTTATACAATGTATAATATTAAGAATGATATAATTCAAGATTTTAAAACAAAATAGTTTTATATATCATTTTCATAAATTCAAACCACTTATAAATAATTTTCCTTATGGTTTTTATAAATGTATTTCATATTCCCAAAACAGAAATATTACAATTATAAGTGAAAAAATAGGAAACCATATCCATGAATCAAGAAGTAAAAAAGTAAACACATATCCATGAAACAAACTATCACGAATATCTATGTTATAAAACCTCATATATAAACCAATGACCAACAATCCATGATAAAAACATTCATAAGATAAATAATCATAAATGAAAAAGTACCTCACATATTAAGATCCAGCCTCTAGGACACTACGTACAAGAAACTAACAGGAAAAGAATAAATAATCATAAAATTGTATCCAATGGACACCAAGTCCCACCAGTCAATATCACAACTGATATCGTGCTCTTCTAGTCGATATCACAAAAGGTTACCACCTAGTGCTGCCAAACACACACTAAGGCTACCCGTGACCCTTTCCCGATGCATCTAATGTTCACAACGTGAAATTTCCTAATTTTCATTTCAAAACCATGGTCAAAATTTCATAAAACATTTTCAAATCCAAGACAATCTACTTTGGTGTTTGAAAACCCATTACCATATCAAGTAAATCCATTTTCAATGAAAAACCTCTTTGAAAAACAATTGATTTTCCAAGAAATAATTTAAAGAAACATATCAATTCTAATCAAAGAATAACACAAATTAATTTATCAAGAACAATGTGAAATTCACCAATTAACCAATTGTATAGAAAAACCTACCTCAACACGGTATAAACCCAGCTGACTTTGACACTGGTGACCAAAAACCAAGAGAAAGGACATAGAAAGACAAGGCATGGCTAGAAACTGAAAAGGATAGATATAAAACACTATCTGATAAAAATCCAAAAACAACCATAGAAAAAATCATAGTTGTAACCAAATACAAAGAAGAACTAAAAGGTTTAAATACCTGAAGAGAAGCACTCTAACCCCAATGATGATTTATCACAAAATGATGTGATCCATAAGAAAATGGGTAACCCAAAATCACTTTGGGTGAGATCTGGGTTGAGGGAGGTAAGGTTGTAGATTAAATTAAATGAAAATCAGTCATGAACCACCCAAAAAACCAAAAATCACGACATTTACATGGTGTGTAATCCTATTACACGTCGTTCAATCCATGAAGGATAAAATCTTTAGAAAACCCATCACTTTTTCTTATAAAAAACTTTATATTTTTCTTTACATGATGTGAAATTGTTACATGGAGTGTAAATTCTTCACTATCTGTATCCAGTTCATGAATTCATCCCTGTAGACATTACATGATGTGTACTCCCATTTCACGGTGTGTAATCACACAATGAATAGAAATAACTGCAGGTTTATGTTGAAAATTTCAACAAATTCCTGACTTCACCATTATAACTATACTCCCAATTACTTTTTAGAATTATTTATACAAAGAAAAAGGAAACCAAAAATAATGGTTAAAACATACCTGGAATAAATGTAATAGGGTGTTACACTATGACTCTATGGGTTTACTCCATGGCTATCCATGGTCATTTAACTATTATGTTCTCTAACCTAATTTGATAACATTAATCTTAAATCCATTATAATGGTTCATAAATAGAATTTTATTAACCAAAACATGTCACCTAAGAGTTTCTATCTAGGTGTGAAGTCATAGGCCCATTCACCATGCACCAGAGTGAAGATAAATTCAATGCTCAATTAGCCTTTTTTGGGGTGATTACCCACCTACTGCATCCACTTTCTAGTTTCCAAAAAATGATGTATTACTAGGAAAACTCATATAATATCCACTTTACCAAAAAATTTGGATGTTATACAATAGTTAGACTTATTCATAGGATTTTCACTAAATTTCACCCTTCTCAAATGTTCATTATTAACATAACATTAAATTATATATTATCCCAATGAGTTATATATACCTTTGAAATTATGATAAACTATAGCTTTTCAACCCATAAATTATTGTTAAATATCATCATATCTTCTAAAGTTTTATAAACATTTCCTATGATATCAATTATGATGCCACATACCCACATTCCCAGATGACGTTCCATAAAAACATATTTTACATACTCATGCTATTACCAGATATAAAATACTTGATATAACTAATGATATTTTGTGATTTTTTACTGAGTTTTGTATTTTTTGAAAACTAATAATTTTATAAAATAATGTTTTTATAAATCATGTGAAAGATGTGTTGTGGAAAGTTTTAAATTTTCTTTCTGAGAAGTTGCTGGAATTTTGAATGAAGAAGCTATTTTACATGTTTTTTATCAGACACATAGTATCAGACCCAGTTCATCGATGTGAGTTTTTGTAAGAATTTTAGATGTTTCTGAATATTGGATTCAAAAAGTTTGTTATTTTTTCTTCTTATGGATTTTAGAAATGATGTTTTGAAAGGTTTTTATTGAATGTTTTATAACTGTACAAGTCAAATATGATGATATTTTACAATTCTTTCAAATATCTGAAATATCATAAAGAAGTCATGATACAAGATAACATTAGTTGGAGTTGATAAAAATGGTATAAAGGAATGATCTTGATTCCTATACATCATATTCAGTTTCTATAATAACTTCAAATCAGAATGAGTTGTGGAAAAAATCAAATAGGACTGAGATGTGGAACAAAGATAGATCAAAATAATTGAGGAATAATGTTAGATCAGAATAAACTGAGGAAGAAAGTCAAATAAGACTGAGATGAGAAAGTCAAATCGGTCTAAGTTGAAAAAATGTCAAATTGGACTGAGTAGAGGAAGAAAGTAAGATTGTACTTAGATGACGACGAAATTCAGATCATACTAACCTAAGGAAGAAAATAATTCAGAATGAGCTGAGGAATAAAGTAAAATCAGACTGAGTTGAGGAAGAAAGTTAGATTAGACCGATCTAAGGAATATAATCAGACTAGACCTAGCTGAGGAAAAAAGATAGATTAGAATGAGCTGAGTAAGAAAGTGATATTGTACTGAGCAAAGGAAAAAAATCAAATTGGACTTTGTTGAGGAATAAAATCAATCAGACTTATCTAAGGAAGAAAGTCACATTAAACTAAGCTAAGGATGAAAGTCAGATCAGATAGAGGTGAGGAAGAAATTCAATCAGACATAGCTAAGGAAGAATGTAAAATCAAAATTATATGAAGAAGAAAGTCAATTGGATAATTTTGAGGAAAAAATTCAGATCAAAACAAGATGAGGAGGAAAGTCACATCAGATTGGTATAAGGAATAAAGTCAAATCAAACTGAGAAGTTCAAACTAACTGAATTTTATAGACTATATTTTCTAATATTGTTTTGAGAATCCATAGAGATTTTCTGAAGAATATAAGAAGTTTCATGAAGATACCGTATGATATGAGAAGGTTTAAATTTGTCAAAATGAAGTTCAAATGTATATAAAATTTGAAATTTTTTTTATTTGTGTGAGTGGGAAAAAATTTAGTTTCCTACCATTACCTATTCAGGGTATCCTATAAATATATGCATAGAACATACATAATTTGTAAATTTTCATATGTATGAAAGTGTGAAGTGCTGTAGAGTTCATATTAGAGATGATTTCCATACCAAGATATCATCAGAAAACCAAAAAATTGAATGTTCTCTTTACTGGATTGAGGAATATCAAACTAAGGAAGATAAACCTAAGTAGTTGATTAGAGTTTGTGGGGCACAAATTTTTTTGTTGAAAAGATATAAATTTTCCTAAGGTATAGATTGAGAAAAAGAAAATTGTACTGAGTCTATTGGACAATGGTTATCATACTAAGATAATCGGACCCAAGCACATTAGACTAAGTTTCCAAAAAAAATATTTTGTGGGGTAAAGTGATTTGATGTACATTTTCTATTGTGGATCAAATTTTTGTAAGAAAAATTTCTAAATTGATTGGAGTTATTATAATAATTCATATCAAGAGATTAAATGTGCCTAATGAGAGTTGTCACAAGTTGTATTCACTTCTTCATAATAATGAATTTCCACATACCCATGGGAGTGGTTAAGGAATGGATGTGGGTTCTCACACGGAGGTTGAACCTTTATAAATATCATGTGATTTACTTTATTTCCTAACTTTTCATGCATGAGTATTTACTAAAAGATGACAAGGTAATGAATTTTAACAGGTTGCAGGGGTTAAGTTTCGAAATCATTGAATCTTATAAAAAGTTAACTAACACAACCCCACTTCTCAATTGTCATTTGATCCTTTTGAAGTTCAATTGGTATTAGAGAAAGGTTTCCTTGTTTAATCTTTATCAAGGATAATCTCAATTCTATTTATATTAGAGGAATTCCTCCATTTGATGGAGAAAATAACTCTGTTTGAATGATGATTCCATATATCTTATATCTTGGAATATATGATTTTAATGCTACTACAATTGGGTTTCCACCTATTGAGAATGATGCTCCTTTAATGTTTTCTAATAAGAGAAATATTTAATTTGATGGGAAGACTCTAAATTCTATTCTCATGTCTCTATCAGAAAATGTTTATATAAAGGTGATGGTTCTAAAAAATTGAAAGAGTATGTGGGATAAATTGGAAATTATATTTTAAGGGAAAAATAAAGTGAAGGAATAAAAGATAAGAATCCATTATAGAAAGTTTTAATACATAAGAATTAGGGATAAATAAACTATTGAAGAATACTTCACCAGAGTGAATGATTTCATTCGCAACATTAGAGGTTTTGGAGATGTCTTGGATGATTCTACAATTGTGAAGAAACTCATGGGAAACTTTCCTGATAGGTTTGATTCTAAATCCTCTACTCTATAAGATAAAGATGATTTGTCACTTGATGAATTTTATAACATTATTATTGCTTAAAAATTGTAAAAATTCCAGTGTTCATAAAGAATATGAAAGATGAAATGACTTTTGAAGCTATGAGAAAGATGAAAATTCAAGATGTTGATGATGGTGATTCTTATGATTATAATGTTAAAGATCATGATGAGTTAAATGAAAAATCATGTCACTTATCTCCAAGAACTATCAGAAAGGAAGAGGAAAGTATGGAGGAAAACTTTCTCTTGATTGTTTTGAGTGTGGTGGAATCAAGAATCATTCTATGAATTTCTCCAAAAAGAAAGTTGGAGAATATCAAGATGATTTCGATGAAAAACCTAGATGGATGAAGTGGAATAAATTTTCTAAAAAAAATTCATCCAAAAACTATATGATTTTCTTGATGATTTTTTGTAGCCAAATCCATTTTGGATGATTTTAGGCTGAATGCTTGTGCCCCATACTGCGCACCAGTACACAACATCGCAGGTTGAGTTCCACTGTGAGCTCATTGGGGGTTATAAGGGGAAACATACTCTCTCTCTATGGGTTGAAGGACCCTGACCACAATTTTGGGGAACTATAGTAGCTCTGACCAACTATAGCAGAGTTGATCAACTAACGCTGACAATTCACTATAGCAGTATAGACATTGGTAAAACTACTATAGCAGCTTGGACATTGGAGACAATAGTACTGTAGCTCAATAAAATTATAGAAACTGGCCACTGTAGCATCTTAGACTTGGGTGTCCGCAACACTGTATCAATGCAGAATTCCATCCACCATTCACTATAGCACATCAAAAATTCTGTGCAGTTGGTTGAGTAATGTTTTATCCTCCTTATTAGCTAATTTTTGTGATAGGGTTTCTATGTCTTAGAAACTCCATGATCAACTTGTATTTATGATCCTAAATTATAGTGATATTTTTGACTCTCTACGGACATAAGGATTATTCCCAAACCCTGTAAATCTCTATGTCCAAGATCTTCTTATTGTTTTTTTGTTTTTCCCTTTTACTCTTCTGTGAATCATCTATCACATCATTTCAAGAACCATTTTTGCAACAACTGGTATAAAATGTTGTGTTTAAATTTCTTTAATTGAAAGATGACTATAGAAGAATACCATATGATGATTGACCTCTTCAATGGAACTAAATTTAGGTACTAGAGGATCCAGATTGAAGACTGTCTTTACTAGAAGAAAATGAATTTTCTACTTTCAGGTTTAAATCCAACAGACATGGATAAGTCAGAGTGAGTGCTTCTGGGTCAATAGGTTCTGGGTGTTATATACTTTATATTGACAAAAACCATTGTGTTCAACCTTAGATATGAGAATAAGATGGTTGGGCCAATGAAATCTCTCATGAATATCTATTAGAAGCCTTTCGTGTCAAAAATAGTGCACTTGATGCGCCGATTGTTTAGTCTAAAAATGGTTTAAGGGACAATTATTACAGACCATGTCAATAAATTCAACACCATCATAAGTTAGTTGACATTGGAGGAAATATCAATTGATGATGTGGTATGTGAATCGGTTTTACTATCTTCATTACCTAATAGTTTGTAATTGAATGTTACAGTTGTGAGAAATTATTTAGGGAATACCAAGCTAGTTTTGAAAGATGTGTGGGACCTAATACTCAGTGAGGATACTCAATGAAAAAAATTTAGAAGATTCTATGGTGTTTCTCTAAATGTTGAAGTAAGAGGTAGATATGTGCAATAATACAATCATAGAGGATGATCAAAGTCATGAGGAACGTACCAAGACCAGGAAAAGGGACATTATCCTACCTGATGGTTTTTTTGGAAGAAATAACATGTCAAAAAGGAGTGCAGAGATAAATAAAAGGTTCCTAAAACCAACACAGTAAACACAATGGGTGAAGGAACTGATTATGTATTTCTACTAAGTGTGAATAAACCTATGGAGTCATGAATTTTAGACTCATGGTTATCTTTCCATTCTACACTAGACAAGGGTTTCCTAATAAATTATATTTCTAGAAATTATGGAAAGGTACATCTTGCTGATGATGATCCCATGAAAATTGTGGGGAATGAAGATTCACAGATCAAGTCCAACATTAGGAGTTTGCAGGTTCTAGAAAATGTGAGGTATATCCCTGGATTAAGAAAAAATCTTATTTTTTGGGTAGCTTGATGATGCAGGTTATAGTACCATGTTCACTAATGGTTCATCGAAGATAAAAATGAGCTATGGTCATAGCTTGGGGAGTAAAGAATGGTACCTTGTACAACCTAACGTAAACATTAATGTACATAGCTGCATCACTAAAAGCTATTAGAGATTCAAAAAATGTGGCACTACAGGCTAGGACACATGAGTGAGAAGGGGATGATAGTGTTAGTGACAAAAGGAATGCTACCATAGCTGAAGTCTATGGATGTTTACCAATGTGAATATTGTATCTTCCAAAAGAAAAACATGGTGTCCTTTATGAAATGAGGTAGAACACCAAAGGCTGGTAAGATGGACCTAGTGCACACTGATGTTTGGGGGACTACACCTGTACATTCCCTTGGAGGGTCACAATATTACGTGACATTCATCGATGGATCAACAAGGAAGATATGCGTTTAATTTATGAAAAGGAAATATGATGTGTTTAAGATGTTTCATAAGTGAAAGACTGTGGTGGAGAATGAGTCAGGATAAAATATGAAATTTTTGAGGTCTGAAAATGATGGAGACTATGATAGTCAGGAGTTTAGGAAATTCTATTATGATAATGGAATTCAATGGGAGAAGACTATTTTAGGTACATTACAATAGAATGGTTTGGAAGAGATGATAAATAGGATGTTGAATGAATATGTCAGGAGTATGAGGTTACACTCAGGGTTACCCAAGACCTTCTAGGATGATCCATTGAAGATGAAAAAATATCTCATCGATAGGATTCCATATGTACCAATGAGATAATTTCTACCTGAGGATCTCTGGTCTAGTAAGGAGGTGAGACTCTTTCATTTATGGGTCTTTAGTTTTTTTTTATATGTACACATTGATGCTGATTCAAGGACCAGCATAATGTTAAGTCCAAAATATGTTTATTTATTGGATATGGTGTTCAGGATTTTGGTTATCAATTTTGTGATGATCTCAATAATATCTGAATCAGGGTCTAGAATGTGGTATTTAATGAAGATATCATATACAAGGACCATTATACTACTAAAGTTGACAGTGGGAATAAAGAATCATAATTCCATGATAAAGTGGACCTTGAATGTGTACCAGAGCATATGAAACAAGAACCAATGGATCCTACTCCTCAAGTAGATTTTAGGATATCATCAAGGGTAATAAGACCTATACATAGGTATTCACCATCATTAAATTATCTTTTATTGACATATAGTGGAGAACCAAAATGTATTGAAGAGGCAATTCAATTGAAGGATTCAAGAAAGTGGGAGTTGAATATGATGGAGGAGATTTTCTCATTGCATGATAAAAACACATGGGAGTTTACACCTCTTATAAGTGGAAATAAATCACCATAGAACAATTGGGTATACTGGTTCAGGTAAGTACATGATGGAAATATGAGGAACAAAGAAAGTTTGGTGGTGAATGATTTTGAACAGAAGGAAGGCATGGATTTTATCAAAAATTTCTCATCTGTAGAGAATCATACCACCATATGAGTGGTTCTCAGCATTATTGAATGAGAAGATTTATACCTTGTTAAGTTTTATGTCAATATTACCTTCCTTAATGGAGATATGGAGGAGAAAATATATATGTAGTATCCAGAGGGATATGTTGAGTCTGGGAAGAAAGACTTGGTGTGAAAACTCCAGAAGAGCTTGTATGGGTTGAAGGAGAAACCTAGGCAGCGGAATAAATTTTTTATTCATTCCTGATTAAAAATGCATACAAACAACGTGTAATGGATCAATGTTTCTATATTTGATAATTTTATGATGTATACATTATTCTAATTCTATATGTGGATGAAATTATTATTGCAGGACCATGTATGCAAATAATTGATGAGATCAAAGGGGAACTAACTAAAGAGTTATAATTGAAAGATCTTGGTGAAGCTGATAAGTTTTTGTGGATGAAGATCATGAGAGACCACAAAGTTTTATCCTTGATGGTATCACAAGTTGACTACATTGGGAAGGTTATAAGATTATTTAGTATGTGTGAAGAAAATCTATTCTTTATTCCCCTATATGGCCATTTCAAACTATACAATGATAAATCACTGAATATGGTAGAAGAGATTGATTACCAGGAAAAGGTTTCATTACATCAGCTATTGGAAGCTTGTTATATTCCATGGTTTGTACTCAAACATACATTTTTCATGCAGTGGGAGTTGTGATAAGGTACATGGATAACCCCATAATGAAACATTGGGAAGGTGTGAGGTTGATACTGAGGTGTTTGAATGGAAACAATGAAATATCTCTTTGTTTTGGGAAAGGAAATTCATTGCAGAGGTATGTGGATGCTAACCTTGGAGGTGACATCGACAATAGCAGGAGTACCATAGTTTATGTATTTACTTGTGGAGGAAGTATTATGTGGGATATCATAGTTGAAAAAGGTGGGGGCTTTATCCACCATAGGGGTAGAATACATTATTGTAATAAAAGATGTATGTGGGATGGTTTCGGTGAAGAACTTCATGGATGAGTAGGGTAAAAAGTGAGAGGAAAATTCATTGAGCTATGAAAATAAGAGTGACATAAATCTTTAAAAGAACCCAATGTTTAATTCCATGATGAACCAAGATCAACTAAAGTAACATTTTATCAGAGGTTGGATATATGATGAGTTACAGACATTAAAAATGATTTTGGGGGAAAACAATCCAACTGATATGTTTATGAATCCAATGGTAATATAGAAGTTGTGGCACTATTGTGCCTCTTTTGGTCTCTACTGATGAATAGAGGATGTGAGGTAGAATATCGGAGGATACCTATAAAAACCATACTTTTTATTACACACATAGACACGATTTTTTACATTAAATATTCACTTTATACAATATAGAAGATCGAGAGGTCTAGTGTCTTTGGGTCTTAGTAACATTACATAACAAATTAAAATAAGAAACACGACATCTTTATTGAAAACGTCCTTTACATGACCACTACATTCCCTCGTACTAAGCATTGCATGGGGTAACCTGACGACATGCATTAGAAAAGGGTGAGATATAAATCCCATAAGGGGGTAAACAGGGTATAACATGAATAATACTATACTTTCTAGTAAATAGGCATATCAAATGAGAATAAAATAAACATGAACATAAAGGCATGATTATGCATGATTATCACACCATGGAAATGTGGGAACAACACTTAACATGGAATTAGCATGAGCCGAGGCTCATTGCACATGGACCATGAGTAAACCCTCATTTCACATGAATTAGCTTGATTAAATACTCATTCCACTTTAATTAGCATGAGTAAATCCTCATTGCACTTTATTTATCATGATACTAATCTTTACCCAACGTATTGGAGCGCTATCAGGGTGCAACCTTCTTAAACATTTCTTTTCCTCCATAAGTGTTCCACCTGGATCATATATCATGGATTCAATAAACACCATAATTTATTCCAAAATAATGTAATGTGGGATTCATACATGAAAATATATAATTATTGAGTAAATGTTCATAAAGGTGAATACCTTTGATAGAGAAATGGGTATGGTATTCACCACACAATGACTTTGTCTTGGAAAATCGCAGTGCAATTTCAGCAGCATAACGATGTGACATAAGAATTCATAAAAAATTTTGATGAGAGAGAAGTAAGTGTCTCATAATATAAACATGAAATGTATAGTAAGTGGGTAATATAGATAAATTTCACAATAAATGTAATGGAACTTTGATTCATAATACAAAACAATTGTTCGAATGTGAATGAGAAGAGAGAAATTCCTTATGGAATTTCGGCATGGTAATAGGAGTACATGGGAGGCATTAATGGGAGAGAAAGAGGCCTCTAATCATTTCAAAAATAGGGAGGGGAATATAAGGGAGGTGAAAAATCATACCCTAGTATCTTTAATTGAAATTAAATTGGTATTACAAGATAAAGAAACATGTATAAAAATAAGAAAGGAAGGAATCCCTTACTTGTGTGATCCCAAAGGCTTAAGAGAGGGTTGATAGAGGCTTATTGCGAGTTTGAGGAAACTTCGGAGGATTATAGGGAGAGTAGGGTAGAGGTTGGATGAACTTTAATGGATTTGAGTGAATAGGAAGTGGGATCTTGGGTGGGTTTATATAGGAAAGGAGAGGGAATTCTTTATTATTTAGGTTTGGGACACCACACATTAATATAATCAAAACCACAAACCAGCCCATGGTTTTTGCCCATTGTTTTTTACAAAGGGGACTAAAATAAATATTTTATTATTACAATGTCCAAACATCTTAAAATAATAGGGTTTCTTATGTGGAGGTGAGTCATACCCTCAAGGAAATCAATTTTAAAAGCTAAAATTTTTTATAAGTCTTGGAGGGTCCAATAATGCATTGTAAAATAAATTAAACAAAACTAAAATAACGTTATTTTAATGGTAAAACATATATTTCCCGAACATAATGTTTATAGTGTTTTATTACATCACTATTGGGTCATTATGATGTCATAAAACACATTATATATTTAGACCGTATATAATTTTTACCCAAAAATTTAGCTGTCTCGGAAAATTATGAAAAATTATCCATTGAATAATTTCCAAATCCTTATTCCAAAAATAATATTAATTTTATCCAAATAATTTTCTAAATATGTGAATATTCACTTTTAAAATAAAAAACTGACATTTATAAAAAATTCATGGGTTTTGACAAAAACAGCTTTCAAACCTTAATAACTATTACAATTGTATTCATAAAAATTATATGATCATTTATACTTAATAAAAAATAATTTAATAATAATAATATTTTATTAATATATTATTTAATTCAAAAATCCATTAATTTATCAAGATATAATACTTAATTTAATGTTAACTAAATTTAATATTTGTTCTTTAAAAACTATTTATAAAGTAACAATAATAAAATGAATGTATATTATTTATTATATAAAAAAATAATTCACATAATCATAGTGTTAAGGTCTTGTTACATAACCCCTTATAACACTCGCATTAGACCATAGGGTATCGTGTGTGATGGTGACATACTTTTGGGGTGGATCAAATAACATTGCTCAGGTGGTAATCTATATCTAATTCCACTTCTCCCGTAGGTAGTTCCATTCGAGCTTAATATGTTGAAGCTTGGAATGGGATTGGTAAAGAGTGAATCCCATTTATGCCACCTCCATTCCAAACTCCATCAAATGGGCTTCATATGGGGAAAGTCTACTAGATGAGTCCATCAATTCCTTTGTCTGAGTAAATTGGATTTGTTAAAGCTCTATATTTATACTAATCATGTGATCAATATTCAATGGTTATATTATCAATGGTCACAATTTTTATGGTATTTTAAAAATCTAAAATCATAAAAACAAAGTAGTGAATATGATAAATAACCATTTCACATAATAATAAATTTAATTAGATCAAAAGGTGTTTTCATTAATGAATGTTTGGGTCATTACAATCTTCCCCCTTAAGAAATTTCTCCTTTGAAATTTCCTTTTCCCACACTAAAACAAATGTTGGTAACTCCTCTTCATCACTTCCACAGATTACCACGCTGCTTCTTCAAACTTGTCGTTTCGCTACAACACCTTAATAAGGGGGATTGTCTTATTTCGTAGAACATTTTCTCTATGATCTAAGATCTTCACTGGTTTCTCATTTTAAGAAAGATAATCCACTAACTATACTACCTCTAATGAGAGTATATTTGAAGGGTCTTGTTTGTACTTCCCAAAGAGAGATACATGAATGACATCATGTTCTTTGGCCATGGTGGGTGGAAGTTCTAATCGGTTGGCCACAACCCTGACACGATAAATAATCTCAAAGGGGCTGATGTATCTAGGACTTAACTTCCCTTTATTTCCAAACCTCTTGACCTTCATCCACGAAGATATGTGTAGAAATACCATGTATCCAACTTTAAACTCAAGGTCTCATCGTCGGTTATTTTCATAACTCTTCTATTGAATTTGGGCTACCTTGATATGCTACTGAATGGTTTTCACCAAATCCACAATTTCATTGACCATTTCATGTCCCAGAAGCTTACACTCAGCAATTTCATCCCAACACGTCAGTGTTCTGCACCTTTTCCCATAAAGGGATTCATATGGTGCCATTTAGATGCTCGAGTGGAAACTGTTATTTTAAGAGAATTCAACCAGTGAAATATTTTGGTCTCATCCTCTTTTGAAGTCCATAGAACATCATCTAAACATATATTCTATTATATGAATAGTTTGCTAATATTGGACATTAGTTTAAGGATGATTGGTCGTACTAATGTTCAGTATAGTTCATAGATCTTTTTGGAGACTTTTCCAGAACTTTGAGGTGAATCTAGGATCAAAATCAGATACAATAGATAGTGGTACCTCATGCAGCCTTACCACTTATTTGATGTAAATCCATTCAAGTTAATCTAATGAGAAGTCTTATTGAATTGTGATAAAGTGAGCTGTCTTCATAAGATGATCCACAACGCCCCATATAGCATTGTTTCCTCTAGATTTCCTTGGAAGTCGAGTGAAAAAATCCATGGTAATTTTGTCCCACATCCATGTTGGTATGGGTAGTGATTGCATCATCCCTTTATACTTATTCCTCTCAGCCTTCACTTGGTGACATACTAGGAAATTTGATGTATATTCAGTAATATCCCTTTTCATATTGTCCCACCAAAATTTCACTCAGAGATTTCAATACATCTTTGTTCTCCTTGGGTAAATAGAGAAGGATGAGCTATGTGCGTCATTCATAAGCTCCTTCTTTATCCTTGGATCATATGGTAAACATAATTGTGACCCAAATATCATAATTCCATCCTTGTTAACCATGAACTCTGAGGATTTCCCATTTATGATAGCTTCTACCCTTTTCAGAACATCCACATACATTCATTGATCATCCTTTATTTTTCAGATTGTTGGAGTTGATAGCCTAGAACCAACTACATTTTACTTTATTCATCAATAAATAATATTTCACATCTTGATTTTTCTTATACATGACAATTAATGTGATAATGTCATAAGGATAGTTGTTGCATTAAAAGGTCATAGCGGATCCATACTATGATGAGAACTCAGAAGTGTCATAAAACTGTTCTTAAATATATATTCTATGGCCGGATGATGTTATTTGAGGGACACAAATAATATAGGCCATTAAGGGTGAGGACTCATAAAACATTGAGACACCATCTCATGGTGTGAACCCTTTTTAATATCCAGGAGGATATTATGAGAATGAGGCATGCTAGAAGGAAATCCAGATTTCATAGTGTCATTGGATGTTCCTATATGCGGATGTTGTATTGGACCTTAGACTTTAAGATTATTATTAATGGGTATTACAACTCGCGCACTTAGATGTATTGATGAAAAATAAGATGACACACTATTCCCAATGAGGTAGGATACATTGGATGCATCACGAGTGATACTGTATTAATAGATAATGCGAGAAAGGATTTTTCCCATCTGTTCCATAATAAAAGTAGATATCTCATGACCATTGATGGAATTGAGGTAACCTAAATAAATCCATGGCCATGGTGTGGAATGGGCAATATCAATTTTGGAAATTCAAAGAATGAATAATAGAGCACATGGGTTGATGGCACTAGCATGAAATCCGCTTGATTGGAGATATTGATATAAAGGGATTAAATTACATGGTAAGCATTCATATGAGGTGACACGTCAATGCGGCATCAACTTATTTCCCTTGGGTTCCTTGACCCATTACTAGACAATAATCTTGGACTTTAGGCAAGACCGCCTAATGCCAACGAGAAAATGGCCTACAGTGTCACACACTATGTGTATCCAAGTATCTTAAGTAGAATAAAGATTATTCTTGTATGTGGTTTAATAATTATTCTAGGAAACCTAAATCATTTTAATGTTGGAGAATGAAAGGAAATGAAAACAAGATATACACTCTGTGTATTAATGATTACATGCCATGTAGTTTTCATGGAAATCAAGTACGCGCCATGAATTGATGATTACATGCCGTGTAGTTTTCATGGAAAACATGTACACACCGTCTATTAATGATTACACGCCATGTAGTTTTTAAGTCAGGATTTTGAGGAAATAATATTTTTTTTATTAAATGATATTTATTACAATTAGTGTGGGAACATGTTAAGGAATTAATCATTCGACATGAGGGTTTTAAATAAGAGTTAATGAAATAAATAAAATGTGTAACGCATTTATTTATTTTCATAAATCTATAACCTCAAACCTAATTATAAATATCCTCACAACCCCAACACTTTTCCACAGAGAATCATTGTGCACAAAAATTCTAGAGAATTCTCTCAAGACTGAAAGAACTCCTTCATCCAAGAACGCTCTCAAGACTGAGAGATATCCTCTTCCATCGGATCAATGCGATCTAAGGCGGACAATGCAAGCAAAGTCTTATCTGCGCTTGCACCCGGAGATTCCTTTGGAAACTTCCATAGATACGTAGAGCACCTTTTGATCACCGCTAGAGGAATCCTACACCTGGATTCTATGACACAATGACAAATCCCATCAGATCTTTACTGGAGACATCAACGAAGGAAGAAAACGTTGTGTACAAAATGTATTATGTCTCAAAGAATTATAATTGAGACCAAGAAAACCCTTATGAATTTAGAAACTTTTGAATCACAATCCACTTGAATGTGATATCATGTAATTGAATTCTTCTAAGGCCTACGGTCTATGTAATTCTTACACCTACGGGCCTTGTATGGGTTCCACCTCACCCCTTGAAAGGTGGATAATAAAAAAATAAATAAATAATGAAGGCCTTCGGGCCATTGGATTGATAATTTAACTTAAAATACAATTACATAATAATAATTCATTATATTCTATCTCAAGTAGGTATTATATACACCACATAAATGAAATTAGGTGCATAATATCAAACTTGTATCAAAGAGAGGAATTTGTGATGTAAATCCTTACCTCTTATCATAACATTCATTAAATTACATTAACTTAATGCATCAAAAACATATATCTCTTAATAATTTAATTAAAAACATTTATCATATATATTTTCATTCAAACACTTCGTAAATAGTCATTTTCGAAATGAATTTGTTTAATTTTCTACATCAGGTGTTTATAGTTTTGATCATTTGTACTAATTCCATAATAGTGGTGTCTATATTCATTATTCTTATAAATTTCATTGTAAATATTCCATTAAGGTTACTTATATGGATGTATTATAATTATTTAAAATGTTTCTAATTCATTTTGTGAGTTTTTTAGTCTTTATCCTTGAGGATCATGTTGATAACAAACATGTTTCGATGACTCTTGTTGTTCAATAAGTGTTTTATTAATTAATTAATTAAATACTATTATAATAACATCAGAATAAAAAAATAATTATTTAAAAATTTATATTATATTATACCATTAATTTTGTTTTTTTAGTCATTAATGATATAAATTCATAGTATTGTTGAAATTGGTGGTTAAACCGACCCAAACATGAACATACACTGATTTAATGAATGATTATGAGGTGGTTTTTTTGTAATATCATAATATCATAAATATAATGATCTTATTTAGAATTCATTATTGTACTGTATTAGAATTTTAAATTTTTAAAATAAGTAATGAATATGGAAATATTACACAATTTGAATGAAAGGTTATCCTTTTAGTAGGCTTATTTAAAATGATTATCTTAAATATGATTTCTTTCTGATCATATAATTAATAGGTACACTAATTTTTTAAAACATAACCTTATTGATATCATAAAAATAATATTTATCCTCAAATATGAACCTTATATCCATCCTTGTAAGACAATGACATAAAACAAAACACATTGTGTTGTGGAGGCTATAGTCTGCACACCACACACACAATGATGTTGTTATTCTTAATGGATGTTATATATGAATAAACAATGAAAATAACCCTAATATAGTAAAAATAAAATATATAAATAGATACAAATATTATTATATTAGTGTGACTAGAATAAATTTGAATGAGTATAATTATGTTTAAATTATTATTAGTAGATAATACTCACATTAGGGACTTGAATTTTGCATGAAAGTCTCCTTGAAAATAAAGGATTTATGCTAACTAGTGGAGGATATATGATTTTGAACATCAGAAAGGGACCTATGAGGATAAGAGTGGCATATTTTTATGTAGAAATTCCAAAGTAATGTGAGACATGAAGGGGTAGAGATATTTCCCCTTTTTATGTGAGGAGAAGTGTGGTTTTGAGAGTAACCCTTACATATTCATTTATGTGAGGTTACTATTCAAGGGGAAATATCCACAAAATGTATAAAAATAGTGGGTATAGTGATTTTGGGTAGAAACTCACATCAACCACTTCTTTTTTGAGACAAATATGAGTGTTTTAGGGACTTTTATTTTATATTTTAGATTTTACCCTAATTTACTTTTACCTTGGAAATTAATTTCTAACCATGGTAATTAATTTTCATGCAAACGATTAAGATTAAAACTTTTTTCTAATTTTATACTTTTGTTTTTTAAATTTGGAAATAATTTATCAAATAAAATTTATAGGTTTTTTAAAAGTTATTTTTAATATTAGACCACATAAAACGTTAAAACATTTTTAAGAAAAAAAGTTTTTTTTATGTATAAAATTTATTTTTAAGACATATTCAATAAAATTATCAATTCTCAGGAAGGAAATTGGTTTCTTATGAAAAAACTAAAATGTATGAGGATTTAAAATAATATTTTAAAATTCATAATTTTATTTCACATATTCATATTTAATCTTATGGATCAATCTTATATAATGATATCATTATAAAAATTAGAGGTTTTGTGAAAACTGCACTTTTTTACTAAAAACCAACCATTTCAAAAAAACTCAAAAAACAATACTAATTCATTATGATATGAGGAATTTCATAATGAAGTTAATTTTTATTAACGTATATTTTCAAAAATTATAAATTCAATTTTTGATTGAAATCATAAAATATAATGAAAAACATTTTTTTTTTGAAAATGAAAATTTTAAATACTAATAGTTTTTATTAATTCTTCATATAACTTATGAGCTAAATTGGTGATAAATAACTATTAATATCTAACATAATTTTCATTAATCATATGTTTCTTAAGATAGAAATTTTTATCACATAGAAGGATTTTTTTAAAAAACACATGAATTTCTTTCATATTAATAAAAGCCATTATTTTCTATATACATATAATTAATAAAAAGGTTACTTCTATTCATTACCACTAATTAAATAGTTACGTTTTTTATAGTCTAATAATATCATATTTTCATTTTAGTTTGGTCTTGGGTGTAGAGTAATTTCTATAGGTAACTCATAATTAACCATAAACTACTAGATTGTCATGAGTTCATTTAGGATGTGGAATAATATTTATCTACATAAGAAATAATTATAATATCATTTTAAAGAGATCCAATGCATTCCTAATTTTACATAGAATTATAATAAGGGAAGAAGATCTTGATCTAGGTGGAATAACATTCCATTAACCATATAAACGTTTTTTATGATAATTATACCACTAGGGGTTTTTATAACTCAATATCTAGTATTTGGTGAAAAATTACATGACATAAGACACTAGAAAATATATAGTGAAAACTAACTATCTTATACATTAGTAGTAGTTTCATAGTATTTCCCTTGTTCACATTGTTATTTTTGACTATCTCCCTTGATGGATCTTGGATTGGGACATTGATCCACATAATTCCCAACTCTCATGAAATTGAAGAAATTAAACTTTGTATCTTATCTATTTACCTTAAAATTGTGATTCTAATGACTTTTATCTCCACACTTATAGAATTTACCCACATGTTTCTTCCCACATTTTTGATGTGTAGGAAATTGGATATTCGTTCTATTATATTGGTAACCCGAATCTATATGATATTTCATCGTTATTTGTTTGGTGTGTTTTGAATTTCAACTATATTCATGTTGTTAATCATAATTCATGATAGTTTATTTGACATAATCTCAATATTTCTCACTCATACCTTCTCCCTTTGGGTTGTTCATTAGGACAATTTCTGTATTTTTTATGTGATTCACTACTAACAAGGATGCTTTAGGATTCATCCATTACTAAAACAAAATGTTACAGCCCATCCTAGAGGGGCCCATTCTGTGACTACCCCAATCCCACCTCTCATAAGCCAGGGGTTTATAGCTAGAACTATGTAGGAATATCCCACAAATGGGAGGCATTTTCCAAAGTACCTAGACACACACGCACACACACACATCTCAAGCCCAAAATGATGAAATGAAGAAAAAGACTAAGTATAAAATTCAGGAATACACTAAGTTAACAACCATGGAGTATGAAAGTATTAAACTAGAATGTAAATAGGACCATAATATAATCCCACCAAAAGAAAGAGTCTGTAAAAGATAATGAACATGTTCCTGAAACTCATCCACAGAAAACCCTACCTGAAGGGTAGGTGTAGGACAATTGTCTGAAACTGTACAAGCACACCATGTACGTTGGATCTCTCTAAGCACTTCCTGGTCTTGGTTCACCGATAACTTTGTCAAAGTTTTGATCATATGCACAAGACATGACATGTGCCGGGAAATTCCGTGCTGGGATGGGTAAAACAGTAATCAGTAGGACACCCTAAAACAACTAAGAAAAACCAAAAATTAAATAATACATGTGAATAAAATAGTCAAATCAACATAGGTATATGTATGTAACGCATATACCAAGGATATCCAGGTATACTCATAACCAGCCACACGGTAAGGAGGTATGTCTCAACCAATCACCACCACATGGTTCTGCAAATTTGGTCCCTTCCCCTATAAGAAAATATTGTTCAAAGATCATAACATATAGTGAGGGGATCCTTCATAGAAAATACCAAAAACCAAAAATATATTAACTTGTAACGTAGGGGAACCTTATTAGAGAATAAAAACAACCCAACCAATGAGTCTTGTAATATAGGGGATCCTTCTCAGAGAATACCAACAACCCTATCGATGTGGGCCACTATATGGAGGACCAACACCCTACGATCGGAGGTCATGTCAATTCCCACAATATGTCATCAAGGGTGATAGAGGATCACTCCAGTCCCAAGGAGGGATACAATATCTTTATTTAGGACTCAACCTCTAGAGTGGACTACTATCCAATGATGTGGACATAATACTATACTAAAACCTCTAGGGAAGAACCAAGGGAAACTCTCCACCAATACTAGTCCAATCTAAAAACCCAATATTCTATCTCAAAAGGACAACCTCTTTGAAATGGTCCCTACTCCATAGATAGGTTATCACACGGACCTTCCATTTGAAAGTTACGACCATTTTAGTGAAAAAGAATGACCCGGCCTGAACCACTGACCCGACCTGGTCCGATCAACCCCACCCGTCTCTGTTTGGCCGACTCGACCTAGTCCAACCCAGCCCATTGAGTCATGGTCTGATGGACCTAGACCACTGGGCCACTAGAGTGGCCCACCCCATGAATGTGGGTCAACCCCCTTCTCTCGCACGCTCCCAACCCAGTCATGTGATCCAGGTCACTATGGCACCGTCACAGTCAATGCGGAATACCACAAAATTTACTTGCCTCCACTGCGGCCCCTGCCATCACATGCTCTACGTAGACCCCAACCGCATATGCCAACTCCCCCATGGAACCACTCCGGCCATGAGCTCCCACGTTGTCCCACCTGGACCACCGTATTTCTCTCCACTACCAGCCACCCCACCAGTAGAATGTCCACCTCATGCTTCACCTGGCGCTCCGCCTGGTCCATCCCCCACTGGGTCGCGGGATGGCACCGCCACGAGCCACCCTGCAGGAGGACCATTGTCCACCTCATGCTGTTCCTGAATGGTATGGAGTCGCTACTCTAGTATCCACCTTATGGCACCACCTTATGGAACCAAAATAAGATTCCTTGGTCGACTTCCTCTGTGTCTTCGTCGTTTCACCTACATTGTTTTGTTGTCGTGTTAGATCCCCAATCTCATATCGTTGTGCCACAGATCGAAGGTGTAATGATCCTCAGTTCATATTTCATGAAAATGAAGAACATGAGTAAGATTAGGGGGAGATAGAATAAAGAACATGAAAACATGAAAAATTGATCTTCGCCTTTGTTCATATCGGCCATTATTCATTCTTGTTAGCATGATCATGAATAATAAAGAAAGGCATAGATATATCTCCCATTTAAATATCATCAAGCATAAAACCATACCGCAAGTGATCGATCTATGAATCAATATATTCATGGTTTGGTCTGCATTCATCATTGAAATTAAGAATGAGGAATGAATCACAATGAAACAACACCCTACCTGGAATTTGGACCGGTTGTTGATGAAGGGTGAAGCCACATCGTCATTGTTCATCGATGCGTCTAATCTAAGGTTATTCGATCATGATTTTCCAATATATAGACATTCGTTGGAGGGAGCTACTTATTCTTACCTCAAAGGATTTCCAGGGTTATGTTGTAACCCTAGATTCCGGAAAATAGGTAACATTTTAGAATAAAATTTACATTGCATGAAAATAAATTATTTTTTATTAAATATTTTAATGACGTTTATATCTAAAATATAACTTTCACAGTTAACCCATGTTGGACAATGTTTGGCCCTACCTAAGGTAAAGTCACTATTCTGAATGCATTAGTTCCCTCAGATATTTGATATGGAGACCTTCTTATGAGTTATTCTGATTTGAAAGGAAAATCGATTGTGATATTTATTAAAAACTGAACATCATTCGGTAAATTGTTTTGGGAACACTAGGCCTCAAAATCACACTGTGTCTCACTGCCTGGTCTTGTAATTTATCCAATTAATTTATAAAAATAAAACTGGTGAAAATACGAGTCATTACATTCTCCCTTCAATAGAGTTTTACATCCCTGAAATCCAAAACAAGGGAAACCAACCAAAAGATGAGGGTACTGAGCACGAATCTAAAACTCCTACTCCCAAGTGCTCCCCTGGATATTCCCATGCTACCACTGAACGCACACTCGAGGAATCGACTACCCATGAAGGATCCTCTCCTGTCGATCCTCGATCTCCACGAGGTACTCCACAAAATTCTCTCCATCGTCAACGTATATCTCACCCCGTTCGATGAAGTGTGATGGATCATGCATGTACCTATCAGCTATGAAAAATGTTAGATATCATGCACTTGGTGAAACTGTGGGGGAAGATCTAGGTGGTACCCCACCTCACCTACTCTACACAGAAAATGAAAAGGTCTGATGTATCTCGATGATAACTTTCCACCCCAGCCAAATCTCCAAAATCCTCATCGAGGCGAAGCCCAGAGAAACACATGGTCTCCCTCCTCAAACTCTATAGGCCTCCATCTTCTGTCATCATATGACTTATGCTAGATATGTGTAGTTCTCATCCACTCTTTCGTGATCTAAACCTTCTCAGTGGTAGCCTACTCCAACTGTAGACCCATGAGTGCTAACTCTCCTAGGTCAGCCCAGTAAAGTGGTGACATACATGGTCGCATGTATAAGTCCTCGAATAGTACCATACCAATTGCATAGTGGTTACTATTGGATTACAAAAACTCCACTAGTGGTCAGTGATACACCCAACTATTACTGTAGTCTTAGATACATGCCCATTGAATATCCTTTATAACTAGAATGATCCTATCTGTCTATCCATCCGTCTAGGGAAGGAACATTGTGCTAAAGCATTACTGAGTCCCAAATTCCTCCTTTAATCCCTTCAACAACTAGGATGTGAAATGATAATAACAATAAAAAATGATCTTCGATGGAACTCTGTGAAGGCAAACTATCTCATGTACATAGAGGCATCCCAATATCCATACTGAACTCTTCTCTTGTATAGGTAGAAAGTGGGATGACTTGGTGAGTCAGTCAATGATCACCTGGATATTATCATCTCCCTTGTATGTCCATGGTAAACCCATCATGATGTCTATTAATATCCCATACCACTTCCACTCTAACACCTCATGGGTTTGGGTCAATCTCGTTGGAATTTGGTTCTCAGTCTTCACTTGTCGATAAGTGAGGCATTGAGAAATGAACTCTTCCACTAGCTTCTTTATCCCTATCCACCAGAACTAATGTCATTGGCCCTGTTATTTCTTTGACACACCTAGATATACGGCTAAATGGGATGTGTAGAACTCCCTAAGATCCTCTTCCCTCAACTCCATTGGTACAACTGTGAACCCTCTAAAAATAATGATGTTCTCCCCACCTATCGAATATCCATTAGGGGCATGCCCTGTGGAAAACTGAGCATGTTAGGTCTCATAATTAGTATCCCTAATGTACACCTCCATTGATCACTGTATGAGTGGAGGGGTGAAAAGCATCAATTGGGGGTAAGATGCTCCATCTCCATCCACAAAGGATATCTGTAATACAGATAGCTGCTTTGATGCATCATTCAAAAAATGAAATATTGATCTCAGGTTGAGATAATTATCCACCATGTTCCCCTTCCTATGAGTATAGAAAATCTCAAAGTCAGGGTCATGGAAGAAATCTAGCCATCGCCTACATCTCATGTTCATGACCTATTGAGAGAAGATATACTTGAGACTCTTCTGGATAGAGTAGATGATGATCCAATCTACCATCAGGTAGTGTTGCCACAGATTCAATGATAATACTACCACTACTAGCTCATGATCATGGGTCGCATAGTTTTACTCATGCTTTCTCAACTGCCGCATACCATATGCAATCACCACTTGCCCGTGAATTAGGACACAACCGAGCCCAATCCCTGATGCATCAAAGAACACTATGTACCTAATTCCCTCCTCTAGAAATATCAAGATGGGATCACTCGTCAATAAGGGTGATGCTACTCTAGAATATTTGGGTAAAAACCAATGATAGTAACCAACCAAACCCAAGAAACTCCAAATCTCAGTAAAACTCTTGGGTTTATCACATGCAAGAAACGCCTCGATCTTCACCACATCCACAACAACTCCAGCATCTAAAATGATGTGTCCTAGAAAGAGGACTTATCAAATCCATAATTTACACTTAGAAAGCTTCCTATAAACATGATTCTCTTAGAGTTTGTCCAGGACCATCCTCAAGTGTATCATGTGATCCTTCTCAGACATCGATCACACTACGATTTCATCAATGAAGAACACCATGAACCAGTCTAAGGCTAGAAGATCATGTTCTTGAGTCCCATGAACACTTCATGAGGATTCATTATTGTAAAAAGAATCTGCATGTACATGTAGTGGTCATACAGACATATGGAGGCTTTTTTCCGTTCATCCTCATCATGTACACGAAGATGATGATATCCAGATCTGAGGTCTATCTTCAAAAACCACAACCCTCCCTTTAGCTAATCGAAGAGGTCATTGATCATTATTAGGGGAAAATTTTTCTTCATGATCATCTAATTTAGGCACCATAAGTTCACACATAACCTAAAAATGCCATCTTACTTCTTAGAAAACAAAACCAGGGCTCCCCATGGTGAAACGCTAGGTTTCACAAAGCCATTCCTCTGCAAGACTGCCAACTACACCCTATACTCACGAATATCTATGAGGGCCATCTGATATATAGAGGTAGATACTAGTGCCATCATGAGGTGTAGATCAATGTGGAATTCTTACATCATGTGGGGAGGTAATATAGGGACATCCTAAGGAAAAACATCTTCATACTCCTCCACCACTGTTGGTAACTGAGGACTCCAATCATAAACTATACCAAGGGTGAGGCTTTCTAACTGGTGAGTAATTAGATTCACCCTCCTATGAGTAAGTCCATAATACACTACATGTGTTCCTTTTTTACAACAAAGTAAAACCTAGTCCCTTCACCATAGGCACACTTCACTTTGCGCCTAAAAAAGTCAACCTGAGCATTGAATATAGATAATCAGTCGATACAGAGAATGATGTAATAAGGCCTTAACACCACTACTAAGAGATCCCAACTTAAAATATTGCCTCCAATAGTAAGCTCATACAATTTTCACCAGTGTTTTATCATCAAATCATGTCCTGTGTGAGTATCTAAAAGTAAGGGTCAAGTCAACAGTTCAACTGGAATCTCTGATCCCTTAATAAGGTCCATGAAAAAAAAAGAATGACTGGAACCTATTTCTTTAAAAACTACAGATATGGTTGAAAAGAAACAGATTGTACCTCTAATCATCCCAGGAGTGTAGAGGTCATAAGCCTCCATCACCTTCAACTGTCCTCATCCCAATCCACCAGCTCCCTAAGCCTGATGTGGACCAACGAAGGGTGTTGGTGGTAACATGTTGATCCTCCGACCACCTCCTCCTACTCTACCTACTCATTATCCATGTATTTCTCCCTATAGAACACCATTATAATGACATTGATTATTCCTCGGTGGTCCCTCAACCATCCCTAAATCATTTGTACGTTGAGTTAGGAAATCTAGAGCTTGATGACCCTTACTAATTAATGGGAAACACTTCCTATCTCTATGATGCCTCAAGACACCCTGGGAGCCTTGAACCACTAACCCAATATCCTGGGGTCGTCTCCTTAAGTGCCTAAACATATTGGGTCACAATGAATTCCATTTACAACCTACTGCCAATATCTCACCCACCTTGTGCTCGTTGATAGTTCTCGCTGTTGGTGACTCATTCACTAGAAACATATCCACTAGTAGATATTTCTCTAGTACCCTGTATTATGTTGAAATTATAAGGGATATCATGGATTCCCTAATATCCCAATGTAATCCATTGTCAATGTTCTGAGCCCTAAATAATGGAACTCACACCATATTTGTGGAGTAATGAGAAAGATCAGTAAACCTCACCATGTACTCTGCCAAAGTCTGAGTACCCTGCTGTAGATATAAGATATCCTGAATGTGCATTGATCTCACAATAGCTATGAAAAACTCTTCCCCAAATATATTCTCGAAGTCTTCCCATGATAGAGTCACCTCATCTTGTGTCTCGGTCACTAAGCTCAACCAACACCGCACTGATCCCTAAATAAGACTCACAACTATGACCTCCATCTGGTCGAAATGAATCCTCACAAGGTGGAATACATGTTTAACTACATCCAAACAATCCTCACCTACCTAGGGGTATATATTTTCCCAACAACTAGCAGTTCACTTCCTCTGAAACTCCTGAAACACACTCATCCTACGTGTATCCTCAACCGGTAGCGTTGGGAGTAACTCCTGCTCGACGGGTGGTGGTATCGTGTGTAAACCACCTGAAGGTGATATATCTAGTATAGGGACTTTCTTTAGTAAAATTATTTGTACCTATTCCTCTTCTCTATGTGGACCATACTCATGATCATGCAATAAACCCTTGGATGGATATCTAGATAGTGGAATCCTGATATGAAACAAGATGTTCCATGATCAATAGAGTATACTTGGTGAGCTGACACTAGAAGGATATGAGAACACTACCAAATATTATATGATGCATGTACCATTATTTTCCTTACAACAAATTTTTTATGTACTAAGTCAGAAAGTAGGTTTCTAGAGTCCTAGTGTATGGATATGTAGGTAACCGCACCAACACTGGATTCCCTATCCTGAAAGCCGAACCCGAAACACTCAATACTGTTTACCCGAACCAACCTCATAGAATCCCAGTCCTAAGGTAGAACCAACCCCCTTTGATACCAATTTGTCATGACCTAGCCCATTGGGGCCCGTGTAGTGACTACGCCAAGCCCCCCTTCGATATGCCAGAGGCTAGAGACTAGCACTGAGTAGTCATAACCCACGAATGGGAGAAATTTTTCCAATTACTTGTACTCACACACACATCTCCAAGACCAAAATGATGAAATGATGAAAAAAATTAAGTATGTAATGAATGAATACACTATGTTTCTAACCAAAAAGTACGATAGTAGGAAACTCGAATGTAAATAGGGCCATAATACAAGCCCACCAAAAGAAAGAGTCAGTAAAAGTGATTGCACAAGTTCCTAAAACTCATCTATTGAAAACCCAACCTGAAGGATAGGTGTAGGATAGCTTTCTGAAGCTATAAAAGCATCTGGTACCAGTCCACACAGAACCCCATCAAAGTGTCGATCATCTGTACAAGACACGGTACGTACGAGCGAAGCCCAAGTAAGAGTGAGTAAAATAATACTCAATAGGACACCCTGAAACCACAAAGGGAAAACCACAAAGGAAATACTATAAGTGAATATTGTAGTCATCTCAACACAAGTATATATCTGTAACACATATACCAAGGATACCTAGGTATATTCATAACCATACATAAGGAAAAGAGGTAAGTCACAACCAATCACTGCCATAGGGTTCTACTAATTTGGGACCCACCTAAAGAGTAAAACGCTGGTCAAAGATCACAACATACGTAGAGGGTATCCTTCCTATAAGAAAAAACAACCCAATCTATATTAACCTCTGACATAGGGGATCCTTCTTATAGGAATACCAACAAAAATATCAATGTGGCCCACTAGATTGTGGAATAATGCCATGTGCTCGGAGGTTATGTTAATTACCAAAAACACCATCAAGGGTGATATAGGATCCCTACAGTCCCAAAGAGGGATACAATAACTATATCAGAGACTAAAACTCTAGAGGGAAAAACTATCCAATGATGTGGATGTAATACTGTACAAAACCCTCATGTAATGAACCAAGGGAAAGTTTCCACATATACTAGTACAAGAAAAAAACTACTAAGCCATCTCAAAAGGAACTCCTCAATGCAAGGGTTCCTACTCTGTCGATGAATTATTAAATAGACCTTCTTTATGAACGTTATGACCATTTTAGTGAGACAACTAACCCGGGTTCAACCCATCCCGACCCGCCGAACTAGGTATGACCCGGCCCTACCCAATGAACCGATTTGGTCCGATCAACCTGACCTGACCCGGTCCGGACAACCTGAGCTGACCCAATGGGCCCGGTCTATCCCAGCCCACTGAGCCATTGACCCAGACCTACTAGTTACCGGTCTGCTAGAATGTCCCGATCCATCTAGCTCAGTCTACTACATTCGGGTCGGCCCCCTTCTCTTACATGTGACCTACCTAGCAGCATGCTCTCAGTCAACGAGGTACGACCATGATCAACGAATATGGCCACTACATTCACCGACCTCCCCAACATCTTCTATCTCCACATGCTCCACGTCGACTCCATTAGTGTATGTCAGCTCCCTTATGACACTTCTCCAGCCACATGTTCCCACACGGTCCCACCTAGAGTACAACCCCTCACTTCTCTACTAGCCGCCCCACTGGAAACTTGTCCACCTCCTGCTCAGCCTATTCTGGCCCCCACAGGGCCACGTGCTGGCTCTGCCACTGATCGCACTGTTGGTGGCCCACTGTCCGCCTCACGTTCTTCCTAAACAAGCCATATCTGCTGCTCTGTTTGCTACCATACACCACTACTTTTTTCTGCTGCAATTTGTTGTCTTGGATGATTTGTGCAGTTTCTTCACCATCGCACCTTCGTAGTGTCATTGTGGTGTCTGATCCCTGATCTTAGATCATTGTTCCTTAGATCGAAGGCACACAAATCATTAGTTCACATTTCACAAAGAACTAGGAACCTGAGATATATTGGGTGGTGATAAAATAAAGCACATGAACACCCAAATAATGGATCTTATCCTTTGTTCTTATTGGACTTGATTCGTTCTTGTTATCAGGATCATGAAGAATGAGGTAACACATAGATCTATCTACCATTTAAATCCTCTCAATCATAAAGACACCCCGAAAGTGATTGAAATGTGGATCAACATGTTCATGAGATGGTCTATGTTTTTCACTAAAATTACAAATGAGGAATGAATAAAAAATAAGTAACACCGTACATAGAATTTGGATCTTTTGTTTATGAAGGGAGAAGTTGAGCTATCATTGTTCATCGATCCGTCAAATCTGAGGTTCATTGATATTGATTCACCAATCCAACAACGTTTGTTGGAGGGAGATCATTATCTTTTCCTCATATGATTTACAAGGTTATTTTGTAACCCTATATTCCTGACAATAGGAAATATTTTAAAAGAAAACTAACATTTAATCAAAATAAAATATTTTTTATTAAATATTTTAATGATGTATACTTCCAAGAGATAACTTTCACATTCGACCCATGATAATCGATGTTAGTCTCCACATAAGTTAAATTCACTATTCTAAATGCAACAGTTCCCTTAGATCTATAATATGGACACATATTTAAGTGTTATTCCAGTTTTAATGAAAAATAACCCACACGATTTATTAGAAACTAAACATCAATCAATGAATTGTTTTAGGCCCATATGGAATCAGAATCACACACCATCTTAGCACCTCATCTCAAGATTTTCAAAATTAATTTATAAAAATAAAACTATAGAAAATAAAAGTCATTACAATAAAATAGTTAACATCAATGATGATCATTACCAGAGAATAATAAAATATAACCACAATTAAATTTATACTCATGATGTCTCACTTTATAACACTAGCATACTGTTCTATAGTTATTACAACTCAACTTGTATCAGACTCGATTTAGTTGATATCACTCATAGATTCATATATATCATTCTTGGTCCCATCTATGTTGCTTTGAGTTGGGGTCTCTCATACTTATTAACCCAATTCTTAAAATAGATATCCCAAATTACCATGAACTTTCTTAAAAAATTCTAAACCCAATAATCATTGAAATATATGCCCCCAAAATCCAACTTTTCCTTTCTCAATACCATTTAAATATCCCACACATTAAAACAAAATGAGTTGTATATTATTCCAAATACCATCACTATCTTCAACTATAGAATGCATAAATTACTAGTTAATAAATTCACAAACTATTCAATATGTATTATAATCATAAAATCAGATAAACATTCCTAAAAATATCATCGTCGCCATGTTTCTAAATAAATAGTCAATTTCAAGGCTATCAATACTATCTAACACAATTTTCTATAAATCAATCAATATCTTATTACCTTAGTATCAACCTTTTTATAAACCTAAGAGTAATATATACCAAAATCATGTGTTATTTACTAGTTATCCAAAAAATATAACCTTGTTATAAAATCAGTTTTTAAGGTTAATGATGGAATTTATTATATATTTTCAAACCATTAAAGCATAACTACTAAATAAACATCCTTAGATGTTTCACCTAGTCCTCAAAATGATTAGAATACACCAGAACATCATTAATAAATATCTATCGCTAATGAAAATTACTATGAGTATCATGATTTAAAATCTATTTAAATATGAAACTCACTAACTTAGGTAAGATAATAAATCTTACCCTTTTCCATCATAACAATCATATATTCAAATTCTCAATCATAAAATAATACACCTTATTCAGTTATAATACATTGTGGTTTTTAGATACATACCTTTCCCAAATTTATTTTTTTGAACTTGTATCAACATAATAGTAAAACCAAAATGGTTATGATAATATTCAATATATGGATATGTAAACATAAATCCGAATATATGTTCCCTTATGAAACCATTGTTTCTAACATGTGATACCTTCTGATCGACCTATGACTCTTTGTTCAATCCTTGGTTATCCATGATCAATTCTCTTTTAGGTTCTCTAACCTAATTAATTTTAAAAAATATTAAATCCTTCATAATGGTTCTTAAAAAGAATGTGATTAACCAAAATATATTCTCAGGGAGTGTATATCATGGTGTGTAATCTTAGGACTATTCACAGTGCACTAGAGTAAAGATCAAGTCAATGCCCAATAATCCTTTTTCTACCCTAGATGCATATGTGGTACAACCACATCCACATTCTAGTATACAAACATGGATTTATTGCTATGAATCCTATATAATCATCCTTTTATCAAAATAACAGGAAGTTATCCAACAAATAGAATTATTCCTAGGGAATTCGCTAAAGTTATCTTATCTTAATATCCAAATAAAATACGCTTTATTATCATAATGTTAAGTCATATATTATCCAAGATGGTTATGTATACTCATGAAATTATGATAAAATATAACTAATCAAGATGTAAATTATTTTCAACCAACATCATTACCTCTGAAGTTGTCTAAAATTTTCATATGATACCAACATTAACGCCCCGAACCCGCACTTCCAGACATGGTTCCATAAAGAACATACTACGTAATAACAATGATGCTAGTTGTACTAGATTGGATATAACCATAACTAATCCTAAAATAAAAAAATATTATTTAATATCTTACATTCCATGGTACTTTTCAGATTTGGAGCATTAAATAATTAGAGAAAAAAACATAAACATTCAAAACGCAATTTATTTATTTCAAAATAATTTTCCATTATATATGAAACTACTAAATCTATAATTAGTCTTCAATATCTTTTATAAATCATCCACACAAGTTATCATTATAGTCATAATGTGTAATACTTTTCTTCATAACCTAGGAATGTATAAACATAAGAAGGGGTAAACCCAAATGCCTAGTAAGAAAAAACATACAACTGAGGTAATCATGGAAAAACCATGAAATTCATATTAAAGTAGGAATAAGTAAACAACATGAAACTATAATCAACTTGAAACTATGAGCACACTATATCAATTAGAATAAAAAAATATGGATATCAATAATATTAATCTTATACTAATGGAATGTATAATTATGGACATCAAAATCATAATGTCAAGGCCTTGTGCTAAGACAATATCAATTTGTGGGGAGATGTATACACCAAAAACCATCCTATTTTTTCTCATGATATTTTTTGATGCATCAAGGAGATATAAATTCTAGTCCCCATCATTCAACTGATTAAATCCAATGCATTCACTATAAGAGTCAACACGACATTTGAAACCATCCCCTAAGAAATCTTAGACTAAATAAAAAAATGGATATCCATGTAAAAAAGAATAAAAAATATCTGCAACGACCCAAAATTTTATCAATGGAAATTATCATCTTATAATTTTGTCATATAGTATAAACCACCTAAAATTACATTGATAACACAATAAAAATATTATAAATTAAGAATAAATGAAATAAGAGGTATTTCTAGAAATTAAGTAACCTATACTGATGAAATAATAACTAGAACATTGGATTATTAATGTGACTATTAGGAATAGTAAATCGGCCAATAGAATAGTAACCCCACTTATGAAAGAATAAATAAAATTTGAGTTTCTTATAAATGAAAATATAATATATTTATTGTAACACCCAATGCTTTTACAAATAAATTTATTATAGAATGCATTCAACACTGAGTTTATGTGAAACAAACACATTGATATTTATATGAGATAGTAATAACATGGTTGTTTGATATAATTTTACCACTTTTGTGGTTTGAATTTCAAAAAACTGACATACATGGTTTTGATCAGTAAGATATTTAGAGTCTGATATGATCAACTTACATTTTTGATGAATAGTAACTTACACTTATGAATAGTAACATAAACTATTGAATAGCAACTTACCCGTATGAATAGTAACTTAACCTTATGAATAGTAATGTATTCTTTCTAATAGTGACCTCACCCATGTGAGTATATATAAAATATAGGCACTGTATAAATGAGAGTGAATATTTAAAAAAATTAATAATTAAATTTTCATATTTTTATTCTGGCCATATTATGCTCAAGTATATTTTTAAAGGCATGAATTTTAGTTATTCATAATGCCTAGTGTTTATATTTTCTTCCATAGTATTATTTACCTTTTCTGAGCATCTGAGATCACCCCTTTTAGATGTTTTATTTTCCCCCAGTTGCGAATAAGTATATTATGAATGACTTGCAAGGATAATCTAGGAGATTATGTGTGATACAAAAGAAGTTGTTATGTTTTATTTACTTTAAAGTTGTAATGTTGAACTTATATATGTATCTATATTTCCAAAACTACTAAAATTTTTGGTCCTTCAAAATGATTATTTTTTATTTATATGACAATGTAACAAATTAAGGCACTGGCTCTGGGAAACTGGGGTCGGGTCCTTATAGGTGGTATCATATAATGATTAGTATAAAACATGGAAATTGGATTTATGAAATGTATTTTAGTGAAAAAATCCTAAGATATTATTTGAGTATAAACATATAAGAAAATCCTAGAATTTTGGTATGGAACAGATTATGTGGATTTCTAGAAAATACATCCCTGTCTGGAAAATAGAAGTTGATGTGGTTCTCGAACAGATGTACCTAAGAGTAACAACTCTGCAAAGAAGTTTCAGGCTTGACCTATGGTATCCTGGTACACAACAATGAGCCTTACTATGAACCTAGTTAGACACTGTTGGGGGATATGCTAAGGATAATTCACATTTTCTTTACAAACCTTTATGAATGATGTAAATGTAAATTTTTCCTAAAAGAAACCAGGATTATGAGATTAGCTATGGATAAGATTTCAATTTATGATAATTATTTTTCTATGTTGAGATTATACATTATGATTCATAACCTAATCTAGTGTATGACATTATTTTGAAATGGTACCTAGAAGAAGGAATGGAAATTGCATGAACGCGCGTATCCCAGGTTGGGATTTTCCATCAATATAAGATAATGTGTTTGGATATAGAGAGACTTCTGGTATTGATCAACTTATAACTATACTGGGACAACTGAATTAGGATATTAACAAAACCCATACCTGAATGGACCATCCTGATTGACAATGTGGATGAGAAATGTTAGCCCACTTTATGCGATAACAACCTTCATCATTTAATGGGACTACAAACCTATTCGTAGAAGAGCAGTCGATAAGTTATCTAGAGAAGATATTTCTCACATTGGGATGTAATGAAAGAGATAAGGTTGTCATGGTCATTTATCGTCTATCAAGAGATTCAGATCAGTGGTGGTCATTAATTCAAAACACAAAGGAGGAGGAAGAAATAGAAGAAATGGAATAGAGGTATTTCAAGGAAATTTTCCTAGAAAAATATATTCCTCATGAACATTAAGTGGATATGGATAGGAAATTCTTGAGTCTTAGACATAAATATGGTGAAAATGTTTAAAATTATGAAGAAAAATTTACTAGGTTAGGAATTCATGTTGCATACAATACACATAATCCAAGGAGAATGATTGATCGATTCGTTGATGGTTTAAAATCGTTCCTGCAAAGGGAACTAGTCTCCTAATGTTTCTCATCATATGAAGAAATTTTCCCAAGTGCTATCAAGATAGAGAAATAATTCTCTAAGACTTATGATGCTTAAGGGAAACAAGAGAAGAAGATGGTGGAAGAAGAAAAAATGGATAAAGGGATGAATAAAAAGGTGATTTTTTCAACATGTGATACTTTAGGAAAGAAACACCCAAGTGTCTACCTAAAAGGAAAAGCGTGTTCTATAAGTGTGGATAGAAAGTCCACCATACTGGTTATTTCAAGGGAAAGAAAAAATATATTAATGTTCAATGCTAAAATTGTATAGAGAAGGGGAACTATGATAATTATAGTCCAGAGCATCAAGGAAATAGGCAGTAGAAGAGGCCAAAGGAGCAAGGCCATGCTTATGTTGCCACAACTTCAAAGGTTTAAGTTCCTAATTATGTGGTGGTAGGTACATTAATCTTTTCCTAAAACTTATCCAATGTTTTATTTTATTCTATATCATCACATTATTTTATATCTTCTTAGTTTTCCAAAAAGAATAGATATTTTTAATTTGATTTAATTATGGTGTTTTCAGTAAAAAATCCAAAGGGGATTATCATTAAAAAAAAGATGTGTCGATAAATCCCCATTATGACACATAAACATTCCTTAATTGCAAACCTTATCATCATAGCCATGATATACTTTGACATAATCCTCAGTATGGATTGGTTTTCAAATTAAGATGCAAAAATCTATTGCAAGAAGAATAAGGTTACAATTTTTTATAATGGTACATAATCCATTATCTTTAGAGATGAAACTTCACCATCTAATTCTCATATAGATCCATCCCAAGATGCTATACTGAATTCAACTATTGGGTAGGAAGAGAATGCAATATCTATGGGTGAGGAAAGGAATGTTCAAATAGAAGACTTACATATTGTTCAAAAATATGTTATTGTGTTTCCAGAGGATTTACCTAGACATCCTCTAGAGAAGGAAGTTATGTTATCTATCGATTTAATTCCAGGTTCAAGACCTATATCAAATAATCCTTATAGAATGTCCATTGTGTATTTAGTATAATTGAAGAAACAACTAGAGTAATTGAGTTATAAGGGATTTATCTTCCCCAATGTTTCTCTATGGGGGTAACATGTTTTTTTTCAAGAATAAGGATGGATCTATGAGGCTATGCATTGACTAGACAGAGATCAATGCTATAACAATAATGAACAAGTATCCCCTGCCTCTCAATGATGAATTATTTGATCAACTTCATGTAGCCCAATATTTCTCAATGATTGACCTTCTATATGGATTTCATTAGTTTTATGTGAGTAAATAAGATATTCCAAAGACAGCATTTCAAACTAGGTATGGGAATTACAAGATTACTGTAATTCTTTTTGGACTAACTAGTGAACCCTCTATTTTCATGGATCTAATGAATTGGGTTTTCAATGAATATCTGGATGAATCTGTTGCGGTATTTATTGGCGATATCTTTGTATACTCCAATAGACAAAAATATCATGAAAAAAATTAATTATTCTATTTAGTCTGAGAAGAAATGATTTATATGTGAAGTTTAGAAAGTGTGAATTTTGGTTTCAACCAGTTTCTTTTCATGACCATATTGTTTCTATGAATGGAAAATCTGTTGATCTTGTGAAGACAAAGGCTCTTTAGAAATGGACTACAAGAAAGAACATAACAGAGGTACATATTTTTATTGGTTGAGCTAGTTATTTTATGAATTTTTTAGAACTTCAATCAATTATCCAACCCCTTAACCAAGCTTAATCGTAAAGGGTTTAAGTTTGTATGGAAAAAAGAATGCGAGGAATGTTTCGAAGAATTAAATAAGAGATTAGGGAATTCTCTATTCTCAACTCTACCATTGGGGAATGATGGGTTTTTGATCAATAATGATCGATCAAATAAAGGAATTGGTTGTGTCATTATGTAGAATGATAGAGTTATTTCCTATACATCAAGGCAGTTAAAAATTAATGAAGAAAACTATCCTACTCATGATCTTGTGTTAGTAGCTGTAATTTTTTCTTTGAAGACATGGATAACATATATACATGGTGCAAGTTGTAAGGAATATATGGATCATAAGAGATTGAAATATATCTTATCGCAGAAATAAATCAACATGAGGCAAAGGCGATGGCTGGAACTACTCAATGATTATGATTGTTCTATACAATACCACCCAAGAATGGAAAATAAGGTAGCTGATGCATTGAGATGGATGGTCATGGATTTTAAAAAAAAACAAGGATTGAAAGGGATCCTGTATTCATAGATCTAGTAAGGTTGGACATAGGAATCATCAAAAAAATGAAACAACATTACTTTTTCAATTGGTCGGCCAACCAACATTGTTAGAAATGATTAAAATTTATCAGCCCGATGAAGAGAATCTTCAAAAGAAAATTAATGTTGTGAATGATGGGATGTTGAATGTCTTCAAATATGAATATGGATTTCTGTAATTTGGGAAGAGGCAATGTGTTCCTGTTATACCTGAGCTACAAGGAGTTATTGGATAATTCACATAGTTATAATTTTTCTATACATCCTAGTTGCACTATGATTTATTGTGATTTAAAGGAACATTTCTACTGTGAGAACATGAATAGGGAAATTATTGATTATGTATCAAGATGTATAGTCTGTCAAGCGGTAAAGGATGAAATAAAACATCCTAGAGGATTCATTGAACCTCTAACTATTCCAACATGTAAATGGGATGACATAACAATGTATTTTGTCAATGTATTACCCAAAAATCCATTAATTAATGATGAAATATGGGTAATTGTTGATTTACATATGAAATTACACATTTCCTCGCTATAAGTGAGGATTTTCCAAAAAAGTTCCTTGAATGAATCTATATCAATGAAGTTGTGGTACTTTATGGATCACCTATCTCAATTGAGTCTTATCATGATCTAAAATTTACATCGAAAGTCTGGAAAAGTCTTCAGAATGCTTTGGACACTAAGCATCATTTGAGTACTGCTTATTACCCCCATACTGACAGGAAGTTATAAAGGATGATCCAAAATTTATAAGACATGTTGAGATCATGCTCACTCAACTTTCAAGGTCAGTGGGATTAGTATTTACCTTTGGTGGGGTTTTCCTATAATAATTGTTTCCATTCCAGTATTCAAATGGCACCATTTAAAGAATTTTACGGAAAGAGATGTCATGCACCAACATGTTTTGTTGAAGTTGGTCAATGAATTATTGTGGCCATAGAACATGTGGAGGAAATAACCAAAAAGGTAAAAACCATTCAAATCCATATCATGTAGGATAAAATATGTAAAATGAGATTGTAAAATACAAGAGGGGGTGAATTATATACTTTTAAAATTCTTTTGAACCTTTAAAGTTGATATAAAACTTTCTTAAGGAATGTTTGTTAACCATAAGGTAATTTGGTTTTTAAAGCTAGCATTTAACATTAAAGAAACTTATTTTAACAAGGTTAAACAAAAATTCACAAACCCTCTTAAAGAAACCCTTTCTTAAGCTTTACAACATTAAGATAAAAACTTAAGGAATATTTTATCAAAAAAATGATTGTAACATAAATCATATAGAATCTATAATATAATCAGAGTAACAGAATTAGAAAGTATAAGAATGTTGTACTTTAAAAGTTAAAATTATAACGAAATAAAAATAAACTTGTATTAGAGAATAATTAACAATAATATTATTTTAAACCAATGAGAAGGATATCCATCAAACATGGAAAAAAGTTATCTTGATTTATACTTTCAAAACGTTTGTCTTACCCGAACCCAGGTAAACCATCAATCTGAAGATCAGTATCTATCTTGCTATCCCTGTAAGACATATATTTAGAAGGAAATCAGAACCACTATCTTCCAAACCTAGAATCCCATGATCAACATGATCAGAGTCTGCACAAAGCAAATTTGAACAAGTTGTTCATGCCTAAACAAGTTGTTCACAAAACCCACACGAAACACTTAGAGTTTTAAGAGACTTTCTCTCTAGAAATAAATTTATAGCATTGAATCTCTTCACAAACATTGATCACATCTCAATTTTCTCAACATTTATTTTATCATTAAAATTAACTCATATTTATAAGTTACAATTCTCAACAGTTGTCTCCACTCCAACGATCATATTTTCCTTAAATTTTTGAGGGACCTGGGCACATGTCAAACAGATAGTGGTTATTTTATAATAAATTGAATGAAATCATTTTATGTATAAGAAAAAATGTGAAGTTTAGAATGAATATTAATTATAGGAAAACATAGAATCCAATAACATTGGAAAGATACTTTAAATAACTATAACATTATCAAGAAAATGAATTTTTAAGAAAATGCAAACCAGATTGGGAAAATTGTATAATTGTTTTTGGGTACCAGTATCATAAAACATGTATGATATTTTTACCGATATTGGTATCATGAAAAAAAGTATCATAATAATGAAAATATTATCATAGATTTTATTGTGACAATTTTATTTAAAAAAGGGGGTATCACTAAATCAGTATGACATAAGATTAAGTAAAATGTAATAAAAACTTTGTATGTAAAACAGAAAGAAAAATTTGTATATAAAATGGAATGAAAAATCTATAAGTAAAATAGAATGACAAATCTATAAGTAAAAAAGAACATAAGAATCTTTTTTGTGATTTTAAAAACATAAAACCATAATGAATGGAGAAGTCATAAGATAAACTTATTGACTCAACAATCTCCCCCTTTATTGAAAGCATAAACAACTTTACTAAGGAAGAATATATTGAATTTGATAAAAAAAAAGTAAGGAAAAACTTATCTCCCCCTTTAAATGATATTTAGGATGAATATGACTAACTTCCACTTAGGTTGTGTTTCCTAAGGATCACATTATTGACATTAATAACTGATTTTATTTCTTAACAAAATATCTCCCCATTTCTTGGGCATTATTATCTCCCCCTTAATAGATTCTCCCTCTTTAAATTCTTTGTAAAATTATTCCCTCAAATAAATTCTCCCCATTTGTGGTTTTCAAAAAATAATCTAGAAGAATTGGTTATATCTGTATGGTTTTGGAAACATACATGTGAAAACAAAATAAAGATATGCAAGAAAAATTATTTAGGAAATTTTGGAAATGATGTTTAGGTTACAAGAAAACATTAGAATGTAAGAAAAGATTCATCCATACTTCTTCTGCTCCAAAAACATTTTCTTCATCAAATCTTAAAATTTCAATATTTCATTATGATCCCATTGAATCATATTCATCAAAAACTCATGATCTAGGTTATTATTTTATAAGGACAATATCCTTTCTTATTGATCTTTGATTCTGTCATCTTGATTTTTAATGAAATCCTCTTGAGCAGCAACCTTTTTCACTAATTTGTCTATGCCTTCATTTTCAATTCTTACAGACCAAGAAATGTAATTGAGTTGGTTTACTTTCTTAGAGGTGGATGCTCTAACATAGCAGAACTTGGATTCACAAGTATTGAAATCTCCATTTCTTAAATCCATGATGTATCTGAACTGTCTAAGCTCTTCATTGATGGTTTTAGTGTGGTTAAAGACTTTCTTGCAGAAAAACTTTTGAGATTTATAATTAATCAAAAGATTGTTGAAATCCTATTATTTCATAAACATCATATCCATCAGAATATTAGTAGATTATGTCTTTTGATTTAGGTTCTCTTAAATCATTTGACCCCAGGCATCTTTATTTTCAAGAACTCCAATAGTACTGACCAACTTTCTTAATGATAGATTGACAAAGACATACTCAACAGCAGTTAAGGATTCAGAATCTAAATCATCTTTTCCTTTCTCATCTTTTCTTGGAGTAAAGGAATATATTTTATCTATCATTTTATATTACATCTGAGTCATTTCTTTATCATATGAGGTAACAAAAACACTCTTTCCATTGTCAAAATTTCAAACTGGGATTTGTTTATTGGATACATGGATGACATTTAGATCTCCCTTATCAACTTCTTCCTATTCAAGCTCTTCTTATTGAGTTATTTCTTGTATTTCTTATTCCTAGATCTCTTCCCTTTTATCATATTGTATTCCAAACTCTTATTCCTCTTCTTCATCCACTTCAACTTCAAATTCTTCATCAACATCAACTTCATCTTCATCTTCAATATCTCATTATTCAGAAATAGATTTAGAAATTGAACACTAAGGTGTTCCATTGTACTCTTCCACTTCCCAAAGAATATCATCATTGTCTTCTTGAAGGATCTGATCTTCCATTTCTCGAACAGGTTTTGGTATTAATTAAACATTATTCACTTTTTGGATTTCCAGAGTGACAACCAGTTTCTTAAGAATAACTTGAGATTCCTATACTTCTTTAGATTTCTTCTCTACTTATTTCAGTAAACACTAACATACTTGAGCATCTGAGGATTTCTTCTTTAACTTCTTCTCCGTGTTTTCTTTCACTATATTTTAAGCTTGCTTAATTTTTAAGGCCTTATCCTCTATAGGATTTAATCTAAATGAAGGATCACCTACTTTTCGGGAATCTTTAATCTTTCTCTATTTTGCAACTGTGGCATCGGAATAGGTTTTTGGATTCTTTACTGGAGTAGTTGTTGATACCAGATCAGCAGGAACTTGTGCTAGTATGATTGGTTCTTCATTTTTTATTTTCATAGGTACTGATTTTGATGATTCCAGAGAACCAACCTTGTTCTGAATAACCATTTCTTCCAAAATATGGGATTATGTTAGGAAATATACTTTCATTCTCCTATGATTATCATCACTATGTAACAAAATCTTAAATTACATAGAGATTGATCGACCAGGTACACTCGTCTCTCGAAGGAACATTACAATTATCCTTGAAATGGTTGTTGGATACATAAGAATATGAGATATGATGGTTCCTCCTTTTATTTCATTGATAGTGAGGAAGATGTACTCAATCAAGTTGATCCTCCTTACATTGATAAGAAATTCTAATAAAAAGATATCACATATATTTAAAGATTCCTTATCTCATTTCATTAGAATAAGAAAGACTTGCATCTAGAGGGATACCGATTTGCGATTTTTTTGTAAGATTAGTAATCTTTGGATGCTTAATATTCTTCAGACCAAGGAAATACAGAGCTTTGTCATTCTCAAAAGAACCTTCCTTTATGGGATGTATGTGAAAGCATATAATAGCCTCTCTTTCATAAGATATCTTGAGAACATTTTCCACCTTCTTGAAAGGAACTTTATAAGTATTATTATAACATTTAAACTTAAACATATCCTTTCCATCCTTTTCATAGAAAATAAAAGATTTATAAAATTTTATGACTAGGTCCGGGTAAATCAGATCCTGACTTTTCTCCTTATTCACAAGTAATCATTCCCATCCATTAGTTCTTATGACCTTGGAGATAATGGAGTCATACATTGAAAGAAAATAGGGCATAATAGTATTTCTCTAAAGATAGAAAAAGCCTTTATTTCCTTTATATTCGGCATCTGATCCGCTCAGGACTCAGGATTCATTCAGAGTGTCATAAACTACAGAATCAAAATGATGATTTTGAAGGCAATAGAACATTGACATAGAGATTAGAGAAGATGGTGTGGTGCTCATAAATGAAGCACCCCTTATATAGACATAGCACTGAACTTTATACTTCCATAAGATAATAAAATGACTGAAATTAACCTAATCTGATCTAATGGTTGAAAATTATTATAGAAAATATGAATTCCAAAATTTTGAGGTAAGATAAAAAATGAATTAAATATATATTTTTTGAAATACCAACAATTAAATATTAAAAACAGGAGTAATAATGTGTACCTTATTGGAAACTCTGAATAATTTATCAGTATTATATGAATTCTCTTGGATGTTTTTGATTCCATGAATTTCCATCCATGAATTTCCATTTAGTAAATTTCCATTTGGTGAATTTCTATTCTGTGGATTCTATTATGTGAATTTCCATTTCTTAAAATTTCATTACATGAATTTATTAAGGTAAGGTAAATAGATTTTCTTATATAAATATATATTTTCTTAAATAAAGAAAATTTTTCCTATATCATGAAAAATAAAAAAAATTAACAAGCAAATGTACTCCCCCTAAATTAAGGAGTACATAATATTAGTTGATGATTTTAAAAATAAGTTGATATAAATGATTACCTTAAAGTGATCATTCCTAGATTCTATTTAATGTATTCAAATCCATAGAAAGGTAATTATTTTTTGAAAATATCATCAAGTTATTCCTATGTTCTGATGAATTAAAAAATAATATCTCCTTTAAATGTGTGGTCTCTAAGAAAGTGATGTATAATATCTATGTTATTTGAACAAGAGTGATGTGCAGTGTTTTTACTTATGAAAATAGAACTTGTGTTATCACACATTATTTGAGTTTTAGTAAGACTCATACCATAGTCTGTGAGTGTGTGTTGAATCCACGACACTTGAGCACAACAACTTTCAGATGCTACATATTCAGCTTCAGTAGCGGAAAGTGCTATAGAATGTTGATTCTTAGAAGAACAAAAAACTAAAGAATATCATAATAAATGAAAAGTTCCTAATGTAATTTTACTATCCATTTTACAACCACCAAAGTCAGCATCTGAAAAACTTCTAAGTTCAAAATAATTTCCAGAAGCGTAAAATAGTCTTATATCAAAAGTTCCCTTTAAATACTGAAAAATTATTATCACAGCCTTTAAATGGGATTCTTTAGGATTTTCTCGGTATCTTGGACATAATCACATCAAAAACATTAAGTAAGGTTGACTAGATATTAGGTAAAGTAAACTTCCTATAATTCCATTATAAGATGTTTGATCCATAGGTTTCCCTGCTTCATTAATATCTAGAGTGTTAGATATTCGTATAGGAGTACTTATACTCTTAGTGTTTCCATACCCAAAATTCTTAAGAAGAACGTTGATATACTTATGTTGAGATATGTATCTTCCATCTAGTTTTTTAGAAATTTGAAAACTAAGGGAACAATTTAACTCACCCATCATACTCATCTCGAACTCATATTTCATAAGATTTGAAAAATAATCAGTTAAGGATTGTTGAGTTGATCCAAAGAAGATGCCATCCACATAAATTTGAAAAATAAAAATATCTTTATATTAATTCTTAATGAAAAGGGTTGGATCATGAATTCCCGTAGCATAGTTATTTTGATGAAAAAATCATGTAAGTCTATCATACCATGCTCTAGGGGTTTGTTTAAGTCTATATAAAGCATTGGTAAGTTTGTAAAGATGATTTGGATATTTTGTATCTTCAAAACCAGTGGGTTGGTCTACATAGTTCTTCTCCTATACATAACCATTTAGGAAAGCACACTTCACATCCATTTGATAATGTTTGAAATTAAATAATTATGCAGAGGATAGAAAAATACAGATGGATTCAAGTCTTACTACAAGAGCATAGGTTACTTCATAGTCTATTCCTTCTTGTTGGTTATACCGTTTAGCAACTAATATTTCCTTATCTCTAACAATAATTCCCTTTTCATCACATTTATTTCTAAAATTCCATTTGAATCCTATAACAGATGTTTCCATAGGTCTTTAAACCAAGGTCCAAACTTGATTCCTTTTGAATTCATTGAGTTCATCTTGCATGGAATTTATCCAATATTCATCACCCAAGGATTTATTAGGAGTATTTGGTTCAAATTGGGAAATAAAAGCAACATGTTCAATTTCATTCCTTAATGAACTTATACTTTTTACTGGTTGATTAACATTTATAATGATATTATCACTTGGATGATTCCTAAATAATAATTGACATGGATTTTCTAAAACTTGTTCATCCACAGAGGATAAAAAATATTCGGAGGTAAATGTCTCAGAAATATTTTCTTGGATATTTTCCTTATCTAAATGATCTTCTATCAATGGTTTATGATCGATTTTAGAAAATATATCAGAAATAAGTTTAGGTTGTTTGAAAATAAAAGATCAGTTTCATCAAATTTAACAAGTACTATTTCTTCAACAATACAAGTGTTTTTATTAAAAAATCCATATGTCTTAGAGTTAGTAGAGTAACCTAAGAAAATTCTTTCATCATATTTGGGTGAAAATTTATGTAAGTTATATGTAGTATTCAAGATAAATAATTTACAACAACAAACTGGGAAGTAAGAAAATTTTGGTTTTCATCCATTCCATAACTCATAATGTGTTTTATTAAGAGAAGATCTTATTAAAACTCGATTTATAGAATAATAGGCAGTTCTTACATCATAAACCAAAAAAAATGTTTTGCTATAGAATAGTCACTCAGCATGGTTCTAGTCATCTTTTGAAGAGTATGATTTATTCTTTCGACAACATCATTATGTTGAGGAGTTCGTGGAGCTAAAAAGTTGTGAGTAATACCTTTCTTACTACAAAAAGTTTCAATCTAAATTTTGAAATTCTCCACCATGTTCATTATTAATAGTTATCAAACGTATATTTGTCTCATTTTTAACTTGGGATCTAAAGTTTTTGAAATAAGTAAAATCTTAAAATTTCATTACAAGTAAATAGACTCAAGTAAATCCAGTGTAGTCATCAACTAAGACAAACACATAATATTTTCCTTCAATAATTCCATTTTGTGTTGGACCAAATATAACCATGTGCATAAACTATAATTCATTAGAATTTCAAACTTCACTTATATATTTAAATCTAGATTTATGTTTCTTTCCATATTGAAAAGAATCATAGACTTTTAAAGAATCAAACCTAAGATCTGGTAGGTCCTTAACAAGTCCTTTCATAGAAAGTTTACTATGATTCCTTAAGTTACAGTGTCCTAGTCTACTATACCAAAACCCATATTGATCTTCAATTAAACTATGGAATGGTAGATCTTGACTTATAAGGTCTTATATGTTTAAGGTTTACACATTCTCATGCTGAAGGGAATATAGAATAAATTCACCCTTTGAATTATGAACTAAGAATTTATCATTTCTAAAATTCACAAGGTAATCTTCATCATATAATTGACCTATTCTAATGAGTTTGTGCTTAAGGAATTTTAAAAAAAGAACATTTTAAATAATAGCGTTACCAAGAAGAATACTGTAACTTATACTAACAATTTTTCCTTAAGAGTTATCTCCAAATGTTATTTTTCCACCTTTAGTCTTTAAAATATTTTTGAAATAGTCTTTGTTACTATTCAAGTGTCGAGAACATCCACTGTCCATGTACCATATGTAGTTGGTACATCTTTCATTATTTTGAAAATGAAAGAGTCGGGTTTTTAGAATACAAACATTCTTAGATCTATAATTTTTAGATAATAAAATATTGGGTATCCACATTTTTTTAGAAAATCAAGCTTTATGAAACCCAATGATTCAAATTTATTTAAAGAATATTACTTCTTCCAATGCCCACCACCTTGAAATTTTGTGAAAATGGGATATCATGAAGGAAAAAAATAATTTTTTCTAAAAATTGGATTTTCATGAGAATAACCTACTCCTTTATTATTACCATGAGGTCAGATCTAAGAATAGATCTTATCAAAATTTTCTTTACCAAAGGAAAAATTTTAAAGATGTTTCTTCAAATAAAATATTTTAGACTTTAGCCTCAAGACTAAATCCTTATCCTCTAGGATAATAGATTTAGAGTTAAGTTTATCCTCTAAAGAAACTTTTTCTAAAATCATATTTTTAAGATCCTTCGAATGTTTATACTTCTCGGAATTAAATTCCTCAATTTTCTTAGAAATGTTTTCTAAAACATAATTTTTCTTATCAAGATATTTGTTAAGATCCAAAATTTCCTCTGTTAAAATTAATTCTCAAGAATTTTATTTTTCATGTTTCATAGAAACTTTAAAAAATTTCATTTCAAGCAACATGGAAAATCTAGAAACTTTATCATAGGAAGGTAAATCACTATATTGTAGAATGAAGTGGATTTTTCAAATAAAGAAGAACCTTTATCTGGAAAATTTTAACTTATAGACATATTGGTTAAGGATTTAGTAGTTCATAGCTTATCCATAAGATAATGATTTTGAAATAGATATAAGGCTATTAGACTAATATTATTTTGTTTAGAAGATTCATATTCTAAAGCGTCATCAAAAGAGTCTCCACCACTAGCACTCCAAGTGTCATTGTTTTTAAAGACCTTATTATGCTTTGATCTATTGAGATTATTCTTGTTCCTCTCAAAATTCATGTTCTTCTTGTATATTTTCTTAAGTAAGGGACAATTATTTCTAATATTATCATTTCATTTGTATTCATAACATGTCACTTCTCCATATTTCGTTTATTTTCCATATTTCTTCTTGTATATATATTGAATGTTCTTCTGCACAAAAATAATTTTCATTCTCCAAGAAATATTGGCTAACTAAATTTATAAATCTTTACTTTCATTAGATTCAAATTTAATAAAAACCTTCTTATATTTAGATCTTATAACTTTCTAAGGAGTCTTGGATTTCATATGATTTGAATTAGTTGTAAAAGAAACACCTCCATTTCAATTTTTCTTGTTAATTTTATCAGCATATCTCTTCATTTAGGTTTCATATTGGAGACGAGTTCTAAACAGCTCATTAAGAGAAATTTTAGTAACTTTCCAATTCTCATTTATAACTATCCTTTTGGATTCCCATTCTTTAGGCTTGATTTCTATTATCTTCTCTACAAGAATCTCATCATCTATACCTTTCTCACCCATTAATTGTAAGTTGTTGATGACAGTCATAAATCTTTGTTGTACCGTACATATGGGTTCTCCATAAGGAAAATAGATACAATGATACTCAGCTCTAAGCATGGCTCTTCTAGTTTCAATTACTTTAGAAGTTACATAGAGAGTTACATTGAGCTTCTTCCAAATGCTATTTAAAGCTTCACAAGATGAAATTTAGCTATATATATTTATAGTCATGGTACAAAGAAAAGTATTTCTTACCTTAAGGTTTAGCTGGTATTCCAAATTATTTGGATTAGTGAAGGTTATAAGTTCCTTATCAGGAATCTTATAATCTTCAGTTAACATAATTTAGTTTTATCCAAACGTTTTTATCACAAAAGTATTCATTTTTTCCCTCCAGTACTCATAGTCATTTCTATCAAAGATAAGTGGTCTAGTAGGATTGAAATTTTCTAGAGATCTAACATGAATTTATGCCATTAAAAAAACTTTTTCATTTTTATAATATTAGTGAATTAAATTCTTAAGAAAGATAAAGTAAAAAATTAAAATGGCATTATGAAGAAATTTTTTTTAAAAAAAGATAAGCAAGATACTTATATGTGAGTATGATTTTCTTAGAAACATTACACTAATGCCAAATGTAAACGATCAATATATAAGATCTACTGCCTCTGATACAAATTGTAGGATCAAATACAAAAAATGAGATGCTCAAATACAAGAAGGGGTGGATTTTATACGTTAAAAATTACTTTGGAACCTTTAATGTTTATATAAAACATTATTAAAGAATGTTTCTTAACCTTAATGGAATCAGTTTCTTAATGTTATCTTTTAACTTGAAGGAAAATTATTTTAACAATGTTAAACAAAAATTCACAAACCTTCTTAAAGAAACCATTTTTATCCTTTACAAACTTAAGATAAAAACATAAGGAATATTTTCATAAAATAAATATTCTACCTTAAAGTGTATAGAATGATTAATATAATCAGAGTAACAAAATTAGAATGTATAAGAAAGTTATACTTTCAAAGTTAAAATTATAGTGGAATAAAAAAAAATTGTAATTGAGAACAAGTAACAATAAAATTATTTTAACCCAAAGAGAAGGATTTCCAACAACCTTGGATAAAGGTTTATGGATTTATTCATTCAAGAAAGTTTTTCTTACCCAATCCCTGGTAAACCCTTAATTAGAAGATCATTATCTATCTTGATATCCCTGAAAGCCCTCAATTTTGTAGGAAATTGGAACCTCTACCATCCAAACCCAGAAGCCCATGATCAAAATGATCAGAGACTACATAAAGCAATTTTGAACAAGTTGTTCATGACATCTACATGAAGCACTGAGAGTTGTAAGAGCCTATCTCTATAGAAATCAATTTACAATGTTGTATCACATCACAAACATTGATCAATTCTAAATTTTCTCAAAATTTCTTTTCTCATTCAAATGAACTCTTATTTATAGGAAAAACTTCTCAATGATCAACTCCACTTAAACGGTTATATTTTCGATAATTTTCAAAGGGACCTATAAATGTTTGAAATATAAAATAGTTAGTTTATAAAAAATTATATGACATCATTTCATGTATAATAAATTATGTGATGTTTATGATGAATGTTAAGTATAAGAAAACTTAGAATTTGATAATATTGGAATGATAATTTAAAAAAATCTAACATTATAATGAAATATACTTTTAAGAAAATGAAAATCGGATGGAGAAAACAGTATCATTGTTTTTGGGTACCCGTATCATAAAATCAGTATGACATTTTTATCAGTATTGATATCATGAAAAATAGTATCGTAATAATTTAAACAGTTTCATAGATTTTCATGTGACAAAATTATTTCAAAAATGGTGTCTCACTGAAATAGTATGACATAGGCTTAAATAAAACGTCATAAAAAATTTGTAAGTAAAATAGAATTCAAAATTTGTATGTAAAATGGAATGAAAATATGTAATTAAAACTGAATGACAAATTTTTAAGTAAAACGGAACATAAAAAAAGTGTTTGTGATTTTCAAAACATAAAACCGTAAGGAATGGAGAAGTCATAAGATAACCTTATTGACTCAACATATCAAAGCATCTCAAATTAAGAAAAAGATATATGTTGATAATCAAAGTAAGGATTCGTAATTTCAATAGGAAGATCATGTTTTCTTGAAAGTATCTCTATAGAAAGGGTGTTATAATATTTTGATAGAAAGGAAAACTGAGCCCTAGGTACATAGGGACTTTTGAATTTATGGAGAGAATTCGAGATATTCCTTATCGTTTGGAAGTTCCTCCTAATATTTATAAGGCACACAATGTGTTCTATGTTTCACTATTGAGAATGTACATGATAAACCCAATGCATGTCTTCAATTATGAAGGTATAGCGTTGGAACCTGAATCATCTTACTCTGAAGAGCCTATCCGGATTCTGGACACTAAAGAACAAGTTTTGAGGAATCAGATAACTCAGTTGGTAAATGTACTTTGGAAAAATCATAAAATTGAAGAGGCAATGTGGTAGCCTATGTAACTTATGATGAAGACCTACCCAATTATTTTTAGGAGGTAACACTGTAGTAATTTTGAGGATGAAATTTTTGTAAGGGGGAAGAATGTGACACCCCAAGGTTTTACAAAAAAAATTTATTATAGAATGTATTCAACACTGAGTCTATGTGAAACAAGAATTTTGACATTTATTGGAGATATTTATAACCTGGTCGTTAGATATAATTTATATTCTTTGGTTGTTTGAATTTCAAAAAATTGACATACACAGTTATGATGAGTAAAATATTTCAATTCTGATAGGATCAACATATAATTTTAGGGAATAGTAAATTAACCTTTTGAATAGTTACCTACCCTTATGAATAGTAATATAACCTTTAGAATAACAATATCACCTATGTGAGTATAAATAAAATATAGGCACCATATAAATGAGATTAAATATTTTTAAAATAATAATAAGTAATTGTTGATATTTTTGTGAGTAGTAAATATTTAATTACAATTTTAAATTAATATATTTATTTAAAATAAAATTAATTTTCATAAAATTTATTCTTTGATAAATAGTGTTTTTTCTATGAATTTAGGATAATTTAATGTGATCTCAGTAAAATTTTTAAAGTAATATAAAATCCATTTCAAATTTAAAATATGTATTTTTCATGTAAGTAAGGATTTTATTTAAAACTTAAATTACACTTATTTAGAAAATTATTTTTTATAAAATGATGTCAATTTTTTAATTTTACATGTCAAAAAAAATGTAGGCTGAATTTTTGGGATTTTTCAGAAATACTTGATTTTTTTTGGAAAATAATGAAAATCAATAATTTACGAAATATGCTATATAAATGAGTTTATGCATCATGCTTGAGTAATGGATGATATAAATGACCATTAGTTCAAACTCACATGCACTTATTACTATTTTGAGTAACATGAATCAAGAATATTAAGAGTCTTGAGACAAAATAATAAAATAATGATTAATATAATGAAAAAACTCTTATCTCCTCCACTATAAAACCACCTCTCACTCCATCTTCTCTCCACTAATCTCATGCCTTTTTCTTGTATAAATTCGTCTAAAATATCCTATAAATATCCTCCTTACATCAAGAATTCCTTGGTATCTTCAAAAGACCAAATCCTCTCCTCTAAAGAGGCTCTCATGGGAGATAAATTCAAGTGGTAAATTCTGTTGTTCATTCCTTTTATTTACTTTCACGTTCCACTCTTTCTTTTAATTTCCTCACCTTATTTACTGTAAATTTTCTGAAATCTCCAGTACCTTAAATTTGGTGGAAATTTTTTATGATAATATAATAACTCATCATCATCTCTCCTTTCCCCTCCTTTTATACCAGGAATGAAAATACCATCTGAGATGGGTTAATTTATCACATTTAAGGATGACGAGTTTTGAAATTCTATTACTGTATTCAATTATGGTAATGAAATTTTTTTTTTGATTGAAACAGTTAATAATATATTTAATATATCCTATGTAAATTTCTAGAATCATTTTGTAGAGATGGTATTAATTTATAGAACAAAATGAATTTGTGGTGAATGAAAAACCAACAAATTAATCCAAGGGTGTATCATTAAAATATCATCTAATGATTCATCCCTGAAAAATGTGAAAAAATGACTTATATGATCAATTAAACATATGTATGATAATTAATTACATATAAAATCAATTTTTTAATTAAATTCTCATTTTACATTAACTTCCAAACAAGCGAACCGATCATGAAAACTAACAAAATGAGCACTCACAAATGATGATATTGAATATCATAACCCATAAAAATGTACATTAATATTCTTAATAAAATTTAGTAAATAAAATAAATTTCTAATAGTTTCTTCATTAAGTTTTTAATAAGTCTAATTTCATATTCTTGGACCTTATGTTCAAGGGTGAAACATATTCAGATATAATGTACGGGTTTTCTACCTGATCCTCCATTTTATTTTGGGTTACTCTTTGTCTCTCTTAATCTCAATGAAATTATTATTTATTCATATTTAATCTTCATAAATTATATTTTAATTTTCCCTATATGTGTACTAAACACAATCCTTCTTTAATTTATGGGGACTTACATGCTTTAAAAGTATATGTAAAATATTCTTCTGGAAATACAACCCCGATTCAAGGATGCTTCTAAAATTCATACCTTTGTTAAAGTACACTATATAATCTATTTTTTAGCCACCATTATTTTTCTAAAATAAATAATTATATTATGAAAAAAATATATTATTTTACTTCTGGTTTTAGATAATTTTTTCCAAAAGAACCCTTCTTTTTAATGTACAAGAGTATTTATCTCAATAATTACTCTATGATTTTATAAGAGTTTTTCATTTGTTTTAACACACTTGTTGATTATTATGTATAATTGGAACTAATATTTTATGATATAATATACCATAATTTATTGAATGGTTTATGATTAGTTTGACTTTGGATGTTCTGTATTGGAACTGTCGACCATATTCATCCGAATGGTTAGTGTTTATGTTTGGGGAAATTAATTTGCATTTCAAATGTTAATTTCAATATGAATGTATATATTTATTATGTAGATCCCCATTCATATGAGTAATTCATTGGAATTATTATGTGATTGGTTGGGCCCTCTATAGCCCCTTGATACGTCATTAGGTCTCATGTGAAAGAATAGATATGGACTTGGCTGAGGCCCTGCCCATTTTCAGATATGGTTTTAGCTAAGGCCTTAATCATTTTCGGATTTCATGGATGAGGCCTTGATGGTATATTTTAGAATGTCTACAAATATTAATTCCCACATTATAAAACTATATATTGATAGTCCATGTGATTATTCAACTAGTAGAATATCCATGGTTTTGTTTTATGGAATTATTTAATCAATTTTTATTCATACCATATTATGCTAAAGTATATTTTTAAAGGCATTAATTTCAGTTATTCATCAAGCCTAGTGCTTATATTTTATTCTGCTTTATTATTTACCCTTTCTGAGCATCTGATATCACCCCTTTCACAAATTTTATTTTCCCCAAATTGATACGAAATATATTATAAATGACATTCAAGGATAATCTAAGAGATTATGTGTGATTCAAAAGAAGTTGTTATGTTGTATTTCCTTTCAAGATGTAATTTTGAACTTAAGTATGCATTTTTCTTTCCAAAAAAACTAAACTATTTGGTACTTCAGGATGCATATTGCTTTTTTATATGCCAATGTAACAAATTAAGTCACCGAATTTGGACAACTAGGGTAAGCTCCTTACAGTTGGTATCATAGGAAGTTTATTATAAAACATGGAAAATAGATTTAGAAAACATAAATTAGGGAAAAATATACGATTGTATTTGAGGATAAACATACAAGAACATCCTAGAATTTTGGTAAGTAATATATTATGTGTATCTTTCTAGAAAATACATCCCTCTATGGATATTAAAAGTGGATGTGGTTTTGGCACAAATGTACCTAGGAGTAACAACTCTGAAAAAGAGTTTTGGGCTTTAACCAGGGATTCATAGTAGACGAAAACGGGTATTACAGCACACCTGGTTAGAAACTCTTAGGTGATATGCATAGGATTATTCATAATTTCTTTAAAAATCATTATGAAGGAAGTAAATGTAAATTTTTCCTTGAATAAACCATGATTATGATATTATCTATGGATAGGATATCAATTTATCCTAATTCTTTTTATAAGTTGATATTATAAATTATTATTCATAAACTAATATAGTGTATGACATTATTTAGAAATGGAACCCAATGGAATGAATCTAAACCGCATGAATGAGCATATACCATGTATGTATTTCCCTCCTATATAATATAATGGTGTTGGATCTAAGGCTACAAATGGTTTTGAGTAACTTATAACTATACTGGGAAAACTGACTGAGGTTATGAATAATAACCTTACCGTATGAAGAATCCTAATCCAAAATCTTGATGAGAAATGTTATACCTCTTTATGAGATAACAACCTATATCATTCAATGGGACTACAAACCAATTCATTGTAGATAATTGAATAATTTCTATAGTGAATATATTCCTCTCATTGGGATGTAACAAAAGAGAGAAGGTTGTTATAGCGGTTTATCATCTATCAGATGATAAATATTAGTAGTGGTCATTAGTTAAAAACACAAAGGAGGAGGAATAAATAAAATAAATGGAATGGAGGAATTTCATGGAAATTTTCCTAGAAAATTATCTTCTTCGTGAATGAAAAGCATATATGGAGAAGAAATTATTGATTCTCAGAAAGAAAGAGGATGAAAATGTTTCAAGTTATGAATCTAACTTTAAAAGGCTAGCAAGGAATGCTACAGTCTTTATACATAATCCAAGGAGAAATATTGATCGATTATTTTATGATTTAAAATCATTACTCTAAAGAGAACTAGTCTCCAAAAATTTATTATAATATGAAGACATTGTCTCACATGATTTCAAGAACGAGAAGGATTTATCTAAGTCTTATGACTTTAAGTGGAAACAAGAGAAGAAGAGGGTGATGGATGAAATAATGGATAAAGGTAATAATAAAAAGGTGAATTTTCCAAAATGCGATAATTGTGGAAGGAAAAACTATAGTGCCTAATTAAAAGGAAAAGGTGTGTTCTATATATGTGGATAGAAAGAAGATCATGTAGGTGGTTGAAAGGGAAAGAAAAAAATCTATCAATGTTAAAATCTATAATTTTAGGGATATGGGGTGATATGCTAATGATTTTCCAAAGCGTCAAGGAAACAGGCCTCTGAAAAGTATAAGGGAGTAAGGCCAAGATTATACTCTCACAACTGCTAAGGTTGATGTTCTTAATGATGCGGTGGAGGTTACCTTAATAATTTCCTCAAACATATAAAATGATTTATTTTTTTATGGATCATCACATTCTATTATATCATCCCAGTTTTCCAAGAAAATTAGATATTTCCAATTTGATTTAATAAAGGAGTTTTCAGTCAAAAGTCCTAAGGTAAGTATCATTGCAATAAATATGTGTTTATAAATCATGCTTATGACACAAAAACATGACTTAATTGAAAACCTTATCATCAATGCAAGATCAAATTTGATATAATCATAGGTATGGATTTGAATTCAAATTATGATTCAATAAATCTATTGCAAGAAAAAGGAAGCTACAATTTTTAATAATAGTGTAAATCCATTATTTTAAGAGAAGAAACATCACCATATATTTATCATCTTGATCCACCCCTAGTAGCTCTACTAAATTCAATTATTGGGGAGGAAGAGAATGCAATATATATGGGTGAGTAAAGGAATGTTCAAATAGGGGATGTAGCTATTGTGGAAGAATATGTTGATGTGTTTCTATAGGATTTACCTGGACATCCTCCAAAGTGGGAAGTTTAGTTCTATATAAATTTAATTCCTAGTTCAAGACCTATATCAAATAATCCTTATAGAATGGCCATTGTGGAATCAGTAGAACTGAAGAAACAATTAGAGGAATTGTGTGTTAATGGATTTTTCCACCCTAGTGTTTCTCTATGGGGAGCCATTATTATTTTTGTCAAGAAGAAGGATGGATCTATGAGGTTGTGTGTTGATTTCAAGGAGATCAATTATATAACAATAAAGAACAAGTAGCCCAAAAAATTCATTTTTGACTTTTTGATCAAATTCATGGAGCCCAATATTTTTCAAAGATTGAACTTTTATTTAGATATCATCAATTCCATGTGTGGAAGGGTGATATTCCAAACAAAGTAGTTAGAACCGGGTATGGTAATTACAATTTTACAATAATGCCTTTTGGATAGACTAGTACACCGTTTGTTTTCATGGATCTAATGAATAGCTGTTTTAAGGAAAATCTTAATGAATTTTTTGTGGTATTTATTGATGATAACTTGGTATACTCCAAAATATACAAAGATCATGAAAATCAACAATGTATTATTTTGAAGACTCTTAGAATAAATAGATTATATGGAAGTTTAGAAAGTGTTATTTTTTTCTTCAACCAGTTTCTTTTCTTGGACATATTGAATCTAAGGATGGAATATCTGTTGATCCTATGAAGACAAAGGATGTTCAAAAAATGTCCCACACAAATTAACATAACTGAGGTATGTAGTTTTAATTGTTGAGTAGGTTATTATCAGCATTTAATTAATAACATCAATTGATTATCCATCCCATTAACCAAGATTACTCGTAACGGGGTTATGTTCATATGGAAAAACAAATTTGAGGAATGTTTTGAATAATTAAAGAGGATATTAGTGAATGATTCGATTCTAACTCTACCATTGGGGAATGATGGGTATGTGATCAATAGTGACACATGAAAGAATGGAATTGGTTGTGTCTTTATGAATAATGATATTGTTATTGCCTATGAATAAAGGTAGTTAAGATTTAATGAACAAAGCTATCCTACTCATGATCATGAGTTAGTATCTATAATTTTTTCTCTGATGTTATGGAGACATTATCTCTATGGTGAAAGATGTGAGATATATATGGATCATAAGAGCTTGAAATATATCTCCTCTTAGAAAGAACTCAACATGAGTTAAAGGAGATGGCTCAAAATACACAAGGATTATTATTGTTCAATACACCACCACCCAGCCAAAGACAATAGGGTAGCTGGTGCATTATGTAGGAAGGATCGTGGATTTTGAATGAAAATGAGGATTGAAATGGATCCTGTATTCATGGATATAGTAAGGATGGACATGGGAATTATCAAAGAAGGTGAAACATCATTATTTTTTCAATTCGTTTCCTAACTATATTTATTATAATGGATTTAATTTTATCAACCTAATGATGAGAATATTAAAAATCAAATTAATGCTATGAATGATGGGAAGTAGAAAGACTTCCTATATGAAGATCAAATTCTGAACTTTGGAAGAGGCTTTGTGTTCCAGCTATACTCAAGATAAAAATGGAGTTTTTGAATTATTCCCATAGTTTTAATTTCACTATACATAAAGGTAGCACAAATATGTATATTGATTTAATGTAACATTTATGATGGGATAAGATGTGGAGGGAAATTACTGATTATGTATCAAGATGTTCAGTATGTCAATAGGTAAAGGAAGAAAGACAACATCATAGAGAATTAATGGAACCTATACTTATTTCAACATCGAAATGGGATGAAATCACCATGTATTTTGTCCTTGGGTTACCCAATAATCCATGAAATAATGATGCAATATGGGTAATTGTTGATCGAATTATGAAATTTGTACATTTGATCATTGTATGAGAGGATTTTCCACCGAATTTCCTTGCACGACTCTATATTAATGAAGTTTTGAGACTTCATGGAGAACCTCTCTCAATTGTGTCTGATTTTGATCGTTGATTTAAATAAAAATTATAGAAAAGTATTTAAAAATATTTGGACATTGAGTTTCGTTGGAGTACAAATTATCACCCGCAAATTGACTGGCCGTGAGAAAGGATGATCCAAACATTAAAAGACTTGTTGAAATCATGATCTCTCCACTTTCAAGGTATGTGGGATAATTATATACCTTTGGTGGGGTTTTTCAATAATAATGGTTTCAATTCTAGTATTCCAATGGAATCATATGAAACATTGCACAGAAAGAGATTTCATACACCAATAGGTTGGGATGATGTTGGAAAAAGAAAGCTAATGGGCCTAGAGTTTGTAAAGGAAATAATAATAAAGGAAAAGACTATTCAAAACCATATCAAATAAGTTAAAATTAGGCTAAAGAGCTATGATTATAATAAAATAAAGATTTGGAATTTGAAGTGGGATATCACTTTTTCTTGAAATTATATCTATAGAAGGGTGTTATAAGATTTGGAAAGAAAGGGAAACTGAGCCCCAGGTACATAGAAACTTTTGAAATTATGGAGAGAATTGATGATGTGTCTTATCATTTGGAAATTCCAACTAGGCCTCCTAAGGTACACAATGTGTTTTGTGTCTCACTATTAAGAATTTCCATGCCATAACCAATGCATGTCCTCACTTCTGAAGGTATAGAGTTGGAACCTGACATATCTTATAGTGAAGAGCCTATCCAGATTCTGGACACTAGAGAATAGGCGTTGAGGAATTGGACAACTCATTTTTGTCAAGGTACGTTGGAAAATAGTAAAATTAAATAGGAAATGTGGGAGCCTAAGGAACATATGATGATATCCTACCCAAATCTTTTTATGGGGTAACATTCTTGTAGTTTTGAGGACGAAATTTTTGTATGGGGAGAAAGTGTAACACCCCAAGGTTTTACAAAAAAATTTATTATAGAATGAATTCAATACTAATTCTATGCAAAAAAAACTTTGATATTTTTATGAGATAGTTATAACCTGGCTGTTAGATACAATTTTGTCACTTCTATGGTATTTATTTCGACAAACATACATACACGGTTGCAATCAGTAAGATATTTAGAGTCTAATAGAATCAACTTACATTTTTTTGTGAATAGTAACTTACCCTTATTAATAGTAACTTACACTTATGAATAGTAATGTAACATTTTGAATAGCTACCTCACCCATGTGAGTATAAATAAAATCTAAGAACCATATAAATTAGGGTGAATATTTTAAAAAATTGATAATTAAGTGTTGATATTTTTGTGAGTAATAAATATTAAATTTAAATTTTAAATTAATGAATTTATTTAAAATAAAATTTATTGTCATAAAATATATTATTAAATAAATATTTTGTTTTTCTATGATGTTTGGATAATTTTATGAAACCTCAGTTAATTGATGAAAGTATTATAAAATAAGTTTTAAATTTAAAATATGCATTTTTCATGTAAATGATGATTTTTTAAAATATTAAATTTATCTTATTTAGAAAATTATTTTGATGATATGGCATTAATTTTTTAATTCTACGTGTAAAAAAAAAATTTAGGGTTTATTATTTTTATTTTTTCAAAATATTTGAATTTTTGGTGAATAGTGAAAATCAACAATTTGTGAAATATTCTAAATTAATGAATTTAAGCATCATGTTTGAGTCATGGATGATGTAAATAAAAATTGGTTAGAACTAACATGAACTCATTACTATTTTTATTCATCATAATAAAGACAATTCATAGTTTTGAGCCAAAATAATAATATAATGGAAAAATCCTCCTTTCCTCCACTATAAAACCACCCCTCACTCCCTCTTCTATCCACTCATCTCAAGCCTTGTTCATTGTATTAATTCTGATAAAATCTCCACAAAATCTCCTCCTTATGTCCATAAGCCCTTGGTAACTTCAAAATACCAAATCCTCTACCCTAAAGAGGCTCTCAAGGAAGATAAATTCAAGAGGTAATTTCCTCTTTTCATTTCTTTTATTTTCATTGAAGTTCTTTTATTTCTTTTTTATTTCCTCCCATCATTTCATCCAAATATTATGGTAACTACAGTACCTTACATGTACTGATTTTTTTAAAATAATAGAACAATTCATCATCATCTATCATTTCCCCTCATTTTATACTAGGAAGGAAAATAACATCTTAGATGTCTTAATTTATCACATTCAAGGGAGACGGGTTTTCAACTACTATTATCGTATTCAATTATGGCCATGAAACCATTTCAATTATTTAAATAGATCATAATATATAAAATATATCCTATTTAATGTTTTTGAGTCATTTTTTACACATTTTATTAGTTTATAGAACAAAATTAGTTCATGGTGACCGAAAAACCACTAAATTAATCAAAGCGTCTATCATTAAAATTTCATCTCATGAATCATCCTCACCCAATGTAAAAAAAATTACATATATAATCATTTAACCTTATTTATTAACATTAATAACATATAACATCAATTCTGTATTTCAATTATCATTTTATATTAACTTTTATACAAGAAAATTGATCATAAAAACTAATGAAATGAGCACTCAAAAACGATGATATTGAATCTATTAACCCATAAAAACGACCATAAATAAAATTAATAAAATTATAATAATTAAAATAAATGTATAATAGGTTCTAAATTAATTTATTAATAATTATAATTTCATATTCCAATACCTTAATTATAAAAATAGAACATATTCATACATTAGGTAAGGGTTTTCTACCTGAACGTCCATTTTCTTTCAGGTTAATATTTATCTCTCTTAATCTCAATGAAATTATTATTTATTCTTATTTAATCATCATAAATTATGTTTCAAAATTATATATATGTGTACCAACCACAATCCTTCTTTATTTTATGTGGAGTTACATGTTTTAAAAGGATATTTCAAAAATTATTCCCAAAATACAAGCCCGATTCAACGGAACTTCTCTAATTCTTACCTGTGTTCGAGTATGCTCTAAAATCTCTTTTTATCCACAATTATCTTTCTAAAATTCATAATTTTATTATGAAAAATTATACTATTTCAACTGTAATTTTATATAAAGTTTTTTCCAAAATAACTCTTGTTTTTAAAGTAAAGGAGTATATATCTCAAGAATTACATGATGATTTTAGAAGAGTATTTTCATTTGTTCCAACAATATTAGTGATTATTATGTATAATTGGGAAAAATATTTTATGATTTCAATTATCATATTTTTTTAATGGTTTGTTATTAGTTTGAATATGGATGTTCTATCTTGAAACCATTTACCATATTCATCTGAATGTTTAGTGTTTCTGTTTTAGAATAGTAATTTACATTTCATATGATTGTTTCAATATGAATATATATATTATTTATATTTATCCCAATTAATATGAGGAATTAATTGGACTTAGTCAATGATGGGTGTGTCCCACTATATCCCCTCGATTCATCGGTAGGTCTCATGTGACAGCATTGATATGGAATTGGCCGAGGCCTTCCCCATTTTAAGATATAGTTTTGGGTGACACATAATCATTTTAGATTTCATGAATGAGGTCTTGATGGTATATTTCAGAATTTTCAGAATTATGCATTCCCTCATTATTACACTAGAGATTGATATTCCGGGTGAATATTTGACTAGTATAATAACCATGGTTAAGTTTTATGGAATTATTTAATCAGTTTTTATTCCTTCCATATTATTCTCAAGTATATTTTTAAAGTCATAAATTTTAGTTATTAATCATTCCTAGTGCTTATATTTTCTTCCTCTATATTATTTACCCTTATTGAGTATCTGATCACACCCCTTTCACATGTTTTATTTTTCCTAGGTTGTAAAGATGTATATTATGAATGTCATTCAAAGATAATATAAGAGATACGTGTGATTCAAAAGAATTTGTTATGTTGTATTTCCTTTTAAGTTGTAATCGTGTACATATCTATGTATCTATATTTCCAAAATTACTAAACTATATTGTCCTTTAGGATTCGTATTTCTTGTTTATATTCCAATGTATCAAATTAAGGTACCAGATCTGGGAAACTGTTGTCGGGTCCTTACAGTTGGTATTAGAAGAAGTTTAGTAAAAAACATGGAAACAAGATTTAGAAAACATAGATTAGGGAAAACCCCTTAGATATTTTTTGAGGATAAACATACATGAACATCCTGGAATTTTTTTATGGAATAGATTATGTGCATACTTATAGAAAATACCTCCCTTTCTGGATACTACAAGTGGACGTGGTTCTGGAACACATCTACCTAGTAGTAATAACTCCTACAAGGAGTTTTAGGGTTGACCCGACATATCCTAGTACATGAAAACAGGCCTTACTACGCACCTATTTTGACACTCCTAGGTTATATTCTTAGGATAATTAACATTTTTTACAAACCATTTTTACTGAAGTAAATGTAAATTTTTTCTCAAAGAAACCATGATTATTAGATTAGCTATGGATGGGATTTCAATTTATGATGAGTATTTTTCTATGTTGAGAGTATATATTTTGATTCATAACCAAATCTAGTGTGTTCCATTATTTATAAATGGAGCCTACTAGAAGGAATGGAAGCCACATGAACATGTGTATCCCATGTAGGGATTTCCATCCTAGGAAATATAACGATGTTGGATCTAATTCTATGACTAGTAATGATCAACTTATAACTATACCAGGATAACTAACTCTGGTTATGAACAATAACCACACCCTTATAGAGAATCTTGACCCACAACATGGAAGAGTAATGTTAGACCTCTTATGTGTCAACAACCTACATCATTCAATGGAACTACAAACCCATTCGTAGTAGATTAGTGGATTCTTTATTTGGAGAAGTTATTTGTCACTTTGGGATATAACAAAAGATATAAGGATGTCATGGAAGTTTAAAATATATCAAGAGATGCAGATCAATGGTGGCCATCAATTCAAAAAAAGGATGAGGAATATATAGGAAAAATTTAATAGAGTTATTTCATGGAAATTATCCTAGAAAAATATTTTCCCTGTGAACAATGAGTGGATATAGAGAGGAAATTATTGAAAATTATACAATAAGAGGACAAAAATTTAGAACTGTATGAATACAAAATTACAAGGTTAATAAGGCATGCTGAAGAATATATACCTAATCCAAGGATCAAGATCGATCTATTCATTGATGGTTTAAAACCATTCCTCAGAAGGGCATTAGTCTCCCAAAGTTTCTCATCATACGTAGATATTGTCTTAAAAGCTATCAAGATAGAGAAATAATTCTCTATGTCTTATTAATTTATGGGGAAAAAATAAAATAATAGGGTGGAAGAGGACATAATGGATAAAAGGAAGAATAAAAAGGTGAATTTTCCGACATGCGATACATGTGGAAGGAAACACCTTTGTTCCTACTTAAAAGGAAAAGAAGACTTTTATAATTATGGAAAGAATGTCCATAATGATGGTGATTTCATGGTAAAGAAAAAATATATTAATGTCCAATGGTATAATTGTTGGGAAATGTGATATTGTGCTAACGATTGTCTAAAGCGTCAAGAAAATGAGCCTCAGAAAAGGCCAAGGGAGCAAGGCCAAGCATAAGATGTCACAACTACAGAGGTTGAAGTTTTTAATGTTGTGGTGAAAGGTAATTGAATTTTTTTCCCCAAACCTAGCCAATGATTTATTTTATTATGGATCATAAAATTATTCTATATCTTCCCAATTTTACAAGAAAATTAGATATTTCAAATTTGATTTAATAAAGGAGTTTTTATTCAAAATTCCTAAGGGAAGTACCATTTCAACAAATATGTGTCGATCAATACCACTTATGAAACATAACCATCATTTAATTTCAAAATTTACCATCATAACCATGATTTAATTTGATATAATCCCTGGTATGGATTGCATATCAAATTATTATGAAAAAGCCTATTTCAAGATGATGGAAGTAATAACTTTTGATAACGGTGTAGAATCCATTATCATTAGAGTAGAAACCTCACCATCTAAGTCTCATTTAGATTCACCACAAGTAGCTCTAATAAATTCAATATTGGTGAGGAAGAGAGCGCAATATCTATGGGCGATGAAAGAAATGTTCAAATAGAGGACGTACCTATTGTGCAAGAATATGTTAATGTGTTTCCAGATGATTATCCTATACATTCTCCAGAGTGGGAAGTTGAGTTATCTATCAATTTAATTCCTAGTTCATGACCCATATCAAAGACTCCTTATAGAATGGCCTCTGTGGACTTAGTATAACTAAAGAAACAACAAGATGAATTGAGTGATAAAGTTTTTTTACACCCTATTGATTCTTTATGGGGATCTGCTATTCTTTTGAACAAGAATAAGTATAGATCTATTAGGATATGTGTTGAGTACAGGGAGATCAATGCTATAAAAATAATGAATAAGTATCCCCTGCTGTACATTTATGGCTTATTTGATTAAATTCATAGATCCCAATATTTTTCAAAGATTGAACTTCGATCAGGATATCATAAGTTGCGTGTGGGGAAGGAAGATATTTTATATACAAAATTCTTACCAGGTATGGGCATTAAAATTTTATAGTAATGCCTTTTGGGCTGACTAATGCACCATATATTTTCATGGATTTAATGAATAGGGTTTTCAAGGAATATCTTGATGACTTTTTTGTGGTATTCATTAATGATATGTTGGTATAATCCAAAAGATACAAAGATCAAGAAAATCACTTGTGCATTATTCTAACGAATCATAGAGGAAATGAATTATATGGTAAGTTTAGAAAGTGTGAATTTTGGATTCAATTAGTTTCATTTCTTAGACATATTGTATATAAGGATGGAAATTTTTTGATACTATAAAGAAAAAGGATATTCACGAATGGCCTACACCAACAAACATAACTGAGGTACACAGTTTTATTGGTTTATCAGGTTATTATCAGAGTTTCATTTTGAACATCACCTGATTAGCCAACCCATTAACCAAGATTACTTGTAAAGGGGTTAATTTCACATGGGAAAAATAATGTGAGGAATGTTTCAAATAATTAAAGTCAATATTAGTGAATGTGATGGTCCTAGCTCTACTATCAGGGAATGTTGTGTTTGTGATCTATAGTGATTCATCAAAGAAAGGACATGGTTTTTACCTTATGCAAAATGGTAGAGTTATTTTGTATGCAACAAGGCAACTAGAAATTCATGAATAGAACTATCATACTCATGATCTTGAGTTAGTAGCAATTATTTTTTATCTAAAGATATGGACACATTATATCTATAGTAAAAGATGTAGGAAACATATGGATCATAAGAGATTGAAATATATCTTCTCATAGAAAGAACACAACATGAGGAAAAGGTGTTGACTTGAACTACTCAAGTATTATGATTATTACATACACTACCACTTATGAAAGGAAAATAAGGTAGTTGGTTCATTGATTAGGAAAGAACATGGGGTTTTAAACAAAATAAGGATTGAAAGAGATCTTGTATTCATGGATCTAGTAAAGATAGATATGGGAATTATAAAAGAAGGTGAAACATCATTACCTTTTCAATTGGTTCCCCAACCATATTTATTTGAAATGATTAAAAGTTCTCAGCCTAATGGAGAGATTCTTCAAAAGAAAATTAATGTTTTGAATGATGGGTAGTTTCAAGACTTCGTATATGAACATGGAATTACAAAATTTGGTAATAGGATTTGTGTTCTAGTTATACCAGAGCTAAAATTGATTTATTGGATGACTCCCATAGTTTGAATTCCTGTATACATCTTGGTATTACTAAGATGTATAGAGATTTGAAGGAACATTTCTGGTAGGATAACTAGAAGTGGGAAATTGTTGATTATGTATCAAGATTTATTGTCTATCAATAAGTAAAGGATGAATGAAAACATCCTAAAGGATTTATGAAACTTATAACTATAACTACAAGATAATGGGATGAAATAACGCTGGATTTTGTCATCATAATACCAAAAACTCCATGAAAGAATGATGCAATATAGGTAATTGTTGATCGAATTATGAAATATACACATTTACTTGCTATAAGGGAGGATTTTACACTGAATCCCCTTTCATGAATCTATATCAACGAATTTGTGATGATTTATAGAGAACCTATCACAATTGTGTCTGATCATGGTCCTTGATTTACAACAATCTTCTAGAAAATTATTCAGAAATCTTTAGACACTGAGATTCATTTGAGTACTTCTTATCACCCCGAAACATACGGGAAATCATAAAGGACGATACATAATTTATAATACATGTTGAGATCGTGTTCACATTAAATTCAAGGTAGGTGGTAACAATATTTAACTTCATTGGGGTTTATCTAAAACAATATTATACATTCCAGTATTCAAATGGAACCTTATGAAGCATTGTAGGGAAAGAGATTTCGTACCCCAACATATTGGAATGACATTGGTAAAAGAAACTTCATGGGCCTAGAGGATGTGGAGGAAACAACAAAAAAGGTAGAGACTATTCACAACAATATCAAAGAAGATCAAATTAGTAAAAAGAGATATGTTGATAAATGAAGGATGGATTTGTAATTTCAAGACGGGGATCACATTTTCCTAAAATTATCTCCATGGGAGTGTGGATTAATATTTGTAATGAAGGAGAACTGATCCTGAGGTAAATAAGCCCTTTGGAAATTATAGAGAGAATTAGAATTGAGGATTACCATTTGGAAATTCCTCCTATCCTTTCTAAGGTACACAAATTGCTCTATGTCTCGCTATTGAGAATGTACATGCTAGACCCAATGCATGTCATCACTTCTAAAGGTATACAGTTGGAACCAGATTTATCTTACTATGAAGAGACTATCTAGATTTTGGACACTAAAGAATAGTTGTTGAGGAATCAAATGACTATGTTGGTAAAGTTACTTTGTAAAAACCATAATATTTAAGAGGCAACGTTGGAGCCTGCGAAACATAGGATGAAGACCTACCCAAATATTTTTATGAGGTAACATTCTGGTAATTTTGAGAATGAAATTTTTTTAAGGGGGGAGGAATGTAACACCCCAAGGTTTTATAAGTAAATTTATTATAGAATGTATTCAAAACTGATTCTATGTGAAATAAGGACTTTGATATTTGTAAGAGATAATTACAACCCGACCTTTAGATATAATTTTGTCACTTTTTTTGTTTGAATTTTGAAAAACTTACATACACAGTTGGGATCGGTAAGATATTTATAGCCTGATAAGGTCAACGTACATTTTTGGTGAATGGTAACTTACCCTTATGAATATTAACATACACTTATGAATATAAATTTAAACTTTTCAATAGCATCCTCAGCCATGTGAGCATTAATAAAATCTTAGAACCATATAAATGAGTGTGAATATTTAAAAAAAATTAAAACTTAAGTGTTGATATTTTTGTTAGTAATAAATATATAATTAAAATATTAAATTAATAAATTTATTTAAAATAAAATTCATTGTCATAAAATTTATTCTTCAATAAATATTTTGTTTTCCTAGGATTTTATGATAATTTTATGAGACCACAGTTAATTTTTGAAAGTATTATAAAATCATTTTTAAATATAAAATATGAATTTTTCAATTAAATAAGGATTTAATTTTAAAATTAAATTTCTCTTATTTAGAAAATTATTTTGATTTAATGTAGTTAATTATTGAATTCTACATGTCCAAAAAAATTTAGTTTGAATTTTTGTATTTTTCCAAAATACTTGAATTTTTATTGAATAGTTAAAATCAATAATTTACAAAATATGCTATATAAATGAATTTATTCAACATGATTGGGTCATAGATTATGTAAATGAAAATTTTTTCTAAGTCAAATGAACTTATTAATTTTTTGAGTCACAATAATCAAGACTATTCAATGTCTCGTGCCAAAATAATTAAATAATGATTAAAAAATGGAAAACCCCCCCTCTCCTCCACTATAAAAACCACCCTCTATCCCTCTTCTATATACTCATATCAAGAATTCTGAATTGTAAAAATTATGATAAAATATCCTACATATATCCTCCCCACGTCCAAAATCCCTTGGTATCTTCAAAATACCAAATCCTCTCCCCTAATGAGGCTCTGAAGAAAGATAAACGCAAGAGATAAATTCTTCTTTTCATTTATTTTATTTTCTTTCAAGTTCCATTTTTTCTTTTTATTTCCTCTCCTCCATTACTCCAAATTTTATGATAAATCCAGTAACTTACATGTACTATAATTTTTCTTTTATAACAGAATAATTCATCATCATCTCTTGTTTCCCCTCCTTTTATACTAGGAATCAAAGTACTATCTGAGATGTGTTAATTTATCACATTCTAGGACGATGGGTTTTTAAATTATATTAATGTATTTAATTCTGGTCATGAAACCATTTTTATGATTGAAACAGATAATAATATATTTTATATATCCTATTTAATGTTCTTGATCCATTTTGTGCACATGGTATTAATTTATAGAACAAAATGAGTTTGTGGTGACTGAAAGACCACCAACTTAATCGAAGTGTCTATCATTAAAATTTCATCTAATAAATCATCCTTAACTAAAGTAACCAAATGAATTATAAGATCATTTAACATTATATTAAAATTAATAACATTGAACTTCAATTCAGTAATTCAATTGTCATTTTATTTTAAATTTCATACAAGCAAACCGATCATGAAACCTAATAAAAGGAGCACTCACAAATGATGATATTGAATCATTTAACCCATAAAAATTACCATAAATAAATTTAATAAAATTATAATAAATATAATAAATGTCTATTATATTCTTAATTAATTTATTAATAAGTCTAATTTCCTATAACTGGACCTTATGTTCAAGAGCGGAACATCTTCGGACCAAAGGTAAGGGTTTTCCACCCAAACCTCCATTTTCTTTGGGGTTATTATTTGTCTCTCCTAATCTCAATGAAATTATTATTTATTCTTATTTACTCCTCATAAATTATGTGTGAATGTTCTATATATATGTGTACCAACCATAATCCTTCATTATTTCATGGAGAGTTACCTATTTTAAAAGGACATTTCAAAAATTCTTTTTGAAATACAAGCCCGATTCTAGGGAACTTCTTGAATTCTTACCTGTTTTCGAGTATACTCTATAATATGTTATTAATCCACCATTATTTTTGTAAAATATATAATTTTATTATGAAAAATATATTTTATTTCAATTCGAGTTTTATATAATTATTTTTCCAAATGAACTCTTCTTTTGAAAGTAAAAGAGTATTTATCTCAAGATTTACACGATGATTTTATAAGAATATTTTCATTTTATTCAACACTATTGTTGATAATTATATAAAATTGGGACCAATATTTTATGATATCATCAAATATATTTTATATAATGGTTTATTATTAGTTTGAATATGGATGTGCTATCTTGAATTCATTCAGCATATTTATCTGAATGGTTAGTGTTTATGTTTGGAGAAAGTTATTTACATTTCATATGTTAGTTTAAATATGAATGTATATATTGTTTATTTTTATACCCATTCATTTTATAAATTCATTGGACATATTATGTGATGGTCGAATCCCACTATATCCCCTCAATTCATTGGTTTGACTTAAGGGATAAAACTGATATGGACTTAACTGAGGCCTTACACATTCACAAATATGGTTTTGGCTGAGGCCTTAATAATTTGTAGAAGTCTTGGGTGAGGCCTTGAAGGTATATTTCAATAAATTTAAAAATTTTCATTCCCTCATTATTAAATGTGAGATTGATAGTCCATGTGATTATTCTACTAGTATAATATATATGTAAATATCCATGGTTATGTTTTATGGCATTACATAATCGGTTTTTATTCCTTCTATATTATGCTCAAGTATATTTTTAAAGGAATTAATTTTAGTGTTTCATCATTCCTAGTGTTTATATTTTCTTCTGATGTATTATTTTACCTTATTGAGCACCTAATATCACCCCTTTCACATGTTTTATTTTCCCCATGTTGTAAAGAATTGTATTAGGAATGAATTTAATGGATAATCTAGGTGATTATTTGTAATTTAAAAGAATTTGTTATGTTCTATTTCCTTTCAGGTTTTAATGTTAATCTTATTTATGTATATGGATGTATAAAACTAGTAAAATATATGGTCTTTTAGGATACATATACCTTGTTTATATTATAATGTAAAAAATTATAACACCAAATCTGGGCGACCACGGTTAGGTCCATACATTTGGTATCAGAGGAAGTTTAGTAGAAAACATGGAAAATGAATTTAGAAAACATAGATCCGAAAAGAAAACCTAATATAGTATTTGAGGATAAAAATATAAGAACACTTGGGATATTTGGTAAGGAATAGATTATGCCGATATTTCTAGAAAAATATCCATGTCTAGATAATACAAGTGGATGTGGTTCTGGAATAGATGTACCTAGGAGTAACAATCCCAAAAAAGAGTTTTAGGATTGACCTGGGGTATCGTGGTAAATGAAAACGGAACTTAATGCAATCCTGGTTTGACGCAACTAGGGGATATGGTTATGATAATTTAAATTTTCATTGAAAACCATTATAAATGAAGTAAATGTAAATTTCTCCTCAAAGAAACCAAGATTATGAGATTATCTATGGACATGATTTCAATTTATACTATGTATTTTTATAAGTTGAGATTATACATTATGATTCATAACCTAATCTAGTGTATTCCATTATTTTGAAATGGATCCTAACGGAAGGAATGGAAACCACATGAACACATGTATCCCATGTAGGGGTTACCCTCCTATGCAAGATAATGATTTTGGCTATGGAGCTACGATTGGTACTGAGAAAATTATAACTACACTTCAAAAACAGAGTTAGGTTAAGAACAAAAACCTAACTCGTATGGAGTATACTAATCCACAATATTGAGGAGTAAAGTTAGAACACTTTATTCTACAACAACTTCCATTATTATATGGGAAAACAAAACCATTAGTTGCAAAGATGTGGACAAGTTATTTAGAGAAGATATTACTCACTTTGGGATGCAATGAAAGGGAGAATGTTATCATGGAGGTTTATAATCTTTCAAGTGATACAGATCAATATTGGTCATTATTTAATAATAAAAATAGAGGATAGAGAAATATAAGAAATGGGATGGAGGGATTTGAAGGAAATCTCATAAGAAAAATATTTTCCTCATGAACAACGAGTGGATATGGAGAGGCAATTCTTATGACTTAGACAGAAATATGATGAAATTGTTGCAATGTATGAATCCAAATTTTCAAGGTTATCAAGTAATTATATAGACTATATATGTAATCCAAGGAGAATGATTGATCAATTATTTTGTGGTTTAAAACCATTTCTCTAAAGGGCACTAGAATCTCAATTTTTCTCATCATAATAAGACATTATCTCAATTACAATTAAGATAGAGAAAGAATTATCAACGTATTATGACTTTAAGGGGAAACAAGATAAGAAGAGGGTGGAGGATGAAATAATGGATAAAGGGAAGAATAAAAAGGTGAATTTTATAATATGTGATACTTGTGGAAGGAAACACCTTGGTGTCTTCTTAAAAAGAAAATTCATATTCTATAAGTGTGGACAGAAAGGCCATCATGCTCATGATTGCAATGGAATGAAAAAATCTATCAATGTTCAACGATACAATTGTAGGGAGATGGAGATCTATGATAATTATTTTCCAAAGCGTCTAGGAAACAGGCCTCAGAAAAGGCCAAGGGAGGAAGGCCAAGCTTATGATGTCACAACTACTGAGGTTGAAGTTACTAATGATGTGTTGGTTGGTACTTTAATCGTTTCCTCAAACTTATCCAATGCTTTATTTGATTATTTATCGTCACATTAATTTTTATCTTCCTAGTTTTCTAAGAAAATTAGATATTTCAAATCTGATTTAATAAAGGATTTGTCAGTGAAAACTCTTAATCGAAGTATCATTACAATAATGATATGTAAATAAATCCCCCTTATGACACATAAACATTCCATAATTTCTAAAAGTATCATCATAACCATGATTGGCTTTGATATAATCCCCGATATGGATTGGATTTCAAATTATGATGCAAACAACTATTTCAAAAAGGAGGAAGTTATTATTTTTTAGAATAGTTTAGAATACCTTATCTTTAGAGTATAAACATTGTCATATAATTCTCATCTATATCCACCCCAAGTAGCTCTACTAAATTATATTAGTGGGGAGGAAGAGAACCCAATATCTATGGGTGAGGAAAAGAATGATCAAATAGGGGACATACCTATTGTGAAAGAATATGTTGATGTGTTTATAAAATATTTACCAGGATATCCTCTAGAGCGGGAAGTTCAGTTCTCTATCAATTTAATTCATGTTTCAGAAATTATATCAAAGAATCCTTATATAATGGAAACTATGGAGTTAGTATAACTAAAGAAAAAACTAGATTAATAGATTGATAAAGTATTTTCTCTCACTAGTGTTTCTCCCTAGGGAGCCCCTGTTCATTTCGTCGAGAAGAAGGATGGATCTATGAGGTTTTGAATTGACTACATGGATATCAACGCTATAACAACAAAGAACAAGTATCCCCTTCCATTAATTGATGACTTATTTAATCAACATCATAGAGAACAATATTTTTTGAAGATTGACCTTCGATCTGGATATCATCAGTTGTATGTGACGAAGAAAGATATTCTAAAGACAATATTTCGAACCAGGTATGGGTATTATGAGTTTATAGTAATGACTTTTCGAATGACTATTGAACCCTATATTTTCATGTATATAATGAATGGGGTTTTCAAGGAATATCTTGATGAACTTTTTATGGTAATTATTGATGATATCTTGGTATACAACAAAATATACAATGATCATGAAAATCACTTCCATATTATTCTGAATAATCATAGAAGAAATGAATTATATGGGAAGTTTAGAAAGTGTAAATTTTGGCTTCAATTAGTTTATTTTCGCGGCCATATTGTGCCTAAGGATGGAATATCCGTTGTTACGTTAAGGAAAAAAGCTATTTAGGAATGGTCTACACCAATGAACATAACCAAGGTATATAGTTTTATTGGTTTAGCAGGTTATTATCAGTGTTTCATTTAGAAGCTTGTCTAATTAGGCAATCCATTAACCAAGATTACATATAAAGGGGTTTAATTCATATGTAAAAAAGAATTTGGGGAATTATTCGAAGAATTAAAGAGGATATTAGTGAATTATCCAATCTTAACTCTACAATTGGGGAATGATATGTTCTTGATCTATAGTGATGCATTAAAGATAGAACATGGTTGTTTCCTTATGCAGAATGACAGAGTTATTTCTTATGCATCATGGTAGTTAAAAATTAATGAACAAAACTATCCTACTCATGATCTTTAGTTAACATATGTGATTTTTTTCTCTGAAGATATAGTTACATTATCTCTATGGTGAAAGATATGAGATATATATGGATTATAAGATCTTGAAATATATCTTCTCACAGAAAGAACTCAACATGACAAAAATGAGATGGCTCAAGCTACTTAAGGATTATGATTGTTCCATACACTATCACCCATGAAAGAAAAATAAGGTAGCTCACACATTGAGTAGGAAGTATCTTGGAGTTTTCAACTAAATGATGATTGAAAGGGATCTTGTATTCATGTATCTAGTATGGATGGACATGGGAATTATAAAAGATGGTGAAACATAATTAATTTTTCTATTGGTTATCCAACTATCTATTTTAGATAATATTAAATGTTGTCATCCTAATGAAAATAATCTTCAAATGAAAATTAATGTTGTGAATGATGGGAAGTTTCAAGACTTCGTATGTGAATATGGAATTATGTAATTATAGTAGATACTTTGTGTTCCGGATATACACGAGCTAAAATGGGAGTTAGTGGATAATGCCCATAGTTCAAATTTATCTATACATCATGGTAGCAATAATATGTATAAAGATTTGAAATAAAATTTCTGATGGGATAACATGAAGGGAGAAATTGCTAATTATATATCATGATTTTTAGTCTATCAACAGGTAAAGGATAAAAGACACCATCCTAGAGGATTCATGAAACATCTACCTATTTCTACATGGAAATGGGATGGCATCCCCATGTATGTTTTTACAGGATTGCTTAAAATTTCAATAAATAACGATATAATAGGGGTAATTATTGATTGACTTAGGAAATATTCAGATTTTCTCACTATAAGTGAATATTTTCCACTATAGAGCCTTACAAGACTCTATATTAATGATGTTGTGAGACTTCATGGATCACATCTCTCAATAGAGTCCAATAATGACCAATTATTTACATATATTTTTTGAAAATTTCTGGAGAAGGATTTTGACACTGAGATTCATTTGAGTACTTTTTATCACCCCCAAACTGATGGGCATTTAGAAAAGATGATCCAAACTTTAGAAGACATGTTGAGATCATGCCCACTCGAACTTCAAGGTATATGGTATCAATATTTACCTTTAATGGTGTTTGACTATAATAATAGTTTCCATTCTAGTATTCAAATGGAACCATATAAAGCATTTATGGAAAGAGATCTCGTACACCAATATGTTGGGATGATGTTGGTGAAATAAATCTTGTGGGCCAAGAGCTTGAGGAGGAAATTATAGTAATGGTAAATAATATTCAAACCCATATCAAAGAAGCTCAATGTAGGCAAATGAGCTACGCTAATAATTGAATGAAGTATTTGAAATTTCAAAGTAGAGATAACATTTTCTTGAATGTATCTCCATGGAAGGGTGTTATAAGATTGGAAAGAAAGAGAAACTAATCCCCATGTCTATAGGCCCTTTTGAAATTATGTAGAGAATTGTAGTTGTGTATTATTGTTTGGAAATTTCTACTATCCTTTCTATGGTACACAATGTGTTCCATGTCTCACTATTGAGAAAGTACAAGCCTGAACCAATGCATGTTTTCACTTATGAAGGTATAGAGTTAGAACCAAACTTATCTTAAGGTGAAGAGCCTATTTGGATTCTTGGCACTAAAGAATAAGTTTTGTGGAATCAGATGAATTGGCTGGAAAATGTAATTTTTAAAAATCATAAAATCGAATAGGCAATATGGGAGCCTGAAGAACATATGATGATGACTTACCCAAATACTTTTATGAGGTAACATTTTGGTAATTTTGAGGGAAAAATTTTTGTAAGGGGGGAAGAGTGTAACACCATAATGTTTTAAAAATAAATTTATTGTAGAATTCATTCCACACTGAGTCTATATGAAAAAAAACGTTGAAATTTATAGGATATAGTTATAACTTGACCGTTATAAATAATTTTTCTGCTTCTCTGGTTTAAATTTAGAAAAACTGACTTACACGGTTGCGATCAGTAAGATATTTAGAGTCTAATAGGTTCAACTTATATTTATGTTGAATAGTAATAGTCCCTTATGAATTGTAACATTACATATGAATAGTATTGTATCATTTAGAATAGTAATCTCACCCATGTGAGTATAAATAAAATCAAGGCACCATCTAATTAAGAGTGAATATTTAAAAAAATAACAATTAATTATTGATATTTTTGTGAGTAATAAATAATTAATTAAAATTTTAAATTTAATAAATTTATTTAAAATAAAATTCATTTTCATAAAATTTATTCTTCTATAAATATTTTGTTTGTATATGAATTTAGGATAATTTTATGAGACCTCAGTTAATTTTTGAGAGTATAATAAAATCGATTTTAAATTTAAAATATTTATTTTTCAAGTAAATATTTATTTTATTTAAAAATTAAATTTCAATTACTTATTAAATTATTTTGCTAAAAAGTTGTTCATTTTAGAACTATACACATCAAAAAAATTTATGGTAAATTTTTATTATTTTTCTGAAATATTTGATTTTTTGGTGAATAGTGAAATTTGATAATTTACGAAATATGTTAAATATATGAATTTCTGCATCATGCTTGAGTCATAGATTATTTAAGTGACCATTGGTCTGAACTCATAGACACATATTACTATTTGGAGTCACAATAATGAATACTATTCACAATCTTGAACCAAAATAATAAAATAATGATTAAAATAATGGAAAAACCCTCCTCTCCTCCACTATAAAAACCAACCATCGCTCCCTCTTCTCTCTACTCCTCTAAATCCTTATACCATGTCTAAATTTTTATAAAATCTCCACCCAATCTCCTCATCATGTCCAATAGCCCTTTGTATCTTCAAAATACCAAATACTCTCCCGTAAAGAGGCTCCTAAGGAAGATAAATTCAAGAGGTAAATTCCTCTTTCCATTTCATTTATTTTCTATCATGTTTCTTTCTTTAATTATATTTCCTCACCTCCATGAATTCAAATATTATGATAAATCCTATACCTTAAATGTAATATAATGTTTTTAAGGTAATTTAATAATTTATTATCATCCCTCCTTTCACCTCCTTTTATATTAGGAATGAAAATATTGTCCGAGATGTGTTAATTTATCACATTCAAGGACGACATGTTTTCAAATTCTATTATTGTCTTCAATTATAGAAATGGAACCATTTTTATAATTGAAACAGATAAAAATATATGTAATATATCCTATTTAATTTTATGGAATCATTTTTTACTCATGGTATTAATGTATAGAACAAAATGAGTTTGTGGTGACAAAAAACCACCAAATTAATCCAAGCGTCAATCATTAAAATTTCATCTAATGATTCATCCTCCCCCAATGTAACAAAATTAATTATATGACCATTTAAAATTATGTATGAAAATTAATATCATATAAAATAATTTCTATAATTCAATTAAAATTTTATATTAACTTCTATACAAGAAAACCGATCATGAAAACTAATGAAATGAGCACTCACAAATGATGATATTTAAGCCCATAACCCATAAAAACGACCATAAATAAAATTAATAAAATTATAATATATCAAATACATGTCTAATAGTTTCTTAATTATGTTATTAATACGTATAATTTCACATTCTAGGGCCATAAGATCAAGATAGGAACGTATTCAGACATAAGGTAAAGGTTTCCTACATGAACCTACATGTTCTTTCGGGTAACTCTTTGTCTCTCATAATCTCAATTAAATTATTATTTTTTATTATTCAATCCTAATAAATTCGGTGTTAATTTTCTATATATGTTTACTAACCAGAATACTTGTTTATTTTATGGGGAGTTACATGTTTTAAAAGGATATTTCAAAAATTCTTTATGAAATACAAGCCCAATTCAATGAAACTTCTTGAATTCATACCTGTGTTTGAGTATACTATATAATGTTTTTAGCCACCATTATTTTTATATAATAAAAAAATTTATTATAAAAAAATCTATATTATTTCACTTTTGTTTTTATATAAATATTTTTCGAAAAGAACACTTCTTTTCAAAGTAAAAGAGTATTTATCTCAACAATTACTCGATGATTTTATAAGAGTATTTTCATTTATTTAAACACTATTTTTGATTATTATATATAATTAGGACCAATAATTTATGATATCATCTACCATATTTTATATAATGGTTTATGATGAGACTGACTATGGATGTGATCTTGAAACCATTCACCATATTCATCTGAATGGTTAGTGTTTTTGTTTGGGGAATGTTATTTACATTTCATATGTTAGTTTCAATATAAATGTATATATTTTTTTTTGTTTATTACCATTCATATGAGTAAGTAATTTGACTTAGTAAGTGATGTATGAGGCCCTCTATAGCCCATTGATTCATTAGTAACTCTCATGAGACAAAACATATGTGGACTTAGCTGAGGCCTCGCACATTTTCAGATATGGTTTTCGTCGAGGCCTTTATAATTTTTAGATGACTTGGCCAAGGCCTTAATAGTATATTTCCAAATATCCAAAATTATGAATTCCCTCATTATGAAACTAGATATTTATAGTCCATGTGATTATTCTACTAGTATAATATCTGTGGTTATGTTTTATGGAATTATTTAATCTGTTTTTATTCTTGTCATATTATGCTCAATTATATTTTTAATGGAATGAATTTTAGTTATTCATCATTCCTAGTGTTTAAATTTTATTCTATTGTATAATTTACCCTTACCGAGCATATGATCACACCCCTTTCACATGTCTTATTTTCCCTAAGTTGTGAAGAAATATATTATGATTGACTTGAAACGATAATCTATGAGATTATGTGTGATTCAAAATAAGTTTCTATGTTGTATTTCCTTTCAAGTTGTAATGTTGAACTTATGTATGTATCTGGATTTCCAAAACTGGTAAATTATTTTTTCCTTTGGGATGTGTATTCCTTATTTTTATTTAAATGTAACAAATTAATGAACCAACTCTGGGAATCTCAGGTCGGGTCCTTACAGTTGGTATCATAGGAAGTTTAGTAGAAAACATGGAAACTAGATTTAGAAAATGTAGATTAGGGAAAAACCCATTGTTATTCATTAAGGATAAATATACAAGAACATCATGTATTTTTTGTAAGGAATAGATAATGTGGATATTTCTAGAAAATACATTTCTATCTGGATAATACAAGTGGATGTAGTTCTAGCACAAATATACCTAGGTGTAACAACTTTGATAAGGAGTTTTAGTCTTGACATGGGGTATCCTGATACACAACAATGAGCCATATTTTACACCTAGTTTGACACTCCAAGGGTATATGCTTAGGATAATTCACATTTTCTTTATAAACCATTATGAATTAAGTAAATGTTAATTTTTTCACATAGAAACCATGGTTATAATATTTTCTATGGATATGATTTCAATTTATAAAAATTATTTTTCTATATTGAGATTATTCATTATGATTTATAACCTAATCTAATGTATACCATTATTTAGAAATGGTGCATAATGGAAGTAATGGAAACTACATGAACGTGTATATCCCGTGTAGGGATTTCCCTCCTATGAAATAAAATGATATTGGATTTAGGAATACGACTAGTGTTGAGAAACATATTACTATATTGGGACAACTGAATTAGGATCTGAAAAATAACCTTACATGTATGGACCATCCATATCCACAACATGGAGGAGAAATTTTAAACTGCTTTATTCAATAATAGACTTCATTATTCAATGGGACTAAAAACCCATTCATAGTAGAGTAGTGGATTAGTTATTTAGAGAAGATATTTATCCCTTTGGGATATAACAAATGAGATAATGTTTTAATGGAGGTTTATTGTTGATCTGGAGTTGTATATTATTGGTGGGCGTTAATTCAAAACACAAAATATGAGAAAAAAAAATAAATGGAATGGAGGGATTTCGAGGAAATTTTTCTCGAAAAATATTTTACTCATGAACAATGAGAGGATATGGAGAGGGAATTATTTGGTCTTGTATGGAAAGAGGATGAAAATGTTGCATTGTATTAAGAAAACATTGCATGTTTAACAAGGCATGCTACAAACTATATACATAATCCAACGATCAAGATTGATCAATTATTTGACGGTTTAAAACCATTCTTATGAAGGGCACTAGACTCCCAATGTTTGTCATCATACGAAGACATTATCTCAAGTGCTATTTATATAGAGAAATAATTCTCTACTTCTGAATAATTTAAGGGGAATAAAGATAAGAATATGTTGGTATAGGAGAGAATGGATAAAGGAAACAACAAAAAGGTGAATTTTTTAACATGTGATACTTGTGGACTGAAACACCTTAGTGCCTTCTTAAAAGGAAAATGAATTTTATATAAGTGTGGATATAAAGGAAATTATGCTAGTGATTTTATGTGAATGAAAAAACCAATCAATATTCAATTCTATAATTATAGTTATATGGGGCACTATGCAAAGGATTTTCCAAACCATCAAGGAAATGGACCTCAGAAATGGGAAAGGGAGAAAGGCCAATAATATGCAATCAAAACTTATATGGTTGAAGTTTCTAATGATGTATTGGAATGTAATTTAATCATTTTCTCAAACATAGACAATTCATTATTTCATTATAGATCATCACCATCATTTATATGTTCCCAATTTTCAAAGAAAATTAGATATTTCAAATTTTATTTAATAAAAGAGTAGTTAGTAAAAACTACTAAGGGAAGTATCATTTTAACAAATATGTGTTGATAAATCCACATTATGACACATAAATGTGCCTTAATTGAAAACCTTGTAATAATATTTCATGATCATATTTGATATAATCCTTGTTATGGATTGGCTTTGAAATTTTGTTGCAAAAATCTATTGTAAGAAGAAGGAAGTTACAATTTTTGATAATGTGGTAGAATCATTTATCTTTATAGTAGAAACCTCTCCATAAAATTCTTATCAAGATCCACCACCAGTACATCTACTCAATTCAATTATTAGGGAGGAATAGAATGAAATATCTATGGGAGAGTAAAGGAATGTTCAAATAGAGGATGTACCTATTGTGCAAGAATATGTTGATGTGTTTTCAAAGGATTTACATGGAAATCCTCCCGAGCAAGAAGTTTACTTATCTATCAATTTAAATCATGGTCCAAGACCTATATCAAATAATCCTTATATAATGGCCATTGTGGAGTTAATCTAATTGAAGAAACAACTTGAGGAATTGAGTGATAAAAGGACTTTTATACCCTAAAGTTCCTTCCTATGGATCCCCTATTCCTTTCATCTAGAAGAAGGGTGGATCTATGAGGATGTGTATTGACTACAAGGAGATTAATGCTATAAAAAATAACAAGTATCCCCTACCTCTCATTGATGATTTATTTAATCAAATTCATAGAGGAAAATATTTTTCTATGATTGAACTTCGATTTGGATATCATCAGTTGTGTGTGGGGGAGGAAGAAATTCTAAAGACTACATTTCAAACCAGGTTTGGGCATTAGAAGTTTACAGTAATGCCTTTTATACTTTCTAATTCACCTTATATTTTCATGGATATAATGAATAGAGGTTTCAAGAAATATCTTGATGCCTTTTGTGGTATTTATTTAAGATATATTGGTATATACAAAATCTAGAAAGATAATCAAAATCCCATAAAAATTATTCAAAATAATCTTAGAATAAATGAATTATATGGTAAGTTTAGCACATGTGAATTTTGGAATCAATCAGTTTCTTTTCTTGAAAATATTGTATCTAAGATTAGAATATCCTTTGATCGTGCAAAGATGAAGGATATTCAAGAATGTCGTACACCAACAAATATAACCAATGTATGTATCTTTATTGGTTTAGTCAGTTATTATCTACATTTTGATCATAACGTTTCCCATTTATCCAACCAATTAACCAATATTAATCATAAAGTGGTAAAGTTTGTATGGACAAAAGAATATGAGTAATGTTTTGAATAATTAAAGAGGTGATTAGTGAATGCTCCAATCCTATCTCTACAATCATGGAATGATGGGTTAGTGATCTATAGTGATGCATCAAAGAAGGGATTTTAGTGTTTCCTTATGAAAAATGATAGAGTTATTGCCTACGCATCAAGGTAGTTAAATATTCATGAGAAATAATATCCTACTCATGTTCTTGAGTTTGTAGCTGTAATATGTTCTTTGAATATATGGAGACATTATCTCTATGGTGAAATATCTGAGATATATATGGATCATAAGAGCTTGAAATATATCTTCTCATAGAAAGAACTCAACATGAAGAAAAGGAGATATCTTGAACTACTTACGGATTTTGATTGTTCCATACAATACCACCCATAAAAGGATAATAAGGTAGCTGATGCATTGAGTAGGAAGGATCATAATGTTTTAAAAAAATGAGGATTGAAAGGGATTATATAATCAAGGATCTAATAAGGATTAATAGATGAATTATCAAAGCAGATGAAACATCATTAATTTTTCAATTTGTTTCAAAAACATCTTTATTTGAAAGGATTAAAAGTTATCATCATGATGATGAGAATATTAAAAAGAAAATTAATGTTGTGAAGGATTGTAAGTTTCAGGACTTCATATATGAAGATGGAATTTTGAAATTTGGGAAGAGGATTTGTGTTCCAGCTATACCTGAGCTAAAATGGGATTTATTGATGCTCATAGTTCTAATTTCTCAATACATCCTAGTAGAAATAAGATGTATAAATATTTGAACGAACATTTATGTTGGAGTAAATGAAGATGGATTTTGATGAGTATGTATCAATATGTTGAGGCTTTCAACAATTGAAGGATGAAAGACAACATCCTAAAGGATTCATGCAACCTCTACCTATTCCTACATGAAAATGGGATTACATCACCATGGATTGTTTTTACAATATTACCCAAAATTACAATAAACATCGATGAAAGATGGTTAATTATTGATTTAATTATAAAATATGCACATTTCCATGCAATAAGGGAGGTTTTTCTAATAAAGAAACTTATAAGAATCTATATCAATGAAGTCATGATACATTAGGGAAAACATCTCTCAATTTTGTATGATTGTGATCCATGATTTACATCAAAATTCTAGATAATTATTTATAAATACTTGGACACTGAGCTTCGTTTGAGTACTACTCATTACCCCCAAACTGACGGGAAGTTAGAAAGGATGATCCAAACTTTAGAAGACATGTTGAGATCATGCTCGAATGAATTTCAAGGTATGTGAGATTAGTATTTACCCATGGTGGGGTTTAATTATAATAATTTTTTCCATTCCATTATTCTAATTGAACAATATGAAGCATTGTATGGAAAAATATTTTGTACACCAACATGTTGGGATGAAGTTGGAGAAAGATATATTATAGAACAAGAGTTTGTGGAGGATACAACAAAAAAGGTAAATACTATTCATACCCATATCAAAAGAGTTTGAAGTTGGAAAGTGAGCTATGATAGTAATCGAAGCACGGATTTGGAATTTCAAGTGGTATATCATGTTTTTTTAAAGTATCTCTATAAAAGGGTGTTATAAGATTTGGAAATAATAGGAAACTAAGACCTAGTTACATAGGCCCTTTTAAAATTATAGAGATAATTGGAGTAGTATCATATCATATGGAAATTCCTCCTAGCCTTGCTAAGGTACACAATGTGTTCCATGTCTCACTATTTATAAATTACTTTCTAGACCCAACACATGTACTCATGTTTGAAGGTATAAAGTTGGAACCTGACATATCTTATTTTGAATAGATTATTTGGATTCCAGACACTAAAGAATAGGTGTTTAGGAATTAGATGACTGAGATGGTAGAGGTACTATAAAAAAGACAAATAATTGAAGAGGTAACATGGGAGCCAGAGAAACTTATGATGAATACCCACACAAATCTTTTTATGTGGTAACATTATGGTAATTTCTATGATTAAATCATTGTAATGGGGGAAGAATCTAACACCCCAAGGTTTTATAAATAAATTTATTATATAATGCGTCCAACATTGAGTATATGCAAGAAAACACTTTTATATTTATAGGGGGAGAGTTATAACCGAGTCGTTAGATATAATTTTGTCGCTTATGTGGTTTGAATCTCCAAAACCTGATATACATGGTTGCAATTTGTAGGATATTTAGATTCTGACAGGATCAACATATAGTTTTGGTGAATAGTAACTTACCCTTATGAATAGTAATTTACCTTTTTGAATATTAACCCCACCCATGTGAGTATAAATATAATCTAGGCACCATATAAATCCAAGTGAATATATTAAAAAATTAATAATTAAGTGTTGATATTTTTATGATTAATAAATATTTAATTACAATTTTAAATTAATAAAATTATTTAAAATAAAATTTATTTTCATAAAATATATTCTTCAAAAAATATTTGGTTTTTCCATTAATTTAGGTCAATTTTTTGAGACCTCAATTAATTTTTTAAAGTATTATAATATTAGTTTTCAATTTAAAATATGTATTCTTCAGGTAAATAATTATTTTATTTAAAAATTAAATATCTATTATTTAGAAAAATATTTTGATAAAATTGCTTTCATTTTTGAATTCAAAATATTGAAAATTGTTTAGGGTGAATTTTTGGTATTTTTCTGGAATACTTGAATGTTTAGTGAATAGTGAAATTCGATAATTTACGAAATTTGCTAAATAAATGAATTTCTACATCATTCATGAGTCATTGATGATTTAAATGACCATTGGTTCAAACTCATATCATCTTATTAATATTTGGAGTGAAAATAATCAATAATATTCATAGTCTTGATCCAAAATAATAAAATAATGATTAAAATAATGGAAAACCCCCTCTCTCCCCGACTATAAAACCCCCCCACTCCTACTTCTAACTAATCATCTCAAGCCTTGTGCCTTGTCTAAATTCTATTAGAATATCCTCCCAATATCCTCCCAACATCCATAATCCCTTAGAATCATCAAAAGTTCAAATCCTCTCTCCTAAAGAGGCTCTCGAGGAAGATAAATTCAAGAGTTAAATTCATCTTTTCATTTCTTTTATTGTCTTTCAAGTTACTTTCATTATTTTTATTTACTAACATACATTCCTAGAAATTTTATGATAAATATAGTAACTTAAATTTAATTTTTTTTAATTATAATAGAATAATTCATAATCATCTCTCTTTTCCCTTCCATTTATACCAGGAATGAAAATACCATACGAGATGTTTTAATTTATCACATTCAAGGATGACAAGTTTTCATATTCTATTACTGCCTTCTATTCGCGTGATGAAATAAATTTTATAATTTAACTAGACAATAATATATGTAATATATCCTATTTAATAATATGGAATCATTTTGTACACATGGTGTTATATTATAGAACAAAATGAGTTCATAGTGACTGAAAAACAACCAAATTAATCTAACCGTTTATCATTAAAATTTCATCTAATTATTCATCCTCAACCAAAGTAAATAAATGAATTATATGATCATTTAACCATATGTATTAAAATTAATAAAATATAACAACAATTCTATAATTTAATTCCCATTTTACATTAACATCCATACAAGCGAACCGATCATGATCACTAATGAAACAAGAACTCATAGACGATGATATTGAATCTATTAACCCATAAAAAACACCATAAATAATCTTAATAAAATTATAATAAATTAAATAAATGTCTAATTGGTACTTAATTAATTTATTAATATGTCTAATTTAATATTTCATGACTTTATGTTCAAGAGAAAAACATATTCAGACATATGGTAAGGGTTTTCTACTCGAACCTCCATTTTCCTTCAGGTTACTCTATGTCTCTATTAATATCAATGAAATTATTATTTATTATTATTTACTCCTCATAAATTATGTTTTGAATTTCAATATATGTGTTTGAACCATAATCCTTATTTATTTTATGTGGAGATATATGTTTTAAAATGATATTTCAAAAATTCATACCACAATACAAGCTTCATTCAAGGGAACTTCTCAAATTCTTACTTCTTTTCTATTATACTATATAATATGTTTTTTAGCTAACATTATTTTTATAAAATAAATAATTTTATTATGAAAAAACTTTATTATTTTAATTATGGTTTTATATAAATATTTTCCCAAAATAACTATTCTTTTCAAAGTAAAAGAAAATTTATCTTTAGAATTACTTGATGATTTTATAAGAGTATTTTCGTTCATTTCAACACTCTTGTTGATTCTTAAATATAATTGGGAACAATATTTTATGAATCCATCATCCATATTTTATTTAATTGTTTATTATTAGTTTGACTATGGATGTTCTATCTAAAAACCATTCACCATAATTATCAGATTGGATATTGTTTATGTTTGGTGAAGGTTATTTACATTTCTTATGTTAGTTTCAATATGAATGTATATATTGCTTATATTTATCCCCCATTCACATGGGGGATGAATTTTAATTAGTAAGTGATGGTTGTGGCCCGCTATATCTCCTCGATGGATCATTTGGTCTCATGAGAAAAAACAAATATGGACTTAGTTGAGGCTTTGTTGATTTTCAGTTATGGTTTTGGCTGAGGCTTTAATCATTTTCAAATGTCTTGGTCGAGGCCTTGATAGTATATTTCAAAGTGTACAAAATGATTAATTCCCTCATTAGGAAACTAGATATTTATAGTCCATGAGATTATTCTCCTATAATAATATCCATGGTTATGTTTTAGGGAATTATTTAATTAGTTTTTATTCCTTCCATGTTATGCTGAAGTATATTTTTAAAGGCATGCATTTTAGTTATTCATTATGCCTAGTGTTTATATTTCCTTCTGTTTTATTATTTACCATTAATGATAATTTGAGCTCATGAATTTCACACGTTTTATTTTCCCCAGGTTTCGAATAAGTATATTATGAATGAATTTCAATGATAATCTAGGAGATTATGTGTGATTCAAAAGAAGTTGAAAAATTGTATTACCTTTCATGTTGCAATGTTGAACTTATGTATGTATCTGGACTTCCAAAACTACATAACTATTTGGTCCTTAGGGATATGTATTCCTTGTTTATATTCCAATGTAAAAAATAAATTCAGCAACTCTAGGGAACTGGGGTCTGGTCCTTACATTTATATCTTTGACTAAGTAAATAAATATTTTAGAAATGGTAAATTAAGTGTTGGTATTTTTATATTTCATGAATACATAATAAAATATTATAATTAATATAATTAATTAAATGAAAATTTATTTTCATAAAATGTATTCATAAATTAATTTTTTTTTCTTATGATTAAAGGATAATTTTATGAGACCTTAACTAATTTTTCAAAGTGTCATTATATCAGTTATATTATTAAAATTAGTATTTTTCAAATAAATGATGATTTTAATTAAAAATAAAATTTATCCTAGTTAGAAAATTATTTTCATAAAATGTTTTTTATTTTTTAAATCTACACATTAAAAAAGGTTTTGGGTGAATTTTTGTATTTTTCTAAAATAGTTGAATTTTTTGTGAATAATGAAATACGAGAATTTACGGTATTTAACATATTCATGAATTATTGAGTCATAGATTATGTGTGGATGATTTAAGCCCATAATATAAAACTATAATTTATTATTTATTTATTAGGTTCAATATATTTATATTCTTGATACTAAATAATATAATAATGAATAAAATAGTGAAGAAACACCCCTCTACTCCCATATAAATACCCACACCTACCACATATTCCCCTAACAACTTCTATGTTTTTATGCTTTTCCAAATTCTACCCAATCATATTAAAAATCCACACCCCCACGTCCAGGAACATTTGGACTCAACAAAATACCAAATCCAATTTCCCTAAGAAGGTTCTCAAGGATAATAATACAAGAGGTAAAATCCTCTTTCTTTTTCTTTTAATTTCGTTCATTTTTATTATTTTCTTATTCTATCCTATCCTCCCATAATACAACTTAAATAATAACCCCATTATCTTATATATACTATAATTTTATTAATTTAATGTAATAATCCATCATCATACCTCTTCTCTTCTCTCTTTAATTCTAAAAATGAAAACATCATTCGTGAGGTGTTGATTTATTGCCTTTGAGGACAACGAGTTTTTCTTTTCCATTAATTCCTTCAAAGAAGGTAAAAAACTATAATAATTGTTTAAAATTATTTTAAAATTTATTTTATAACATGTTTAATGATCTGTAATTAGCATATATATATAATATTAAATAAAAAAACAAAATTAGTTCGTTGTGATAAAAAACCTCTAAAAGTAATCTAAACAATTACCATTAACATGTTATCTAATGAATCATACTCATATATGGAAACAAAAATAATATTTAACACAATATTAACTTATTTAATTTCATTAATAACATATAATTTCCATTCAGAATAATTATTCTCATTTTACATGATCTTCTATACATGTACACAAGTCATAAGATCATGAAAATCAAGAAAGTGAACACTCCTGAACGATATAATTGTACACTATAACTCATCATAATGGCCATAAATGAACTTAATAATGTTATAATAAATAAAATGAAAATATATGTGGTTTTTATTATTAATTAATGAATATAGTTTGATTATCCAAGATATTAAAGTAAAGAAAGAATTCAGACATTAGGTAAGGAGATTCTCGAACCCAATTTATTTTCTTTGGGTTATTCCTATTTCATTCCAAATTTTAGAATGTATGTTATTTTAATATATTTAAAATATTATTTCATTATACCTAACATTTTATTTCTTGGATATAAATTCTTCCAATATAATTTACTGATAAATGTAATGATTTTTCCAAATGCACTCTTCTTTCTAAAAACATATTTTTTACATCTTTTCAGATTGTTTATTTTTCACTCAAGATTGATGATTCCTATACCAGTATATTATTATCTTTTTGGAACCCCAATGTTTGTTCATGAATGTATTCTTTATGAAATGAAACCCATTCCCTTTCGTGGGTTATTTTATGTCTAAGATTGAAATACAGTCTACAAGGTATGCATGGTTATGTAAATGTTATGATGTGACAGGGGTTCCAGAAATTATATAGTGATCCAATTAATTGAGTAATGGGATGTATCTCATGATATAATGTTAAATATTCATGAACATGATCATATATATTTTTTTAATAATGATGATGTTATGGTTATGCACACATCTTATGCGTGAACATGATGCTAGGTTTGTTCAAAACTATGAGTGGTATTTGACCACTAAGACATGATGTTTCATTTTTATGCATTTCCTGATTTCATGTATTTATATAATGCTTCCTATAATGATTATTATGATGATCCAGCACTTATGTTTTTATGATGATGATTTTTATCACACCAATCTATATTGATTTATGTCCTTAACTATCCTATTACTGGGATTTTAGCTCACCCTTTTCATTGATGTATATAAAAAGGTGATTAATTGTACTAGGGAGAATGTGAAGGACAATAAGAAGCTAAAGAAGATGGAATGAAATAATGTTTATTTTTTATTATGTAAAATTTATGTATAGTCCTAATTCTCCCAAGACACTAAACTATTTGATCCTGTATTTTTAGCACTGTTAGGTTTTTTATCTTCAAAATGATATAATAGTAATGTAAGAAAAAATAGGGTCATTATAGTTTGTATTAGAGAAAAAATTAGTATATTTGGGAATTAGAATTAGATAAAATTATTGAAAACCTATTATTAAGAGGCTATGTATATGTAATCACCCAAGAATATGTGTTTTAGAAAATTATAAACATAGAGATCCCACAAGATATTCCTTTACAGTTAATTTCCCAGAGGAATAAATTATTTATTTAGGATTTGTTGACATATGTTTTGTTAAAAACATTTATATTTTAGAAAATGGTAGGAACCTGGATAAACTAATCCAACAAAATATGTGAGGGACAATGAAACAATTGCCTAAATGATATCCTTAATGCCTTGGGAGGTGGAGTTAAAAATTCTATGGCGATTCTTACCCAACCATCTTAGGCTATGAACTATAACCTGAAAAACATGAAATGTACACCATCCCCTTATAGGGAGAAACTATATATTTAGTCATTTATGCAAAAAGAACCATTGAAATTTAGTATATATTCCAATTCACTAGTCACCGAATAGTGGGTGAACTCAATGGAGAATATATTTTCTATGCATCACTATTCTAAGACCTAAAAATTCACTTTTCCTATTTAACATTTATATGGGGAGCCCGCTCAATAATGGGAGTTGATTATGAACACTAAGAGAAAGGATAAAATTGAATATATGAAGTAGGAATACTTTAAGAAAATATTTATTAACAATTATTTCCCTCTAACTCTTCATATGAATATGGAAAGAGAATTCTTAGAGATAAAGAAAAAGGAAGGAGAATTAGTCAGATTGTACAAAGAAAATTTCACAAGTCTTGTAAGGTAAACCTCAGGTTTTGTTATAAAAAATTATAACAAAATATATTTATTATTTTATGGATTAAAACACACCTTAAAAAGGATTAAGAAATTTGAGACTTTGGGAGTTATGAAGAATTTGTTCGATGTGATCTCCAAGTAGAATGGAGTTTGGAGTGTGTTCCCAGGGATATGGTGATAAGAAACGAAAGAGGAAGTTTCATGATTGGGGATCTAATGAAAAAGGTGGAAATAAAACTCAGCCAATAATATGTAAAAAGTGTGGGAGGAAGCATATTGGGAATTTCTTTAAAGGGATATGTAAATGATTCAATTATGGGTGAGAATTCCAACAAGATCTTGAATGGAAAAGAGACATGAAGAAGCTATAAAATTTGGTGGAAGAAAGGAGAGCACCAACTATGGTTAACTACTTCAATTTTAGGGAGAAATGGAACTATGCATGCCAGTGCACTAGACCTTGAGTTTTAGAGGGTAAGAAGTGTTAGCAGCCCCCAAAGACAAAGGAGAAAGTGAAATATTATGCCATAACTACTACTAAGGTGGATCCTAACAATGATCTAGTGATAGGTACTCTGGATATTGATTCATGAATAGAGAATATAGTATTTGTTTCTAGTTCTATACGTTCATTCATTTCTTTCAAATTTAGTAGAACTATTCAATCACGACCTCAAAATATGAAGGTTGGGTTATCTATGAGAATAATAAATGGGGAAATTAATTCAAAAAAAGTATATAACTCCTCCCTTGTAAATATTTTTTGAATTCAACTCCTATAAAATTTTTTCTTACATCCATTGGTGGAGTTTGATGTTATATTGGGCATGGATTGACTATATTTATAAAAAGACAGCATCAAATATTGGTAAAGGGAGATCACTCTTCACATCCTAATGAATTCTCCAATTATGTACAAGTGTAAGGATAAGGAAAAAACTTATTTTGGGTCATCATCTAATGTGTGGATATTATCTCCTTATGAGAAATCATTTCTAGCTGAAATGATTGACGTAAAGGAGAGAATAATGCTAAAAGACGTGCCTATAGTGAGGGACTACACTAATGTGTTCCCTAAATATTTTCTTGGTTTTCCTCCTGATAGAGAGGATTATTTCTCAATTGATATTATTCTTGGATCTCGGTCTATATCAAATACACCTTGTAGAATGTACACCACGTTGTTGGAGGAATTGATGATGTAGTTACAAGTGAATTTGCACAAGAGTTTTATAAAAAGAAGTGCTTCACCATGGGGTGCACCATTCCTCTTCATCAAGAATAAGTATTGATCATTGAGCCTATAATTTGATTATTTTGAGCTCAAAATAATCGATAAATAACAATTAACATCTTCCAATGATAGATGAATTTTTTGATAAACTACGCGGGGCAAAGTATTTCTCTAAGGTGGACCTTCAGTCGAGATATCACCAATTAAAGGTGAGGAAGGAATATATTCCAAATATTTACTTTATAATAATGTATGAACACTACGTTTTCATAGTGATTCCCTTCAGACTCACTAACTCTCCAACAATATTCATGGATTTAATGAATAGAATTTTTAGAGATTACCTCTTAAAATATGTGGTAGTCTTTATCAATGATATTTTGATATACACCCATAGTAATGAGAAACATGAGGAGAATTCAAAGACTATGATAAATATTTTAAGAAGGGATAAAATTTATGAAAATTATAGTAAAAATGATTTTTTATAGAAGACGTATCATTCTTAGGTAATGTTACAACTGAAAAAGGAATATCTGTGGAACCTTCTAAGATAAAGGAAATCAAAGAGTTTCCTAGGCCAATATTATTAATGGAGATCAATAGTTTCCTTTTTCAAGATGGTCAATACCAATTATTTATGAATAAATTACCATGATGGTCAAACCCACTAACCACATTCACTCAAAAGGGAGAATATTTTCATAGACTAGTGAATGTAAATATTGCTTCAAAGAGTTAAAAAGGAGGCTTATCATTGTACTAGTACCCACACTTCCAACAAGTGGGTAACTTTTTTTGTATACAACATGGCTTCAAATAGGGTCTTATGATGTTTAAACATTGAAAATGATAAAGTAATAGCCTACTCCTCATGGTAGTTGAAAATTAATGAGAAAACCTATCCCATACATGATTTGGAGTTGGAAGTTGTGATCTTTTCATTGAAAATAATGATGCATTATCTCTATGGGGAGAAGTGTGAAATATACACTAATCATAAGTTCATAAAATATATATTCACACAGAAGGAGATTAATATGTTCCAGTTATGATGGTTAGAGATCATTAAGGATTATGAATTCTCAACCCACTACTATCCTAGAATAGTTAATAAAGCGGCATATGCTCTAAGTAGAATGGATAATGAAATATTATCAATGATGAAAATTTATAAATATCCAATATACATAAATTTTCATAGAATATAAATGGGAATTATTAATGAAGGAACATCATCAGTACTTTCTCAAATTATTTATCAATCATACCTCAGGGAGAAAATAATGGATTATCAATACAAATATGTGGAAATTTAGAAGGAGGAAGCTATAATAAATGGGAAATACTTAGAGTTTAAAATTGATTAGGAAGGAATTGTAAGATTTGGGTCATAAATATATGTATTATCCAATAAATAGATAAATAAACATCTTATGAGTGATTCACATAGCTCAACCTTCTCAATTCATCTAGGGAAAAAAGATGTATCAAGATCTTTGAGAGAACTATTGGTGGTACATTATTAATAAAGAGATCACTGAATATTCATCAAAGTGTCGGGTATGACATAAAGTGAATTCTTAAAGACAAAATTAGAAGGGGATGATAAAACCATTACCCATACCAATATGGAAATAGGAAAATGACACCACGGACTTTGTCACCAGACTTATGAATACATCCATAGGAAATAATGCTATATAGGTTGTGGTGGATCATCTTATAAATACAAATAAATTTATCACAATTATATACGAATTATCACTAGATTAACTTTCATGGATATTGATCTAATTCTATCATATGTCCCGGAAAAAAATCAATTTAATTTTCCTAATGCATCATAAAGGTCGATAATATTTATGTCACTTGAGGAGGGTCATAGTCGGTTAAATCACTAATTTCCAATTCACCTAATCTAATTATTTTTGGGTTTTTATGTAATTTATGAAAATGATGGTTTGTGTTTTTTTAAAACATGAAATTAGAATAATGAAATGAATAACTGAAATATCAATGCAGATGTAGAAAAAATGCTGATTATAAAGAAAGGTCTTTGTCTAGGGTTTGATTATGTAGGTTCATTCATAATTTATTTATTTTTAAATTCAATTTTATAATTAAGTTTATAAAAAATAATTAATGAATTAATTTAATTTAATTTATTTATTATTTGATTTTAGAATTCATTCAGCACACTATATCCCACAACCTATAGTAATCAAATAGGATAACACCTCAACTGAGAATGTTGTTCCTAAAATACCTAGCTCTACATATGCCATTTCATCCGCTATGGCAACCCCACCTCCTTCGCATGAAAGGATTTTCTTAGAGAAGGGTGCAGAAAGAAATGAATCAATGATAATAAATGTAATTGGAAATAATTAAATTGTTTAAGAATTCCACACCCATACAATACTCTCACATCCACCATAAATAAAATAAAAACATGTTGAATTGAAGTGGAATAATAAAGACCAACGTGAAACCACCCTCAAGGCCAAGCCTCAGGTTAGTCTCTTGTCATTGAAAAGTGAAAAGTGGTCAAAATGGTAATATGTATGAGAGAGAATTATATTAGGGATTGAATAGAATGATATATAGAATAAAAAAATGGAAACACTTTAATAAAAAAATGAATGCGTTATATGATAAATAAAACTAAAATAAAAATGAAAAGTAATGAAAAGAGAAATCCTTGATAAGATGAATTCATCCAAAGATCCCCTCACCAATTGAAATATTTTTAAATTCAAACCTATAATAATACTTATATTCATGAAATAGGCCTTTTGGTGTCATAACGGATCATTTAATTTGTTTCAGGACATAATGGTACTCAACGGTTGAGATTTCTGTTCTAGAATTTTTCTAAAAATATGTGTGTGTAGTTTTACATTATTTTGACTAAACAATAGAATGTAGTCTTCTACAAAGTTGTTTTAAAATATTTTTTTTAATTATAATTACAAATGAAGCTTAATTATCCTCGTTTATATGATGTTATAGATAGATTACTATAGGTTGCTATTCTGACCGAATATATCCTGAATCATTCTATTATGTTGATCATCCAATGCCCCCCTTAATGCGTGAATAACTCCTTGAAATTTAATTGGTAAACGAAACTATCATCCCTATTTATAATCTAGATGGAATAAGCTCAATTGGAGAATGTAGCATGATTTATTCTTCCTTTTTTGAGTGCGGTCCACTCTGTTAGCTCGAACAATTTTTCAACTTCATTGACTTTTTCGGGTATCTAGATGTTTGAATAATATATTAGTTTAGAAGAATAATTTGAATCACACTAATAATGTAATCCTAAAAAATAATAATAAAATCAATTAGATCTATAATTTTAACATTATGATCAAAATACCAATGTGATTACAATTAGGTTATATTCTAGAGTTAAGCGATTTTCATATTTATCCCAAAAAATTACATAAATCCCAAATTGATAAGAAATAAGCTCAAATTGATAATTTGGGAGGGATTAAATAATTTAAATACATATAAAAAATGAGGAAAATATTAGCACTATCAATTCCCCCACACTAAAACAATTATTTTCGTCCATTATAAATTCTCAAAATGAATTAAGAGGGCACCAATGTTTTCCTTATTCAAATTCCAAATAAATAAAATTATACAATTTTCAAGGTCAAATTAAATTATAAAATGTCACAAAAATATCAATTAAATTTCCATTTTTTCAATGAATCTCTCAATTCATGAATTTTATTTTCCCCTTTGAAAAATTATGGATCTTATCCTTTCATTCAAGTTCCTCAATTAATTATTTTCAAAAATTCCAAAACACGATATACCTCACTTTTGATTATTTTCTCTCATCACTCATGATAAAATTCAAGTAGATTTATTCTTATATCATGAGAAAATTATCCTTATACAAAGTGTTTTAAATTAATGACTTTATCCAATTTTTAATGAAAAATTTCACATAAAATCATGAGATCTTTCATTAAAGGTTCGAATGACTCTGAGGATTATGGTTGGTACGAATTGATGTTTTTAAATTAAGGCTCAATAAGGGGGATTATCTCTTAAGTATAATGAATTATATCAAAAATAAATTTGTAATAAAATTTTCCCCTTCAAAATAGGAACATTCAGTTCCCCAAAACTCCATGTCAAGTTTATGAGCAAATAAATCATAATGAAGGGTTTGTGAACCCTCTTGAATATTTTTGTTCTTTTATACTTTTTTGAATTTTTAAATGAACCTTTTCTTTTTGATTCATTTTTTTAAAAATTTATATTTTTTTAAAAATTTATATTTTTTTAAAAATTTATATTTTTAATAAACCTCACATATAACACCTAACTATGTATTACAAAATCATAGGTTTTGTAATGGTGTTTTTTGGTTTTCCCAAATCACAACCCATTTATCTCATTTTTTTTCATTTGTTATTTTTTTTAATTCAAGAGGAGAAAATACTGAGGTATCATGAATGAATAAACAAACTTAATTTCCCATAATAATCACCCCATACGTTTTCCTTATATTTTATTTTATCCATTCCCACATTACTCCCTTCACCCCCACACTTCAACTTTTAAATATCATGAATTTATTAATTGGATGGTAGGAATGAAATAATGGCTTGAAAAATGGTTCATCCATAACAATGTCATTCATGGTTTTTATGGTTTAATGAAGAATTGATGTAAACGTGGTATTTTAAGGGTAAGGGATTATAAAAATTTGTATTAATAATTTTAAATTTGTTTTTCAACAGTCATATATTTTAAAAGTTCAAATTCATGTTTTGGTTGGTGACATGTCACAAGATCAATCAAGAAATTTACTCTAGAATAAATAGGAACTAATTGGTCTAGTGATCCTCTCGTGAATGAGACATAGTATTTGAGACAATCACTCATGGAATAACAAATAATAACAAATCAATTCACATGAATTTTAGATATTCAAAGAATGAAAAATGATAGTAAAATTTCATTTATATCTAATTCTCTCAAATCTTGAGTCATTAATTCAATTTCCATGATTCACTTAAAACATTTAATTCTCCATTTTACTCATTAAATCTCATTAACATTTAAATATAAAACATGTAATTATAGTATTATTAATAAAATTCTATTTCCTATATAATCCAATTAAATCATAATTCATGTTTGGTAATGGAATTTCAACTTAAATCTCAAAAAAATATTGGGAAAAAATGTAGAGAGTTTGGAAGATAAGAAAAAAAAGTAAACTCCCTTTAGAAATAAAGTTAATTATTCTTTACTCCCTATCTATTTGAATCTTCCATCTTCCATCATGAACCTACAAAAGATAATTACTCAATAAATCACAAGGATCATTTCATTTAAGCTCAAAAATATAAGAGGGAGTGAGATGCATGATGAACCAATTATAAGAATAAAATTGAAATATAAATTTCTAGAAATCATATAAAGATAAATCTTGGTATGATCCCATTAGTGGGACATGAAATTTTACTACCTCTAGAGGGAAGTACCAACTATTATCCAAAGAATGATGGTGGTTGGGGATTCATTGACTTGAACCACCACATTTTATTCTTCCTAACTTGTATTTATTTATTCATTTTTAGGAGTGTTCCATTTATATATTACAACATATCAGAACCCCTTATAATGTAGTATAAAGTTCATGGCGGGGGTAGGATAAAGTATGCAACCACCTCCTTCTTTTATAATTGTGTATCATATTCTTCACAATTCAATGGTTCTCCTGATGTATTGCATTAAGATAATAATCAATGGGATAATTAGTAGGAAATTTTATTTATGAAAAATTTGAAAAATATAATGAAATGAAAAAAATTTCCCTTTTAGTGTAGGAAACATGTTTCTCATATTCATACAATAGAGCCACTGAGATATCTTCTTATACTCCCTCCAATAAATATTAAATGTCTTCAGGGAGCTCTAGGTGTTCCTGAATAGGTGAAATTTATTTTTCTTCATCAACCATCAAGACATAATAAGAGTCATCAGATTAAAAAAATCAAAATAATTAGTAGTTATAATAAAACTAGTTTCAATAAAAATAAATAGTTTGAGTTCAAGAATGTATCATATCCCTGAGTAAGTTTGACTTGAATATCATTTCCAGTGGAAAGGGCCTCCTTGAGTTGAATTTGGTTGGATGGAGGTAGGTAGTCAGTCTCCTCCATTTTTTATTCAAATTCCACCAATTGGGTAGATTCTTATTCCATATCTAGGGAGACATGAAATAGTAGTGGATATTATTCTTTTAATGGTTTTTGGAGATCAATTAATTCCTCACATTCATTCCATAAGTCATCCAGTTCATGTTTATCTCCTAAATGTGTCTCAATTGTAATGTACATTTCATCTATCTCTCCTAGAAATGGTTGAGCGAAGACGGATTAATATTTAGGTACCTCAAACATTACCTCCTCAGGTTCAAAAATTTCAATGATGCGGGGTGAAATTTCTTCCAGCATTGCCTCAGGTTGTTTCTCTAAATCAGGGTCCTGTTTCTCCATTAATGCATGAACATGGTCAAATGCTCTTTGCATTTTCTTCCCCAAGTCATCTAGAATATCACTCATATTTTCCACCCAATAATTTAGATCACTATAATAAAATTCATGTTCTTGATATTGCACTTGTGAGTAATATTCCCATACCAGATAATTTTTGATTAGTTACATCATAAAAAAAATATAATTTTTATTTATTTTTTATATTTTTTTGAATAATGAAAACATTGAAAATATATTTACAATGATTTGTGTTTAGAAAAAATGATTGAAATAATTATTTAGATCCATGGAAACTGTGCTAGTTTTGATGCACACCTATCATAGGGCATCATAAAAGAAATTTAATTTTCCTAAGGTAGCATAGAGTCAAACTAGGGTCATCTCAATTGTGGAGTATCCTTGCTAGTTCAATCACTAATTTCCAATTCACATAATCTAATTATTTTTGGGTTTTTATATTATTTATTAAAAAGATGTTTTGACTTTTTGGAAAACATGAAATTAAAATAATGTAATGTATAATTGAAATTTAAATGCATATGCTGATAGAATAATGATTAGAAATAAAATTATTGGTCCAGGGATTGAAAACATGGGTTCAATATTTATTTATTTTTTGTTTAAAGTCAATTTGATAATTCATTTTATGAAACCTCATTAATTAATTACTTTCCATTGATTTATTTATTGTTTGACTTTAGCATGCCTTCGGCACACTAAATCGTATCTCCTATAGTAATTTAATACGATAACACCTCAATTGAGAATGCTATTCCTAAAATATCTAGCTTCACTGTATGTCGTTTTATACCTTAAGGTAACTACAACTGTAGCATATGAAGGGTTTTCCTAAGATAAGGGTGGAAAAAATAATGATTTGAATAAAATAAATTTAATTAGAAATTATTACATGGTTTAAGACCTATAAACATGTTAAATACTCTAACATAAACCATAAATAGAATAAATAAATTTTTAATTGATGTGAAACAACAAAGAATGACATGATACCTCCCTAGGGCCAAGCATCGGGTTAGTCGCTTTCCACTAAAATGTGAAAATATATCATGATAGAAAGATAGAAGATAGAGAATTAGATTAGGGAAGTAATATAAAGATACATGAACGAAGTAAAGGGAAACACTTTAATAAAAAAATATTGTTTTACATGAAAAATAAAACTAAAATAAAAATAAAAAAATTGAAATCCTAAAGTAGCAGTCATAGCCCACAGCACCCCTCCCAATTTATATGTTTTTCAATCCCACCATATCCTCTTATTTATATGCATGTAATAGTAATTGGGGTGTCATAATGAACCATTTAATTTGTTTCAGGACATAATGTTATTCAATGGTTGAAATTTGTTTCTACATTTTTTTCTACAAATTATTTTTTTGTTATTTCCCCTTGTTTTGACTGAATATTTGAATTTTATATCCTATAAAATTGTTTCCAAATATTTTTTATATTATCCTTAAAAATTTCATCTTAATAAAAAAATGTTGACAAATTTATATCCAAATTACTCTAGGTTTTTATTTTGTCTGAACACGTCCTGAATCATCCTTCAATTTTGAGCATTCAATGGACCCCTTAATGAGTGAAAACCTCCTTCAAATTTAATGGGGATATAACAAACCTACTTTTTATTTCACACTTAAAAATAATTTATTTCATAAAATCATCACTTGATACAACATATTAGATCAAGAGGTCTAGTATCTTTGGGGATTATGAACAATACATAAAAACATAAAACATGAAACAAACATCTTTATTGAAATCATCTTTTACATGACCACGCACATTCCTTCGTACTTTTCATTGCATGGGATTACATGAGGACATGCATAAGAAAAGGGTGAGATATAAATACTAGTATGGAAGTAAATAAGGCATAACATTAAGAATACAATACATGTTATGTAATAGGCATATCAATGGAGCATAAGAGAAATAAGAACATAAAGGCATGATATAGCATGATTATCAAAACAAGGTAATGTGGAAATGCCATATAACATGATATTAGAATAATACAAGGCTCATTGCCCATAGAGAATGAGTAAAACCTCATTGAACTTGAATTATCTTGAGCAAACCCTCATTTCACTTTATGTATCATGATAATAATATTTACCCAATGCATTGGAGTGCTATCATGGTGCACCCTTCTTAATCATTTCATTTCATGCATAAGTGTGCCACATGGATCAAATAATATGTATTCATTAAACATAATAATTTAGTAGATGATAAATTAATGTGGAATTATTACATGAAACTTCATAATAAACAAGTAAATTTTAATAATGGTGAATACCATTGATAGAGAAATGGGTATGGTATTCACTACACAATGACTTTGGTTTGGAAAATCACGGTGCGATTTCAACAGCATAACGGCGTGGCATAAGAATTAATAAAAATGGTTGATGCGAAATAAATTGGTGTATCTTAATATTTACAATAAATGGAATGTAATTCGGTCATATATATTCATGTCCCAACATATTTAATGGAATTGAGATTCATAAAAATAAATGAATTTCTTGAATGTAAATGAAGAGAGATAAATCCCTTATGGACTTTCAGCATGGTAACAAGAGTACATGTGAGACATTAATGAGATAGAAATGGGTATCTCATCATTAAAATAGAAGGAGGTTAGTTTGGTAGAGTTGAGAAATTATATTCCAAATTTTTTAATTGAAAACCAAATTGTGTAAAAATATAATAAAATTTGGACAAAATTGTGAAAGCAAGCTATCCCATACATGGAAATGTGACACCAAAGGCTTGGGAGGGGATTGAGAGAGGCTTCTTGGGATCTTGGGGAGACTTAGGAGGATAATATAGAGATGAGGAAAATTCAGGGACGTTCTCTATGTGTTTTGAGTTAATAAAAGTGAGATATTGGGTGGGTACATAAAGGAAAAGAGAGGGATTTCTTTATTATTTAGGTTTTGGACACCACATATTAAACTAATCAAAACTAAAAACCAATACATGGTTTTTGAAAATGGTTTTTTTAAATGCGGAGTGGAATAAATTATTTTATAAGTCCAATGTCCTAAATTATTAAAATATTAGGATTTTTAATGTCGAGGTGAGTCACACTTTCAAGGAAATCAATTTAAAAAGTTTAAATGTTTTATTATTCTTGAAGGGTCTACTAAGGCACCCAAAAATTAAAAAAACTATAAAATTACATTATTTTAACGGTAAAACATATATTGCCGGAATATCCCATTTGTAGTATTTTATTGCATCACAATTGGGGTCATTATGATGTCATAAAACACATTATATAATTAAATAGTATTTTGTTTTTACCCCAAAAATTTGAATAGATTAGAAAATTATGAAAAATTCATAGTTGGATAATTTTGATGTCCTAATTCAAAAAATAATATTCATTTTATCTAAAAAATTTAAAAATATGTGAATTTTATCTTTTAAAATAAAAAATGATATTTATAAAAAAATCATGGGTTTTGACAAAAACCGTTTCAAAACTGTAATAAAAATTACAATTGTATTCATAAATTTTTTTGATCATTTATATTTAATAAAATTTAATTTATTAATAATATTTTACTAAAATATTATTTAATTAAAAAATCCATTAATTCCTTAAAATATATTTCTTAATTGAATATTAACCAAAAATACTATTTGTGATTTAAAAACCATTTACAAAGTAATAATAATAAAATGAATGTATATTATTTATTATATACAAAAATAATGCACATAATCATAGTGCTAAGGTCTTGTTACAAAACCCCTTATAACACCTGAATATTACCTAAGGGTATGGTCTCCGATGGTGACATACTCTTGGGGTAGCTTATATAACATCGCTCGGGTGGTAATCTCTATAAACTTCCACTTCTACCATATGTGGTTCAATTCAAGATTAATGTGTTGAATCTTAGATTGGGTTTGGTCAAGAGTGAAGACCAGTGATGCCACCTCCTTTCTGAGGTCTAAAAAATGGGATTCGTACAGAGCAATTCTACTAGATGAGGCCATCGCTTCCTTTTTTTGAGTAGATTTGATTTGTTAAAGTCATATATTTATACTAATCATGTGATTACTATTCAAAGGCTATATTTTCAATGGTAACTATTCTTAACAATATTTTTCATTCCAAAAGTCATAAAACAAAGGATGGGAATATGTCTTATATATATCCATTTTATATAATAATACATTTAATTGGATCAAGAGGAATTATCATTAATAAATGTTTGGGTCGTTACAATCTTCCACCCTTAATAAATTTTACACTCAAAATTTTCTTTTCCCGCACCAAAAAATGAGGGTAACTCTAATTCATCACTTCCTCTGATTCCCACATTACCTCTTCAAACATTTTTTTCACCATAACACCTAGACAAGGGGAATTATCTTATTTAATATAAATGTTTCCCTAAAATATAAGATATTAAGCATCTTCTCTTAATAAGAGAGGACATTCTCCAATGGTACAACCTCTGGATTGAGTACATGCGATGGGTCAGGTATGTACTTCCTCAAGAGTGATACATGGAATACATCATGTAATTGAGATAGATTTGTTGGAAGGAATATTCAATAGGACACTACTCCAATGCGATCAATGATCTCAAAAGGGACGATGTACCTTGGACTAAGCTTTCCCTTTTTCACAAATATCAAAAATATATTCAATGGTGATATGCGTAGGAATACCAAGTATCCGACCACAAACTATAGGTCTCTTAGAATATTATTAGAAAAGCTCTTTTTTCGACTCTGAGCAGCTTTATTGTACTACTGGATGGTCTTAACCTTCTACGCCATTTATTCAACCATTTCTAGACCTAGGAGTTTTAGCTCCCCAACTTCATCCTAACACACCAATGTTATGCACCTCTTCCCACAAAGGGCTTTATAAGGATCCATTTGGATGCTTGAGTGGAAACTGTTATTGTAAGAAAACTCAACTAGAGGAAGGTGTCGATTCCATCATTCGTTGATTTCCATTGAGCATTCTCTCAACATATCATAAATTGTTTGGATATTTTGCTCATATAGGACATCAATTTGAGGATGATAATTCATACTTAATTTCAGCTCTGTATTCATAGAATGCTGAAGACTCTTCCAAAACATATATATGAATCTTGGATCTTGATTAGAGACAATCTATAGTGGTACTCCAGGAATCCTTACCACTTCTATGATATATATCCATGCCATTTGATCCAATGAGAAATCCTCTCAAATTGCAATGAAGTGTTCAATATTTGTTAGACAATCCACAACAACCTAGATAGAATTGTTTCCTTTAGATGTATTTAGAAGTCCGGTGACAATGTCTATGGTTATATTTTCCCATTTCCACATCGGTATGGGTAATGGTTGCATCATCCCCTTAGACTTCTGCTTCTCTGCCTTCACTTGATTACATATCAAGAACATTGATGTATACTCAACGATATCCTTCTTCATGTTATCCCACCAATAATTCTCTTACAGATCTTGATACATCAATATGTTTCATGGGTGAATGGAGAAATTTGAACTATGTGCATCACCCAATTTTTTTTATTTAGCTTTGGTTTTAATGGAATGCATTATCTTGTACCATATCTCACAATTTATTAATCATTAACATTGAACTCCGAGGATTTCCCTTTTCTGATATTTTCCACTTTCTTCTGAATTCCCACATCATCCTTTTAAGCATCATTTAACCTTTACAAAAGAGATGGTTGAAAAATAATTTGTGAACAGATTGATGATGTTACCTTATTTAGGATTCCCATGTAAATCTTCATCAAATATAATAAAATTGGATCATTTTCAATTCTCATCAATGATATAATTTTTTGGGTCATTTCTACTTAGAGCATCTGCCACCTTGTTCGAATTCCAAGGGTGGTAATGGATTAATCAGTCGTAGTTTTTGATCCACTCTAACTATCTTCATTGGAGCATATTCAACTCAATCTATGTGAATATACACTTGAGGATTTTGTGATCCGTGTATATTTCACACTTCTCCCCAAAGAGGTAATGTCTCCAAATTTTCCAAGAGAATATTACTACAGCCTACTCCAGATCAGGTGTTGGATGGTTTTGCTCATGAAATTTCTATTACCATGAATCATAGACAATGGCATTGTCATTTTTCATCAACATAGAACCCAAGACCTTCTTTAATGCAACACTAAATACCACAAAAATGTCTCCACTTGTGGGTAATGTGAGCATGGGAATAATTATAATCCTCCTTTTCAAATCCTTGAATCCCTCTTCTCATTAATTTCTATAAGAAAAAATTACTCCCTTTTGATTTAACTAGGTAAGAGGGTTGGAAAATTGTGAGAAATTTATCACAAATCGGTGATAATATCCATCTAAGCCCAGAAAGCTACGGATATCCATGATCGATGTCGGCCTCTGCCATCCCTCAATTTTCGTTTTCTTAGAAAGATATATAGATATCCCATTGCTTATTATGACATGACCCAAGAATGAGACCTCCTTCAACTAGAACTCACACTTGATGTAATTTTTATAGAGCTTCTCCATTCATAAGGTTTCTAGTATAGTGCTTAGAATCTCTTTAGGATCCTCTTTGGTTTTTAAGTATATTATAATATCATTTAAAAACACTACAAAAAATTTGTTGAGGTAATTTCTAAAGACTCTATTCATTAATTCCATGAAGATTTCTAGAGTATTAGTGAGTTCGAAAGGCATTACTATGAATTCATAGTGCATGTACCTTGTACCAAAAGTAGTCTTGGGTATATCCTACTTCTTCGCCCTAACATGGTAATATCCCAACCCATAATCGACCATAGAGAAGTATTGTGCTCCACGTAGCTGATCGAATAAGTCATCAATTCATCGAATATGATACTTGTTCTTTATCGTGATTTTTTTGAGCTCATGATAATCGATGAAAAGGTGCATTGACCAATCCTTCTTCTTTATTAAGAGGAATGGTGCACCCCTTGGTTAACAACATGGGCGTATAATCCCTTTATCTAGATTCTCTTGTAGTTGATTCTTCATCCCCAAAATTTCCACAACAACCATTCTATATAGAGTCTTTGATATTGGAAACACCACAGATATAAGATCAATTGATAATTCGACATCTCTTCTAGGATAAAGACCAGAAAATTCCTCAGGAAACACTTTAATGAATTGCCTCACAATAGGCATGTCTTCAAGGATGGTTTCATCCTTGGAATCAATCATATGAGGTTGTTATGCATGCTCATAGGGAATTAATATACATTAATAAGATGATGGTGCTGTAGAAGATTCATCTTCCTCTGTTCACTTGTACAGAATCAGGGGTCAATTCTCCATATGGAGATTGATTTCCCTCTCATGGAAATTTCTGTTGGTTTTATATACGAAAAGTCAATCCATGAAAAAAAAATTGCATCAAATTACACTAGAGGAAGTATGAAGAGTTTCATTGGGATGTTCAATCAAAAAACTGTGACTGGGGAGGAGTTATATTCATGGGTTGTAATGATTTCCCCATATGTCATTCTCAATGACATTTATAATTCGATGATTTGTGGTGGTGTTGGGATTGTTCTACTAAACATTTGTGATATAAAAGAATGCGTAGAACCAGAATAAAAAATTATGTTCACTATTATTGAATGAATAACTAGTGTACTTATCAACACTTCGTTTTCGGGGTTTACTTCAGTGGTGGTGGTGAAAAAATATCTCCCTTGCTACCTTGGAGGATGCTGGTTGCCTCTAAAAACCCTTGGAATAGGGAATTGGTTTGAAAATTTCCATGGGTGCTTGCAGTTGAATCAATGAACAATGTTTTGAGGGTCGAACTGAGCATTCCTTTCCTCTATCGCAACTGTAGGTTTTTCTATTTAGTAGTTAATGGCTAGAGGCCCTTCACTTCCACACCTAAAGCATTTCCTCATCCTCTTTAGGAAATTTCCGGGGTTCTTTTTTCTGCACCTTTGGAAAGTGGGGTACATGATTTTCTTAGAACCATTGGATTTTTCAATTATACAACCAAAATTAAATTCATACTTATTCTTATTATCCCCATGATACCCTTAATATTTTTCGATCTCCATTTCTATTTTGATGGTACATCTGGAAATTTAATCATAGATCTCAAAGTCATGGATCGGTAGGGATTTTTGTAGGCTTGGTTTTATCCCATAAAAGAAGTAGTCAACCTTTCATTCGAGGGTAATGAAAAAACTAGAGGTATATCGTGCAAGCCTTGTGATGTTTTCCTCAAACGCTATGATGGATCTGTTCTCTTTTTTCTTGAGGGAATGGAAGTCCCTTTCCATCATATATCAGATGATGTGTTGAAAATATTATTAAAAAATCATTTTTTTGGAAATCCTTACATTCCAACACCTCAATATCTTCTTCAAGATTAATATTTTTAATCAATGTCCACCATTGATCAGATTCACTCTCTATACGATAAGCAGGAAGAAGAACCTTGCTCAGAACATTTACAGATGAAGAAGATATTTTCAATGGAGTTGATCCATTGTTCGTAGATTGAGGGATCAGATGATCCATTAAAATTAGGAGGCCTTTGTCTCATGAAGCTCTCATTGTGAATTGTTCTTTATTAGGGGGTTGAATACTCATCTTTACCCATGTTTCTATTCAAAAAAAGAGTTAACTGAGATATTATCATGAAAAAGTTCGTTATTTTTTCTCCCATCAGATTGTCCATCTCATTAGAACTATTATCGGATTAATCTTCGCAATAGTTGTTAGCTTGATTCCTCCTATTACCAGCCATTGGAAAGAATAAAAGGAAATTCTGGGGTAACACGTAAAGGGTAATCTAATGACAAAATTGGATGACTTATAAATTACTTTTATTTTCTTAACTTATGAATTTATAGGATTCAATATATTTTATCCATGAACTAATTCCCAACATATATACTTAGGGTAATTTTTTCATATTCTCTTAATAATGGTTCATACTATGATTATGAATTTACCAAAGAATATCCCCTGGGAGTTTCATAACTAAGAGTGTAGCAAGGCCCATTATCGTGCTCCAGTTCCCGTTCGAGTCTATCTCAAATTGGTGTTTTTCGGTTTTACCCCTAGATACATATGTTCCAGAGCTACCTCTACCTACTCATATCCATACATAGATGTGTTTTATTTAGAAACCACTTACTCAATACTCACCAAAATTAAGGGATTTTTTTTATTATACTTAGTCTTATCCCTAAGGCATTCACTAGGTTTTTCTAATCCTAATCCCAAAAAAATATCTAAACCTCTCTCAGATACCATCTATAACAACCCCACTCTTTATTTCACACATAAACATAATTTATTACTTAAAATATTCACTTTATACAACATAGAAGATAGATAGGTATAGTGTATTTGGGGATTAGGAACATTACCTAACAACTTAAAACATGAAACACACATATTTATTGAAAACGTCCTTTACATAACCACAGACATTCTTTCATACTTAGCATTGCATGGAATAACTTGAGGAAATGAATAAGAAAAGGGTGAGAAATAATGCCCAGTAAGGGAGTAAACAAGGAATAACATGAATAATACATTACATGATAGGGAATAGGAATATTAATGGATCATAATAGAAACATGAATATAAAGGCATGATTTAGCATGATTATCATAACATGGAAATATGGAAACAACATTTAACACGATATTATCATATTCCAAGGCACATTGCACAAGGAGAATGAGTAAACCCTCATTAAACATGAATTATCATGAGTAAAGCCTCATTTTACTTGATGTATCATGATACTATTCATTACCCAATGCATTGGAGTGCTATCAGGGTGCACCCTTCTTAATCATTTCATCTCATGCATAAGTGTGACACAATGATCATATAACATGGATTAATTAAACATAATCATTTATTCAAAGATAAAGGAATGAATAATTAATAAATGAAACTCTATAATCAATAAGTAAATGTGAATAATGTTGAATACCCTTGATAAAAAAATGTGCATGGTTTTCAATTTACGATGAATTTGGCATGGAAAATCGGTGTAATTTCGGTAGCAAAACGATGTGACATAAGAATTCATAAAAATGGTTGATGTGAGAGAAATGGGTATCTCATCATATTTACATGAAATAGATATTATGGTGTTAATATAGATATATGATCCAACATATGTAATGGAATTTAAATTCATAAAACATCAATGAATTGCTTGAATGTAAATGAGGAGAGAGAAATCCCTTACAGAATATTGGCATGGTAACAAGTGTACATGGGAGGCATTAATGATAGAAAAAGGGGTATATCATAATTCAAACATAAGTAGGGTAGTATGGGGGAGTTTATAAACCATACCCCAACATTTTTAATTTAAAACCAAATGGTATAGCAACATAATGAAATTTAGACAAAAAATGAGAAAGGAAGAAATCCCTTACTTGGATGTGTGATCCCAAAGGCTTGGGAGGGGATTGAGATAGGATTTCTGGGATCTTATGGCACCTTGTGAGGATAATATAGAGAGGAGGTTATGTTAGAGACGTGCTAAAATGGTTTTTAGGTAAGATATGTGGGATCTTGGGTGGGTATATATAGGAAAATAGAGGTAATTCATTATTATTTAGGTTTTTGACACCACAAATTAAACTAATCAAAACCACAAACCAACACATAATTTTTTCCCATAGTTTTTCAATAGAGGAATGTAAATCGATATTTTATAAGTCGAATGGCCTATATTCTTAAAATATTTGGCTTTGTTATGTGGAGGTGAGTCACACACTCAAGGAAATCAATATAAAAAGTTAAAATGTTTTATGAGTCTTGAGGGGTCCACTATGGCACAATATAATTAATAAAACAAATCTAAAATCATGTTATTTTAATGTTAAAACATATATTGTCCAAATATCCCATTTATAGAATTTCATTTTTTTAAATATTGGGTCATTATGATGACATAAAACACATTATAAAATTAAATGATATTTAATTTTTACCCCAAAATTTTGGTTGTCTAAGAAAATTATAAAAAATTCACCACGAGATAATTTTGATGTCCTGATTCCAAAAATAATATTCATTTTATCTTAATAATTTTCTAAATATGTGAATTTTTAATTTTAAAATAAAAAACTACATTTTTTAAAAAAAATGGGTTTTGAAAAAAACGTCTTTCAAACCTTAATAAAAATTACTATTGTATTCATAATAATTATAAAATCATTTATATTTAATAAACATTAATTTATTAATAATATTTTATAAATTGAATATTAACCAAAAATAATATTTATTTCTTTTAATAACCTTTCACAAAGTAACAATAATAAAATAAATGTATATTCATTATTATATAAACAAATAATGCACATAATCATAATGCTAAGGTCTTGTTACATAACCCCTCATAAACCCCACATATGATCTAAGGGTAAGGTGTTCAATGGTGAAATACTCATGGGGTGGATCAAATAACATTCTTCCGGTGGTAATCTCTATTAACTTCCACTTCTCCTATAGGTAGTTCTATTCAAGCTTAACGTGTTGAAGCTCGGCTTGGGCTTGGTCAAGAGAAAATCCCAGTGATGCCTCCTCCTTTCCGAGCTCTAATAAATGGGATTCATACAGAGAAATTCTACTAGATGAGGTCATCACTTCCATTTTCTGAGTAAATTGTATTTGTTAAATAATTGTATTTATATTAATCATGTGATCACTATTCAATGATTATATTAGCAATAGTAACAATTATTAACAGTATTTTGAAATCCAATATATATAAAACCAAGGAAATGCATATGTCTTATATCACCACAATTAGATCTATGTAGTATGATTTACGCCTCATTTATAGAGTGGGTTCCACTCTGTATTCCCAAATAATTTCTCAACTTGATTTATTTTTTCGGGTCTCTAGATGTTCAAATCATATTTTGGTTGAGAAGAAAAAGTTATATCCCACTAATCTAGGAATACTAAAAAATAATAATAACATCAATTTGATAAATATTTTAAATATTATATCTAAAATACCAAAGTGATTAAAATCTGTTAAAATTCCAGAATTAATAAATTTTCCCAATTTATGCCAAGACAACCCTTAATTGAATTACTCTAAACTCAAATAAATGGGGTAATAAATTCATGAAAAATCCTTGGGGTCCAAAATGGTAATATCATACTGGTATAGTAATCATCAATCTTTAGTGTAATTGGAATTGAATTTATTTATTAAAAGTATTTAAAAGTATTAAAGTAAATACATGAAAAAATATTACATGAATGAATATTATTTTTTTAATATTCAAGGTTAATTTAATATTTGTGTGAATGAAGAGTCGTGTTAATGGATCAGTTTTATTATGTAATATATTTATTATATTTCAAGAAATTTATAAAAATGTAAATTATATTTATGCCTTAGTAATTATGTCATAAATTTTCATTTATAGCTCATATAGTGAGTAATAAATATTTGGGGGTCAGGATCCAATTCCTGAAATTTTTTTAACACACTGTATAAAGGATGAGAGAGGCTCTCACGTTGTTACTATTCATCACACGATATCCATAGTATCTCTCTCCTCTATTATACTACAAAGATAGAGATGCTCTCATTCCATGTAATCAATGGACGAACACTTTCATATATCAATGGAACATAGTTTTAGTGATCACTGGGACATCAAAGGCATAATCAAATTTCTACTCTATTTCCTAGAATACAATAATTGATGCTCACCTAGTTTTTTGAAGTTTGTGCGGATGAACTAGAGGGATTTGATTTCATATCCTTCATGTATTTATCGCAAATGATAAGAGGATGATGAACACACAACTTCAAATACAATCTGGTATTTTTTGAGTTTATTTACATTATTAATGATTCAGAGAAGATCCTCAATAACATTGGGATGTTCCTCATTGATTATGTTATAATCACGTCAATATTCAGTAGAGTTTTTTAAAAATACCTGGCACAACAACTTTGATTATGCAGTCTGTATGCCCAGATTACATCAACTATTATTATAGTGTCATTTGTGTGAATATTTTTAAGTTATTGAAAATAAAATTATTATTAAATATTGAATTGGGCATCGTTCTTGTCCCAATGCTACAAACGACTGTTCAATATGACATCAGATGAACAAGTTATGACTGCCTATAGTTTTAAATCTGAATTAAATAACATTATTGTGGGTATAATTTGAAGAATATATATATACAAATATATATCTTTTTACCTAAAGGTGGAGATCCATGTAATTTTACCAATGAACTCCTAAAATTAGGTGGATTTAGGAAATAGAAATTGTTTTTTCCAGATGACCACTTTATCAAATTGTTAACAAGGTTGTTGAAATATTAAAAAAGGGGGATGGCTTGAATGGATTTGTTTTCAAAAGGGTGGGACAGGTTTCTTGTAGCTTTCCATGAAGGTAAAAAAAATCTTGTCATAAATCACGAGGCTTTCACTACATAGTGACACCACCATTTGGCCTCCTTGTGGATGAAAAATCCATATTAAGTAAATTTTGATATTAATAATTCAAAAATTATGTTCATTTTTATAAATTTTAAATTCACAAATTTACAAATTTAGTTTTTGAATAAAATCATAAAATTTATTAAAAAAAAATTTTAGAAAATTATATTTTCATAATATTAACTATTATTTTTCATAATTCATATCATTTAAAAACTAAATTGGTGTTTATTAATTATTGATGTTAAACATAAGTTATCATTAATCATGTGTTTCTTGAAATTGAAATTATTATCACAAAAGGAATTTTTTTAGAAATTTTTTTTCTAAATAATAAATGATATTATTTTTCATTTTAAGAAAAAAAAATGAATTTAATTCATATTAAAATTAGCATTTATTTTCTTTATACATATAATTCATAAATTGATTACTTCTATTCATTATCTTTAATTCAACAGCTAGGTTTTTAATAGTCTAAATATATCATGATTTTATTTTAGTTCATTATTGTGTATAATGTAATCTATCAAACACATTAACTTATTTGAAGTAAATCATATATTTTAGTTTCAAGTTGATACATATATCCATGGGACCATGCCCTAAGGGGATGGTTTGGCTTATGAAAATAGTTGAATATTGTAATGCCTTACCCATATAACTTCCTTGAGATTGAATATGTGAGATACTTCTATGGTACCATACGCCATGGGGATGGTTTATATTGTACAAGAGGTTGGCTTTTAATTTTACCTAAGACCTCTCAGTTATTTTGTGGAAATTCCATTCCACCATGAGAGCTTGTTTTTATGGGATGGTTTTCATTACGTAAAATGATGGATATTTTCATGACTTCTATAGATTTCTTGATGTTTACAATTGTTAATTACACGGTACAAAGAAAATTATTCCCTTCGACATAGAGAAAAAGTAGGTATGGTTTGGGTAAATAGAGTCTTGGTTAGCACACAGTGACCAAACAGGGTTGTATGTTATTATATTTTTATTTTCTTCCAATGCATATACAGCCATATATCTACTTCACTTATGTGTAGAATTTGGCGATAATGTCCGACTATGTTTTATTACTCACATAGTACATGGGATATGTGGTGCGCGTGATGAATTGTTTGTTATTTATCTAGATAAGGGAAAGTTCCCTATAATAGGATGCTGAGCATGAAACGTTTTATGGTGATTTTAGGCAATTTTGGGACTTAATCTAGGATCATTTTTTCATGACTATCATTATTGTGTTCTTTTGTTTATATATATATAGCTCCATCACATATGTTGATCCTTTTTATTGAGATGTAATTGTGATTGTGTATAATTTTTTTATTTCATTTGATATTATTTGTTGCCTTATACTTTGTTTAATTATTTGGGTTATTAATTTATTATTTCTTTAGTTATGTTTTTTATTGATGCTTATCCAACATCATGGGCATAGTCTCAACAATGCATGAACTAGGCCCTCACCACTAATTGGTAGTCTCTTGTATATTGTGAGGTGTTCATAGATTCATGTGGCTCACCTACTCAAACCTAGGGTTTCAGGACAAGGAGTATCATCTCATTTCACTAAATAAATTGTTAATTAAAATGAAAAATAATGGTTTAATATTCTACAAGTCTTAAATTTAATTTTGATGGTTTATGTGATATATTAGATTAATTATATTATCCCTTGATATCTCAAAAAAACATATATTGAATATGCACATAACATATGGATTTGAAGAATAAAAAATATTCTATGTAAATAGAATATAATGATTATTTTAATAATTCAGATTTATACATGTTCAATTTCATTCTTTTGATAATTAATGTTGATATAAACTGATGATGGAGGCTATAGAACACATTTATTATCACATAACATAAATTTAATAATCACATAACATATAGTTTATGAGCATTAAAATATTACTATATGAAATAATTTTAAATGACATTTTAAATGATTATTGTTCACCTAAAAATTATAATTTTTTCTTTATATTTTTGATGTCTTCAAAATTTTCAGATGAAATTTATGAATTTAGAGTTTCTGAATTTTTAATTTCATAGAACATATGCACTAGAAAATTTATATGCACAAAAAATTAGTATTTATATTAAATTAATGATGTAATGAATTAAAAAATGTTCATAGATTTATTTTAAGCATGAATCTATGGAATTAAAAAAAATCATAAGACTAGGATAAATAGAAATAATTATCAACATGAAAAAACTAAAGAAGATTGCATAAATCATTTTTATTATGCCTATTACAAGATATTTTATGAGTTTTGTAATTATGAATAAACCATATTTGATGTATTTAAATTAGAAAGATCATATTAGGATGGTCAAAATAAAATTGGTTGATATAAATAAAATTAGAACAAAACTCATAGAGCATATTTTTATTTATTTTATTTGGTATGGAACATTTGAAGTTTGAGTTATTTTTTATTTTTTATATATGGAATGGAACATTTTATGTTTGAGATATTTTTGGTCATATATATCATGAGTAAATATCATGAACATTAGGTGGAGATGTTACAAATATTTCTTATTTAATTTTCACTACAATTGTTTTATTGTACCTATGTTTTTCAATGTGATAGTATACAAGAGAAGTCATAGAATATAGTCCACAATACATATGACTGTAGAAAATATTCATATATATATATGTTATAAATAATTTTTTGAGGTAAAGTTTTGTGATTGGATATTTTCTTTATTTATATATAATGATCTTTTTACGATTAATTTAATAATTATTATAGATACATTGATCCAAAATACTAAGTAGAAATAAGACTAAAATCCTTAAATTTATTTTTAAAATATATTTGATATTAGTTTATAGTATTTATAGATATTTTTACTGAGATCTAATAAGTTTCTTCTTGGATTAAATTGGTCACGATATATAAATCATAAAATATTAAACTTTTCTGCGATATAAAATTTTGTTATATATTTTGGATAAAGGGAGATATTTCAAGTCTAATTCTAGAGGATTTATTTCATAAAATTAATTAATTATTTAATTTTAAACAATACTTGATATATATATACATAATGGAGAAAGTACCAAGAAGTGAGATGAATGATCATTGATATATTCTAAATAAATGAAAGCTCTAGTCTTAAGGGAGACTTGAAGGTTTATGTGGAGCCCTTAAATACATTATAATTATCAAATTTAACCATCACAGTTTTGGATGTTATAATACTATAGACACAATTGAATACAGGAAAAATATCTTAATGTTGTATTAAGGTTGAGTTTTTCAAACCCATTACAACATTTCAAATTTATGACAACATGAGGGATTTTTTTAAGGAAGTGGGATACATGTGACTTTTTGTGGGATGTAAAACCATTGTTTAAAGATAATATCTTACTAATAATTATATTCAACTTATGTTATTATTTTTTATCTATGTCATTTATTATACCCATGCATACTATGTATATAACTCACATATTGTGAGTAAACCCTATAAAAATAAGGTGTATCAATTTTGATTGATTAATATTCTATATACAGGTAAGTCGAAGATTAAAAAAATAAAAGAGTGATAAAAAATGTAACATTAAGGAACAATATTTTATATATTTCATAAAATTAATTCAATAATGATTCACTTATCCCCACCTCTGAGTGTTTCTTCCACATATTATGAGGCATCACAAGGTAACTCTTTTATTACGTGTATATAAGATTTTTTTCTTTTTTAAAACTAACATCATAATATTAATAGTCATTTCATGTATCAAATAGTTATTAACATTGTTTATGGGTGTAATATGTACATATTTATCTTTCATGAACAATTTATAAATTGGAAAGGAGATGTATGTTATATAAAAAAATATTGACGTTTTAACCAAATTATTGAGGGTCTTCTTTGTATTACCATATGAACATGAAAATTTGTAATTTCTATATGTCGAGTCAATTATAAAAAATAAAAATATCATAATTAATTATAATATAAATTTCCTTTTTTCATAGTACAATGAATGTCTTCAAACATTTGTAAATAATTACATACTCTAGATGGAGGATTGATAATTAAAATCAAGTCTTCTGTTTGCAAACTATATTTCCACAACAAAAAACATTAATGAAGTTTCATATATTTTTATATGTATATATGATATTATGAGCTTAAATCCTCAATATAAATTATTAAACATTAAGAAATATATTGTTTTTATTAAAGAGAATATTTATTGTTGATTTTAAATATATATATCCTATATATCTCACACATTTCAAATATGAGGGTGTACAAGAATGTATGCACCAAATCATCTCTTGATGAAATAGAATTGGATTTTTTTAAGAGTAATATTCTCCTATCCGTGTAAATAGATTATATCCTTAAAATGAAATGTTAAATATTTCCACATATTTGAGAAATTAAACATTCTTATTTGACATTAGGGGCCAACAATTATTTAATGTCTTCAAGAAGGTTTTCCAATAGAATATAGGGAGAAATAAAGCCTCTGGATGGTTTATTTAGACGTTTTCAGTTAGTATTTTTAAAAAACATAGCTGACTAGTTTTTGAGAGAGAGTGAGAGATTGGGAAAGATTTAATCTATGTAACAATAATAAGTGAATTTTTGGTAATACTTTTGGTAGTCAATAAAATTTATAGGGATTTTAAATTCCCCCAACCATTAATCAGATTTCATATTCACAGATAGATCAATCACTCAAATTCAATTAATTGTATAAAAAATATTATATCATGTAATATATAATTTTGAAATTAAAATTTCTCTTTAAATATATCATGACATGTCCCTATAAATAATCTAACTTAATTAATGAAGAGCTTAAACTTAACCCTTGATGACTACCTCCAATAAGAAATATGGTAGAGGAAAAAACCAATGGTATGAAAATAACTATACGGGAGGAGATCCAATTTCTATATGTAAAACCACACACTAAATTCCAAAAAACCCAAAAATATATAGTAACTATATTGAAACATCATAAAAAATACATAAATGATATATCATACAATATAAAAAATAAAACAACTAAGTCAAAAATCGAAATCATTGTCAATAATACTCAAATAATCAATATGAAATCAAAAAACCATGCACACACAATCACTATCTAACTACTATGAAATTTATATTATAAAGTCTTAACACTATCTTAATCATGGGAATGAAAATTTAAAAAATTATTGATCAAAGATATTTTGAGATATACCATATTTAGTATGTTTCTAAAATATTATCATGTGTCAAGGTGGATGAAGCATAATAATTCCTTTATTATTAAAATATTAAAACAAGATAATAAAATCACAACATAGGTATGATGAAATATCTTCATATATCAAAATAATGACACTCCCTAGAGGCATAATTTAGATAAGTATAATATAACTCAAGGGAACTCAAAACCCACTCCCCATAGAATCAATTTTCAGTAGATCATATCATAATGGGTACTTACAACCCACCACCACTAATTCAATTTTAACTAGTTCATCGTATATTATAAAATGCTAATTTAAAATCCCTAAGAGAATACAAAATCCTATTTTTGGGAATACGATATCCCAGAGGTCAAGTGATTTTCTATTTAATTGGACATATATATTGAGTAACATGTTGAATACAATACAACATGAACATTAGATAATGCTTGATCAAGATGAAATTCCACATCCCTATAATTATTACCAAAATAACACAAACATGAAACACATTATATATTTAGGTATGTTAGAAATCACATCATCAGTAAAATAATATACCATAAAAGGAAGTCTCATCCCACTCCCAAAAAATTGCACCTTTACTAGTTCACTATATATAATAATAAGGGAATATAACATTCTTGATGGAATAAAACATCACATGTTTGGGAATTAAACATCTTAGAGAGGTAAAGTGGTTTCCCATTCCATAACACATGTATTCTGAGTAACACTAAGAATCTAATACAACATGTATGTTGGATCATTCTTGATCTAACTTCGGTGGTGGTGTCATAGAAAATAGTGAATCAGGAATCATCCATCACTCAAAAAATCAAATATAAAATAATATAAATCAAGCCAAAAATATATTTGGTAACTTAAAAACATCACCACCACATAGTTCCTAGATAAAATCATACAACTAAATTTCTTATACTCAATACAACTCCTTAAATGATAAATAATCTTAACCATATCATTGAAATGTTCCTATGTTATGATCACATAATAATTCTAAAGATATATTCAACCAATTTCATTATTTATCATTATCTACTAGAATAAAACATGCATACCACTCTATTGAAATACCACATTAAATCATTAGAATAATACATCTTATCATCCCTCATAAAATACAATATCTAATCATCTATAAGAATATAACATCCAATCTCTATCTAGAATACAACATCTAGTGAATTAATTATTTAATAATTATCTAACATCAACATAAGAAAAAATAATGTAAAATAATGAAACTTATTTAAAATAATAATCTACCAGTGATAATTTAATTTCAAAACCACATCCCTTTCAATGAAAACAATCATCAAAATCTAAAAATCTAGCATTTTGATCATGTAATCAATACCAAAAAAAATTACCATAAAAATTAACTGAAATAACATAAATATAAATAATAGGTTTAATTTTATTAGGCCATAATAACACTCTAAATCTATATGAATGATAAATGGATAATAATTTTGAATCACCTGCCACATGATGTAAAAATAAATCCCACAAATCAAAATATATTTTCTTTGTGTTACCAAAATTCATGATCAGATACAAAAAATAGTATAAATAATGTTCATGGAAGGTATCCTTTCAATACTAGAAAAAAACCCCAAATTCAATTTATGAATCGACAATATCTATAGATTTATTGTCCTATGATAATGATTTTATAAGAGACATAAATTTAGGAAGGATATGATAAGAATAAATCTTGATAACTCACCCTCATTCTAACAATTATGTGATTCTCAAATGAAAACGATCAATGGAATCACTGAAGAGTTAACTCTAATACTCTCTTGAGAACCCCTAAAAGTTGAATGAGAAACTTTTAGATTATTAAGGGTTTCATATAATGGTTTTCAATTAGTATTAACTCAAATTTAATAACATTAATTAAAACCCATGGTTTGGTTTCATGATTATTATAACACCCTAACCCGAATCACTAAGTTCATGTTGGATTGACACATGACCTCATGTCTATATCCCCATATGAAAGAGGACAGTGACTAGAGGAAAGGTCCTAATAGTGCCTTGGGGAAACTTTTCCCTTGATTCCAATAGCTATATATTATAACCACATAAAAATATAGGTAAACAACCCAAAACTTCACAGAAACGTTGATAATAATATCTATGTTGTAAAAAATTAAAAACAAATCCTAAAAGATAAACAAAAGGACCCCAAATGTGATAGGTCAACCAATTTGTAAATATATAAGGAAATAATCTAAATACATTGAAAAAATAGTCTATAATTTTTACCAATATTTCCCCTGTCCTCCAAACATCACATGCTTAGTTTCCTAATATAGGGATCAGTGCCTTTAACATGATCCATGACTATAAAAATTTCACATGCATTGATATTCCCATGAAGGGTGTGAGTATAAACCCACCATGACATCACTATTGTGTCCTTAACATAGTCAAAAACATATATAAAAGTTTATTCTATGACAATACATTAAATGTAAAAATAAATTATAATGTTCCATGTCATCATGCACTAACCAGACTACCATGAACCCCGTCAATACTTTATTTAGTACGAATATAGAAGGAAATTAAAAGTATTCATTGTATATCTTAGTTAAAACCTTATGGTGCACATGTTTTCTTTATAGATTCAACCAACCATCCAATATCTAAAATATTACATTAAGGAAATATTCTATGCCTACATTTAGGGGATAGTCACAATTTCTATATGTTAACCCAATTCATTACTCTGATTAAATACACACTACTACATATCAACCCAATATCCAACTATGGGGAAATCCTTATTCATACATGTCAACCCAATATTCAGCTCTCGGGTAATCCACACTACCACACATTATCTTTGAAGGTGAATTCACAACCTTCCAATCACAATAGTGGCACCCCCTATAAGTGTCCAACTAGTAAATATAGACCAACCAAGTACCTTGAAACTTTATATAGAGGAACCATACATGAATCCAAACACAAGATATACTTTAGAAAGTCATAAGAATTTCATATGAATCATGGACCCGCAGACCACACACACACTGAAAGGAGAATCACATCCAGAGAGGGTTTCAAATTCCATACACACACCCATATGATAATCATATCATGTAAGGGTCTCACAGGCCAAACAAACACCCATTTTAATATATATATATATATATATATATATATATATGTGCATATAAAAACCAACAAGTTCCAAGGATTTCCTACCTCAAGAGTATAGATGTAAAAAGCCACAAAATTCCTTCCAGATCAAGATCACGCACCAAGGATCCCTATAACCATCCCTAATTTATCACATGATGATTATATAATCACGATCTAATATAATTAATGTTACAAGGGATATATTTTTTTAGTCATACCCATTGAGAACCACCGTTAGCAACTAATCTAGATCTGATCAAGAGATAGAGATATTTACTCAAGATATCTAGGAATTGGTCCATAAAAAATCAATACATCTCTATTAAATCACATTTGAATCTATAAATATAGAAATAAAATCATATATAAATGATTCATCTCAATATAAAATGTATTTTACAGCTAGAAATACTAAATATTACGTAATGGGAGTCACCGGATCAATCAGATCTTCCAATGGTGAAGGAGAGGGGGGAAGGGAGCCAATTTCTCTGAGATAGATCCCCTAGATTCATTATGGTCAAATGAGGGTCAAGATAGGTGAGAAATATTTCAAAAGGTGGCTTCAAAGTGAAAATATGGTGTCACAACTACTTAAAATACCTCATGGGCTCCACTAGTGAGCAGACAGGTCTCAACAGTTGGCTGGTAGCTCCAAGAAGAACCTAGAGCAACTGACTTAGAGAAAAACTAGTAGGTGTAACCTAGGTGGTTCTTGGGTTATTAACACCTCCACCAGCTACTCGGTGAAACTGAAAGTGCTAGTTGGTGGCACCTCAACAGCTCCAATGCATTAGGTTAGTGCATAAATAACATTATGTTTCTAACCATCGGTCCTTGAACACCACTAACACATCCCAAAATCTAAATAGAAGACAACCTAGACATGTTAAAACTATTAAAAACATAATTTGAAATTTGAGGATGTTACAAATCCACCCTATAACGAATTCTATCCCTAGATAAGTGTCTCTAGAGATGAAAATAACTCCTCTATGGTAATTTCATCCTTGAGAAGTATCTATAGTGGTTTTTCTCAATCAACTCGGTCTCTCAGCATGAACATCTATCTCATAATTCCATGGTTCCTTTTTGATCCATCCATTAAACCACACTCTCTAGTGAAAGGAATTACCCCATCTTATAGAAATATCTTTATTTTGGTCAACTATATGTGATGGACACTCCTCAAATGAAAAAACATTCTCAAGCCTGACTTTTTTCTAACAACCCATACATTGGGTCCTGCTCATACCCATGTTCCATGTTACCAACCCTTCTTACATTTCTATGTGTTTATGTACTATGAAACAATTTTTTTATGATTTAACACGTGATTTTTTCCATGAATCAATTCATTATCCTTATAAACTCACATTATCAAGATCTCCTAACCCTTGCTACTCTCATATATACCCTCACATGGAATCTAACATCAACCAATGAAACATGATTGCATACATGCACACAAAAAACCAATCACATCTTCCCATAATTTAGTTTCACCTGCACACCACTTCCAACCTACATAAGAAAATCCATCACTACTATAACACAAGCAGAAACATATTCTATTATCAACCGAATATCGACACTCATAAGGATTATGAATAACCTAACTCCATCACTTAGGATAGATGATTGTATCACAAACTTATAACACCAAAAACTCATGGTGTCTATCAACCACCTCCCAAATAATTTGACTCATGCAAAGATCCCAATTCTTGGGACTAATTGGTTAACCTTACCCACTTTCACCATGGAGGAATTTTAGTAGTCGGAATAACTGATCCTCCACCATCATCTACCAAACTCCTAGATAACCTCCACCATCATTGTTAGACCATCAACTATGAAATTTCCATAGAACTAACAATTCACAGTTTTGGTTTTGAACAAACATCAACACTAGCCTCCTAGAAAACTCTTTCATTACATAACTCGATAATGATCTTATTACTATTTGTATACATGTCACCATACACGAGTATTCCACTTAACATGGGATTACCTACATCTTTCCTTTTTCACAACCCTATTACTCAGGTTTTTTCATACTACAATATTCACCTAAAAACAATTCATTGTCTAGAAACCTAATAACCTCAACCCAAGGTGTTAAATATTGTGTCTTCCTACAATAAAGGATTAATATGAAACACTTTATTTGGTTGAATCTTGATCATCATCACTATCTAAAAATAAATACCAATTTCAAAGTAATAATAAAAACCATCCACAAAGCCAGAAAAATCCATCATAGTAGTCTCCAACTAATGACCCGAACATCCCATGGACTCACAAAACTAATCTCTGGTCTACACACAAAGGGAAATAACATTCCTTATCATCATATAAGTATAAATTTGTTGATACCATTTCCTTTATCCATCCTCAACTAAAGAAAATTAGCCACATGAAGTCCCTACTCAATTTATGTAGAATCACCACAACTATTATGCTCATATAATTCCAAACAACTAAACTATGAGTTTATCAAATAAATCATGGATTTCCCAAAATTAGAGCTTAAATACATATGATATTCCTTCCTCCTATGGTAGTATATGAAGGAAGTACCCATCAAAGACACTACTAACCACACTTAACGTTATCTAAGAAACCACCTAACAATATTGCATGCCAATGTCAACCACTCACATGGAGTCCATTCATCCATGATCCATTTGAAAACCCAAGGTTCCTTTAACCTTGTAATTATAAACTCTAAAGGAATTATAGAATGATTATATATTAATTTCACCTTTAAAGGTTATTTAATACTACCATTCCTCTCTTGGTGTCCTCTATTACAAGTAAAAAACAACTATTTATTCTCACTCTAATGATTACATTGGTTTCTAAGCCGAAAAGACATGATAAAACTTATACCTTATGCCATAATAACCGTATTAAGAATCTAACCAAGGCCCACCATCACATCTTGTACTCTTGGTTCACTTCGTGAAACATTAAAGGTAGTAACACCTCAACTACTAGCTGGTTTGATTCTTTCTAAACTCATCTTTGAACTACTTCCAAGGCCCAGGGATTCTCACATGGGTCACACATTATAACTCAAAAATTTCCTAACTAAGACAGATGCTTAGTCCTACACCCACTAAGAATCATAACTTCTGGGTCTTTATGGCCTTGGTCAATCCTCACCTATAACTACAACACTCGCTCATGTTCTGCTAAAGACAGGGTGAACATCCCACTTGCATGCCTTCCAAGGCTTGCAAAACTTAATCATTCTTCTAAACAACATAGTACCAATGTACTCCAAGTGAAACCAATATTTTTACATTTCTACTAGACCAAATCTCACACATAGATCCATATCTCAATGGTATATGGATACATCTCCCATCAACCTATCACTAGTACAAATTATATTTTTTATGTCATGTTTTTAATGTCAGTTATCTATAATCGAAAAAAATTAAATTAAAATATATTTCATGTATTTTATTCAATAGACAATGTCAAATATCTTATTTTCAATGTCTATTATTGGGTAACCGACATGAAATAACATTCAGGTTAATTTTTCACATCATTTAATGAATAACTGATGAAAAAAATGATATTCTGACATTAGTTATTAAATAACTCATGTGAAAAATTAATCCAAAATATATTTGACATAGATTATCCAATAAACGGCATAAAAAATCTCAATTTCTACATCAGTTATGGAATAATCGATGTTAAATATCTAATTTTTTGTATCGGTTATTATATCACCAGGCGGAAAGTCCTTATAATTTTTATTAGGACTAAGAAGATTCAATTTGGTTTCTTTCATTCACATTATATCTCTCATTTTTCTCTAAAAAGGTGAACCCTAACCCTAAAAATATTTGATATGTTCTTTTTAATATCTTTTTTCTTTGATCAGTAGCATAAAATTTCTTCTTTCATCAATCTTTAGAATTGAATATCTATGATTTGGTATCCACATCCACCATCCATGACCACTGATCATTCGACCACCACTTGCGCCTGGTGTCGCTCGTCCTAATTTAGATTTCAATCTAATGTTAGTGTTTATTATTTCCATTATTCATGAATTCTAGATATTTTTATTTGCGGTTTAATTTTTTATTTGATTCTAATTTATCTTTTAGTTGAAATATACCACCACATCCACAATCACCCATTTTCGACTTCCACTCATGATTATTCTATTTGGTGCTTCATGTCCTGATTCTGATTTCAATCTACTATAAGTGTTTATTGTTTCTATTTTCTATGAATTCTAGTTATTTTTATTTATGGTTTCTGTTTTATATGACTTTTCTTTATGTTCGAGTTAGAATCTACCATTGTCATTCATCATCATCTTCTTGTGACTTATTCTTGTTAGTTATTGATTCACAATCATCCTAGATCTGATATCAATTTAATGCTATTTTTTTTTCTATTTTTCGTGAATCTAAACTATTTTCATTTTATTTTGTATTTAAACATAAAATTTTCTTTTAATATCTCTTTTTCTTTCAATCACTGTGAATCGCTACCCATCATCTGTTGCCACTCACAACTTCTTACCATTAGTGTCACCTTATCAATCATCCTGATTCGAATATCAATTTATGGTTAGTGTTTATTATTTTTATTTTTTGTGAATCCAAGATATTTTTATTGGGATTTTAAATTATTCTCAGATATTAGATATTTTTTAAATTATGAATGATTGATTTTAGATTAATTTTGTGATTTATTATTAGCTAATAATAATTTAATATATTCAAAATTATATTTTTGTTTATAAAATATGTTGTATGTCAATTTTTGTGAAATATGATATGGTATTTTTTATAATTATTTATAAAATTAAATTTTAAAATAAATATTAAGTTACGAAAACTTATTTTAAATTTTTGATCTTTTTTATAGATAATAATGAGTCAAAATTTCATTAGTTCACTTCATATAAGTGTTGAATATGAGAAAGGTTTTGACGATATTTTGGAGTTTTCTAAAAAAAATTGTTCTAAAAAAAATTATTTTTTATATACATTTCTAAATTTTTTAAATATGATGTAGTTGAAAAGAATAAAGATCAAAGATCATTTAATTTGTCATATTTTTAATCTCAGTTACAGCACTTGTATTTTTTTAAGGTGAAACTAGGAATAATTTCAGATCTATTGATGATCATGCTTTGCAAGATGATAAGTCTGATCAGATTGAAGTAATAATTCATGATATTTAAGTAGACATAATTGAGAATTGACCTAAAATTGAGTTTCTATATGGTGATACTGAAACACATTATATCTAGGTTATACAGAATTTATATTTTTATCAACGGTGTTAATAATGATTAACTTATAGGTGAAAATTGGATGGAGTGGCAAGATTTTTATAGAGTTAAAATTTTTTTTGAAATACATTATTTCTAAAGACAAAGATATAATTTATATTAAAATTTTTAAGAGAAGAGCATATTATTCCCAATGGGATTAGGGTACACAAAAATACATGCCTATCTAATGAATATATTCTATATAGGAAGAAATACATATTTCTATCAATGTGTCCTAAATGTGGGACATCATAGAATAAGTTAAAAGAAAAATCAGTAGCTAATATAGCAGTTATAGAGACCCCTTCCGAGTCATTTTGATACCTTCCTATAATTTCTCACTTTAGATATTAATTTTCAAATTCAAATGATGCAAAAAGATTAATATGGAATGTATACAAAAACATATATGATGTAAAATTATGGAATCTATCAGATTTTTCACAATACAAGAAATTTGATCAATAGTTCCCTATATTCAGAAATGAAGTTATAAATATTATACATGGGTTGTGCATAGATGGAATGAATCCATATCGAATCCTTAGTAACACACATAGTTCTTTTCCTTTTTTATTGGTACTTTGCAACTTATCTCCTAAATTTTGTATGAAGAAAAATTATTTCATATTGAGTATAATGATCTATAGACCCAAATATCCCAGAAATGATATCGATGTTTTATAATCACCCTTAATTGATGATTTGAAAATTTTATGGGAGGATGTTATTAGGGTGTATGATTATTATAAAATGTAATATTTTCAAATGAATGCAATGATTATGTTCACTATAAATGACTTCCCATAATATGAAATTTTTTCTTGATACAATGTTAAAAGGAATAAAGCTTGTCCAATTATTGAACAAACAACTTCATATTACCAACTAAAACATGAGACAAAAATTGTATACATGGTTTATATAAATAATATGTTTATGGATAATTCTTATTGATGATTAAAAAATACATTAAATGGCTCAAAATAATTTGATATTGATCATAAATCTTTGTGTACTAATCAGTATTTTTAGAGGGTGAAAAAATTGAAGTGACATTTAGATAGACAAAAAAATATAATAATGATATATATAATTAGAGGAAATGGTAAATAAATATTGATCTAACATATTGGAGATATCATGAGCTAAGACATAAAATTGATTTCAGGAAATTAGAGAAGAATATATGTGACATATTGACAAGAGAATTATTTGATATTAAAGGAAAGACTAAATATGGACTGAATATAGGATTAAACTTACACTCATTGGGAATACATTTTTAGTTATCTCCCACTTATGATGGAAAGAGAACATTCATACCCCTATATTTTCATACATTATCTAAGAGAGAGGAAACTAGATTTTTTTAGTGTCATCATAATATCAAAGTTCCATAGGGTTATGCTTTAAATGTAAAATTTGTTTGGTCTTTAAAGGATTTGAAGTTGATAGGTATGAAATCTCATGATTTTCACGTCATGATGCAATAAATAATATAAGTTACATTGCGTAGAATATTTCCCATCCATGTTTGAATGATTATCAAGAAGGTTCTAAATTTTTTCAATTAAATCATTATTAAGGTTATTGATCTAAATTTTTTGAACAATTTGGAAAATGAATCAGTTTCTATAAATTTACAATTAGAAACACATTTTCCTCAATATTTTTTTGATATCATGGTGGATTTTATGGTTCATTTGGTGTGATAAATAATGTTTTTCAAACTAGTATATCTATGTTAGATGTATCATTTTGAAAGGAATTTGAAGATAATTAAGCAGTATGTTATGAATCTATATTTATCTAAAGCCCCAATTGTTTATAAGTATATTTTTTAGGAGGTTATAGAGTTTTGTACAAGGTAGTTGTATGAAATGGAGCACATCGGTTTGCCTACATCTTTCCATGACTAAGTTAATTATGGGGGAAAGGGGATACCTAGCATGAATGTAAAATAATTCATAGTTGAACAGATAAAAAAGGTACCTTTATAAATTTTGAAATTCATAACTAATTCTCAACCATATATAAAATTTCATATTAATGTGTTGAAACAATGTTTTCCAAATAAGAAATATATGTGGATATTGAATGAGAATAACAAAAAAATCCATGGATTAAAGAGACCATTCTTAGTAGATTAGATGCATCAAAATCCTTGATTTTTTTAGTGGGTGGTCCATGTTTAAAATTCATAACATGGTCTGGGTATGGAATAAATGGATATAAATTTCATATGAAATAAACGGACTATTGGAGTGTAGTTCAGAATAATAGTGTATTGGTGTTTGTAGAAGTATTGCATTTTTTGAGTAGAAAAGAAAAAACCCAATCTTCACATCAATTGCATTTTATGCATTCATTGGAAAAATATGTGAGGTTGATTACATTAAATTTCTAGTTATAGTGTTTAACTATAAATTTTTTATCGATAAAACCAGTATCAAACATGATGAATTTGGAATAACAGTAGTGAATCTAAATATTTTGGAAAAGACAGTTGATCTTTTTATCATGGAAACAAATGAACAAAATTCATTGTTCTTGATCAATCTGATATACAGTGGTATATTTTTTTACAAGGAAAAAATAGAATGTTGGTGATGATAAACCTGACTAAGATGATGATTTATGTGTAATACCTAATTCCATGGAAATATTAGTAGATAAAATTATTGATAACATCATAGAAATGGTTTGTCCTAGAAGGATTGATGATGATGAAGGAATTTGGGAAAATAATCCTTTAGTACATTTCTAATATTAAAGGTAACATATGTTTATTTTTGATCTTTTTTTAAAAATTTCATAAAATGTTACATATTTTTGTTTTATTTAATTTATTAAAAAAATAACTAATAAGTTAAATTTTATTTTTATTTTAGTTTAGTTTTGTTTAGTTTAACATGTTTTTCCTTACGTAAATTATTTATTTATTGATTTTGTTAAAAAAAATTATTTTAAATAAAATATGTTATATAAAAAAACATTGTATAGAATAGTATAGTCAAATAATATTATATTTGGTGTAAAAATGATTTATTAGGTTGGATCATTTTTACTATTCACAAAAAAAATTTAGATTTTTTTTCATTATTTTATGTAATTTCATCTCCCATTATTTTTTTAGCATTTTTGTTAACTACACTAAAAAATATGAATAAAAATTATGTCAACATAGTTTACTTTTTATTGGTTAATTTTTCATATATTCAATGAATATTATTTACAGTGGAAAAAGTGGCGTTATAAGTTGAAGGATTTTTATTATTCACACACAATTTCTGGATTTTTTGTCATTCATTGATGTCATTTCACCTCTCATTAATGTTGTTATCATTTTAGTTAACAATAAAAAATTTGAATAAAAATGTTTTTATTTTAATTTACCTTTTGTTTGATAATTTTTCATTTTTTATTCAAAATTTTATATAAATGTTGGATTTATATATTTTTGTACTAAATTGTTTTCACTGTCGTTTGTAGGATATTGATAGATCATTCATATAATCCACCACATATTTTTGGAGAGGATTGCACCCATACCTCTAGAGAGGAATGTACACAATATTATATTTAAGATCATCCTCGTCCTTCTTTACAAGTGACATCTACATCCATGAGGGAAAAAGAGTTTTAGGGTCTGTAAACATGGAAGTAAATTTTTAACAAAATTATTAGTTTCATATATCTAGGACCAAAGGATATTGGTATAAGTTGATGATAATGATATCCCAAGAGGTCAAATTCAAAAAAAATCAAGACATTTATAGTTGTGTGAGATAAAAGAAAAGTTTGTATTTTTATTGATGATTGGAGAAGTGTTTACAAAGGGACAATATCTCACTTATGGGAGACCATTTTAGTAATATTTTTTTTATTATTTTACATACTAGAAAATTATTATAGTAATATATGTTTTCCCCCTTATTATTAGATGAAATATGATATACCTGATACTGGAGAAGTCTAGATGAAATGTTTATCATTGGATGCTAGGAGGTGGAGGTATTTTAAATCAACCCTCACATAAGATTTAATTTTTGGGAATAGAAAACATAATAATACAAGTTATATATATCCATTTATAGATTAAGATACATGGAAGAAATTTTTTAAAATTAGACGATGAATAGAATTTCCAGTAAGTGCAATGTAACCTTTTAGAATTTTTTTAAAATTTATGATAATATTAATGATTATTTTATTCGTAATTTACAAAAATTGAGGAGATATCATAATGAGATGCATTCTATAAATACATAACTTCATACTTTATCTCAGGGAGAGTATATATTATTAGAAGAACAAATGATCGTGGAAAAATTTCAAAAATTGAAAGCTAAGTCTTCAGGGTCCACAGAGGTTAGCCCTCAACCCCCCCCCCCCCCCCCCCCTCTAGACATGAAAAATGGAATAGGGTTTAGATAAAAAAATATTATAAAAGAGTTGAATGTTGTAGCTGATAAGATTTTAAGATTATTTAATTTATATATTTTCTTATGTTAAATCAATTCATTATATATTCTAACTCAGAATGATTTTTTTTCAAATAATCAATACATGAGTCTCTTGAGGAGAATATAACACATGAAGTATTCATAGCTAAGGGTTGGAAGGATATTTTAGCAACAACATTGGTAAAGCTCGAACACCCGAGTCATGTATGAGGATAACTGGTAGGTTTATTTATAAAAAACGGTTTTATCACTTTGAAGCTTCATAAATGGAGGATGTTTATAAAAAAATAGAATCTTTGGAAGCTATAGTTCATGATATTCATAAGACGATGTAGGGCATGATCATATATTCAATACATTCGATGTTTAAAAATATGTAGAAAGAATTTTATGATAATGATTCCACACCTCCACATCTTCCTACATACGCCAATCCAACTACATATACCCCACCTCCACCTACAAACCCCACTCCTCATACTTATACTACTCCTACAACCCTCCTCTTTTGATTCCCATTTATTGTGAGTAATATATTGATGACACCATTTATCATATTGTTGCATATGAGATGATATATTATATTGGAAATACAATTCATCTTCAATAGATAGAGATAGATAATCACAGGGTCAATGTACAGAATATTATAGATAGATTAATAGTAATTTCATTTCCAATAGATGAGGTTGGTATAGTTGGACAAAGTATTGGCCATTTTCTAGTTTAGCCATCTTGAATTGTTCAACAGATTACCAGAGGTATGTGTATATTTTATCATTTATATAACATTATATTAAATTTGTTTTAGCATTTTAAATTTTATATATTTATCTATTTTTGAAGAATAATTTAGAAGTAAATAAATCTTGTATAGGAAACAACAACAAAAACGTGCTATAAGATCATATATAACTTATACTAGTCTTGATGGATTGTTAACATATTCAAATTTGTAATTGGATGTTTATGAGATTCAAATAGAAGGTATTTTTTTCGTTAAATTACCGTGACACCTTTAGAAAAATATATCATGGAGACTGTAACTATAGAAGAGTTATGAATCCACACGATATATGATTTTTTCCATGTAAGTAAATTTATATAAATATTTCTGTTATTTTAATTTAATGAAAATTTAAATTTATGTTTGTTTTATATTAGGTATATTTAAAAAATCTATACACAACATGAAACAATAAGAATACATGTATCTATGGACCCACAATTTATTTCACCTATAGAAAATACTATGATTGATATAGAAGGAACAATTTATATTGCTGTAAGATTTCGAAAAAATGAAAATATTTAGTTATGGATGCTTACTTATCTTAAAGAGTATGTAATATATATCTCATAAAGTGTTATATATATATTAATAAAATAACCACACAAGTTAAATTTTCTTATGTATCAGTGTCCATTGGATGTTCGGTATTTTTTTCTAAGGGAGAAGACACTATACTGGTTATGCCCTATCCATGGTAATGTGTGAGAAAATTTTAAGATTATAATCAATCTGTAAGTTTTAATATTTTAAATCCTTTTTATATTATAATGACATTAAATTTTTTTATTGATATTATTCAAATAGGTCATGAATTTTCTTTTGATAGATTACTAGAAAGAAGAGATCTAATATGAAATATATAAAAGAAAAGGTGGGTTTTCATTTACAATTACTAAATTTTTGATAGAGTACTTAAAATTTTTATTTTGGATTGAAATTTTTTTAAACCAATGTTTCATAAATAAGGATTAATGGAATATATATACTATGTTTTAAGATTTATGAATGAAATAATTTCAATTAGGACTGTTACAAAGTTCCATAACATTATTTTTTTTATAAACTTTTCGTTTAATTTTTCATTCTTTTATTCAAAATAAATTTTAAATGATTTTTTTACTTGTATCTTTTTGAAAAACCTCTTACTTATTTTTTAAAAGATCTTAGACACTTTCAAATTGAATGGGAGAATAATTTCTCATGTTTTACTATATTTTAGTTTATTTATAATATACACTGTAAACATGAAAATTGATATTGTAAATGTTTGTGTAGATGCTTATTTTCTACTACTGTTTTCTACTGTTCTGATTACTTTTCTATTTCACTAACTTACTACTGATAGTGGATAAATAAGTGTTTTTTATTAAGAAAAATATTTTTCATGTCAGTTATTTTATAACCAATGTGAAAAATTAAAAACAATATTTACCATATCATCTTTTTAGACTAACAGAGATGGAAAGCCAGTTTCCACATCAGTTAATTAATAACCATCATGAAAAAGAATGTGATATTTTAATTTTCACATCATTTATATATGAAAACCAACATGAAAAATAAAATATAAAATTCTTGTTGTCAGTTATGAATTAAATAATGTAAAAAATAGATTTCCACATTGGTTAATTCTTAACTAACATTAAAAAGTCTGCTATATTTTATTTTACATGTCATATTTCATATAAATGATTCGAACAATCAAATATCACATACTTTTTATTGTTTTTATTTATTAATTTATTTGAAAAAACTGATTTCCATGTCATTTATTCTAAAAAACCAATGAGCTGAATTATTTTTCATGTCATTTATGAAATAAACGATATGAAAAATTTCAGTAAAATTATTTTTTAGTGTATCTTTTTATTAACTAAAATTAAAAACATATTTTAAACGTCACATTCTATAACATCTCTTAGGAACCGAAGTTAAAGACCACAAAAAATAGACAGTAAAAGGCCTATTTTAAACTATTTTATCTAACCCATGTGTCTCTACCCAAAACAAAACCTCACTATCTCAACCATTAAAGAGGTTTTTATTTCACTCTGGGTTCACACAATCATCTAAATATATAACTTTTCATTACTCTCTTTTGATAAATGCATACAACCCTCACATGAAAACATCACAATAAAAAATAGTCAACCACTTCTGAGTCAACCCCATAAGGGATGTTATTCACAATACCATATATATAGAACCCTACTAATCAGTCCAAGATCAAATAAATGATCATTCCCTCTGGCTATAATTCACATCAAGTATAGAAAACAGAAGGAATTAAAAGGGTATCACATGAATATCATAAAACTACAATTTTAATGTTCTAAATGGGCCTTTAAAATTAATGGCTCAATAAGGCAAACCATTTATTCCTTTTTTAAAATTTCTTTTAAAACCAACTATTCAACCAAAACATTTGAGAAACCACATTCAAATCATTTAAATACATAAACCCTTTATCATGAGAATCTATTGAAAACCACACATTTCCTTTCAACTAAAATTGGGCATTAATAGAATTAAATACCCTTTTAAAATTCCAATTCCATTTTAATTTCATCACATTGTAAAAACCAACCATTTAATCCCATTTTAGGATATTCTTGGAAACCCCACCACTTTACCAAATTTATGACTCAAAAAAGGCTAAATACCCTTATTTTTTAAAAAAAATTATATACCAAATTAAGTCATTTAAAATTTCTATCATCCCTAGGAATTTCAAAATCCCATAAAAAATCCTTATAAAATAATTCAATATGTTTTATTCCAAGTGAATTATATCCTTTAAAATCACTTAAAACGCATAAACAAAAAAAGGAATATCAAGGGAAAAGAACACAAAATACTTATCTCTTACTCAAGGATCATGTGTATGTCATAAATAACTACATGTTAGTTATAGTATCACATACATATAAAAAATTATATCATGATCAGGTAAAAATAATTAACTACGACCAATTATATATCAGTAAGTACAACACAAAAATTATGACTAAAGAATAATTATATGAACTACTATTTATCTAAAATAATTATATGCATGAAATGTATATCTACGTTCCTACTCATGATTTATGAACGCACCCAAATCTCATAAAATGTAACATCAAAATCATATACATCACTCAATGTGAAAAGATCAATAGAAAATTATCAACTAATAACAACAATACCATCACTAGTAACTCAGTGGTATGTTACATATGATCTATCTAAGTACATACATGACTCCCCAATCTGAGTTTTATATAACCTATGTCATTGATACCAAGACCCAAACACAGTTAAGAATAAAATAAAAGGAATCCTTTTTTGATACCACTTTGTAAGGCCTTGACCAAAATCATCATGTTTAGACCAGCGTGTGAAATGAACTCATGTGAGACTCCCCATATAAAAGAGGTTATCAACTAATGATATGGCCCTAAATGGTGTCATCGGGAGACTATTCTATCCATGTCAACATCCATAAAACATAGACACATAAAAATATAGATAAAAACAAAAAATTTAAAATAATATCTTATAATAATATCCATGTTGTAATAAATGACATACAATTCATATAAGATAAACCAATCTACCCCCATTATGACTGGGATAATAATGTAAGAATATATAATAGATAAAAATAAAGATACTAAAATAATATTCTAGAGGATATATTGGCATCACATATTTCTTCTAAACTTCACCTACTCATCTGTACGATGCGAGGACCCTTTTCCTTAGCTGGATCACAAACAATAAAATTTTCATGCACATATAGTTTCTTATTCATTTTTTTCATATAAACCCATAAGGGAACCACCATTTCATCCTTAGCATATGTAAAAAATTATAAAAAATTGTATTCTATGTTAATAAGTTAAATTAAAAAAAACATATTCTGAATCATTGTGTGATAACCAGGTTGTCACGAACATCATCTCTACATAATTCAGCTCCAAGACAAAAGGAAATATAAAAGTATTCATTGTATGAATTGGATCATTCCATATGTTCCACATGTAATATAAAAATATTTATCCAACCATCCAATATCCATGTTCCATCGTTAAGGAATACTGCCATGGCTTCCATTAAGGGTTTGTCATGATGTTTATATGTTGACTTAATTCACAGCTATGGGGAATTACTCACTACTACATATCATCCTAATATACATATTTGAATAAATCCATATTCATTCATGTCTATCCAATATCAAGTTATCTAAAAATATGAAATCACAATCTTCTAATCACAATGAAAACACTCCCCATATAAGGGGCCAACTAGATGAGCTATATTAACATAGTACCATCAAACATTCCATAGATAAACCATACATGTATCCAAACATAATCCACAATATAACAAGTAATAATCTTATCATATGAAGAAAGGCCTCACAAACCATAGACATGTCCACAGGTGAGTCACATTAAGTAAGGGTCTCACGAGCCACACACACACACACATGTGAATCATATGAATAAAAGGTCTCATTATCCACACTATAAAACCCATAGATTTTAAAATAACACTGTTTCAATATCATTTACAGCACGCAACCCTGAGCTTAAACGGACCATGATATTTTATTATTTAAATGTTATAGTTATAACATAACAATTAAATTTGTGTGTATAAACAATATTAACTATATTATAATATATAAATATATATAAATGTTCTACTCAATAATAATTTATTGATCAATTCTTAGGAAATAAGTACTCAATATTTAGTAGTGTTATTTTATTCTTCAAAAATGTGTTTTCTTCAAAAATGGGTTTTATTGACTTTTATGAGAGAATATTATAGTTAATTCATATCATTTTTAAAAAATTTATTATACAAGTCGGATATTTTTTTAAATAGTATATAAAAATTATCATATGGTGATATTTTGGAATGTTTCCTAAAATGATTGATTTTATTGAATAGTGAAAAATAATGATTTTTCAAAAACTATCATTTAATTTAATTAAAAATATCCATTATGATTTTAATTAGATAATAAATTAATATAAGACCCATTTAGTTATAAAAAATTTAATTAATTACATAGGAATAATCTTTATATTTTTTTGGTATAAGATCATTTATGGTCATAAAAACACATTTGTTCTAAAAATTGTTTTTATTGATTTTTATGAATTGATATTAAAAGTAATTTCTATAAATTATTGGAATTGAATTTTATAAAATATTACTAATTTTTTGATTCATAAATTCAAACTTGTTATATTTTTAATTTTTCATATCTTTCTAAAAAAGTAAATTTTTTGAAGAATTGTGAAAAATATATTTTTTATGAAATATGATATCTTTTATGATATCACAAAGACACCAATATGATATCAATTTTTATAAGATTACAGAAAGAATAATTAATGATAATATAATAAAAAAATAACAAAAAATATATTTCAAAACATATAAATTATAATTTACTTCATGCTAAATATTAAAATCATTTTCAGTGTTGATGTAGTGCGTGTGTGGCACTTGAAAAGACAAATATGGTGTCCTAAAGATAATATTTTAGAAGGTAGAAGTATTTAATCGACATATTTAATAAATATAAAGTATTATTGATTACATTTATATATATATTTTAATTTTTTAGTTATATTACAAGAGGTTTATCCAAATTCCTGTGTAACACTTGCGCAATGCTAGAAAAATCAAAATAACATATATATATATATATATATATATATGTATATATATATATTGGTTTTCATGACCTATATATATATATGAGTAAATGTAGATATTTAATGAATATAAATGTGTATTTTAAATGTAACTTATTTATTTTTATAATGGAAATTTATTTATAATTTGTAGTTATAAAATAATTACCTTAAATGTTTATGCAATTCCGACTTAGTGCTTATGCAAGCAGTACAAAAATCAAGTAAATAATATTAAAGACTCTAAAAGTAGTATTTTATGGGTTAGTTAAAGTGTACCATGAATGTTATAGATAAATATAACATATTATATGTGTTTTAAATGTTTAAATTCTAATTACAATTTTATTTTGATTACATTAAATTCGAAGTAAATGAATAGTTCAAAAAGTGATATTAATGATATTTTATAATAAACAATATTTTATTAAATGATTTAAAATTGATAAAACAAACTATATTAATCCAATTTAATGTTATATTGTTTAAAATATTAATAATGGTCAATTTATTGGTCATATATCCTTTTATATTAACTTTCGTGACCCCTAAAGAGTAAGGAACATTGATATCACTTTAATTGTAAAAAGGGTTAATAGAGGGATAAAAAAAGAGATAACGGTAAAAAATATAATCTAAAATTATTAAAAAAATTATATCAGAGTATTTATTATCATATTAATATTATTAATAAATTATATTATTTTTATAAACTTTAAAATGCAAAATAATTTCTATTTATTTAATACAATAAAAAATTCCAATATTTCCCCTCTCCTCACTTATAATAGGGATCCTCCTATCCTCTCTTCCTCAAACCATTTGAAAAATATAGTTTAGTAAATCCATACTCAAATAACCCCCTAAAATCCCTCCACAAGTTTTCATGGTATTATTTTGTGTATAATACTAACCTTAATGGGATTAAGATGTAATGTGAAGGAGGTTGTCCAAAGAAGAGGTATAGATTTTAACCGAATGTTTTAGTTTTATTTATTCTTTAACCTCATTTAATTATTATTAAATAATGATGAAATAATAACACAAGTATATTCCTTATAATTATTTTTTATATTAATTTAATAATCCATTTCCATCTAATTCTTCCATAAAATGAGAAATGAATCCATCGTGTATACGGGGGACTACTGCCTCACAAACTAATATAATTTGTTTTCTATCACAACCTATTATGGTTGTATATAACGATGGATTTAATGTATATATTTTATATTAATTACATATTTCTCATTATATATGATAACATTGTTCATGCATACGTGAGGATTACTACATTCACGAAGTGATGTGATTCATTATTATTGACCACATGAAAAGGATGATATATATAATAATATTTAATGAAATATAATTATATATATGATATAATAATAATTTTTAAAGACAAAATAATACTTACTTTCTTTCCATCATATTTCTTAAAAATAGGAAACATTACTCATGAAGACGTATGACCTATCGTCTCTATGATTGCAACGTAGTTCATTTTTACTAATCATCTCCCACAAATTATTTTAAAATTTAAAATAATATATAAACATGAACATTATTTTATTATTATTATTTATTATAAAAGGTAATAATTACCTCTTTGATCATAGTCAACCTACTGAATTCATTGTGGACATAAGATCTGTATATCGTCAAAACATCTGATGAGAACATAATTGTTTAGTAAATGAATTATAACATGGTAATGAATAAAATAAAATGAATAATAAACATGAAGTGGTTCTTAAGAAATTAAATTATTGAGATAATTTTATTATTTAGGAAGATAAAGAACATATGTAATGAACAAGACTCAAGGTAAGAGACACTTTACCTTAAAAATTAATTTAAAATATTTGAAATATTTATTTAGAAATATTTTTATTCCCTGTACATATTAATAAAATTATTTTAAGAATATATTTATTTTTATATAAATGAATTATAAAGGACATTTTATGTTTATTTTTACTTTATTTTAATGGTTTTCAGAAGGAATTTTTTGTGTATTTTATATGATATTTTTTGACTTTATTTACAAAAGGAAAAAAAGAATGTTTTATTTTAATTTAAAAGATATTAATGACCGTTATTTGATATTTTTATATCCTTATAATATTAATTATTTTATTAATACAAAAACTCTCATTCCGTTTATTCTGGGTATTTTAGTTTTGAAAATTGGGTTTTAAAGGAATGGGATATATCAATATCAAAAAAATTACTTAAGGGTTCAAGCAGATATTGTTTATGATTATGATGATAGGAATTAAACATTATATGTGTTTTATTAATTTTATGGTCTTGTATATTGTTTATCATCGGTTCAACCAAATATATATCTCCAATTCATTGATTAATGATTATGTTCTTTGGTGAATTATATTGTAAGTTGAGCATAACAATTATTCCAATTATAATGTATCTTGTAAGGGTTCTATGAAGATGAAGTACTAAGACACTGATAAGACTTTTCTAGGTTTTCTAATGATTTTTAGGGAATTTTTTTTATTTCAAAAGTAAAGAAAATGATATTTTATTTTGAGGGAAGTGTTATGCCCTTTTAGTGTAAAATGTATGTTTTTAAGAAAATCATTTTTCATTTGTTGTCATGTTTTATAAGAAAAAAATCATGACTATGATTTATCATTTATGTTTTATTGTAAATTGGTTTTTGAAAAACTTTGGGTAGTAAAGCTGATATCATGTGCAAGTAAATGATTATTTGAGCTAAAATTTTATAATGATAAATGAAAATTTTATTTTTGGAAATCATGTCTTTAAAATAGACTAACACATTTCTTATTTTATTCCCATTATTGAGATTTTTTTCTTATCCCGTGTTTTCAAATATTTTTCATAGGTTTTAAAGATGAGTAGGAATAAATAATAATTCAATTTCAAAATCATAAATATTTTTCATAAAAAGAAAATGTGTTTTATTTTAAGAGTATTATATTATGGAAAAATTGGATACTAAGAGGATGTGTCCAAATTGTTGTGTATTAGTTTTTTATATAAGAGTTATGACCTGATTCTCTAAAAATATAAACCTAAAAATATAATTTTGAATAAAAGAAAAAAATTATTTATTTAAAACTAAATATTATTTTATGTTTTAAAGTCAGATACTTATAGTTGGTATTATAGGGGGATTTATAGAACTTTAGAGGTTTGGATGTTATTTGAGAATAAGTTAAAATTCCTATATAACCAAAAATGTTAATATGTTACGTAGGATTATAGTTATTTTGAATAAATAAAAAAAAGTTGATTAGAATATGATATAGTAAAAGATATCTTAGTGTTTATCCTCCTTATAATACTAATAATTATGATTTTATTTTATATACTCGAACTAACTATTTTTGTTTTAGTAAATGGATGGAACTAGAATGAACTAAATTAACATTGGATGTGAAGAAAAATTTGGTGGTTATAAAAATGAGAATACAAAAGGAATGGGAGATGTAGTGAAATCTCTTGTGGTAATTCATAAACATCTATCTTGATTTACAATTAGAAACATGAATGTAGGTGAGTTTCTTGAAACACCAAATAAGAGAAAAATGGAGTTCCATGGAATATAGGGAGATAAGTATCATAAAGTTAAAATAAATCATGGTAATATGTGTCTGCAATGTGATAAAAAGAAACCATGGAAATGTCTTAAATGAAAGAGACTCTGTTTTTTATGTGCTAAATGAAGAAATAAATCAATAAACTTCCATGGAAAAAAAGAAGAATTTGATTAACACAATGAAGATGGATAAATTTTGTCCCAAGGTCTCAAGTGAATTATTTAATTTTTGGGTGTGTAGATATTATGAAAATAAATTTTATAGTGGAAATTGTTAAGAAGGGTATCCCCAAGACCATATAGATAAAGGTTTAGTGATGTTTAATTTTATTATAATTGAATATGAAGATATTTTAAATGTCATTTAAAACGTATAAATTATATTTTGGATTCTTTTTAAATATTTATGAATAATAGGAAATGATTCATATTTTTTATTATAGGAAGTAAGTATGCAGGAATAAGATATAAAATCATGGTTAATGGATTATGAATAATATTAAAGGTTAGGGGTTTCTCATATAGAGATTAAAGATTTATGTTGTAGTTGTTAATTTATGTTTGGTCATAACATTAACAACATTAACACTATTTTGATGTTTTATGTGATGAGATTTCCTTAGATAAATTTATTTAGTATTAAATGTTTTTAAGTAATATGTAACCATTAAGATTAACTTTTTTTAATTAAAGGTTATTTGAGGAAGAAAACTCTTATATTTTTTGGAAATAATTTTTATGATATTGATAATTTTCAGGGTTAATATTATCTTTGATGTTAAGGTAATTATGGATAATTAAAACTATGGGTTTGAAAAGTGATTTAGTGACTATGTGATTAATGTTATTATCGGAACATTAGTTGATAAATAAAATGGAAATATTTTTGGCTAAGATGAAATTTTATTTTTAAGGAATAAATATTGAATTATATATTGGAAGTATATATGATTTTATATTTTCAATTTTGTGATTCAGTATATTTTGGAAAATATTAGCATATTTTGGAGATTATATGATTATAACATATATTTAACTTTTTAGGATGACATTATGAATGACTAATGATGTTTGGAGGTAAATGTTGAGTTTATCTTGTGAGAATATGTGAAATACTTATTCTAATATTTGGGTTTTAATCTTGTACTGGTATATTTTGATGATTTTTATGGTTAGATATTTATGAAATTATTTATGTTGAACATTAGGTGTTAATATTTATATTTTAGATATTGATCTATATTGGTTTATTCCTATATCATATTATCATATCTTGTGTAAACCATTTTGAGTTTGGTTTTTATCTAAAGAAAAAATGGAATAACTTGGTATCCTTTTATGAATTGTGTGATTAGAAGTTGGTTTTAGTGCTTTAGGTGTAACAAATTCAACATGGTATCCTCTATTATGTTTTTCATGAACTCTAACCAACTCTGTGGTCAATCTCCTACATCATCAGAAAAGGTAGGAATATGATCCGCACTAACAACAAAGTGAAACACTCTTGGGGAGAGGTAAATCAAGTAGCAGATCACCTAGATTCACTTGGGGTCATTAGTCCTGATCCAATCTACTTGCACAATCTACACACTTTGAAACCCTAAGGGGTCAACCTATTCAGAGGGGATTCCCTCAGTCTTCACCATTTTAGACCACCATAGGATCCTTCACTTTCATGTGGTCATGTGGACATGTTTGATTCATGTTTTTTATCTTCCTTAATAAAAATTGAAATGATAAGGATGATGATGGCAATGGAATTCCTCAAATCTAGGAAAAGGAATATTGAAAAAAATGATATCCTATTACCTTAATTTTGATGAATTTTTGGCATTCTTAATTCCTTTTTTATTTATGGTTTTTTGGTAATTACCATTCTTGAGACCACATTCTTTGTCACTTTCCATCATTGGGACATTCAGTTTCCCCCCATGTCTATATTTTCACTTACCACTAATGTTATCCTATTTGGAAACCTAATTATGTTTTATTCTAGATGACTTTCATATTTCTATTTCCCTCTTTTATGGAGGAATTTTTAATAACCCTTTTTATTATGTGGGGTTTCAAAAAAGTATTTTAAAATTTCAAACCCTTGATTAAAAAGACAAATATTAAATTTCAAGGATGAAATTTATTAATGGGGGGATGTAATATGTCATGAACTAGCCTAGATACTCTGGTACCCTAATACCTGAGATGATATTAAAATAGCTCGATGGGAATTATCTATCCCCATGGTTTGGTGACTAGAACCTATCATTATACAAGATAGAAGAGGGAATTAATTTTACACAAAATTGTCATGACCTGTCTTCGGGGCCCGTGCCGTGACTACCCCAAGCCCGCCTTCCATAGGCCAGGGGCTGGAGATTAGCACCAAGGGGTAAATCCCGGTAAAAAGGGAAGGCATTGCCTTGGTAAAGTAAACAATCACACAGAGTACAAGCGGAAGAAGTAAACAATGAGTACAACTGTAAGTGCGGAAAGTAAAAAGGGGCCGGAAATACAAGCCCAACTGTAAAGTACAACTCGAAAGGGAAAACAGAAACTGAAAAGTAAAGCTGCTACGCCGAGCTGTCCACTAGAAATCCCACCTGAAGGGTGGGTACAAATATCTCCTCTGCTCCTCAGGTCCCGCCGTCTGCTCCGAGTATGTCTCGCCCAGTGGTCCACCTCCGGGTACCGCCTCGTCGTCACGTCCACCTCTGGGTACCGTCTCGTCGTGAGGTCCTCCTCTGGGTACCATCTCTTCGTATAGTCCACCTCCAGGTACCGTCCAGTCCTCGAACACTCGGCCTCTGTCTGCACTGCCCGTCGTCTGCAACCAACACAATGAGGTGCGGGCATAGCCCGTGCAGGGGTGAGTATAACGATACTCAGTAGGGACCCCGAGACCCTCAAGGTCTCACGAAACCAACAAGGATAACCACAAAGAAGATCTCAACAGATAACCTCTACTTCGGTATATGCCCATACATATACCTAAGTTATCAAGTAACCCATCTCAATCATGAGGAAACACAAGGATTGTGAAATCAACGGATAACCACTACCCGGGTATATGCCCATACATATACCTAAGTTAGCAAGTGACCCATCTCAATCATGAGGTAAACACAAGGTCAAAAGTCTCAGCTCAAACCAAGATTTTCATTATCGAAACTGTAACTGCTGAAGAGCACAGTCTCTAGAGTGTACAGTGGTCCTGTCACGACTCCGAGGAACTGCTCACTAACCTAAGACTGCTAGAGAACTCCACCCATCGAGTACTGCGGGCCAGCTGCTACAACCAAGCGCTCCCATGTGCCGCTACAACCAAGCGCACCTCTGTCGTGGGTCTGCCGCTACAACCAAGCGCTCCCATGTGCCGCTACAACCAAGCGCACCTCTGTCGTGGGTCTGCCGCTACAACCAAGCGCTCCCATGTGCCGCTACAACCAAGCGCACCTCTGTCGTGGGTCTGCTGCTACAACCAAGTGCTCCCATGTGCCGCTACAACCAAGCGAACCTCTGTAACACACCGAGTCGTTCGATCATCAGTCGTCGGGTCTCAGCTAGCTACACGGTCTCCGTACTCCACACGCTCGTCACTGGGAGGGTCCGCGCCACGAGCTACAGGTCCAAACTCCAAGTATCTCAAAGTCCCACGAAGAAGTATCTCAAAGGACCGCCACGTCATAGGGGTCTCAACGCAACAGACGACGTGTCAGTCGGACGCCCGGTCTGTGAGTTATTAGCCTTTTCATACCAGGGGCCCGGTTGGTTTCGTAAGTGAACCAAACCCGGCCGTATCTCAACTGTACCCCGAACTCTCATTGGGTAAACTCATAGGGACCTTTTCTCCACGCGATCACCAACGCCGCTGACGGTTCGTCAAACGGACGTTCTGTCAGAAAGATATCAGCTTTTCCGTTCCAGGGGCCCGATTGGATTTCGGTGCGATCCAACCCGGCCACTATCCATCTGCATCCAAAAATCAGGCGGAGGATACCAAAAGTTCTGCATTGTCAACAGGAACTCAACGCAACAGACGGCGCGTCAATCGGACGCCCGATCTGAGAGTTATTGGCTTTTTCGTTCCGGGGGCCCGGTTGGATTTCGGTGCGATCCAACCCGACCGCACTCCGTCGGCATCCAAACCTCGAGAGGAGTAAGCCAAAAGATCCATCTCACTTATAGTAATTCAACAAAACAGACGGCGCATCAATCGGACGCCTGGTCTGTTATTTATTGGTCTTTCCGTCTCACACCCACCCTGGGAAACTTTCCAGGAGGTCACCCATCCTGATAACTACTCTAGGCCAAGCACGCTTAACTATGGAGTTTTAACCACGTTGGCTCTCGAAAAGGAAGGTGCACCTTGAGTATAGTATACCGAAACGACCGTCTCGATCCAAAGATCGCGTTGCCGCTGAAGGCGAGTCTTTTGGAGGCCCGTAGCCCAAGATACGGGCATTTGACCAAACCGCTCGGTAACGGGGGTTTCGGGCCCGGGCCGTCCCAGCCCGAGACCCCCCGGATGGCCCGAACCGGGTCGACCCGCCCCGGACGGGGTCGACCCGGCCGGGCACATCCCGGCCCGGCCCGGCGTGGCCCGGCCCGCCGGTTCGGCACAAGGCAGCGCACTGGGTGCGCTGCAAGCTCGGCCGAAGGCCGAGCTGGCTGGAAACGGGGGGCTGCCTGCCCCCCCATTGTGAAACCGGCCCCCCTCATAATGGGGGGCCAAATAACTGCTCGGGGGAATTAAATTCTCCCGGTTTCCACCAACCCGGCCGGCCCGACCTGGCCGGCCGGCTTCATGTCAACAGGACCGGCAAAGGCCGGTCCTCTTCCGTCTTCCGGCACCGGCGGCCCGGCTGGCCGCCGGTCCTCACGATCCGCCGCGGCCCGGAACCGGCCGCGGCCTTCGTCATCCGGCGTGGTGCGACGACACCGCGCCCCTCCGCCGCGGCCCCGCTCCGGCCGCGGCGTCTTCGGTTTCCTTCGACGCGGCGCGACGGCGTCACGTTCATGATAATTCTTTCCACGGCGCGGCGCGACGGTGCCGCGCAATAATTTCCGTGTGATTCCCGCGTGGTGCGACGTCACCACACTATCTCGTTTCATACGCAAAAAAACATTCAAGAACAAAGGAGGGGGGTTCGGCTGTGTTTGTGCAGTCCGGTCCCCCTCTCGTTAGACGATAACACTTCATCGTTCATGCTCAAGTTTGTCATTCTATAACCAAGAACGGAAAAAATGAAATAAAGCAACAACAAACCCCTACATGGATATTTGACGTCGCACGTCGGGCGTCGCGGAGAACGGCGTGGCGGAGAATGACGTCGCGGAGATCGGACATCGATTCCATGGATGTTGGGGTACGTCCGAAGAGGAAACGACGTCTCCTCACTTGTTGCGGAGATGAAGAAGGAAGGCGCGTTGTCGTTGGAGAGTTCCCTACGTCGGTGTCTTCTCCCTTGCAGTGGAGGAAAAAGAGGATGAAGAACCGTGATCATCGAGTCGTTCTAAGTTGAGGGATCGATGTTCTTCATCGGAGAAGAACCATTCTTCACGGAGAGGAGGACGTTCTTCAACGAAGAAGGAGCTTCCTTCTTCTATCACACAAAGGCTCTTTCTCAAAAATCCTCCCACCACAATTCAACCTCCAAATAAAACAGTGTTTCCCTTTATTTTATTTTAATCATGCCATGCATTGTAAGTTCAAAATTCAAACACTTAATTGATTAAGAGTTTCAATAACTTAATTTAAGTGCTAGTTGGCATGAGTTATGAGGGAGAGAGGGAGAGACGGAGTTTCAAAATAAAGAGGGAGGTGAGGAGTTTCAAAATAAAGAGGGAGTTAGGGGGTTATGGGAAAAGTGAAGGGGTGGGGTTCGTGTGGGCCCCACCTCACCATAAATCCTTCCATGGGTGGTTAAATCCAAGTGGGTCTCACCCCTAACTCCCTTACATTGGTTAAAACCACTTAAGAGAGGGTCAAGTGTTGTAACATAACACTTAATCTACTTAACAAGAAAATAAAAATTGTAGATAAGTTATAAATTAAACTTCCACAATTTTTATCATCTTCTCTCGGATAAACGCAACTCCGGAAATGGCGTTCTTAAAAAATTACCGGTGTTGCGGTTCCATCGGTGCCCTCGGAATTCGATTCCGGGCAGTGGTTCAAAAGATAGAAATTCTCACTCGCTCGTTCACTAAACGTACCCGAGCCAAACTTCGGAAATTAATTCCGGGCACACCGGGCCTCGGAATCAGGCGCCGTCAGAAACTGCGTTCTTGTAAAATTCCAATGAAAATTAAGAAAAAAAATTTCCTTGAAATTTCTGGATCTTTAAATTACTCCCACCTCAGGGCTTTACGTCCCCGTAAAGCTTCAACACAAACTACGGTCACAAAAGCGGTATCGAGCACGCATCTGAGCCTTCCGCTCCTATGTGCTCACCTGGTGGTTTCGTACTGCCAAGGAAAGTGCACTCGAGGAATCGATCGTCCTCCTAGGATCTTCTCCTATCGATCCTCGATCCCCACTGGAATATTCGTGATAGGCACCCCATCGCAATCGTCCAGCTCCTCATGGTCGATGGTATGCGAAGGGTCGAGCACGTATCTCCTCAGTTGAGATACGTGGAAGTCGCCGTGCACCTGGTGCAACTACGGAGAATGGGTCAAGCAGTAAACCACCCAGCCTACCCAGTTGGGGACCTAAGAAGGTCCGCTGAACCCCAGAGATAACTTGCTGCCTTGGCCACATCTCTGTAAACCTCGTCGAGGTGAGACCCGTATAAGGACGTGATCGTCATCCTCGAACTCCAGAGGTCTCCATTTTCTGTTAGAACTGGAACTCGAAAGGCTGATGTCACGAGGGTAAGGTTGACCGACTCAAGAGTGATCGGTCGCACCCTCCTGTGCAAGAGTTACCCTACGCTGTCTGGGGTTTCCTTTTCCGCCGACCAAGGAAAACCCATCCCGACGTTTGCCTAAAACTGTCAATTTGAGTATGAATAGTTATTGCCCATTTCATACTCAAACTAACGTCGTACGGCCTCGACGCTTCCACCAAGAGATTCCAACCGAAACTCTCGCCTCGAGGGTCTGACCACACCATCGGCGTAAGTGTGATTATCGAGTCTCCTCCCAAGGTATCTCCAGACGTGAGGGTCAAGTCCATGGCTTACCGGAAACTCTAGGTCTGGAATAAGATTTTTGAAAGCAAGAAATGATTCACATCGACGTCTGTTACTACAACAACTAGTAGTGGACACAGACTGTCCCTTGAATCATTTCTAGAGCCATTGGGTCACACTCCTTGACCGCAAGCAGCCGCATTCTTCCTCCTCCCTCCAGCTCCCTGAGCCTGGCGGGAATAACTAATGAGGGAGGTTGTACCATGATAGGATGTACACCACCTCATGCTGCTCTCCTAGCTCTCCCTCCACGTCTACTGCTTCTTAGACTCATCTCTGCTTTAAGCTTCCTCTTCTTTAACACGTCCGAGTCTCTAAGACTGGCACCAGATTCCTGTTTCTTACTGCACTGTGCAGTCTTCATCCTCTCCTGGATGTCCTGGACCTCCTTTAGTCTCACAAGAGATGCTATAATTTCTTATTTGCCGATAAGAGAAACCCGGCCTCATCCCCTGGATGAACCACATTCGATGCCTAATACAGTCAATCCTGACATGAATGATGCATTCATGCCATGGAAGACGTCGTAATGCCTCGACGTAACTACTAAGAGATTCAACTGTCACTCTCGCCTCCAAGGGTCGAGTCACACTGTCGGCATCAGTGTGAGGTCACTGGGTCCCCTTCAGTAGAAATCTCGAAAGTGAGGGTCAAGTCAACAGTTTTAACCGGGACCACTCAACATAAACCAAACAAAAGGATAGGAAAGCAAACAAAGATAAGTGTCTTTTTATTATTGTAACTCATAGTACAAATACAAGAATACAAAAGCAACATGGAACTAGAAGCACAAAGGACGTATCCACTAGTTCCTCTCCTGCCCACCTGCTCTCAGAGCTCTACTGCCTTGTCCACTGCTCGGCTATTTCTCAAGCACTCGCCGCTGCTTCTGTCTCGGTGGCTCCTCCAACACCCGCTGATCAATCGTACGAGGAGTCGGACAGTCACGTGCTAGGTGACACTTCCCGCCGCAGGAGTAACATTGTCCGTTTCTGGCACACCTGGCACTGAACCCACCTCGGGTGCCCCGCACCACCGGTCCTAAAACCCGATATCGTCCAACTGCTAGTCCGGTCCTCCTGGACCTCTGCATCATCTGTCTACTGCCCACAGATTACTCGGATACTGATCGAAAAACACGCAGCAAAGGAAGAAGCTCTTGTACATGCTTGGGGTGTAGAGATACTGGCACAAAATTCACCCTGAAGAAGGTCTCGAAGTCTTCCCATGCGAAGGTCATCCCGTCGCAAAACTGAAACAAGTGGCTCCACCACCTGCCTGCTGCTGCCTGAAGGAGGCTGGCAGCAAAGATCACCACGAAGTCTGACGGCGTCCCCACTAGCCTGAAGACTCCCACCACAGCCTCCAGCCAATCCTCAGCCGCCTGCGGGTCCGTCTCTCCCCGGAACTTGGGTGGTCTCTGGCGCTGGAACTCGTGCAGCGCACTCAAGTGGCATGCATCACCTACTGCTGGGGCTGGTGGCATCGGTGGCCCAAGGTATGGTAGTATCGCTGGTGCCTCCGTTGGTGCCTCAAATGAAAGAGGGACTTGTACCGAAGCCTCGTCGCTCGACAGGCTGTCAGTATGCACATCCCTCTGGGCTCTAGCTGGTCGTTCGTGAAAAGGCATCCTGAAAGAAACAACGTAACATGGTCAAACGATTATACCTGGTGAGCTGACCTGGTTTTAGCTGACATTTAAAAACTTCTGGAAACACACACGCAATCAGTGTTTTTGTGCACAAAGTCAGAAATCAGTTGTCAGGGTCCTGGTGTATGGATACGTCGGCCGCCCACACCAACACTGGACTCCCTGAACAGAAAACCACACTCGGTACCCTTAACACTATTGCTTCACAGAAAGAAACATCAGAGTTATAAGTTCTGTGGTAGAACCGAACTCCTCTGATACCAATTTGTAACGACCCGTCATTGGGGCCCGTGCCGTGACTACCCCAAGCCCGCCTTCCATAGGCCAGGGGCTGGCGACTAGCACCAAGGCGTAAATCCCGGTAAAAAGGGAAGGCATTGCCTTTGTAATGTAAACAATCACACAGAGTACAAGCGGAAGAAGTAAACACTGCGTACAACAGTAAGTGCGGAAAGTAAAAAGGGGCCAAAAATACAAGCCCAACTGTAAATTACAACTCGAAAGGGAAAACAACAACTAAAAAGTAAAGCTGCTACGCCGAGCTGTCCACTGGAAATCCCACCTGAAGGGTGGGTACAGATAGCTCCTCTGCTCCTCAGGTCCCGTCGTCCGCTCCGAGTATGTCTCAACCAGTGGTCCACCTCCGGGTACCGCCTCGTCGTCACGTCCACCTCTGGGTACCGTCTTGTCATGAGGTCCTCCTCCGAGTACCATCTCTTCGTATAGTCCACCTCCAGGTACCGTCCAGTCCTCGAACACTCGGCCTCTGTCTGCACTGCCTGTCGTCTGCAACCAACACAACGAGGTACGGGAATAGCCCGTGCATGGGTGAGTATAATGATACTCAGTAGGGACCCCGAGACCCTCAAGGTCTCACTAAACCAACAAGGATAACCACAAAGAATATCTCAACAGATAACCTCTACTTAGGTATATGCCCATACATATACCTAAGTTATCAAGTAACCCATCTCAATCATGAGGAAACACAAGGATTGTGAAATCAACGGATAACCACTACCCGGGTATATGCCCATATATATACCTAAGTTAGCAAGTGACTCATCTCAATCATGAGGTAAACACAAGGTCAAAAGTCTCAACTCAAACCATGATTTTCATTATCGAAACCGTAACTGCTGAAGATCTCCGTCTCTGGAGTGTACAGTGGTCCTGTCACGACTCCGAGGTACTGCTCACTAACCTAAGACTGCTGAAGAACTCCACCCATTGAGTACTGCGGGTCAGCTGCTACAACCAAGCGCTCCCATGTGCCGCTACAACCAAGCGCACCTCTGTCGTGGGTCTGCCGCTACAACCAAGCGCTTCCATGTGCCACTACAACCAAGCGCACCTCTGTCATGGGTCTGCCGCTACAACCAAGCGCTCCCATGTGCCGCTACAACCAAGCGCACCTCTGTCATGGGTCTCCCGCTACAACCAAGTGCTCCCATGTGCCGCTACAACCAAGCGCACCTCTGTAACACACTGAGTCGTTCGATCAGCAGTCGTCAGGTCTCAGCCAGCTACACGGTCTCCGTACTCCACACGCTCGTCACTGCGAGGGTCCGCTCCACGAGCTACAGGTCGAAACTCCAAGAATATCAAAGTCCCACGAAGAAGTATCTCAATGGACCGCCACGTCATAGGGGTCTCAACGCAACAGACGACGCGTCAATCGGACGCTCGGTCTGTGAGTTATTAGCCTTTTCGTCCCAAGGGCCCGGTTGGTTTCGTGAGCGAACCAAATCCGGCCGTATCTCAACTGTACCCCGAACTCTCATAGGGTAAACTCATAGGGACCGTTTCTCAACGCGATCACCAACGCCGCTGACGGTTCGTCAAACAGACGTTCTGTCAGAAAGATATCAGCTTTTCCGTTCCAGGGGCCCGGTTGGATTTTGGTGCGATCCAACCCGGCCACTATCCATCTGCATCCAAAACTCGGGCGGAGGATACCAAAAGTCCCGTATCGTCAACAGGAACCCAACGCAACAGACGGCGCGTCAATCGGACGCCCGGTCTGAGAGTTATTGGCTTTTTCGTTCCAGGGGCCCAGTTGGATTTCGGTGCGATCCAACCCGACCGCACTCCGTCGGCATCCAAACCTCGAGCAGAGTAAACAAAAGATCCATCTCACTTATAGGAATTCAACAAAACAGACGGCGCATCAATCGGACGCCTGGTCTGTTATTTATTGGCCTTTCTGTCTCTCACCCACCCTGGGAAACTTCCCAGGAGGTCACCCATCATGATCACTACTCTAGGCCAAACACGCTTAACTATGGAGTTTTAACCACGTAGGCTCCCGAAAAGGAAGGTTCACCTTGAGTATAGTATAGCTAAACGACCGTCTCGATCCAAGGATCGCGTTGCCGCTGACGGCGAGTCGTTTGGAGGGTCGTAGTCCAAGATACGTGCATTTGACCAAACCGCTCGGTAACGGGGGTTTCGGGCCCAGGCCGTCCCGGCCCGAGATCCCCCCTCATAATGGGGGGCCAAATAACTGCCCGGGGGAATTAAATTCCCCAGGTTTCCACCAACCCGGTCGGCCCGACCTGGCCGACCGGCTTCTTGTCAACATGACCGGCAAAGGCCGGTCCTCTTCCATCTTCCGGCACCGGCTGGCCGCCGGTCATCACGATCTGCCGCGGACTTCGTCATCCGGTGCAGTGCGACGACACCGCGCCCCTCCGCCGCGGCCCCGCTCCGGCCGCGGCGTCTTCGGTTTCCTTCGACGCTGCGTGACGGCGTCGCGTTCATGATAATTCTTCCCACGGCGCGGCGCGACGGCGCTGCACAATAATTTCCGTGTGATTCCCGCGTGGTGCAACGGCACCACACTATCTCGTTTCATCCGCAAAAAACATTAAAGAACAAAGGAGGGGGGTTCGGCCGTGTTTGTGCGGTCTGGTCCCCCTCTCGTTAGACGATAACACTTAATCGTTCATGCTCAAGTTTGTCATGCTAGAACCAAGAACAGAATATAATGAAATAAAGCAACAACAAACCCCTACTTGGATATTTGACGTCGCACGTCGGGCGTCGCGGAGAACGGCGTCGCGGAGAATGACGTCGCGGAGATCGGGCGTCGATTCCATGGATGTTGGGGTACGTCCGAGGAGGAAACGACGTCTCCTCACTTTTTGCGGAGATGAAGAAGGAAGGCGCGCTGTCGTTGGAGAGTTCCCTACGTCGGTGTCTTCTCCCTTTCCGTGGAGGAAAAAGAGGATGAAGAACCGTGATCATCGAGTCGTTCTAAGTTGAGGGATCGATGTTCTTCATCGGAGAAGAACCATTCTTCACGGAGAGGAGGACGTTATTCAAAGAAGAAGGAGCTTCCTTTTCTATCACACAAAGGCTCTTTCTCAAAAATCCTCCCACCACAATTCAACCTCCAAATAAAACAGGGTTTCCCTTTATTTTATTTTAATCATTCCATGCATTGTAAGTTCAAAATTCAAACACTTATTTGATTAAGAGTTTCAATAACTTAATTTAAGTGCAAGTTGGCATGAGTTATGAGGGAGAGAGGGAGAGAAGGAGTTTCAAAATAAAGAGGGAGGTGAGGAGTTTCAAAATAAAGAGGGAGTTAGGGGGTTATGGGAAAAGTGATGGGGTGGGGTTCGTGTGGGCCCCACCTCACCTTAAATCCTTCCATGGGTGGTTAACTCCAAGTGGGTCTCACCCCTAACTCCCTTACATTGGTTAAAACCACTTAAGAGAGGGTCAAGTGTTGTAACATAACACTTAATCTACTTAACAAGAAAATAAAAATTGTAGATAAGTTATAAATTTAACTTCCACAATTTTTATCATCTTCTCTCGGATAAACACAACTCCGTAAATGGCGTTCTTAATAAATTACCGGCGCTGCGGTTCCATCGGTGCCCCCAGAATTCGATTCCGGGCACCGATTCAAAAGATAGAAATTCCCGCTCGCTCGTTCACTGAACGTACCCGAGCCTAACTTCAGAAATTAATTCCGGCCACACCAGGCCTCAGAATCAGGCGCCGTCAGAAACTGCGTTCTTGTAAAATTCCAAAGAAAATTAAGAAAAATATTTTCCTTGAAATTTCCGGATCTTTACAAAAATAGTGGTAGATAAAGGTTACAAGTTAGGATGATCAACATTCCAAAGGGATAAAGTACCAAAAACCAAATAGGTATAAAAACCCAAATAATTACATTTTAAAAGTATACAACAAATGGAAATACATCCCATGATGAATGTAACATCACATGGTCCAAAGGATCAAGAATATCCACCACCTCCAAGTGACACTTTCCCTTTGCTTGGACCTAGAATAAGAAAATCTAAAAATGCATGAAGGAAAAGGTAGGGTGTGGGATATAAATATTAGTAGGGTATCATGAAGTGTCCCATAATATATTCCATAATATATTCTATAATAATAAACCAAATCGTGAATCCAATTCAAATAGAATAGGGTATGGAATAATATATCATTTTCATATTAAAAAAATCATGCTTTCATTTCAAGGGTGGAAAACATTTCAAACAATGTGTTAAATAAAAAATTTATATAAAAGAATTTATATAAATAATATATAATGAGTAAAGAAGTTCTATTATAAATGGCATATATATATAAAAACAATCACAACAAGAACTGTGGTCATCATCCCGGAAGTATGTAAGATTCTAGCTATATGATCCTCACATATCTCATATCGGTGATTACAGAAAAATATTTTCACACAAGACCCTCAAGATTAAAATGAATTGGACTCATTATCATCCCATCTAGGATAAGATATGCCAAATTAGGGTTTTTTAGAGTTTTCATCATCAATATATTACCAAGGAATCAACATCTTAATGGGCTTGTCCCAAATTTCCCACTAACTACCCAGGATTGCATGTTCGCAATCCATCAATATTAAAAGTGGAAACATCTCATTTAATATAAATCATCATTTATAATTAAATCACCCAATTTTTAGTTTTAATATCCCAATTCAATTTTAAAACCAAAAAGTGGGTTTTTCATCATTTCATGATTTTTTAATAAAAACCCCAATATAGGTTTTTATAATTTCAATTTAAGCCATTTTCAAAAATCAAATCTCAAATCATTTCATCAATTCTATATATTTTTTTAAAAAATAGTCACCAAATTCCAATTCCATTAGAATTGGGGTGTTTTTTTTTCTGAAATCCATTCCATTTAAAATTCCAAATCAAAATCATATTAATTTGGCATTTCATAAATCAATTGAAATCTATTTCAAAAAAAATCATGTAAATAAAGGTTTCAATTATATGGTAAATCTTAAATGGAACTACCTACCATAAATCAATGTTCATTAATTGATACACGTAATGGGATTCTCCAATGAATAATGAAGGCATCATTGATCAATAAATATAACCTACAATCAAGATACCATCAAACAAAGTTTAGGTCCATCAAAAACATGATGATGTAATACCCTATAAGGATGAGATAATGAGATTCTAGATGAAAAATCATGATAAAATATATAAAAACATGGAGGATATTAAATGTGATCAAACACACTTCGATTGTCCAAGATAAGTGTTTGTAAGAGTAAAAACCACTTTTTTAGAGCCTTAAAGACTAAGAAGTTGCATATGGTTTAGTGGGGGTATACCTGAGGATAAAAAGGCGGTTTAGGAATTTAAAATATTTTTTTGTAATAAAAAAATATCATACACATGGTTTTTCGGGGAAGGTCACATGGTTAGAAAAACCATGCTCCCTAATCACGCGCCCTATTTAGAATCACTATACAAGGAATGAATTTTCTCTTAGGTGGGTGAATGGTTTGTAAAAATATACACCAACCATTAAAATTATAATTTTTCAGAGTTTCATAGTTTGGGAAACCATGCACAAACCAGACACAACCCAGAAAATATCCAAATTTTCTAAATTCTACCTGAAAGAACAACAGACAGGTCTAAGCCAAATAATGATAAAAATAAGTTTCGAGGATTACTTGAAAACAAGGATTGGGATGTTACAACCTCCTCACTGAAAAAACATTTTATCCCCAGAAATTGTGTCATGAAGTTTCCATAGCAAAGTGATAAGGCTACTATTCTCTCATCAGGGCCTAACACTCCCAAGTATCATGACTATCAAAATCATTATTCTATATCATACAGTCCAAAGGTATCATCCTACCATGAGGTACCTTTTTCTCAGAATTAAATTCTGACCGGATGATTAGTTACAAATAAATTTGTGTCAACATCATGAACCTCCAAGATCAAGACATGAGATGGGTCAGAAAGATACTTCTGAAGCTGCCATGCATATAACATGTTATATATTGACTTCAACTATAGTGGAAGTGATCAATGTTAATACACTTTATCCACCTTATTAATACAATAAAATGGTCCCACTAAATGAAGATAAATCTTCCCTTTCCTCCCAAGCTGTCGCTGATCCAAGTGGGGTGAAACACTCAAGAACACTTTTTCATCAATTGATAACTCCAACATTATACAAAGATAATCGACATGGGATTCATACTATCTACATTCACATAAAATTATATGAAGAATCAAATAAATATTTTTTTTCATCTCGTAGCCCATACATGGTCCATCCAAGGATGATTTTTCAATATCTGACCAAAAAAATGAAGACATACATGGATTGATTTACAAGTCATCAAAAGGATCCATTATGATAAAAAAACAAGTAACTATTGTTATAAGTGAACTCAAGTAGTCACAAATGGCCATCCAAAGCTCCAAAAAATCATGGAAACATGAACAAATCATATCCTAAAGAATCTATATATCACTATCTATTTGTCCATACATCTTTTGATGGAATGTTGTACACAAGAAAACCTAAGATCCCCCCGCCACCTAAATTCATAAACAAAATTGATTGGTAAAATGGGGATATCTATTAGAGACTATAATAGATATAACTACATGGAAATGAGAAATCACTTTTATATTGAGATTTCCCAACTCCTCAACATTGGTTTTATCACAAATGGGTATAAAGTGAGGTGATTTGGACAACCTATTGATCAAAACCCATGTCACATTATTATTTCTAGGAGCACACAGAAACTAAGCAAAAATTCCCTAAAAATATCATCCCACTTTGAATTAGTCACCAGATGTGGCTGAAGTAATCTTGAAGGTCTCTTGTACTCCACCTAGACCTATTGGAAAGTATTACAATGAGAAAAAAATAACAATGTCCAATCTCATAACTATACCCTAGAATCATCAATTCATAGCATAAAACTTATTTTACATTTTTGGGAGCATGACCAATTTGGAGTTATGGAAATCCCCCATCACAACTTTTTTCACTGAAAACAGTACAATGAACATATTATAGAAACATATAATTCCATTTTTGGAGAACAACCAATCAATAATATTCTCCCCACTATAAAAAGAGTTTCTACTACCATATAATTCAATATCAGGATTCTTCTCCTGAAGAATCATTTCAAGAAGAGTGGAAGTAAACTAAATATTATCCAAGACAACATCACCCACTAAACCTAGTGTGAACGAGGTTATTAATGCAAAATCCTTGGGACTACTTATGCACTCGGAGGAAAAAAATGGTGGAGGAGCTTCTCACATTCAATCATACACAACAAGAGGCTAACAAGATGATTGGATAGGTGATTCTTGTGGTTACTAATGGTGAGAGGGCTTCCTGGATCAATAAACAAGACCTTATACTGATAAGGGGTTTCAATGAAGGGAAGATAAGTAAGGAAGAGTATATTCAAATATTGGAGAATATGGACGATCACTTTGAATTCGTTATCAATGACGATCCAGATACACAGGTGCACTCTCTCTCCTAGAAATTATTTATGGAGGAACTCTCTAATAGTATTAAGTTCAATTTAAATGATTTTGTTATTTCCTATACAATGTATCCCCCTAGTTGAAGTTATGAGATTTCTCACTTTTCGATAAAATTGTTTGCTAAAAAAAGTTAGTTTTTAGTCACCCTCTGTTTCATGAACTCCAATTTGAATCTATGAAAAACGATCCATCAAGTTCCACTCTTCGGATGATTCTTTCATAACTTGGGTTAGATGTTTCCTACTCAAAACATCGAAAATGACATTCCATTTCTCATGGATATAAGCATTGTTGAAATAAAAAAAATTCGGGTACTCCACATAATGCATCTAGCAAAGATTCAAATCATTTTTAGAGAAGATATAAATCAAGATATTGTGGTCAAAATACATTGTAAAACATTCTATTAAAAGTTAATTATATAATATATTAAGTGAATTCATCAGGACTTAGATTTCATGGCCATGGGTTGGATAATTATTCTCTTGTTTCCTATGTTTTCGAGAACTATAGCCACCACATGATCAAACTGTATAAGAACGCAACCAAAACCCTAACCTCATGCATCACAAAAGACCACATTGTCCTGGATGGACTCTGAAAGAGAAAACACCATTAAAAATTCAAAATATGTTTTAGATCAAAAAATAAATCTTAAATTAATCATCATAAGAAAAATTATCCCTCTTTCGAGTGAGCATAGTCATAAGAGAGGCCAACATTTATAAATCCTTTACGAAATGATGATAATACCCCACTATACCCAATAATATCCAAATATCAATTACATTATAGGTTTGTTCCCATGTCGTAATATCTTCCACCTTTTGAGGATCAATTGAGAAACCATGTTTCAAGACCACATGTCCCAAGAAATTCACTTCCTAAATACAAAAATAAAATTTCGATAGCTTTTCATTGAGTCAAAGATTTCTAAAAATTTACATAAACACTCCCATATAACATACATGATCCTACTATGACTAAGAGTAAACTAGGATTTCATCTATAAGGACCACCATGAACGTAATAAGATACTCATGGAATATCATGTTCATCAAAGATATGAATGCTATAGGAGAATTAGATAGAATGAATGAGATGAAAATATACTCATAATTGATATACCTATTCTTGAAGGTGGTTTTCTAATTGTTGGATTATTTTATTCTAAACTGATGATAACTAAATCAAATATCAATCTTCAAGAACCAATTCACCCCTTTCAACTAGTCAAAGATATCGTCAATCCATGGAAAAAATATTATTTTTACCATAACTCAGTTGAGTTTTTGGTAATGAACATATAGGTGAAGTGTTCCATAAAATTTATCTGAAAATATAACTGGTTCTGCCCAAGGTGATATAATCAAGAGAATGAATACCTTCTCAATAAAACTATCAAACTGAGTATTAAAAATTTTCATATTTACTGGTTTCATATAGTAATAAGGAATATACATAGGTTCACTACTGGAAAATGGTTAATAGCGACAGGTTATTTGCGATGGGAATTATTCCCGTCGCAAATACCTTACGGAACGTGTTATTTGCGACAGGTAACTATTCCCGTCGCAAATAACCCCTTATTTGTGAAGGGTTTCTTTTACCCGTCGCAAATGTTTTGGCACAAAATGCACGCCAAACCGTGCAAAATTTATTTGCGATGGGGTTCTAACCCCGTCGCAAATAACCGGCGGCGGTTAAAGAGTATTTGCGACGGGTTTCTTTTAACCATCGCAAATGGTTTGGCGCGAAGTTTATTTGCGACGGGGTTAGAGCCCCGTCGCAAGTAATCAGCGGCGGTTAAAGAGTATTTGTGATGGGACTGCAGTCCCGTCACAAATCTTCCGGTGGCAGGGGTTATTTTCGACGGGCCCCGTTGCAAATAATCGTTTTAATGCCGCCCATAATTAAATGTGGCCAAGGTTATTTGGGACGGGCCTCGTCGCAATTACTGTTATTTGAGATGGGAATCCCGTCACAAATAGGCCTGTCGAAATTAATCTAACCTATAAATACTGTCAACCGTTACAGTTTGTTTCACTCTGAACTTCTTCCGACGATCTGTTGTATAATTTATTTTTCTGATTTCGAGGAGTCAGTTGGTGGTGTCCTACAACAACAGCGGCTCGACATTGACATCAAGTTTAAGATTTTTATCTAAATTTTAATTTCATATTTATTTTATTTATTTTATTTATTTATTTTTAATTTTTATAATTTTTTTTCTGATTCCTAATTAGAAATAATTATGAATAACTATTAATAAATAACAGTAATTAGAGACAATTAAACACTAATTACATTAAAATAGTTAGCTGTAATTACAATTAATTAGCAGTAATTATGAAAAATTAAAATTAAATTGAATTAATTAATAATAATTAGAAATAATTAACATTAATTAGTAATAATTAATAATAATTAACAATAATTAACAATAATTAATAATAATTATCTATAATTAGTAATAATTAATAATAATTATAAATATTTACTAATATTTACTAATATTTACCAATAATTGACAATAATTGACAATATTTTTCAATAATTGGTCAATATTTACCAATATTTACAAATAATTGCCAATAATTGTTAGTATTTACCAATAATTAGGGAAAATTACCAATAATTGGAAATAATTACCAATAATTAGGAATAATTAAAAATAATTAGGAATAATTACCAATAACTAGGAATAATTACCAATAATTAGGAATAACTACCAATAATTAGGAATAATTATCAATAATTAGGAATAATTATCAATAATTAGTAATAATTACCAATAATTATCAATAATTACCAATAATTAGAAATAAATAACAATACTTTTTAATAATTAATAATAATTAACAATAATTAGTAATAATTAACAATAATCAGTAATAATTAGTAATAATTACCAATAATTGCCAATAATTGTCAATATTTACCAATAATTCCCAATACTTGTCAAAATTTACCAATAATTAGGAATAATTACAAATAATTAGGAATAATCACCAATAATTAGGAATAATTACCAATAATTAGGAATAATTACAAATAATTAGGAATAATAACCAGTAATTAGGAATAATTACCAATAATTAGGAATAATTACCAATAATTACCCATAACTACCAATAATTACCAATAATTAGCAATAATTACCAATATTAGCAATAATTAGCAATAACTAGAAATAATTAGTAATAATTAGGAATAATTAGGCATAATTAGGAATAATTACCAATAATTAGGAATAATTACCAATAATTAGGAATAATTAACAATAATTACCAATAATTACCAATAATTAACAATAATTACCAATAATTAGGAATATTTAGCAATAATTTGGAATAATTACCAATAATTAGCAATAATTACAAATAATTAGGAATAATTACCAATAATTGCCAATAATTAGGAATAATCACCAATAAATATCAATAATTAGGAATAATTACCAATAATTAGGAATAATTATCAAAAATTACCAATAATTAGGAATAATTACCAATAATTAAGAATAATTACAAATAATTAGGTATAATTTCCAATAATTAGGAATAATTACCAATAATTAGGAATAATTACCAATAACTACCAATAATTACCCATAATTACCAATAATTAGGAATAATTACCAATAGTTAGGAATAATTACCAATAATTGGGAATAATCACCAATAATTAGCAATAATTAACAATAATTAGCAATAATTAGAAATAATTAGTAATAATTAGGAATAATTAGCAATAATTAGGAATAATTGGCAATAATAAGCAATATTTGCAACAATTAGCAAAAATTAGGAATAATTAGCAATAATTAGCAATAATTATGAATAATTAGTAATAATTATGAATAATTGGCAATAAATAGGAATAATTAGAAAAAATTAGGAATAATTGGAAATAATTAGGAATAATTACCAATAATTAGGAATAATTACCAATAATTAGGAATAATTACCAATAATTAGGAATAATTACCAATAATTAGGAATAATTACCAATAATTAGGAATAATTACCAATAATTAGGAATAATTACCAATAATTACCAATAATTACCAGTAATTACCAATAATTACCAATAATTACCAATAATTACCAATAATTACCAATAATTACGAATAATTACCAATAATTACCCATAATTACCAATAATTATGAATAATTACCAGTAATTAGGAATAATTACCAATAATTAGGAATAATTACCAATAATTAGGAATAATTACCAATAATTAGGAATAATTACCAATAATTACCAATAATTACCAATAATTACCAATAATTACCAATAATTAGGAATAATTACCAATAATTAGGAATAATTACCAATAATTAGGAATAATTAACAATAATTACCAATAATTAGCAATAATTAGAAATATTTAAAAATAATTAGCAATAATTAGCAATAATTAGGAATAATTGGAAATAATTGGCAATAATTAGCAATAATTAGGAAAAATTAGCTATGATTAGGAATAATTAGGAATAATTAGGAATAATTAGAAATAATTAAGAATAATAACATTATTACATTATTAGTATATTTTATTATTAATATTAAAATAATATAATTTTCTATATTATATACAATTCTCCTTTTATCTGTGTGTTTTTTGTCTCCACATGCAATATTTACATTCTTTTTCTAAATTATCAACCTACTCACCAATGGAGAGGTGAAAGTGAATGAAAATATTACATGTGGAGACAGAATGGTAAACACACAGATGAAATGAGAATTGTATATAATATAGAAAATGATATTATTTTAATATTAATAATAAAATATACTAATAATGTAAAAATGATATTATTATATAATTAATATTGATGAAAAAATATTAGTATTATTAAAATAATAAAAAAATTATATAATATTAAATTTATCAATATTTGTATCAGGTTTTTCTTTATTCTTTACATGTCCAATTCTTAAAGGGTCAATTTTTATGTTTATCCCAATAAAAAGTTGCGTCAGTCGTGTCTGATGTAAACTCTATAATTATCCTTGCTTGAATGTTTTTTCTAACAAATTATTCAAAACAAGTAATTCTTTTATATTTTATAGAAAAATATGGAACAACGAGGTCGTCAACAGTCATTATTAGATGACCACATCTGGATAAATCAATGTAGAAATCCAAATGGTTCTGGTTTAAATCCAGTATATATAGAGGGTGTGGAGACTTTTTTATCATTTACGGTGTCAAATACAGAATTTGTTTCAGAAGGAACAATAAAATTCCCTTGTAGAAAATGTGCATTCAGAACGTTTGACATGTTTGACAATGTGGGGGAATGTCTCTTGTGTTTTGGTTTTCAACCATATTATGTTTTTTGGTATCCACAGGGTGAACGTAGTTCTAGAGTAGGTGATACCAACTTGATTCCGGATCCATCCCGGTTTCAAGATTTAGTACATGATGTTATAGGTTCATCTGTTCAACATACAGAAACACCGGATGATATAACTTCAAATCCTGAGTTGGCACCATCTGAATTTTATGAGTTGTTGAGGTCTGCAGAGGATGTATTATATCATGGTTGCATGATTAGCAAATTAAGAGAAGTTGAAAAATTTATGGCTATCAAATCAGATAACGGAATGTCAAACATCTATTTTGACCATATATTTTCTTTGCTTAAAACACTGTTACAAGAAGGAAATGTTTTTCCTGCAAATTACTATTGAGTAAGAGGCTAGTTCGAAATTTGGGAGTTACTTTTCAGAAGATTCATGCATGTTCAAATGACTTCATTTTATATTCTGGGGAAGATTAGTCGTTGGATAGTTGTACCACATGTGGGAAATCGAGATATAAAGAAGGGAAACATGGGAAGTCGGGTTTGATTCCTGTAAAATAGTTGAGATATTTTCTTCTGATATCAAGACTACAACATTTATTCATGTCTAAGAATATAGCGAAAATGATGTCATGGAATAAAGTGAATATTTTAACCGATAAAAGATTGAATCATCCAGCTGATGGTGATTCATGGAAACATTTTGATAGAGTGCATCCATCCTTTTCTTTAGAAGATAGAAATGTTCGACTGGGCCTTTCTACTGATGGTTTCTTTCCGTTCAGATCTTATGGTAGTCAGTATTCATGTTGGCCTATTTTTTTAACTCCGTACAATTTACCTCCATGGATGTTGATGAAGGATCCCTATATCTTTTTGACTTTACTAATTCTAGGACATCCGAAAAAGAATATTGATGTGTATTTAAAACCATTGATTGATGAATTATGTTTATTGTGGAGTACTGGTGTCAGTACATATGATGTTGCTACGAAACAGAATTTCATACTGAGTGCAGCATTGATGTGGACAATTAGTGACTTCCCGGCTTATGGGATGTTATATGGATGGAGTACATGTGGTAAAAAAATGATGTGCTTACTGTGTGGGAGAGAACAAAGCAGTTATGCTCATTCATGGAAAGAAACCTTCTTATTTTGACTGTCATCGCAGATTTATTCCCACTGATCATCCTTTTCACAGAAATAGATCTCATTTCAGAAAAGCAATAGTTGAAATGGATGATCCTCCAATAATGATATCAGGTTCGAAGTTAAAATCAGTTGTATTTTCATTACCTCCCATCACTTTTGGTACCACAATAAACCAACATGAAATTTCTAGTTTTGGGAAAGAACAAAATTGAATTAAACGTACCACATTTTGGGATTTTCCAAATTGGTCTGATTTGTTGGTCCGCCACACGTTGGATGTTATGCATATTGAGAAGAACTGTTTTGATAATTTGTTTCATATAGTCTTGGTTACGCCATAAAAGAGAAAAGACAATGTAAATGCATGTTTAGATCATGCCCAAATTTTCAGGCGTCCAGAACTAGAACTGTTTGAGAATGTCAGAATAGAAAAGTTACTGAAACCAAAAGCAGCTTATACACTGTCTAAAGAAAACCATTCATTATTTTGTTAGTGGATTGCAGATTTGATACTTCCAGATGGTTGTGCTTCCAATTTGGGTAGATGTGTAAAGAATGGTTATATTACTGGATTACGAAGTCATGATTGTCATGTTATAATGGAAAGACTTACACCCATTGGATTAAGAGGTCTGTTTAATTATATGATTTGGGATTCCATAACAAACATTTCATATTTTTTTCGGGATATTTGTGTGGCTACAGCAGATTATGATGCTCTATGCAAACATGAAGAAGATTTTCTTGTAATTATATGTAAACTGGAAAAAATATTTCCATTGTCTTTCTTCGACTCAATGGAACATTTGATATTACATTTTTCATATGAAGCCAAATGTGGAGGTCCAGTACAGTTTCGATGGATGTACCCATTTGAAAGATGAATACAAAAATTGAAAAGAAAAGTACCTAACAAAGCATCTGTTGAAGGATCTATTGTAGAAGCTTATTTGCAAGAGGAAATATGTTTTTTATGTTCCCATTATTTTGAATCTGAGTATCCTTCAAAACACAACCGAATGGGACGGAACGAGAGGAATATTGATGAAATCGAAAATTAATTATCTGTTTTCAACCAGCCAGAGCTTGGTTTTGGTGGATTTCATGAATGCTGGCTTTTGGATGATGAACATCATAGAGCTCATAAATATGTTCTTCCCAACTGTGAAGATATGAAATTAGTTGTATTGTAAGTGTTTATATCACTTATTCTATCATTTATGTTACATTAAATAAATTTGTTTTTATAGGTTGTATGATAATCATATCAAGAATCAAATTCCACAAATTACGGCAGCTGCTCTCGAAGAACGCCAATAAGAAAAATTCCTCTCATTGGTTTAAAAAACTGGTAACATAAATTCTTTGTCTTTTAGCAACTCATTCATTGAATAGTTTACTATATTGATAATTATTTCAAAAAAATTCAGGTGTCTAGACATGCTGATAAAATTGACAAACGGTTGTGTATATTGAGTAACCCACCTTCCAAACTTGTTAAAACTTATAATGCATATGTGGTGAATGGATTTCGATTTCATACACATGAATATGGGGAGTCAAAAAAATGAACAATGGAGTTAGCTTGAGAGGATCTCATTATCGATAAAATGAAGTTTGATTTTATGGAATTCATGATGAAATCATTGAACTCTATTATCTTGGAGAACATTACATAACCATGTTCAAATGTCGGTGGTTGGATACAGAGAGAGGTGTGCGTGTTCATCTGACTCATGGAATCATCGATATCAAATGTAAAAGTGTTCTCGCAGTAAATAAACCATTCTTATTGGCTCAACAGGCACATCAAGTTTATTACACAAATTACTGTGCTACGTCAAAAGACTTGACTGATAGGTGGAGTATAATAAAAATCAATATTTGAGACAATCCGTTTAGTCAAAGTGATTATTCTTTCACTGGTGTGCAAGGAATTGAAGTTTTTCAAGAGAGTACTCAAAATCAATCTTTTTTACAAAGATACATGAGTATCGATGACGAAACCCCACATTTAAGAGTTGGTGATGATGACGATGTTAATGATGTCACATATGAATTTGAAATGGTAAGAGATGAAGCAACTGAAACTCGAATGGATATCGATGATCTTGAGGAGGAATATGAAGATGACATTGACATATATGAAGATGATGATGAAGATGAATAGTGATAGAATTCCATGGTAGTTATATATAATCATAACTATTATATATGTATATATAATAGTAATTATCAATTATTTTCTAACAACATTAACATTTTCTGTTTCAGATGGACGACGACGCATTGCGTGAGTTGGCGGATACTGACCTGTCTTTCGATGCAGATGAGTTGCTGGCAGATGACCCTCAGCCTGCAAGCGCTTCAGGGAGACCGTAGAGGGGGTGCGGTCTTGCACGATTGATGATTCCTGACCCCGTCCCCGAGCGACGTCCACGTCTTGGGTTTGATCCACGCACACAGAGGCGTGATAACCTATGTGATAACCTGTGGATTTGACAAAAATTTCATTAATCTATTCACATAATAAATGTTTATTATTTTTACAATTTTCCGCATATAGCAGTCCGACAGGGCAGCGCTATTTTGCGCAACTATTTCTCTCAGCTAATGACCACATGGGAGCATATTCCCAATGATGTGCAGCAGGCCATGTTCGTCCATTGGTTGGTACATACGTAAATAATTAATTTTTATTTTGAAAATTATTTCATTTCTAAAATGATATTTTGATTTATTTGTAGGGTTTATGGTATCCGATCAAGGATTCCATGTGTGGCTCCTTCCACGATGCATGGGAGGTGGTCATGCGTGATCAATTTCATCAGTTTTTGCACAAGATGAGCAGAGCATCCATGATGAAAGCAGGAGTTTCCATTTTTGATGACTCCTGTAGAGAGCACCGACCACAATACATTTCATCCCACATATGAGATGGATTATGTGCGCACTGGTTGAGTGATGCCTTTCATAGGATATCATCGGTGTGGAGGCAGAATTGGGGGAGACAGGAGGTGACTCATCGAGATGGGATTCGTACTTTCAGTACTCATAGACAACATCTAGTACCTACATTATTTTTTAATATGTTATATAACTATAAATATTAACAGTTTATTTTTTATTCTAATAGGATATAGAGAACCCCGATATTATGGAGTACGACGTATATCAGAGGATGTATAGTGATCCTGCTACTGGGGAGCTTAGAGGTGATCGTCAGCGTCACATCGTTGTCAGTATTATTTGTTTTCAATTTTAAAAATTAACTGCATATAATATATTCACAATTTTAATTTTAAATTGCAACTACATGAGTCATATGAGGCTGCGGTGTCACAGACCCAACCTGAGAGTCAGACCGAGTCATCAGATCAGACCAGTGGCCACCAGTTTGATGAGGCAGCATGGATGTAGGCCACCCAGTATGCCTTCAAGAAGGGCTGGGTAGTTGGTATCAGCTCTCGACTGACTCGCGGAGATTATTATGGCAGTGTTGGGAGGTCGGCGTCCATCTCAAGAGAAGCTTGTGAATATTCTTATGCTACACAGTATGAGGATCAATTGCGATCTTAGACAGCACTGATAGATATTCTCTGATAGGAGCAGGAGGAGATGCGTCAGCAGCAGCAGCAGCATGAGGAGGAGTGTCGACGCTAGCAGCAGCTGTACGAGGAGCAGATGAGTCGGTGGCAGCAGCAGCAGTAGGAGCAGATGGACTACATGCGCCGACTCACTCATGCTTTAGGGATGGAGTTTCCTCCACCATCTGCAGATCCCCCCTCCCCCCTCCCCCTCCCCCCTCCTTCAGATTAGAGTTTGTTTTTATGTTATAATGTTTGTTAAATCAAAATATGAATTTTTTTCTATTCGTAGTTTCTATCTCATTATAAAATATAAATAATATTATATTTTGAAATAACAATATTAATATGAATAATAATATTATTTATATTTTATAATATTAAATTATATATATATATTAAAATTTTATAATAATATAATTTAATTATAATTTTTTGTAATATATGAATTATTTTAATATTTGAATGTAGTATTATATTATTCTTATTATATTATTTAAAATAACATATTAATATTTATTTTATTTATGAATTATAATTCTAATATTATTATATTAATTAAAATCATTTATTAATATTTTATTATTTTTTATTTTTGAATTATAATTCTATTATTATATTATTTAAAATCATTTATTAATATTTTTTTATTTTTTTTATTTTTGAATTATAATTGGATTTTTATTACATTATTTAAAAATAATTTATTACTAATTTATTTATTTTTTTTATTATATTTGTGATGGGTACTATTCCCATCGCTAATAGTATTATTATTATATTAATTAAAATAATTTAGTAATATTATTTTAAAAAAATATTTGCGACGGATCCGTCGCAAATAGTATTTGCGACGGACCCATCGCAAATATTTTGTTTAAAAGTTTTTTAAATATAACGACTCATATTTGTGACGGGACATATGTCCCGTTGCAAATACAACTTTTAGCGACGGGCCCGTCGCAAATAATTCTTGTTGCGACGCCGTTTTCCGCAACAAGCTATTTGCGACGGGCCCCCGTCGCAAAAGCACATTAGCAACAGGATCCAGACGCAAATGTCTCGTCGCAAATATCCTTATTTCCAGTAGTGGTTTAGTAATGGGAACTAAATCAATATAAATCTCTACCACTCTTACTGGTGTAAAACCATATAAATTAGAATGAAAAACATTAGTAAACATAATAATAATTGGAGGGTGATTATTTCTTAAAGATTCCCACCCTAGATCAAAAGAAAACACAAATATTACTTTTCCCAACTCCAAATAAGAAGGTCCAAATCTACATGACCTTGTATTCCATTATCAATGAAACATACAACACACCCAATTAAGAATAGTAAATGATACCCTTCTATGATAGAATTCAATTTTGGACTTATTAGTAATGATCCAATCCATCCATAAAATTACTTCTAGTGGTTTCATGTTATGAACCAGAAAATTCAAGGTAAGCTCAATTTATGAGAGAGGGAAAGTAAAAGTAGGACAACCAAGACCCTACTACTTCATTAGTAGGGGAATAGAAATATCCATCACATAAGATAAAAGAATTGTTGAAATTTTTTGATAGTTCACAATACGAGTTGATATAATTAAGTAAAATTCACTAGTGTTAAATAAAGCAGTCACTAAAGATGAAGCTACAGTGATGGTACCTCTCATGGTCACTAGACCCACATATTCTTCTTTAGGAGACTCTTCCATTGTTTCAAGATCTTATTTCATGATGTTTGTTGTAGGAACCCATTTTTTCATGAAGCACCTGATTTTACCGTAGTAATTTTAGGTGTCGATGAACCCATGCCACTACGTGAGGTAGAAAAGATATAACAGAATTTCTACAGGTGTCCAAAGAATCTACTTAAACTATAGATCATGGGTTCCTTAGTGCTAAACCATTTCAAATAATCATGCTTTCTAAATTGGAATAATGTCAAAGGGCCTCGTCTAAAACTACACGATGTCTACAATAAACCTCCTATTGAGATCCACCATGAGACTCATCATGATTCCTATTCCCTATTAATTAAATAATATTACATACACTAGAAGAAAAAGGAACTCCCTTCAACCCAGACTTACCTTGTAGGTCAATATCAACTATTAACACCATATCCATTACATTATCATAAGAATATAGCTTCAGAAATAAAACCTGAGAATGAATATTAGTTCGAAGACCCATCTCGAACCTATCAAAATAGTGGGTTGTAACATCCCAAAACCAGATGACCCTCAAAAGTTCCAAGAGGCTGGTTTTTCAAATTACCTCAAGAACATATACCCAAAAACTAGAGGTTGATTACTATATGTGAGGGCCTAGGTGATTAATCAGGGAGAATATAACTACATTACCATAGTATCACAGTGTAGTCAAACATACAATAAGTAGAGAAAGTGAGATAAATCACAACCAACTGAATGTAAGACAATTCAAGATTACAAATCAATTACCAAAAGTGTCTCAAATACAAAATTATGCAGATACTACATTTATATTGAATTTATCCAAAGTAGGTACATGGAAATGTAATATAGTACAAGTATCCCAAAAGGAACAATAGAAGAAAAAGTTCTTGTGGCATTGAAAGACTCGACTATTTCATATGCTCCCCTACTCCAAAACCATAATCTAAAACATGTTCTAGGGTGATTTCCCATATCATCACCTATAACCATGTAATCAATTTGGGTCCCCAATGAGTCCCAAATAGGGTGCGAGATAAACATCCAATTAGGAAACAACCTAGGTCTATATAGTTCTAACAACAATACAATGTGCTAGCAAGTGTAATCAAAGCAGTAAGGTAAGGCGTGTATACCCATGGCCTATGTCTATTACCATATGTAAAACCAAACAACCCTCAAGGATACCTGCAATAGAGTCAACTCTTAAGAATGAAGTTATAAGGAAGTAAACAAGTCACACTACCACTCCGTACATACATCCTTATCAAACAGGCCATGAATATTTTGTATAATGAAGTAAATAATTCTACAACCACATTTTATATTGAGTGTAGACCATAAAGGTGAGATCCAAGGAATAACTTACCATGGAATCCATGTAAAAAATATAGACCACAAAGGGCCATATCCAATGAGATCATCCAAGGCATCTACATCGATTCCCATTTGCATCCTAGTGGTAACATGGTATAGGAATGGGTTGGATTACTAGGAGCTTGTGTACCGACATGTCCTATGTGAGTCCAACCAATCCTAATCTATGGGGTAGTAAGGCCTGAGGTACCCATGGAATCACAACCCAAGGGCCAGATTCAACCAAAGGCATCCACTACCACATTCCAGATCCAAGGATATTAGTCCATGGAATATTTCAAACCATTCAATTAAATCATTCAATTTAAACATTTAATTCCACATGAGTATACACACTTACATAAACATGCACAATCCATGAGTATAACCAATCATGATAACCATTTATAATTTACAATGCATATGGGACTACCCTCCCATATAAACCATTTAACATTCCATTATTCCATTTTAATAGGTATACCCACCCTTATAAACCATTTCATTTAATACAAACTATCAAAATTGGCATGGAATAATAAGATATAACAAGGTATGGATGAAATACATATCCTAAGCATGCAATTCAAAACCATAAAGAATCAATAGGAATCCTCTAACAAGGAAAGCATAAGCACGCGCACACCTTGGGTGGTTTAAACAGGAATGACCATGTTAATTTTTTATGGTTCATCCCATTAGGGACCTCAAAAAGAGAAATGAGTGTCAACACACCTAAAAAGAACCTACAAGCATCCTCACTAGGTCTGACTACAACTACTAAAATAAACCCTCTTAAAAAATTAAGCCACACCAAAATGTATGATAGGTGATGAAAAGGAAAAATGCTCGAAAAGGACCCAATGAAATAATAGAAAGTGTATACCACCTTCCTTGGCACGGTAATAGAGATATCATTTAGTATAATGTCTGGATTCTTCTTAGTTTAGGAGAAATATAAATAATGGTTGAATAATGGATATTTGGGCATAAGATCCAAACATCAAATAGCACAATCATTGTTCCAAGGAAACAAGACTGGCTAAAAATGAATCTAGTACTTACCATTGTGGATCTGATGAGAAAAAACACGTTCGAATCGGAGGTCGGATGGATGATCGGGCTCAGTTACTATGCTAGGTGCCAAAGGGAAGCTCCATGGGATGAGGGCATGTGTGTTCTAGAATAAAAACCAAATGGTTTTATAAGAGGATTTACAGTTTTTAAAATATTTTTTAAAACTCACACAGTTGGATCACACAACATACCCACATAGTTTACCAAACCATGTGGAAATAATGCACATCTCCATTCTTCTAAGGGGAACACCACATGGTTTCGCCACATTATTTGACTAAATATGCATTAACTATGCAAAAAATATCTCTCAAAAATATGAAATTTCTCAAACATTCCACATGGGGATATGGATGTTATCACATAGTTTCTTTAACCATGATGACCCTATTTCCGCTACTCCTAGCCTCACATGGTTCACAAGCATGGTTTTCCCAAGCATGTGGCAACCGTGAACCAGGCTAAAAAAGCCCCAAACTCCAGGTTCTGAGCTCTGAACTAGCTCTAAACTCCCCCATAGCACCTGTGATCCTGTTATGAATTCAAATAAGGTCATACTTAAGCATCTAAACTGAAAATAAAGGGAGGTCCCCTTTACCAGCACTAGAAAATCATTGTTAAATCCCTAAAAGATAAATGGGGGGGGGTCCCTTTATTAGTTCTCAAAAAAGAGATGATAAAGGACCCTTTTATCAGCGCTAAAAAAGCACCGATAAAAGGGGTCTTTTGTCAGTGCTAAAACAAAGTGCTAAAAAAGGGTCCTTTATCAATGCTTCCTTTATCAGAACATCCTTTTTAGCACTGATAAAGGACCCCTTTTATCAGTGATTTTTTAAAAGCACAGATCAATGTAAAAAAAATTAAAAAAAATTAATAAATTTAAAAAAATTAAAAAATTTAAAAAAAATTAAAAATCTTTCAAATCAGGGGGGATTTTATAGTGCTTGAGCCCCCCCCCCCTTTATAGCTCTTTCCAGCCCCCTTCAAGAACCCCCACGCACCCCCGGTACCCTTTATCAATGCTATCTCCCATATTCCCCCATGCGTGTGTGCCCCTTCTTCCACCATGTTTTGAACTCAAGACCTCCCCCCTGCACGCCTAAGCCCTTCCCACTACTCTATTTTGATTTGTTTTCCATTTCATGATATATATATATATATATATATTTAGTTATATTTATTCATATAGTAATATATATTTATATTAATATATATATATATAGTTATATTAATATATATCTCTATTTATATATATATATTTGGTTATATTTATTCGTATAGTAATAAATATTAATATTAATATATATATATAGATATATTAATATATATTTATAATGTTATATTAATATATATATATAGTAATATTAATATATATATATGTAGTTATATTAATATATATATATATATTGTTTGATTTATATATAGGTATATAAATATTCATATATTTTTATTTTAAATAAAATGGATATTAGTAATTATTTTTATAATGCTAATATATTTTATATGTAAATATATTTTACTATTTATATTTATAATTGAATTTTTTTGTGAATATATAAAAATATGTATATATTGTTATATATTTGATTATAAATAGCAGTGCATTATAAAAAACGACAAAATTTCGAAGAAATAATATCAATATGAATGTAATACCATGTAATAAATTCATTCCCAACCAAAAAATGCCAATAATACCCCCTTAAATGAGGCTGAAAATCCACAAAATGTAAAAAAATCGGGGTACCCCGACTAAAAACTCAGTTTTGGAGGCCTTCTGGGCCCTTTTTGGCCTCTAAAGCATATTGACCGGGGTCCTCTTGGGTCACATCGAAATAGATCTCATCATAGTCTTCGATTTTATATGTTGTAGAGCTCAAACAGACACACGGATCATATGTTATGGTCGTTTGAATTTCGAGTTGCGTTTTCAACATATTTTAGATCTTTTTTTAAATTTTGTTTTTAAATTTTTAGTCTTCAAATTGTTATTAAATGACTGTTACTTCATAATAATTAGTAAATTATTAATTAAAAATATTTTTTTAATTTTTTTATAAGAAATATTCACTAAATATATAATATATTAATTGTAACTGTATATTTATACTTATCTAAAAATATATATAAAATTATATTTAAAAAATGTATATTATATTTATATCAATATAACTATATATATATATATTTAAATATTAATATATATTTTGTACTGAATTTATTTTGGAAGTAGACCCTTTATCAGCTCATTTTTTAAAAGCACAGATAAAGACCCCCTTTATCAGCGCTAACGAAAAAGCGCTGATAAAAGGGGTACCATTAACAATGCTAAAAAAAGTGCTATTAAAGGGGGTACCTTTATCAGCGCTAAAAAAGTGCTGATAAAGGGGTACATTTATCAGCACTTTTTTAGGGCTGATAAAGGTACCCCCCTCCTTTATCAGCGCTTTTTTGTTAGCGCTAATAAAAGTGTGGTGCTGGGAAAAATTGTTTTTGTGGTATTGGCCTCCCACTCCCAAATCTTGTCCTGTAAAATGTCATGCTTCCATAGAACCTATACTAGAGGAACTGACTAGCCTCAGAGAACCTTCATGTTCCTATCAACTATATTTATTAGATTCTCCCCAATGGATGGATTGACTTGAAGCTTAAACTCCTCGATCTGAAAAATGTGATGCAGTTCTGAGTAATAACGACGCAAATGAGATACATGGAAGACATCGTTCATGGATCAATACCTATGAGATAACTAAAAATGATAGGAAAACGAACTGACTCTCTCTATAATCTCAAATGGCCAGACATATCTTGGTGAAAGTTTAACCTATCTCCTGATCCACCTGTGTCCCAACCTCGGTGAAACACACAATAGAACCAGATCCCTGACCTGAAACTATATAGGTAATATATAGAAATCCTTGTATGATTTATGAAAATACATTTTTGTATCCATCCTCTTTTTAATCAACTAGAACTACTCAGAAGTCTCCTACATGAGACGAAATCCCATCAAAGCTTCCTCACCTACCTCTAAGCAGCATAAGGGGGAACAAAATGGCCTACCATATAAATCCACATAAGGGTGATCTATATCATCTCTGATAACTATTATTGAAGCAGAATTAAACCTAGGGAATATGCCTCTCTTAAGAGCCCCGCACATTCTCAAAACATGTCCTCTAGCACCTGTATTGTATGCACTAAATGGACATCAGTCTGAGGGTGGTATGCTATGCTCACAATAACTTGTGTACCCAGTTCCATATAAAATCTCTACTAGAATCAATATGTAATGCGGGCGTCCCTATCTAAAATGATTGTGCAGGAGACCCTGTTTAGTCTTACTCCCTATCAGATATAAAATTTTTCTAGATCATCAACACTGGAGGTATCTTCGATGGGCATGAAATGGGTTACCTTTGTAAGCTTGTCAAAAACAACTCACAAAACATCGTTACATCACAGAATCCTCAGAAAACCATTCACAAAATCCATCGTGATGTCATCCCATTTCCACTCCCAAATAGGTAACTGCAGTAAAAACCAATCTGGTCATTGATGTTTCACCTTCACTTGTTGATAGGTGGAACACCTCGTAACAAATCTAGACACCTCACTCTTCATTCTCGGCCACCCGTACTAACATCACAAGTCATGGTATATCTTGGTGACCCTGGGATGTACATCCAAATATTGGGCAGGAAACTCCTGCATAAACTCCTCACGTATATCAAATGGAACCCAAACATGTCCATGGATACGGATTATTTCATCATCTCCTACTGTCCATCAAAGAATAGGGTCGTCACCCACCACACACTCTCATAGAACTAGGTCTTCTTAATCTGATAGATGCCTCATACAAACTCTGTCCAGCAGGGTAGAGGTCACAAATAAGGATGATAAACCAGACTACCCCTGACTATCATGCACCTCTAGATGCATCTTAGGGAATAACACCATGAGCATCCACTCACTATTGACATACTTCATTTTTTGTATTTGAGTCCTTTTGCTCAGTGAATCGGCCACTTCATTAACTTTACCAAGAATATAGGTATGCTCAAAGTTAAAAAAATTTAGGTACTCTACCCAATTTCATTATCTCATATTTAGGTCATGCTACGTAAAGATATACTTGAGTACTTTCTTGTCTGTGTACACCACAATATTATATCCTAGTAAATAGTGCCCCCAACAACATGAATCATGAACAACTACAGCTAAATCAAGATCGTTCATAGGGTAATTCCTCTCATGGGGACTCAACTACCGAGAGGCACGAATCATTCTCTCTATAGCATCACATCCCCCATTCCAATACCTGAAGTATCATAGTAGACCATGTAACTCTTTCCATGCTCTTGTAGTATCAAGACTGGTGATAATGCCAACCTCCTTTTGAAATCCTGAAAGTCTATCTCATGAGAATCTGACAAAATGATATTCACACCATTCTTAGCCATGCCCATTTACGACAATACTAACCTTGAGAAGTCCTATATAAAATGCCTGTAGTAACCAACTAGCCCCAACAAACTCCATATGTCAAAACAATTCTTGGGATATTCTCAGGAAACTACTACTCTCACCTTCTTTGGGTCCATTAACACTCCTTCCTCTGAGATAATGTAACCTAGGAAGTGATTTTGATCCATCCAGAAGTCGCACATTGTTTGTTTATAATTTAACTGATTCTCTCTTAATGTATTCAAAATGGTCTCAAGGTGGTTGGCATGGTTATGTCAATTGTGAGAATACAATAATATATCATCCCTAAAAACCACCCCATAAGAATCCAAAAAGGAATGGAACACTCTGTTCATTAGTGCCATGATAATTTTTTGCGTGTTCATGAAACCGAAAAACATAACCAGATACTTATATAACCTATACCTACTATGAATGTCTATACAAGGTATGTTTGTAGGTAAAACACACACCTAGTGATATACTGACCTCAAATAAATTTTTCAGAACACCCAAGATCCTAAAATCTGATCGAACAGGTCATCTAACCGAGGAATGAGATATCAGTTTTTAAACGTTAGTTTGTTCAATTTTTGATAGTCCACACATAACCTAAGTGTACAATCCACCTTTTTCCAAAAAGAACTGAAGAAACCCATGGATAAGTTACGGGTTTGATAAACCCCATCACCTTCACATCCTCAAGCTATCTCTTGAGCTCATGCAACTCTATTATAGCCATCCTATAAGGAGGAATGCATATCGACACAGCTCCTGACACTAGCCTAATGGAAAAATCCAACTCTCTATTAAGAGGAAACCTAGAAAATTTATTGGGAAATATTTCCCTGAAATGGTCAACCACTAGAATGAAGTCCTCATAACTCACACCATGATCTTCTAGAAACAAAATAGCAATCTAGGATGTCATCCCTCACATCCCATTATGCTCTGGTCCATCTTAGCTCTCCTAGACATCCCATACATTCTTGTGAGTAAACATTAAACCCTCTAGTGATGTTGATAGCAGTCTAAGTATGTTTGATATACTACTAGACATTCCATATTGGAAATAACGTCAAACCTAGTCATCTCAAGGAAATAGAGATCCTAGATGAAGTGACCCCCTTCGATCTCAAGGGGAAACACCATAAACTATAGGACATCACCTGTTATCACTCCCAATAAGGTATCTAGCATCATAACTCTCCCAGAAATAAAAAAAAACCTACTCAATGATTTTAACGACTGGTGGATATATGAAACTATGTGATGCACCTGTATTGAGAAGAGAATATGAAATAGTAGATGCTACTAGGATCGCACCTCTGACCATAGATGGTCTGGGATTCTGCTCCTATTAGGTCCGTTGCACAATATATGTTTGGCATATACCATGGGCCTATGATTCTTCCGGGCCACAATGAGCTGATCCATCATACTATCTATGTGGATATCATGTCTGGCTACCATTACCACAACCACCACTACATTTCCATGACTGGCCTATACTACTCCATCTCCTAGCCTGATGTGAAGCTAAAGAACTGGCTTCTGAACCTAATTTCAGAGTTGACCCCTACCACTCACACCTAGAGGGAATTTCCTGCAAAACCACTACAAGTTCCCCATCCTGTCACAAGCTCAACACTCGACTGCATCACATTCACACTAATTCTTTAGGTCACCTTACCTAACACACTAGAGGCAATACACCAAGCTGTATGAACCCACAGCCTGACCCGCACCAAACTTGTAGGAATTCTTAAAGCATTGATTCTTGCCTAAATACATAGATCCACTTGGGGGAGAAACATCACTACCTTGTTCTGAACCCCTAAATTCCCTCAGGTTCTGCTTTGTGATTAGCACCCTATTCACAATATTAGTGATAGAAGTCAACCTGAAAACATTGACATGAGATTTGATAGCATGTCTGAGAACTTCCTCTAACCATCTCACCCTCTATATATCATTAGTAAGATATATCCGCATTAAATGATAAAACTCTTTAAAGCATGTCAAGTATTCCATAACCATCATCATTCCCTTCTGGAGATTCATGAACTCACTTTCCTGCTCTACTCATAGATTCATGGGGTAAAATTAGTCAATAAATAAGGTTTATAATTCATCCCAACCCATATTCCACATCCCATCAGCCTGGTTTAAAACATCACACCAAAACCTTGCCGCTCCACATTGCATATTAGTCATCAGCTTGACCCTCCACACCAGAGGTGTCTCCATATGATCCGAAATCACTAATGTGGTCTCAAGACATAGCTTTGTAGCTTTTATAACTCCATCCTCCAAAAACGTTAGAGTATTCTTCTACTGTAACACCTGCGTCAGATCATCCATAGACATGGTAGGTTGTGGTGATCCTTGGAAGGTCTACATATATCGAAGGAATCCTTCATGGAACAGTGCCTCAATACTTGTGTCCAGAAAATCCCACGGTGCCTCAACTGGCATAAAAGGAGAATCAACTATTAGCCCATGTCCCATAATATCTAATGTATGTTCATCACCTCTCTCATGTTGTACCACTGGAGGTCGTCATAGTGGAATGCATCTTAAATTCCAAACACACACCTTGGTAAATAACAAGATGAAAAATCACAACTCAATAATGTAGGATATGTTAAAAAACTCCTAGAAACTGAGTAAAAACCATAACATGCTCTTAATCCTAAGATTGTATAATGAACAACCATCGTACAACTATAAACCATGCCTCTTTCCCACTCAAATGTCGATTTTAGGTCATGTATCTCTCATCAGTTATAGTTTCCATTTCCATGTAACATTTATTTATATATGATATTTCACCAAGTTTTACCAATTATAAATCCATAAGATCCCATAATCTTTATGGATTGAAAGATTACATCTATACTTTACCCACTACACCAAAAATAACACAATATCAGGCACAACCGTCACATCAAATTTCACAATAGTAGGTAATATCTAATGCATCCTAGATGGAATAGAATAATGCATGAAATGTGATTCTTAACAAGTTATTATATGATGCATGATATGGAATGAAATTATATCATCAAGTTACAAAAGATGTTGAACCCAAAACTGAATTAATATTAAAAACATAAATCAAGTGCATCACCCAAAGGTGAAATCTTAGAAAATGTAATCATCGAAATCAAGGAAAATAGAATCTATTTGAGGCAATTTATCTTTTCCTTGTATGTGAGGTATCTACTCTCAAACACAATTTATTAAAACACTCTATTTCATTAATATCCATGTGTAATGTTTCCAAATAGTATGTCAAACCAGAAAAGAAATCCCTCTGGTACTACTTTGTAACATCCTAAACTTGGATGCCACCCAAAAGTTCCCTGTGTCTGGTTGGTCAGATGGTCTCAAGTGCATCTCCCAAAATGACAGAGGCTACCGACTAGTAGCGGGGGCCTAGGTGAGTTAGTAGGGATATGATTCTCTCATTACCAGAGTATCACTATAGATTAAAACATAAAATATGTAGTGGAAGTGAGATATATAACAGCCAACTGAATGTAAGACAAAACATGATTACATATGAATAACCAAAAGTGTATCATATACAAAATGATGTAGATAATGCATGTATCTATAAGGAAACCAAAGATGGTACATGGTAATGTAATACACTATAATTATTCCAAAAATAATGAAATATCAAAAAGTGCATGTGGCATCGCAAGCCTCTACTTGGTCCTATACTCCCATGCTCCAAAACCACAATCAACAAACTATACCAGGGTGATTGACCTTATCATCACCTAGAACCATGTAATTTGTTTGGGTCCCTGAGGGCCAAACCTAGTGTGGTATAATCATAATAGTAGGCAACCACCCATGTCTATATAGTTCTAATAACAATAAAAATAGATAGCAGGTGTAATCAAAGTAGTAAGGTAAAGTGTGTATACCCATGGCCTAAGTCTACTGCCATATAAAAGACCAAACAACCCTCAAGGATACCTGAAATAGAGACATATACTATCAAGGAAACTTTATGCATGTTAAAAATTCACATGGCCACGCCATCCATCCATCCATATCAAACAAACAACAATCACACTATATAAATAAGTCAATAATTCCACGGCGAGACCGTATAGTGAGTGTAGACCATAGAGGCTGGATCTGAGGCATCACGTACCAGGGAATCCATGTAGTAAATATAGACCCCAAAGGTCGAGATTCAAGGAGCTCATCCCATGCATCCACATCAAGTCCCATGGGAATCCTAGGGAAAACTTTGTCATGTCATTGGTTGGAGTCCTAGGAGCATGTGTACCGACATGTCCTATGCAAGACAAAGATAGTCGGATCCACATTGTAGAAAGGCCCAAGGCATCCAACGAAATCAAGACCCAATAGTCAGAGTCATCCCAAGGCATCCACTACCTCGTTTCTGATCCATGGAGAGTATTCCATGGAATCTGTAAAACTATTCAATAAAAGAATTAAAGTTAATCATTTTATTCCATGTGAGTATATCCACTCACATAAATATGAACAATCCAAGAGTATACCCAATCATTTTAACCATTTATCATTTAAAAATAATATGGGCCTACCCTCCCATATAAACCATTTAACATGACATTATTCAATTTGAATAGGTATACCCACCAATATAAACCATTTCATTTAAGAAAAACTATCGAAATAGGCATGGAATCACAAGACCTAATAAGGTATGGAGGCATCAAATCTCCTATGAATCTATTAAAAACCCTAAGGCATCAACATGATTACTCTAACTAAGAAATAATAAGCACACACACCCTTTGGGTGGTTTCAAAAGGAATAAACATCTTAATTCCTTATGGCGCACTCCATGGGTGATCTCGAAATGAGAAAAAGGTGTAAAATCATCTAAATGGAACCTACAAGCATCCTCACTAGGTCTGACTACCACTAATAAAAGAAAATTTCTAAAAAAATTCCACTCTAGAAAGTCTGATTGGCGGAAAAAAAGATGAATGCCCAAAAAACACCTGAAAAGCCGAAAGAAAGTATAAACCCCCTAACACGGATTGGTAGTTGAGTGCTTATCCAGTATTGAGTCCTAATTCATCATAGTTTAGGAACTATTTGTCAAATAGATGAATAAAATGATATTAGTTCATAAGATCCTAAAATCAAATAGTGCAGTCATTGTTTAAGTGAAATAAAAATGGCTAAAAATGAATTGAGGACTTACCATTTTGGATCTGATGAGACAAACCACGTTCGTATTAAATATTAGACTGACGAATGAGCTTGATTCCTATGCTAGGTGCCAAAGGGAAGCTCCACAGGAAGAGGGGCTATTCATTGAATAAGAAAACCCAAATGGGTTTAAAATAGGATTATAGGTTTTTTTAAAAGTCACACAGTAGTCTCTCATTGTTTACTCACACGGTTTCCCAAACCATGTGGAAACTGTGTGTAACTCTCTACTTATAAGGGGAACACCATACAGTTTTGGCATATGGTTTGACTTTTTTTAATAAAAGTGAGGTATGGGTCCCTTGTATACATTCAAAAAAAAATTACATAAGTCAAAATGAGGAAATTTTACATTTTTCATAGAGTAATGGGGGAGCATGTTACTAGGTAGATTGGTTGAATAAAGGAATCCTTCAGCATTGTCCCCTTATTTGGAACTCCCATGAGCAATATAGTTGGATTCTATAAAGGAATGAGTAATGATGTAGTTCATCTAAGAATTTATATACATGAATTTCACCCATTTTGCAGTCAACTTCCATGATAAGTGCAGCTTGCCTCCTATTACCGCTTGCGCAAGAGTGGATGAGTCACATTCTGGCCATATGCAACTCTATGCTCTTTTATGAGAAAGATCAACTTCCATGATCATTCCCATCATCTACTCTTCTAGGGAAGTGGTAATTCCCCAAGGACCATACACATATTTAATCACATCTCCATTTTGGTCTTGGAAAATTGCACCATAAACTGATGGTCCTTGGTTTCCCCTAGAGGCCTTGTCTGAATTGAATTTTATCCAACCAGAAAAAGGGGTTTCCAAAAAAATTCCAATGTGCCATGGGGGGTTGGAAAATTACCATGAACCTTTATTCATCTAAGGATCAAGAGATCCACAATTGTGTTACAACATTTTTCAGTATGAAAAATATTAGCTGACTTCACTACAGCATATATGATTCCCATTTCAAGATAAACATTGAAGTGTGCCCTATTTTGGATCACAACATTCATGATCCTTCAAATAATGTGAAACAATTTAGAATAGTAGATTTTGAGGAGAACCATGATCTACTTTGAAAGAACTACACTGTGAATTTCAGCAAGAAAAGTGCAGACTGAGTCTATTTACTGCAACCTGAAACCAAAAATCTGGAGAAGATTCTTCTATATAGATGATTCCATTTTGCAGCTCATGAAAAGATGATTAAAATATTGTCTATATTGATTTCATTGAAATCATTTATAGCACAGATAAATACCAACTCATTGAAGGTTTACATCCATCGGTAGCTTGTTCAATAGAAGCCTCCAAATGAGTGTGTACCTAGATGGTGTCATCCATTTTTTGTTCCATTAACCAATCCAATAGATGTCACCATGAAGCAGGTGGAAATAGAAGCTCTTAAAGTTAAGGATTCCATTTGAGTACCCCTTCCAGATAAGTTGATTATCTTGATTTATTAAATCATAGTTGGAAACAATAGAGGCGTTTTCAGTATGAACTGAGTCCAAGCATTCCAGTTGGTCTGTCAAGCTGATATTGTGATCAATACCACTATCCTCATTTATAACACTATTAATAATGGGGTCAGCTATACAGTTTTCTTTCCAAAATCATAATGAAGAGTGGGTACTAGCAATCTGTTGGGTGTTTGTGATGATCTTTTGGAAGACAAGTTTGATTCCAGGCCAGGCCGAGGACTCCAGGGAGAATCTGTTTCCTGAGAGGAGTTTTTTTATAAATCTTCTTCTAAGAACATCGATATCAAGAGATTTTTTTGTTTAGAGGCTTCCAAATGATATTTTCTTGCAAGGATTGGTTGAAGAACATCAGGTTATTTATTCCCAAGCCTCCAAGATTGTATGGTAGACAACAATTTTTCCACAAGGCAGTGATGATTCACTATTCCATGATACTTCTACTCCATACAAAATTTTTCATCATTGTATTCAACTTTTTGATGATAGAGATACGGAATAGATAAACCACAGATGATTAAATGAGATTTGATATGACAAAATGATTGACAATGAAAATACGATCTTCCATTGAGTGAGACTTCCCTTTTTGGGAAGCAATATTTCTTCAAATTTGATCAAGTGATTTTAAAAAGTGCATTATAAAAGATTTTCCCCAAAACAAGGGAAAATCCAGATAGAAAAAAGGCAAAGACTCCTCCTTCAGTCCAAAATCATTAATGATACGATCCTTTCTTGATGCTATAATGTTCTTATGAAAGTAAAGAAAGGATTTGTCTAAGTTTATTGCTTGGTCAGAGATGTTTTCATAATGCTAGAGAGGCTTTTTGATAATATTGATGTTTCTCTTATCCTACTTCATGATAAAGAAAATTCCATTAGAAAATAAAAGGTGGGTGGGGGAAGAAGAACCTAGGGCTTCTTTGATGACCTTCAAGTCAAGCCTATATACCATATACAGTAGAATTCTTCTTAGGTAGTCTTCTACAATGGAAAATATAATTGATGAGAGTGAATATCCCTATATCACCACCCTTGAGCATGTGAAATACCAATCGGGACACCCATTGATGAGGATAGAGATGAGGGCCGAATCGAGAAACACCTTGACCAATTGAATGAATGTCATACTAAAGCCAAAACTATGTAAAACCCTACCTATGAAACCCTAGTCTATTGTGTCAAAGTATTTTTTGATAGAAAGCATGATAGAATTGTTTCCTCCTTGAGTATGTTGTCTAATAAGGATCACACACTCTGAGGCAGTGAGCAAATAGTCATGAATATTCCTTCCCTTCACAAATCCAAACTGGTTCCGAGTGATTATTTTCTATTTAACCCAAGTAATTATTTTGGCAAGTATTTTTGTAATCACATTATGAAGAGTTTTATTAAATGAAACCGACCTGTATTGACTTATCTCACTTTCATTTTCAACCTTTGGAATAAGGTAAATGAGCTGAGCATTGAATCCTTGGGTAAAAGTCCCACCCTTGAAATTTTTTTTGACAAGCTCAGAAACCTCATTCTGAATAATCTACAAATATCATTGAAAGAAATGGTTTTTGAACCCATTTGGTCTTGAGGAACTATCCTTTTTGAGACCAAACATAAACTCTTTGATCTCGATGTCCATTGGCATCGAGGTTGGGGAGTTTTTATCTCCATTTGTGAGAAAATTTGGGATGAGGTTTTCCCTTAACACTTCACTCTTTGGGGGACCATTGAAAATATTCATGTAAAAAGATACAATATGATCAGATAGCTATTTTCTTTCTTCTAGAATTTGATCTCCATCCTTGAGAAGAGTGAGGGGAATATTTTCTCTTAGAAACATTTGAAGATATTTAAATAATTTTTTATTTTTTCCCCATACAATAGCCACCTAGTTTTGAAGATGCTTTTCTTGAGTCTATCTCTAGGGTTTATGAGGTTTATAAGCCTGTCTGGGGTTTCAATCTCTTTTTTCATATCTTCATAGAAGTTTTTTCTAATATTTTCTTCTTGAATATCATGTAGAGAGAATTCTAGGCCATCAATTTCATCATCCATTGAGCTAAACTTATTATTACTCTATTCTTTCAGCCGTATTTTTATCATTTTTAGCTTAGAGATATAGACCAAAGGACTCCCATTGTTAGTTATCAGACCCAAAGTAGCCTGAATTTTGCTTGGGAACTCTGGAAGAGAGGCCCATGCATTGTTAAAATTTAAAGTAATTGGTAGTTTCCCTACACTTTTGAGAAAACATACCATAATTGGATGGTGGTTAAAATTATGCTAGGCTAAGGTAACATAAGAAATAGATTTCCAAGAAGTATGTAATCCACCATTGATAAAAATCATATCAATTCTAATAGATCGAATACCATTGATATGACTCCTTTACCAAGTTAATTCTTTATCAGTAATATTAACTTCATTCAATCCCCCACTTCAATGCAATCATGGAAATCTTTAATGGGTGTATCGTTGGTAATAGGGAAAATCTTTTCATCCACATGCATGATGGAATTGAAGTCCCCTACAATAATCCAAGGTTCCAATGTTGAATTTGAGAGCCATTTGATGTGGCTCCAAAGTAACCTCTTATCAATGTAATTGTTTCCATCATACAAAATTGAAAAATACATTATAATATCAGACTCAATGAAGCTACAAGTGATGATTTGGTTGTCTTAAAAATCAAAAGAAGGCTTATCCACACATCAATGAATGTGGATCCAGATTTTGTATATAGATTTTTTGGCCCTCCTAGTGCCCATAATTGAGTAGCCTTTACTACTAATGAGGGTACTCGGCGTTTCAATGTTTTTCTTTGGTTCATAAATGCCTATAATTTCAGGTTTTTACCTTCCTTTAAAGATCCTAATGGAACCTTCAGTATCAGGATTGTGTAGACCCGGAATGTTCAAAAAAAGGATCCTCATATTAATCTTTTCTTGGGGGTAAGACCCCCACTGTATGGTTTGAGTAACTATGCGGTAACCATGAGAAAATTCATTGTCAAAAAACTACAATTTCTCATACATTCAACATGACCGTGTGGCCATTACTTCATGGTTTCCTTAATCGTGATAAACCTATTGCCCCTCTTCCCATCCTCGCATGGTTCACCTGCATGGTATTCCCAACCGTGTGACAATTGTGTGCTAGGCTAAAAACCCCCAAACTCTAGGTTTCGAGATCCGAACAGGCTTCAGACTCCACCGTAGCACCCAAGATCATGGTAAAAATTCAAATAAGTCCATAAATAAGAATTGAATCTAAAAAAAGGGATCTATACGTCATACAAAAACATAGGTTCTCACATAGGTTCCCTAGACCCAAATATGCAATGATTTTTATTACCATATAGTGTACAAAGTTAGATATAAATCATGTAGTCTTACCATTATAGTGTAGATATTTCTACATCCACTATTTAGTGGGAATGTCCATATATTAATTTTCATATCAAAAAGTTATAGCAGTTCTCAGGATATAATGAGAACCTCGAGATTCTATGACATTACTCATTAACAAAGGTCTTAATGTCTAGATACATCTTACTAACTAGACATAGTAGATATTTGACTATAAGGTTTTGGGTGCTCAAAATCATTGAGAATATTTTTCATGAAGTACACATTTGGTGATCTCTAGTAGAGAGATCACGAGTACAGGCCCACCAATAGGAACAACACATGTTTATGTTTTCATTGGATGTTCCTATCTATGATCATGTGTAATGTTCTCTTGACGTGAGATCATTGACATTGTATTCTATTTGATTATGTACATTGATGTAAGACAAAACCATGATATTAAAATCATGGCTATGTAGTTTGTTTTGGGTCCATCATTAGCAGCATGACATTTGTTGAATGTTCAAGAAATGATTTTCCACTTCCAAGTTAAAAAATTTATGTATATTAGGTAATGTTGATCAGGATGGTAGTACCTTGATAAATCCATGGCCATGTAGTCTAATGTAAATCCATCCAGTTAGATCAAAAAATAATAAAGCACGAAAAGGGTGATGAGACGGGTGTGCATCTTGATTTATGAGTTATTAAAGATGAAGAGATTATATTACACAATACGTGTCCGTAGGCCGGTTTTCGCTGTTATGAAAATCCTTGTGTATTTAGGGGCCATGATGGGTTGCTAGATCCCACTCTTGCTCTATGAATAGTATTCACTACTATCGAGATAAGGTCTTAGAGGGTCACACATAGTAGCATATTCAAAAATCTACCCTATTCAATTGAATAGGAGTTTTGGACATGGTGTGTAACACCCCGACACATGTTACCTAGAGTCAGTGCATTATTAAATTTCATTGGAATGATCACAAAAGATCAAGTAACGAAAAAACAATTATTTTAGTTACCTTGGAAACAAGATTCATACATAAGATAAACTTTACAACTTGAAGAGAAATACAACACAAATATGTTTCATTAAAAACACCACAGCCTCCTAGATTATGCCTGCAGGTCACTCATAACTAACTTCTTCATATCCTAGGAAAATGAAACATAAGAAAGGGGTGAGCTCAAACACTCAGTAAGGGTAAGTAATACAGCGGAAATTGACATGAATACTAAGCATGGTAAATAATTGAAACCACATGCCTTTACCAATAATAAACATTAATACTTTAATGGAAAGAATATGAGATGAGTAAATAATTCCATAATAAAACATAATCATGGGTATTCTACTAGTAGAATGACGACAAGATCCATCAATATTATTTCCATAATGAGGGAATGTATAATGCCGGACATTCTGAAACATTTTGTCAAGGCCTCGGCCAAGACGTCTAAAAATGATTAAGGCCTTGGACAAAGCCATAAATCAAATTGGGAAGGGGACTCACCCAATTACACATCTAGTTGTCTCATGAGACCTACCGATTCATTGTGGAGATATAGCGGGCTCCACCCGTCACTTTCTATGTCCAATACATTCCACATATGAAATTTTTTTAACATATCCTAAACATTCGTATTAAAACTAGCATACGAAATGTCAATACTTTAACCATAAATCTTGAAGGGTATAAAAACCACACATCCACAGTCAAACATATCCCAAAACCTTCAATACAATATGGACGTTTTGTATCATAATAAATCAACTCCAAATAAACATATAATCCATCAAAGGATGTTGACATAGATGAAAACAAAACTCTTTTTTGAGAAATACCTCTTTCTATTTTGAAATCATTTAAGAGTCACATAATTATAAAATAAAACAATTACTTTGAAAATATTATTATAATATAGTAAGGGAAGCTTCTAAGAGTTTATAATGGTAGAAAATAGTTGCACCCACCGTATAGGATAAAAAAGTCATTCTTACCTTAATATTTTTGAAAAGGTTTAAAATGACCTTATTTGGAAAACGACGGAAGGATTCCTTTATAAACATCTTATAAAATGTCAAACAAGGGTATAAATGAATTTAACCCATATTCTGTAATATATTAAGAGTGTTTTGAAATACATTTTTAAGAAACATGGATGTGGATGATAAAGAGGTCCATGTGGATAATTATGTATAAACAACCTCAGATAATGAAGAGATTGTGAAATAAACCCTTACCTTGTACTTTTCCTTGGTTGAGGGTAGGTTAAACTCTTATATAATGGTGAAATAATTTTTATTAAATTATAAAAGAATCATATACATAAATATGATATCAGATATGATCTTTTAATATTGCTTTGTTAATAATATTTTAGTATTATCGCCGTTTCGGGTGTTAACTTACTCATTTTCTTTTATATGTTTTATTACATAATCCATGTTCGTTATGGATAGGTTGTATAATATTCATATACATAATTATATCAAGTCCTTAAACATTATTTTCAATCATAAAATGATAATTAGAATTTCATGGATATGATGGGGAATGAATCTCATCGCGTTCGTGGAGACGGTAATCCGTACGTACGCACGAGCGACAGTATCATTATTTTGAAATTAAAATAATATATTTTTGGATGTTATATCATATATACAGAATAATTATCATGTTATATTTATTATTTATATCAATTACAAATCATTATCATACCCATCGAAATAATAATGTTTTGAATAACAATTACACCATGATGTGGAGACGGTAAGCCGTACGTACGCACGTATGGTGACATGTCATTAAAAGGATGGATAGAATACTGAATATGGTTGTACTATATTTAAAATAACATCACAGTATATATAATATTCTGGATTTATTATTTTAGAAAGGAAATAACAATGAACGAAGAAGTTGAAGAAGAATGGAACTTGAAAACATGTGGTGAAAACATTATCTCTTCTTCGGGTTCTTCCTTTTGATTTGATCAAAAGGGCTCCATAGGTTGGCTTTATGACTGAAGTAAGGACACTAGGATTAATTTATGATAGTTGAGATAGTATTTGTTCTGATTTTGTCCAAGAAAAAAGGCTTTTAAGGTGTGAATTAGTGAGAAGGTGGAGTGACATTTTATAAGAGGGGTGAGAGGCACCTTTGGAAAAGCTAGAAATATTATTTTATAATAAATTAATATTCGGTTTATAATTGCTCAAAAGTGGATTATATAAATTTTAAGGTGGGTATGGGTTGAATTAATTTCATCAAATATATTATAGATAATTTTGGGTCACAATATTAACCTTATCATTTATATTTAACTCTTAGTTATATAGTTTGACATCTACCTTGTCTCTTTGTATTTTTCAATTATATAGTTAATAAACATACTATATACTTCCAAGAGACCACCAAGTGGTCCATTAATGATACACATATAATGATATAAGTCCTTTGGCCAAACCATAGATTTTTAGGAATAGAATATCAATTAATAATATAATATTTGTTTTAAAAACTCTTTTATGTCAATTTTGACCTTATTCAATAATGGATTTTTTTTAAATTCGTAAAAACTTTATTAATTCGAAAAAAATTCATTTAATGAATCCTAACATGTCATATTAACAAATAAAATTCATGGATGTCATCAAAACATTCAAAAAAGATTTATTTTAACATTTATAATACCAATTATTAGATTCTTTCATTAATAAGGAAAGTACTTCATCATTATTGTGTCATAAATATATTTATTATTCAATGTATAAAAATTATAAATAATATACCATTATGTAGGAAAAATTTTTAGATTTATAATGAAAAATTATAGTTGAAAATATAACATATATAACCCTATGTAAAAATTGTTTTTCTAAAAATATATGCTTATGTCATTTTTGTATTTACTTTAACTTAATTAATATAAAGTGTTCCTATCACTTACAAGTGGATCCATGGGTTCCCAAAATCGACCAAAGGATGTCCATGGTCGGAAATTTATCAACCAGTAGAGTTTGGACACATTTTAGAGTAAATTAATTTTATTATAATATTATTTTTTACCTTATTTAAAGGATTTACCCTTTAACCATAGTAAATAAAATATTTACCGAAGTAATTATTCAAAATGCCTAAAAAAAGTGTTACCTATTTACACAATTTGGACATCCTGAATACAAATATGGAATCCATTTTTCCAAATTCAAAACACATAAGTGGAAGAATGTAATTTAAAATTATGTCCCACTGTCAAAACAAAAAGCGTGTTTTAAAAAAATAATAACTATCAAAAGATTGACACTTGTTTATGTCCGTTTTAAATGTGAAATTATGTATGATGACCAAAATTTTATTAAATGGTAAATATATATTTTAAATATACTGTAAAACCACTCAAATTCGTAATTTATCACTATTAATTATTTTGATTAATACAGTTGTTTTTAATTAAAATTTAGTAATTTTCACTATTTATCAAAATATGAAAGTTATCCGAAAAGTACCAAAATTTCACCCTAAGCTATGTATATATTCTGAATCCAAAAATGAAGTCCATTTTAAAGGAAAAATTTATAAAATTTCAAAAAGTGTGTATTACTATTCATAATGGCTAGTTTGATTGGTTGTGGTGTGTGTTAGAACTCGAAGTTGCGTACAACACACACTACTATATTATTGAAAGAGAAGCGTACCATGGAATCTTGGGGTGTTAAATTCTCCACTCCTTTAATAAATTTCATCCTTACAATTTGAAATTGCTCTTTGAAAATAAAAGGTTGAAAATAGAAAATAACTTTGTGAGAAAACCCACATCGGAAATTGGGTTAATAAATTTTAGTTTTAATAAAAGGAGAAGGGGGATGAAAAAGTCAAAAACAAATTATGATCTTTATTAGAAGAAAATTGTTGGAAATTAGAGACGCATAATTGGATTAAAAATGTAAATATTTATAGGTATTGATTGATGTCATTAATCACGAACAATTGTAGAATTTTGGGCTTCAAAGCCACCAAACTATGATGATTTAAAATACCATCGGTTCAACAAAACGTAAGGTATTAGGATAACACATTTTTGGTTTCAATATGACTTACCTAAAGTTTAATAATTTATTTAATCATATAATAAGAGAAGAAAAAAAGGTATACATGTCATGTAGAGTTCCATCCTTTAACTAATTTCTACCACAAACTTATCTTTCACATTAAAAGATAATATGACATAAAAATATTCTATTTTTCATGTTCGTGTGGGGTTCAAAAAAAAGAATTTATAATCCATAAACCAGACCCTTTAAAAAGACAACATTATTCTATCTGTGACATCACATGGGTCAGTGGTAGGTGATACACCCTTGTCGCGCTTCGGTTGTGGGTTCAAATCATTCGGCCTTGCCGGTTGCGACGGGTTGTCGCCCAACTTCCGAGTTGTCCTTTTATGGAAATCAAAAATAATATCAAACTAGAGTTATCCAAAATTCTTTTGTCCAAACTCACAGTCCAAAATTTATAAGGAAGGTAAACACAATGAAGATCATTTTTCCATTTAATAACATGTGAACACCTTCATCATGTGTTCATTAAAAACACTGCATATCTTAATTACCACAAAACCTTATTGATTACATTCATGCACCTTTATAACTTATAGAATACTGGATATACTCCTTCTATCTAAAAATGTTTTAAACTCCAACAATGATGGGATATAAGAATCATTAATCAATTTCAAGGTAGTCAAGAATATCCAATATAATTTATTCAAATCAACCATCTCTTATTCCAAAATCACTACCTCATTATCGGGACCAGATTAAGGATTAACTTTCCTTCAACCATGTATTTTACAAAAAGTGTAGCATACTATTAATTCACTTTTCATAGAACCATATAATCTCAAATCTTCAATAAAATAGTACTAAAGTATAATCCTTATTTATCTCAATAATTCAAATAACTAGTATATTTTTGATACAACACTCAAATGAAATAATCCTATAATAACTACATAAGAACACTAGTCATTATTCTTCATCTGAGGTAGTATCATAAATTGATTATTTTACAATAAAATCATTTGGTGCATACTCTGATGATTTGGAAATTTATTCACGTAGTGTCCTAACTCCTTGCAGATAAAGCATTGTACATTTGAAACCTTTTTCTTACCCTTGCAGTCACGTACTTGGTGTCCTTTTTCTCCACACTTATAACAAACTCGCATTCCCATGAGGCAAGTTCCAGGGTGTTTTTCCCATAGTTATCACATATGAGAAATTTTTATTTTCCCTCTTCCCTTAATCTATCATTCTCTCTTCCATCATTTTCTTTTCTTACTCCCCATCAAAGACATAGGACTCAGATAATTCTTTACTTATTTTATTAACACATGATATTATTTCTTCATATGTTGAGAATACATTGGAGACTATTTCCTTTCTAAAAGTTGGATTAATACTGTGAAAGATATGATCCCTCTTACTCCATGGATCATACTTATTCCCGGAGTTCACATTCCTTCTATTGGGTGCCACTTCTATACAATGGAATACACTAGATTATTTTATGATTAACAATACATGAATCCAAACTTGTAAAATACCTATCGTAAATTGAACAGTTTATGGATATAATCCATAATCATAAAAATGATTTCTTTGAGGAATTATATACTCATAAATCATTCATAATGGGTTGTAAAGAAAATGAGAATTATCCTAAGAATATCCCCTGGGAGTGTTGTAACCAAGAGTGCCTCAAGGCCCGTTTTCGTGCACCAGTTCCCGTTCAAGTCTATCTCAAAGCGGTGTTTTCGTGTTTTACCCCTAGGTATATCTGTGCCAGAGCTGACTCTACCTGCTTGTATCCATACAAGGATTTATTTCTCAAAAAACTCACAAAATCTCTACAATAACAAAATTCTAGGTAGTTCTTCTATACTGATCCTCAATGTCCATCTTAGGTATATGTGGTCTAATCAGAGTTTATCTAAATCTAGCTTTCATGGTTTGTACTAAACTTTCCTATGATACCAACTTTAATACCCTGACCCCAATTACCTAGACTAATTTAATTATTACATATCATTGGCATGATCACAAAATATAACATCTCGGAAGACCGGTTAGTTTAGTATCCTTAGAAACAAGATTCATACATAAGTTCAAATTTAAAGCTTGAAGAGAAATACAACCCAAATATATTTCATTATAAACACCCAAGCCTCCTGGATTATAACTGTAGGTAACTCATAACTAACTACTTCATATCCAGTTAAAATTAAATATAAGAAACGGGTGAGGTCAAACTCTCAGTAAGGGTAAGTAATACAACTGAATATGACATGAATATTAAGCATGGTAAATAATTGAAACCACATGCCATTAACAATAATAAACATGAATAATTTTATGGAAAGAATATGGGATGAGTAAATAATTCCATAATAAAACATAATCATGGGTATTCTACTAGTCGAATGGCCACATGATCCATCAATATTATTTACATAAAGAGGGAATTTATAATGTCGGACATTCTGAATCATTTTTTCAAGGCCTCGGCCAATACGTCTAAAAATGATTAATTCCTCTGCTAAAACCATTAATCAAATTGGGAAAGGTCCTCAGCCAATTCCATGTCTATTTTTCTCATGAGACATACCGATGCATCGAGGAGGTATAGAGGGCTCCACCTGTCACTTACTAAGTCCAATACATTCCTAATATGAAAAGGTTTAAACATATCATAATCATTCATATTAAAACAATCATATGAAATGTCTATACTTTAACCATAAATAATGAATCATATAAAAATATCACCTCCACAATCAAACATATCACAAAACCTTCAATACAATATGGATGTTTTGTATCATAATAAATCAACTCCAAATAAACTTAAAATCCATCAAAGGATATTGGTATAGATGAAATCAAAACTCTTTTTAGAGAAATATCTCTTTGTATTTTGAAATAATTTAAGAGTCACATAATTATAAAATAAAAAATTTACTTTGAAAATATTTTTATAAGCTTGTAAGGGAAGCTTCGACGAGTTTATAATGGTCGAAAATAGCTACACCCGCCTTATAGGTTAAAAAAGACATTCTTACCTTAATTTTGTCAAAAAGGCTAAAAAGGACCTTGTTTGGAAAACGACGGAAAGATTCCTTTATAAAAATCTTATAAAAAGTAAAAAAATGGTATAAATGAATTTAAACCATATTCTGTAAAATATTAAGAATGTTTTGAAATACCTTTTTAAGAAACATGGATGTGGATGATAAAGAGGTCCCAGTAGATAATTATGTATAAACAACCTCCGATAATGACGAGATTGTGAAATAAACCCTTACCTATTACTTTTTCATGGTTTAGGGTAGGTTAACATCTTGTATAATGGTGAAATAATTGTTATTAAATTATTCAAGAATCATATACATAATTATGATATCATATATGATCTTTTAATATTGCTTTGTTAATAATATTTTAGTATTATAATTGTTTCAGGTGTTAACTTACTCATATTCTTTTATATGTTTTGTTACATATTCCATGTTTGTTTTGGATAGGTTGTATATTATTCATATAGAGAATGATATCATGTACTTTAACATTATTTTCAATCATAAAAATTGAATTAGTAATGCGTGGATACGATGGGGAATGGATATCATTGCGTTCCTGGAGACGGTAGTCCGTACGTACGCACGAGCGAAAATGTCATTATTTTGATATTAAAATAATATATAATTGGATGGTATATCATATATACAGAATCATTATCATTTTATATTTATTATTTACATCAATTACACATCATTATCATACCCATCCAAATAATAATGTTTTTAATGACAATTACCCCCACGACGTGGAGACGGTAAGACGTACGTACGCACGTATGGTGACATGTCATTAAAAGGAAGGATATAATACTGAATATGGTTGTACCATATTTATAATAACATAACAGTATATATAATATACTGTATTTATTATTTTATAATGTAAATAACAAAGAAAGAAGAAGATGAAGAAGAAAGGAACTTGAAAAGGGTGGTGAAAACATTACCTCTTCTTCGGGTTCTTCCTTTTGATTTGATCAAAAGGGCTCCTTATGTTGTATTTATGACTAAATAAAGGCCCTTATGATGAAGTTAGGATAGTTTAGAGGGTATCTGGTCAGATTTCGGCTGAGCCAAAAGGCATTGAAGGTGTGAATTAGTGAGAATGGGGAGTGCCCTTTTATAAGAGGGGTGAGGGGCACCTTTGGAAAAGCTAGAAATATTAATTTATAATAAATTCTTATTCGGTTTATAATGGCTCAAAAGTTTATTTTTTAAAGGTTATGGTGGATATGGGTCGAAATCCTTTCAAACAATATATTTTAAACAGGTTTGGGTGACTATATTAACCTTATCATTTATATTTAACTCTTAGTTAAATAGTTTGACATCTACCTTGTCTATTTTTATTTTTATATTATATAGTTAATAAACATACTATATACTTCAAAGAGACCCGCAAGTGGTCCATTAATGATAAAAATATCATGATATAATTCTTTTTTCCAATCCTTAGATTTTTAGGAATAGAATATTAATTAATAATATAATATTTGTTTTAAAAACACTTTTATGTCAATTTTAACACTATTCAATAATGGATTTTTTTAAAGTATTAACAACTTTATTAATTTGAACCAAATTCATTTAAACAATAATTACATGTCATATTCAAAAATAAAATTCTTTTATGTCATCAAATCTTTATTTATTTTTACATTTATAATACCAATTATTTTATTCTTCCATTAATAAGGAAGGTACTATATCATTATTGTGTCAAAAATATATTTAGTTATTCAATGTATGAAAATTATAAATAAAATACCATTATGTAGGTTATATATTTAGCTTTCTAATTAATATTTATAGTTGAAAATATAACATATTTTACCCTATGTAAAAATTGTTTTTCTAAAAGATATATGCTTTTTTCATTTTTGTATTTACTTTAACTTAATTAATATATAGTGTCCCTATCACTTACAAGTGGGTCAATGGGGTCCCAAAATAGACCTAAGGATGCCCACGGTCTGACATGTATCATAAAATATGGGTAGGACACGTTTTAGGGTAACATAATACTATTATAATATTATTTTTTACCCTTATTTATCAGATTTACCTTTTAACCATGGTAAAAAAAATTACCGAAGTAATTATTTAAAATGTCTAAAATTAAGATTTACCTATTTACAAAATTTGGAAATCCTGATTCCAAATATGGATTCCATTTTTCTAAATTCAAAACACGGAAGTGGTAGAAATTAATTTAAAATTAACTCCCGCTATCAAAACAAAAAGCCTGTTTTTAAGAAATAATAACTATCAAAAGTTTGACACGTGTTTATGTTCGTTTTATATTTGAAATTACATCCAATGACCAAAATTGTATTTAATTATAAAACTATATTCTTAATATACTTTAAAACCACTAAAATTCATAATTTATCACTGCTAATTATTTCGACTAAAAATGTTGTTTTTAATTAAAATTTAGTAATTTTCACTATTCATCAAAATATGAAAGTTATCCGAAAAGTAAAAAATTTTTACCCTAAGCTAATTTAGATATTCTGAATCCAAAAATGAAGTCCATTTTGAAAGATAAAATTTAAAAAATTTCAAAATGCAGGTATTACTATTCATAACGGCTTGTTTGATTGGGTGTGGTTTGTGATAGAACTCGAAGTTGCGTACAACACATGCTACTGTATTATTCAAAGAGAACCGTACCGTGGAATATTGGGGTGTTACATTCCCCCCTCCTTCAATAAATAGCATCCTCCTAATTTTAAATTGTTTTTGAAAATAAAAGGTTGAAAATAGAAAATACCTTTGTGGAAAAACTCAATTCAGAAATGTATTTACAATGAAATACATGAAAAAATATTATTTGAACGAATATTAAAATATTCAAGGTTCAATTAATATTTTATTGGAATGATGAGTGAAGTTAATGTATAATTTTTATCACATAATATATTTAATATACTCAGTTGATTGATCAAGATGGTGTTATGCTCCTCACCGCCACTGCTAATACTTTATCAGTTATATGGTAAATGCGGAATGGTGCTGCCTTTGAAGGCCAACACCCCTCTTTTCAGGCTGGAATGCATTCTATTTATCAGGCTGTTCTGACAGCATCAAAGTTGCATCATAGTACAATGAAAAATAAGCTATCTGATCTTCTTATCATGAAAGATTTGGTGTTACATGGTGTGATAAAAAACCTCTTGTCCTGAAGTCAATCCTATGGATCCCACCAATTCTAAGCTGGCTGAAGGTGAATGTGGATGGTGCGAAATGAAGTGCACCTGGTCCATTAGGACGTGGTGGTGTCTTCCGCCCTTACTATGGCATTGTTAAGGCCTCCTTATTCCATTACATTGGTCAGGGTATAACAATTGATGTAATTTATGGGCTGTGATTAAAGAATTCATGTATGCCACACATTATGGTTAGAGACATCATTGGGTGGAATCTGACTCCACCACTGCGGTGCACATCCTCAAGTCTCGCTCTAGATCTGTTCCATGGAAAATCCTCCCTTTCTGGATTGATTTCCTTCATATGATTGAGCACATCCACCTTGATTTCACGCATGTCTATAGATAGGACAATCAGGTTGCAGATGCTCTGTCAAAGAGGGCTGTTTTGGAGGCCTCTTGGGATTGTCTTTTGTTTCTCCTGGCTTTTGCCCTAATCTTGTTTATTTTAATGTGCATGGTGTTTTTTTAATCTCATCTATGTAAAACCCCTGCTCCGCCACTCTCTTGTTTTTTAATAAATTGTTTTAGGGTCGGGCTGGCTCCGATCCTGAAACTGTTTGTAGTATAATTAATATATTACAAGAAATTGATAATAATATTTATGACTCAATTTAGTAGTCATAAAAAGTCGTTTATAGTGTGTAATTTATTCGGGATCCCAGGTGTCAATACTAGATAATTTCTTAAGAATCCATAAATAGATGAGGAGAAGAGAATTCCATGTACTATTCATAGCCTCTATCTCTCCTCTTCTCTTTAAAACATCCTAGAGAGAGAGGCTCTAGATCCAGGAGCTCGGATTGAGTTCCCTCTTAGGAATCGTAAGCAAAGCGATGAAGTGATCATTATAGCATCGAAGATGTCATCAGAACTCCGTTTTGGCACCCATATTATGATGATCAGTGCTCCCGTGGATTTTTGAAGCATGCGTGGATGATTTAGAAGAATTTGACCTCAGATTATTCAATAAATGATTTCACTGATGAGATGACATCGTGTGCGAATTTGGATTTAAACCAGGTATTTTTTTAGTTTAATTTGTGTGCTTAAAACTCTTCATGTGATATCCCCAACTTAATCGTGAAGTGATTCACCAACTACGATGAGTTCATGTCATACATCGGTAAAAACATTTCAAACCCACCTTTTGGGGGTTTCTGCTGCTTTCCCAGTACCTAAAATTGATATCAGTGGAACACGTATCGATTTTAAGCAGATAAAAAATAAAATTTGTATTAAATTGAAACGAGAGAGTCGTTATGGTTTCAATGCTGCAGACATAATCAAAATCGGAAATCAGATGGCCAGTTTGCGACCATCCAAATCAAACATCGGATGGATAGTCTACGACCATCCAAAGTCTTGAATTCAGATTCAATTTGTTTTACGGGTTAAAATTATAAAAAATATTTTTTTATATGATCTAACACATCAAACCATCTCCATAAACCACATTGTGGTAATTAGAATAATTTTTTTCTGATTGTTTTATTAAAATAGTATTATTTTTTATAATATTATTTTTTTATAATACTAATATTATAATAATTATATTTATTTTCAAAACCCTAATATATTAGGCTTTTGATTTTGGTTTCATTATTACCCAATTAGGTGATAGAAAAAGGGGTCGGGCTGGATCATAATTGGCTGTCGGGTCTAGATTAAAAAAAAGAAAAAATAGGACTTTATTGGGTCATGTGGAAAAAACAAAAGAAAAAAAGGGATTGTGGAAAATTTTGTAAAGGGGAGAAGGAACAACCTCTAACCACCGTGCAGCGTAGGAAACCAGGAGGAGGCACCACCTCTAACCACAATCCCTATGGTTCCTTTTGGTCCTTCGACCAGTAGCCTTGCACCAGCTAGAACCAATGACGGGCTGACGTCACAGCAGGAGGTAACGTTCTGCTCGCCCAGAACTGGTTTGAACAGTCTCTGGGTGGGTACACCCAACCTGTAATCGTTTTGGGTGATCCCACCCGATAGAGAATATGTTGCACGGGGTTTTCAGGATCTCGAATGGGCCTGTGAGGGTTGGCTCCTCAGAACATGCCTGATATTTCCTCGACCAGAATTATTTTAATTTATCAAAAATTAATTAAAATGATCATTTTAATTTCATTTGATAATTATATTAATTATATATTAATTTTGTGTTTAAAAAAAAAAAATAATTAATTAATTTCAATTTTAAAAAATTAAATTATTTGACCGGGGCCAAACAAAATTAATATTGGGTTAAAAATATAAGTGAATTTTTAATTTAACTGTAATGCCCACAAGTTTTTTTTAATTCAAGTTTAATTTTAATTCCACATTTATTTTAAATATACAAGTCAATGTGTATTATAATTTTCATGATCCATGGACCGACCAATGCATTTTTGGTGCGTTTTTCAATTTATTAATTTATTGCAATCGTTTTTTAATAATTAGTTTAATTAAAAGGAGATCAATGAATCATATCAGTGTCATTTTATGTATAAGGACCTACGTGTCCACTATAGAGTTGTATTTCCCAGTTCTGCATGTTTGTGTGTGAGTATTTTTGTATAATGACGAGATGATACATGATACTTTTTGCACAATGTTATAGACATAAGTTGGATGCATTGGATGATCAAGTGATACATTTTAGGTCGCAAGAAATGCGACTGAAGGTATATCCTCTACCGTCTAATTTGGTATATTATTCACTCAACGAATCAACCATTAGTACCAGATCATGATATAGTTGAAATTTTATATGTCATGGTTTATTATTTTTGTGTATGTCTATTTTATTCTTCACCACTATGAAATAATAAACAAGCATGCGCGATAAAATGAACATGTGATGTGATAGATCTTTATATTTCTTATATAGTTAGTTGTGAGTGCAATCACATAGTAAGTTCAAAGAAGATAGAAAAGTATTTCATCCCTTACATAAATATAATAAAACTCTCCAAATAAATATTATGTCTAAACCACCTTCCATCATTCGAATTTGGATAAAACCATCTGTTTGGGGTGTCATTCATACCAAAGCTGAGGGTACCTCTTACTACCAGGTAATTCTTATGAGAGTGCTGGATTGACTTTACTAAAATTGCATCAATGAAATAGGCAAAGTTAGATATTGTAATTTTAGAGTTAAGTGTTGAGTAAATCAAGCAATCATTTAAAAATCCGAGACTTCAATGAACAGGTCAAGGAACCATGAGTTCATGCGGTTAGCCATAAAAAGGCCTACCTTGAACCCTATAAGTAGTTTCCTAGGCAATGCTTAAAGTATGAGGGTGGTTCATGGATTATTTACCTTATAATACTCAAGTTATAGATTATTCTAATTCTAAGAGGGTTATTATAGTTTGATAAAATAGTGGGGTACATTTAATGATTTATTTATTTAATGATTAACATAATTAATCAAAATTTATAAAAGGTAATCATGATAAAATTACTAATATGTTAATTTTTTAAGAAAAATGGAATGTTATACCACATGTTTAAAAAATGCGATAAAAATATTGGACAATGAAATTTTCCTCACTAGCATGAGTATCCATGAATAATACAGGTTTATGCGCATAATACTATTGGAATATCAGAATGTTAGTGTCCCTATATCTCTTAAACTACCTTAAGAAGCAAGGGTGAAAAATTACATACAAGGAGACTCTTGTATAGTTAATATGATTATGTAATTATGCGAACCAATTTGTAATGCTTGTGCAGTTTTCACTAGAGATTTTATTAAATGCGAAAATGAAGACTATATGGTTCTGTAGGTACTATGAAATTAGTGGAATCCCAAAAAGGTTGTTTTTAAAAAATATCACCGACGTACGACATAAACTCATCTTCATTGGTGAATCAATGCTCAGTTTAGTTGAGGATCTCGTGTGAAAAGTTTTAAGGGTAAAAATTAAACCGAAAAATACATAGTTTAAATCCAATTTCATGCAAGCCATCTGCTCATCGTTGGTAATAACAGTTCAACTAATCTAAGGTCTAATTCCCCTAGATCAGCCACATGTGCTTCAAAAATCCGTGGGATCACTGGCCGTTAAAATTCGTGTGCTAGTACAGAGTTCTGAAAATGTATTCAACGTCGCATCGCCTTGCGTGCGATGCCTAAGAGGGATCTCGATTCAAGCTACTAGATCCAAATCCACTCTCAGTAGGACATGGGAGAGAGAATAGGAGAGATAGAGAGGTTTTTCATTGTACATTGAATACTCCTCTCCTCTATTTGTATAGTGTTAAGAAAATACCTGGTATTGCCACTCGACATCCTACATAAATAACACTCTATAAATGACATTTTATGACTACTAAACTGATACATTAATATTATTATCACTTTATTGTAATATATTAAATATATTACATGATAATAAATGAGTCATTATCTTTACTCATCATTCCCCTAAATACTAATTGAACCTTGAATATTTTAATATTTATTCAAATACTATTTTTCATATATTTCCTTGTAAATTTATTTAATAAATAAATTCTATACCCATTATTTTTTAACTAGAATGATAATAATTTATTTATTTTATTGGTGATCGTATCTCCTTAGAATAATCCCGGACCCCAGTGGTGGGTCCCACCATGTCCAAAACTCATATTGAAATGAATAAGGTATATTGCTGAATACACTATTGTGTGTGACCTTCTAGGTGCTTATCTCGATAGTAGTGAATACTATTTATAGACCAAAAGTGAGATCTAACAACCCATCATGAGCCCTAAAGAGATGATAATTTTCACAATAGTTACAATCAATCATTGAACATGTACTATGTAATATAATCTATTTGTCTTTAATATTTCATAAAGCAAGGTGCACAACCGTGACATCACCCTTTTCTTGATTTATTATTTGTTGATTTAAGTGGATGGATTTACCATAGATGACAATGACCATGGATTTTTCAAGGTACTACCATCCTGATCAACATGTACTGTTATATATAACTTCCTTAACTTGGAACCAACAAATCCTTTCAGGATCATTAAACCAATGTCATGCTACCAATGATGCACCCAACAAAAATTACCTCTCCATGATTTCAAATATCATGGTTTTCATACATAATCAAAATATTCAATCAAATAGCATACATTAGAAATGATCTCATGTCAATAGAACATTACACATGATCATAAATAGGAAAATACAACGACACCATAAACATGTGGTGTTTCTATTGGTGGGTTCGTCCTTATGATCTCGTGACTATAGATCACTATGTGTGAAATTCATGAGAAGTCTCAATGCTTATAAGCCCCCATCACAAGATAGTCAATCATCTACTGTGCATAGTTAATAAGATGTATATAGACCGTAATACCCTTTTTAAAGATTAATTTCATAGTATCTCGAGGTTTTAATTATAGCCAGAGAACTGATATAACATTTTAATACGATAATTAATCTATGAACATTAGCATTAAATAATAGATGTAAAAATATATACACTATAATGATAATACTACATCATGTATATATATTTGTATACATGATATGGTAATCAAAATAACTTCTTATTTGGGTCTAGGGAACACACTATTTCAACACTCCCACATGCACTAGAGCTATGTTTCTAACCAAACTGTTTAGCTACCGACATGATAAAGATCATGTTTCTACTAAGTAGGGACTTTATCTACTGGGTTTTCTATGGTTCTACCGCATGAAAAATCATCTATAGCGACCTCATCTACTTAAGTTAAACTTCTCAAGATATGTAATCACCGAGTATATCCCTTTTTACCACTATCAGAACTTGATATCTTGTCTAGTAAGAATATCATAATTTACATTATAATAATGCTTTACTTACTAGATGTGATTCCAAGAACCAGAACAAATTGTTGAGTTTAACATTTTCTTATCTTCCTTAGAATCTATAATGTACTCAGTATTTTTAGGTATGACCACCATTGGATCATCTGAGCTTGTCTCGCTCATTACCTTAGCCTTACCACGATACTAGATCACATGGTTCTAAGGAATATTTTTTTTGTGTCCCCTCCAAACTAGTATTCCATCTTCTCCACTTACCAGGTACATATCTTTTGTACTTGCTAAAGTACAATTATATAGTTTTGATTTCTTCCCTTATAGTGCTCCAGGATATAACAGATATTTTCATACTGTAAATTATATATTGGGAATATTAGTTCTTTTACATATCATTGCATACACGATTAATCCATTTCTTAAGGGTATGGAATTTAACTCACTGCATTTATCTCCTCTCATGACTTGGACATGTGAACCTGGAGTGATAATGAAAAGTGACACTAGAAAAATTCGAATCTTGAATTGTTCCAACATGTATTTTTCAATACTATGTCACTATATGTACGATTGACATGGTCCATGAAACCTTTTGATCTACCTCATTAAATCCTATTCCCTATAATTTAGGATGCTACATTAAGTCGATCATTAGAGAATAAATTTCATCCCTGTCTTCACAAAATTAAAGACCAATATGTTTTCCATATGTTTCCAATCATATTTTATTTGGAAAACCTAGGTGCTCCCACTAACATTCCGTAGAAACATGAAAAAAATTTATTGTAAATTTATATTCTGCGATCCCTTTGCTGACTTCAATCCTAAACCGGATTTTAGAAACTTTAAACCTTTATTATCATTATGTGACATGACCATCCTCTCCTGGTTGCATCGTACAGACACCTTCCATAATTTATGGTCATGAAATCTAATGCCTAATAATTTAATCGTAGAAATTAGTATGAAAAGTAAAATTCTAATAGATTTAGGCATAATGACTTGGCGTAACCAATCTAGCTTTATTTGTACCACTCTTGTACCATCCATGTGTCAACTCATTTGAATACCTAGCATAGTATTCAAAATTATAAACCCCATTCATTTTGACACATGGAATCCATTATTTAATTTTAACTGATCTTCTCAATATTAGCTAACTTCTATACACTTATTACTTGTAGGAAATATTATTCTCAATGAATAATAGATCAATGACCATGGTGAATACTAAAACCATCAACATGGATTTATTCTTCCAATGTTGTATGTGCCTCAGGAACATACATGTTCCATATGCGCTTGTGGAAGTAGTTCCTATGGAAACTATATGTGTATCTAAAACATTGATTAAAACCAATTCAATCAAGATACCACAGTCTCAAAAGAGATGTACAACCTTATAGAAATGTATTCAAACACTTGACTATTACTTTTCAATATTAGGGATTTATGTTATATCCTAGGAGACCGTTAGGATAGTTACATAGATACACTATGTGTTTAACTTGATGCATTCTTTGTTTATGTACTAAAAAACACTTTTTTCTTTAACTAATAAATGGTGCTTCGGTCTTTGACCGAGGTATTACCCAAAAAAATGTACTAAAAAACCCCTTGAAACCAAAAAAATGACATAATGAATTTTCATCATACTATGAATCATATGATATCCATTTTTCATTTTATTTGACACATGGTTATATGAAAACACCATTATTTGTAAATAATGTCATGAAATATAACAGATGTTTCTACAAGTTTCAACATTGATACTACTTACATCATATCTTTGATGTAAAAAATGTGCATTTAGGAATTAATCCACACTATGTTTTATTTATCAATGTTGACATGTAAACTTCATCATCGATCCTCCTCATTAACATCAATGTTGTGATATTGATAAGGTAATATGCATTTAAGTATTACTCCACACTACATTATCAGGATCATTTGTTGCGTAGTCAAGATATTATTCAATATTCCGGCTCGAAGAAAATCATATCTTTTAAACATGTATTTAATTCACTTTTTCATTACATAATTACTTAAATGAATCATATGAAGTATCTTTACCACTATATTTCCAATGAAATAGTTCATTATCACTTGTTGAACTAATTTTGAAATCTTTATGACATACCGTTTTTTCTAAAGGATTATTTTTTCAAATTAGAGACATCGATAATACCAAATGTGTTTGGATGTTTCTATCCTAAATACTATACTTGGTATATTCTTGACATTCATTTTTAGAGTTTCTTGAAAATTAATTATCTTTCTAGAATTGGGTATAATTCTTACATTTTTATATTCATCACTCATTTTCTATGATTCATGTATCACTGAAATAGTGATTGAGTATTAAATTCCAAAAATAATATTCATTCCAAAACCTAGAATAATGTATCTTTGTGTCCAAGGACATAAGATATTATTGTTTTGGTTATACTCAATAATATTTATACATGAATCTTTCACCTGAAAAAAAATTAGTTATTTACATCTCACTACTAGTCTAGGAATCACCCTTTCACAACCGCTTGGAGAATACACTCGAATTATAGATATATTTCTATACTCTATTGGTTATCATATTCAATACACATATAATATTAAATAACCATCAAGTAAAACTAAAACATTACAAATGATGAATATTATTGAAGAAGAATCGGGTAACATGATTCTTTATTTAGTTAATTGCGATTAAACATCCATAGTTTCATATTATTATATGAAAATCAAATAACATCTATTAATACCTCTTCCATTGAAGGAAATTGTAAATTTTCCCTTAGAATTACATTGCTTTAGACTTTTCTCCATGTATTTCAATTTGTTTTCCATAATAATTAAAGATGAATCAGTATTTTATATTATTTTTCACTTGGAGAAATTTACCAAAATTGGTAATGAATCATTTACTCAATACTTGTTCATGTTGTAACTTTAAATGATACTTGAGTAAAGGGGTGAAAATGATATTAAAATAGGATGTATTGAACGATCATGACCCATCATTTAATTTACACAGATCTAGTGTAATTGTTACCTATTCATATCACTACTTCACTTTCTCCTGGAAAACCACTCGATGAGACCTCATGTCATATCATCCATGTCATGATGTAGCGACTGAAACTATCACCAGACATTTCCTTCATGCTCTTGTCATCCTGTTCGAGTTTTAAAAACACCATAGACATAACCATCACCATATATTTTGGATATAATTGATTTGTGAAAATAATTTTAAGTCCTTGCACTCAAAAACCTTATGCTTCTTTTCCATTACCCTTGAATCCCACCATCTCCTGGGAATATATATCTTGAAGGTGGCACATTTTACTTGAATTGAACCATGTTTTTCAAATAAATAAAGTAAAATCTCTATCTTTCTGAACAATCCTCAACCCCTTTATGATTATTAGAGACTTGTAAAGATGGTGAATTATATAAAAAGAACTAATGAGAATAATTTTGATATTCATACCTATGAGGTTCCCTAAATGGATCATGAATTGGAATGGTTGTAGGTGCCTATCCCATAGTTTGGAAAAGATGCACAATAATCTCAACAAGATATTGGCCCATGAGAGGATTCTCTCACCATGGAACACTATCAAATTCCTCCTAGGGCCTATTCACACCTCTTTTCAGAGGCGTGATGATACAAAATATCAAAAAACAATATTAAACACATCAAAAGATTAATCAGACCAACAAATCAAACAAGAGAAATGGGAAAGATAATCCCCTCAGATAAGATAAAACTATTTGGGTTTAAACCTATCCAAATTGAAAGTAGAGAAAATACTAGAATTAGTTCAAATTATTCCTCATGAAAACTTTCCCTAGCCACCAATGGTAACTTAAGGCTCATTCATTTGAGAGACAAACATAAACTCACACGTAACAACCTTTTATGTCCTGAAAACACATTTAAAACTATATACTAACCTCATGAAAATATGCTTAACCTACACCTTCGATACTACTTTGTTACGAACCAACATGGATACCTTGGTTCCCTGATACCTGATCTGACACTAACATAGCCCAAAGAGAATTACTAATCCACATGGGTTTGTGACAAGAACCTGGAATCCTAGTTGATAAAATAGGGAACAAATTTTACCCAAAATAGCGAAAGATAAAGGTTACAAGTCAGAATGCTCAACACTCTAAAGGGAGAATGTTCCAGAAACCAATCATTTATAACAAAACCAAAATAAATACACCATCAAATTTCTTAGAAGAAATAAAATCTTCCATGATGACAACAACAACCCATGGTCCAAAGGATCACGAACATCCACCACCAACAAGTGGATATTTTCCATTTCTCAGACCTGGCATAATAAAATCTACAAACTTCCAATGGAAAAGGTAGATTGTAAGCTCTAAAGACCATTAGGGTCTCACCATTGCTTCCATAAATGATTCCATAATAATAAATAAAATAATACATTAAATTCAAATAAAAAAAGGTATGACATAATATATGTAACACCCTAAGATTTTAGAGTGCGTTATTCCTTCAAAATAATTCAATAACTTTCACTACACGCAACCCCAAGTTCAAGCGCATCACGACTTACCAAACTAGCCGCTGAATAGTGGTTATGAATAATATTAAAAAAAAAATTCAATTTTATATATTACTTATAATTTTAGAATCCATATTATGAGTATTTTAGATTCAATGAATGAACAAATTCATTTTTTTCAGATAAAAGAAGTATTTTTCAAAAAATGCACTTTAACCAACATTTAATGCTAAACCATTTTTAAACCAAATATTTGAAACATTTATATATTAAATTTGAAAAAATAAACTTCTTCATTATATTAAGGATATAAAAATTTAGTTTCGATGATTTTTTTATGTTTTTCTGATAACTTTCATAATTGGGTGATTAGTGAAAACTACTAAATTTCAACTAAAAACATCTTTTTTAATAAAAATAATTTATAGTGTTAAATTTTAAATTTTAGTGGTTCTAATGTATAACTAGATTATATTTTTACCATTTAATTGAATATTGTTCATTGGGAGTAATTTCACTTTGAAATTGCACATAAACAAGTGTCAATCTTTTGATAGTTAATGTTTCTTAAAAACCTTTTTTTAGTTTTGACAACGGGAATTAATATTAAATTAATTAATACAACTTATATGTTTTGAATTTGGTAAAATATACATCATTTTTGGATTTAGAATATCAAAATTAGCTTAGGGTGAATTTTTTGTATTTTTCTGAAAACTTTCAATTTTTGATGAATAGTGAAAAACACTGAGTTATTGGTTAAAATATACTATTTATTTAAATAATTATTGGTTTTATTTAAATTTATTTTATTTAAAAATAGATACATAATACCTATATAATTTCAATGAAATTAATTGGAGTCATTTTATATTTATTTTAGATATACAAAATTGTTTGAACTTTTTACCGTCTTTTACCCACCTCATAGGAGCTTTTGCACATTTTAATAAAACATAATTTTACCTCTTATGTGAGAGTAATTTCAAAAATATGAGAGACACAGTTAATATCAATAAGTAAAATTTGGTTAAATGATATTAAAATAATATTTTTTGAATAGTAACTTTTTTACTTTTATTTACCATGATTAAAAGTAAATAGGGTAATTAAGGGTAAAAATGATATTAATATTACCCTAACACATGTCCTAATTCTATAAGAAAAGTTTATATCAACCAATAACAACATTAGAAATAAAATAATATCATTTAGGTCCACTTTGATTAGATTACAACATTTATTATTATTTTATTCAAAGAATAGTTAAAAGATTTAAAATCAAAGTTTAATTATTAAAACTTTTTTAATATTGAGTTATACATAAGAAAAATTCAATTAAAAAAATTATTATAAAGCCAAAAATATTTATTATATAATGGTATTTTGTTAATAATTTTTATAAAATAAATAATTTAATTTATTTATGACACAATCATGAAGCAGTAATTACCTAATTAGTGAAATATTAAAATAATTGATATTATAAATATCCAAATAAATGTAATTTGGGAATTTTTATGAATTAAAATAATTATCTAGGTTAATATTACATATTAGGATTGGTTATATGAATTGGTTTTTAAGTAATAATGCTGTTATTAATTTATCAAAAACAAAATACCCAATAGTGTCAAAATTGACATAAAAGAGTTTTTAAAAAAAGTATTAATTTATTAATTCATATTCTATACCTAAAAATCTAAGGATCAGAAAAAGGACCTATATCATGATAGGTGTATCATTAATGGACCTCTTGGGGGTCGATTGGATGTATATAGTAAGTGTATTAACCATATAATATAAAAATAAAAAGTGACATGGTAAATGTCAAACTAATTAACTAAGGGTTAAAAGTAAAAGATAAGGTTAATAAAGTGACCAAAACCTATCTAAAACCTATTGGTTGAGTTTTTGCGACCCATACCCACCTTATCCTCGAAATAAATCATTTTGGATCCATTATAAACCAAATATGAATTTATTATAAAATAATATTTCTAGCTTTTCCAAAGGTGCCCCTCACCCATCTTATAAAAGGGCAACCCACCCCTTCTCTCTAATACACACCATCAAAGCATTTTGGCTCGGCCAAACCATGCCCAACTATTATATCAACTTCCCTCACTTCAACCTAGAGGCATTAGTTTGACCAGAAATCCAATCTATGGATCCCTTTTGATCAAATCAATAGGAAGAACCCGAAGAAGATGTAATGTTTTCACCACCCTCTTTCATGTTCCTTTCTTTTTCAACTTCTTCTTTATTTTTTATTTCCATTATAAAATAATAACTCCAGTATCTTATATATATTTTGATGTTATTATAAATATTGTACAACTATATTCAGTATTCTATCCATCCTTTGAATGAAATGTCACCATACGTGCGTACGTACGACATAGCGTCTCCACATCGTGGTGTAATTTGTTATTCAACACTATGTTATTTGGATGGATATAATGATGATTAATATGTATATTAATAATGAAAATAAAATGATAATGTCTCTGTAAAATTAACAAACCATCCAATTCCACAACTATAAGGAAATGATATTGTCGCTCGTGCGTACGTACAGATTATCGTCTCCACGACGCGATGGGATTCATTTCCACGTTTACCATTCATTGATGATTATAAAATATATATATTAATAATAAGTTTAGAATTTCTGAAATAATAATGCTACTGAAGATATATACATATATATAGATACTAATATATATCTTATTCACTTAGTTCTGTTCAATATGAGATGAAAATGGAAACAACATATATGCGTACGTACGGACTACCGTCTCCATAAATGGTCTTTTTCATTTCATATATATGTCTATTATACATATTTATATTCTAAATATATATGATATTTAAATCATGTTTTATATTCTCGATGTACTTAAATATTGATCTAAGTGATACAATCAAGAGTAAAAATTTAAAACACGTACGATAAAGAAAGTGATTATTACCCAAAATGTTATTTAACATGGAAATTCTTATTAAATGGGTAGTATAATGTAATAAATGAATCATGTATGATATCATAAATATTAATATGGTTCTGGTATACTTTAATAACATACTATGATCTTCATACAAGAGGTTAAACGTACCCTCGACTAATTGAAAGTGCAAGGTAAGTGGTTTTAATCTCACTCTTTATTATAGTGAGATTTATGCCATATTGCCACTATTACCTTTTGTATAGTGTATGTACTTCCCATAATTGTATTCATTGTGTAATACACTTTAATATATGTGTATTTACATATTCATTGTATGATTCCTCTTTCATGGGGTGTCTATTTTGTAAGATACCAAATTGGTAAGGGTTAATTTCACAATCTCTTTATTATCTGAGGTTGTTTTTACATAACTATCTACTGAGACATATTTATTGTCCATGACAATGTTTCATAAAAGAGATCTATATGGAATTATTTTTAAGTTACTTTTTACTAAAACATCATTTTAAATGTTTATATATTTATTCTTCTAAATCATTCTCATTAATGTCCATGTTTTGAAAATGGTTTTTAAGGATTTATTTATATGGACATGAATGCTTTAAAAATGATAATTACTTTCAAAAGTTTCAAAGTGGTATGGGACACTTTGATTCAAAAATATTTTTTTGAATGCCTTACATTATAAATTGTGTAACTATTAATTGTTTTCATGAAAATGGGATATTTATCTCAATGAGTTTTAAAAAACAATATCATCTATGTCAACAACCTTTGATGGATTTTAAGCTTTTTTGAAGTTGATTTATTATGATAAAAAAAATCCATATTTTATTGAAGGTTTTGTGATATGTTTGATTTTGGATGTGTTATTTTTACACCATTCATGTTTTATGGATAAATTATTGACATTTCGTATGATAGTTTTAATACAAATGTTTATGTTATGTTTAACCCTTTTTATATGAGGAATGAATTGGACTTAGTAAGTGATGGGTGGAGCCCGCTATATATCCTCGATGCATCAGTAGGTCTCATGAGACAAACTAGTGTCTTGGCACAAGGCCTTGACAAAATCTTATTTGTATTCTTGGCACAAGGCCTTGAATATGTGGTTATGATAGTCTGGCATTATGCATTCCATCATTTTGAAAGTGTTTTTTGATATTTAATTTGATTATTCGACTAGTAGAATATCCATGTGAATAAGTAAATGGAATTATTTCATTTTATTTTTGCCCTATTATTCTGAAGTTCATGTTTAAAAGGCTTTTGTTTTACTTATACATTGCCTTAAATGTTTATAATTATTTATGAATGTTTCCGCTGTAATGCTTACCCTTACTGAGAATTTGAGCTCACCCATTTCTATGTTTTATTTTTCCTAGGATTCCAAGAAGTGTATTGTGATTGATATGAATGGTTAAGAAATTGGTATAATGGTGTTCATAAAGGATTATTTATGTAGTTTTGTATGTTATAAAGTTAATGCAAAATTCATATATGTAATCTATTTTCTAGGACTGCTAAACCGATCAGTCCTTCGGGACATGATTCCTTGTAATCATGCCAATGTATTAAAATAATGCACCGAGTCTGTGTAACTGGGGTCGGGGTGTTACAGTCGGTATTAGATGAATTTTAGCAATAACCTTCGAAGCTAGATTTAGAAAAACTCTAATTATAGTACATAAAACTAAGATAGACTTTTAGGATTAGTATGTAAGGACTTCCTAGAATTTTGGTAACGTAGGAATTTTGTGAGTTTTTCAAGTAAATATATCTCTGTCTGGATACGAGTAGGTAGAGGTGGCTCTGGCACATAATTACCAAGGGGTAAAACCCAAAAACACCACTTTGAGATAGACTCAAACGAGAAATAGTGCACGAAAATGGGCCTTGCTGCACTTTTGGTTACGACACTCCTGAGGGATATGCTTAGGACAATTCTCATTTTCATTAAAAACCACTATGAAGGGTTTATGATTATATACCTCTTAAAAGAATTTTTTTGTGATTATGGACTATATCCATAAATTATTCAATTTATGTTAGGTGTTTTACATGTTTGGAATTATGAAATGTGATTCATAAACTGACCTAGTGTATTCCATTGTTTAGAAATTGAACCCAATAGAAGGAATGAGATCTCTAGAAATACGTATGATCCAAATTGTAAGAAGGGTCATATCATTCATGTTATTAAGAAAATATTTAGAAAGGAAATATTCTCCCACGTATTATCATCATATGAATAAATAATATCATAAAATCAGTAAATAATTCTTTGAATCATATGGCTTTGAAGGGAAGCAATAGAAGAAAAGGATGGTTGAAAGAATGATGGATAAAGGGAATAAGGGAAAGAAGGATTTTCCAATATGTGATAAATGTAGAATGAATCACCTTGGTAAATGATTGAAGGGAATGAGAGTTTTTTATAAGTTTGGAGAAAAAGGACACCATGTATGTGATTGCAAGGGTAAGAAAAAGTTTTCAAATGTAAAATGATTCATATGCAAGGCATTGAGACACTATGTGAATCAATATCACATTCAAAAGTGTATACAACAAATGAGGTTATTGGATAATAATCATGTTATGACACTACCTCAGATAAAGAAGAAATACTAGTGTTCTTATGTTGTTATTATAGTATTATTTCATTTCAGTGTTTTATCAACAGTATACTAGTTAAATGAATTATAGAGATAAATAAAGATTGTAATGCAGTACTATTTTATTGAGGATTTGAGATTATATGGTTCTATGAAAAGTTACTTAATAGTTAGCTAAACTTTTTGGAAAATAAATGGTTGAAGGAAATGTAATCCTTAATATGGTCCTGACAATGAGGTAGTGATTTTGAAATAAGAGATGGTTGATTTTGGTAATTCAGGATGTTGCGGTGTTCTAAAGGAATACACGATGAAGGTAATCACATGTTATTACCGAGAAAAAAGGATCCTCATTATGTTTAATATCATTATAAATTTTGGACTGTGAGTTTGCATAGATGTATTTTGGATAAGTATAGTTTGAGATTATTTTTGGATTACAACAAAAAGGGAAACCTGAAGGTTGGGCGGCAACCCATCAGGTCCGGCAAGGATGCAAGACTAAAACCTACAACTGAAGGGAGGCAAGGTTATATTACCTATCATTGACCCACGTGATGTCCTGGATTGAATAATGTAGTTTTTTAAAGGGTCTGATATGTTAATTATAAATTATTTATTTTTTGGAACCCTATACAATTTGGATAAATAGAATATTTTTATATACTATTAACTTTTAGAGTAAAAGATGAGTTTTTAGGATGTAACTATACTTTCCAAGTATACATTTTTTCATCCTATGAAGGAATTAATCCTTAATCTTTTGCGAGGGTTCTTATCACCAAAAATGTATTATTGTAATACATTATATTCTGTTGAACCAATGATATTTTAAGTTATCATAGATTGATGGCTTTGAGTCCCTTAATTTTACACTTGTTTGTGATTGATGACATCAATCAGTCCCAAAAAATATTTATGTTTTTCCTCTAATTTTGTTTCTATAATTTTCACCAATGTTCTCACATTCAAAACACTAATTCGGTGGTGACTTTTCATTCCCATTTTCCTCTTATTAAGACTAAATTTTATTAACCCAATTTCCAATGTGGGTTTTCCCACAAAGGTATTTTCTATTTTCAACCTTTTATTTCAAAAAATATTCATATTGTTAGGATTCAATTTATTGAATCAGGGGAGAATGTAACACCCCAATATTTCATAGTGCGTTATTCCTTCAAAATAATTCAATAACATGCACTACACACAACCCCGAGTTCAAGGGCATCACGACATACCAAACTAGCCGGTCAAAAGTGGTTATGAATAGTATTAATTAAATTTTGAATTTTATACAATCCTTATAATTTTAGAATCCATATTATGAGATTCTTATACTTAATGTAAGAACAACTTCATTTTTTTCAGATAAAAGAAGAATTTTTCAAAAAATGCACTTTTACCAACTTTTAATAGTGAACCCTTTTTAAATCAAATATTTGACAATTTTATATATTCAATTTGACAAAATATAATTTTTTAGAATCAGGACATAAAAACATAGTTTTGATTAATTTTTGATGTTTTTCTAATAACTTTCATAATTGGGTGAATAGTGAAAAATACTAAATTTTAACTAAAAACAACTTTTTTAATAAAAATAATTTATATTGTTAAATTATAAATTTTAGTGGTTTTAAAGTATAATTAGATTATATTTTTTCCATTTAATTAAAAATTGTTCATTGGGAGTAATTTCACTTTGAAATTTCACATAAACAAGTGTCAATCTTTTGATAGTTATTATTTCTTAAAAACCCGCTTTTTGGTTTTTACAAAAAGAATTAATTTTAAATTAATTAATTAAAATTAAATGTTATGAAATTGGTAAAATATACATCATTTTTGGATTCGGAATATCAAAATTATCTTAGGGTGAAATTATGGTATTTTTCTGAAAACTTTCAATTTTTGATAAATAGGGAAAAACTCTATGTTTTTGGTTAAAACCAAATTTTTATTTAAATAATTATTTACTTTTTTAAATTTATTTTAGGTCAAAATAGATACATAATACCTATATATGTTCAATGTTATTAATTGGAGTTATTTTATAATGATTTTAGATATACAAAATTTTATGATCTTTTTACCGTCTTTTACCCTCCTCCTAGGAGATTTTGAAAATTTCCTAAAACATAATTTTACTGCTTCTGTGAGTGGAATTTAAAAAATCCGAGAGAAATGGTTGATATCAATAAGTAAAATGTGGTTCAATGAAATGAAAATAATTTTTGGTGAATAGTAACTTTTTACATTTACTTACCACGGTTAAAAGTAAATAGGGTAATTAAGGGTAAAAATGATATTAATATTAACCTAACATATGTCCTAATTCTATTTGAGAAGTGCTTATCTCCCAAAAACAAGCTTAGGAATAAAATATTATCATTTATGTCCACTTGGATTAGATTAGGACATTTATTATTATTTAATTCAAAGAAGAGTTAAAAGAGTTATAATCAATGTTTAATTACTAAAACATTATTAATATAGGGTTATACATAAGATAAATTATATTCTAAATATTCATTATAAATATAAAAATATTTCTTACATAATGGTATTTTATTTATAATTTTTATACATTAAATAATTTAAATTATTTATGACACAATGGTGATGGAGTAATTACCAAATTAATGAAATATTAAAATAAATGATATTATAAATATCGATATAAATGTAATTTGATCTTTTTATGAATTAAAATAATTTTCTAGGTTAATATTACATATTATTATTGGTTATATGAATTTTGTTAAAAGTAATAATTCTTTTATGAATTTATCAAAAACAAAATACCCAATAGTGTCAAAATTGACATAAAAGTGTTTTGAAAACAAATATTATATTGTTAATTCATATTCTATTTCAAAATATCTATGGTTCAGCCAAAGTACTTATATCATGATAGGTGTATCATTAATGGATCACATGGGGGTCTCTTGGATGTATATTGTAATTTTATTAACCATATAATATAAAAATAAAAAGAGACATGGTAAATGTCAAATTAAATAACTAAGGGTTAAACCTAAAATAAAAGGTTAATAATGTGACCCAAACCTACCTAAAACCTATTGGATGAGTTTTTTCTACCCATCCCCACCTTATACTAAAAATAAATCCGTTTGGAGACATTAAAAACCTAATATGAATTTATTATAAAATAATATTTTTAGCTTTTCCAAAGGTGCCCATCACCCCTCTTATAAAAGGGAACTCCCCCTTCTATCTAATACACACCTTTCAAGCCTTTTGGATCGCCCAAACCCTGCCCAAATATTATCTCAACTTCCAACACTTCAACCTAGTGGCCTTATTTTTATCAGAAATCCAACCTATGGATCCCTTTTGATCAAATAAAAATGAATAACCCGATGATGAGGTAATGTTTTCACCACCCTCTTTTATGTTCCTTTCTTCTTCAACTTCTTATTTATTTGTTATTTCCATTCTAAAATAATAACTCCAGTATATTATATATATTGTGATGTTATTATCAATATGGTACAACTATATTCAGTATTCTATGCATCATTTGAATGACATGTCACCAAATGTGCGTATGTACGACTTACCATCTCCACGCCATGGTGTAATTTGTTTTTCAACACTATGTTATTTGGATGGATATAATGATGAGTAATATGTATATAAATAATAAAAATAAAATGATAATGTCTCTGTAAAATTAATATACCATCCATTTCCATAACTTTAAGGAAATGATATTGTCGCCAGGGTGTACGTACGGATTACCGTCTCCATGACGCGATGGGATTCATTTCCACGTTCACCATTCATTGATGATTATAATATATATATTACAAATAAGTTAATAATATATGATATAATAATGAAAATTGAGACACACACACACACATATATATATATATATGTACTAACATATATCTTATTCACTTAGTTCCGTTCAATATGAGATGAAAACGGAAACAGCGTATATGCGTACGTATGGACAACAGTCTGCATAAACGGTGATTTTCATTTCATATATATGTCTATTATACATATTTATATTCTAAATATATATGATATATAAATAATGATTTGTATTCTTGAATTAGTTAAATCTTTATCTATGTGATACAATCAAGAGTAACAAGTTAAAACATGTTCGATAAAGAAAGTGATTATTACCTGAAATGTTAAATTAACATGGAAATTATTATTAAATGGGTAGTATAAAGTAATAAATTAATCATGTATGATATCATAAATAATAATATGGTTTTGTTATAGTATAATAACATATTGTGATCTTCATACAGGAGGTTAAACGTACCCTCAACAAAAGGAAAGTACAAGGCAAGGGGTTTTCATCTCACTTCTTATTCCCATAACATTGATGCCATATTGACACTATTATATTTTGTGTGGTGTATTTACTTACCATATTCATATTCTTTGTTTAATACACTATAATTTATGTGTATTTACATATTCATTGTATGATACCTCTTTCATGGGGTGTATGTTTTGTAAGTTACCAAATTGGTAAGGGTTAATTTCACAATCTCTTTATTATATGAGGTTGTTTTTACATAAGTCTCTACTAGGAAATATTTATTGTCCATTCCCACGTTTCATAAAAGAGTTATCAATGGGATTATTTTTAATGTAATTTTTACTAAAACATCATTTTAATTGTTTTAAATATTTATTCTTCTAAATCATTTTCATTGATGTCCATATTTTCAAAATGGGTTTTAAGGATTTATTTATATGGACATGAATGTTTTAAAAATGTTAATTCCTTTAAAAATATTCCAAGTGGTATGAGACACATTGATCCAAAAATATTTTTTTAAATGTCTTCCTTTCTAAATTGTGTAAATTTTAAATGTTTTCATGAAAAAGGGATATTTCTCTCAAAGAGTTTTACAAAACATTTTCATCTATGTAAACATCCTTTGATGGATTTTAAGCATGTTTGAAGTTGATTTATTATGAAACTAAACTTCCATATTATATTGAAGATTTTGAGATATTTTTTACTGTGGATGTGTTATTTTTTCACCATTCAGGGTTTGTGGATAAAGTATCTACATTTCTTATGATAGTTTTAATACTAATGTTTATGTTTTGTTTAATCATTTTCATATAAGGAATTCATTGGACATAGTAAGTTATGGGTGGAGCCCTCTATATCTCCTCGATGCATTGGAAGGTCTCATGAGACAAACTAGTGTCTTAGAATAAGGCCTTGACAAAATCTTATTTGTAGTCTTGGCACAAGGCCTCGACTATGTGGTTATGATAGTCTGGCATTATGCATTCCATCATTTTGAAAGTGGTTATTGATAATGAAAGTGATTATTCTACTAGTATAATATCCATGTGAATAAGTAAATGACATTATTTCGTTTTATTTTTTCTATACTATACTGAAGTTCAAGTTTAAAAGGCTTTTGTTTTAGTTATACATTGCCTTAAATGTTTATAATTATTTATGAAAGTTTCTGCTGCAATGCTTACCCTTACTGAGCATTTGAGGTCACCCCATTCTATGTTTTATTTTTACCAGGATTCCCAGAAGTGTATTGTGATTGATATGCAGTGTTAATCAAAGGGAATAATGGCGTTCATAAAGGTTATTTATGTAGTTTTGTATGTTATAAAGTGTAATGTAACATTCATGTATGTAATATGTTTTCCAAGACTGCTAAACTGATCGGTCCTTCGGGACATGATTACTTGTAATCATGCCAATTTATTGAAATAATGCACCAACATTGGATAACTAGGGTCCGGTAATTATAATATATCATTTACATATTTAAAAAAACATTCTTTCATTTGAAGGATGGAAAAAATTTCCAATAATGTCTTAAATAAAAAATTTATAAAAAAGAATTTATATAAATCATTTTTCATGAGTAAAATAGTTCTACAATTAATGGAATATATACATCAAAACAATTACAACAAGTACCATATTCATCTTCCTTGATGTATGTTAGATTATAGATATACGATCCTCACACTTTTTTTATCAGTGATCTGGGAAAAATATGTGCACACAAGTTCTTTAGGATTAGGTAGAATATGACTCATCCACATCCCATTGGGGAAAAGATATTTCGAATTTTGTTTTTTTAGAGATTTCATCTTCAATAAATTTATAGGAAATAAAAATACAATTGTTATGGTCCCAAATAAAACACTAACAACCCATGATATCATGTGTTAGATTAATCAATAGAAAAAGGGGAAATTATCTCATTTAAAAAAAATCATCATTTAAAATTGAATTTAAAATTTTCCATTTCAAAATTCCAATTCAATTTCAAAACCAAAAAATTTGTTTTTAATCATTCCATTTCTTTTCAATACATCACAATAACATTCTGTAATCATTTTAATTTAATCCGTTTTCTAAAATGAAATCTAAAATCATTTCATCAATTCCATCTTTTTTTTCAAAATACACCCCAAATTCCAATTCAATTGAAAGAGGTTTTTACCCAAAATCTATTACATCCCAAATTGAAATTCCAAATAATATCAATTTGGGTTTAATAAATAAATTGATATCTATTTAAATAAAATCAAGAAAATCAAGGTTTCAATTATGTGTAAAATCATAAACTAAATCTCATACCTTAAATCAACGATCAAGAATCGACACCCTCAACAGAATTCACCAACAAAGAATGAAGGAATAATAGATCAAGAAATCAATCATTGAATCAATATCCCATAAAAAAACAATTTATGACCAAAAAAAACACGATGACCTAATACCCTATAAGGAGGATACAATGAGAGAATAGAAGAAAACTCATTAGAGAATATTCATATACCGAGAGGATATTAAACATTATCAACCACACATAGATCCACCAAGAGGTGGGTTTAGTGGAGTCAAAACCACTTCTTGAGAAACTATAAATACTAGGAAATCATATATGTTCGAGTGGGGGTCAATATGAGAAAAAACTAGTAGGATAGGGAATTTAAATTAAATTTTGAGAAACAAATACAACATGCACGGTTTCGTGGAAAGGGCTGAATAGTTAGACAAACCGTGCACCCTAACCATGAACCCCCTCTAGAATAACTATATAAGGAACACATTTTATCATAGGTGGGTGAACATTTTGTTAAACCATGCACCAAACATGAAAACCATCACTAACCAGGGTTTCACAATTTGCACTGGAGAGGCACATAGTTTGGGAAAACCATGTACCAACCGTGCACAACCCATAAATCTCAACATTCTTCAAATTTCACCTGAAATATTTTGAGACAAGTCCCAACCAAATATTAATAAAAAATTTTAGAATTACCTATAAAAATTAATTTGATCTTACAAACTCATCACCATAAATACATTATGTCCGTAGAAATCTTGTCAAGAAATTTATATATTAAAATTATTATTCCAATACTCTCTCCTTAGTGCCTCATGATCATAATCCTCAATCACATTATAACCATGATTGCATTGAAAACATGTCAAAGTTATCATCCTACCATGATGTACCTTTATCTCAGAATCAACAATCCTGACCGGATGCTCAGTCACAGATAAATGAGGCTCAAAATCAAGATCATACAAACTCAAGACTTGATATGGGTCAGAAAGATACTTATGAATCCACAATAAATTGAACACATTATGTATCAACATCTACTATGGTGGAAGTGATAAATGATAATCTACTTTACCCTACTACTAAATAACTTGAAATGGTCCCAAAAATGAGAATAAAACTTTCATTACTCCCCAAGACATTGATGAACCAAATAGGGTTAAACTATTAAGAACACCTGGTCACTAAATGTGAACTCCAACAACCTATGATGATGATAAACATAGGATTTATGCCAGTCATGTTCCATTTAAACTCTCCGATGAATCAACTAAATCTTTTATTTTTTATCTTGGACCAAAATCACTCTAACCAAGGAAGTTTCTCCATTCTCCAACCAACACAAAATAGACTTACAAGCACTTTTATACAAGTCCTCAAAAAGAATCCAATATAATTGTGTAAAAGTAACTATTGTTATAGGAAAACTAAACTTGTCCCAAATGTTCATCCCAAGATCCACCAAAATTGAGGATGCAAGAACAATGCATATCCTCAAGAATCTGAGTATCCCTCTCTATTTGACCATACATCTATGGGTGGTATTATTCCCTCAAGAAAACATGATATCATGTCAACTCCTAAAGGCCTTATCAAAACGTCTAGGTAAAATATGGATCTATATCATAGACTATAGCATATGGAACTACATGAAAATGAAAAATATACTTCACATAGAGATTCCCAAACTCCAAAACTTTGGTTTTATCATGAATTAGTATAATGTGAGATGATTTGGTTATATTATCAATCACAACCCTTATCACATTCTTCTTTCTTGGGGTACGTGAAAACATAACCATAATGTCAATAAAAACCTCATCCCACTTCCAATTCAGCACTAGAAGTTATTGAAGTAAAACCAAATGTATTTAGTGCTCAAACATAATCTGTTGGGAAGTATAATAATAAGAAACTAAATCATGAATGTATCATATCATACATATCCACCAAAATCATCATCGTATATCATATAGCATCTTTGTGGTTACTAGGTGTATAACCCACTAGGAATTATAGAAATATCCCACAACATATATTCTAATTATAAAAGGTACAAATTACTTGTTCTAGAAACATAGAATACCCTTTATGGAGAACTATCTCTCAATAATAGTCTCCCCACCATAAAGTGAGTTCCTGATGCCACAAAATTCATCATCAAGCTGCTACACATGAAGAATCATCTCAAGAAGAGACGTTATCAACTAAACACTAGCCATTACAAACTGAACCTCTATTTCATGAACAACTATATGAAACATTTAAAAAAGATCCATCCAGATCCACTCCTTTGATGATTCCTTCACGATCTATGTTGAAAATTTCCTACTAAAAGCAGCAGTAATGGAATTCCCTTTCTTTGTGTATAAATAATTTCGAAATAAAAATATTGTATTTTCCCCAACCAATGCCTCTAGATGATATTCCAATATATTTTAAAGAAGATATAACTCAATATCTTGTGGTAAAAATACATGGTAATCCTTTATTTGAAAAGCCAATCCAACAAACTCTTAAATCATGTGTCACATCTACAAGTTCAAGTTCATGGAATGGATAATTCTTCTCACGTGGCCTATATTTTCAATAACAATATTCTACCATGTGATCATGCTATGTAATAAAACAACCCAAACCCAAACTAGATGTGTCACAAAAGTACACATAGACCTACCTCACCATTGAAAGAGTGAAAACTGATGAAGAATTGAATATAAATTCCAATTCAATAGATTAAATCTATTATTTACCATCCTGATTAAACATAACCCTTGTTTGAGTGATATTGGTCATTAGAGAATCCAAATATAATAAATACATTACAAACCAATGATAATACCCTTCTAGAACCAAGAATATCCTACCATGAAAAACATTATGTGGTTCTTCCCATGTCAAAAAAATTTCAAATTTTTTGGATCAATTGAGATACCATGTCTTGAGAAATTTTTTCCCAAGAACATAACTTCTTGAATCTAGAAATCTCATTTTTATTGCTTGGATTAAAGTAAATTATTTCTCAAAAATTACAGAACTTATCTCAGATGAGTCACCTGATCCTCTTTGGACTGAGAAGAAATCATGATTTCATCCAAAAAAATCACCACAAAAGTTTCAAGATACTCCTGGAATGTTCTATTAATCAAAGACATAAACCCTGTAGGATCATTGTTTAGACCAAATTTCATGATAAGATACTCATAATGGATATACCTATTCTAAAATGTGTCATTATTAATGGTGGATTATTTTATTCTCAACTGTTCATAACAAGATCAAATATGAATATTTGAGAACCACTTTTCAATTTTTAATTGGTCAAATAGATAATTAATCTATAGAAAAAATACCTTTTCTTTATTGTAACTCAGTTTAGTTTCTATTATTGAAGAATTATGTTAAGTATTCCATAATATTTCTTTGCAAAGAGAACATGTATTTTCCAAGGTGACACACTTGGTCATATAAATACTTTTTCATGATTATCATCCAATTGAGTCTTCAAATTTTTCATTTTAGCTTGTTCCATATTGTAAGAAAGAATAATAACTTGTTGTTTACTAGGAACTAAATCAATAGAAAAATATAACTCTCTTATCGGTGGTAAAAAATCATAAGGCAAAAATTGGGAAACTCATAAAAAACTAGAGAGAGATCATTGCTTAAATATTACCTCAATAGATCAAAAGAAAACACTGATATTTAGTTCCCTAACTCCAGATAAGAAGGTCAAGATCTACTTGACCTCAGGTCCCATTATAATTGATATGAAACACCCCGTCAGGTGTATTAATGGTGCCCACTGAATATAAAAGTAAATTTGGTACATATTATCAATGAGCCAGTCCATCCCATAAATTAAATCAAGTGGTTTAATGTTTAGAACCATAAAATTCCAAAACAGTTGATTTCAGATAAAGAGAATGTACAAAAGGTTCAATAAAAACCTCGATCCTGTAATCTGAGGGGTGTAGAAATATGCATCACATAAGATAAATGACCCATCAGAAGATTTAATAGGTTCAAAATACGAGTTGATATAAATAAGTGTGATGCACCAATTTTAAATAAAGCAGTCATTAAAGATGAATCTATAGTGATGGTTCCTCTCAAAGTCACAGATCACGTATATTCTTCCTACAAAGACTCTTTCAATGCATAAAGAATCTTCTTTCTTGATTAATGTGGCTGGAAAACCATTTTTTTAAATAATATGATTCCTCTTAAATAATTTTAGGTGTTGTAGGTGACCTGAGCATCCATATGAAATGTAGATCTTGGGTACTTCAGTGAAAACCGATTTTGGATACCCAAGATGCACACAATGGAAGCAATAGAAAGGACCACTTAAAAACAATAAAGAAGGTCTAGAAGAACCCTGCCATTGATATCCACCATGATACCCATCACGCTTCCTCTTCCCTTTAATGGAACTCATAGAACAACCACTGGGAGAAAAAGAAACTCACGTCAACCCTAACATATCTGCCCGATCAAGCTCAACCATTAACACCCAATCCAACACATCAGAAAAAGAAGAAATACTAAGAAAGAAAAATTAAGAAAGAATATTATGTTGATGGCCCATATCTAATTATCATGTATTTATATTCTCATTTGATGCAATATCTTGTGAAAACAGAAAAATATTGGAAATGTGATTTCCATACTCCATCACAGTCCTTTTATCCTATTTTAGTTTAAAAAACTATACAACCTTTGTCATCACCATAGATTCTAGATACATAATATTAGTGAAAATAACATTAAATTCCCTCAACTATAATCCCTTATTCTTCTTCTTTGTTACCATCAAATCCTACCATATCCTGTTACGTCCCACTATCTTGAAGGTGACACATTTCACCTTAATTGAATTAGGTGTTTCCAAGAAATAAAACATAATATCTATCTTTATCAACCAATATTAATGAATCTCAAGGATCATTATATCCTTGGAATGATGATATATTTTGGAGAAGGAACTATTGAAAATGATTATGAGATTTATCCTTCTATGGTTGCACAACTGGATTCTGAATGGGAATGGGTGGAGGTGCTTGTCCCAGAGCATGGACATCACACACAATAATTTCAACAATATTCTGGTCCATGGGGGGTTTCACTCACCATGGCTCACTAGAAACTTACTCCTTGGTCCTATACACAAGTCTTATCAGAGGCATGATGCAACACAACATCAAAAAACAACATTGAAGACATCATAAGATTACTTAAATCAACAACTCAAAGAAGTGAAACAGGAATGTTAATCCCATCAGGTAAGATTAAAATATTTGGGTTTTAATCTATATAAATCAAAAGTTGGGAATGAACTAGAATTACATCAAATTATTACTCAAGGCACCTTTACCAAACCACCCTTGGTAAATTAAGTATCTTTACAATGATATAAGGAAAGAAACCCACTCATAACTAATACTTAAGTAAAAAAAGAAATTCCAAACTGCATACTGACCTTATGGAAATATGAATAAACTGTACCTTTGATACCACTTTGTCACAAAACAACCAAGATACCTTGTTACCTTGACACATGATTTAAAATGGGAATAGCTCGAATGGTGTTCTTGATTCCCATGTGATGATGACTAACACCTGACTTAATTAAAGATAAATGAGGGGATAAATTTTCCACAAAACAGTAAAAGATAAAGGTTAAAAGTCAGTATACTCAACTCTCCAAAGGGAGAAAGTAACAGAAACCAAAAAGGTATAACTAAACTGAAATTAGTACATCATAAAAGTAATCATCATAATGAAAAACATCCCATGATTTGAACAACAAACCATGGTAAAAAGGATCAAGAACATCCACCACCTCCATGTAGTGCTTTCCCTTTATTTGGACCTGGTATAAGAAAAAATACAAATACCCAATTGAAAATGTACGGTAAAAGATATAAATTCTAGTAGGTTCGTAAAAAATGTTCTATAATAGATGAAATAATATTAAACTAAATCATTCTTTCAATTAAAATAAAACAAGGCATGACATAATATATAATATTCATATTAAAAAAATGATTTTATTTCCAGGATAGAAAACATTTAAAACAATAACTTAAATATACATTTTATGTAAAATAATTTATTTAAATAAGTTGGCATGAGTAAAATCTTATATAGTTAAAGGAATATATATATATATAAATAATCACAAAAGTCCCCATGTTCATATGACCTGACGTATGTTTGAATCTAGATATTAGATCATCACACTTCTCATATGAGTGATCATGAAAAAATATGTGCACACATGTCCCTTGGGCTCAGGTAAAATAAGAATCATCAACATCCCATCAGTGATATGATATGCCTTACTATATATTTGTTAGATTCATCAAAATTTATCAATTACCAGGGAATCAACATCCTATCATGCTTATACCAAATAACCCACTAACTACTCAAGATCACAAGTGCTCAATAAATAAATATAAAAATTAGACAATCATATCATTTCCAGTAAATCATCATTTATAATTCAATTTCCCAAATTTCTATTTCAAATTAAAAATTTAATTTCTTAACCAAAACATGAATTTTTCATCATTTTATGTAATTTCAATACAAAACCAATCATAGTTTTTCATTAGTCAAATTAAATCCATTTTCTAAAATAAAATATAAAACCATTTAATAAATTCCATCTCTTATCCAAATTTACTGAAAATTCCAATTGCATTGGAATTTGAGGGTTTTTCCAAAATCCATTCCATTTAAAATTCTAATTCCAAATAATATAATTTTTTGTTTCCATAAATAAATTAAAATATATTTCAAAAATATTATTCTAATCATGGATTCAATTATATGGAAAATCTTGAACTGAACCACATGCCTTAAATAAAAGATAAAAAATCAACACCCACAATGGGATTCACAAATAAATAATGAAGGAGTAAGAGATCAAGAAATAAAACCTAGAACACAGATACCATAAAAAAATTAGGTCCATAAAAAACATGATTATATAATACTCACTAATAAGGATAGAATTAGAGACTAGAAGAAAAATCATGAGAGTAGATTCACATACCTGGGGGAGATTAAATGTGATCAACCACACTTCAATTCTCCAAGAGAATCGTTTTAAGGATTCAAAACCAATTCTTTAGAGCCTTAAAATCCTTGTAAATTTTATAAGTTTTAGTGGGGGTTGACCTGAGGATAAATTGAGGGGTATATGAATTTAAAATAAAATTTAAGAATAAAAAAATACAGCACACACAATTTCCTTGGGAGTGCCACATAGATAGACAAAACATATGGAACCTATGGGATCACTATCCAAGGTACACAGTTCCTCCTAGGTGGTCACATTGTTTTTAAAACTTTGTTCCAACCGTGTAAACCCTCATTGTCCAGGGCTGCATGATTTTCACTCGAGAGACTCATAGTTTGGGAAAACTGGGCACCAACCGTGCATAACCCACAAAATCTCCAAAATCCCCAAATTTCAACCAAAAAGACCCGAGACAGGCCCCAACCAAAGAAAGATCAAAATAATGCTCATGTAGAACCCAAATATAAGTAATGATATGTTACATAACAACCTAATATTTTAATATTATATTATGTTTGATAGTGTATACAACACACAACCCTGATCTTAGATGAACCATGATATATTAATATTTAAATGTTATAGTTATAACCTAGTCATTAAAATGGATGGTATGAATAGTATTAACCACATAATGAAAAATATATAAAGTTTATACTCAATAAAAACATATTTATTATTTCTTAGAAAATAAGTACTTAGTTTTTTAGTAAATTCATTTTATTCTTCATAAAAATGTTTTCTTAAGAATCACTATTGTGAAGTCAAGAAATACCCATATACATATACCAATGGTTTTAAAAAACTATTGGTAGAGGTGGTCATATCCAAATGATTTAGAAGAACCATTGGGATAGGATATTTATGTCAAGATTATACCAATGTTTTTAAAAAACCATTGGGATAGATACCTCTATACCAATGGCTTTTTAAAACTATTTGTATAGATATGGCTATCCCAACGGTTTTAAAAAATCATTGGTATGGGATTTAATGAAGTATTGACTTTCATGGTCTCTCCTCCTCCAATTACATTTGCATCCAAAATCCTAGCCGCATTCGATGTTCTAGTTACTTCCCCACCCACGGAGATATCTCATCTCTTATTGTTTAAATTCCTTTTTTCTTCAATATTAAATCCTTGACTTCCAAAACATTCATGTATTCAATAGAAAATTAATTTAATTTTTATTCTAGGTCTAAAACACAACTATAGATTATTATTTTTCATATTTAATTTCTTTTGATATGTTTAAATCTGTTTGAGGTTGTTGAAATAAGGGTTGTTCAAACATATATAGAAGGAAATGTTTTTAATTTTCATGTTTTTCATTATTTATTTTTCTTCTTTTATACATGGAATACAACTATCTATCTAATTTTAGTGTTTAATTGTATTATTTTCTTAGCTCATTCAATCTAGGGGTCTTTTTTATTGATGGGTTTCACACTATAATTAGAATCATTGTGTTTTTAATACATGGATCCTAATTTCTTTTGATATATGTAAAATCTGTTTGAGGCTATTGAAATAAGGGTTTTACAAACTTATATTGAAGGAATATATGTTAATTTTCTAGTTGTTCATTATTTATTTTTTTCTTTTCTAAATGGAGTAATTACATCTATATAATTTTTGTGTTTCATTGGATTATTTTCATGGTCAATCCCTCTAGGAGACTTCTTTAGTGATGGGTTTCTCACTATAATTACCATCCTTGTTTTTTGATACATGGAACCTAATTTGAATCTATTTTCTAGTTTTTTACTTAACACTTTTTATTTTCTATTTTGAAATGACCTTTGAAAAATGATTCAATTTAACATATCTCAGTTTGAGATAGTTTTATCACTATAATTATCCCCCATGTCTTTATTTTTTCAGTTCTCTCTAGTATTTTACTATTCCATATTGAAGTGGAGATTCACTATGGAACCAATCTATAGGTCCTCTATACCTCATAAATTTATTCACTCAATTACACATCATTTAAATAATATAATTAGGAATTTATATTTCATATGATACATTATCATAATAAACCCTTGACCCTCAATGCATGTGGAATAAAGCTAGTGCTCATGTTCCACCATGGATTTGGAAAATTATTCTATTCAAATCTATATATATCATCAATAAATAATTAATTAATTAATTTTAAAAGGGGTAAATTTAAAAATTTAGAGAGGCCACACATATGAAAATCATTATAAAATATTTTATAATACTAAGGGGGTATGTTTAAAGGAGCACTTTTATTATAAGCAAAGAAACTCCCTCTTCAAGAACCACCTGGTCATCAATTTGTAGTCCTGTCCAAGTGTACCGGTTATTTACCTCACCCATGGGGACCAATATCATGCCAAGAAGTTCTAAAATACATAATAGAAAATTTAAAATTAATTAAAATTCCCATAAGTACTAATTAAGTCACCATGTTACCTCACTATACAAAAAAATTACTAAACACCTGTGGATGGTCTATAAAATACCCTCTAAACTATCCTGGAAAAAATTCCTACTCTCAAAAACAAAAACATAATCACATTAATTAAATTTTATTTAAAAACTAAATAAAAAAAATCAATCCATACACCAAAAATGAATTCTCACTATTCTGTAACACAAAAAATGCATCATGTACAAAACACATGCAACCTCAACATCATTTATGCATTATTAGTTTACACTCCCATACCACCCAATCCATATTCCATATGAAAAAATTCATTCCATGTGTGTGATTTAGACTTAGATTACATAAAAACTCAATATTTTCACACTCCAATGTAACTTCATAGAAAATATAGTCCCATGATCTATGAGTCACATGAAACTACACATCAGATCACTATATTAAACTATTAACTATGGTCACCATTCATGTCAGTCCCATATAAAAAATCCTCAAACCACCTCTTCAAAATTGGATCTCTCAATCATGACAAAGTCTAAAATGTGAACAATCATCACCCTAGAAACATTCCATAATAAACAACATCACCCCATACTTCCTCCACATGAGATCTACCCATTTAGAGTCACCATCAACCACCCCATTGAAAACCACAAAACTAAATGTCTACATTATTAGGATTCCAAATTATCCTTCCCTAAAAACCATAATTGGTACCAAGGAATTTCCACTAATGGTTCATTCCTTATATAAATCCATGTCATAATAATTTTGAAAACATATATAAAAGTACCTTTTTTGCATTGATCTCAAGGTGATAAAGGATTCACTTTAACATCCCTTAATATGAGAAACCACTAATTATGGATTTATCTCACCTAAATTCATAATTTACATGTGATGCATAATTGGCATACCTATTAATATTTATATTTTATATATGAATTTTTTTGATAATAATAACATTAGTTAACTAGTTAATAGAATAAGAGAAGAAATAAAAATATTAACTATACACCTAATTTTGTGTAGTATTATGTATAGATATTATTCATTTATATAATTGAATTTCATATCATGGTTTTATATTTATATTATTATATATATATAGTATTTATTTCATCTATATTAGGATTATTATATAGACTAGTGTGTTAGTTATGGTTTCATATAATGTGACCAATTATCGTTTCCTTAAATATATTTTTGATTCAAATTCAATATTATTTAATTTATTTTATTACCTGACATATCACATTTTCCTAATGGATAGAATCTATATGTATGAAATTGAATGGATCTCAATTTATTTTCAAAACATGTTGTAGAGATTTTTATATTTTACATTTAATAATGCTTCAGATAGTGATCATATACACTACCCAAGTTATAATTGTGTTGGAATACCTTGGTTAAGTCAGGAAGAAGTTATCTATTATATAAAAAATATGGTTTTAAAATGAACTACTATGTATGGTATCACAATGGGGTGAAAATGAAATCTCAAAATGTTCATGATCTGAATTAGAGGAGGAGATTGAAAAATTTATTAGATGACCAGTTTCCATTTATTCATCATAATGAGAGGGAAAGGATTCTGACCCAAGAAAACTTAAATCCAAGAACACATGATGCATGTAATGAAAATGATGATGTTGATAGGGTGAAAAAAGATAATGAAGTTACCATGACTCCAGTATATCAGTAATGTTGTAAAATGAAAATGTTGGAATTTTTAATCTAAATGTTTCATGGGAAAACCATTTATGGGATTTATAATACAATCATCGATTATATTCATACCTTTTTCAATGAATTAATTATGTATGATGTAGATATTCCCACAAACCATTATATGGGATGGATGTTAGTTTTAAAATATGGATTTTCTAAAAAAAATTCATGTTTTTCCGAAATACTACATATTATTTTAAGAGGAAACTACTGAATGAAATGATTTTATAAAATGTGGCACATCCAAATAGAAGATAAATGATGATGTAACACAATCTCGTGTGATACAGAATGTAATTTGGAACTTTCAATTGATTCATAGACTCCAAAATATTTTCATTTATGATAAAATATCGATAAATACATGATGAAATAATTCCAATAGATGAAGTATAATGTTTAGATTTTTCATCTTGTATGTAGATTTTCATGGAGAACATTTTATGCACAATATATTTTTTTGTAGCTAATGTGCATAAGGTGAGGTTGGTTCTATAATGTGATGGTTTAAATACATTTAGGTAGATACTTACTTCCCACAACAGAGGGTCAATTTTAATAAAAAATTAAAACCTTCATCTTTGGATTTGTAAGAAATAACCTTTAACATTCAAAAGTATACTCATATATAGACCTTCTAATATTGGAAATAATATAGATGTATACACACATCATTTAATAAAAGAGTTGAAATGTAGAGACCGAAATCTTGACGTACATGGACATTACATTCCTTTTGTAGAATACTTAATATATAACAAAAACAGACACATAAGGATCGTAATAGTTTTGTGTCTTTGGAAACTTGGAATATAAACTTCTAATCGTGTTGAATGATCTTTAGCAGCTCCCATAACGATCTTCCCCTTCTTTTTTCCTTACCTAAAAACTTTCTTTATTTCCTGGGGAAAATAAAACATAAAAGGTTGAGCTCAAATTCTCAGTAAGGGAAAACATAGAGAACAAAAAACAATCCATAAATATTTGAAAGCAAAAACTTGAACATTAAATTTAAACATCAAAATATCGAACAAATACATAAACCGTGGAAGTACTTAAGGAATATATAATAATGTAACACCAATCACTATAAAATATCAAGGGAATAAAACATGTAATTGTGGCAACCATTCCACACTTGTTATGATATCCATAGTAGCCAAGGCATTGCTGCCAGGACCATCATAGTTGACAAAGTCCCTTTCTGAATCGAGTTCACTCCTCGTTTCAATCCTGTAACACTGAACCAGATAAACTCACCATTCTAGCCAAGTCTATATCATGAGATATAAATCTTTACCCAATTCATTGGAGGCAGATATAGGTCCCACCCATCTCATAATGAAATCATTCTTACTTGTGCCACAAAATAAACATACATCATTCATAATAACACAACGAATGAAATGGGTTTCAAAAACATCATCCAATCATCACATAATCCATATAAAATAAATGGATATAATTTCATAATAAGAAAAGTGAAACCAGGTAAATCATAGAGACATTATACTTGAAACATACACATATAATATAATTTCATCTTAGATGGAAAAATAGTTTTGATAAAACACTTGAAATGAATTCTTGAGGAAAATATCCTTTCTTCTTCAAAATCAATTTCTTTTCACAAAACGTCATGAAATTTTAAAAGAAAAAGATGTTATTGAAAATAGTCATGAAATCTTATGGTGGAAGCTACATGAAAATAAGGCTTTATAAAACAGTAAAAATCCTTTCTTGTCGTATAAGATAAAAAAACATTCTTCTCGTACTTTTTCCGGAAAAGTCAAAAAAGTTCCTCGTAAAAGAAAGATTCCTTCTATACGATGTGGTAAAATTAGAAAAGGGTAAAAATGACTTTAAACATAGAAGGATGAAAATTAAACATTTTATGGAAACATTTTGAGAACATATGGACAAGGATAATAATCATAACCCCAGTAAATAATTACATATAAACAATCTCAGATAAGAATGAGATTGGAATAATTATCCCTTACCTTATGTCTGATATGCTTCGTATGTACCTGAACCTCCTGTATAATGATTTAAATAATTTTTTTGACTTATTACAGAATCATATTCATTGTTATGATATCATATTTGGTTCACTTAAGACTTTATATTACCCGTTCATTTGTAAATTCCATGTTAAAGAGCGTTTTGGGTAAAATCATTTCTATGTCATCCGTGTTTTGACTTGTAATTATTAATATGATTACTTAGATCATGACTAAATAATTTCATAATATAAAACATGATTTATATATAATATATACTCAATATGAACATATATATAATAGATCAATAAATGGAAATAAATACATCGTTCATGGAGACGGTAGTGTGTATGTACGCTTGAACGCTATTTTCATTTCCTTATTGAATTGAATAGAACTAAGTATATGACATACATATATATATACATAAATATAGAATCATTATTATGTCATATATTTCATGGTTACTTATTATATATACTTTATTATTATTCTTGAATTTTTAACCTGGAAAATGAATCTCATCGTGTCGTAGAGGTGGTAATCTGTACGTACGCAAGAGCGATGATATCATTCCCATATTTATTGAATTGAATTGGAGTGAATGATATAATATCTTAGAATCAGTATGATGTTATAATAATCATATGTATTTATTCTTTACACCATTATACCAATCCAAGTAAGGTGGTGGTGGAAAAACAGATTACACCACAGAGTGGAGACGGTATTCCGTACGTATGCACGTGCTGTGATTTCATTTTCCATAGGATGGATTGAAAATGAAATAGGGTTGTTTCATATTTATAATAAAATATCAGTATATGACAGATACATATGTTATTACTTCATAATGAAGCAACTAATGAATATTGTTTATAAGAAGAATGGAACTTGAAGAAAATGGTAGAAGGTATTACCTCTTTCTCGAAGTGCCTCCTTTAAACTTTCTCTTAGGGCACTAAAATTGGTCTTTTAAGAATACCAGGACCTCTAGGATGATTCTAGGGATGTTGAGAAGATAATTTGGTAGGGTTTGAAAGAGCTTTAAGGCTAAATGTGGTGTGAGGAATAGAGGGAGGAAGTTCTCTTTTATAAGGGAGGAGAGGGGCACCTTTGGAAATATAACAAATATTAGTTTATATTAAATACCAAACCCACATAAAAACTTCCAAAATGACTCATATAAGAATATTAGATGATATAGGGTTGTAATATCATCAAAAAATAAAATTTAGTCATGTTTCGAATTTATTTTAAACATTATCAACTTGATTTATCTTTATTTATCAATTTAACTTTATTCGTGGTAATAATATTCTAAATTTTAAATTATTATAAATAATTACATAAGTGTTTTTAATTTTCCATAATTTGACACTTTATGACATTTTCGACAATATAAATTTTAATTTATAAATTTTAAATATTTTTGTGATTTTTAAAAATTTTTATAATATGTTATTTTTATTAAATAACAATAGTGTCAATTTTGACATTATTCATTTATTTGAATTTAAATAAACAATATACAGAATATATATTCTAACTAAATTTTTAAATATATTCATAACATGTAATATGTTAGTAGAAAAATAGTGGAGCACATTAAATAGTAAATATAATATTTATTTTTATATTTTTAAAACCATTTATTTGATATTTCTCTTAATAAAATAATTTCAACATCACTATTATGTCACCTTTAATGATAATTATTTAATCCCAAAAAATTATAAATAAATTCATATGATGTAGATAATTTTATTATCTTTCTATAGAATACATATATATCTGACGTTGCATTAAATATATCACTAAATAAAAATTATTATATTTATAATATTTAAGAATGTGACATGTTGTCCCTTTCTTTGGTTTTAATAATAATCAAATTATTTTCATGGAAAAAAGTCCATTAAATGATTCTAATCCGACCCATAAGTGATATGGGTCGACTTTTAGTCATCCAATAGGTTTTTGATAGTTGTTAGGGTAATTTTATAATATTAAATTTACCCTTAATTACCCGATTTACCTTTAACTATGGTAAATAAAATTTACCGTAGATACTATTCATAATGCCCAAAAATAAAAAGTATATTATTAACATAATTTGGACCCACTGATTTCGAATATGGAATTCATTTTTCCAAATTCAATACAAAAATGTTGCAGAAATTAAATTAAAATAAATCCCTTTGTTGAAAGAAAACGGGTTTTTGTTTAAAACATTACACAAGATTAAATTGATTTAACCTACGAATTCAAGGTAAAATCAATGCTGATGACATAAATTATATTTAATGGTAAAAATATATTCTATTTATACTTTAAAATCATTCAATATTATAATTTATCCATATAAATTATAACGATGAAAAAAGTCGTTTTTAATTAAAATATAGCGTGTTTTTACTATTCATTAAAATATGAAAGTTATCAGAAAAATATCAAAACATTATCCAATGAAAATTTTTATATCCTGATTCAAAAGAAGAAGTTTATTTTGTAAAATTTAACTTATAAACATGTCAAAAACTAGATTTAATGTTTGTGCGCCATCAAAAGGCGGCAAAACTGCATTTTTTGAAAAATACTTTTCTTACCTGAAAAATTTATTTTGTTCATATAAAATGTTTTAGAAAATTTATAAGATGAATAATAAAGTTATAAAATTAAATATTTAGTTAATACTATTCATAACGTCTAGTACATAATAATATTATAACAATATATCATCATTTAGTGAAACCTGATATTGCGTACAACACACGCTATCGAGGAAGGTCGCGATTATGTGTAATGCAAGACTAGTCAGGGTTGTGTGTTTTGCAAGACTCCTTTGTTTTTTTGTTATAATATAATCCAACCATTTTTCATTTATACATTGAATATATAAATATATATACACAATTTTTTGTAGAATGACTAGTATCAAATGAACTTGAAATTGTGTGTAACACAATCTAAGAATAGTGTTGCGTATACTGCAAACTAATACAGTGTTGCGTATAGCACAAGATAATCTTGTTGTAGCATAAAACACATGACATCAAATAAATTAAAAATAATACTTATCATAAAATATCGGGTTTTTACATTCTACCCCACTTAAAATGAATTTCACCCTCGAAATTAATTGGGGTTATACATGGTTTTCTACATGAAAGATTCTTTAATTGAAACCCACATTGTAAATGTAAATACCAAAACATAACGTTAAAAATTAATGTATGAAACATAACAGTTACCCAAATTAACTAATCACTGGGTTTCCACATAGGAGAACATAGGTGAAAATATGGATATGGAAGATAAATCTAACCATCATGTTCTGATGGAGAGTGTTAGAGATCATGGCTATGAAAAAGCTATTAATCACAAAGCCATAAATTTGTTATGATTTAACGTACCATATGATTCATCGGAAATAAGGGAACTAGGACAACATTTTTGGTTTTCAAGATGATTTCCCTAAATCTGAAGAAATTGGAATTAGAAGTAATAATTTATTGATTTTGGTAAAGTCTCACCATTGGTCGTTCCTTGGACAATTTACACTTCATCTCTTAAAGAAATGAAGTTGAATTTTTCATTCGTGAAGTGTTATCATATCATGTGATAGAATGATGGGTCATTCCATCTACCTCAAACAAAAGGTTAGAAAAAGTTATCAAAAATACAGAAGTCCATGTATAGTGAGATTAATCATATATGGTTGCTAAAATGGACTTATACTTCATATATCATACTTCTTAATACAATAAAACTAGTTTCTACTAAACAGGGACTTACTGTAGGCCAGTGGTAGGCAATAAAGGCATGTTGCACTTCGGTTGTGGGTTCGATTCCCACTGCCTTGTTGGACGCAATGGGTTGTCGCCCGTCCTGCAGGTTGTCCTTTTTCTAAAACTACATTACTATAACATCCCATCAATAATATCAAAAAAAGTTCCATCCTTAAACAATACTAACTTATGTCCGACATAATCCATTTTAATCATTAGGCTTATCTAAAATATTTCGGTCCAAGCTCATAGTATAAAGAAAATGATTACTTGAAATGTCACATAACAATCACGTGAATGCCATCATTTATCCCCCATATATCATAAGGTATATCTTGTTGGTCAAATTACAAACATGTGAATACCATAATCATGAATTCTCTGGAAAAAATAAAAACCCATTTATCCTTAGTGAAAACATGAATGCTATCAAAAGTTAACACTTTCCACATACCAAAATCCAAAAAATTCTATATACTTAAACTATGATATCACTTAGTCCTTATATCAATCATGAGATCATGAATACAATCAAAAATCTCATTATCTTCTTATCCATTAATTATGCACATATCATCTACATTCCGAAAATATCTGAATAACCATCCATGGTTACCGGTACCATTAAACATATAAATTCAAATACATTAGAGAAAACAATAGTGTAACAGTCCTTAGATGATTCTTTATTCCAAAGTATCGTACATTATTCTTTATAAACATACAATCATTCCACTAACTTCTTAAACCAATGACTGAGAATCATCATTTCTTTCATCTCATATTTCATTTGTAGTCTCTTCATCATCATCCACATAAATACTACTCATATAACCATGTTGATTCTCTTCATGATATTTTCCCTTAGGGAATTCGATTGAATAATGCTCATACATTCCACATTTAAAACATCTAATCATTATTGATGTTGTAGCAATACCATTATCTTTGTCCATGGTGTTAATGGAACCTTTTCCATTGCAATTACTGGCTTTGTGTCCTTCTTTTCCACAACCAAATCATCTTCTAGATCCATTGAAACATTCTCCATGATTCCTCTTCCCACATGATTTACATGAGGTAAATTGAACTTTTTTTCCTCTATGATCATCATAAAACTCCATCTTTCTCTTATTATCTGTATCAGGAAACATACCAAAGTTGAGATTATTGATCATATTATTAGATTGCTGATTAGGCATAATAACGATGTTTGGACTTATAAATCCCATTTCATTTGGATTCCCATGAGTAATATCATTCCATTGTCCATCATATCCTCCAATATCGTGAATCTTCTTATTTCCATCCATTCTCGAAAACCCAAAAAAGAATAGTGTGAGAGGAAAAAATCATGCTAGGGAAAACAACATTGTAAAGGGGGAGTACCCTCAATATCTAACTTCTTAGGTTAAATTCTATGATCCTTACTGTAGTTCTAGGACTATATCCTATACATATACTTATCCTTAGGGACATCCCTAGACGTGCCTTAAAAATATCTCTAGGGATCTCACTAACATTTTCGCATCCTAGTTTCCAAAGGTTGACTAATCTTTTCCTCTGATACCAACTGTAGATACCGAAAGCTTGACATACATGGACATTACATTACTTTTGAGAAATACTTAATACATAAAAAAACAGACACACAAGGATCTTAATAGAAAAGTGTCTTTTAAAAAATGGAATATAAATTTCTAATCATGTTTAAAGATCTTCGCCAACTCCCATAACGATCTTCCCCTTTTTGTTTCCTTACCTAAAACCTTTCTTTATTTCCTGGGGAAAATAAAACATAAAAATGGTGAGTCCAAATGCTCTGTAAGGGAAAACATAGAGAACATAAAACAATACATAATCATTTGAAAGCAAATACTTGAACATGAAATTTAAACATCAAAATCTTGAGAAAAGACATAAATCGTAGAAGTAAATAAGGAATATATCATAATGGAACATTAATCATGATAAAATAGCATGGGAATAAAAAATTTAATTTTGGAAACCATTCAGAACATCTTATGATTTCCATAGTAGCTGGGGCATTGCTACCAAGACCATCTTAGTGGACAAAGTCCCTTTCTGAATCGAGTTCACTCCTCGTTTCAGTCCTGTAACACTGAATCAGATTAACTTACCATTCCAGCCATGTCTATATCATGAGATATAAATCTTTACCTAATTAATTGGAATGAGATATAGGTCCCACCTATCTCATAAAGGAATCATTATTACTTGTTCCAAAAAATAATCATACCTCATTCATAATAACCCAATGAATGAAATGGGCTTCAAAAACATCATCCTATCATCACATAATCCATATAAAATAAATGGATATCATTTCATAACAAGAAAATTGAAACCATGTAAATAATAAATACATTATACTTGAAACATACACATATAAAATAATGTCATCTTATATGGAAAAATTGTTTTGATAAAACACTTGAAATGAATTTGTGATGAATATATCATTTATTCTGCACAATCAATTTCTTTTCACAAAACATCATTCAATTTTAAAAGAAAGAGATTTCTTTGAAAATAGTCACGAACTATTTTGGAGGAAACTTCATGAAAATTAGGCTTTATAAAACTGTAAAAATCCATTCATGCCGTGTATGCTAAAAAAACATTCTTATCGTACTTTTGCAGGAAAAGTCAAAAAAGTACCTCGTTAAAGAAAGATTCCTTCTATACGATGTGGTAAAAGTAGAAAAGGGTAAAAATGACTTTATATATACATGGAAGAAAATTAAACATTATATGAAAACATTTTTAGAACATATGGACATGGATAATAATAATAACCCCAGTAAATACTTACGAATAAACAATCTCAGATAAGAATGAGATTGGAATAATTATCCCTTACCTTATGTCTGATATGCTTTGTATGTATCCAATCCTCCTGTATAATGATTTAAATAATTTCATTGTCTTATTACATAATCATATTCATTGTAATGATATCATATATGGTTCACTTATGACTTTATATTACCTGTTCTTTTTGTAAATTCCATGTTAAAGACCGTTTTGGGTAAAATCGTTTCATATGTCGTCCGAGTTTTGACTTGTAATTATTCATATGATTACTTAGATCATGATTACATAATTCAATAATATAAAACATGATTTATATATAATATATATTGAGAATATACATATATATAATAGATCGATAAATGGAAAGAAATACACTATTCATGGAGACAGTAGGCCATACGTACGAATGAACGCTGTTTTCGTTTCTTTATTAAATTGAATGGAATTATGTATATGGAATACATATATATATATATATACATAAATCCAATATCATTATTATTTCATATATTTCATGATTAATTATTATATATACTTTATAATCATTCCGGAATTGTTATCATGGAAAATGAATCTCATCGCATCGTGGAGACGGTAATCCGTACGTACGCACGAGCGATGATATCATTCCCATATTTATTGAATAAAATTGGAGTAAATGATCTAATATCATAGAATAGGTATTGTGTTATAATAATCATATGTATTTATTACTTACACCATTATACCCATCCATGTAAGGTGGTGGTGGAAAAACAGATTAAACCACGGCGTGGAGACGATGTTCCGTACGTACGCACGCGCGGTGATTTCGTTTTACATAGGATGGATAAAAGATGAAATAAGGTTGTTTCATATTTATAATAAAATATCAGTATATGAGGGATACTTATGTTATTACTTCATAATGAAATAACTAAAGAAGAGGGAGTATAAGAGGGATGGAACATGAAGAAAACGGTAGAAGGTATTACCTGTTTCTCGAAGTGCCTCCTTTAAACTTTTTCTTAGGGCACCAAAATTGGACTTTGAAGAAGACCAGGACCTCTAGGATGTTTCTAGGGAATTTGATAATAGCATTTGGTAGGGTTTGGACGATCTTTAAGGCTAAAAGTGGTGTGAGGAAGAGGGGGAGGATGTTCCCTTTTATAAGGGAGGAGATGTGCACCTTTGGAAATATAAACAATATTAGTTTATATTAAATCCCAAACCCACATAAAAACTTCCAAAATGACTCCTATACGAAGATTAGATGAGATAGGGTTTAAACTAATCATTCAATAAAATTTAGACATGTTATAAATTTATTTTAAACATTATCAACTTGATTTATCCTTATTTATCAATAAAATTTTATTTGTGGTAATAATATTGTAAATTTTAAATTATAACAAATAATTACATATGTGTTGTTAATTTTCCATAATTTTATACTTTATGAAATTTTAGACCATATAAATTTTAATTTATTGTTTTTAAATATTTTGGAGATTTTTAAACAATTTTATAATATGTTATTTTTATAAAATAACAATAGTGTCAATTTTGACATTATTCATTTATTTGAATTTAAATAAACAATACATAGAATATTTGTTCGAACTAAAATATTTAATAGATTCATAACATGTCATATTTATCTATAAAATTAGTAGATCACATTAAATAGTCCATATAAAATTTATTTTAATATTTTTAAAACCATTTATTTGATATTTCTCTTAATAAAATAATTTCAACATCACTATTATGTAACGATTAATGATAATTATTTAATCCATAAAAATTATAAATAAATTCATATGATATAGATAATTTTATTAGATTTATGGAGACTATTTATATCCGAATATTCATTAATGTTATTACGAAATTAAAATTATTATACTTATAAGATTTAACAAAGTGACATGTTGTCACTTTCTTTGGTTTTAATAATAATTAAATTATTTTCATAGAAAAAAGTCTATTAAATGATTTTAATCAGAACCATAAGTGATATGGGAAGACTTTTAGTCATCCAATAGGTTTTTGAAAGTTGGTAGGGTAATTTTATAATCTTATATTTACCCTTAATTATCTGATTTACCTTTAACTATGGTAAATAAAATTTACCGTAGTTACTATTCATAATGCCCAAAAATAAAAAGTAGCTTATGAAAATAATTTCTACCCAATGTTTCCAAATATGGAATCCATTTTTCCAAATTCAATATAAAAAATTTACAGGATGTAAATTAAAATTAATCATGTTGTTGAAAGAAAACAGGTTTTTGTTTAAAACGTTGCGAAAAATTGAATTTATTTAACTTACGAATTCAAGGTAAAATCAATGCCGATGAAATAAATTATATTAAATTGTAAAAATATATTCTATTTATACTTTAAAACCATTCAATATTTTAATTTAACCATATAAATTATTATGATGAAAAAATTTGTTTTTAATTAAAATATAGCATGTTTTTACAATTCATTAAAATATGAAAGTTATCAGAAAAATATCAAAACTTTATCAAATATAAATTTTTATATCCTTATTCAAAAGAAGAATTTTATTTTTTGAAACTTAACTTATAAAAATGTAAAAATCTATATTTAATGTGGGTGCGCCATCAAAAGGCGCCAAAACTACATTTTTTGAAAAAATCTTTTCTTACCCGAAAAATTTATTTTCATCCCATAAAATGTTTTAGAAAATTTATAAGATGAATAATTAAGTTATAAAATTAAAAATGTAGTTAATAAAATTCATAAAATCTAGTCCATATTAATATTATAACAATATATCATCGTTTAGTGAAACCTGGTATTGTGTACAACACATGCTATCGAGGAAGGTCACGATTGCGTGTAATGCAAGACAAATCAGGGTTGCATGTTGTACAAGACTCCTTTGTTGTTTCGTTATAACATAATCCATCAATTTTACATTTATAAATTGAATATATATATATATATATATACTCAATTTTGCGTAGAATTACTATTATCAAACGAACATGAAATTGTGTGTAACAGAATCTAAGAATAGTGTTGCGTATACTGCAATCTAATACGGTGTTGCAAATAGCACAAGATAATCTTGTTATAGAATAAAACACATGACATCAAATAAATTAAAAATAATACTTATCATAAAATATCGGGTTGTTACATGAAAAATATTTGGAATGTCAGTGTGCATATATATGATGTATGTCTGAAAGAAATATTACAGATTCACACTGCACTTATGTAAACTATAAATGATTTTCCTTTTTATGAAATGATGTTTTGATGTATTAAAAAGGGAAAAACTATCATTTCCTATTTATATTAATAATACACAATCTAAAAGTCTTAAATATCATCGTATATTCTTTTTAATGAGATATCAATGATCCTAGGAGCATGTGTACCGACATGTCCTATGCAAGACAAAGATAGTCGGATCCACATTGTAGAAAGGCCCAAGGCATCCAACGAAATCAAGACCCAATAGTCAGAGTCATCCCAAGGCATCCACTACCTCGTTTCTGATCCATGGAGAGTATTCCATGGAATCTGTAAAACTATTCAATAAAAGAATTAAAGTTAATCATTTTATTCCATGTGAGTATATCCACTCACATAAATATGAACAATCCAAGAGTATACCCAATCATTTTAACCATTTATCATTTAAAAATAATATGGGCCTACCCTCCCATATAAACCATTTAACATGACATTATTCAATTTGAATAGGTATACCCACCAATATAAACCATTTCATTTAAGAAAAACTATCGAAATAGGCATGTAATCACAAGACCTAATAAGGTATGGAGGCATCAAATCTCCTAAGAATCTATTAAAAACCCTAAGGCATCAACATGATTACTCTAACTAAGAAATAATAAGCACACACACCCTTTGGGTGGTTTCAAAAGGAATAAACATCTTAATTCCTTATGGCGCACTCCATGGGTGATCTCGAAATGAGAAAAAGGTGTAAAATCATCTAAATGGAACCTACAAGCATCCTCACTAGGTCTGACTACAACTAATAAAAGAAAATTTCTAAAAAAATTCCACTCTAGAAAGTCTGATTGGCGGAAAAAAAGATGAATGCCCAAAAAACACCCGAAAAGCCGAAGGAAAGTATAAACCCCCTAACACGGATTGGTAGTTGAGTGCTTATCCAGTATTGAGTCCTAATTCATCATAGTTTAGGAACTATTTGTCAAATAGATGAATAAAATGATATTAGTTCATAAGATCCTAAAATCAAATAGTGTAGTCATTGTTTAAGAGAAATAAAAATGGCTAAAAATGAATTGAGGACTTACCATTTTGGATCTGATGAGACAAACCACGTTCGTATTAAATATTAGACTGACGAATGAGCTTGATTCCTATGCTAGGTGCCAAAGGGAAGCTCCACAGGAAGAGGGGCTATGCATTGAATAAGAAAACCCAAATGGGTTTAAAATAGGATTATAGGTTTTTTTAAAAGTCACACAGTAGTCTCTCATTGTTTACTCACACGGTTTCCCAAACCATGTGGAAACCGTGTGTAACTCTCTACTTATAAGGGGAACACCATACAGTTTTGGCATATGGTTTGACTTTTTTTAAGAAAAGTGAGGTATGGGTCCCTTGTATACATTAAAAAAAAATTTACATAAGTCAAAATGAGGAAATTTTACATTTTTCATAGAGTAATGGGGGAGCATGTTACTAGGTAGATTGGTTGAATAAAGGAATCCTTCAGCATTGTCCCCTTATTTGGAACTCCCATGAGCAATATAGTTGGATTCTATAAAGGAATGAGTAATGATGTAGTTCATCTAAGAATTTATATACATGAATTTCACCCATTTTGCAGTCAACTTCCATGATAAGTGCAGCTTGCCTCCTATTACCGCTTGCGCAAGAGTGGATGAGTCACATTCTGGCCATATGCAACTCTATGCTCTTTTATGAGAAAGATCAACTTCCATGATCATTCCCATCATCTACTCTTCTAGGGAAGTGGTAATTCCCCAAGGACCATACACATATTTAATCACATCTCAATTTTGGTCTTGGAAAATTGCACCATAAACTGATGGTCCTTGGTTTCCCCTAGAGGCCTTGTCTGAATTGAATTTTATCCAACCAAAAAAAGGGGTATCCAAAAAAATTCCAATGTTCCATGGGGGGTTGGAAAATTACCATGAACCTTTATTCATCTAAGGATCAAGAGATCCACAATTGTGTTACAACATTTTTCAGTATGAAAAATATTAGCTGACTTCACTACAGCATATATGATTCCCATTTCAAGATAAACATTGAAGTGTGCCCTATTTTGGATCACAACATTCATGATCCTTCAAATAATGTGAAACAATTTAGAATAGTAGATTTTGAGGAGAACCATGATCTACTTTGAAAGAACTACACTGTGAATTTCAGCAAGAAAAGTGCAGACTGAGTCTATTTACTACAACCTGAAATCAAAAATCTGGAGAAGATTCTTCTATATAGATGATTCCATTTTGCAGCTCATGAAAAGATGATTAAAATATTGTCTATATTGATTTCATTGAAATCATTTATAGCACAGATAAATACCAACTCATTGAAGGTTTACATCCATCGGTAGCTTGTTCAATAGAAGCCTCCAAATGAGTGTGTACCTAGATGGTGTCATCCATTTTTTGTTCCATTAACCAATCCAATAGATGTCACCATGAAGCAGGTGGAAATAGAAGCTCTTAAAGTTAAGGATTCCATTTGAGTACCCCTTCCAGATAAGTTGATTATCGTGATTTATTAAATCATAGTTGGAAACAATAGAGGCGTTTTCAGTATGAACTGAGTCCAAGCATTCCAGTTGGTCTGTCAAGCTGATATTGTGATCAATACCACTATCCTCATTTATAACACTATTAATAATGGGGTCAGCTATACAGTTTTCTTTCCAAAATCATAATGAAGAGTGGGTACTAGCAATCTGTTGGGTGTTTGTGATGATCTTTTGGAAGACAAGTTTGATTCCAGGCCAGGCCGAGGACTCCAGGGAGAATCTGTTTCCTGAGAGGAGTTTGTCTATAAATCTTCTTCTAAGAACATCCATATCAAGAGATTTTTTTGTTTAGAGGCTTCCAAATGATATTTTCTTGCAAGGATTGGTTGAAGAACATCAGGTTATTTATTCCCAAGCCTCCAAGATTGTATGGTAGACAAAAATTTTTCCACAAGGCAGTGATGATTCACTATTCCATGATACTTCTACTCCATACAAAATTTTTCATCATTGTATTCAACTTTTTGATGATAGAGATACGGAATAGATAAACCACAGATGATTAAATGAGATTTGATATGACAAAATGATTGACAATGAAAATACGATCTTCCATTGAGTGAGACTTCCCTTTTTGGGAAGCAATATTTCTTCTAATTTGATCAAGTGATTTTAAAAAGTGCATTATAAAAGATTTTCCCCAAAACAAGGGAAAATACAGATAGAAAAAAGGCAAAGACTCCTCCTTCAGTCCAAAATCATTAATGATACGATCCTTTCTTGATGCTATAATGTTCTTATGAAAGTAAAGAAAGGATTTGTCTAAGTTTATTGCTTGGTCAGAGATGTTTTCATAATGCTAGAGAGGCTTTTTGATAATATTGATGTTTCTCTTATCCCACTTCATGATAAAGAAAATTCCATTAGAAAATAAAAGGTGGGTGGGGGAAGAAGAACCTAGGGCTTCTTTGATGACCTTCAAGTCAAGCCTATATACCATATACAGTAGAATTCTTCTTAGGTAGTCTTCTACAATGGAAAATATAATTGATGAGAGTGAATATCCCTATATCACCACCCTTGAGCATGTGAAATACCAATCGGGACACCCATTGATGAGGATAGAGATGAGGGCCGAATCGAGAAACACCTTGACCAATTGAATGAATGTCATACTAAAGCCAAAACTATGTAAAACCCTACCTATGAAACCCTAGTCCATTGTGTCAAAGTATTTTTTGATAGAAAGCATGATAGAATTGTTTCCTCCTTGAGTATGTTGTCTAATAAGGATCACACACTCTGAGGCAGTGAGCAAATAGTCATGAATATTCCTTCCCTTCACAAATCCAAACTGGTTCCGAGTGATTATTTTCTATTTAACCCAAGTAATTATTTTGGAAAGTATTTTTGTAATCACATTATAAAGAGTTTTATTAAATGAAACAGACCTGTATTGACTTATCTCACTTTCATTTTCAACCTTTGGAATAAGGTAAATGAGCTGAGCATTGAATCCTTGGGTAAAAGTCCCACCCTTGAAATTTTTTTTGACAAGCTCAGAAACCTCATTCTGAATAATCTCCAAATATCATTGAAAGAAATGGTTTTTGAACCCATTTGGTCTTGAGGAACTATCCTTTTTGAGACCAAACATAAACTCTTTGATCTCGATGTCCATTGGCATCGAGGTTGGGGAGTTTTTATCTCCATTTGTGAGAAAATTTGGGATGAGGTTTTCCCTTAACACTTCACTCTTTGGGGGACCATTGAAAATATTCATGTAAAAAGATACAATATGATCAGATAGCTATTTTCTTTCTTCTAGAATTTGATCTCCATCCTTGAGAAGAGTGAGGGGAATATTTTCTCTTAGAAACATTTGAAGATATTTAAATAATTTTTTATTTTTTCCCCATACAATAGCCACCTAGTTTTGAAGATGCTTTTCTTGAGTCTATCTCTAGGGTGTATGAGGTTTATAAGCCTGTCTGGGGTTTCAATCTCTTTTTTCATATCTTCATAGAAGTTTTTTCTAATATTTTCTTCTTGAATATCATGTAGAGAGAATTCTAGGCCATCAATTTCATCATCCATTGAGCTAAACTTATTCTTACTCTATTCTTTCAGCCGTATTTTTATCATTTTTAGCTTAGAGATATAGACCAAAGGACTCCCATTGTTAGTTATCAGACCCAAAGTAGCCTGAATTATCCTTGGGAACTCTGGAAGAGAGGCCCATGCATTGTTAAAATTTAAAGTAATTGGTAGTTTCCCTACACTGTTGAGAAAACATACCATAATTGGATGGTGGTTAAAATTATGCTAGGCTAAGGTAACATAAGAAATAGATTTCCAAGAAGTATGTAATCCACCATTGATAAAAATCATATCAATTCTAATAGATCGAATACCATTGATATGAATCCTTTACCAAGTTAATTCTTTCTCAGTAATATTAACTTCATTCAATCCCCCACTTCAATGCAATCATGGAAATCTTTAATGGGTGTATCGTTGGTAATAGGGAAAATCTTTTCATCCACATGCATGATGGAATTGAAGTCCCCTACAATAATCCAAGGTTCCAATGTTGAATTTGAGAGCCATTTGATGTGGCTCCAAAGTAACCTCTTATCAATGTAATTGTTTCCATCATACAAAATTGAAAAATACATTTTAATATCAGACTCAATGAAGCTACAAGTGATGATTTGGTTGTCTTAAAAATCAAAAGAAGGCTTATCCACACATCAATGAATGTGGATCCAGATTTTGTATATAGATTTTTTGGCCCTCCTAGTGCCCATAATTGAGTAGCCTTTACTACTAAGGAGGGTACTCGGCGTTTCAATGTTTTTCTTTGGTTCATAAATGCCTATAATTTCAGGTTTTTACCTTCCTTTAAAGATCCTAATGGAACCTTCAGTATCAGGATTGTGTAGACCCGGAATGTTCAAAAAAAGGATCCTCATATTAATCTTTTCTTGGGGGTAAGACCCCCACTGTATGGTTTGAGTAACTATGCGGTAACCATGAGAAAATTCATTGTCAAAAAACTACAATTTCTCATACATTCAACATGACCGTGTGGCCATTACTTCATGGTTTCCTTAATCGTGATAAACCTATTGCCCCTCTTCCCATCCTCGCATGGTTCACCTGCATGGTATTCCCAACCGTGTGACAATTGTGTGCTAGGCTAAAAACCCCCAAACTCTAGGTTTCGAGATCCGAACAGGCTTCAGACTCCACCGTAGCACCCAAGATCATGGTAAAAATTCAAATAAGTCCATAAATAAGAATTGAATCTAAAAAAAGGGATCTATACGTCATACAAAAACATAGGTTCTCACATAGGTTCCCTAGACCCAAATATGCAATGATTTTTATTACCATATAGTGTACAAAGTTAGATATAAATCATGTAGTCTTACCATTATAGTGTAGATATTTCTACATCCACTATTTAGTGGGAATGTCCATATATTAATTTTCATATCAAAAAGTTATAGCAGTTCTCAGGATATAATGAGAACCTCGAGATACTATGACATTACTCATTAACAAAGGTCTTAATGTCTAGATACATCTTACTAACTAGACATAGTAGATATTTGACTATAAGGTTTTGGGTGCTCAAAATCATTGAGAATATTTTTCATGAAGTACACATTTGGTGATCTCTAGTAGAGAGATCACGAGTACAGGCCCACCAATAGGAACAACACATGTTTATGTTTTCATTGGATGTTCCTATCTATGATCATGTGTAATGTTCCCTTGACGTGAGATAATTGACATTGTATTCTATTTGATTATGTACATTGATGTAAGACAAAACCATGATATTAAAATCATGGCTATGTAGTTTGTGTTGGGTCCATCATTAGCAGCATGACATTTGTTGAATGTTCAAGAAATGATTTTCCACTTCCAAGTTAAAAAATTTATGTATATTAGGTAATGTTGATCAGGATGGTAGTACCTTGATAAATCCATGGCCATGTAGTCTAATGTAAATCCATCCAGTTAGATCAAAAAATAATAAAGCACGAAAAGGGTGATGAGACGGGTGTGCATCTTGATTTATGAGTTATTAAAGATGAAGAGATTATATTACACAATACGTGTCCGTAGGCCGGTTTTCGCTGTTATGACAATCCTTATGTATTTAGGGGCCATGATGGGTTGCTAGATCCCACTCTTGCTCTATGAATAGTATTCACTACTATCGAGATAAGGTCTTAGAGGGTCACACATAGTAGCATATTCAAAAATCTACCCTATTCAATTGAATAGGAGTTTTGGACATGGTGTGTAACACCCCGACACATGTTACCTAGAGTCAGTGCATTATTAAATTTCATTGGAATGATCACAAAAGATCAAGTAACGAAAAAACAATTATTTTAGTTACCTTGGAAACAAGATTCATACATAAGATAAACTTTACAACATGAAGAGAAATACAACACAAATATGTTTCATTAAAAACACCACAGCCTCCTAGATTATGCCTGCAGGTCACTCATAACTAACTTCTTCATATCCTAGGAAAATGAAACATAAGAAAGGGGTGATCTCAAACACTCAGTAAGGGTAAGTAATACAGCGGAAATTGACATGAATACTAAGCATGGTAAATAATTGAAACCACATGCCTTTACCAATAATAAACATGAATACTTTAATGGAAAGAATATGAGATGAGTAAATAATTCCATAATAAAACATAATCATGGGTATTCTACTAGTAGAATGACGACAAGATCCATCAATATTATTTCCATAATGAGGGAATGTATAATGCCGGACATTCTGAAACATTTTGTCAAGGCCTCGGCCAAGACGTCTAAAAATGATTAAGGCCTTGGACAAAGCCATAAATCAAATTGGGAAGGGGACTCACCCAATTACACATCTAGTTGTCTCATGAGACCTACCGATTCATTGTGGAGATATAGCGGGCTCCACCCGTCACTTTCTATGTCCAATACATTCCACATATGAAATTTTTTTAACATATCCTAAACATTCGTATTAAAACTAGCATACGAAATGTCAATACTTTAACCATAAATCTTGAAGGGTATAAAAACCACACATCCACAGTCAAACATATCCCAAAACCTTCAATACAATATGGACGTTTTGTATCATAATAAATCAACTCCAAATAAACATATAATCCATCAAAGGATGTTGACATAGATGAAAACAAAACTCTTTTTTGAGAAATATCTCTTTCTATTTTGAAATCATTTAAGAGTCACATAATTATAAAATAAAACAATTACTTTGAAAATATTATTATAATATAGTAAGGGAAGCTTCTAAGAGTTTATAATGGTAGAAAATAGTTGCACCCACCGTATAGGATAAAAAAGTCATTCTTACCTTAATATTTTTGAAAAGGTTAAAAATGACCTTATTTGGAAAACGGCGGAAGGATTCCTTTATAAACATCTTATAAAATGTCAAACAAGGGTATAAATGAATTTAACCCATATTCTGTAATATATTAAGAGTGTTTTGAAATACATTTTTAAGAAACATGGATGTGGATGATAAAGAGGTCCATGTGGATAATTATGTATAAACAACCTCAGATAATGAAGAGATTGTGAAATAAACCCTTACCTTGTACTTTTCATTGGTTGAGGGTAGGTTAAACTCTTATATAATGGTGAAATAATTTTTATTAAATTATAAAAGAATCATATACATAAATATGATATCAGATATGATCTTTTAATATTGCATTGTTAATAATATTTTAGTATTATCGCCGTTTCGGGTGTTAACTTACTCATTTTCTTTTATATGTTTTATTACATAATCCATGTTCGTTATGGATAGGTTGTATAATATTCATATACATAATTATATCAAGTCCTTAAACATTATTTTCAATCATAAAATGATAATTAGAATTTCATGGATATGATGGGGAATGAATCTCATCGCGTTCGTGGAGACGGTAATCCGTACGTACGCACGAGCGACAGTATCATTATTTTGAAATTAAAATAATATATTGTTGGATGTTATATCATATATACAGAATAATTATCATGTTATATTTATTATTTATATCAATTACAAATCATTATCATACCCATCGAAATAATAATGTTTTGAATAACAATTACACCATGATGTGGAGACGGTAAGCCGTACGTACGCACGTATGGTGACATGTCATTAAAAGGATGGATAGAATACTGAATATGGTTGTACTATATTTAAAATAACATCACAGTATATATAATATTCTGGATTTATTATTTTAGAAAGGAAATAACAATGAACGAAGAAGTTGAAGAAGAATGGAACTTGAAAACATGTGGTGAAAACATTATCTCTTTTTCGGGTTCTTCCTTTTGATTTGATCAAAAGGGCTCCATAGGTTGGCTTTATGACTGAAGTAAGGACACTAGGATTAATTTATGATAGTTGAGATAGTATTTGTTCTGATTTTGTCCAAGAAAAAAGGCTTTTAAGGTGTGAATTAGTGAGAAGGTGGAGTGACATTTTATAAGAGGGGTGAGATGCACCTTTGGAAAAGCTAGAAATATTATTTTATAATAAATTAATATTCGGTTTATAATTTCTCAAAAGTGGATTATATAAATTTTAAGGTGGGTATGGGTTGAATTAATTTCATCAAATATATTATAGATAATTTTGGGTCACAATATTAACCTTATCATTTATATTTAACTCTTAGTTATATAGTTTGACATCTACCTTGTCTCTTTGTATTTTTCAATTATATAGTTAATAAACATACTATATACTTCCAAGAGACCACCAAGTGGTCCATTAATGATACACATATAATGATATAAGTCCTTTGGCCAAACCATAGATTTTTAGGAATAGAATACCAATTAATAATATAATATTTGTTTTAAAAACTCTTTTATGTCAATTTTGACCTTATTCAATAATGGATTTTTTTTAAATTCGTAAAAACTTTATTAATTCGAAAAAAATTCATTTAATGAATCCTAACATGTCATATTAACAAATAAAATTCATGGATGTCATCAAAACATTCAAAAAAGATTTATTTTAACATTTATAATACCAATTATTAGATTCTTTCATTAATAAGGAAAGTACTTCATCATTATTGTGTCATAAATATATTTATTATTCAATGTATAAAAATTATAAATAATATACCATTATGTAGGAAATATTTTTAGATTTATAATGAAAAATTATAGTTGAAAATATAACATATATAACCCTATGTAAAAATTGTTTTTCTAAAAATATATGCTTATGTCATTTTTGTATTTACTTTAACTTAATTAATATAAAGTGTTCCTATCACTTACAAGTGGATCCATGGGTTCCCAAAATCGACCAAAGGATGTCCATGGTCGGAAATTTATCAACCAATAGAGTTTGGACACATTTTAGAGTAAATTAATTTTATTATAATATTATTTTTACCTTATTTAAAGGATTTACCCTTTAACCATAGTAAATAAAATATTTACCGAAGTAATTATTCAAAATGCCTAAAAAAAGTGTTACCTATTTACACAATTTGGACATCCTGAATACAAATATGGAATCCATTTTTCCAAATTCAAAACACATAAGTGGAAGAATGTAATTTAAAATTAACTCCCGCTATCAAAACAAAAAGCGTGTTTTAAAAAAATAATAACTATCAAAAGATTGACACTTGTTTATGTCCGTTTTAAATGTGAAATTATGTATGATGACCAAAATTTTATTAAATGGTAAATATATATTCTAAATATACTGTAAAACCACTCAAATTCGTAATTTATCACTATTAATTATTTTGATTAATACAGTTGTTTTTAATTAAAATTTAGTAATTTTCACTATTTATCAAAATATGAAAGTTATCCGAAAAGTACCAAAATTTCACCCTAAGCTATGTATATATTCTGAATCCAAAAATGAAGTCCATTTTAAAGGAAAAATTTATAAAATTTCAAAAAGTGTGTATTACTATTCATAATGGCTAGTTTGATTGGTTGTGGTGTGTGTTAGAACTCGAAGTTGCGTACAACACACACTACTATATTATTGAAAGAGAAGCGTACCATGGAATCTTGGGGTGTTAAATTCTCCACTCCTTTAATAAATTTCATCCTTACAATTTGAAATTGCTCTTTGAAAATAAAAGTTTGAAAATAGAAAATAACTTTGTGAGAAAACCCACATCGGAAATTGGGTTAATAAATTTTAGTTTTAATAAAAGGAGAAGGGGGATGAAAAAGTCAAAAACAAATTATGATCTTTATTAGAAGAAAATTGTTGGAAATTAGAGACGCATAATTGGAGTAAAAATGTAAATATTTATAGGTATTGATTGATGTCATTAATCACGAACAATTGTAGAATTTTGGGCTTCAAAGCCACCAAACTATGATGATTTAAAATACCATCGGTTCAACAAAACGTAAGGTATTAGGATAACACATTTTTGGTTTCAATATGACTTACCTAAAGTTTAATAATTTATTTAATCATATAATAAGAGAAGAAAAAAAGGTATACATGTCATGTAGAGTTCCATCCTTTAACTAATTTCTACCACAAACTTATCTTTCACATTAAAAGATAATATGACATAAAAATATTCTATTTTTCATGTTCGTGTGGGGTTCAAAAAAAAGAATTTATAATCCATAAACCAGACCCTTTAAAAAGACAACATTATTCTATCTGTGACATCACATGGGTCAGTGGTAGGTGATACACCCTTGTCGCGCTTCGGTTGTGGGTTCAAATCATTCGGCCTTGCCGGTTGCGACGGGTTGTCGCCCAACTTCCAAGTTGTCCTTTTATGGAAATCAAAAATAATCTCAAACTAGAGTTATCCAAAATTCTTTTGTCCAAACTCACAGTCCAAAATTTATAAGGAAGGTAAACACAATGAAGATCATTTTTCCATTTAATAACATGTGAACACCTTCATCATGTGTTCATTAAAAACACTGCATATCTTAATTACCACAAAACCTTATTGATTACATTCATGCACCTTTATAACTTATAGAATACTGGATATACTCCTTCTATCTAAAAATGTTTTAAACTCCAACAATGATGGGATATAAGAATCATTAATCAATTTCAAGGTAGTCAAGAATATCCAATATAATTTATTCAAATCAACCATCTCTTATTCCAAAATCACTACCTCATTATCGGGACCAGATTAAGGATTAACTTTCCTTCAACCATGTATTTTACAAAAAGTGTAGCATACTATTAATTCACTTTTCATAGAACCATATAATCTCAATTATTCAATAAAATAGTACTAAAGTATAATCCTTATTTATCTCAATAATTCACATAACTAGTATATTTTTGATACAACACTCAAATGAAATAATCCTATAATAACTACATAAGAACACTAGTCATTATTCTTCATCTGAGGTAGTATCATAAATTGATTATTTTACAATAAAATCATTTGGTGCATACTCTGATGATTTGGAAATTTATTCACGTAGTGTCCTAACTCCTTGCAGATGAAGCATTGTACATTTGAAACCTTTTTCTTACCCTTGCAGTCACGTACTTGGTGTCCTTTTTCTCAACACTTATAACAAACTCGCATTCCCATGAGGCAAGTTCCAGGGTGTTTTTCCCATAGTTATCACATATGAGAAATTTTTCTTTTCCCTCTTCCCTTAATCTATCATTATCTCTTCCATCATTTTCTTTTCTTACTCCCCATCAAAGCCATAGGACTCAGATAATTCTTTACTTATTTTATTAACACATGATATTATTTCTTCATATGTTGAGAATACATTGGAGACTATTTCCTTTCTAAAAGTTGGATTAATACTGTGAAAGATATGATCCCTCTTACTCCATGGATCATACTTATTCCCGGAGTTCACATTCCTTCTATTGGGTGCCACTTCTATACAATGGAATACACTAGATTATTTTATGATTCACAATACATGAATCCAAACTTGTAAAATACCTATCGTAAATTGAACAGTTTATGGATATAATCCATAATCATAAAAATGATTTCTTTGAGGAATTATATACTCATAAATCATTCATAATGGGTTGTAAAGAAAATGAGAATTATCCTAAGAATATCCCCTGGGAGTGTTGTAACCAAGAGTGCCGCAAGGCCCGTTGTCGTGCACCAGTTCCCGTTCAAGTCTATCTCAAAGCGGTGTTTTCGTGTTTTACCCCTAGGTATATCTGTGCCAGAGCTGCCTCTACCTGCTTGTATCCATACAAGGATTTATTTCTCAAAAAACTCACAAAATCTCTACAATAACAAAATTCTAGGTAGTTCTTCTATACTGATCCTCAATGTCCATCTTAGGTCTATGTGGTCTAATCAGAGTTTATCTAAATCTAGCTTTCATGGTTTGTACTAAACTTTCCTATGATACCAACTTTAATACCCTGACCCCAATTACCTAGACTAATTTAATTATTACATATCATTGGCATGATCACAAAATATAACATCTCGGAAGACCGGTTAGTTTAGTATCCTTAGAAACAAGATTCATACATAAGTTCAAATTTAAAGCTTGAAGAGAAATACAACCCAAATATATTTCATTATAAACACCCAAGCCTCCTGGATTATAACTGTAGGTAACTCATAACTAACTACTTCATATCCAGTTAAAATTAAATATAAGAAACGGGTGAGGTCAAACTCTCAGTAAGGGTAAGTAATACAACTGAATATGACATGAATATTAAGCATGGTAAATAATTGAAACCACATGCCATTAACAATAATAAACATGAATAATTTTATGGAAAGAATATGGGATGAGTAAATAATTCCATAATAAAACATAATCATGGGTATTCTACTAGTCGAATGGCCACATGATCCATCAATATTATTTACATAAAGAGGGAATTTATAATGCCGGACATTCTGAATCATTTTTTCAAGGCCTCGGCCAATACGTCTAAAAATGATTAAGTCCTCTGCTAAAACCATTAATCAAATTGGGAAAGGTCCTCAGCCAATTCCATGTCTATTTTTCTCATGAGACATACCGATGCATCGAGGAGGTATAGAGGGCTCCACCTGTCACTTACTAAGTCCAATACATTCCTAATATGAAAAGGTTTAAACATATCATAATCATTCATATTAAAACAATCATATGAAATGTCTATACTTTAACCATAAATAATGAATCATATAAAAATATCACCTCCACAATCAAACATATCACAAAAACTTCAATACAATATGGATGTTTTGTATCATAATAAATCAACTCCAAATAAACTTAAAATCCATCAAAGGATATTGGTATAGATGAAATCAAAACTCTTTTTAGAGAAATATCTCTTTCTATTTTGAAATAATTTAAGAGTCACATAATTATAAAATAAAACATTTACTTTGAAAATATTTTTATAAGCTTGTAAGGGAAGCTTCGACGAGTTTATAATGGTCGAAAATAGCTACACCCGCCTTATAGGTTAAAAAAGACATTCTTACCTTAATTTTGTCAAAAAGGCTAAAAAGGACCTTGTTTGGAAAACGACGGAAAGATTCCTTTATAAAAATCTTATAAAAAGTAAAAAAATGGTATAATTGAATTTAAACCATATTCTGTAAAATATTAAGAATGTTTTGAAATACCTTTTTAAGAAACATGGATGTGGATGATAAAGAGGTCCCAGTAGATAATTATGTATAAACAACCTCCGATAATGACGAGATTGTGAAATAAACCCTTACCTTTTACTTTTTCATGGTTTAGGGTAGGTTAACATCTTGTATAATGGTGAAATAATTGTTATTAAATTATTCAAGAATCATATACATAATTATGATATCATATATGATCTTTTAATATTGCTTTGTTAATAATATTTTAGTATTATAATTGTTTCTGGTGTTAACTTACTCATATTCTTTTATATGTTTTGTTACATATTCCATGTTTGTTTTGGATAGGTTGTATATTATTCATATAGAGAATGATATCATGTACTTTAACATTATTTTCAATCATAAAAATTGAATTAGTAATGCGTGGATACGATGGGGAATGGATATCATTGCGTTCCTGGAGACGGTAGTCCGTACGTACGCACGAGCGAAAATGTCATTATTTTGATATTAAAATAATATATAATTGGATGGTATATCATATATACAGAATCATTATCATTTTATATTTATTATTTACATCAATTACACATCATTATCATACCCATCCAAATAATAATGTTTTTAATGACAATTACCCGCACGACGTGGAGACGGTAAGACGTACGTACGCACGTATGGTGACATGTCATTAAAAGGAAGGATATAATACTGAATATGGTTGTACCATATTTATAATAACATAACAGTATATATAATATACAGTATTTATTATTTTATAATGTAAATAACAAAGAAAGAAGAAGATGAAGAATAAAGGAACTTGAAAAGGGTGGTGAAAACATTACCTCTTCTTCGGGTTATTCCTTTTGATTTGATCAAAAGGGATCCTTATGTTGTATTTATGACTAAATAAAGGCCCTTATGATGAAGTTAGGATAGTTTAGAGGGTATCTGGTCAGATTTCGGCTGAGCCAAAAGGCATTGAAGGTGTGAATTAGTGAGAATGGGGAGTGCCCTTTTATAAGAGGGGTGAGGGGCACCTTTGGAAAAGCTAGAAATATTAATTTATAATAAATTCTTATTCGGTTTATAATGGCTCAAAAGTTTATTTTTTAAAGGTTATGGTGGATATGGGTCGAAATCCTTTCAAACAATATATTTTAGACAGGTTTGGGTGACTATATTAACCTTATCATTTATATTTAACTCTTAGTTAAATAGTTTGACATCTACCTTGTCTATTTTTATTTTTATATTATATAGTTAATAAACATACTATATACTTCAAAGAGACCCGCAAGTGGTCCATTAATGATAAAAATATCATGATATAATTCTTTTTTCCAATCCTTAGATTTTTAGGAATAGATTATTAATTAATAATATAATATTTGTTTTAAAAACACTTTTATGTCAATTTTAACACTATTCAATAATGGATTTTTTTAAAGTATTAACAACTTTATTAATTTGAACCAAATTCATTTAAACAATAATTACATGTCATATTCAAAAAAAAAATTCTTTTATGTCATCAAATATTTATTTATTTTTACATTTATAATACCAATTATTTTATTCTTCCATTAATAAGGAAGGTACTATATCATTATTGTGTCAAAAATATATTTAGTTATTCAATGCATGAAAATTATAAATAAAATACCATTATGTAGGTTATATTTTTAGCTTTCTAATTAATATTTATAGTTGAAAATATAACATATTTTACCCTATGTAAAAATTGTTTTTCTAAAAGATATATGCTTTTTTCATTTTTGTATTTACTTTAACTTAATTAATATATAGTGTCCCTATCACTTACAAGTGGGTCAATGGGGTCCCAAAATAGACCTAAGGATGCCCACGGTCTGACATGTATCATAAAATATGGGTAGGACACGTTTTAGGGTAACATAATACTATTATAATATTATTTTTTACCCTTATTTATCAGATTTACCTTTTAACCATGGTAAAAAAAATTAACGAAGTAATTATTTAAAATGTCTAAAAATAAGATTTACCTATTTACAAAATTTGGAAATCCTGATTCCAAATATGGATTCCATTTTTCTAAATTCAAAACACGGAAGTGGTAGAAATTAATTTAAAATTAACTCCCGCTATCAAAACAAAAAGCATGTTTTTAAGAAATAATAACTATCAAAAGTTTGACACGTGTTTATGTTCGTTTTATATTTGAAATTACATCCAATGACCAAAATTGTATTTAATTATAAAACTATATTCTTAATATACTTTAAAACCACTAAAATTCATAATTTATCACTGCTAATTATTTCGACTAAAAATGTTGTTTTTAATTAAAATTTAGTAATTTTCACTGTTCATCAAAATATGAAAGTTATCGGAAAAGTAAAAAAATTTTACCCTAAGCTAATTTAGATATTCTGAATCCAAAAATGAAGTCCATTTTGAAAGATAAAATTTAAAAAATTTCAAAATGCAGGTATTACTATTCATAACGGCTTGTTTGATTGGGTGTGGTTTGTGATAGAACTCGAAGTTGCGTACAACACATGCTACTGTATTATTCAAAGAGAACCGTACCGTGGAATATTGGGGTGTTACATTCCCCCCTCCTTCAATAAATTTCATCCTCCTAATTTTAAATTGTTTTTGAAAATAAAAGGTTGAAAATAGAAAATACCTTTGTGGAAAAACTCAATTCAGAAATGTATTTACAATGAAATACATGAAAAAATATTATTTGAACGAATATTAAAATATTCAAGGTTCAATTAATATTTTATTGGAATGATGAGTGAAGTTAATGTCTAATTTTTATCACATAATATATTTAATATACTCAGTTGATTGATCAAGATGGTGTTATGCTCCTCACCGCCACTGCTAATACTTTATCAGTTATATGGTAAACGCGGAATGGTGCTGCCTTTGAAGGCCAACACCCCTCTTTTCAGGCTGGAATGCATTCTATTTATCAGGCTGTTCTGACAGAATCAAAGTTGCATCATAGTACAATGAAAAATAAGCTATCTGATCTTCTTATCATGAAAGATTTGGTGTTACATGGTGTGATAAAAAACCTCTTGTCCTGAAGTCAATCCTATGGATCCCACCAATTCCAAGCTGGCTGAAGGTGAATGTGGATGGTGCGAAATGAAGTGCACCTGGTCCATTAGGACGTGGTGGTGTCTTCCGCCCTTACTATGGCATTGTTAAGGCCTCCTTATTCCATTACATTGGTCAGGGTATAACAATTGATGTAATTTATGGGCTGTGATTAAAGAATTCATGTATGCCACACATTATGGTTAGAGACATCATTGGGTGGAATCTGACTCCACCACTGCGGTGCACATCCTCAAGTCTCGCTCTAGATCTGTTCCATGGAAAATCATCCCTTTCTGGATTGATTTCCTTCATATGATTGAGCACATCCACCTTGATTTCACGCATGTCTATAGATAGGACAATCAGGTTGCAGATGCTCTGTCAAAGAGGGCTGTTTTGGAGGCCTCTTGGGATTGTCTTTTGTTTCTCATGGCTTTTGCCCTAATCTTGTTTATTTTAATGTGCATGGTGTTTTTTTAATCTCATCTATGTAAAACCCCTGCTCCGCCACTCTCTTGTTTTTTAATAAATTTTTTTAGGGTCGGGCTGGCTCCGATCCTGAAACTGTTTGTAGTATAATTAATATATTACAAGAAATTGATAATAATATTTATGACTCAATTTAGTAGTCATAAAAAGTCGTTTATAGTGTGTAATTTATTCGGGATCCCAGGTGTCAATACTAGATAGTTTCTTAAGAATCCATAAATAGATGAGGAGAAGAGAATTCCATGTACTATTCATAGCCTCTATCTCTCCTCTTCTCTTTAAAACATCCTAGAGAGAGAGGCTCTAGATCCAGGAGCTCGGATTGAGTTCCCTCTCAGGAATCGTAAGCAAAGCGATGAAGTGATCATTATAGCATCGAAGATGTCATCAGAACTCCGTTTTGGCACCCATATTATGATGATCAGTGCTCCCGTGGATTTTTGAAGCATGCGTGGATGATTTAGAAGAATTTGACCTCAGATTATTCAATAAATGATTTCACTGATGAGATGACATCGTGTGCGAATTTGGATTTAAACCAGGTATTTTTTTAGTTTAATTTGTGTTCTTAAACCTCTTCATGTGATATCCCCAACTTAATCGTGAAGTGATTCACCAACTACGATGAGTTCATGTCATACATCGGTAAAAACATTTCAAACCCACCTTTTGGGGGTTTCTGCTGCTTTCCCAGTACCTACAATTGATATCAGTGGAACACGTATCGATTTTAAGCAGATAAAAAATAAAATTTGTATTAAATTGAAACAAGAGAGTCGTTATGGTTTCAATGCTGCAGACATAATCAAAATCGGAAATCAGATGGCCAGTTTGCGACCATCCAAATCAAACATCGGATGGATAGTCTACGACCATCCAAAGTCTTGAATTCAGATTCAATTTGTTTTACGGGTTAAAATTATAAAAAATATTTTTATTATATGATCTAACACATCAAACCATCTCCATAAACCACATTGTGGTAATTAGAATAATTTTTTTCTGATTGTTTTATTAAAATAGTATTATTTTTTATAATATTATTTTTTTATAATACTAATATTATAATAATTATATTTATTTTCAAAACCCTAATATATTAGGCTTTTGATTTTGGTTTCATTATTACCCAATTAGGTGATAGAAAAAGGGGTCGGGCTGGATCATAATTGGCTGTCGGGTCTAGATTAAAAAAAAGAAAAAATAGGACTTTATTGGGTCATGTGGAAAAAACAAAAGAAAAAAAAGGGATTGTGGCAAATTTTGTAAAGGGGAGAAGGAACAACCTCTAACCACCGTGCAGCGTAGGAAACCAGGAGGAGGCACCACCTCTAACCACAATCCCTATGGTTCCTTTTGGTCCTTCGACCAGTAGCCTTGCACCAGCTAGAACCAATGACGGGATGACGTCACAGCAGGAGGTAACGTTCTGCTCGCCCAGAACTGGTTTGAACAGTCTCTGGGTGGGTACACCCAACCTGTAATCGTTTTGGGTGATCCCACCCGATAGAGAATATGCTGCACGGGGTTTTCAGGATCTCGAATGGGCCTGTGAGGGTTGGCTCCTCAGAACATGCCTGATATTTCCTCGACCAGAATTATTTTAATTTATCAAAAATTAATTAAAATGATTATTTTAATTTCATTTGATAATTATATTAATTATATATTAATTTTGTGTTTAAAAAAAATTAATAAATAATTAATTTCAATTTTAAAAAATTAAATTATTTAACCGGGGCCAAACAACATTAATATTGGGTTAAAAATATAAGTGAATTTTTAATTTAACTGTAATGCCCACAAGTTTTTTTTAATTCAAGTTTAATTTTAATTCCACATTTATTTTAAATATACGAGTCAATGTGTATTATAATTTTCATGATCCATGGACCGACCAATGCATTTTTGGTGCGTTTTTCAATTTATTAATTTATTGCAATCGTTTTTTAATAATTAGTTTAATTAAAAGGAGATCAATGAATCATATCAGTGTCATTTTATGTATAAGGACCTACGTGTCCACTATAGAGTTGTATTTCCCAGTTCTGCATGTTTGTGTGTGAGTATTTTTGTATAATGACGAGATGATACATGATACTTTTTGCACAAAGTTATAGACATAAGTTGGATGCATTGGATGATCAAGTGATACATTTTAGGTCGCAAGAAATGCGACTGAAGGTATATCCTCTACCGTCTAATTTGGTATATTATTCACTCAACGAATCAACCATTAGTACCAGATCATGATATAGTTGAAATTTTATATGTCATGGTTTATTATTTTTGTGTATGTCTATTTTATTCTTCACCACTATGAAATAATAAACAAGCATGCGCGATAAAATGAACATGTGATGTGATAGATCTTTATATTTCTTATATAGTTAGTTGTGAGTGCAATCACATAGTAAGTTCAAAGAAGACAGAAAAGTATTTCATCCCTTACATAAATATAATAAAACTCTCAAAATAAATATTATGTCTAAACCACCTTCCATCATTCGAATTTGGATAAAACCATCTGTTTGGGGTGTCATTCATACCAAAGCTGAGGGTACCTCTTACTACAAGGTAATTCTTATGAGAGTGCTGGATTGACTTTACTAAAATTGCATCAATGAAATAGGCAAAGTTAGATTATTGTAATTTTAGAGTTAAGTGTTGAGTAAATCAAGCAATCATTTAAAAATCCGAGACTTCAATGAACAGGTCAAGGAACCATGAGTTCATGCGGTTGGCCATAAAAAGGCCTACCTTGAACCCTATAAGTAGTTTCCTAGGCAATGCTTAAAGTATGAGGGTGGTTCATGGATTATTTACCTTATAATACTCAAGTGATAGATTATTCTAATTCTAAGAGGGTTATTATAGTTTGATAAAATAGTGGGGTACATTTAATGATTTATTTATTTAATGATTAACATAATTAATCAAAATTTATAAAAGGTAATCATGATAAAATTACTAATATGTTAATTTTTTAAGAAAAATGGAATGTTATACCACATGTTTAAAAAATGCGATAAAAATATTGGACAATGAAATTTTCCTCACTAGCATGAGTATCCATGAATAGTACAGGTTTATGCGCATAATACTATTGGAATATCAGAATGTTAGTGTCCCTATATCTCTTAAACTACCTTAAGAAGCAAGGGTGAAAAATTACATACAAGGAGACTCTTGTATAGTTAATATGATTATGTAATTATGCGAACCAATTTGTAATGCTTGTGCAGTTTTCACTAGAGATTTTATTAAATGCGAAAATGAAGACTATATGGTTCTGTAGGTACTATGAAATTAGTGGAATCCCAAAAAGGTTGTTTTTAAAAAATATCACCGACGTACGACATAAACTCATCTTCATTGGTGAATCAATGCTCAGTTTAGTTGAGGATCTCGTGTGAAAAGTTTTAAGGGTAAAAATTAAACCGAAAAATACATAGTTTAAATCCAATTTCATGCAAGCCATCTGCTCATCGTTGGTAATAACAGTTCAACTAATCTAAGGTCTAATTCCCCTAGATCAGCCACATGTGCTTCAAAAATCCGTGGGTTCACTGGCCGTTAAAATTCGTGTGCTAGTACAGAGTTCTGAAAATGTATTCAACGTCGCATCGCCTTGCGTGCGATGCCTAAGAGGGATCTCGATTCAAGCTACTAGATCCAAATCCACTCTCAGTAGGACATGGGAGAGAGAATAGGAGAGATAGAGAGGTTTTTCATAGTACATTGAATACTCCTCTCCTCTATTTGTATAGTGTTAAGAAAATACCTGGTATTGCCACTCGACATCCTGCATAAATAACACTCTATAAATGACATTTTATGACTACTAAACTGATACATTAATATTATTATCACTTTATTGTAATATATTAAATATATTACATGATAATAAATGAGTCATTATCTTTACTCATCATTCCCCTAAATACTAATTGAACCTTGAATATTTTAATATTTATTCAAATACTATTTTTCATATATTTCCTTGTAAATTTATTTAATAAATAAATTCTATACCCATTATTTTTTAACTAGAATGATAATAATTTATTTATTTTATTGGTGATCGTATCTCCTTAGAATAATCCCGGACCCCAGTGGTGGGTCCCACCATGTCCAAAACTCATATTGAAATGAATAAGGTATATTGCTGAATACACTATTATGTGTGACCTTCTAGGTGCTTATCTCGATAGTAGTGAATACTATTTATAGACCAAAAGTGAGATCTAACAACCCATCATGAGCCCTAAAGAGATGATAATTTTCACAATAGTTACAATCAATCATTGAACATGTACTGTGTAATATAATCTATTTGTCTTTAATATTTCATAAAGCAAGGTGCACAACCGTGACATCACCCTTTTCTTGATTTATTATTTGTTGATTTAAGTGGATGGATTTACCATAGATGACAATGACCATGGATTTTTCAAGGTACTACCATCCTGATCAACATGTACTGTTATATATAACTTCCTTAACTTGGAACCAACAAATCCTTTCAGGATCATTAAACCAATGTCATGCTACCAATGATGCACCCAACAAAAATTACCTCTCCATGATTTCAAATATCATGGTTTTCATACATAATCACAGTATTCAATCAAATAGCATACATTAGAAATGATCTCATGTCAATAGAACATTACACATGATCATAAATAGGAAAATACAACGACACCATAAACATGTGGTGTTCCTATTGGTGGGTTCGTCCTTATGATCTCGTGACTATAGATCACTATGTGTGAAATTCATGAGAAGTCTCAATGCTTATAAGCCCCCATCACAAGATAGTCAATCATCTACTGTGCATAGTTAATAAGATGTATATATACCGTAATACCCTTTTTAAAGATTAATTTCATAGTATCTCGAGGTTTTAATTATAGCCAGAGAACTGATATAACATTTTAATACGATAATTAATCTATGATCATTAGCATTAAATAATAGATGTAAAAATATATACACTATAATTATAATACTACATCATGTATATATATTTGTATACATGATATGGTAATCAAAATAACTTCTTATTTGGGTCTAGGGAACACACTATTTCAACACTCCCACATGCACTAGAGCTATGTTTCTAACCAAACTGTTTAGCTACCGACATGATAAAGATCATGTTTCTACTAAGTAGGGACTTTATCTACTGGGTTTTCTATGGTTCTACCGCATGAAAAATCATCTATAGCGACCTCATCTACTTAAGTTAAACTTCTCAAGATATGTAATCACCGAGTATATCCCTTTTTACCACTATCAGAACTTGATATCTTGTCTAGTAAGAATATCATAATTTACATTATAATAATGCTTTACTTACTAGATGTGATTCCAAGAACCAGAACAAATTGTTGAGTTTAACATTTTCTTATCTTCCTTAGAATCTATAATGTACTCAGTATTTTTAGGTATGACCACCATTGGATCATCTGAGCTTGTCTCGCTCATTACCTTATCCTTAACACGATACTAGATCACATGGTTCTAAGGAATATTTTTTTGTGTCCCCTCCAAACTAGTATTCCATCTTCTCCACTTACCAGGTACATATCTTTTGTACTTGCTAAAGTACAATTATATAGTTTTGATTTCTTCCCTTATAGTGCTCCAGGATATAACAGATATTTTCCTACTGTAAATTATATATTGGGAATATATGTTCTTTTACATATCATTGCATACATGATTAATCCATTTCTTAAGGGTATAGAATTTAACTCACTGCATTTATCTCCTCTCATGACTTGGACATGTGAACCTGGAGTGATAATGAAAAGTGACACTAGAAAAATTCGAATCTTGAATTGTTCCAACATGTATTTTTCAATACTATGTCACTATATGTACGATTGACATGGTCCATGAAACCTTTTGATCTACCTCATTAAATCCTATTCCCTATAATTTAGGATGCTACATTAAGTCGATCATTAGAGAATAAATTTCATCCCTGTCTTCACAAAATTAAAGACCAATATGTTTTCCATATGTTTCCAATCATATTTTATTTGGAAAACCTAGGTGCTCCCACTAACATTCCGTAGAAACATGAAAAAAATTTATTGTAAATTTATATTCTGCGATCCCTTTGCTGACTTCAATCCTAAACCGGATTTTAGCAACTTTAAACCTTTATTATCATTATGTGACATGACCATCCTCTCCTGGTTGCATCGTACAGACACCTTCCATAATTTATGGTCATGAAATCTAATGTCTAATAATTTAATCGTAGAAATTAGTATGAATAGTAAAATTCTAATAGATTTAGGCATAATGACTTGGCGTAACCAATCTAGCTTTATTTGTACCACTCTTGTACCATCCATGTGTCAACTCATTTGAATACCTAGCATAGTATTCAAAATTATAAACCCCATTCATTTTGACACATGGAATCCATTATTTAATTTTAACTGATCTTCTCAATATTAGCTAACTTCTATAAACTTATTACTTGTAGGAAATATTATTCTCAATGAATAATAGATCAATGACCATGGTGAATACTAAAACCATCAACATGGATTTATTCTTCCAATGTTGTATGTGCCTCAGGAACATACATGTTCCATATGCGCTTGTGGAAGTAGTTCCTATGGAAACTATATGTGTATCTAAAACATTGATTAAAACCAATTCAATCAAGATACCACAGTCTCAAAAGAGATGTACAACCTTATAGAAATGTATTCAAACACTTGACTATTACTTTTCAATATTAGGGATTTATGTTATATCCTAGGAGACCGTTAGGATAGTTACATAGATACACTATGTGTTTAACTTGATGCATTCTTTGTTTATGTACTAAAAAACACTTTTTTCTTTAACTAATAAATGGTGCTTCGGTCTTTGACCGAGGTATTACCCAAAAAAATGTACTAAAAAACCCCTTGAAACCAAAAAAAATGACATAATGAATTTTCATCATACTATGAATCATATGATATCCATTTTTCATTTTATTTGACACATGGTTATATGAAAACACCATTATTTGTAAATAATGTCATGAAATATAACAGATGTTTCTACAAGTTTCAACATTGATACTACTTACATCATATCTTTGATGTAAAAAATGTGCATTTAGGAATTAATCCACGCTATGTTTTATTTATCAATGTTGACATGTAAACTTCATCATCGATCCTCCTCATTAACATCAATGTTGTGATATTGATAAGGTAATATGCATTTAAGTATTACTCCACACTACATTATCAGGATCATTTGTTGCGTAGTCAAGATATTATTCAATATTCCGGCTCGAAGAAAATCATATCTTTTAAACATGTATTTAATTCACTTTTTCATTACATAATTACTTAAATGAATCATATGAAGTATCTTTACCACTATATTTCCAATGAAATAGTTCATTATCACTTGTTGAACTAATTTTGAAATCTTTATGACATACCGTTATTTCTAAAGGATTATTTTTTCAAATTAGAGACATCGATAATACCAAATGTGTTTGGATGTTTCTATCCTAAATACTATACTTGGTATATTCTTGACATTCATTTTTAGAGTTTCTTGAAAATTAATTATCTTTCTAGAATTGGGTATAATTCTTACATTTTTATATTCATCACTCATTTTCTATGATTCATGTATCACTGAAATAGTGATTGAGTATTAAATTCCAAAAATAATATTCATTCCAAAACCTAGAATAATGTATCTTTGTGTCCAAGGACATAAGATATTATTGTTTTGGTTATACTCAATAATATTTATACATGAATCTTTCACCTGAAAAAAAATTTGTTATTTACTTCTCACTACTAGTCTAGGAATCACCCTTTCACAACCGCTTGGAGAATACACTCGAATTATAGATATATTTCTATACTCTATTGGTTATCATATTCAATACACATATAATATTAAATAACCATCAAGTAAAACTAAAACATTACAAATGATGAATATTATTGAAGAAGAATCGGGTAACATGATTCTTTATTTAGTTAATTGCGATTAAACATCCATAGTTTCATATTATAATATGAAAAGCAAATAACATCTATTAATACCTCTTCCATTGAAGGACATTGTAAATTTTCCCTTAGAATTACATTGCTTTAGACTTTTCTCCATGTATTTCAATTTGTTTTCCATAATAATTAAAGATGAATCAGTATTTTATATTATTTTTCACTTGGAGAACTTTACCAAAATTGGTAATGAATCATTTACTCAATACTTGTTCATGTTGTAACTTTAAATGATACTTGAGTAAAGGGGTGAAAATGATATTAAAATAGGATGTATTGAACGATCATGACCCATCATTCAATTTACACAGATCTAGTGTAATTGTTACCTATTCATATCACTACTTCACTTTCTCCTGGAAAACCACTCGATGAGACCTCATGTCATATCATCCATGTCATGATGTAGCGACTGAAACTATCACCATACATTTCCTTCATGGTCTTGTCATCCTGTTCGAGTTTTAAAAACACCATAGACATAACCATCACCATATATTTTGGATATAATTGATTTGTGAAAATAATTTTAAGTCCTTACACTCAAAAACCTTATGCTTCTTTTCCATTACCCTTGAATCCCACCATCTCCTGGGAATATATATCTTGAAGGTGGCACATTTTACTTGAATTGAACCATGTTTTTCAAATAAATAAAGTAAAATCTCTATCTTTCTGAACAATCCTCAACCCCTTTATGATTATTAGAGACTTGTAAAGATGGTGAATTATATAAAAAGAACTAATGAGAATAATTTTGATATTCATACCTATGAGGTTCCCTAAATGGATCATGAATTGGAATGGTTGTAGGTGCATATCCCATAGTTTGGAAAAGATGCACAATAATCTCAACAAGATATTGGCCCATGAGAGGATTCTCTCACCATGGAACACTATCAAATTCCTCCTAGGGCCTATTCACACCTCTTTTCAGAGGCGTGATGATACAAAATATCAAAAAACAATATTAAACACATCAAAAGATTAATCAGACCAACAAATCAAACAAGAGAAATGGGAAAGATAATCCCCTCAGATAAGATAAAACTATTTGGGTTTAAACCTATCCAAATTGAAAGTAGAGAAAATACTAGAATTAGTTCAAATTATTCCTCATGAAAACTTTCCCTAGCCACCAATGGTTACTTAAGGCTCATTCATTTGAGAGACAAACATAAACTCACACGTAACAACCTTTTATGTCCTGAAAACACATTTAAAACTATATACTAACCTCATGAAAATATGCTTAACCTACACCTTCGATACTACTTTGTTACGAACCAACATGGATACCTTGGTACCCTGATACCTGATCTGACACTAACATAGCCCAAAGAGAATTACTAATCCACATGGGTTTGTGACAAGAACCTGGAATCCTAGTTGATAAAATAGGGAACAAATTTTACCCAAAATAGCGAAAGATAAAGGTTACAAGTCAGAATGCTCAACACTCTAAAGGGAGAATGTTCAAGAAACCAATCATTTATAACAAAACCAAAATAAATACACCATCAAATTTCTTAGAAGAAATAAAATCTTCCATGATGACAACAACAACCCATGGTCCAAAGGATCACGAACATCCACCACCACCAAGTGGCTATTTTCCATTTCTCAGACCTGGCATAATAAAATCTACAAACTTCCAATGGAAAAGGTAGATTGTAAGCTCTAAAGACCATTAGGGTCTCACCATTGCTTCCATAAATGATTCCATAATAATAAATAAAATAATGCATTAAATTCAAATAAAAAAAGGTATGACATAATATATGTAACACCCTAAGATTTCAGAGTGCGTTATTCCTTCAAAATAATTCAATAACTTTCACTACACGCAACCCCAAGTTCAAGCGCATCACGACTTACCAAACTAGCCGCTGAATAGTGGTTATGAATAATATTAAAAAAAATTCAATTTTATATATTACTTATAATTTTAGAATCCATATTATGAGTATTTTAGATACAATGAATGAACAAATTCATTTTTTTCAGATAAAAGAAGTATTTTTCAAAAAATGCACTTTAACCAACATTTAATGCTGAACCATTTTTAAACCAAATATTTGAAACATTTATATATTAAATTTGAAAAAATAAACTTCTTCATTATATTAAGGATATAAAAATTTAGTTTCGATGATTTTTTTATGTTTTTCTGATAACTTTCATAATTGGGTGATTAGTGAAAACTACTAAATTTCAACTAAAAACATCTTTTTTAATAAAAATAATTTATAGTGTTAAATTTAAAATTTTAGTGGTTCTAATGTATAACTAGATTGTATTTTTACCATTTAATTGAATATTGTTCCTTGGGAGTAATTTCACTTTGAAATTGCACATAAACAAGTGTCAATCTTTTGATAGTTAATGTTTCTTAAAAACCTTTTTTTAGTTTTGACAACGGGAATTAATATTAAATTAATTAATACAACTTATATGTATTTAATTTGGTAAAATATACATCATTTTTGGATTCAGAATATCAAAATTAGCTTAGGGTGAATTTTTTGTATTTTTCTGAAAACATTCAATTTTTGATGAATAGTGAAAAACACTGAGTTATTGGTTAAAATATACTATTTATTTAAATAATTATTGGTTTTATTTAAATTTATTTTGTTTAAAAATAGATACATAATACCTATATAATTTCAATGAAATTAATTGGAGTCATTTTATATTTATTTTAGATATACAAAATTGTTTGAACTTTTTACCGTCTTTTACCCACCTCATAGGAGCTTTTGCACATTTTAATAAAACATAATTTTACCTCTTATGTGAGTGTAATTTCAAAAATCTGAGAGACACGGTTAATATCAATAAGTAAAATTTGGTTAAATGATATTAAAATAATATTTTTTGAATAGTAACTTTTTTACTTTTATTTACCATGATTAAAAGTAAATAGTGTAATTAAGGGTAAAAATGATATTAATATTACCCTAACACATGTCCTAATTCTATAAGAAAAGTTTATATCAACCAATAACAACATTAGAAATAAAATAATATCATTTAGGTCCACTTTGATTAGATTACAACATTTATTATTATTTTATTCAAAGAATAGTTAAAAGATTTAAAATCAAAGTTTAATTATTAAAACTTTTTTAATATTGAGTTATACATAAGAAAAATTCAATTAAAAAAATTATTATAAAGCCAAAAATATTTATTATATAATGGTATTTTGTTAATAATTTTTATAAAATAAATAATTTAATTTATTTATGACACAATCATGAAGCAGTAATTACCTAATTAGTGAAATATTAAAATAATTGATATTATAAATATCCAAATAAATGTAATTTGGGAATTTTTATGAATTAAAATAATTATCTAGGTTAATATTACATATTAGGATTGGTTATATGAATTGGTTTTTAAGTAATAATGCTGTTATTAATTTATCAAAAACAAAATACCCAATAGTGTCAAAATTGACATAAAAGAGTTTTTAAAAAAAGTATTAATTTATTAATTCATATTCTATACCTAAAAATCTAAGGTTCAGAAAAAGGACCTATATCATGATAGGTGTGTCATTAATGGACCTCTTGGGGGTCGATTGGATGTATATAGTAAGTGTATTAACCATATAATATAAAAATAAAAAGTGACATGGTAAATGTCAAACTAATTAACTAAGGGTTAAAAGTAAAAGATAAGGTTAATAAAGTGACCAAAACCTATCTAAAACCTATTGGTTGAGTTTTTGCGACCCATACCCACCTTATCCTCGAAATAAATCATTTTGGATCCATTATAAACCAAATATGAATTTATTATAAAATAATATTTCTAGCTTTTCCAAAGGTGCCCCTCACCCATCTTATAAAAGGGCAACCCACCCTTTCTCTCTAATACACACCATCAAAGCATTTTGGCTCGGCCAAACCATGCCCAACTATTATATAAACTTACCTCACTTCAACCTAGAGGCATTAGTTTGACCAGAAATCCAATCTATGGATCCCTTTTGATCAAATCAATAGGAAGAACCCGAAGAAGATGTAATGTTTTCACCACCCTCTTTCAAGTTCCTTTCTTTTTCAACTTCTTCTTTATTTTTTATTTCCATTATAAAATAATAACTCCAGTATCTTATATATATTTTGATGTTATTATAAATATTGTACAACTATATTCAGTATTCTATCCATCCTTTGAATGAAATGTCACCATACGTGCGTACGTACGACATACCGTCTCCACGTCGTGGTGTAATTTGTTATTCAACACTATGTTATTTGGATGGATATAATGATGATTAATATGTATATAAATAATGAAAATAAAATGATAATGTCTCTGTAAAATTAACAAACCATCCAATTCCACAACTATAAGGAAATGATATTGTCGCTCGTGCGTACGTACAGATTATCGTCTCCACGACGCGATGGGATTCATTTCCACGTTTACCATTCATTGATGATTATAAAATATATATATTAATAATAAGTTTAGAATTTCTGAAATAATAATGCTACTGAAGATATATACATATATATAGATACTAATATATATCTTATTCACTTAGTTCTGTTCAATATGAGATGAAAATGGAAACAACATATATGCGTACGTACGGACTACCGTCTCCATAAATTGTCTTTTTCATTTCATATATATGTCTATTATACATATTTATATTCTAAATATATATGATATTTAAATCATGTTTTATATTCTGGATGTACTTAAATATTGATCTAAGTGATACAATCAAGAGTAAAAATTTAAAACACGTACGATAAAGAAAGTGATTATTACCCAAAATGTTATTTAACATGGAAATTCTTATTAAATGGGTAGTATAATGTAATAAATGAATCATGTATGATATCATAAATATTAATATGGTTCTGGTATACTTTAATAACATACTATGATCTTCATACAAGAGGTTAAACGTACCCTCGACTAATTGAAAGTGCAAGGTAAGTGGTTTTAATCTCACTCTTTATTATAGTGAGATTTATGCCATATTGCCACTATTACCTTTTGTATAGTGTATGTACTTCCCATAATTGTATTCATTGTGTAATACACTTTAATATATGTGTATTTACATATTCATTGTATGATTCCTCTTTCATGGGGTGTCTATTTTGTAAGATACCAAATTGGTAAGGGTTAATTTCACAATCTCTTTATTATCTGAGGTTGTTTTTACATAACTATCTACTGAGACATATTTATTGTCCATGACAATGTTTCATAAAAGAGATCTATATGGAATTATTTTTAAGTTACTTTTTACTAAAACATCATTTTAAATGTTTATATATTTATTCTTCTAAATCATTCTCATTAATGTCCATGTTTTGAAAATGGTTTTTAAGGATTTATTTATATGGACATGAATGCTTTAAAAATGATAATTACTTTCAAAAGTTTCAAAGTGGTATGGGACACTTTGATTCAAAAATATTTTTTTGAATGCCTTACATTATAAATTGTGTAACTTTTAATTGTTTTCATGAAAACGGGATATTTATCTCAATGAGTTTTAAAAAACAATATCATCTATGTCAACAACCTTTGATGGATTTTAAGCTTTTTTGAAGTTGATTTATTATGATAAAAAAAATCCATATTTTATTGAAGGTTTTGTGATATGTTTGATTTTGGATGTGTTATTTTTACACCATTCATGTTTTATGGATAAATTATTGACATTTCGTATGATAGTTTTAATACAAATGTTTATGTTATGTTTAACCCTTTTTATATGAGGAATGAATTGGACTTAGTAAGTGATGGGTGGAGCCCGCTATATATCCTCGATGCATCAGTAGGTCTCATGAGACAAACTAGTGTCTTGGCACAAGGCCTTGACAAAATCTTATTTGTATTCTTGGCACAAGGCCTTGAATATGTGGTTATGATAGTCTGGCATTATGCATTCCATCATTTTGAAAGTGTTTTTTGATATTTAATTTGATTATTCGACTAGTAGAATATCCATGTGAATAAGTAAATGGAATTATTTCATTTTATTTTTGCCCTATTATTCTGAAGTTCATGTTTAAAAGGCTTTTGTTTTACTTATACATTGCCTTAAATGTTTATAATTATTTATGAATGTTTCCGCTGTAATGCTTACCCTTACTGAGAATTTGAGCTCACCCATTTCTATGTTTTATTTTTCCTAGGATTCCAAGAAGTGTATTGGGATTGATATGAATGGTTAAGAAATTGGTATAATGGTGTTCATAAAGGATTATTTATGTAGTTTTGTATGTTATAAAGTTAATGCAAAATTCATATATGTAATCTATTTTCTAGGACTGCTAAACCGATCAGTCCTTCGGGACATGATTCCTTGTAATCATGCCAATGTATTAAAATAATGCACCGAGTCTGTGTAACTGGGGTCGGGGTGTTACAGTCGGTATTAGATGAATTTTAGCAATAACCTTCGAAGCTAGATTTAGAAAAACTCTAATTATAGTACATAAAACTAAGATAGACTTTTAGGATTAGTATGTAAGGACTTCCTAGAATTTTGGTAACGTAGGAATTTTGTGAGTTTTTCAAGTAAATATATCTCTGTCTGGATACGAGTAGGTAGAGGTGGCTCTGGCACATAATTACCAAGGGGTAAAACCCAAAAACACCACTTTGAGATAGACTCAAACGAGAAATAGTGCACGAAAATGGGCCTTGCTGCACTTTTGGTTACGACACTCCTGAGGGATATGCTTAGGACAATTCTCATTTTCATTAAAAACCACTATGAAGGGTTTATGATTATATACCTCTTAAAAGAATTTTTTTGTGATTATGGACTATATCCATAAATTATTCAATTTATGTTAGGTGTTTTACATGTTTGGAATTATGAAATGTGATTCATAAACTGACCTAGTGTATTCCATTGTTCAGAAATTGAACCCAATAGAAGGAATGAGATCTCTAGAAATACGTATGATCCAAATTGTAAGAAGGGTCATATCATTCATGTTATTAAGAAAATATTTAGAAAGGAAATAGTCTCCCACGTATTATCATCATATGAATAAATAATATCATAAGATCAGTAAATAATTCTTTGAATCATATGGCTTTGAAGGAAAGCAATAGAAGAAAAGGATGGTTGAAAGAATGATGGATAAAGGGAATAAGGGAAAGAAGGATTTTCCAATATGTGATAAATGTAGAATGAATCACCTTGGTAAATGATTGAAGGGAATGAGAGTTTTTTATAAGTTTGGAGAAAAAGGACACCAAGTATGTGATTGCAAGGGTAAGAAAAAGTTTTCAAATGTAAAATGATCCATATGCAAGGCATTGAGACACTATGTGAATCAATATCACATTCAAAAGTGTATACAACAAATGAGGTTATTGGATAATAATCATGTTATGACACTACCTCAGATAAAGATGAAATACTAGTGTTCTTATGTTGTTATTATAGTATTATTTCATTTGAGTGTTTTATCAACAGTATACCAGTTAAATGAATTATAGAGATAAATAAAGATTGTAATGCAGTACTATTTTATTGAGTATTTGAGATTATATGGTTCTATGAAAAGTTACTTAATAGTTAGCTAAACTTTTTGGAAAATAAATGGTTGAAGGAAATGTAATTCTTAATATGGTCCTGACAATGAGGTAGTGATTTTGAAATAAGAGATGGTTGATTTTGGTAATTCAGGATGTTGCGGTGTTCTAAAGGAATACACGATGAAGGTAATCACATGTTATTACCGAGAAAAAAGGATCCTCATTATGTTTAATATCTTTATAAATTTTGGACTGTGAGTTTGCATAGATGTATTTTGGATAAGTATAGTTTGAGATTATTTTTGGATTACAACAAAAAGGGAAACCTGAAGGTTGGGCGGCAACCCATCAGGTCCGGCAAGGATGCAAGACTAAAACCTACAACTGAAGGGAGGGAAGGTTATATTACCTATCATTGACCCACGTGATGTCCTGGATTGAATAATGTAGTTTTTTAAAGGGTCTGATATGTTAATTATAAATTATTTATTTTTTGGAACCCTATACAATTTGGATAAATAGAATATTTTTATATACTATTAACTTTTAGAGTAAAAGATGAGTTTTTAGGATGTAACTATACTTTCCAAGTATACATTTTTTCATCCTATGAAGGAATTAATCCTTAATCTTTTGCGAAGGGTTCTTATCACCAAAAATGTATTATTGTAATACATTATATTCTGTTGAACCAATGATATTTTAAGTTATCATAGATTGATGGCTTTGAGTCCGTTAATTTTACACTTGTTTGTGATTGATGACATCAATCAGTCCCAAAAAATATTTATGTTTTTCCTCTAATTTTGTTTCTATAATTTTCACCAATGTTCTCACATTCAAAACACTAATTCGGTGGTGACTTTTCATTCCCATTTTCCTCTTATTAAGACTAAATTTTATTAACCCAATTTCCAATGTGGGTTTTCCCACAAAGGTATTTTCTATTTTCAACCTTTTATTTCAAAAAAAATTCATATTGTTAGGATTCAATTTATTGAATCAGGGGAGAATGTAACACCCCAATATTTCATAGTGCGTTATTCCTTCAAAATAATTCAATAACATGCACTACACACAACCCCGAGTTCAAGGGCATCACGACATACCAAACTAGCCGGTCAAAAGTGGTTATGAATAGTATTAATTAAATTTTGAATTTTATACAATCCTTATAATTTTAGAATCCATATTATGAGATTCTTATACTTAATGTAAGAACAACTTCATTTTTTTCAGATAAAAGAAGAATTTTTCAAAAAATGCACTTTTACCAACTTTTAATAGTGAACCCTTTTTAAATCAAATATTTGACAATTTTATATATTAAATTTGACAAAATATAATTTTTTAGAATCAGGACATAAAAACATAGTTTTGATTAATTTTTGATGTTTTTATAATAACTTTCATAATTGGGTGAATAGTGAAAAATACTAAATTTTAACTAAAAACAACTTTTTTAATAAAAATAATTTATATTGTTAAATTATAAATTTTAGTGGTTTTAAAGTATAATTAGATTATATTTTTTCCATTTAATTAAAAATTGTTCATTGGGAGTAATTTCACTTTGAAATTTCACATAAACAAGTGTCAATCTTTTGATAGTTATTATTTCTTAAAAACCCGCTTTTTGGTTTTTACAAAAAGAATTAATTTTAAATTAATTAATTAAAATTAAATGTTATGAAATTGGTAAAATATACATCATTTTTGGATTCGGAATATCAAAATTATCTTAGGGTGAAATTATGGTATTTTTCTGAAAACATTCAATTTTTGATAAATAGTGAAAAACACTAAGTTTTTGGTTAAAACCAAATTTTTATTTAAATAATTATTTACTTTTTTAAATTTATTTTAGGTCAAAATAGATACATAATACCTATATATGTTCAATGTTATTAATTCGAGTTATTTTATAATGATTTTAGATATACAAAATTTTATGATCTTTTTACCGTCTTTTACCCTCCTCCTAGGAGATTTTGAAAATTTCCTAAAACATAATTTTACTGCTTCTGTGAGTGGGATTTAAAAAATCCGAGAGAAATGGTTGATATCAATAAGTAAAATGTGGTTCAATGAAATGAAAATAATTTTTGGTGAATAGTAACTTTTTACTTTTACTTACCACGGTTAAAAGTAAATAGGGTAATTAAGGGTAAAAATGATATTAATATTAACCTAACATATGTCCTAATTCTATTTGAGAAGTGCTTATCTCCCAAAAACAAGCTTAGGAATAAAATATTATCATTTATGTCCACTTGGATTAGATTAGGACATTTATTATTATTTAATTCAAAGAAGAGTTAAAAGAGTTATAATCAATGTTTAATTACTAAAACATTATTAATATAGGGTTATACATAAGATAAATTATATTCTAAATATTCATTATAAATATAAAAATATTTCTTACATAATGGTATTTTATTTATAATTTTTATACATTAAATAATTTAAATTATTTATGAAACAATGGTGATGGAGTAATTACCAAATTAATGAAATATTAAAATAAATGATATTATAAATATCGAAATAAATGTAATTTGATCTTTTTATGAATTAAAATAATTTTCTAGGTTAATATTACATATTATTATTGGTTATATGAATTTTGTTAAAAGTAATAATTCTTTTATGAATTTATCAAAAACAAAATACCCAATAGTGTCAAAATTGACATAAAAGTGTTTTGAAAACAAATATTATATTGTTAATTCATATTCTATTTCAAAATATCTATGGTTCAGCCAAAGTACTTATATCATGATAGGTGTATCATTAATGGATCACATGGGGGTCTCTTGGATGTATATTGTAATTTTATTAACCATATAATATAAAAATAAAAAGAGACATGGTAAATGTCAAATTAAATAACTAAGGGTTAAAACTAAAATAAAAGGTTAATAATGTGACCCAAACCTACCTAAAACCTATTGGATGAGTTTTTTCTACCCATCCCCACCTTATACTAAAAATAAATCCGTTTGGAGACATTAAAAACCTAATATGAATTTATTATAAAATAATATTTTTAGCTTTTCCAAAGGTGTCCATCACCCCTCTTATAAAAGGGAACTCCCCCTTCTATCTAATACACACCTTTCAAGCCTTTTGGATCGCCCAAACCCTGCCCAACTATTATCTCAACTTCCAACACTTCAACCTAGTGGCCTTATTTTTATCAGAAATCCAACCTATGGAGCCCTTTTGATCAAATAAAAATGAATAACCCGATGATGAGGTAATGTTTTCACCACCCTCTTTTATGTTCCTTTCTTCTTCAACTTCTTATTTCTTTGTTATTTCCATTCTAAAATAATAACTCCAGTATATTATATATATTGTGATGTTATTATCAATATGGTACAACTATATTCAGTATTCTATGCATCATTTGAATGACATGTCACCATATGTGCGTATGTACGACTTACCATCTCCACGCCATGGTGTAATTTGTTTTTCAACACTATGTTATTTGGATGGATATAATGATGAGTAATATGTATATAAATAATAAAAATAAAATGATAATGTCTCTGTAAAATTAATATACCATCCATTTCCATAACTTTAAGGAAATGATATTGTCGCCAGGGTGTACGTACGGATTACCGTCTCCATGACGCGATGGGATTCATTTCCACGTTCACCATTCATTGATGATTATAATATATATATTACAAATAAGTTAATAATATATGATATAATAATGAAAATTGAGATACACACACACACACACATATATATATATATATATATGTACTAACATATATCTTATTCACTTAGTTCCGTTCAATATGAGATGAAAACGGAAACAGCGTATATGCGTACGTATGGACAACAGTCTGCATAAACGGTGATTTTCATTTCATATATATGTCTGTTATACATATTTATATTCTAAATATATATGATATATAAATAATTTTTTGTATTCTTGAATTAGTTAAATCTTTATCTATGTGATACAATCAAGAGTAACAAGTTAAAACATGTTCGATAAAGAAAGTGATTATTACCTGAAATGTTAAATTAACATGGAAATTATTATTAAATGGGTAGTATAAAGTAATAAATTAATCATGTATGATATCATAAATAATAATATGGTTTTGTTATACTATAATAACATATTGTGATTTTAATACAGGAGGTTAAACGTACCCTCAACAAAAGGAAAGTACAAGGCAAGGGGTTTTCATCTCACTTCTTATTCCCATAACATTGATGCCATATTGACACTATTATATTTTGTGTGGTGTATGTACTTACCATATTCATATTCTTTGTTTAATACACTATAATTTATGTGTATTTACATATTCATTGTATGATACCTCTTTCATGGGGTGTATGTTTTGTAAGTTACCAAATTGGTAAGGGTTAATTTCACAATCTCTTTATTATATGAGGTTGTTTTGACATAAGTCTCTACTAGGAAATATTTATTGTCCATTCCCACGTTTCATAAAAGAGTTATCAATGGGATTATTTTTAATGTAATTTTTACTAAAACATCATTTTAAATGTTTTAAATATTTATTCTTCTAAATCATTTTCATTGATGTCCATATTTTCAAAATGGTTTTTAAGGATTTATTTATATGGACATGAATGTTTTAAAAATGTTAATTCCATTAAAAATATTCCAAGTGGTATGAGACACATTGATCCAAAAATATTTTTTTAAATGTCTTCCTTTCTAAATTGTGTAAATTTTAAATTTTTTCATGAAAAAGGGATATTTCTCTTAAAGAGTTTTACAAAACATTTTCATCTATGTAAACATCCTTTGATGGATTTTAAGCATGTTTGAAGTTGATTTATTATGAAACTAAACTTCCATATTATATTGAAGGTTTTGAGATATTTTTTACTGTGGATGTGTTATTTTTTCACCATTCAGGGTTTGTGGATAAATTATCTACATTCCTTATGATAGTTTTAATACTAATGTTTATGTTTTGTTTAATCCTTTTCATATAAGGAATTCATTGGACATAGTATGTTATGGGTGGAGCCCTCTATATCTCCTCGATGCATTGGAAGGTCTCATGAGACAAACTAGTGTCTTAGAATAAGGCCTTGACAAAATCTTATTTGTAGTCTTGGCACAAGGCCTCGACTATGTGGTTATGATAGTCTGGCATTATGCATTCCATCATTTTGAAAGTGGTTATTGATAATGAAAGTGATTATTCTACTAGTATAATATCCATGTGAATAAGTAAATGACATTATTTCGTTTTATTTTTTCTATACTATACTGAAGTTCAAGTTTAAAAGGCTTTTGTTTTAGTTATACATTGCCTTAAATGATTATAATTATTTATGAAAGTTTCTGCTGTAATGCTTACCCTTACTGAGCATTTGAGGTCACCCCATTCTATGTTTTATTTTTACCAGGATTCCCAGAAGTGTATTGTGATTGATATGCAGTGTTAATCAAAGGGAATAATGGCGTTCATAAAGGTTATTTATGTAGTTTTGTATGTTATAAAGTGTAATGTAACATTCATGTATGTAATATGTTTTCCAAGACTGCTAAACTGATCGGTCCTTCGGGACATGATTACTTGTAATCATGCCAATTTATTGAAATAATGCACCAACATTGGATAACTAGGGTCCGGTCATTATAATATATCATTTACATATTTAAAAAAACATTCTTTCATTTGAAGGATGGAAAAAATTTCCAATAATGTCTTAAATAAAAAATTTATAAAAAAGAATTTATATAAATCATTTTTCATGAGTAAAATAGTTCTACAATCAATGGAATATATACATCAAAACAATTACAACAAGTACCATATTCATCTTCCTTGATGTATGTTAGATTATAGATATACGATCCTCACACTTTTTTTATCAGTGATCAGGGAAAAATATGTGCACACAAGTTCTTTAGGATTAGGTAGAATATGATTCATCCACATCCCATTGGGGAAAAGATATTTCGAATTTGGTTTTTTTAGAGATTTCATCTTCAATTAAATTTATAGGAAATAAAAATACAATTGTTATGGTCCCAAATAAAACACTAACAACCCATGATATCATGTGTTAGATTAATCAATAGAAAAAGGGGAAATTATCTCATTTAAAAAAATCATCATTTAAAATTGAATTTAAAATTTTCCATTTCAAAATTCCAATTCAATTTCAAAACCAAAAAATTTGTTTTTAATCATTCCATTTCTTTTCAATACATCACAATAACATTCTTTAATCATTTTAATTTAATCCGTTTTCTAAAATGAAATCTAAAATCATTTCATCAATTCCATCTTTTTTTTCAAAATACACCCCAAATTCCAATTCAATTGAAAGAGGTTTTTACCCAAAATCTATTACATCCCAAATTGAAATTCCAAATAATATCAATTTGGGTTTAATAAATAAATTGATATCTATTTAAATAAAATCAAGAAAATCAAGGTTTCAATTATGTGTAAAATCATAAACTAAATCTCATACCTTAAATCAACGATCAAGAATAGACACCCTCAACAGAATTCACCAACAAAGAATGAAGGAATAATAGATCAAGAAATCAATCATTGAATCAATATCCCATAAAAAACAATTTATGACCATAAAAAACACGATGACCTAATACCCTATAAGGAGGATACAATGAGAGAATAGAAGAAAACTCATTAGAGAATATTCATATACCGAGAGGATATTAAACATTATCAACCACACATAGATCCACCAAGAGGTGGGTTTAGTGGAGTAAAAACCACTTCTTGAGAAACTATAAATACTAGGAAATCATATATGTTCGAGTGGGGGTCAATATGAGAAAAAACTAGTAGGATAGGGAATTTAAATTAAATTTTGAGAAACAAATACAACATGCACGGTTTCGTGGAAAGGGCTGAATAGTTAGACAAACCGTGCACCCTAACCATGAACCCCCTCTAGAATAACTATATAAGGAACACATTTTATCATAGGTGGGTGAACATTTTGTTAAACCATGCACCAAACATGAAAACCATCACTAACCAGGGTTTCACAATTTGCACTGGAGAGGCACATAGTTTGGGAAAACCATGTACCAACCGTGCACAACCCATAAATCTCAACATTCTTCAAATTTCACCTGAAATATTTTGAGACAAGTCCCAACCAAATATTAATAAAAATGTTTAGAATTACCTATAAAAATTAATTTGATCTTACAAACTCATCACCATAAATACATTATGTCCCTAGAAATCTTGTCATGAAATTTATATATTAAAATTATTATTCCAATACTCTCTCCTTAGTGCCTCATGATCATAATCCTCAATCACATTATAACCATGATTGCACTGAAAACATGTCAAAGTTATCATCCTACCATGATGTACCTTTATCTCAGAATCAACAATCCTGACTGGATGCTCAGTCACAGATAAATGAGGCTCAAAATCAAGATCATACAAACTCAAGACATGATATGGGTCAGAAAGATACTTATGAATCCACAATAAATTGAACACATTATGTATCAACATCTACTATGGTGGAAGTGATAAATGATAATCTACTTTACCCTACTACTAAATAACTTGAAATGGTCCCAAAAATGAGAATAAAACTTTCATTACTCCCCAAGACATTGATGAACCAAACAGGGTTAAACTATTAAGAACACCTGGTCACTAAATGTGAACTCCAACAACCTATGATGATGATAAACATAGGATTTATGCCAGTCATGTTCCATTTAAACTCTCCGATGAATCAACTAAATCTTTTATTTTTTATCTTGGACCAAAATCACTCTAACCAAGGAAGTTTCTCCATTCTCCAACCAACACAAAATAGACTTACAAGCACTTTTATACAAGTCCTCAAAAAGAATCCAATATAATTGTGTAAAAGTAACTATTGTTATAGGAAAACTAAACTTGTCCCAAATGTTCATCCCAAGATCCACCAAAATTGAGGATGCAAGAACAATGCATATCCTCAAGAATATGAGTATCCCTCTCTATTTGACCATACATCTATGGGTGGTATTATTCCCTCAAGAAAACATGATATCATGTCAACTCCTAAAGGCCTTATCAAAACGTCTAGGTAAAATATGGATCTATATCATAGACTATAGCATATGGAACTACATGAAAATGAAAAATATACTTCACATAGAGATTCCCAAACTCCGAAACTTTGGTTTTATCATGAATTTGTATAATGTGAGATGATTTGGTTATATTATCAATCACAACCCTTATCACATTATTCTTTCTTGGGGTACGTGAAAACATAACCATAATGTCAATAAAAACCTCATCCCACTTCCAATTCAGCACTAGAAGTTATTGAAGTAAAACCAAATGTATTTAGTGCTCAAACATAATCTGTTGGGAAGTATAATAATAAGAAACTAAATCATGAATGTATCATATCATACATATCCACCAAAATCATCATCGTATATCATATAGCATCTTTGTGGTTACTAGGTGTATAACCCACTAGGAATTATAGAAATATCCCACAACATATATTCTAATTATAAAAGGTACAAATTACTTGTTCTAGAAACATAGAATACCCTTTATGGAGAACTATCTCTCAATAATAGTCTCCCCACCATAAAGTGAGTTCTTGATGCCACAAAATTCATCATCAAGCTGCTACACATGAAGAATCATCTCAAGAAGAGACGTTATCAACTAAACACTAGCCATTACAAACTGAACCTCTATTTCATGAACAACTATATGAAACATTTAAAAAAGATCCATCCAGATCCACTCCTTTGATGATTCCTTCACGATCTATGTTGAAAATTTCCTACTAAAAGCAGCAGTAATGGAATTCCCTTTCTTTGTGTATAAATAATTTCGAAATAAAAATATTGTATTTTCCCCAACCAATGCCTCTAGATGATATTCCAATATATTTTAAAGAAGATATAACTCAATATCTTGTGGTAAAAATACATGGTAATCCTTTATTTGAAAAGCCAATCCAACAAACTCTTAAATCATGTGTCACATCTACAAGTTCAAGTTCATGGAATGGATAATTCTTCTCACGTGGCCTATATTTTCAATAACAATATTCTACCATGTGATCATGCTATGTAATAAAACAACCCAAACCCAAACTAGATGTGTCACAAAAGTACACATAGACCTACCTCACCATTGAAAGAGTGAAAACTGATGAAGAATTGAATATAAATTCCAATTCAATAGATTAAATCTATTATTTACCATCCTGATTAAACATAACCCTTGTTCGAGTGATATTGGTCATTAGAGAATCCAAATATAATAAATACATTACAAACCAATGATAATACCCTTCTAGAACCAAGAATATCCTACCATGAAAAACATTATGTGGTTCTTCCCATGTCAAAAAAATTTCAAATTTTTTGGATCAATTGAGATACCATGTCTTGAGAAATTTTTTCCCAAGAACATAACTTCTTGAATCTAGAAATCTCATTTTTATTGCTTCGATTAAAGTAAATTATTTCTCAAAAATTACAGAACTTATCTCAGATGAGTCACCTGATCCTCTTTGGACTGAGAAGAAATCATGATTTCATCCAAAAAAATCACCACAAAAGTTTCAAGATACTCCTGGAATGTTCTATTAATCAAAGACATAAACCCTGTAGGATCATTGTTTAGACCAAATTTCATGATAAGATACTCATAATGGATATACCTATTCTAAAATGTGTCTTTATTAATGGTGGATTCTTTTATTCTCAACTGTTCATAACAAGATCAAATATGAATATTTGAGAACCACTTTTCAATTTTTAATTGGTCAAATAGATCATTAATCTATAGAAAAAATACCTTTTCTTTATTGTAACTCAGTTTAGTTTCTATTATTGAACAATTATGTTAAGTATTCCATAATATTTCTTTGCAAAGAGAACATGTATTTTCCAAGGTGACACACGTGGTCATATAAATACTTTTTCATGATTATCATCCAATTGAGTCTTCAAATTTTTCATTTTAGCTTGTTCCATATTGTAAGAAAGAATAATAACTTGTTGTTTACTAGGAACTAAATCAATAGAAAAATATAACTCTCTTATCGGTGGTAAAAAATCATAAGGCAAAAATTGGGAAACTCATAAAAAACTAGAGAGAGATCATTGCTTAAATATTACCTCAATAGATCAAAAGAAAACACTGATATTTAGTTCCCTAACTCCAGATAAGAAGGTCAAGATCTACGTGACCTCAGGTCCCATTATAATTGATATGAAACACCCCGTCAGGTGTATTAATGGTGCCCACTGAATATAAAAGTAAATTTGGTACATATTATCAATGAGCCAGTCCATCCCATAAATTAAATCAAGTGGTTTAATGTTTAGAACCATAAAATTCCAAAACAGTTGATTTCAGATAAAGAGAATGTACAAAAGGTTCAATAAAAACCTCGATCCTGTAATCTGAGGGGTGTAGAAATATGCATCACATAAGATAAATGACCCATCAGAAGATTTAATAGGTTCAAAATACGATTTGATATAAATAAGTGTGATGCACCAATTTTAAATAAAGCAGTCATTAAAGATGAATCTATAGTGATGGTTCCTCTCAAAGTCACAGATCACGTATATTCTTCCTACAAAGACTCTTTCAATGCATAAAGAATCTTATTTCTTGATTAATGTGGCTGGAAAACCATTTTTTTAAATAATATGATTCCACTTAAATAATTTTAGGTGTTGTAGGTGACCTGAGCATCCATATGAAATGCAGATCTTGGGTACTTCAGTGAAAACCGATTTTGGATACCCAAGATGCACACAATGGAAGCAATAGAAAGGACCACTTAAAAACAATAAAGAAGGTCTAGAAGAACCCTGCCATTGATATCCACCATGATACCCATCACGCTTCCTCTTCCCTTTAATGGAACTCATAGAACAACCACTGGGAGAAAAAGAAACTCACGTCAACCCTAACATATCTGCCCGATCAAGCTCAACCATTAACACCCAATCCAACACATCAGAAAAAGAAGAAATATTAAGAAAGAAAAATTAAGAAAGAATATTATGTTGATGGCCCATATCTAATTATCATGTATTTATATTCTCATTTGATGCAATATCTTGTGAAAACAGAAAAATATTGGAAATGTGATTTCCATACTCCATCACAGTCCTTTTATCCTATTTTAGTTTAAAAAACTATACAACCTTTGTCATCACCATAGATTCTAGATACATAATATTAGTGAAAATAACATTAAATTCCCTCAACTATAATCCCTTATTCTTCTTCTTTGTTACCATCAAATCCTACCATATCCTGTTACGTCCCACTATCTTGAAGGTGACACATTTCACCTTAATTGAATTAGGTGTTTCCAAGAAATAAAACATAATATCTATCTTTATCAACCAATATTAATGAATCTCAAGGATCATTATATCCTTGGAATGATGATATATTTTGGAGAAGGAACTATTGAAAATGATTATGATATTTATCCTTCTATGGTTGCACAACTGGATTCTGAATGGGAATGGGTGGAGGTGCTTGTCCCAGAGCATGGACATCACACACAATAATTTCAACAAGATTCTGGTCCATGGGGGGTTTAACTCACCATGGCTCACTAGAAACTTACTCCTTGGTCCTATACACAAGTCTTATCAGAGGCATGATGCAACACAACATCAAAAAACAACATTGAAGACATCATAAGATTACTTAAATCAACAACTCAAAGAAGTGAAACAGGAATGTTAATCCCATCAGGTAAGATTAAAATATTTGGGTTTTAATCTATATAAATCAAAAGTTGGGAATGAACTAGAATTACATCAAATTATTACTCAAGGCACCTTTACCAAACCACCCTTGGTAAATTAAGTATCTTTACAATGATATAAGGAAAGAAACCCACTCATAACTAATACTTAAGTAAAAAAAGAAATTCCAAACTGCATACTGACCTTATGGAAATATGAATAAACTGTACCTTTGATACCACTTTGTCACAAAACAACCAAGATACCATGTTACCTTGACACATGATTTAAAATGGGAATAGCTCGAATGGTGTTCTTGATTCCCATGTGATGATGACTAACACCTGAATTAATTAAAGATAAATGAGGGGATAAATTTTCCACAAAACAGTAAAAGATAAAGGTTAAAAGTCAGTATACTCAACTCTCCAAAGGGAGAAAGTAACAGAAACCAAAAAGGTATAACTAAACTGAAATTAGTACATCATAAAAGTAATCATCATAATGAAAAACATCCCATGATTTGAACAACAAACCATGGTAAAAAGGATCAAGAACATCCACCACCTCCGTGTAGTGCTTTCCCTTTATTTGGACCTGGTATAAGAAAAAATACAAATACCCAATTGAAAATGTACGGTAAAAGCTATAAATTCTAGTAGGTTCGTAAAAAATGTTCTATAATAGATGAAATAATATTAAACTAAATCATTCTTTCAATTAAAATAAAACAAGGCATGACATAATATATAATATTCATATTAAAAAAATGATTTTATTTCCAGGATAGAAAACATTTAAAACAATAACATAAATATACATTTTATGTAAAATAATTTATTTAAATAAGTTGGCATGAGTAAAATATTATATAGTTAAAGGAATATATATATATATATAAATAATCACAAAAGTCCCCATGTTCATATGACCTGACGTATGTTTGAATCTAGATATTAGATCATCACACTTCTCATATGAGTGATCATGAAAAAATATGTGCACACATGTACCTTGGGCTCAGGTAAAATAAGAATCATCAACATCCCATCACTGATATGATATGCCTTACTATATATTTGTTAGATTCATCAAAATTTATCAATTACCAGGGAATCAACATCCTATCATGCTTATACCAAATAACCCACTAACTACTCAAGATCACAAGTGCTCAATAAATAAATATAAAAATTAGATAATCATATCATTTCCAGTAAATCATCATTTATAATTCAATTTCCCAAATTTCTATTTCAAATTAAAAATTTAATTTCTTAACCAAAACATGAATTTTTCATCATTTTATGTAATTTCAATACAAAACCAATCATAGTTTTTCATTAGTCAAATTAAATCCATTTTCTAAAATAAAATATAAAACCATTTAATAAATTCCATCTCTTATCCAAATTTACTGAAAATTCCAATTGCATTGGAATTTGAGGGTTTTTCCAAAATCCATTCCATTTAAAATTCTAATTCCAAATAATATAATTTTTTGTTTCCATAAATAAATTAAAATATATTTCAAAAATATTATTCTAATCATGGATTCAATTATATGGAAAATCTTGAACTGAACCACATGCCTTAAATAAAAGATAAAAAATCAACACCCACAATGGGATTCACAAATAAATAATGAAGGAGTAAGAGATCAAGAAATAAAACCCAGAACAAAGATACCATAAAAAAATTAGGTCCATAAAAAACATGATTATATAATACTCACTAATAAGGATAGAATTAGAGACTAGAAGAAAAATCCTGAGAGTAGATTCACATACCTGGGGGAGATTAAATGTGATCAACCACACTTCAATTCTCCAAGAGAAGCGTTTTAAGGATTCAAAACCAATTCTTAAGAGCCTTAAAATCCTTGTAAATTTTATAAGTTTTAGTGGGGGTTGACCTGAGGATAAATTGAGGGGTATATGAATTTAAAATAAAATTTAAGAATAAAAAAATACAGCACACACAATTTCCTTGGGAGTGCCACATAGATAGACAAAACATATGGAACCTATGGGATCACTATCCAAGGTACACAGTTCCTCCTAGGTGGTCACATTGTTTTTAAAACTTTGTTTCAACCGTGTAAACCCTCATTGTCCAGGGCTGCATGATTTTCACTAGAGAGACTCATAGTTTGGGAAAACTGGGCACCAACCGTGCATAACCCACAAAATCTCCAAAATCCCCAAATTTCAACCAAAAAGACCCGAGACAGGCCCCAACCAAAGAACAATCAAAATAATGCTCATGTAGAACCCAAATATAAGTAATGATATGTTACATAACAACCTAATATTTTAATATTATATTATGTTTGATAGTGTATACAACACACAACCCTGATCTTAGATGAACCATGATATATTAATATTTAAATGTTATAGTTATAACCTAGTCATTAAAATGGATGGTATGAATAGTATTAACCACATAATGAAAAATATATAAAGTTTATACTCAATAAAAACATATTTATTATTTCTTAGAAAATAAGTACTTAGTTTTTTAGTAAATTCATTTTATTCTTCATAAAAATGTTTTCTTAAGAATCACTATTGTGAAGTCAAGAAATACCCATATACATATACCAATGGTTTTAAAAAACTATTGGTAGAGGTGGTCATATCCAAATGATTTAGAAGAACCATTGGGATAAGATATTTATGTCAAGATTATACCAATGTTTTTAAAAAACCATTGGGATAGATACCTCTATACCAATGGCTTTTTAAAACTATTTGTATAGATATGGCTATCCCAACGGTTTTAAAAAATCATTGGTATGGGATTTAATGAAGTATTGACTTTCATGGTCTCTCCTCCTCCAATTACATTTGCATCCAAAATCCTAGCCGCATTCGATGTTCTAGTTACTTCCCCACCCACGGAGATATCTCATCTCTTATTGTTTAAATTCCTTTTTTCATCAATATTAAATCCTTGACTTCCAAAACATTCATGTATTCAATAGAAAATTAATTTAATTTTTATTCTAGGTCTAAAACACAACTATAGATTATTATTTTTCATATTTAATTTCTTTTGATATGTTTAAATCTGTTTGAGGTTGTTGAAATAAGGGTTGTTCAAACATATATAGAAGGAAATGTTTTTAATTTTCATGTTTTTCATTATTTATTTTTCTTCTTTTATTCATGGAATACAACTATCTATCTAATTTTAGTGTTTAATTGTATTATTTTCTTAGCTCATTCAATCTAGGGGACTTTTTTATTGATGGGTTTCACACTATAATTAGAATCATTGTGTTTTTAATACATGGATCCTAATTTCTTTTGATATATGTAAAATCTGTTTGAGGCTATTGAAATAAGGGTTTTACAAACTTATATTGAAGGAATATATGTTAATTTTCTAGTTGTTCATTATTTATTTTTTTCTTTTCTAAATGGAGTAATTACATCTATATAATTTTTGTGTTTCATTGGATTATTTTCATGGTCAATCCCTCTAGGAGACTTCTTTAGTGATGGGTTTCTCACTATAATTACCATCCTTGTTTTTTGATACATGGAACCTAATTTGAATCTATTTTCTAGTTTTTTACTTAACACTTTTTATTTTCTATTTTGAAATGACCTTTGAAAAATGATTCAATTTAACATATCTCAGTTTGAGATAGTTTTATCACTATAATTATCCCCCATGTCTTTATTTTTTCAGTTCTCTCTAGTATTTTACTATTCCATATTGAAGTGGAGATTCACTATGGAACCAATCTATAGGTCCTCTATACCTCATAAATTTATTCACTCAATTACACATCATTTAAATAATATAATTAGGAATTTATATTTCATATGAAACATTATCATAATAAACCCTTGACCCTCAATGCATGTGGAATAAAGCTAGTGCTCATGGTCCACCATGGATTTGGAAAATTATTCTATTCAAATCTATATATATCATCAATAAATAATTAATTAATTAATTTTAAAAGGGGTAAATTTAAAAATTTAGAGAGGCCACACATATGAAAATCATTATAAAATATTTTATAATACTAAGGGGGTATGTTTAAAGGAGCACTTTTATTATAAGCAAAGAAACTCCCTCTTCAAGAACCACCTGGTCATCAATTTGTAGTCCTGTCCAAGTGTACCGGTTATTTACCTCACCCATGGGGACCAATATCATGCCAAGAAGTTCTAAAATACATAATAGAAAATTTAAAATTAATTAAAATTCCCATAAGTACTAATTAAGTCACCATGTTACCTCACTATACAAAAAAATTACTAAACACCTGTGGATGGTCTATAAAATACCCTCTAAACTATCCTGGAAAAAATTCCTACTCTCAAAAACAAAAACATAATCACATTAATTAAATTTTATTTAAAAACTAAATAAAAAAATCAATCCATACACCAAAAATGAATTCTCACTATTCTGTAACACAAAAAATGCATCATGTACAAAACACATGCAACCTCAACATCATTTATGCATTATTAGTTTACACTCCCATACCACCCAATCCATATTCCATATGAAAAAATTCATTCCATGTGTGTGATTTAGACTTAGATTACATAAAAACTCAATATTTTCACACTCCAATGTAACTTCATAGAAAATATAGTCCCATGATCTATGAGTCACATGAAACTACACATCAGATCACTATATTAAACTATGAACTATGGTCACCATTCATGTCAGTCCCATATAAAAAATCCTCAAACCACCTCTTCAAAATTGGATCTCTCAATCATGACAAAGTCTAAAATGTGAACAATCATCACCCTAGAAACATTCCATAATAAACAACATCACCCCATACTTCCTCTACATGAGATCTACCCATTTAGAGTCACCATCAACCACCCCATTGAAAACCACAAAACTAAATGTCTACATTATTAGGATTCCAAATTATCCTTCCCTAAAAACCACAATTGGTACCAAGGAATTTCCACTAATGGTTCATTCCTTATATAAATCCATGTCCTAATAATTTTGAAAACATATATAAAAGTACCTTTTTTGCATTGATCTCAAGGTGATAAAGGATTCACTTTAACATCCCTTAATATGAGAAACCACTAATTATGGATTTATCTCACCTAAATTCATAATTTACATGTGATGCATAATTGGGATACCTATTAATATTTATATTTTATATATGAATTTTTTGGATAATAATAACATTAGTTAACTAGTTAATAGAATAAGAGAAGAAATAAAAATATTAACTATACACCTAATTTTGTGTAGTATTATGTATAGATATTATTCATTTATATAATTGAATTTCATATCATGGTTTTATATTTATATTATTATATATATATAGTATTTATTTCATCTATATTAGGATTATTATATAGACTAGTGTGTTAGTTATGGTTTCATATAAAGTGACCAATTATCGTTTCGTTAAATATATTTTTGATTCAAATTCAATATTATTTAATTTATTTTATTACCTGACATATCACATTTTCCTAATGGATAGAATCTATATGTATGAAATTGAATGGATCTCAATTTATTTTCAAAACATGTTGTAGAGATTTTTATATTTTACATTTAATAATGCTTCAG